>OW026358.1:7486965-8949465 GCA_932273835.1 Sarcophaga variegata
ATGTTGCCTACTTTGAGGTGTTTTCACATCTTTCATAGATATAAAGTGCCTTTTTTCCATTTCCGTTCTATGACAGTTTTATTTTCTTTTTTATTTCTACCCTCCATAAAATATTTATGTGGATAAAATGTGTTTGTTTATAAAGTCACCCCCTAAGTTATGCAACAAGTTTCTGGTTGTTTGTACATTTACATGTGATAAGCATTTATGATTAGTATTTCTGGGAAATTTATGTGTTAACACTTTTTAAATGCAAACAACATTCTCTCTGATGGTTTTTGCACTTTTTAAAAACAAAGTTAAATGGAAAAAAGTGAAGTCTACTCTAGGGATGAAAAATACAATTTTTAACAGTGATTTCCTTTCTGGCTTATATGCATAAATATAATGAGGGTAAGCTTAGTAAATAACAATTGGCAACAATTTTTGGTAGTTCTAGGAAATAATTATAAAAAATAGGTGTACAAAAACCTAAAAGTATGCTCTGATTTAATATTTATCAAGGGATTAAAATAAGAATAATTTTACAATGGGTTTCTCTGAATTTTTTAAATATAATGAGGGAAACTAAATTAGTATAGGAAAAAAGTTTAAGGTGTTTTAGAAGAGATTATATGTGATATATTTTGAAATCCCTTAAAGTATGCTGTGGTTTAATATTTAAAAGGGGATTAAAATATTTTTTATTGTGAATTCTTCAGAGTATATTAATATAATGAGGGTTAGAAAATTTGAAGAGGATTTTGTAAAAAACTAAAGAAATATGTGACAACAAATTTAAAACCCGTCAAGTATGCTTTACCTAAATATATGAAAAAAGAATTGGAGAATGTAAAAATAGAGTTGCTCCAAATAATGACAATAAAACTACGCTTATTCACATACTTAGGTCTATTAAATGGATGTAAGCAATCTTTTAATTTAAAATTCTCACCCAGAATTCGTTTCATTGCGTTTCTTCTCCAGGTTCTGGTACTAAAACGGGATATCATTCTGTCTAACATCCCATTTGGTACTGGGGTCTTTTAAAGGGTTTTCCTAATTTTAACCAGTGATCCTGTATAGCCGTACTAGCTTTACAGGTATATCGAACTGTCAGAGGGGACTACATCCGACAGAACTTGGTCTAAGGATGATGTCGCAGACTTTAGTTTTCAATCTGACATATAATGCTCGGGACGAAATTATATACCTTATTAGAAGAAGATTATTGATACCGGAGGAGTCTTTGCCGGTGCTAAAATTTAGTATTAACAGTCCGTAAATGTAGCACTTAGCATATTCCCTGGGTTAGGTACTAGACTTCAGTTATCATTTCTGCAAGAAGAGACATCTGTACCAGTGCCTACTATATTTTAACCAGATTTCCATAGTTTCTGCTAAAAACCTGGTTCTGTATTTTAACAAATTCTCCGCAAATTGCATTTCTGCATAGGAAATAAATGTCGTTTCTTAAAAATATTTCCACAAATTATATTTCCGCATAGAAAATATATTTATATTTCAACCAAATTTCCATAGTTTATATTTCTGCTTAGGAACTGGTTTTGCATTTTCACGAATTCTCCTCAAATTATATTTCTAAATTAGAAATAAATTTATCTTCTTAAAAATATTTCTGCATAAAAAATATGGCTATAATTTAACCAGATTTCCGTAATTTGTATTTGTGCTTAAAAACTGGTTCTATATTTGATCAAATTCTCCGTAAATTGTATTTCTGCATAGAAAAATTTTATTTTTCTACTAGATTTCCAGAATTTGTAGTGCTGTCTAAGAAACTCTCTTCTGTTCTGTGCCGTATTTAAACGTAAGGTGTTATAAAACTTAAAACTCTTATGCTATTTAATATTATTTATTTCAAATTCCTTTTGCAAAAAAAGACGAAAAAAAATTAATTCACTTCTAAATAAATTCCTTTTAAATTAACAAATAATGGTTCTGTCTAATCATATGCTTTATAAATTTTCATTTTCATTTCTTTCATCACAAGATGAAAAATCTCTCAGCTTTCCCTACGGCTTTTATTAAGAACACTTTATAATTAAAATAAATCTTTTTTATTATCACATCTGATAAAAGAACAGAATATTTGTTTAATGGTCTTGTTTATCAGTTTTAATTAAATTAAATATTTTTATTTTCAGTTTCCTTTTGGTCTTTTGATTTACATTTCCTTCCTTTCTGGCTTATAAAATTTATTTCAAAAAAAAAAAGCTTCGTAGTGTTTAGTTGTATTTATAGCAGCTATGACAGCTTTAAGTCGATGCATTTACGAATATTTGCTTTAGTTTTTGATTTGATTTGAGTTTTAATGATTGCCTGGACAGAATGACATCTGTGGGATTCCTTAAATATAAAGTGAACGTAAACAAAGATTTGTATAAAACTCTTATACGGTATACGATAATAGTTATTGGGAGTATAAGAGAATGCTTTAATAAACAAAAAATGTGAAAAAAATTGTTAAAACTACACCATAGAAGTGGTCACATAATGTGGCCGCTTTTTGAAAGCGTCAAGACGTGATTATGGCCTACTGTGCAAGGAATTGCCACGATTGTAAAGAGATTTCAGGAGCCTGTAAGCTTTAGGAATGTATGTCAGACCGAAAAATATCGTTTCTGTTAGAGAAAATGTGGCAGATAACCTGAATTATTCAATTTCACAGCGTTCTCAGGGATTGGGCCTACATTATGGCACGTTTCACATTTGGATTTGAACACATGAAGCCCGCTTAAAGAAGTATAACGCCGTAGAAATAGTAACTGCCAACAGGTTCTCATTACTGATGTTACAAACAAAGTTTTTCTTTACCGTTGAAGTTCATTCCTTTCTCTGTGGACACGCCAACAGAAAGAATTCTGGATGTTGGAAACGTATGTATATCGTCAGATTTGTTATCTTAAATTCTCGTTCTTATGTTATCGTTGCCATTACTTTTCCCTTACCCGCTACAGTCCGGACTGTAATGCGTACGTGTCCCTACGTAATGGGGACGAGACCTCTGCGGTCGGTTGAGGGTGGGTTAGTGTGAGGCCGGGGACGTTCGAAAAAAAAAAATTGCAGGCCAAACAAAGTCTGTGATCATACTACCATAACACCATATTGGTGTTCTAGGGCAAGAGCTCGTTCAGAAGAAATTTGGTATTCAGAGGAATTACCAAGTCTCTCAACATGCCTTCCAATATAGTGGCTTTGTTGAGAACTTCAACCTTTCGAGCGATGGCCATTCGTGATAGAGAAAGACGTTAGTCAAGCCTCTTCTCATTCATATTAGTACAGCAGAGCCTAGCAACATTGAGCATGTACTCTTGTTCCCAACTACGTTGATCCAGCCGTCGAAATTTGCTAGTCGTAGTCTAGTAGGTAGTGTGAATCCTTACTAGTCGAGAGCTCGTGAGTTTAAAGCTCAGCTTTGATATCTCAAACGAAACGAAATACGGCAAAAAATATTTCTTTCGGCAAGTACTCTCAGCAGTCTTCTGGAAAATTCTAAAATTGTCATGAAAAGTTTTTCAAAAATCTGCCGTTCGGAGTCGACATTAAAATGTAGGTCCAGGCGCTTATAAATAGAATTAACACATACAACATGGGTAGTGTGAGAAGCTAGATTGTAGACCAGACTAAAGGGTTGTAATGGCCAATTAAGTAAGTGGATTATAAATCTTAAGTTTAATAAATTATGTGAGTAATTAAACGTCCTTAATTAGCCTTCAAAAAAAGTGAAGCAAAGCAATGTAAGACCTGTTCGTATAAGAGTTTTTAGGGGATAAATTAAAAAAAATAAATTAAGAAATCATATTCATCCATACGTACACACATCGTATAATTTTTATGCTCTTTATTAAACTCCTTTTACACCTGTATGCCTTAAGAGACATACACATTAGGCTTAACGTGTCCTCTTAAGATTGTTTAATTACTTGTTGGTATATTTAACGGTAATTAAGGATACAAAAAAAAAATTATTTTATCTTTGTGACAGTCTTACGCCTATTACTGTGTGTATGTGCAGTGCAAAGTGTCATCATCGGTTGGGTAATAACAAGAAAAGCTGTGATTTTTCTTAAGCCTTGAAAGCGTTATCATCAGCATCAACATGATGATAAGCATATTCTATTTACGTCCCTTGGGTGCGAAAGAAAAGAGCATAAGACCATAACATTTCTTAAAGCCTATATGCTCTTTAAATCAATTACCAAACAAATTTGGGAAAAGCATTGAATTAGTATAAGAGTAATGGAGGGGGATGGTTGTAAAGGAGATTAAAGAGATTTGTTCATACAATAAGGGTTTGCCTAAAAGTATACTTTAAACTACTTTAATTTTTTTTTGTATTTTATTAAACTTGTTGCTTGATTAAAGGCTTAGAATTTAAAACAAAAAAAATTGACAAATATATTATGCGCGTTTAATCGAAATTTCCAGTTTCTATTTTATAATTCCACACACGTATTGTAATATTTAATTTAGTTGTTCATTTTTAAGTCATATTGTAAAGAATAAAAATCAAAAATTCATAGAACATCATAGTCACCGACATAGAAACCATAAATCTTTTCTAATTTTAAATAACAATACATGGTGCTTAATAATGGGGTTTAAAACTTTGATTGCTTTAGCATAACCCAGTAAATTTTTTTCTTAAAACTGTAGCAAAAGATTTTTTTATGGTGAAAATAATGTCATTTCCTTGATTCTCAATTGATCATGACAATCCTTTAGTCAGGATTATAACCCAGCTTCTCACACCAGCTCTGTTATGAGGAAATTTTATTTGCTCTCAGAACTTTTGCCAGAAGTCTGTTTTTAAGCCAACTTACTACCTATTTACTAGGTACTTACTGAATCAATAATAACTCTTATACTCCATTCAAAAATATTAAAAACAGCTTATATTGTGTAAGAATAATTTATGATATGCAGCCCTTGCGCTGACCAACTTCTTCCTCTTCTCTGATTTTGGTGGAACTTGGTCAGTATAGGGACTGCGTTCACCCGTGGCATCACAACGGGCCGCTATGCGTCCTCAAGTGAGCATTGTGATATCAGAGCCATCACTCCGACCTTAATCTAAGACTAATTTATGCTAAAATATATGTCTACGCTTTGAAACTCTTATATTTTAAAGTATTTTTATCGTGCTAGTCCTATGTCAATCTGCAGCCAGGATCCTCTTGTCTCTTATACCACAGTACCTCAATTTTCTTTTTGCGGAATAGCTTCACTGTATAAGATTTTCAGCTTGAAATTACTCACAAAGAACACCAATCTCTGCCTCGAGCTATTGCCAAAAAACCGAGTTCGGCATCATCTAGCCATTCTTCTTACTCACTAAAAGTGAAGAGTTGAGCAATATTTCCTCAGGTGGTATAGGTAGGCCTATGGAAACTAGTTGAATTATTCCCAAGGCGGTATACTAATATCGTCCACGAGGAAATAATTATTATTAGGCATATCCATCCTTACAATTTAAATATGAGCCGTACAGATTTTTGAGTAATTCTCTTGATCGTATGCTCGTCTTGAAATTGATACTTTCATTGTTCTGATCAGATGTTTTTGCCAAAGTCTTATATTTAAAAAAACTCTTATACTGGTAACAGTTTTTAAGTTTTTCAGCATATTTTAAATATATCGTTTTGGTTTACTTATTTATACATTATTTTGATATGTTTTGCGAGTTTTTATACTTAGAAACTCTTATACTCTCTTATACTCTTATACAGTAATCTCTAGCCTTACATACAATTGTTGTTGTTATTCATTATTTTTAAGTGTTGATGGAAAAATTGCAAATTTATTAGTCTTATACTCGAACATACTCTTATACTAATAATATTTTCCAGTTTTTCAATATAAGTTTTGTTTTTCTTCATCACTTTTTTTTAAGGAACTCTTATACACAACGAAACTCTTATACTATTTTTAGTTTTCTATTTTTTAAGGACTTCTTTACGAATTAAATGCATTATATGAAAAAAAACTGACATTTTTGTTCTCGTATAAGACTTTCATATTTTTATGAATTAAAAATTTCACTGGGATTTATTTTCAGTGACAAAAATTTAGAAAAGTAAATAAACCAAGTCCCCAAAAAAAAAACAATTTTATAGCATACATATAGGATACTAAATCATAACAAACACGTAATAAATGAAATTAATTTACGAAATGACATGTGACATATGACATGACATGACATATATGAGAGTAAAATTTATTTTCAACAGGATTAATAATCCCATACAGAACAAACATAAATTCAAATGATTAGTTGATAAGAAAACAATTTTTTTGGGGTATAATAACAAGAGATTTGTTATAATTTTTGTAAAAAAAAAGATATATGAGACCTAAAAGTAGGCAGCAGTTTTTAATTCATTGTATATGTAAATATAAGTATTAAAAATTAATTTATAATTAGGTTGTAAGGTAGATCTGTAGGTTAATTCGGTAACTTTAATATTACAAAAAATAAAGCATAGTTTAAGGGGTTAAAATAAAATTCATATTTTTGTTTGAGTTTACAAAAGGTATGTTTTTAAATGATTAGTAATTCTTTATATATTTTCAAAGCATAATTAAGGGCAAGTTTTAAATGTAAATATATATATTTTCTAAGCATACTTTTAGGCTTATTTAACTTCAATTTCAATTTCTTAAATTCTTTCATATTAAAAAGTTTCCATTAAAAACTTCTTCCAAACACAATAATTAAATTATTAAACTAATTGAGACATAAGGCTTTTTGTTATTTATCCAAATAGTTCCTATCATATACCTACTTTAAGGCTTTTTATTACTTTTTCAGCTTTTAAAATTACAAATACAATACAAGTCTTGAGTTTTCATGTCAACTTAAAGTTTCTTTTGTTTACCTCAAAGTGTAAATATTTTACTTAAAAATTTGAAAACAATTCCTTTATACCTAAAAGTATGCCTTAAAATATTTCAATTGGAAAATTATTGTTTAATTTTAAATTAACTTTTAAGGCTTTCATTTCAGCACATGTTTGTAAATACAAAAATTAAAACATATTTTTTAGTATACTATACTATTTGAAAACAATTTCTTTATACCTAAAAGTATGCCTTAAAATATTTCAATTGGAAAATTTTTGTTTAATTTTAAATTAACTTTTAAGGCTTTCATTTCAGCACATGTTTGTAAATACAAAAATTAAAACATATTTTTATACTTTAAAGTATATTTTAAGGAGGCATGCAACATTTTATATTTTTTAATTGTTATTTAAACTACAAGACTTAGAGCTTTAATTTTGTTGCATATTTTGAGATGTAAACAAAAAAGGTATTTTTCTTTCAACATAGAAAAACTAATTAATGCACAATAGAAATTTTTTTTATTTGCCTGAACGTATACAGTGCAAGTCTCCATAGTTTATTAGGTACTGTGTTCTGTTATTGGACGGGAGCCCGTGGTTTGATCCCTGGTTCAAATACGTTGAACATAACGAAATATAAAAATAATTCTTTCTGCGACTTCTACTCAGCCTTTTCTGGCAAAAACTATGAGAATAAAATAAAATTCACTTACAAATTAAGAAAAAAACAGTAAACGAATAAAATGAACATCCACAATATGGATGTATGAGAAACTAGGTTATAATCATGACTAAAGGGTTGTAATGACCAATTCAGTATGTAAGGTATGTAGTTTAATTTTGTAGCATACTTCAGGGAGTCAGTAAAATTTTTCAAAACACTTTATTTCAATTAGTTTTTTCTTAGAGAACAGAAAAACAAAATAAAAGCCATAAAATATTAAAAAATACCAAAGTGTTGAACAGTTTAAGCCACCAATTAATTTTATAAAAAGTTTTTGGCTGTATTTTATTATTAATAATATGAAGTTTATTTTGAAGTATAATTTGAGGAGCCATTTAATTCTTTTAAAATATTTTTAGTTAGATTTTTTATAAAATATGATCAACTGTATTAATAGTTTAGAATTTAAAAATTTAATTTAAAAAAGCATTGAGTTTAGTTTTCTAGCATATTTTGAGGAGTTCGTTGATTTTATATAAATAATTTTGCCCGCCTAAAATTATGCTTTGAAATCCAATAAATTTTAAACAAAACCTCAACATTTACTCATTAGTTTTGATAGACATTTCAAAAGAAAAACTTTTAAAAAAGTAAACTTCAATAAACCAGGAAAAAAAGCGTGATTTGCCGAAGCTATACACACCCAACTGATGAAAATGTTCTGCGTTGGAAAGACAATTTATTTGTACAAATGAAAAAATAGAAACGCGGCGCAAACACGTACGTAAAATAAACTAAAAACAGAAACAAAAACTAAAACTTTTCTCGTAAAATAATGTTGACAAAAACTGGTGTTTACCGATAAAACGGAAGTGTCTGTCTATCCTTCGTTAAAAAAGTGGATGGGGTGCTAGAAAGATAAATTTCTGTTAAACTACTGGGTATAAATAAGCATGACATGGCATTAGAGTGGTTAAATGAAATCCCAAAAGGATTATAAATTGGAATATTTTGGCAATTTTTTATATAAACTTGAGGCAGCTTTAATAATTATACGGGTGAAAAGTGACCACGTTTGAATCACCACTCTTGTGGAGCAATTCTAATTTATTTCATACGTTCTTGGGCAGTTGTCTAATGAAAAATCTTTCGCTAAATGGAAGACATTTTAGATGAAAGATATTTAATAGCAGACAGACTTGCTAGCCCGGAGATTTTAAATACAATAGTATTCTTAGTAATTGAAATAAATTCCTTAATGTTTTGCTTTTAAAGCATAACTGAATAAATTCTAAACCCCCGAAATCATGTCCGTTTGTAATACTGATAATGATAATGAGTTTTCCTTTTGTAAACTTCGTTTTATGTATTGCTAACGCCTTAAACTATACTATGATTTTTTTTCTTTCAATTTTCTCTTTTACATCCATACATATCACTTTAAAACATCTGTTGCAACAATACTCTATGCCGGTGGCAATAACGTAGCAAGCAAAGATTTAAAATAAATTTATTATTCATCTTCAGTTTATTCTTGTTTTTATTTACAAATACGAAAAATTATAGCATACTTTAAAGCCTATACTAAAGGTATACACCAATACATCAATGAAACCTTACTGCTAGTTTTTTAACCCCAACTGTATATTAAAACTATGAAAGAAAAATTACTGCAGTTTTCAAACAAATATTACTTGCAAATAGAAAATTATTGCATATGCTCAGGCTGTTGGCTTAAACTAAAGTACTGACTTCACTTGTAATAACTTGGCAATAGATATTGAAAAGAAACTATAAAAGAAAACGAGAAGAAATTACATTAAAATTTATTTGCAAGAGATAGAGATTTACGAATATGTAAGGAACATGTTGCATACTTTTGGGTGCTTAGGAATTGAAGAAAAAAAAATTGTAAATTAATCCATATACATAGAAAACTTGGTCATTCCTCTTACCGCCTATCTATGGTAGTATTTTTTAGAACGTCTATCCATTCTAGTAAAGCATACACTACCATTGAATTAGTTACCCTTTACTCTCAGACTTTTTGCCATAGGATTGCTAGAAGGAAGTCTCCAAAAAAAATATTTTTTATTCTAAATGCCTGACCGGTGCACTACTTATCGTCTTTGGCTTTCTTTGCCTGTTTATTCGCATACCTATTGACCCAGACACAGTGCCATAGGACTCAACACATATCTTACGATGCTTTGACAGATTCCTTCTACAGACTGTAACCATCCTTGAACTGACATAATGCCCAGCCAATGCCTTCAAAGTATCTTAACTGTCTACATAGATAACCACAATATCCCAGACATAATTTCCAAACTAGTTTCGCTGTCTTAGAGATCGGAATGCAAAGCATTCTTCAAGAAACCTCTAGTACAGAGGAAGTTAGTCTGGATTACAATCTAGCTTCTCACACCATCCAAGTTTTAGTTTGGAAGAGCCGTTTAGTTTATTTCATTAAATTTAGTTTTACATTATAAGTACAACTAGGTCTGTATTTATAGCATATTTTCAAGCTTAATATAACGTGTTGCATAGTTTCAGGTGGGAAAAATTTATTAAAAACATACCATTATTCCTTACTCATACATTTATTTGGTTTCAATTTAAAGTTTTAATTAAAACTATTTTTTTTACAAAAAAGTTTTTAATTAACAAAATTATTGTCTCTTTCAAGGTAAGAATTCATAGCTGATAGAGATTTTTTTGAAAGCAGGAAGAAGTTTTCGTTCACATTAATTAAAGAGTTAGTTTTTTATTATGAAAATATTTTTTTCATGCCTTTTAAGAATTTTCGTGGCATACTTTAAGGGGCTATTAAAAAATATTGTAGCATATTTTGAATATGTCTTAGTTTTTGCTTTAATCGCTGCTTAAATCTCATATCTAGGTCATCATAGCATACTTTTAGCGGCGCATTTCAGCGTAAAATCCTACAAGTTTTTGCGGAAACCATTTTTTTGTGGTTTCTCGCTAATCACAAAAGCTTTACTTTACTCACACACATCTGCCATATGGCATGGCGCATAATTTATGCAGCTTTACTAATTGTAACAGAAAGCCGTACAGAACCACTGGACAGATTCCACCGCACACAGAATTTGCACTTTAATCACCATACCGTAGACCATTAACAAGATTTCAAACTGAACTGAAGCCTGTCAACTGTATGCCAGCAGTAGGTTTGCTTTGGTATAAATTGTCCACCCCCTTAAAGTAGGCAAATGAAAATGTTTTTAAAGCAATTATGAAATGAGAAGAACTTTAAATCAAGCATCCGTTTTAAGCAAATACTACAGGAATAATGGTGTATTTAAGGCATGCCAAGTAAAAGGGGGACTTGTCATCACATTTATGTGTTGATATTGGCAAAGACAATATGATGATGCCTGACTAAGATATGGAATTGATTGAGTGAGTAAATGTAATGCAATGTAAGGTTTACAAACTTGCACACAAAAAGTTGGTTTGATTCAATTTGGAATTGTATTGCACACGAAAGTTTTGTACGAAGTTTTTTCTATTTTTGATTTTTTGTTTTTTGAAAGGTAGAGATATGTTTGGGTTTTATTCTGACATTTATAAAGAGAAATTTTGTTGAAATAAAGTCTGTCATCAGACAGTAAGAGGAATAAGAAACGAATACTGAGGGTAAAAACTTTTGTTAAAAATATAGCATACTTTTGAGGATTAAAAATTATTTTTTAGCATACTTTCAGGAGTCTTAAACCTTGGTTTTTAAATTTTTTTTAAAGAAGTGATGAATTTGTGAATATTTTGTTAATAAATTCGTCGCATTTTTAAAGGTTGCCCTGTTTTCCTGTCCTTTTAGGTTTGGAGCTTAGCCGTGCAGTTAATGGAAATTGTTTGTTTCTATTTTTTTAAATTCTTTTTTTTGTTTCCTTAACAATTGAATTCATTTGTGGCCATAAATAGAATTTCTGAATAACTTAAATGAATACAAAAATCGATAAATTGTAGTTTTCAACATACTTTAAGGGGTGTCAGTATAGACAAAGAGAATGTTTTGTTTATTTTTAAAGCATACATTTAGGTGTTGATAGTGAAATGAAAATTTTTGTACGGATGGAAGGAAAATCAATGAGTGGCAATTTTTAGAGCAGAATAGTTTAAAAGGTAAATACAAATTCAGGTTAAAGGAAGGCGTGGCCGAGGAGACATTTTTTAAAAATATTTTTAATTTAAATAATAAAGAATTTTGTTTTAAATTTTATTAAAGAATTTCTTTTTTGAGCATGTAATCAAAAATTCTCAATTTTCTTCAACCCTAAAAGTATGCTTTATATTTGAAATATTAAAATAAGGGGGAATCCTAAGGGAATAACAAAAATATGCGTTAACTTTAGCTTTTTAAAAGTTAATAAACATTTTTGGTAAATAACTATGCTCCGCCACTCTCTCGTAAAGTTTTCCATACTGAAAGGAATGCAATATCCTGGTTATATTATAAGAAAACAATCAATGAATTGCTGTTTCCTTTTGAAAGGGGAACATACATACAAGCATTGTCTCACTTTCAGCAAAATATAGCTGTGTTCTGAACTGTCACCATTAGCCAGAAACAAAAACAACAACAACAATAAATAAAACTACTGTTACGTATAACGTCAACATCAAGTTGACGATAAATAACCTGCTGCTTGAAATATCCTTGAGAGAGTTTTAAACAAATTTTTGACACATTGACGACAGTCAACTTGTACGCACACATATAATACAACGAAAAGTAATATTAACAACGACAAAAACAACACAACCAACACAACTAAAGAGAAAACATAGCAAAAGGAAACCATTTTGAAGGATTTACAGCACTTGGCTTTGCCATCATTTACTTACCCTAACAACTAGCAGAGACCTGGCCTGGTTATTCCGTAGATATTTGCGCAACTTACTCTTCTTGCTCCTTAGCTTATGCTGTACAAAATAATCGCATTTGTTTGTACACACACGTATTTATTAGTAAGTAAATGCTTCGCATTTTAACGTCATGCATGCATGTTTGCTAAGCTCTAACGTTACTTTCTTAACCAGCTGGTAGATAGTGGTTTTGCCCTATAGTGGGTGTGTTTGAAGTAATGTTCGGTTGGTTAAACTGGTAGTCGCTTGAAAAATCTTTACTTATTAGGGTCTTATGAGATTCTGCTGTAATAACTATGGTTTTTCGGTACCATCCTGATAGTGCAGTCACCTTTCGCCAGACGTGTTTTGTAAATAAATACTGGGTGTCATCCAATATTTCACCTCAGATTTCTATGAAGCTGGTAATGATAGAAAAGATATTCTTTGGACATCGTCATTACAGCTCCTGTAGTGGCCTCCCAGGTTGTTTTGCGTAGTATATCTTATGGGGTTCCTAGGCGAGATTCTGGTTTGGGTGGTAAAGCAAATTTTTGTTCTGCACGAAGCATATTCGTTCGTGGTCACTTAGCCAGTGGATCGATCAATTGCACCAACCATATGTGGAACTCTCAATGCTTTGATATTAAATTCCCAATGTCTAGTTTTTTGTCTTTTACAGCCAAAACCTGTCGCTGTTCAATGCCTAATTTTTTCCCCCCAGAAATGTTTTTATTTCCCTCACCAAGTGTGCAAACAATTCATAATTTTTCTTCGTCTCGGTCTTAGTTTTTTTGGCTTTCAAAAAGTCACCAAACTTTCAGCATTCATTTCAACGTGATAAAGAAAAGCTGGCAGACGAACACTTATTCTAGTACTTTTCAAAACAACAACAACAAAAAGTACCCACTGAAAATAAAGAACAGAAACGCAGTGGCCGTACACGTTAAAAGAGAATTTCAGAAAAATTGTCTAAGAATTGGTTAAACAAGGTTTCACTGTTCGTTTATAGACGAATTATTAACGGAGAAAAAAAATGCATGTATGAGTTGGTATTTGAAATCATTGTAGCAGAAGATTTGTTAAAGTTTTATGAGTAACTTTGTTAACCAGCTTGTAGAACAAGAAAAGTAAAGAGAGAGCGTGAGATAGAGACAGAAGGAGAAAATGAATGTTAAAGGGATAAGGTTTGAGCTGATTTTAACTTATTGCATACATACATACTTTTTAAATGTTGTTATCGCTAAAGTAAAAACTTTAAAGAACGATGCTTAAAGAATTTTTTGGTGCCTAAAATTAGGCAACATTTTTGCTAAGAATTTTTGTTTGGCATGCCAGCGTAAAGTTTGTTTCATCGAGTTTGTTGGTTTAGAGATTTTTATTGTTATTTATTATTATTGACTAAATGTAGGCAATTTTTTTAATGTAAAACTAATACTTAGGGCATGACCTCCTGCTCATGCAGTGCATTGCATTAGAGTCTGGAAAATAGGTTTTTATTTAGATTTGCATCTATTTATGTTGTAACAGCCACTACACACCGTGAAATGGATGATTTGGGTTATCCACGATAGAATAGAATTGGGCGTCTATGCAGGAGAACCACAAACTAAACTAACTCAAAGGAAAAATTCAGGAATGATTTCCAAAAATTATTCTCCAAAAATTATTGCCTACTTTTAGACAGTCCACTGTATTTTATATGTTCTGCCGTTTAAATACCAGAAAGTGTTGAAAGTATTTCTCTACTTCTCAGTGGTATTTTTTTTTTTCTAAGATCACATTCATTCGATTGCAATTTAAAGTTTCATGCAGATTCATATACTTTTGTGCACATGGTTGCATTTATGCCAACAGTTGTAGTTGAAATTCCTTGATTTTATTTTTCGTGTGTTTTTGTTCTTCTTTTTCTTGCTTTTCTATGTAAATGTTGTCGAAAGTTTATCGAGTAGAAATTGAATGTGGAGGAGAGTGTAAATGTTTTTTTTTAATTCTTTTGATATGGCATGCGAATATTAAATATTTTTTTCAAGTTTCCTTTTTTTCAACATTTTGTTCTGGAACAATAAACTGGTGAAAGTCAAGAATGCAGATTTAAACGCGAGAATCGTGGCACATATGTATAAGAAAATTAAAAGATATTTTATTTAAATGCAGGAAATTAAAAATTCTCAATGAAATGAAAGGCATACTTTAAGGCTCCCTAACAATAATTTTGTAATTTTGGTTCTTCCTGAATTATTTTTTTGTATGTTTTAAGACTGTTTAATCAGTAATTTAAGTCTAAGAAATCTACAATTTTAAGTACATTTTGTAAGAAATTTGCTGCCTATTTTCAGGCTGTGAAAATTATTATATTTATTAAATGTGAATTAGAACTTTTAAAATTTCTTAATTCACTCTCTTAAAATAAATGTTTTAGAAAATGTATTAACTTTCTGCCTACTTTTAGATTGTTAAAAATTAATTAAATTTTTTTTATTGTCTACTTTCAGGCAACTACAAATACAGCATTTGGTAAGTTTGAACCATAATATCTTTAAACTTTTATATATTTATATATTATTATATTAAACAGAAACATATTTTTAAAAAATTATTAAACAATATTTGCCTATTTTAGGCTTTAATTTGAAACAAAATTTTGTTGCCTACTTTTAGGCGAAATTAGCGAAATTATATGCTATTTAGTAAACGAGAAATATAGTTTGATATTTGTTAAAGCGAAAAATATTAGAAAGTGTTTGCCTACACTTAGGCTTTTGCAAAATAATTCTGTTAAACGTTATTTCCCAGTTTTAGGCTGCTAGGATGCAACATTTAGCAAATGAAAATTAGAATTTATTTTAATTTTTATATATGTTCTAATAAATTAAAGACGAACATATGTTGGGAAAAATTATTTCACCAATGTTTGCCTAATTTTAGGGTATTAAAAAAATTTCATAATTTTCCTTACTACTCATAAGCTGTTGAAAATATTTCATTTATAAGATTAGAACTAGATTTCCTTTTTTACATTTAAATATGTACTCTTTTCTAAAAACAAAAATATTTCTTCTAAAGAATTTCTGTCTTTGGGAATATATTTTACCCATGCCAGACATAATTAAAATGGAAGTTAATGAAATTATCATTACATTTTAAAAACAATAAAATTTATGAACGTCATAATAAAGTTTCAAACATGAAGTTAAAGTTATGAAATATTAAAAACTATGGCATACTTTAAGGAGTGTATAGAAAAAAATAAGAACCCGCTATAAAAAGTTAACTGCCATATTTTTTTTAACAACTTTAAAGTAATAAGAAATAAAAAGCAAAATAAAAAGAAAAATAAAAACGAAATTGTAACTGTTAAGGAGATTTTAAAAAGAAAATAAAGCATACTTTTGCGAGGGAAATGAGAATTGTATTATACCACATTAAATAACTGTTTCAGTGCTCATATTTACTTGCAAAGTAACAAAATAATTTTGTACTTAAAAGTAAAATAGTTTCATATTTTATTGTTAGAATTTTCTTGTGAAATTGTTGCATACTTTTAGGTAACAATAAAAAAACTTAATGTACATTAACTGTTATTTAAACAAGAATAAAATTGAAATAGTAACTTCAAAACTAAGAACTTTAAATTGAAATGATATTTGTGTTAAGAAAAGGCAAACATTTGTAACAAATTTTAGGGGAAATAAATTACGGCATACTTTAAGGACCCATAAGAAATATACACGTAGTAGTATTTTAATATAAAGGTGCCAATTCTGGGCTGCCTGATGGATACAACAAACCCTTTCATTCAAGCCCTTTCAGTTCCTACCAAGTCATCAATGGCTTGGGTGGTCTAAAGTTATCACAGTAGTAGAAAACACCCTTTCTGTCGATCAGTTCTGGACTATTTAATTGAATTGTTTGCTTCAGTCTCGTTCCCAGTTGACTTTAAAGGTCACAATCAACTCATGACCAGGTTGTAGACACTCTTAATGAACAATTTTCATTCAATCTAACCAGACACGTATTATTACCTTCTTTGGTGTGAATACTGGCTGCCAAACTTCTTTTTACTTCTTCCACGATCTGTTACGTATACTAATGTCGTCTTAAGGCTATCACCACACTTCGTAAAAAGCCACACTAGGATATAAATTGATGGTATGATGTTTTTCCGTTTGTCGCCATTTCTCACATGGGCAGATCTCTGCTATTCACCACGCCTTGTGTGAACTACTCTCCAGTGCCTCAGTTCTCCTTGGAAAACAGCATTAAAGTCTCTAATAAAACGAAATTTGGAAAAAAAATATTTCTTCGCCGACTGCCTGCACTCAGTAGTCTTCTGGCAAAAACTCAGAGAGTAAATAAAACTGCCATGAAAAAATTTCTCAAAAATCTGTCGTTCGGAGTCGACTTTAAACTGTAGGTCCCACCACTCATGGATAAAATAAACTTAGATAGCTTGAATGGTGTAAAAAGCAAGGTTTTAATCCTGACTAAAGGATTGTATTGGCCAGTAAGTAAGACCCCAGTAAGCTATACTTTCTGATGCGACTGCCTATTTAATCTACCCTGACCTGCTGTTTACATAATTTTTATTGTAGCCTACATTTAGGTGGTAAATAAATATTTGTGTTCCTATTACATTGTGCTTAATTGAAAAGCAATATTTATTTTCTTTAATTTATTTAAAAATATAATTTTTATATTTCATTAAAGCATGCTTTAAGGCAAAGAAAGAGAAAATTTCTATATTTTATTAAAGCATATTTTAGGGACAAAAAGAGAAAATGAATACAAAGAATTTATTTATGTTTTCTTTATTTATTTTATTCGATAACAAAAACAATTTTGTGAGTTTTTAATTGAATTTACGACATTTATTTAGTTTTCTTTGTTTAAAAAAAATAAACAATGTTTTCAAATAAAATATATGGTTGTGCATAGAATATTTATTTAAATTGCATTCTATTGTTAATAAAAAAAATACAAATATTTTGTGTTTCTTTAGGGAATTTATGTCTTTCTAAGAAAAGAAAGACAAATTTTTATTATAAAATAAAATATTTTTATAGGTTCAAGAGATTTGTCAAGAAGGACAAAACGAATGAAAAGAAATTTGAGGAAAAAAGTGTTAAAAATCTGTTTAAGAAAGAAAAAAAATTTATTAAATCGTAGTCAGTATTTAAAGGATATCTCCTTGACCCTCTTGGTTTAACAAAATTCAGTCCATTGTCTGGTGCAAGTGACAACTATCAAGTGTTTTAGTTTCTGAGTTCGAAAACGGCCTCACAGCTATGTGTTCTGATGATTTTTTCTCCTCATCTATATATTTGACTTGAGGCAATCAAGTATTATTTAAGTCTACGGTATCACATCAGGAGATCTCTTGCATCTGAAAAGCCTAATGCCTGTCCCACACCTCTGTATTACCAAATTAATTATAATAAAAAAAATAGCCTTATGAAGAGGCTTCGTCTTCCTCAACTTCTCTATCGCCACGTATATCCATTCAATCATCTTTTCCTACCCCGCAAAAAAGATTCTGGCCCTATTCAGCTGTGTGGAGCTTCATATGCAAGCTTGTCTGCAAGCTAAGGTCATGTAACTGAGATCTAGCAGAGTGTGATCCGAAACAATCCAATTCTATTCTCGAGTAAGCGTCATATGAGCCGAATGTATATTTTTTATTTTTATATTCAGGGTAAACTTGTTTTGCTGCCCTAAGATTCTCCTGCAAGACTTCTGCATTTCATTATGGCATGCTTGACTTTTTCTCATATGCTTTCTCTATGAGACTTGAGTTTACTGTCCAGTAGTGTTCTCAGATATTTTGTCTCCATTTTCTGTGATACTACCTCATCTAGAAGTCAAATATTTGAGACTTTACCTAGACGTCCTTCGGGCATTTCTCAAGAAAATTTCGCGTCATTCACGAATCTTCCCTCTTATGTGGGTTCTAGGACATGGAGATGTAAGAGGATATTGGATTGCAGGTCATAACTAAAATATCCTTCAATTTATAGGTCGACTCAACTTCGTTGACTGCATGGGGACACATGCCAGGCTCTGCTGGACTGTTATGGATAAAAATAAAACTGTTTGACTTCATGTCTTAAATCGAGTAGCCACCCATAATATTTTTGCGTTACACGCAGATCACTGTACTTTTGGTAGAAATGTCGAGAGACCTAGAATCTATGGATGTGAGAAGAAGAAAGAGATTTTCTGTGACTTAATGCGTCAGTGCATGGATCAGAGGTTCTTGATTTCTCATTTATTGTCATATTTAAGCTAGGATTTATTTTGTTAGTCGAAAGGGTTTCCGAAAGGCGAAAGTTTGATTACCGTGTTGTTGGCCAAAGTACGAAAATTCATCTCCTAAACTGTCTGATTTTCGTTCACGATTAATTTCGTTTTTAAGTTGTTCTAAAATCGTTAATTAATAAAAAAAAATATTTCTGAAATTGAGCATACTTTTAGGATGCTTAACAAAAAATCTTTATTAATTTAACAAATTTAATAGAATTTAAATTCTTGCATAACTTTATGCCTTTATATCCTTATACTTCAAGAACATCAACTCCCTTATTGTAATTCCTTAATGGTTCCCCAAATATTTATTCAAATAATTGCTTTGCCTTTAACCAAAAAAGTCAAACTCCCCTATTATAGGCAGTTTGTAAGTGTAAATTTTACAATTAAATATTAGGCAACCGAACATTTAACCTATAAACACCCTATTAAATTACAAGAAAACAACAACAAGAAATTGCAAGAAAATGAGATCCTAAAATGCCATATTACCCTGTGAGAGCCTAAAGCTATGCTATGCAAAAATAAAATAAAATAAACATTTTAAAATATTGTGTATAAATAATTGAATGGTTTCTTGTTCTCTAGATGATGGTATGCAGTAAAATGTCAAGTGCTTTTTGTGTAAAAGAAATTACAAATGGAAAGTATTTTTCAAATTGTTTTCTATTTAAGGCTCCCTAAAGTATGTTTTAGAATTTTTTGTTCTACAGAATTTATTAATGATAGGAAATTTCGTTGTGATTGTTTTTTATTTTTATAAAGCAGTAAGAAATTTGTTTAGCTTTTTAATAAAATAAACAATTTAATTTTCTGTTAAAAGAAAGTGCCTTAAGGTAGGCTTTAAGATATAAGATTTAAAGTTACTTACTGTTGTTTAAAACAATTATTTTAAAATATCTATTTACATGCTTTAATTAAAGCGTCAAAAAATTTAAAGCTTCAAAAATGTACAGCATACTTTTAGGGTGTTTTTAAAATTTCAAGTATGATTTCCGCTTTCTTATTTGTTTCCCTAAAATTTGAATATTTTTATTACTTTTAAATAAAATTTCCTATAGAAAAGATCATGGTATTTGTCAACAAAAGACCCTCTTCAATTACCGCCATTTTGTATATACTATAGAACCCTTTTTTTGTTTTCAAAGGTTCTGGATAATAGCAGAGGAGCATTATAAATGTAAATGCATATTTTAAAGACCATCATTTATTTAGAAATTACAAAAATAACTCTGCTTTTATAATTTATTGCCTATTTTTAGGAAGCCAACAGTTTTGTTTAAAGGCAAATAATGTCAAGAATTGTAAATGAGGGAGAAAATATAAAAGCCAGTTGGATTTATTCAAAAGAAAAGAAGAAAAATGCATTGACATAACAAGCTAAATAATTTTATTTAATTTTTACGCAACGAAGCCTAAAATTAGGCTTCAGTTTTTTTAAATTTTGTGTGAATTTGACTTAAAGGGTATCTTGGTTTTAATAGGATGGCAAGTTACTCTGTTTTTTGCTAAACTGTACTGAATTTTCAGGAATAATAAGCCTAAAAGTAGGCAATATTTTTTAATTTTTTTTTAAAGACTTTGAATTAAATAAAAATTATTTTTCTCTAAAAGATGTTGAATATTGTTTATTATTGCTTAAGTTTTCGTAAATCATAATAAAAAACGATTTCTTTAAGCTGCATGTCCTTGTGATATCCTCGTTGACGAATGCTTGTATGTGATGAGTTTTTTATTCAAATTGTTTTTGTCAACAAATGATGATGAATATGAATACTGCCATTAGTATGTTAGCATAATCGATTTTGTAGTATTTATGGCATATAATTTGGGTCCCTTTTTTAATACAGCTCACGATTTGTCAACGCTATTTACAGCCTCTGGAAGATGACAAATGAAAATTATTTTGTATAGCCTGACACAGTCCTATGTATATGACTTATAAACATGACTTTCATCCTGAAAATTTTGAACAAATCTTTGGCTACAACAACAATAAACAAATTAGCCATTGAAACTCAGACAAGCATAAACAAAAAACTACAGCAATAAGTCAAAAATAGTGAAGCATAAGCGAAGGCTTATGGAAAACCACAAAAGGAAACAAAGATTCACTGTGCCACTGCCACCGTATATATGTTCTCTTGGCTTTGTTAAAACATTGTCTTCAACTAATAACACTCTCTTATTTACATACGCTTTCCTCTCTTTCCTTACATACATATAAAACGACACTTTCACAAAAGCCTGAATGTATGCTATGGAAATTATTTAGAAACCAAGAATGAAGGAAAGAAGAACAATGTGTAGATGACAAGCCAGTATTGTGTTGATATTGCTATTATTCATACATTTTTCTTTATTTTACATGCCACAAACAATTACAACAACAATGCAAAAACAACATGTACAGTTGTTGTTAGACAGTAATTAATAATTCCAACAATAAAGTGTTATTGTTACTCACACACTTGTTACTGTCATTTATTGCTTTTGCCTGGAAGTAAAACTTTGGCTAAGGCCACTGAAAAAATTTAGAATTCATGCCACTAACTGAGAGTGTGTGTAATACATACCTTATTACAAATACTTACACATACACACTCGCACTCACACACGTTTTCATACACACATACGTATATGTTTATAGAAAAAGATGCATAAAAATAACTGTTAAATAGATGTGGCATGAATTATAATCATGCAGCATGTTTAACGAGTTACATCAGTACTCTCTTATACATTCCAACTCAAACCTAGTCACATACACTCGTTTATTAATAATTTCGAAGTTGTATGACTAACCATACGAGGGTACACTAAAATCTCATCGCGATAACTATGATCTGTTGTCGACATTACCGAAAAGGGTTTCGATAACAAAAAAAATTCTTTAGAAAACTGTTTCGATAACAAAACATTTCTATTGAAAACTGTTTCGATAACAAAACATTTCTATTGCAAACTGTTTCGATAACAAAACATTTTCCATAGACAACTGTTTCGATAACAAAACATTTTCCATAGAAAACTGTTTCGATAACAAAACATTTTCCATAGAAAACTGTTTCGATAACAAAACATTTTCCATAGAAAACTGTTTCGATAACAAAACATTTTCTATAGAAAACTGTTTCGATAACAAAACATTTTCTATAGAAAACTGTTTCGATAACAAAACATTTTCTATAGAAAACTGTTTCGATAACAAAACATTTTCTATAGAAAACTGTTTCGATAACAAAACATTTTCTATAGAAAACTGTTTCGATAACAAAATATTTTCTATAGGAAACAGTGTCGATAACAAAACATTTCCTTTAGAAAATGTTTCGACAACAAAACAATTTCTATAAAAAACTGTTTCGATAACAAAACAATTTCTATAGAAAACGGTTTCGATAACAAAAAAATTTCTATAGAAAACGGTTTCGATAACAAAGCATTTTTCGTAAAAAATTGTTTCGATAACAAAATATTTTCCATAGAAATTTGTTTCAATAACAAAATATTTTCCATAGAAATTTTTTTCGATAACAAAAAATTTTTCGATAACAAATTTTTTTTCGATAACAAAATTTTTTTCGATAACAAAAATTTCCTAAAATAATTTTTTAAACAGTAAATTTTTTTAGAACTTATCTACCTTACCACCTGCCATAAATTCCCTGTGTTTTACTATTTACTAACATGGTTATGAAGACATTTTTAGTGTGTATTTTTCTAAAGTGACATGATTATCGTTGAGATTTTTTATTTCAAAATTTAAGTGAATATGTAGTAAACATATACATACATACATACAAATATTCTTAGAATTTTTCTGCATACACAGACAGTTACATTCATTAAAACAAGTACTAAAATGTACTGAAAAAAGTACTATTTTTATGCACGATATTTATTTAAAGTTTTACAATATTTGCCACACGTAAATGTTAAGCCACCACACGAAACACATTATTAAATAACACCGGGGATTACAGAACAGTAAAATGTGACGCGAAGGGTTTTCAAAACATAAATTTAAAATATAAAAAATAAGACGATTTTGGTACTAAATTTTGTACTTTTTTAAGTACATACTTTACAGTTTTTTATGGACAAATTTTTTTTAATGAAAGATCTTTTTCTCGAATTTCCACTGTACTTGTACTAAAGTGTTGAAGTTCTTTTATTTACAACAAAATTGTTGTATCATGTACAGAAAAAAAATTGTTAACTTGGCTACAAGTACACAATGCTGAAAAAAATGTATGACAAGAGGGTAGGTAGGGAGTGAAGCAAAAAAAAAAACAAAGTTTTTGCATACAGTAATGATGTTGATAATTTTATACGCACTTCATCCCTTTTTTTTCAATATGAATGCTGATGTTGGATCCATTATAAGTCATACTCGTTTGTATTTGTATTCATGAACATATTCTTCATTCATATTCATTCATTCCACTCACACTCAGCTACTCGTCAGTGCTTTTGATGTCAGTCAGTTTCTGCTACATTCATGAATACATACTTTCGCAGTAAATAATATACGAGCCATGCTGCCATTATACGCTTTTCATCAGCGTTACAATTGCTGTACCCCCTCCCGACCTCGTTAATACCTCGTAGAACAGGAGAGGAAAACTTATTTTCATGGCATAAATTAACAGAGATGTTGTGTTGAAATTTAGAACACTGTACTGACGGATTAAATAGAATTTTTTTTATCACAAAAGCTGGTGCGACAAGCGAATCACTTATGAGTGCAATCTTCAAGTCAAAACTGGTCGACATAAGACACACTACCCTTGTTTGAATCTCGTGGCAGTTTTGTTCCAATCTAATACGGATTCCTGGTCACAGCGGTACTCCCGGTAATTGTGCAGTTAAAGCACTTGTTAGAGCAGGCTCGCTCCTAGCGCATAGCAATGTTATATGAGTATACCTCTTGTCTATGTTAGGCTGTCTATTAGGGAAAGTTATTGGCAGCTGAGAAATTATTTCTAGACTCACTTGGCCTAACTGAAAGGAAAACATATCAATCAATCAAATTTTAAAGCAGTTGCAAGCCTCATTTATAGCAAAGCTTCCAACCACGATAATCACCCCATTGTGCGACGATAGGATCCTCATAGAATCATACATTTTACTTCATATGGTCGTCTATAGCGTGTTTATTACAGTTCGGGAATTTACTGTCTTCTTCAAAAATCCATAGAGGCAGATGTCAATGCCATTGCAGCTCCAATTGCGAGAGTGCTCCCTCTCTCGATTACGTCAAGTTTGCTGCAAAAATTGGCCAGCATTCCACTTGCCACCCAAAGTCATTGCGTAATGGATTGGCTTGAAAATTACCTCTTAGAGGTTACCTTGGTTGAGAAGAAAGAGAGTATTGCCCGCTTTAATTGTCAATGAATACCTCTGGCTCGATACAAACTTCTCTTCTTTGGCTCGCCCTTTCTTAGCTCTAACGTCTGTTAAATTCATTCAGCTTACAGCCTGCTTTCCGCTTGATTTTAAGGAAGTCTTGCTTTAAAATCCATTATCAAGTCTTATAAATCAAGAGTTATCATTTAGGCTCTGGAGCATCGCTAAAATGGTGTCACAACGCAGTGTTGTATATGCTCAAGCTTTGGTTTAGCTCTCATTGTCTCCTGTGCTATACAATCCTGTTCTACTATTTTCTCAACAAAAGTCCTCTTTGAGAAACAGTTCTTTATGAAAAGTTTTTCCACAAAAAGTACTTTTTTGAAAAATAAAACTTACAAAATGACTTCATGAATTGTACTTTATGGAAAAAGTACTTTTATTGCTAAACAACTGTTGCACACTTGTTCAAGGTTTTCAAGGCTCAAGTACCTTTTGAAAAAGTACTTTTTGAAAAAGTACCTTGTGAGGACTATAATTTCTTTACTCAATAACTGCAACGCCCTTGTTGCGTAACACTTTTATTACAAAAAAATTAAATTCATGAGAGGTACTTTACGAAAGAAGTACTTTTTTTGCCTCACAATTGTTGCATACTTGTTCTGGAGCTATACACATAGTTCTAAAGGCTCAAGTACTTTTTGAAAAAAGTACCTTGTGAGAACTATAATTTCTTTATTCAATAACTGCAACGCCCTTGTTCCGTAATACTTTTATTATAAAAAAATCAAACTTTTTGAAAAAAGTGCATTTTTAAAAAGTACCTTTAAAAAAAAAAAGTACCTTGTGAAGACTATGATTCAAAACTGTTACGCCCTTGCTCTGTAACGCTTTTATTACCGAAAAAAATACCCATTTTTTTATGTAAAAAATTGTACCCACAACTTAAAATATTTTTTTGCTCGTTATGGTTACGCACCAGTGTAATAAATATTTGACTCTTCTTTAAAACACAATGTAAGGCGAAGCATATTAACATGATGCCATGGGATGTGTTGAGCAAAATTCTGAAACTATTTTGAAAACATTTTAAAAACAAAAATATTTTCATGCCATAAATTGGTTGGCATTGAAACATGATGATGGTGTAAGGAAAAGTTTCAGCAGCAGCAATTTATCTCGAGCCATAAGCAAAAGGGTGGTGTGGATGGTAGAAGGAAAGGTGTAGGGAAGGTATTTTGTACCTCTTATAAATTCCCTTTAATTAATTAAAACTATTGGTCACAACATTTTCTTTTTATATAGGAAAGAGAAAACAAAATAAAACTTTTTAATAATTTCATTTGAAGTTTATGTTTTTTTTTTGCTGACTCTTTCTTTAGAAATCGAGGTGGGGGAGAAAGTTTGTTTTTATTTCGGTTCCCAAGAAAAGTTTTCATCTCCCCAAACAGCATCAAATTATCTTGAAATGTAACACTTTTTTCCTATAAATCAAATAAAGGACAAGGGAGAAGTCCAAGGGGGGAGGAAACGATAGTAAATTGTTAAATAAACTTTTGAATTTTCAGTCAAATAGCCAATTGCCAACAGCCAACAGCCAACAACCAAGTGCCAAGTACCAAATGCCAAGTGAATTCAATTCAGTTTCAAATCTATTCAAATCTGTTACTCAACAAAAAAAAAACTCAATAAGGCAACAAACAAGTGTAAAGCTTTAATAGATTAATTAGATTACAAAACTTAATTACGCTTCAAAAAGAGATTTTCAAATAAAATTCAAAAGAAAACAACATTTAGAAGAAGATTTAAAGATTTCCTTAGAATAGTGCAAAATGAAGTATCGGAGTATATCGTATGGTGACATAAGCATATTTAACGATAGTAAAGCGACCATCAGATCCTTAGAGAGTGTGTATACCACACCTAAGATTGTCCCAAGAATGCCGGTTGTGCCTGTTGGAGATAGCGAGACATTCATTTGGATAACAACAAGGCCGACTTACTTGAAAAAGCTGGAACCACGGAAAATTCAATTGAAATCCTACATGAGATAGACATTCCCTCACGGAGAGCAAACAAATTGTCTCATAAAACCTACATGCATTGTTAAAAGTCAGATAAGATAATGAACCCACTTGTAAAAACTTCAGACCGATCGATCCCGACATGGATATATACAAAACAGAATTTGCATTTACCATCAATTTATTTAAGCTTTGCATCATACAGCAGAGTTTATTTTTGTTTACATAACATTATTCTGTTAATATTAACATTGTTGGTGGATTTGTCGAATTTATCTTTACACACACCAAGTATGTGTATGTGAGTGGTTTGTCAGCTACAATCGTTTGTTTACTTAATTACATCGTCGTTCGTACAGAAAAAAAACAGAAAGCATAAAAGTAATTCTCATTTAGTTCATTACAATTTAAGAATAACTAAACGAAATTATGTTTGGAGGTTGGGCGGTGGTGTCAACTTGAAACTTTAGGGAATTCAACTATCCGCCAATTGGATCTCCTTTTAGGAGTCTTCTAGCAAAAAAAAGCTGAAAGTAAAATAAAATTGCCATGAAAAATCTCGTTCGGTGTATGATATTTAAGTGAAGGTACCGCCACTCATGGGTAAAAATAATGATCACAATATGGGTAGTATGAGAATCTTGGTTGTAGTCCTGATTAAAAGGTTGTAGATGTAAAGTCGCCGTAGTCTAGTTGGTAGTTTGTTGGCGGTTCAAACCCCAGGTCAGACATCTAAACGAAGTATGAAAAAAATTATTTCTTATGCGACTTCCTCTCAGTAGATTTCTGGCAAAAACTATGTGAATAAATAAAATTGCCATGAAAAGTTTCTCAAAAACAAATCTGTCCTTCGGAGTCGACGTTAAACTGTAGGCAGTGTTGCCAATAATTTTTTTTAAAAAACTTTTTATTTCTGGGAAAAAAACTTGTTTTCTACAAAAGTATCAACATTTTTAAAGGAAACACCGGAGAACGGTGTCCTCTATTGGTGTTTCTTTGCTACTTATGCCCGGGACGAATAAAATACACAATATTTTATATAAAAATGTAAATATTTCGTGTTATTGTTGAATTTATTGAAATTTTGAATTTTTCGTAAAAAAAACTTGTTTTGTTAGAAAAAAAAATTTTAATGAAAACTTTTTCGCATCTCAAAAAACTTGGAAAAAAGGGAAAACTTGGCAAATGGCAACGCTGACTGTAGGTCCCGCCGCTCATATATAAAATAAACACTCATAACATAAGTGGTGTGAGAAGCTAGGTCGTAATCCTGACTGAAGGGTTGTAATCGCCAATTATGTATGTATGTATGTAAATGTAAGGCATTAATAAGTGCATATTAAGGCATATTTAAAGCATTTTTCCTTCAATAAAGGAAATTTTTTAAAAGAATTTCGATTTCTTATTAAATTTAGCCAGCCGTACGAGATCTTTCTTACGTTTTCAGACACATTGCGAGCGTCTTTGTACTTTCTTTGAGATATCCAATCTGCATTATTTATAAGTACAGATGCATGACAAGCATTATTTCTTCATTTTTTTTTCAATTCTTCTTTAAGAAAAGAAGGACTTTTTTGTTGGCACGAAAATTTTATTCACATTTTAATTCCGACTGTTTATGTGGTGCTTCATTTGTAGAATTTATTTCAGAAATAAATGCCGTATCTTACAATTTTATATCTTTGTGTGTGGTTTTAAAAGGACACCAGCATTAAAATGCTTTTTTAAAATGTAAAAAAAAATTTGAGGAAAAAGAACAAATTAAAATAAAAGAAAGAAAGAAAATAAATTTCATCACGCTTAAACATATGCAAAGAATATTTTTAATGAAATGGATTAAAAATTTAAAACATTTCCTTATAAAATTGTGGGGGACCTAAAGTCATAAGGATGGAAATTGTGCAAGGAATTATACAGCTGAGGTAATTTTTCTAGATTTTCTAGGTATTCAATATTTTGCTTGAAACACTTTCCACCTTGGAAGTACTGAACTCTATTCTCTGCCTGTAAATTAAATAATTATTCAAACAAAACATGTGTTAATTACCACAATATCATCTAAACTGTCATAAAAATTCCTTCTCTTTTCAAAAACCTTAAACAAAAGAATTTTAATTAATTTCAAACAAACTCTAAACACGTCATTATCTGCTGGTACATATAAGCATATATTGCGTGTAATTATAATCGCATTAATAAAACACTCATAATTATCTCTCTTCAAATTCAAATACACCTTAAAGTAGGCTACACAATATATTTTATACACTGTGATATTTCTTTTCTTCCTTTTCCGTGGTTTGTTTAAAGAAATTGTGAACGTTTTAAGTGTTGTGGCTTAATTGCTTAGAAAATTTTCTCAGCCTTCTTATAATAGGCAACTTTGTACTCTCTATGGGAGTGTTATAAAAAAAAGCCTGAATGCTAAGATTTCTTGTCGTGGTTTTATATTTCATAGAAGAATATATGTATATGAGAGCATAGCATCATAATTTTTAATTTCTTTTGCTGCTAATTAAGGCTGTAAGCGTAGTATGTGTCTGTGAAAATGAAAAGCCATATCAAAAGGAAATTATAAAATTTAAAATGCAGCAGCATAATAAAGAAGGTACGCTATTAAGAACAATTTACACGTATAGCAGTTTATTTGTAAATATTTGAAGGAGAAAAATAACAAAGAACTTCCTGAAGGCTTTTTAAAGCAGGATATCCTGTGGATTTAATTCACGAAGAATTTCCTTTGAGCTACCGTTGCCTTTTTATTTGTTTTAAAGAAAAATTTTCTGTGGATTCAAGGATTAAAGCAATTGTTTATTTTTTATCCCTTTTCCTTAATTTAAGTAAAGTATTTACTTAGTATTGATATATCCAGTCTAGAACTATAAAGGGCCTCTGGGCACATTGGTGTTGCTTACGGTAGGGCATACAGTCTTTCACCAAAAATGACTCTAAGGATGCTGTCCTTATTCGGTTCCATGCTATTTATGCAGCTACAGTTTGATTTTAAGAAAGGTTTTTCATAAACAAATTAGGCAATATATAGTCCCTTGCCTGCATTGGTGTAATTGGGGCAATATAATAGCTCTTTTGAGGTTTCTGGCCTATGTGATAACGGTGGCTACAAATTCGGTAAAGTACGTCATAATGCTCATCCATTGTAATGAAATTTTATCGAAAATTATCTCTGACAATGAAATTTACAGCCTAAACTTCCTATATGAATTTTATTATTTATTTTATCCCTAAAAGTATGCTTGATTTCCTTAATCATTCATGTTTCCTTTTTATAATTTTGTTTTTTTTTTATTTCTTGTAAATCTTTATGAATGTTTCTTTACAAGTTTAAGTAGATTTTTAAAATATTTAAGCCTCCCCCATTTCTTCCATGTTATTTGCTGATGACAAAACAATTTAATTTTAGCATAAATGACGGCATGAAGGTAAGGAAAAAAACATGGAGTCTTCATGTTTATAAAATTATCTGCAAATCTTCGAACTTTTTTTTAGCAGAAGAATTTATTTTTGCTGTTATTGCCATAAATTGAAATACGGGCCGTAAAAACGACGTTTAACAACGTTTCTTATACTCAAATATTGATGAAAAACAAGAAACAAATCCTAAAAGTATGTGAGAAAAAATATAAGGTGGGGGAAATGAAAAAGTTTTAAAAGGTTTTCGGTGTTTTTTTGAGTGAAAGTAAAAGTGATTCATGTTTATTGGTATTTGTCTTTTCCGCTTCAGAAGTTTCTTTTTCACTTTTTTTTATTTTTGTTTTTGTTTTCGTCATGGCAGGGAAATAAGAAAATGTGAAAATATGCGCTTAAATATTAAAAAATTTAATTTTGAAAGAAAGAAAACCTGTTTTCTAAGGAAATTTACATTGAAGCCTAAATTTAGGCAATATTTTTTTGGTGGCCAAAGAAAAAGTAATTGAAAGTGAATTAATAAGAAATAACAAAAAAATGAGATGTTTGCAGCCTAAATAAATAAAAAAGATTACAAACAATAATTTAGGAAAAGTTTTTGTAAACATTGTCTCCACTGTTATTAAAAAAAAAATTAAGTTGAACCCCAAAAGTATGCTTTAATTTTTTAAATATTTTTTAACAATAAAAAGAAAACACGTTCTTTGTCTTTAATTTTATAATTCCATCAAGTGTTTCACTTTTTTGCCCCTAAAGTATGCTTTTAATTTTAATCACATATTTGAAATTATTTTTAGAAACCCGTAAGCCATGAATTAATAAAAACAAATGAACAATAAATCGATAAAGAAACATGAAGCGAGAGAGGTCAGGGGGTCATTAAGAAAAATATCTCTAAACTTAATCCTCTAGAGTCCTTACAAGTTTAGCCAGACAATGATTCATGCCATGGCAAATGCTCAGTACAAATACCAATTATTTCCAACAGAGTGGCACCATCATTTATTTTCCATTCTCTTCAAAACTTTCCATTATTATTGTTGGTGGTGGTGTTGTTGTTGAAAAACAAATCTACTGCCACCTACACTGCTGACCAACCAACAACAGCCAAATCAACAACAGCAACTGTTTTCTAATCCTTCGCATTAAAGTAAAACAGAGAAAGAGAAATTGCGGAAATTGAAAAAACCGAAATGAATTGAAAAACAAAATGCTGAAGTAATCACATACAAAATCTTATGGTTCTTCAGGGCATTTAAAGTGATACATAATGCTGCTGTAGGTTGCCCGGGGGGGGGGGGGGGGGGGGGTTGATGATGTATATGTCGGCAAGTGTTAATTTATAAGTGGCATATGAAAATGCCGATTAAACTTTGTTTAATTACTGGCAACACTATTTCAAAGAGAGATTTCTTAGGATGAAAACAAAATCATGATTTGACTTTTAAAAGTAAATTTTTTTTGTTTTGTGCTTAACAAAAAGTTTTTTAAAGATTTTTAAAGATTTTACCGTTTAAAGACAATTTTTAGAATTCTTAAATGAATTTTAAATGAAATTTACAAATCAATATAGAAATACTCGTTGTTGGGTATCCTTTAATATCCTATGATTAAGCCCTTCGGTGAAAATGCTAAGAGAACTTGAGAACTAATCAATCACGGAAGCAGATGTCAGCGATCCACCGGAGCAGAACATGCCAGCAAACCAGACTTCCCAACTTGAAATTCTAGTGTGAAATCGCCTAGTGAGACTATGTTCAGGCCTCGTATAATCAATTTATCTCAGAGACTGACAATCGCCAGATTAGATAGAGGAATGCTAACGTGACAGGGAACTAAGTTGCATTGCGACAAAGGCTGCATTGCCAAACATATAATATTTCCCTGTAGGCGACATTGGAGCGGTGTGAGTTACTTTGCTTTTTTCGTACGAAGTGATTCCTCTTTGGAGGATCCCTGTCTGTTGGCATCTGCTTCCGTGATTGACTAGTTCTCAAGTTCTCCCAGCTTTTCTGCAGCCCATGTAAGCGACTGTTTAGGTTAGGTTAGAGGACGTGTACTTGTCAATTAAGACAAGTACAGTACCCGGAGGTCGAGTTGACCCATTGTACAACGTCCTAGTTTCTCACACCACTTATGTTGTGTGTGTTAATTTTATACATGTGTGGTGGGACCTACAGTTTAAAGTCGACTCCGAACGACAGATTTTTTTTTTGAGAAACTTTTCATGGCAATTTTTATTTACTCTCAGAGTTTTTGCCAGAAATCTACTGAGAGGAAGTCGCCGAAAAAATACTTTTTGTATTTTTGTCTTTGATGCCTGGCCTGGGGCTCGAACCCAGGCATTTGCGTCTAATAAGCCAACACACTACCTACTAGACTACGGCGACTTCAAGCGACTGTTTACCTTACAGCTTCCGATTGTTTTGTGAAATCAAAGAGAACCCTCGAGTACTATCCTAGGGCTCTTTCACTTCCTACGCCGCAGCCAGGACTCTTTTATGTGCTGCAGTGAATCGTATGAACCTTGACTCCCTGATTGACTTATTTTCTAGTCTTTCCTGGTAGTCTTTGTGGTCCAGATAAGCGAATGCTTATCTCGCAGTATTCGACTGTCTTCTGAATTCTAAGAGATTCCTTCAAATACTCTTCTAAAAGTCTGTCGCTTCCTTTATCTACAGAAAAATTTGCTCTAAAAAAATTAAAGCGTAGTTTAAAGAAGTTCTTTTTATATTTGCTTTTAAAAAGATTTACAACTAAACTGCTATACGTGTAAATTTTGCTTAATAGCGTACCTTCTTTATTATGCTGCTGCATTTTAAATTTTATAATTTCCTTTTGATATGCCTTTTCATTTTCCCAGACACATACTTCGTTTACATTCTTAATTGTTATTAATTATGACGCTATTCTTCCATATACACATCTTTTAAATATAAAACCACGACAAGAAATCTTAGCATACTTTCAGGTTTTTTATAACACTCCCATGGAGAGTACAAATATAATATTGTTGCCTATGCAAAGAAGTCTGAGAAAATCTTCTAAGCAATTAAGCCACTACACTTAAAACGTTTACAATTTCTTTAAACAAACCACGGAAAAGGAAGAAAAGAAATATCCCAGTGTATAAAATATATTGTGTAGCCTACTTTAAGGTGTATTTGAATTTGAATAGAGATAATTATGAGTGTTTTATTAATACAAATATAATTACACGCAATATATGCTCATGTACCAGCAGATAATGACGTGTTTGGAGTTTGTTTTAAATTAATTAAAATTCTTTTGTTTAAGGTTTTGCAAGGGAAGAAATTTTTATTATAGTTTGGAAGATGTACTGCTAATTAACACACATGTTTTGTTTAAATAATTATTTAATTTACAAAATGTAAACATGATTCATTCCTCCAAAGGTATGTTGAAAGTGTTTCAAGCCAAATACTGAATTCCTAGAAAATCTAGAAACATTACCTCAGCTGTATAATTCCCTACATATTTTTCATCCTTTTGACTTTATGTCCCATAATTTTATAAAGAAATGTTTTAAATTTTTAATCCATTTCATTAAAAGTATTATTTGCATACGTTTAAGCGTGATGAAATTTATTTTCTTGCTTTCTTTTATTTTAATTTTCTTTCATCTTTTTCTTTTCTTCCACACACCAAGATATAAAATTGTAAGACACGTCATTTATTTCTGAAATAAATTCTACAAATGAAGCACCACATAAACAGTCGGAATTAAAATGTGAATAAAATTTTCGTCCTTCTTTTCTTAAATAAGTTAAAAAAATTGGGAAATTTCGTCCTGTACCTGAATTTAAAAATAGGATGCCCTTAAAAAATATCCCCTAAATAAATTTTCGATTATAAAATATTTTTTATTGGAGTTTATCATACAAAGGATAACATTAAAAGCAGTAGATAGTGTGTATCTAAAAAATATTGTATAATTTTAGGCTCTCGATAAATATAATTAACACCCCATCAGAATTACAAATATTCCTCTATATTTCCTTACCCAACAGTCAATATTTTTATGTAATAATTTCCCTATTATTGTGTAACCACAAAAACAGCTGTTACCGTAGCAGAAATATTCCATTCTTTGCATTTACTTGCCTAAAAAGCTGTTAACAAATATGGAAACCAAATAAAAAAAATTTATAATTTTCCCTTAAAATATACCTTTTTTATGACATCGCAACAATGTAAGAAAAAAAAAATAAAAATAAAAAACTCTAAACACGTATTTGCCTTAAAATATACTACAAAAAATGTGAAATGAAAATAAAATTTAAATATTTCTGTGCGTGCCTGTATTCAAACACAGCAAACGACAGCACGTTAAAATGATAACAAAAGTATCAGCACGAAAAACATTCCTTAAGGAATTTTAGGTGTTTATCATGTTTATTCACTGAGCCTACCCCCTTTAAAAAATCCATTATTTTCTACCTCCCAATGTAGCTTCCATCTTCAAATATAAATCATTTTGTTGTATTAAATTTACCAAAAAGGAATACTGTTCGTGAGAACAGGGAAAAGAAACAAATACTATAAGCTTTAAGGAAAATATAATCACAAAATGAACATACTTTTAGGTGCTGTAACAGTGTAATGTAAATTAAAGGGTAAAAGTGAAAGGACTTAAAGAGCATTTTCGGTAACAACATTTTCTTTATAAAAATTTTCAATAACAACTTAGAAAATTTTCGATAACAGCAATTCGTTCGATAACAATATTTTCCATGCAGGAAGTCTTCGATAACAACATTTTCTATATAGAAAATCATCGATAACAATATTTTCTATCTAAAAAATTTTCGATAACAACATTTTCTTTATAGAAAATTTTCGATAACAACATTTTCTATATAGAAAATCTTCGATAACAACATTGCCTTTATAGAAAATTTTCGATAACAACATTTTCTTTATAGAAAATCTGCGATAACAACATTTTCCTTATAGAAAATTTTCGATAAGAACATTTGCCTTATAGAAAATTTTCGATAACATTTTCCTTACAGAAAATTTTTGAGAACAACATTTTCCCTATAGAAAATCTTCGATAACAACATTTTCTATATAGAAAATTTTCCATAGCAACATTTTATATATAGAAAATTTTCGATAACAACATTTTCCTTATAGAAAATTTTCGATAACAACATTTTCTTTATAGAAAATTTTCGATAACAGTATTTTCTTTATAGAAAATCTTCGATAACAATATTTTCTTTATAGAAAAATTTCGATAACAATACTTTCCTTATAGAAAATTTTCGATAATAACATCTTCAACATTTCCTTTCATGAATCTACCCATTTTGTTTAAAAATGTCCTTTAATGTTCCCTATGCAACATGCCAATATGCCCGAATTGATTTTAAAAATTCCTCCTAAAAGTAGGCAATGATAATTTTTCGGATAGTTGCTGATTTTAATGATATTTTTTAATCACACTGAAATGTCTTTAAAAAACTTCAGCTTACTTACCTTTCCATTGTGCTTTTGTAATAATATTATTAATATGAAGCATACTTTTAGACTTAAATATAAAAATCTATTTTTATTATTTCACTAAAACTCGATATAATACATTACTGTGCTTAAAACTATTGAACAGACAATATTTACAATAATTTTTCTTCGCTTATAACATTGAATTTTTAACAAAAATTCATTATTTTTAACCCTTAAAGGGCCAACATAATTTAAAAACCACCTCTTACCTGTATTACAACTAAACAATTCATATTTAAAAAAATTAAAATTAAAAAAGAAATAAAAAAATAAAACAGTCACTAGAATTTCAATGGATATTTACATATGCACATATACACAGGCAATGAACAGAATTTGAAACTATTTACGAAATATGATCTTCAGCAACCGTATAACCGGTGCCTCAAATACCACCGATATGAAAAAGGCCACGATAAAGGAGACCACAGCATTGCCCAAAAACATGACCAGTATCAGGGAATTGCTTAAATGGACTGTGCCATCCATGCGATAGGCAATGATCAGCATAATGACTGGATGTATTAAATAAGTGCAATAGGTAAGGCGTGATAACGGCCACAAACAGCGATACGATAAAATGCGATTCATGGTGGGTGATATATTCCAACAGCAGGATAAAACCATCCAAATTAAACCCAAACCAAAGGCTAAAAACAAGAAAAAGAAAAAATAAAAAAATCATTCCCTACCAACTGCCTTTCGAAACTTACCCGTATGACCTATGCTTACATAAAACGCAGTAGTCACTTCATTTAATTCCCCTTGCCATACACCAAATATTATGAGCATTAATAGGCCAAAACTTAGCAGCCATAAAAGATTATTTACACGTTGTGAGATTTTGGGTGGTGAACGCACTTTGAAAATGATGTAACCAGCCAGCATGCCTGGAATAAAAATCAGTCAAATTAACACTTTACAACCTCCGAAATACCGTTATTTATTTACCCATTATATAAGGCCCCACTCTCTGCCAAGGCTTATCGTATAGAAAGTCAAATGATTCAAAAGGCTTGGCTACTTTGTGCGTGTAATGGAAACGCAAAGATATGACACCTGCTATGCCCCAAGAAGAGACCAGAAATGAGCAAAGGGTTAACACCATTGTTTTAAAGTATCTGAAAAAGAAAGTTTTTAATTAGATTAAAAAAAAAATTAAAAACAAATTTAATATACAGAAAATTGTCGATAACAAATTTTATATACAGAACATTTTTGATAACAAATTTTATATAAAGAAAATTTTCGATAACAAATTTTATACATAGAAAATTATCGATAACAAATTTCATATATAGAAAATTTTCGATAACAAATCTCATTTATAGAAAATTTTCGATAACAAATTTTGTATATAGAAAATTTTCGATAACAAATTTTATATATATAGAAAATTTTCGATAACAAATTTTGTATAAGGAACATTTTTGATAACAAATAATATATATAGAAAATTTTCGATAACAAATTTTATATATACAGAAAATTTTCGATAACAAATTTTATATATACAGAAAATTTTCGATAACAAATTTTATGTATATAGAAAATTTTCGATAACAAATTTTATGTATATAGAAAATTTTCGACAACAAATTTTATATATATAGAAAATTTTCGATAACAAATCTCATACAAAGAAAATTTTCGATAACAAATTTTATGTATATAGAAAATTTTCGACAACAAATTTTATGTATATAGAAAATTTTCGACAACAAATTTTATGTATATAGAAAATTTTCGACAACAAATTTTATATATAGAAAATTTTCGATAACAAATTTTATATATAGAAAATTTTCGGTAACAAATTTATATATATAGAAAATTTTCGATAACAAATTTTGTATAAAGAACATTTTCGATAACATATTTTGTATACGAAAATTTTCGATAACAAATTTTATATAAAGAAAATTTTTGATAACAAATTTTATATAAAGAAAGTTATCGATAACAAATTTTATGTATAGGAAATTGCTAATATTGAAAGAAACCTGTGCTATTAATTTTATTTTATGTTTTTATTTGCCTCTTACCTGGTGGATAATACCAGCAGTATCGTGGCCATAATATAAAATTGCATGTCATTGGCCATATACCAACTCCATATCATGCAGATTTCATTTAAAGGATAAAAATTGTTCACATACAATATGTTACGCCACCAGTATTTGCTGCATGTATTCTGCGATACCGTAGGCTGGAATACGGAGTTATCGAAAGTGTGTCTAAAGAAAGGAAAAATAATTTCAAATATTTTTTTCACATATTCAAAGTGCAAGTTGTTGTTGTCATAGAGCAGTAGCTACCTTAAGGTAAAATCATTGAAGAATATGACAAATAAGTAGGCTGGCGTTAAGCGTATGTAACGATATAAAACCAATGTGAAAGCATCCACGAAACGTTTTTTTGTACATTTGATGGTATCTTCCAAATCCTTTTTCATGCTCTTCAAATACAACAACGTGACCAAGAAGCCACTGATAAAGAAAAATGTATCCACAGAAAAAGTGGCATTGCCAACAATCTGATAACCAGGAGAACGTTCCACCATAATGCGCTTGAACTGCCAAAAATAGTGAAGAAAAATGGAAAAAAAATTTAAGAAATTTGTTTTAAAAATAGAACAGAAAAGATATTTTTAAAGCATGAACAAGGTCATCATTTCATAACTATGAGTAGCTAAAAGAATATTTTTTTTTATTGATTTTCTTTTTTGCTTTTGTTGTTGCTGTTGTTGTTTTTGATATTTACTCGATTTTCTCCAATATTAAACAGTTGTAGGTATGTGTGCACCATAATTGTCCATAAAACGGATATGACGCGTAAGCCATGTACACAGGATGTTTGTGACTTTAACAAGGAAAAGAAAATGAAAGGAAATATTTTATTTCTAAAGGATAAATGTATTGTAAGTAGAATAATGTTGATATACAGGAAATGGAAACCGCATTAGTTTAATAAGTCTTAAGTTTACTATACTTCTCTTGCATACCTCTTTCTGGTGGTCTATATTAAGTATAGAACTGGCATTTGTTTGAAAGGCAAAACACAGTAAAAGCTGCTCATGGAAGCCTGTTGAAAATAAAAGCAATTTATTTATTTAAATCATAATAAAAAACAATTTTCTATAAATTTTTTTATAATTTTTTGTTTGGTTTTTCTATTGATAAATTTTCAGTTATCGAATTTTCTACAGCAATTTTCTATAAAAAATTTTCAATTATCGAAGAATTTTCTATGGAAAATTTTCAGTTATCGAAAACTTAAGAAATAAGAACTTTAATTTGAATTATTGCTGCAAGACTAAACAAAATTGTTGTGATACAAATGAGATAAAAATGAATAGATATTGATGAATAAATGAATATTTTCAATTAATTTATTTAAAAAAAAACTGATCATTTATCAATAATTTGTGATGTTAATTAATGATTTTTTCTTTTTATATTTTAGGCTTGAATCAGTTGACATTTTTTAGTAAGTTTTGTGTTTAGTCAAAAAATATTCAGTTATCGAAATTTTTTATAGAAAATTCAGTTATCGAAAATATTTTATAGAAAATTTAGTTATCGAACTTTTTATAGAAAATTTTCTATAGAAAATTAAGTTATCGATTTTTTTTTAGAAAATTCCCAGTTATTGAATTTTGTATAGAAAGTTTCCAATTATCGAATTTACTATAGAAAATTTCCAGTTATCGAATTTTCTATAGCTAATTTCCAGTTATCGAGTTTTCTTTAAGAAATTTTCAGTTATTGAATTTTCTATAAAAAATTTTCAGTTATCGAATTTTCTGTAAGAATTTTTCAGTTATCGAATTATCTGTTAGAAATTTTCAGTTATCGAATTTTCTATAGAAAATTTCCAGTTATCGGATTTTCTATAGAAAGTTTCCAGTTATCGAATTTTCTTTAAGAAATTTTCAGTTATCGAATTATCTATGAGAAATTTTTTAGTTATCGAATTATCTATAAGAAATTTTTAGTTATCGAATTTTCTATAGAAAATTTTCAGTTATCACATTATTTGTAAGAAATTTTCAGTTATCGAATTTCCTATAGAAAATTTTCAGTTATCGAATTTCCTATAGAAAATTTCCAGTTATCGAATTTTCTTCAAGAAATTTCCAGTTATCCAATTTTCTTTAAGAAATTTTCAGTTATCGAATTATCTATAAGAAATTTTTAGTTATCGAATTTTCTATAGAAAATTTTCAGTTATCAAATTATTTGTAAGAAATTTTCAGTTATCGAATTTTCTATAGAAAATTTTCAGTTATCAAATTATTTGTAAGAAATTTTCAGTTATCGAATTTCTTATAGAAAATTTTCAGTTATCGAATGATCTGTAAGAAATTTTCAGTTATCGAATTAATTATAAGAAATTTTTTAGTTATCGAATTATCTATAGAAAATTTTCAGATATCGAATTATCTATAAGAAAATTTTCAGTTATCGAATTATTTGTAAGAAATTTTCAGTTATCGAATTAACTGTAAGAAATTTTCAGTTATCGAATTTTCTTTAAGAAATTTTTTAGCTATCGAATTATCTGTAAGAAATTTTCAGTTATCGAATTATCTATAAGAAATTTTTAGTTATCGAATTATCTATAAGAAATTTTCAGTTATCGAACACTTTTCTAACCACAATTTAAGTTATCGAAAAATTTTTCATACGAAATTTTTTGATCATAAAATTTTCTCTTTTGAGTTTACCTACCCAAAGCCTGCTTGGCTTCATAACTGCCACCAGTTGTATTACTATTTGTAGCTTCTATGCGATATTCCATTTCTGCTGTAGCAGCACTAGAAGCGCCATTACCACTTCCATTTTGTGAGCCATTACGCTGACGATATTGGGTTTGTGAACTTGTCGACTTTTTCCCATTCACTTCAGTTTCCGCTTCCACAACATTATTGTTCTCATTCAGATTGGACATCTGATACAATTCAAAGGTCTTACCATTTTCACCCGATATATGATGTATCACGGGTGTCTCTACCTTATGGCCACTAATAACAGCAATGGGTGGCTGTTTATTTACAGATGCTCTTAACTTGGCCTGGAACCAAGTGGCTGCCACCACTAATAAAATCAAACTTAGTATGAAACTGGCAAATATTTGGAATCTTAGTTCACGCCAGTAACTGTAAATGCCCGGTACAGTGCGTACCCGCAAAATTTTAACTACCGCCAATTGGGAGTTATTTAAGGAGCTTAACATTTGGGCATGCGGATCCATTTCAATGATGTGCTGTACATCCATGGCTGTACAGGATTTTGGTAGGCATTCGCCTATTTGTAGTTTAACATCCAATAGCTCGGGTAGACTTAATTTAAAGGCCACCACTGCGGAATAGAATTCAAATTCAAAATGTTTACGCTTCTCCGGATCCAATTGGCGATTGAGTTCATAACAGTTTTGTTTTTGGCCCAACCATTTGTCATTGCCAAAGAACAGTTGGCCTCTATAGCGGCCAGATGAGTCATAGGCTAAAAGGAGAAACAAAAAAAAAATTTTAAATGAAAATTATTGAGAAAAATAATGATAATCAGTGGCCTGCCATTAACAGTGAGTCACTCAATCAGTCAGCCGTCGTGTCCAGCAGTTCAAATGTCTGTCAGTTTGTCTTTTGGCAGCATTTTGATTGAATGTATTGAAGCATTAAAATTCGTTTATAACCCTGAAATGTTAATTGACCGTTAAATTTACTGTTTGCTAAAGTTATTTGTCAAGATAAATGGCGAACACTACTGTTGGTAATTTGGGCAGGAGAAAATGTTTTTAAGGGAAATTATTTTGTGCATGTAAAGTTAAATACAATGTTTGTCAATGGAGTCACCGTACTGGCTTATTAGACGTAAGTCCACAGTTTAAATACCAGGTCAAACATCTCCAACTAAACGAAATCCGAAAGAAAGATCTCTTCGGCGGCTTCCTTTCAGCAGATTTCTGTCAAAAATGCAGCAAATAATTAAAGGTGCCATCAAGAGTTTCTCAAATATGTCGTTCAGAGCAGATCTTAAACTGTAGGTCCCATCATTCACGGATAAAAGTAACACACACAACATGAGTGGTATGTCGATCGCCGATGCGATCGTTTGAAAGGGATTTTATAACAGCCTGATGAACCGAGTATATATTTGGAAGAACATACTGAATAAATAACAGCCAATATGACAGATATGGCTTCAACAAGATGGATGTTATCAACTGTCAAAATTAGGTTCCTGTTGGAAGTATTGCCTACTCAAAAATATTTCCTGACATATTCTCATAATCCAATTTTCTATAGAAAATTTTCAGTTATCGAATTTTCTAGTTATCGATTTTCTATAGAAAATTTTCAGTTATCGAATTTTCTAGTTATCGAATTTCTATAAAAAATTTTCAGTAATCGAATTTTCTAGTTATCGAATTTTCTATAGAAAATTTTCTATAGAATTGTAGTTATCGTAGTTTTATAGAAAATTTGTAGTTATCGAATTTTCTATAGAAAATTTATAGTTATCGAAAAGTTATATAGAAAATATATAATATAGTTATCGAATTTGCTATAGAAAATTTTCAGTTATCGAATTTGCTATAGGAAATTTTCAGTTATCGAATTTGCTATAGGAAATTTTCAGTTATCGAATTTTCTATAGAACATTTTCAGTTATCGAATTTTCTATAGATAATTTTCAGCTATCGAATTTTCTATAAATAATTTTCAGTTATCGAATTTTCTATAGAAAATTTACAGTTATCGAATTTTCTATAGAAAATTTACAGTTATCGAATTTTTCAGTTATCGAATTCTCTATAGAAAATTTTCAGCTATCGAATTTGCTATAGAAAATTTTCAGTTATCGAATTTTCTATAGAAAATTTAGTTATCGAATTTTGTATAGAAAATTTACAGTTATCGAATTTTCTATAGAAAATTTACAGTTATCGAATTTTCTATAGAGAATTTTCATTTATCGAATTTTCTATAGAGAATTTTCATTTATCGAATTTTCTATAGAAAATTTTCAGTTATCGAATTTGCTATAGAAAATTTTCAGTTATCGAATTTGCTATAGAAAATTTTCAGTTATCGAATTTGCTATAGAAAATTTTCAGTTATCGAATTTTCTATAGAAAATTTTCAGTTATCGAATTTGCTATAGAAAATTTTCAGTTATCGAATTTTCTATAGAAAATTTTCAGTTATCGAATTTTCTATAGAAAATTTTCAGTTATCGAATTTTCTATAGAAAATATGTAGTTATTGTACTATTTTATACAAACGGTTTGCATCCTTACTAACGCTGTAGTACACATCTTAATTCCCTATTGCCTGCTCAAAAATATTTCCATTGACATATCCTCTTTAAATTTATTAACGTTTTTAACGTTTTTTTCTCTCTCGTTGTTTGTTGCCACCAGTTAGTCGTGCAATCATCCAACTGAAACATTCGCGTTTGAATGAAATATTGATTGAAAATTTATTGCCGTTTAATATTTTTCCAAATTTTCTTCCTGGTGAGATAAGGAGTGAGTGAGTTGGCAGGGGAAGTTTTGAATTTTTATTTTCGTAAATTGCCCAATATAAATTTCAAACTGTAGTCAAATCAATTCAATTATTAATCAATTGGAAAACATGCATAATCATGCTTTATGACTTGCTACAGATAAAATAGGGCTGAAAAGTTTGTGAAAAAAGAAGAGTATATTTTTAGGCATTTTAATATAATAAATCAAGTTGAAAATGTTTTATTGATAAGGACGGCTAAAGGGGGGAGGGATGTAAATTGTTTAATAATTTATTTAAATCGTTTAGTAGAGTTTTGAAGCGATGGAAATTTAATAAGAGTTTGATGGTAATATGAGCTGGTTGTGAGCTCTGGACTAAGTAGTTGTTTTAAAAGGCTTTTGTCTTGACTAAAAGAATATCTAGTTGCTAGTCTAGCTTGTAGCTGACTTTGCCTTGATCTCTTCTGTGTACTTACCTTGCTGAGCCCAATAATAATTGCCATGCAGAGCTGTTAAATAGGCCTGCAATTCCAAACCACAACCGGTAGATACTTTAGAGCGTATATCAGCCGACTGCCAATAGAAGTGATCATAAAGATTTGTTAAGATCTGGAAAACATTGGCCATTTGCAAACTCTCAGCAGTAGCATTATGCTCGTTGTTATTATCCGGCGGAGTTAAATAATGCTCCAGGCTATTGTGGTTATTAAGACCCTTGTGTAGATCCTCATGCTTTAGAAGCTCTCGACCTTTTTTATTTGATTTTGATTTTAGAATCTTAAAAATATGTGGACTTACTGTGACCACATATGAAGAAGGTGTGGTAGAGGATGTAACCGTTGTGGTAGTAGTTTTAGTCGTTGTTGATGTCGGTGTACTGGCTACAAAATCCACTTGCACATTTAAATCATCTTGCAAAGCATCCATATCGGGGGATTTCAAATTATCCGTATAGATAAAGGTGGAAACAGCTGCTATATTTGATGAATCTCTGAGCAATAATTTTTCTTCATTGCTTAAATCCTTCTTCTTAAAGGCTTCATGCTCTAAATCCTCCAGATCACCCAAATTATAATCGAATATAACCGGATGTAAATCCACTTCTTTGACTGGCTTCGTTTTCTCATACAATAAAGTCGATTTATCCAATGTGCTATAGGGTTTCTTTTTAACCGGTTTCAATGGTAAAATATCAGGGTTTAAGGGTTTATCTTTTTTGGTTGAAAAACTCTCCTCATGTACCTCGTGCAATATGGTTATATTGGCATTTGCCAGCAGAGGATCTGGTGTTAAAGTGGTAGAGTTTATAGCATGGCCGTCTGTTAAGGGGGTAAGATACAGCAAAAGGTTGAAAGCCAAACTAAGATAAGGCAGTTGTTGGGGTAGTGATTTTAAAGACATTTCTTTTTTTTTCGATAATTCTTTTTATTTTTGGATTCTTTTTTTTATTTATTTTTATTTATTTCTTTTGGAATCTATTTTATTATTTTTTCAAAACTTGAGTTGCACTTTCATAGTTTATTAAGGAAATAGCACACATTTTTAAAATGGTAATTGTCCACACTAATTATTAATATTTTCTAGAGCTTTAATAAAATAATTTTTATAATTTATTAATGATTTGTTTTAAAGTTAAATATTCTTTGTGCATAATTAAGAATATAAAATTTATTTTTTTAATATTTTTTAAAACATTTTTCATGTCACAAATAGTTTTTTTTTTATATTTTTGTTTTGTGTCTTCACTAACTTTTAAATTTCATTATTTATTTTTGTATAATCTTTAATATTTCTTTATTTCTTTTATAATTTTGTATATTTTTACTCAAATATAAAAAAAAAATAATTAAAAATATATTTAATGACCAATAAATTCCATTACTGGTTTGTGTCTGTACTTAAATTGTATTTTTTTTAAAATTATTTGATAAAGTTTATTGTTTAATTGTTTATTTTTGATGATTTGGCTTTTTTTATTATTTTATTTACATTTTAATTATTTAATAAATTTTTTTTTAATTATATAATTATTTTTTTGTTTTTAATAACACCAATTTTTTCTCTCTATTTTTCGTCACCGATAATGAGGAACTGTTCAACTAAAAACGACAGGAATCAGACAATTTTCTCTATTAAAACATTAATCATTAAATTAATTGTATTAAAACATTAAAAAATGTTAAAAAAAACAATTATTTTAATAAGCAATTGGCATTAATGATGTTCGGAAAGGTCTTATTAAAAATTTAAGTAATCGAAATTATTATTATTAATTTAAAAAATTATAATTATGGAATCATTGTACATTTTTTTTTGTATTATTAATGAAGAGGCTGGCCAACTGTACGAGTATTCCTAGTTCACAAAAACATTTTCTATAGAAACTTTTGTTATTGAAAGATTTTCTATAGAAAATTTTGTTATTGACTTTTGTTATCGAAAGATTTTCTATAGAAAATTTTGTTATCGAAAGATTTTCTATAGAAAATTTTGTTATCGAAAGATTTTCTATAGAAAATTTTGTTATCGAAAGATTTTCTATAGAAAATTTTGTTATCGAAAGATTTTCTATAGAAAATTTTGTTATCGAAAGATTTTCTATAGAAAATTTTGTTATCGAAAAATTAAACTATAGGAAATTTTGTTATCGAAAAATTAAACTATATAAAATTTTGTTATTGAAAAATTCTTCTATAGAAAATTTTGTTATCGAAAAATTAAACTATAAAAAATTTTGTTATCGAAAAATTAAACTAGAAAATATTGTCATCTATAAGTTCTTATATAAAAAATTTGTTATCAAAAACATTTCTATTGAAAATTGTTATCGAAAAATTGTTCTATAGAAAATTGCTATCGAAACATTCTCTATAGAAAATTATTGTTATCGAAAAATTTACTAAAGAACAATTTTGTTAAAAATTAAACTGTAGAAAATTTTGTTATCGAAAAATTAAACTATAGGAAATTTAGTTATCGAAAAATTAAACTATAGAAAATTTAGTTATCGAAAAATTAAACTATAGAAAATTTTGTTATCGAAAAATTAAACTATAGGAAATTTAGTTATCGAAAAATTAAACTATAGAAAATTTTGTTGTCGAAAAATTAAACTATAGAAAATTTTGTTATCGAAAAATTGCACTATAGAAAATTTTGTTATCAAAAAGATTTCTATTGAAAATTGTTATCGAAAAATTGTTCCATAGAAAATTTTGTTACCGAAAAAGGTTCTATAGAAAATTTTGTTATCGAAAAATTGTTCTATAAAAAATTGTGTTATCGAAAAAGGTTCTATAGAAAATTTTGTTATCGAAAAATTGTTCCATAGAAAATTATTATAATCGAAAAATTGTGGTGTAGAAAATTAATGTTATCGAAAAATTGTTCTCTAGAAAATTGTTATCGAAAAATTGTTTTATAGGAAATTTTGTTATCGAAAAATCGTTCTATAGAAAATTTCGATACCAAAATTGTGTTATCGCAAAAATTGTTTTATAGAAAATTATTGTTATCGAAAAATTGTGCTATAGAAAATGAATGTTATCGAAAAGTTTTTTACAGAAAATTCTTGTTATTGTTGTTATAGAAAATAATTGTTGTTTAACATTTTAAAGTTCTCAAATAATTTTTTTTTGTTATTTTTTTTATCGAGTAATTTTAATGAAGATTTTATTTTTTTTAAAATTAAATTAATTTCAAATCAATGTTTTTTCTTATTAATAAACCCGGTTATGCTATGTATATATTTGCTGTTTGCTAAGGTTTTGAACTTCGCTTAAAATATTCATATTTTTAATTGCTTTGCTTTAAAAATTATGTTTTTGATAATTTTTTATTAAAATAAATATTTTTTTCCTCAAAGTTAGTTTGATTTTTCATTTGCTTCAAACATGTGTGCATGTGTTAATTTGTATTACAAACATATTTTCATTTGCAGATTTAATTTATTTCTTTTATTTTTTATATTTTATTTCGTTTAATATTTACTTTATTTCCTTGTTTATATTTTTGTTTGTGCTTTTTTTTGGTTAAAATATTCACAAGTATTTTTTCCCCAATTTTTTTTTTTGTTATTCTCACTTCACGTTAAAAACAGGTCTTTATCATCAGGCAATTACACAGTGAAGTAAATGCTATGCGAATTGAGTTGGTCCAATGGAAAACGGGCTTTAAATGTAACAAAAAATATTGTGTGTTTTTTTTTTTTTTTTGTAAATTTTCAGTAGGCTTTGTGGCCACCAGTTTTGTGGTTTTTGTTATCGGTTTTCCTTTTCCTTAATTTCTTCTCTGCCTGTGTCTCTGTTATAATGGCACAACATCTTTTAAAAACTTTTGAATAAAAATACTGCAAAAAAACAAACGAGAAAAAAACCTGACCCAAAATAACCTGTTTATTGTCAACAATTTTGTAATTTGCACTCGTAATACTACAAGTGCTGCATGCAGCATACATACAGCATAACTGAGTTGTATTGCACTATTTTGCTAAAACATTAGACAGTGGCATGCCAAGAGCCTATCTGTCTGTCAAAACAAACGCAAAACGAGTATGCTTGAGTAATTTAAGAGAAAAAAAAAATAAAACAACAGCAACAACAAAAACTTATAAAATATGTCTGTTGTAATACATTTTCAACATTAAAAAACCGATTACACTTTCGTTTACTTTCTTTTAAAAACATTTTTTCAATATTATCGCTGCTAATCTTTCTTTTCTTTTGCATTTCTTTTGATTTTGTTTGCAGACAAGTTTTGACATTAATTTTACAGTTTTTTTTTGTTGTTTTGTTTGTTTGTTTTTGTTGCATTAATTTCATGTTTCATGTTATTTTTCAATTTCTTTCATTGTCTCTGTTTTAGTTTAAATTTCTTGACTTTCTTTCTACCACCAAGCCATTGTAAGGCTGATGGCTATAAGCTGTAACGGAAATTCTTTAAAGCTTTTGAATGTCAATGGTATGGGAGGCAATTTTTTTTGTTTTTGTTTAAAATTTTCCACTTCAATAATTGTGAGAAAATAAAGATTTTGAACTTGCCGTTTGAAATTTTTAAAATAATTAATCGCATTACATTAACAATTGAATTGAAGATTCTCAAAAACTCTGAGGGTTCCGCCACTCATGAATAAAATTAACAAACATTCACAACATGGGTGGTATGAGAAGCTAGGTTGTAATACTAGCTAAATAAGCTAGAGATATGTGGTGATCGCCATATTAATCACTCCACCAAAAGATAGGCTTACATTCAGTTTTGTTACATATTTCAGCATTAAATTCCCTAAACGTCGTAAGCATGCTGTCGAGATAACCTAGGTTTCTACTGGCTTCTGCATGTCACAATATGTGTGAACCAGAAAACATATGTCGCCAGTGTACTTAACCCATTCGTTGCCAAGCCTAAATTATATGAAGCCATTCCCATTGCCATTTATATTTTGAGTGTTATTGTTTACCAAAACCCTGTTATTTCTTGGTAAGAGCACATATATTATCATACATAATCATTTACAAGTAGAAAACCAAAGACGAGTATATTCGTCGTTGGCAATAGGAAGGCAGAAGGACTCGAGGCAACACTTAGAAAAAAATTTGCTAATTCAAAAGCCTGCATGTTATAATATATTTAAAGTAGGACGAGTATACTCGTCTTGGCGGTGCGGGATACCCTACCTCAAAGACGAGTATATTCGTCCTTGGCACCGAATGGGTTAAGCTTGTCCAGCCAAGTGCTAAATTTTCAAATCATTTACAAGCAGAAAACCAAAGACGAGGATATTCGTCGTTGGCAATAGGAAGGCAGAAGGATTCGAGGCAACACTTAGAAAAAAATTTGCTAATTCATAAGCCTGCATGTTATAATATATTTAAAGTAGGACGAGTATACTCGTCTTGACAGTGCGGGATACGCTGTCAAAGACGAGTATACTCGTCCTGGGCAGCTAATGGGTTAAGCTTCTCCAGCCAAGTGCTAAATTTTCAAATTATTTGTTTTGTCATGGATAAACATTGAAACACACAGTCGATTACTAAATTGAACAGTAGTGTTGGGAGCTACAACCTTGTCTAATACTAAACTTTTAAGTTGACGTCATCATCCTATAGATATACTGAAGGCATCACCTTAATTAAGCCGATAATTTACTAAGGAATTTCATCTGGGAACCAACGCTTTCCTAGCAGCTGAGTAAGAATTGGCTTTTTCTGAGTCCATAAAAGCAAAGGCAGTGAGTGACTATCAATCGCGCAAGACTTGTGAAAGCGAAATGCAGTTACTCTATTGTATAGGTAGGTAGGTAGGTAGGTAGAAGTGGCTGTCCCCTCGATGGAGTCATGAGCGGACACACTTAGGCCGCACACAGGGCCTATTATGATATCACAGTTCCTCATTACCCCTATTCCAGGAACCATTCGGAGCTTCCCATGAAGCGGCTCAGACTGCCAATACCCATACACGACAGTTCATCCATATCCTCCATGTAGTAGGCACCCAGGTACCTCTTTCTCCTCCGACTAAGTGGCGGACATGTGCACAATAGGTGAAGAATGGTGTCATCTTCCTCTTCATCACCACAGCTTCTGCATAAATCATTTGCATTTGTGTCCAAGACCAATACGCCTCACATGCGCTCCTATAATGCAATGCACCGTAATAACGCCAATAACAGTGCTGAGCCTACTTCTTTGGAGTTTACTCTATTTTATAGAATCACTTTATAAGCTTCAGAGGAACGTTTCTCAACAATCTGAGCAATAACTTTTTTTAAGGTGATAAGAATATGTCCCAAGAACATAGTCTAAGTGTATCTATTCCTTCCTCTTGGGTTGATAGACATTTTTAATCTCGTATGTATCATTCTGGTCTCGTTTTTTCTTTCATCACATAGCTGGTTCGCATAGCAGAACTCATGCAAGATGTTGACAAAGAATTTGATGCTTACTTCCGCTACAGTCCTTAAGAGCTCAAGGTGAATATTGTCCAGCTCTTGGGCTGTGCCGCTCTTAAGATAATCGTTGGCCTTAGTAATTTTCTGAACAATCTTGTGAGTCAGTACAGTTGCAATAGGCAGTCTACCATTTTTGATTACAATGGAAAAGTGAATACTCTACCCAGTTCTCCAGCTGGTCATTTCTGGTTGTCGCTAAAACTAAATTACTTCACCAGAGGGGTTTGTAACTTGTATATCCACAGCTTTTCGCTGGCACCATATCTCGGATAAGAACTATTTTTAAAATAGGGATTTCGAATCATTGCCTGAACCGCCTTACATCCGTAGATCAAGTCTGATTCGAAAAATCAGAACGCTTTCACTACTACTTTTACTACTTTCGAACAAGGTTTTTGAACCTTAAAAAAATAGGCATACTTTTAGGCATGACAAAGTATCTGATCAAATGATTCTTTTAAATGCTCTTAATTTAACAAAAATCCTACATAATTAAGTTATTTTTAACATTTTTAAATCATATACATTAAATTCTTTACCTCTTTTCATTTAATATCCGTTTTCCAGAATATTTTTGTAATATTTTCCGTTTTTTTTGCCCAATAAAATTTCCCCTTTTTTTAAATTATTTTTGTGTGTGACATATTCCCCTGAATACCGCATTTACACCGCTTAAATTATGCATTGAATTTTTTTTTTTGGTAAACCCCACATTATTGACTATTAAATTTTAATGCATACTTTTGGGGACTATACATGTTCAGAAGAATTTTAAATATTTTTCCTGTGTTGTATTTGCAAAATTTTTTAATGTCATGTCATTAAATATGAATAATAAACTCTTAATAATTGGCTTTCATGACCTCAAACAGCTAATAATAGCTTACAAACTGCCATTTTCAATATAATTTTTGTAATAAAAAAAAAAATTGATGTTAAATTATAAAAATGAAGCATATTTCTAGGGTGACTGGCAATATGATTAAGTTTTTAACCTGAAAAATATGTTGCTGAATAACATTTTGCACTTCCGGAATGGAAAAATATTGGACTTCTGGGTGTGGTAATATCATCGAAAGTGGAGGCAAAATATCTGGAAATATTATTGGATAGTAAACTGACAAGGCCAGGACAAGGCTTCCAGAAAAAGTCTGATAGTGTTATCCAAAAATTATGCCATCGTTTGGGCAAACTGAACAATAGTTTGAAATTGTCTGGCAATCAGCCAAGCAGTAGAAATAGAGCCATAATCTGCTGTATCCCAGGTCCAGCTAAAATTTTCGGATATAAAGACAGGTTAGCTTGCGAGGCTGATAGTTTCTAAACTTTTCTAAGGAGTGGCTTGAATATGTTTGAAATATAAACTCGCAGGGGCGCGGAGAGTCTTCTCAAGCCAGATTTCTTTGAGATAATCTGTGCTTTTGTTGGAACGAAATTTTAGTCACGCGTTAGAGTCGCCTGAGTATAGTAACCTACTTTTCAATTGGGCCCTGCAGACCCATTAGCTCTTGTTCACAATACGGATGTTACTGTACCCAATATGTGGATTCGGTGATGAGGACAATGAGTCATTAGAACACAAACTCAGAATCTGAGCAGGGGTTAATGTATCTTATAGGGAGTCACCAAGGTGCCTATCATATCCCTAATGGGCAGGGAACTGTTCTTGTTGACACCGAATAGCCTTCTGAACTTAACCAACAGTCGTCTTTTTCTCGAGGTAATGGTTGTGCGTGAGTTGGGTAAATCCAGATATTTCCTATCACCTTCCAAGCTTGACCGTGACCTCTGTCTGCAAAATGTGGCAGCGCTTAGGCGGTCTATTCGAGGTATAATGGTTGTAGTAATCAATCTACTGTGCAAGAATAGGCAAGATTATTAAAGAAATTTGAGCGAGCTGGAGAAAACTAAAATGCACACCACACTGTTAGCAATTTGCCTTGCTGAATATAAATTTTAATTGCTGAATATTGAATTTCCAAGTAAAAATCAATTTAAAATACTTTTTTAATTTAAATAGTATTGAAGTCCATAAAAATTGCTTGCTGAATAACATTTCCAATAGCTGAATATAAAAAGTTGCGGCTGTATATAGTTTAGAAGGCCTTATTTGATAGTTTGAAAAGAAAAAAATGTTTGCTGAATACAATTTCCGGTGGCTGAATAACGTAATTCTGTAATTTTGAATTTTAATTATAAATTTTTTTTAAAGAATCGAAGACAATTTAAATTCCTATGATTTGCATTAGCGGCATACGGTTCTTTTTTGTAAAAAAAGATTAAAAATATCGTTTTTAAACAAACCAGGCTTGCTGAATAACATTTCCAATAGCTGAATATAAAAAGTTGCGGCTGTATATAGTTTAGAAGGCCTTATTTGATAATTTGTAAGCAAAAAAATGTTTGCTGAATACAGTTTCCAGTAGTTGCCATTTTTTTGAGTTGCGGTATGCTATGATGTGGCTAGGGGAATAATACTTCATTTGAAAACCATCATTCGTCAAGTTATTATGAAATGCTGCTCAAAATATGCGAAAAGGTTGTGAAACACTGTCATATAAATGACGTCATAAGTCACATACAATTGCAAGACCCAAGCATAGTGATTAAATAAAAGCATACTTTGCCTTAATCTGGGAAATTTAGAAACCAAACAAATATTTTCCTTAGTTTGCACCCCAATACCACCGACCCATCGTCGTAGTCTTTGGGAGCAAAAAATTTCAAGAATTTTTCGAAACAAAAATTCGAAACATAAACACCCCATTTAGATGGCGGCATGGAAACACTAAAAAATAAATCGTTTTTAATCAAATTAGAAAAATGTTTGCTACAGTTTCGTTTCGTTTATTTTCCTGTTTTTTGTTGGTGTTGTTATTATTTTTTATTATTTCATGTTGCGCTGGCTGGTATCCACTTGCAACAATTTCAACAAAACATTCAAAGACTTGCTCGATTTATTAATCGTTCGATTGCATATGGAAACCGTAAAAAAAAGGAAAAAAAAAACACTGAAACAGAAACACATTCACTCTCTATACAGAGTTTTAAGCTACGGATTTCGGTATGAACGAATGAATAAATGCAAGAATGCAAGAATGAAACAATGAATGCATGAATGAATGAACGAATGAATGAATGACTGAATGGATGAAATGAATGTACAAATGCTTGCAATATAAATACATATAAAGTATGTGGCAATAGAAAAATCGAAATACAATAATAACGGCCACAAAAGCAACAATAGCTGTTTGCAACACTTAAAACATGTTATGTGAGTCCAATATGCAGTGCAGCAACGACAACAATAAATGCCTTTTAGATGGACAGACCAACCAGACACCAGGCAACCAACCAATCAACTGGCCAGGCCACCACTGTAAATGTTGCACAATTTTCAATCGAAAAACAACTTCAAAAACAATAAAAAAACATGGAAAAATATTCGTAAATGGGGAAAGGAAATCAAAGCGTATTTAAGCGGGTCTAAAACGAATTGGAGAAGGACTACAAAGACTTGCAAAACCCTTCAAAAATGCACACCACCCTGTTAGCTATGAAACCAAGAAACAATTTGCTTTGCTGAATATAAATTTCAATGGTTGAATATTGATTTTCCATATAAAAATTCATTTAAAACATCCATTTTAATTTAATTTGTAATGAAGTCCACAAAAATTGCTTGCTGAATAACATTTCCAATAGCTGAATATAAAAAGTTGAAGCTGTATGTAGTTTAGAAGGCCTTATTTGATAGTTTGAAAGCAAAAAAATATTTGCTGAATATAAGTTCCAGTAGCTGAATAACGAAAGTCTTTAATTTTGAATTTTAATTGTTAAAAATATTTAAAGAATCGAAGACAATTTAAATTACTATGATTTGCATTAGCGGCATAAGGTTCTTTTTTGCAGAAAATTATTAAAAATATCGTTTTTAAACAAACCGGGCTTGCTGGATAACATTTCCAATAGCTGAATATAAAAAGTTGAAGCTGTATATAGTTTAGAAGGCCTTATTTGATAGTTTAAAAGCAAAAAAATGTTTGCTGAATACAGTTTTCAGTAGCTGAATAACGTAATCCTCTAATTTTGAAATTTTATTATAAAAAATATTTAAAGAATGGCAGACGATTTAAATTACTAAGATTTCCATTAGTGGCATATGGTTCTTTTTTGCAAAAAAATATTAAAAATATGGTTTTTAAATAAACCGGGCTTGCTGAATAACATTTCCAATAGCTGAATATAAAAAGTTTGTTCTGCATACAGTTTAGAAGGCCTTATTTGATAGTTTGAAAGCAAAAAAATCTTTGCTGAATATAATTTCCAGTAGCTGAATAACAAATGTCTTCAATTTATAGCCCAAATTATTAAAAACATTTAAAGAATCTATAATGACACAAATCAGTATGATTTGAAATTGCGGAATACCATTCTTTTTTGCAAAATAAGATTAAAAATATCGTTTTTAAATAAAACGGGCTTGCTGAATAACATTTCCTATAGCTGAATATACATTTTTTATTTTGAATGCAGTTTAAAAGCCTTTATTTGATAGTTTGAAATATTTAAAAGTTAAAAATACTGATTTTAAATAAACCAGACTTGCTGAATAACATTTCCAATAGCTGAATACAAAAATTTTGATGTAAATACTGTTTACAAGGTTTTATTTTAAAATTTCAAGATACAAAAATGTTTGCTGAATATAATTTTTAGGCTTTCCGGCCTTGGTAATATTAGTTATAGCAATCGATCGAAAGAAGTATTCTTGACTATAGCTTGGAAAGGGCGAATTTCGAATTCAGTTCCTGACTCGGGTCCTCCTAAACACTTTCACTGACAGTGACAATGTTTCCGGCAGATTTTCTATTTCATCGACGTATTGGTCTATAGTAGGTCCCGCCACTCATGTATAAAATTAACGTACACAACATAACTGGTGTGATAAACTAGGTCGTAATCCTGACTGAAGGGTTGTAATGACCAATTATGTATGTATGTATGTGTATTGGTCGATTGTCTACCGAACCAGCGGACTCGAATTTATCCACTACATTGCGAATCTTCACGGTGAACCGAACGGCATGACCAATTAAGAGCAAAAATTTATTATATGCCTGTGTTATCGAATGCTATATCCGTCAATGGGGATTAGGCAAAACCGACTGAATAAAGGACAAATTATTTAGCAGATGCACAAGATGACGTCATACATCCTCCCAATGATTTGAATTTTTGAAATTTTCCAAAAAAAAAAAAAAAATTCCATTATTTTGCTTAAATCCACATCGATAACTTTAAATACCTATTTCATCGTGTAGCTAATTTCATATCCAATGGTGGTTGTTTTTATTTTTATTGTCTTTCTTTCATTGTAACAAGTATCCTCTATGCCAGAGATTTTCGTGTGGTTTATTTAATTTACGATAACAGAAAATCGTTTTTTTTTTGAGATTTCTTTTGTTTTTCCTTTAAAATTTTTTTTGTCATATCCGGTGATAAACGCGTTTTAACATTTTATTAAAGACGCTGCTTTTTTCAGCTCCTTTTGTATTTTTATTGGTTTTTGTTTCTCTCTATGATTTCAAGTTTTTATGTGTCTTTAGGTGGCTTGAAGATAGGTCGCCATGGTTGTCAATACAAAATATTATGCAACACACTGTTTTAATATTGTATGTGAGTTGTTGATAATTTGAAAACTAATTGCGTAAATTGTGGTTAAAGAAAAAAGGAATTTCCTTGAAATTTTGTAAGTAAGAAGAAGAATTACATACATACATACTTACATACTTTGGCCATTACAACCTTTGCTTTTTGGTCGCACTACTCATATGGTGTATGATATGGCGGAATCTACTGCTTAAAGCCGACTCTGAATAACCAGTGTTCTGAAGATGATCTCCTAAAGGCAAGATAGCATAGAGCCTTACTACGCGGTATATATTGGTTATATGGTCCTAAAACTATCTGAATACTATTCATCATCCCAAATAGAGTTCACTTACATTGCAGTAGGAAATGAAGTGGAATGCCTTCTAGAAGTTATGGCCATCCTCATAGGTTAGGTTGGAGGACGTGTACTTGTCAATTAAGACAAGTACAGTACCCGGAGGTCGAATTGACCCACTGTACAACGTTCTAGTTTCTCACACCACTTATGTTGTGTGTGTTAATTTTTATACATGAGTGGTGGGCCCTACAGTTTAAAGTCGACTCCGAACGACAGATTTTTGAGAAATTTTTTCATGGCAATTTTATTTATTCTCAGAGTTTTTGCCAGAAATCTGAGGAAGAGCTGAGAGGAAGTCGCCGATGAAATACTTTTTTTTGTATTTTATCTTGATGTCTGGCCTGGGGCTCTCGAACCCTGGCTTTACGTCTAATAAGCCAACACACTATCTACTAGACTACGGCGACTTCATGGCCATTCTCATGGTAATTAAGTGTCTGACTTGGACAGTCAGGCTGTCAAAAAGTTCCTTTCACTTGCACTGCAGTAGCAAATGGAGTGGAATGCCTTCCAGAAGTTATGGCCAATCTCATGGTAATTAACCATCTGAATCGGACAGTTAGGCTATCAACAAGTTCCTTTCGAACTTTACATTGACGCCCAAGGTTGTACATGATTATCACACCGGTAACCTTATGCTATTTTCTGGACATAGGAAGCGCTCTTTCAGAACGCAAGGAAAACTCCATATGTGATGCGAGTTCCCTTGGCCAGGATTAAGCTGGAAATTATACAAAATAAATTGCCACTCATTACATAACGCTTCCTGGGTGTTAAAGAAGACTTGTTGGTCAGCATGCTTGAACTGGTTGCACTTTAAACCGCGGAAGACGAATCGGCTCCCGACTAGATAGTTATCTTGTGGTCTTTCAAGGAATCTGCAGAGATTGCAATGAGGAAGAAGAGGAGTAAGAGGCTGGCTGTCACTTTCTGCTCCACTATGCATAACGCTTGTGAGAATAATGGGAACCCAATTCTTGGGGTGATCAATCTTGACGTACATAGCGGATTTGTATGATGTTTTTCAAAGCAGATCTGTGTCGAAAAGATCATCTCGATATTGCAATTGCTGCAGATAGTGGCAAAGCCAGAATTGACGGAATTTGTGTCTGGTGGAATTAAAAGAAAATTTTTCAATACAAGATTCTAAAACCTAGTGAAACAATCGATTTTGAACCTTTCAACGGCCGGGATGAATCAATAAAAAAAACTGTTGGTATTTCATCAAAGACAACGCCAGTCTACAAACACTTTTGAGGATTCAACAAGTACAGAGAGAAGTTGAGTGGAAAGATTTGATGCATCCTTCACGATATACTTTAGTTCCTTCGCCTACATTTTACTATTTGTTTCGTTTTGTACAGAGCTCTCTTTAGGAAGAAAATTTCAATTTCATAGAGATGTTCAAAACTTAGTTGAATAAGTTTTTCGCTCAGAAAACCCTTAGGGTTTGCAGTGATGAAATAATGGTGTTGTCCCTAAAATGGCAGAATTTTATTGATCAAAACTTTTTATGTATATCTGGTTTAATAAAGATCGTTTTAAACAAGACAACGAGGTGCTTTTTTTGGTCAAAATTTTTATTCGAACCATTTCGATCACTCGATAATTTGTAAATTTGTTAAACAGAGCGTATGAGTACCACTAATTTGCAGGTGTTGATAGAAAATTAATAAGAACTTTTTTGTTTGAAAAGGCATTGTAATGATTTAAAATGGATTTGAAAGCTAAGATTCCAGAGTTTCTTGTGGTATAAAAAAGTTTATTTTTCATTTTTTAAAAAGAAAGAGAAATCATATTTCATTATATGGCATAATTTTACAAAAGTGGTTACAACCTAGTTTTGTTGCATTTTAATTGTATGACTTTAAAAAAGTCAAAGAAACTTAAAATTTTTAGAAGCAAAAATTAACAATAGAATGAAGAAAAGTGTTGTTTTATATAATTTTAAATTTTAATAATTATTTTTTTTATTTTTTTTTCAAATTTTCAAAGAAATTTTTTTTTATAAAATATTTTTTTAAGGTTTTGAAATTCAATTTTTATGTCAGTTAATTAAATATAGAGTCTTAAATAATGGATAACCAAAGAAAAAAATCTTAAATTTCCTTGCTTAGCTAAGGAAATTAAGGTATTTCTTAAATTTGTATAACAGGACGTATGATTAATATTAATTCTTGGGTATTTTAACAAAATTCATCATAACTTTTTGATTAAAAATGTTATTTAAAAAATTTTAAATGCTTCAGAAAGCGTACAAATTATGCTTTCTTTTTATAAATTTTTATTTAAATTTATTGGTGTTTTTTTATATTTTTATTTAAATGAAATTTATTTTTTTTAAAAATTTTTTTTTCAATTTTTTTATTGCTTGGATGTTTTTGTTTTAAAAACATGTTTGAATTTAGAAACACTTGTTTAGAGATCTTACATAACACTTGTTTACAAAATAACAAAAAAATCCACTTTTGCTTATGTAACTTTAAACCGTTAAAATTAAATAAAATGCGAATATTTTTTTAGTCACTTTTTATTTCAGTTTTCCTTTTTTTAATATTTTTCTCTTTTATAAAATCATTTTTATTAAAAAATCTCTTCACTTTATTTTTATTAAATAATTACTTCGTTTTAAAATTGATTAATTTTTAAATTTAAAAAAATTTTATTTTTTAAACTTTGCTTGTTAACCAGATTTCCACAAAACACCCGTTCGCTTGTAAATAATAACCGCAACTGATCATGCGCATTGACTAAAATATTCGCAATAGGCCTGTTGAGCATGAAATTTACAAAAAAAAAAATGAAAAAACAGAAACAAAATCGCATAAAGAAACTGAAAATCAAATCAAATCATATCCCAAATCAACGTTCAAATGTACAATGGCTTTAAAACCTCAAAAGTAATAAAAAAACAACAACAAAATAAACTGCAACAACTGCAGTTTAAACTAAAAAAATAAAAATAAATTAAATACAAAAAAACCAGATAAATAAACTGGCTAAAAGTCCATTCATTCAACATGTTGCACAAAAAATAAACGAAAAAAAAACAAAAACAGAAAAAATATGAAAAAAATAATAAAACGAAACAATATTAAGAAAATCTACACACTCGTCATATAAAATTGCGTTAAAAACTGTATTTGACGCTGCAGTTATGACTGAAATTCACATTTAAAGAAAAATAAAATAAAAAAATAAAACAATTTTATTACATTTCAAATTGTTTTTGTTTCTCCTAAAAAATATCGTTATTAACACTAGACCAATACTAGAATATTCTAATGGCATACGTATAAAATATTCTGTATGTATTTCTTACTTTAAAAGTTTTTATTGAATTTAAAATTTTTTTCTTATCAAAAATTGTTTTTTAATCGAAAACTTTAGTTATTGAAATTTTTTTTATTGAAAATTTATACAATCGAAAATTTTTAGAGAATAAAATTTTTGTTATCGATTAATTTTTTTTTAAATTTTTTGATAATTTCTCTAAAAATTTTCAGTACCTAAAATTTTTGTTATCGATAACTTTTGTTATCGAAAGTTTCTGTTATCGAACAATTTTTGTTATCGGAAATTTTCGTTACCGAAAATTAGTGTTATCGAAAATTTTTTGTTATCGACAATTTATTTTTATTGAACATTTTTTAATGTCATACGTTTTTTGTTATAAAATATTTTTTAAGGTTTTTTATTGACATTTTATCGAAAATTTTTCAAATCAAAAAATTTTTGTTGTCGATAAGTTTTGTTACCGAAAATTATTGTTATCGAAAATTTTTTGTTATCGATAATTTACTTTTATCGAACATTTTTTAATATCATACACTTTTTGTTATAGAACATTTTTTAAGTTATCAAAAGTTTTTGATATCGAACAATGTTTGCACATTTTTTGATGACTTTTTATATCGAAAATTTTTCAGATTTAAAATTTTCGTTATTGAGAACTTTTGTTATCGACAGTTTCTGTTATTGCACATATTTTGTTACCGATAATTTATATTACCGAACATTTTTATTATCGAAAATTTTTCGTTATCGATAACTTTTGTAACCGAAAGTTCCGGTTATCGAACAATTATTGTATTCGATATTTTTTGTTATCAGAAATTATTGTTATGGAAAATTTTTCACATCCAAAATTTTTATTATCGAGAACTTTTGTTACCAAAAATTTCTGTTATGGCACATATTTTGTTATCGATAATTTATATTACCGAAAATTTTTATTATCGAAAATTTTTTGTTATCGATAATTTACTATTATCGAAAATTTTCTGATATCGAACATTTTTTTAAAAATATTTTTTAGTTATCGAACAATATTTGCACAATTTTTTGAGGACTTTTTTCCTCGAAAATTTTTCACATCCAAAATTTTCGTTATCGGCAACTTTTGTTATCGAAAGTTTCTGTTATCGCACATATTTTGCTGTCGATAATTTATTACCGAACATTTTGATTATCGAAAATTTTTTGTTATCGATAATTTACAATTATATTCTGATATCAAACAGTTTTGTTTTTGTTGTAGAATATATTTTGTCAGTTATCGAAAAATTTTTGATATTAAAAACCTTTTGTTTTGGCAAATATATTTATCGAATATTATATATTACAAAACAGTTTTTGTTATCAAAAATTTGTGTTATTGATAAGCTTTTGTAATCAAAAATATTTGCTATCGAAAAATTTTTATTATCGAAAATGTTTTTTATATACAATAATTTTTATTTTGGAAAATTTATTTTATCAAAAACTATTTTTAACTAAAGTTTATTATCGAAATTTTATAGTTATCGAACAATTTTTGGTCATCGAAAAAATTTTTGTTTTCGATAATTTTTTATCGAAAAAAATTTTCGATAACTTTAACATTTTGATAACAAACTCTAGTTAACAATAGTTTTTGATAAAATAAACTTTTCAAAATAAAAATTATTGTATAAAAATTATTTATTGAAAATTTTCTTCCTTAAAATTTTTGTTTTCGACAATTTTTTTTTATCGAAAAGTTTTTATCGAAAATTTTTTTCCCTAAAATTTTTGTTTTTAAAAATTTGTTTTCAAAAATTTTCAAAATTTTTTAGCGGAATTTTAAATTTTTATCGAATTTTTTTTGTTTTAGAGAATTGTTAGCAATTGAAACCTGTAGTTTAAGTTACTTTAAATGATTTGGGTAATTGATAACACAATTAACTAATCATAGAGACACATTAGCAATCATAGTAATACCATAAGTGAAGGATTGCCTAGATAAACTGGCAGAAAAAGGGATAACAGCCACCTTAGCTCTTTATAAAGTGGAAATATGGGAGGAATCCAGGCTTGTTTACCATGTCAAATCATGGGTTTGCTGCCATGTATGCACGTTCACATAGAAAATGAATGAGTTTTTCCCTTTCAGAAGTGTTCCTACAACTTTACACTGTAAAGGTGTAAGGATAGACTCATTACTTTTCGTATGCCTACGAATTTTCCAGTGCCTTATGTAGACTGCTATGAGTTTAGAAACAGAATGGTTTCACTTCAAGAAGAATGCTTGAAGTGCGCTAAAATCTGGATGCGACTGTGAATACTACAATACTCGAACCCATAGAAATCCTAACCCCGACTAAGACTATGCTAAACTCCACCAGTGATGGAGCAAGGCGCCTCAAGATGCCATCTATTTTCTATTTTAGAATATTTTCCCTAAAAATTTACAAATTTTCCATGGAAAGCTCTACCGCAATTGCGTTTTCTTTTGTAGTTGATTTTCCTACAAAGGAAAATATTGTTTTGCAAATAAATAAATAAAAAATGTTATCGACAGGTGGAAAGAAAAGACTTCTTGTACAATATTTAGGTTGCATGCAATCATTGAAGTATGTGATGATGAAGAAATGCTTTTATTTGTTGCACTAAAAAAAGCCAGACCAACCAAATGTTGCACACACTTAAGCTAAATTGCTACAAATTAAAACAAAATTGAACCAAAAATAAAATTATAAAGAAAATTGTTGTTGTTGTCTTAAACTTTAATTCAAACAGAAAAAATATGCGTTTAAGACTTTGTTTGAAACTTCTTTAACGATTTCTAGAATATCAAGGGAAATTTGTTCAAAAATTTAATTAAATTCTGAACAAAAAACCAAGAAAAAAAATTAAATTAAAAAACAAGACCTTGTTTAAACAACTAAACAGCAACAACATGAATGAGAAGAAACTAGAAACGATAACGATAACAACAAATTCAACAAAAATTAAGTTTTCAAAGCAAAAACTAACACCACCAGTCATTGCTACCACTACCACCATGTCTGTCTCTAGCACCAACGTTTTAGGTTCAATGCCGTTCATGTAACATTCGATTTAAAAAAAGAATCGAAAAAAATCGAAAAATCTTTTTTTTTCGATTTTCAACCAACAGAACCCCCAAAGAAGGTTAACAAGTTACGTATTATAATTGAATACCCAGAAAAATTAGAAAAACATACACACACACACACACACTCATGCGAGCATATATGAGTTATAAAAACAAATCAAATTTAAACAGAATTTGTATCAAAGGTTTTCAATTTGATTTTCAAATTTATTGCATCAACTGCTGTGCTTCAAGAAAACTTTGTGCAAAATTATAATTTAAACATGTATTGTTGTTAATACAATACAAAAGACAACAATAACAACAACAACAACAACAAATTTTCAACTACAAAGGTCCGCTTTGAAACTTGTCTGTAAAACGTTTAAATATTGTGAACTACACACCCATTGTTGCGCAAAAAAAACACGCTGTTGTTGTCCATAAAAAAGTGGTCGAAAATCAACAAAATAATCTGATTCTGAAGAGCATGACAAACATGCAAGTGAATATTAACTCTAGTCAAACCGTTGGTGTTTATGCAAAAAAGAAAAATAAATTCTTTTTATCGATAACTAACACACGTTGAGAAATCTGTTGGATTTCTGACACCTTGTTTGTACCCTCCGGAAAGCGCTAATCAAGAATTCAGGTCAAAGAGAAGTTGATCTACAGTGCTTGACTTTAACAGTGATGGTCTAGGCTAACGTTGCCAGCCTAACATCTACACCAAACAGAGACTTTATCGAAATGTATGAAACGTTCTTGAATCTCCTATGGATTGGTTTCGTTTGTTCACGTACCCACGCATTAAAAACTGGATCTAATAATTGAAGATTATTTTTCAATGAAAATTAGGATCAGTTTTCAACTGCTCCAGAGCCTATTCAGCGAACTCTAGTCGTAGCCTATCGTCAATGAAATTTCCATTGATTTTTCCGTCCATAGGAATTTGACAAAACAGACTGAATAAGTGACACCTAACTTGACACATAGTATAGCTTCAACAAGATGACCGTTATCAACTGTTAAATTTGGGAAGATCCTGTTGGAAGACCCTATTGAATATTTCGATCACGACACATTTTATTAGAATTGGTTTTTGATGGAATCACTAAAACCTATTTACAGATGAGCATTTATCGTTTATTTATCGTTATATAAAATTAAGTATTTTTCGATAACAAAAAAAAAAAAAAAATATCGATAACTGCTAAAATTTCTTTATTTATTTTATTTTTAGTTTTTGAATTTAATTTTTCGATAACAAAAGGTTATTTTATAAAATTAAATATCTTTCGATAACAAAAAAAATATCGATAACTGCTAAAATTTCTTTATTTATTTTATTTTTAGTTTTGATTTAATTTTTCGATAACAAAAGGAAGTTGTTTAAAAAATTAAATATTTTTCGATAACAAATACAAAATTATCGATAACTACTAAAATTTCTTAAAAATACTGTTTACTTTTAAAATTTATATTTTCGATAACAAAAGGATATTTTATAAAATTAAAAAATTTTCGATAACAAATAAAAAATTATCGATAATTGCTAAAATTTTTTTATTTATTTTATTTTTAGTCTTGAATTTAATTTTTCGATAACAAAAGGGTATTTTATAAAATTAAATAAATAAATTTTGAATTTAATTTTTCGATAACAAAAGGGTATTTTATAAAATTAAATATTTTTCGATAACAAAAAGAAATATCGATAACTATTAAAATTTCTTAAAAATACAGTCTACTTTCGAAATTTATATTTTTCGATTACAAAATGAAATTTTTAAAAAAATTAAATATTTTTCGATAGCAAATAAAAAATTATCAATAACTGCTAAAATTTATTTAATTATTTATATCTTTAATTTTTAGTTTTGAATTTAATTTTTCGATAACAAAAGGATATTTTATAAAATTAAATATTTTTCGATAGCAAAAAAAAATTATCGCTAATTACAAAAAATTTCTTATAAATACAGTCTACTTTTGAAATTTATATTTTCGATAACAAAAGGACATTTTATAAAATTAAATATTTTCCGATAACAAAAAAAAAAATTTCTATAACAAAAGGATTTTTATTTTTATAAAATAAATTAAATATTTGTCGATAATAAAAAAAATTAGTAATAACTATTGAAATTTCTAAAAAATACAGTTGAGAATGATTTGTTTTATTTCTACTTTTTCCGATAACAAAAAAATTATCGATAACTATTAAAATTTCTTTAAAATATAGACTACTTTTGAAAGTTATTTCTTTGATAACAAAAGGACATTTTATAAAATTAAATATTTTTCGATAACAGAAAAAATTATCGATAACTATTATAATTTCAAAAAAAAATTCAGTTGAGAACGATTTATTTTATTTCTACTTTTGAATTAATTTTTTCGATAACAAAAATAATTCTACGATAAATTTCGATAACTTGTAAAATATTTACGATTTGTTATCGAAAAAAAAAAACAAACCAAGTTTTGTATAATTTTCTCATTTTTCTTGTTATCGTTTTAACGTTTATTTTTATTGTTTTTAGGAAATTTATTTATTTTAGGGCTCATATGTTTTGTGGCTTCATAAACGTTTGGGTACTAAGTCTGAGTCAGAGTCACTTACGGTAATTATTTGCAACACAATAAATGTTTGCCATTGTGAGATACAAAAACTGACTACTACCACGACCACCACCACCACCACCACCACTACCAATACCACATTTATGGCGTAATAATACCAATACTACCGCAAAATAATTATATTTATAACAGTTGGAGAGTGTATAAGTGTGTGTGTGAGAGATGTTCTGTTGCCAAGTTTATGTGGTTGTTTGGCAAAAATGTAACCCAGTTTTGGTTAAAATTTTTTCTTGTTGCGGTTGTGGTTGTTGTTGTTGTTGTTAATGTTTTTATCTTATTCCAGCAATTATGCCATCATTAAAATGGTTATCTGAGCAAGTATGTGTGTGTTAACAATATCTTTATGTGGGAATCTAATTATCAAGCATTACCTACAACTGCATAAACTAACTATTATGGCTGCTACTGATATGGGCCATTTGGTCACTTAGAAGCACTCTCTCTCTCTCTCTCTCTCTCTCTGGTTATTCTTAACATTTTTATGGTTCACTCAACCAATTAAGTTGCCTGTTAGATGATGTGTAAAGGCGGAGGAGGTACATATGTGTTGCTGCTAAATTTTTAACCTTTTTAAGTGACCTACACTGAAAGAAAAAATTTTTTTTCCCCACAAAAATTATGGTTGCTTTTTTAATTACCATGGCAACCCTCTATAGTATGAAAGTTTAATCGATAATTATGTAATTGGGTTATATTAGCAGACTATTAGGCAATATTTTTAAATATTTTTTACAGTGTTTCCTCTGCCATGAGTTCCACTTAAAATGAGTTTTTGTTGTTCAGTTGCTTTCCTTTTTTAAATAAATTTCATGCTCCTGCCTGCTCAAGTGGTTTTTGAACTTCATATGCAGGCACCAAGTTTTTTTTTGGTTCAAAAGTAATTAATTTTCTAACATTGTTTCCTAATGTTTGCCTGTATAAAGTGCCATACAATAGTTTTAAATGAAACAGAAAACACAAAAACAAAAGCAAAAAAAACAACGTTTTTAAGAAATTATCTTTTGAAATCAAAAAAAGCAAAAAAAAACCTGATTTTTCTGCAAACCCATGCAATAATTGTTTGTAAATATAATTGCTCTTCTGTATAAGCCACTTGCCACTTGCCAATTCCAAAAAAAAAAAGAAAAAAAAACCAAAAAAATATTTTTTATTGCCTCACCAAAAATTGTGTTTTTTTTTCGGTTCAACTGAATGAGTTTTTAAACGCTTAAAAATTCTTGAAAACCTTTAAGTAAGACATTCTCTTAATTAACTTTGGTGTTTTGCTTACATAAGTACATACTTCAGTTTGGTTATTAAATCCAAATCCCTGAAGTCAAAGCTAAGAAAAAAAATCGAATTTTTGTAATGCGCTTTGGTTAAAGCCATACTCCAGTAGAATTAAAGTGTGACTCACTGTAGATTGCAAATAAAAAAAAAATATTTGCTCAGCAATGCAGTAAGCACAACCCAGCGAAAAGTAAAATACGACTCAATTTACCAAAAAAAAAAAATTTGGTATGAAAGGTGATTGTATACATAAATAGACAGCAGGAAGGTTCTGGGCCACAAATTGGCGTTAGAAAATATTTAATTTCTAAGAGTAACTACCACCACAAGAGTATAGAAACGCTCGTGAACCCATCGTGATACCGTAGCCTTTCAATTCCTCTAATACTGGAGCCATTTGCAGTTCCTCATGAAGCTATTTAGGTTCCCAACTTCCTTATCCAACTTCATTACTCTGTTTATTGTCCGAGTTTCTTTCTTTCCTCATCTTTACAGACCCTGCTGCAGTCATAAGACGCATGACCAAGAGCTATGCGTCTCTTTTGAAGACTCAGATAGCCATTTGGAGTTCTTCATGAAGCTATTTAGACTCCCAACTTCCTTATCCAACTTCATTTCCCAGGATATTGTCCGAGTTTCTTTCTTTCCTCATCTCTAAAGACCCTGCAGCAGTCATAAGACGCATGGCCAAGAGCTAGGCGTCTCATATGAATACCCAGATAACAATGCCTAGTAATGACAGCGATAACTACGCTAAGCGTATTCCTTTGGAGTTTGAGCCGACCTTCTGCGAGCTCTTCAGCGAACTTTGGACAAATTTGCTGCACATTCTCGCCCGTATTCAAAGCCATGCAGTCCATGCTTGCATTATCAATTCTAAGCTAGTGATCATTACAAAACTTTAGTCAGGCCTAGAACCTAGTTTCTCATACCAACCATGTTGTAGGACTTATAGTTTAACGTCGACTTTGAACAACAGATTTGAGAAACTTTTCATAGCAATTTTATTTTACTCTCACAATATTTGCCTGAAGACTGTTGCCAGGATCAGGCCGAAAGAAATATTTTTGCTCAGATTTGTTCAGATTGTTCAAGATATTTGAGCCGTGGTATGAACCACAAGCTTGCATTTATTAAGCCATTACACTACCCTCTACCGGAGACTTCATTCCAGAGTCCCAAATCCAGAATCATCCATTTCCGCTCCAAATGTCCTTCCTTGCTAGATCAGTGGAATTAATAGAAACCCATGTGCTTTCTTCTCTCCTCCTACATAAGGACAGACTTGTGTATCCAAGAAGTGAAGAACAGTTTCCTCCTCTTCATTGTCTCTATATTGGTCCTGCAGCAGCCATTATACTATGTTCGGATATGCACTTTTATTGAGTTAATATTCGGTTTATTGAGTCCAATATTTTAAGTGTTCAGACACATAATATACGCAATATTTAATTGACAGCTGGCAAACAAAACAGCTGGTTGTTTCAACAGCATTGTATTTATTTTGTTTTGTTGTTTTTTATTTATCAACAGAAAGTGTTCGGATAATTGTAATATTCTCCCTAAACACACTTATGACAGTGAGTGCTGCATTTTAAGTTTTACTCAATATTATAACAATTTGCGTATATATTGCGCAATAATTAATTTGAAACTTTATATGAAATATTGAGCTCAATAATGGCGGTTATTGCGATTTACACAATAAACGTGCATATCTGAACACCGTATTAGTCATATGGCTCTTCAAAGCAATTATCATCGAGTCTCTACTGAAAATTAAATATCATCCGGTAGTTGTCTACCTCACAGTTGATTTAATCCAACATCACTACCTGCTCGTTCATTATAAAATGCTGTAGGGCGACTCTATACTGTGAGGATTCCTCTTCCTATGCTTCTAGTGATGAGCGAGCTTTCTAGCTTCGAATAGTTTGTTCTTTTGTGAAGTAATTTCGGTCTTGCTTTAACCATAGTGGCCTGTACATCCAATTTTACATTATAAAATGCTGTAGGACGAGAGGGGGAATCACCCTTTACTGTGAGGATTCCTCTTCCTCTGCTTCTCGTGATGAGCGAGCTTCCTAGCGTTGAATAGATTGTTCTTTTGTGAAGTAATTTCGATCTGGCATTAACCATAGTGGCCTGTACATCCAATTTTTACAGTTCGCTTGCTATTGCAACCAATTAAGCATTCTTGCAGGTCCCCTCTATGTTCTCCAAGGCATCTATGCGACCAACCAAGGCATCTATGCGACCAATCAAGGCATCGATGCAACTAATCAAGCATTCTTGCAGGTCCCCTCTATGCGACCAACCAAGGCATCTATGCGACCAACCAAGGCATCTATGCAACCAATTAAGCGTTCTTGCCGGTCCCCTCTATGTTTCCCAAGGCATCTATGCGACCAACCAAGGCATCTATGCAACCAATCAAGCATTCTTGCAGGTCCCCTCTATGTCCCCCAAGGTATATATGCGTATTGTTCCTTAGACAAGAGATCACCATTCAAAGACTGGCGCAGGTTAATACCAATAAGTCTTACCATGGTAGGTTTAGGTTTAGGTTGGAGTGGTAGCTCTGATATCACAAAGCTCACTTGAGCACTCATAGCGGCCTGTTGTGAACGCCACGGGTGAACGCCACTGGTGAAAGCATCACAACGGGCCGCTTACCATGGCCCGTTACCATAGGGTTTGCCTGCCACCTTCGATATAAAGAACACTCCAATCTCGTCTAGCATGTAATCCAAACGAAGAGTAGTGAGGAACCCTGTAGAAGTACTGGTTATACTTTGTATTCTGTCCGGACCCTTGTGTATTTAATTGCTTCTACAGACACAATCGCTGTGTACTCCTAAGTTGCCTAGTCCTGTTCTGATGGAATAAGGATGTCGACGAGAATTTTGAGCATACTTTGCAGAAAGACAAGAAATTTCAAGACAAATTTCACTGGGTTATTTGGCTTTTGCTCATTTGGTTTACAATTAGATTGAATTTGTTCCTTAGAAATTGAGCCATCCATCATCAGCATCATCATCATCATCATCTGAATCGTTTGCTTTCTTTTATTGTTTATTTTACGAGATTTTATTCTTCTTTGCCACTTGTATTCCGAACAAATGAGTTTCTATGGCAGAAACAATATTCAAAATCCCTTTGGGATTTGGGAGGGTAAAGGAAAGAATTTTTTTTGGAGGAGAGAGTGGAAATTGAAATGAAAAAAATGAAATTAAGTTGGGAATATAGGAGTACATATTGGAAACTCATGATTTTTAATGAAAATCTCTATTCAAATTAAATAAATTTAAAATAAATTCTGATTTTAATTCAAAATATGTTCGAGTTAAAAGCAGAAATTCTTGTAATAATTACGATAATAAGCAAGAAATGTTTGCAAATACTGGACATGGCATGGCGATGGAATTTTGTTTACAAAGTAAAGTAACATTATGAAATAATACAGTGTGCTAAGGAATTATTCATACAGTTTGAAAAAAATATAATGCTTTCGAGCTTCTTAAGTGTGCAGCCCCTGCACTGAACAATTTCTTCTGTGAATTCGGTGGTGTTCGGTCAGCATGGGGACTACGCTTACCCGCGGCGGCGCAATTGGCCGCTATGCGTGGCGTCCAACCTACCTACCTAGAGCTCCTTGGTAGGTAGGTAGAAGTGGAGTCATGAGCGGACACACTTAGGCCGCACACAGGGCCCATTGTGATACCACAGTTCATCATTTCCCCCTATTCCAGGAACCATTCGGAGCTTCCAATGAAGCGACTCAGACTGCCAATATCCATACACGACAGTTCATCCATATCCTCCATGTAGTAGGCAGCCAGGTACCTCTTTCTCCTCCGACTAAGTGCCGGACTTGTGCTCAATAGGTGAAGAATAGTGTCATATTCCTCTTCATCTCCACAGCTTCTGCAGAAATCGCTGGCAAGGTGTCCAAGACCAATACACCTCGCATGCGTTCCTATAATGCACTGCCCTGTAATAACCCCGATAACAGTGCTGAGCCTACTTCTTTGGAGTTTAAGCAGAGTCGTCGTGCGCCTCCTATCCAGCTTCGGCCAGATCTTTTGCGCCGCTCTGCTCTTATCCCAAGTTGTCCACATTCTGTTGACGAGAGCTACGATTGCATTGTCAATTATAAGCTTGCAGGTCCCAACGTAGAGAATTCTCCCGAGAGCTCGATGGTCGTGCCCCTTCTGGCCAGTTCATCCGCTCTGCAGTTGCCAGGAATATCATTATGTCCCGGTACCCATGTGATACAAACATCATATCGCTTCGCCATCTCATTGAGATATCTGCGACAGTCGTACACCGTCTTGGAGTTTACTACACTGGAATCCAATGCCCTGATAGCCGCTTGGCTATCGGAAAATATGATGATTTTCCGCCCGATGAACATTTTTGTCCACAATAATTTTCACCGCAGCCTGAATTGCTGACACCTCCGCCTGAAAGACGCTGCAATGATCTGGTTGCCTTATAGACTTGGATATTCCGATTGATTCCGAATAGATACCAATTCCAACGGCTCCTTCCAGTTTGGAGCCATCGGCGTAAATTTGTGCGGAGTAACTTGGGAGGTTCACTGAACCACTCCTCCAGTTCTCCCTTTTTGGGATTGGATGTCCCAAAGTTCATTGAGAAGTCATATCGCGGTGTCATGTAATCATTGCTTCCGACAATATCAATTTCTCCCAGTATCCTTGTATGGCCAATGCCCGATGCATGCCATTGTCCAGTAGCCCAGAGACGCCTGCTATCCTTAGCCGCCACGCTTCCGCAGTAGAGGTCAAGCGGTAGAAGCTACAAGATTATCTCCAGAGCAATCGTAGGAGTATTGCGCAGAGCACCACTGTTAATTATACAACCAGATCGTTGTAACCTGCGTACAAGGTTAAAGTTCGTTGTCCTATTCTGGGATTCCCACCACACTAGGCATCCGTAGGTAAGGATAGGTCTGACCACCGCTGTGTAGATCCAGTGAGTCATCCTAGGTTTCAGGCCCCACTTCTTCCCCAACACTTTGTTACATGCGTATAGGGCGACAGGGGCTTTCCTCATTCTTTCCGTGATATCTAGAGCTCCTTAATGTGTATGAATGTATGCTTCGCACACTGTCTCCATCACTAACTGTGCTGTTATGTGCATACATTTTACTCTCTTACATTTGTTTACATGCTTTCCGTACATAAAGTACAAATTTTTATAGAGTCCTTGTGAAACAAAAGGCGAGGAGAGCAAAGCGTATGTAACCCCTTTATGATTATTTTAATACACAAATAATTTCTTGAGATCAACAGCACACATGTATTACACATACATACGTGACCCATCTCACTTCAATTATGATAACAATGCTGACCAATACCACACTCTCCACTTGCAATGGCTAATAAGTTTACTTACATACAACGGCTCAAAAGGATGAGAGCGAGAGTATGCATAGCTTATGCATGGTATTCATTGACGATATGTTTGTTGTTGTTGTTGTTGCTGTTCAAGTATTATGTTAATCCAATGCTTGTGTACAAATTGTTGTCCAGCAAATTCAAGAGAATTATTTAAAAACCACCAGTTCTCTAAAGCAATGAGATCTTTATGTTCTCTCCTACTTTTATTCTCTTTCATTAGGTTCAATATATTGTTACGCAAATTGAAACGACCTAATATCGTTTAACAACAAAAACGATAAACAAAAGCCACTCGATACAAATACACACTAACACCAAGAATACAATGAAAAAAGCTGCGCACACATATGTACAACGAACCTGGTTGCGCCTGGTACCAACAACAACATGCATGTGTCAAAAAGGGATGGACAACGTAAGCAACGTGCACAAACAACAATGTATTAGCAATAGAGCTTTTGAGAAGGTGAGATCATGAACCTTCCACTTCAAGAATGTCCATTAGACTGTTTGTGTCGGACTGTATAAAAGGGCTGGACAAAGCAGGCAGCAGTCAGTTATAATTCGGTCAGTCTTATGTGAAACACGTTGCGGTTGCAAGCGGCATTGCTTGCAAAAAGGTTGTAAGCAGAGAAGATCTAACGAACAGTTGTTAGTGTTAATGCGGACAGAAGTGTGAAATAGAATAGTGTACAAGCAAACTGTTGTTGTATCGTTAAGTTGTAAACAGTGGCACGGACGTATTGTGAATAATAGAGTTTAAGAAAAACTAAACGCATATTTGTTTTTACTTGGTTTGCAATTAACGAACTCATATTTAAACGTTTTTAAAAAGGTAAAAACGTAAAAAGTAAAGTTTTCATTCTCTTCCAACTCTGCCTCATTAGTTTTTTCTCCCTCTCTTAAAATATGTTATGAAAACATGATTTCATGTTATTTTTGCTCTCTCTCTCTCTCTCTCTCTCTCTCTCTCTCTCTCTCTCCCGAACAATGCTTGTAAGTATGCATTGGATTTTCGTATTATTAGAACACGTATGTATACTCTCCATAAGTACATGCATTGATTGTGTTTTTCGAATAAAACGAAAACGAGAGAACGAAAAAAGAGTTTCAATTTTAATTTGGAGAAAATTAAAAATTTAAGTTTTTTTTTATGAAACCTACACATGCATACACTCACACATATGTATGTATGTGTGCTCTACACTGCCATAGAGCGATAAATTATTTGTTATATGAGGAGTGTCAGAATTTTAATTAAAAGTTAAGCGATAGAAAAATTTGAGCTTTCATTTCATAAATTTGTTTCTATGAAGGACTTTTTTTGACATAAGATGGTCCACAGATGTCAAAGTATTTCTGTTTCAGTGACCAAGTCTTCCATAGTGTCCAAACCGATCCAATAGTCCTGTCCTTAGAAGAGCTTCATGTGAACTAGATCTTGATTGACGGGATTGACAGCATGCTGACTAGTATTGGCTATTGGTAGAGGCTTAAAATTATTTCCAGCGACGTCATAATTATAATGCAGACAGAGCTTTATATCGGACTTATCAACTTGAGGTTACTTGCCCTGCCAAGGGATATTCCCCGTACTAGGCATTTGTTGGTCAGAACTCCAGGTCTGACTACAGCTGTATACATTATTATTTTTATTACAAGCACAATCAGCCTTTTTTATCCGGCTTCCAATATAGTTTCATATAAAAATTGAGCCTCAGGAAGTGTGTCTCCAGCTAAGGCATCTCAAATAAAAGGGATATGAAAAAATATGTCTTTCGGCGGCTTCCTCTCAGCATTCTGCTTCTGGCAAAAACTCTGAGAGCAAAATAAAATTGTCGTGGCACGCTTTTCAAAAAATCTCTTGTTCGCAGTCGGCGTTAAACTATAGGTGTCGTCGCTAATGGGTAAAATTACCACACACAACATTCCTAACTAAAGGATTATAATGACTAATTAAGTCTGTAGTCTTTATCGAATTGTGGCATCGAATTCCACAGTATTGAAGACTCGTCTTTCTTATTCCCTGGTAGGCTGACAGGTATACTGTTTATGTGTCAGTGACCTGTCTATCGTACACTTTAGAGTATCTTAGATGGTCCCAACATTGTTTGGTCGTTTTGGTCTCCTTATTGTTTGCATAAAATAATATTAAAGAGACCTTTCATGGTATTCAGTAGGAAAGAATATCTTGTTTTTATAAAAAAAAGTTATCGATAACTGGTTATTGTATAGGAAAGTTTCTGAAAGTGTTTCTCCATGAAAGAAAATTGCCGTACGTTCTATGTTAAGAACAATTTATCGATTATTTGTGAAATTTACGGTTGATATGTGAAATTTATCGATGATTTATAAAATTTATCGACAACTTATGAGATTTATCGGTATTTTATGAAATATATCGATAATTTATGACATTTATCGCTAATTAATGAAATTTATCGATAATTTATAGAAGTTATTGATAATTTATGGAATTTATCGATAACTTACAAAATCTATTGTAATATATTGATAATTTTTGTAATTTGTTGATAATTTTTGAAATTTATCGATTAATTTATGAAATTAATATCGAGTAATTTATGAAATTTATTGGTAGTTTATGAAATTTATCGACAATTTATGGAATTTATCGTTAATTTACAAAATTTATTGCAATTTATTGATAATTTTTGTAATTTGTTGATAATTTTTGAAATTTATCGATGACTTAAGAAATTTATTGATAACTTGTTATAACGGTAATTTATGAACTGTACCGATAATTTATGAAATTTATCGATAACTACAAAAATTTATTTATAATTTTTGTAATTTATTGATAATTTTTGTAATGTATTGATATTTTTTGTAATTTATCGACGATTTATGAAATTTATCGATAATTTATGAAATTTATCGATAACTTATGAAATTTATCGATAACTTACAAAATTTATTGATAATTTTTGTAATTTATTAATATTTTTTGTAATTTATTTATAATTCTTGAAATTTATTAATATTTTAAGAAATTTATCTATTAATTTATGAAATTTATCGATAACTTATGATAACTTATTGGTAATTTATGAAATTTATCGATAATTTCTGGAATTTATATATAAAATGTATCTACGATTTATAAAATTTATCGATAGTTTATGAAATTTATTACTAATTTATGATAATTATCGATAACAATAATAATTTATAAATTCATCGATAATTTATGATATTTATCGATAGTTTTTTTATATATATTCAAACATTTTTATATTTTCCCTAAAAATGAAAGAAGTTTTTTAAAATTTTCATGCGATATTCCCAGTAGCGTTTTATATTTCCTTCTTCTTCCTTGTGCTTGAACCTAAAAAATCGATTTTGATTTGAAATTTATTAAAAAACGATATCTCTTCGATAATTGAAATTTTTTCTTGAGTGTTATATGAATAGATTTTAGCGCCTTCTAGAGTTTGATTACTGCAATGGAAAGCTTTTCTTAAGCTTTTGTGAAAATAAAACTTTTCACCATCGTTGTTAGTAAAATAGTCAAGACTAGTGAGTTCACTGGTGGTAGACTAGTGGTGGTAAGAATAATAAAGAATAGTTAAGTAAAGCTTGCAGAATATAACAATAGAGGGCGCTATTGTGTAGATTCTATAAATACTAGAAACAAATCCATTAATTAAGCATTTTGAAAGTGGCACTTATAAAGACTTTATTGCCTAAACGTACAGACAATTAACATCATGGCATGCAACTATTGTTACAATAAACTTGCCACACACATGCATACATACTATTGTACAATATATTGCATAAAAGTCATTGTATTTTACTGTTTGTTGCAGCAACAGCAACAGCAACAATAACAATAATAATGAAAATAAAATAAATACCGGTGCACACATTAAAATAATTTAACGCATGCGTAGCAACAACACAAAGCGTTACAAAAACGCGAAATAAAAAAAAAACAAAAATTGCTCATGTTGCTCATTTGTAACGGTTGTTGTTGCAACATTAATTTGTAGGTGTTTGGGAAACGACCTTCAAGATGACTAAATGGCGTGTTTAATTATACGATCTTGATCATCAGGTTGTGTTGCAACACAACATTTAGGAGACAAAATTTTTTTTCTTCTCTTTTATGCTGCTGCTGTTGCTTATTTCTAACGCTTCTTTAACATAAAACAGAGGAGAAAGAAATCCAAAAAATACCGATGCCTGTAATTGCATGCAACAACAATTGTTGCAGCAATTATTATATGGTTTTTGGAAGAGGCAGAATGTAGGAAATTATGCTTTAAATGAGTAGAAATGATAGAACATTTCTGTTTTGCTTCTTTTTGCTTCTATGATTTGTTATCCAATAAAGAAGTGCCTGCCGCTTAAAGAAGAATGTGGTATTTAAACTACAAATGACATGCAACCTAGTGTGCAACATAAAATCTAACGGTTTGTTATATGTGGCAACGTATTTAAAATCTAAGTATGGCAGTGGATTTAATAAGATTTCATAAAAAAATTCAAACATTTTTTTTTTAATAACCACAACACATTACATGACATAAGTCGGTGAAAATGAAACAACGAAAAAAAGAATATTCTTTGAAGAATTTCCGATAATTGTTTTTAATTAAAAGAGTTTTTTTTAAATCTTTTTTGTTAACAATTTTCGAAACAAAAAAATTTTTTTTTGACTTCAGCTATGTTTTCTACGACAACTTTCTTTCGTCCATTTTGTTAAAGCCTCCCTTTGTCAAACTGGTTGTCATTTATTCTGAGGAGAAGTCGCCATAGTATAGTAGGTAGTGTGTTGGCTTATTAGACGAAAAGCCAGGGTTGGAGCCCCAGGCCCGACATCAAAATAAAATAAAAAAATATTTCTTCGGCGACTTCCTCTCAGCAGATTTCTGGCAAAAACTCTGAGAGCAAATAAAATTGCCATGAAAAGTTTCTCAAAAATCTGTCGTTAGGAGTCGACTTTAAACTGCAGGTCTCGCCACTCATGTATAAAATTAACATACACAACGTAAATGGTGTGAGAAACTAGGTCGTAATCCTGACTGAAGGGTTGTAATGACCAATTATGTATGTATTTATGTATGTATGTTATTCTGCGGGTTTTGTCAAGTCATTTTCAGCAGATACAGCCGAACATGCAATAATAAAGTTGTTTCATCAAAATGGTTGTTATGTTCGTGGAAAGTACCGCCATCTTCGTCCATTTTGTGTTCGCCATAACCGTCCTATTGAGAGAATTATTCACATTGTGCTGAATAAATTTGAGTCCAATGGTTCAGTAAACGATCGATCAACATTCGTAGATCAACAAAACGCAAGATCTACTAAAAAATAATCTCCGCTATCCGTGAGAGCAAGAGAATCCGAAACATTCGAGTTGGCGTTCCGGTTGTTCGCAGTAAACGATTGATCAACATCCGTAGGTCGACCGCAGTCTGTGATAGCAAGAGAATCCGAAGCATTCGAGTTGGCCACTCGGTTTTTCGCAGACCACAACTGGTTAAATTCAGTGTTATATCATGGGCCTGCATTCATACCACATTAATCTAACCCAGTTATTGAAACTAAACAACCATAGATAACAACATGGCTGCCTTCCAAAATGTTGGTTGCTTTGTGTTTGAACAAAGTATCGTGTGTCATAATGCCGCTGTACAAAATGTTTACAATGTATTCTATTTCAAAACGTCGTCAATGTGCATTTTTAACGCAGTCAAAAAGCTATCAGGCATCGGATTTTTAGTTGATGCATTGTTTCGTTACTTTGCATATCTACATAGTTTATATACAGTAGTGGAACTGCATACAAACTTTGTATTGATACATTTTGGAAGGCAGCCCATATGTTTGCTGAATATAGTTGAATAGAGCAAGTAGTTGGCAACTGAATTTTCATCAAAAAATCATTTGTAGCGACGTGCACAATTTCTGGCCGAATGGTTGCATATGTTTCGAAATCGCCGTAGTATCTAGTAGGTAATGTGTTGGCTTATTAGACATGAGGCCACGCTTCAAACCCTTGTTCAGATATCAAAACATTGATGCCACTAACTGGACATGCATTTGTAGAAAAATCCTCACGGGTCAAGAGGGATATAAATCCCATAATGGTGCGGATTATATAGAGAGCAGACGTGTCGCTGTAGTCTCGTGGCCCAGACATCTCCAACAAAACGAAAATATGAAAATATTTCTTTGGTGACTTCCTCTCAGCAGATTTCTGGCAAAAACTCTGAGCGCAAATAAAATTACTTAACAAAAAACTCAATAAGACAACAAATGAGTGTAAAGCTTTAATAGATTAATTAGATTACAAAACTTAATTATGCTTTAAAAAGAGATTCTCAAAAGGAAACAACATTTAGAAGAAGATTTAAAGTGCAAAATGAAGTATCGGAGTATATCGCATCGTGACATAAGCATATTTACCGACAGTAATGCGACCATCAGATCCCTAGATAGTGTGTACAGCACACCTAAGATTGTCCAAGAATGCCGGTTGTGCTTGTTGCAGATAGCGAGACATTTATTTGGTTAACAGCAAGGCCGACTTACTTGCCAAAGCTGGCATCACGGAAAATTCAATTGAAATCCTACATGAGATAGACGACGTTCCCTCACGGAGAGCAAACAAATTGTCTCTTAAAACCTACATGCATTGTTAAAAGTAAGATGAGATAATGAACCCACTTGTAAAAACTCCAGACCGACCTATCCCGACATGGATATATACTCGTATATGTAATACAGAATTTGTATTTAACATCAATTTAGTTAAGCTTAGCTTAAAAATTCAATCACTGTAAATACAACAGAATTTATTTTTGTTTACATAACACTGCTCTGTTTAATATTAACATTGTTGGTCTTGTCGTATTTATCTTTACACACACCAAGTACGTATGTGTGAGATGCTTGTCAGCTACAATTGTTTGTTTACTTAATTATATCGTCGTTCGTACAAAAAAAAAACAGAAAGCATAAAAGTAATTCCCATTTAGTTCATTACAATTTATGAATAACTAAACGAAATTATGTTTGGAGGTTGGGCGGTGGTGTCAACTCGAAACTTTCTGGAATTCAATTATCCACTAATTGGATCCCCTTTTAGGAGTCTTCTGGCAAAAAATCTGAAAGTAAAATAAAATTGCCATGAGAAACTTTTCAAAATCTGTTTCTGAGTACGATATTAAAGTAAAAATACCGCCACTCATGGGTAAAAAATAATGCTCACAACATGGGTGGTATGAGAATCTTCGTTGTAGTCCTGATTGAAGGGTTGTAAATGTAAATTGGGGGTCGTCATTGATCCACAAGTAAGGCATTAATAAGTGCATATTTAAATTATTTTTCCTTCAATAAGGGAAATTTTTATAAAGAATTCCGATTTCTAATTAAATGTAGCCGTACAAGAACTTTCTTACGTTTTAAGGACACATTGTGAGTGTCTTTATATTTTCTTTGAGATATTCATTCTGTATTATTTATAAGTACAGTTGCAGGACAAGCATTATTTCTTCATTTTTTTCAATTCTTCTTTAAGAAAAGAAGGACTTTTGTTGGCACGAAAATTTTATTCACATTTTAATTCCGACTGTTTATGTGGTGCTTCATTTGTAGAATTTATTTCAGAAATAAATGGAGGGTTGTAATGACCAATTATGTTATGTATGGTTGCGTGTACAAACAAAATTGTCGAATATGGGACGCTAACAATTCCAATGAGATCCAAGAACGTCAATGCACCAAACCCATGTGGTTTCAACTGGACTGCGCCACGTGAAATTCACCTTATGTCACATTGGATATTCTATGCAAGCGATATAAGGGCATACTTACCTCATGTGGGGGTGATGTAAATGGTTACGATTAGATTTTCTTATATGGAGTAGTGGCAATGAAAACCTGTTCTACAACGGAGCTGGAGACTCTATTACCTTTAGATCGGCTGCACATGATAGTGATGACCATAACTTTGATGCCTATAGTTGGATTGTTTGGAGATAAGTTTACAATAAAATTTCAGGATCTAAGGCATCGATTGGCTGGCAATTCCCTCCTTAACTGTCACTTGGACAGAACCAGTAGATTCCATGATTTTGGGAAGTGCTTTGCCATGGAGCCATGTATCAGTTGGGTTGTTTGGAGATAAGTTTACAATAAAATTTTTCAGGAAATTTCAGGACCTAAGGCATCGATTGGCTGGCAATTCCCTGCTTAACTGTGATTTGGACAGAACCATCTGCTGGAATTTGATGATTCTGATAAGTGCTTTGCCATGGAGCCATGTATCAGTTGGGTTGTTTGGAGATAAGTTTACAATAAAATTTGTCAGGAAATTTCAGGACCTAAGGCATCGATTGGCTAGAAATTACCTGCTTAACTGTCACTTGGACAGAACCAGTAGATTCCATGACTTTGGGAAATTCTTTGCCATGGGACTTGGTTGCAAAAATGAATGGAGTAATCTGGAAGCGATATACTCTCTTAAAAGAGAGAGTATTTTGTTTTATGCAGATAGGTCAAGAGCGGATCAAATTCTCAGAACTCATGGTGAGACTCGGGGGTATCTCTTAAGCCATTGAAAGATATGCTCAATTCAACTTGAATAGGGGATGCAAAAGATAGGACATAGCAATACTATCTGACACTTAGGCCGCCATTCAAGCACTTGAATTTTACAAGGTTAAATCGACGATAGTAAGGGACGGCCTGAAGAAACTAAATCGGCTATATAGACAGAATGGGGTTACTCTCTGGTGGAGTCCTGGTCATGCGGGAATTGTCGGTACAGTAATCCCTCGATTTACGTCGCAGCTGGTTCCAAAAAAAGGCGATGTAAATCGAATTTCATATTGCTCATACTACAAAGTATGTTTTTAACAAGGAACTTAAAAAAGTTACAGTAATCCCTCGATTTACGTCGCAGTTGGTTCCAAAAAAAGGCTAGGTAAATCAAATGACGACGCAAATTGAAGTTAGAGGGTTACAAAAAATTTGACGACGTAAATCGAAACAACGTTAATCAAGGCGACGTATATCGAAGGATTACTGTAGTGAGCAGGCAAACGAGTTTAAGAAGAGGGAAGCTTCCATACCGTTAATGGGGCTAGCACCCATTTATGGAGTGGGGATAGCTGTTTCGAAATGAATGCTCAACGAAAGGAAAGATAAAGAGAGGCATCGCTTCCGTACTTGCAGGCTCTAGTGTCTATCAATTTCTCAAATTTACAAAGACTTATTGACCTGCTCTTGTAATTTTCGATATTTTTTAAGAATTTTTTTTGTTTGTTTGTTAAGATATCGATAATTTTGCTTGCGATCACTAATAAATTTCAATACAATTGTTGTGTTAAGAGCATGAAAAAAATAATGGAAAATAATTGTCAATTTGGTTGTGATTTTTTTTTTTTTTTTTTTTTTGTTTTTTTTTTTTTGTTCCTATGCTGGCAAAAGAGTTCTACTGTCATCAGAGATGATCTTCATTATGAGCTAACGGTACAATATGTTTTGACTAAAAATTGTTTTTTCTTAATCGCTATGAATACGATGATGATGACAATGATGACCACAATGACAACGAATACGATTGTCAAAATAGCAACAAAATAACGAAAAATAAGAAGAAAAAAATTAACAACAACAACAATACAAGAGCGAGAGAGACATTAAAAATTTTCCATAAACGCAAGAAATTTTTTAAGCAATTTTTCTTTTTTTTTTGTTGTTATTGTTATATTGTTAGGAAAAAAGGAAAAAAGAAGAAAATTTCAAAAACCATTGAATAGTTATAAACCGTTTGTTTTGGCTTATTCGCAAATGAAGGAATGAACGTAGACAAAGGCAGAATTACAACAAAACAGACAACAAAAGAATGGGCAACACAACAACAGTAACAGTAAGTTCTTGCAACAAAACATATCGACGACGATAGATTAACATCTTTTGACAATGACTAAATCAGCATGAATGTTGCTGTTGTTGTCTTAAAACAATTGACAATTGATCACATGTTGCCAAAACTGTCAAACGAAAGTCTGTCACACAGCGATTTATTTTTTTTATTATTCTTTCCATATGGAAATTGTTGCATTGAAACCATGTTGCAAGAGAGCAACATACTCATCTTTTTGTTGTTGTTGTTGTTGTTGTTGTTTTTGAAATGGAACACACTTTAATTTTTTGTTTTCATTTCGTTGTTTCTTTTTTTCTATTGGATGTTGAACATTATTTTAATGGGAATTTCGTTTTGTTGCAAATTCGCCAGTGATCATTACATGCAACAAAACCAACAATTTGAATTTTCTGTACAATTTTCCAAACATCTACGAAATCTTGTTAAATGTCAATAATTTCTTTAACATGCACACACACACAAGCACAGACACAGTCAGTTACAATCCAAAGTCAAAGTCTTAGTCAAAACCAAAGCCTTAGCCAAAGTCAAAATCCATTGCCAAAGCCTTAGCTTACGACAGCATCATCTTTCATAATCATATAGTGGCTGTGGCCAGTATTAATTCCCATAATTTTTGCTTTTTGCCAACATGTTTCCAACATTGCATATGAAATTCTTCTTTGCTTGCTCTAGTCAACCCAAAAGCCATGAGTACTGGCTGCCATTTGAAAGACGATGACAACCTTAACTTTGGCGCTTTGGGTCTAATGCATTGACCTCCACTTTAATCTTCTGTCTGTTTTTTTTACCATTCATATGGAATTTGTTTTTCTCTTTTTTTTCTTGAAGCTTCATGTTTTTATTCAGCAAAAAACAAACAAAAAAAATTCTTTTCTATGCGACTCGTTTATCTTGTTGTCTTCGATGGCTACCAGTTGATATTGTTGCTGCTGTTGCTGCTGCTGCTGCTGCATCAGCACCTTCATGCCATCAACTGCTGATTTGCTGTTTAAAAGTTAAATGTTGACTGGCGCTTATGCTTGCCAAATAAAAAAAAAAACAAATAAAAAACAAAGAATTCCTGTAAAGTCTTAATAAATATTAAAGTTTGACTCTTCATTTCTTTTATGCAATAGTCATGTCGATAGTTATTGTGGGTCAATTTACCGATAAGGTAAACACCGGCATGGGCAACTATTGTGGTAAACTACGGGGGCCATAATGTGACAGGTTGAGCAAGTAAGCTTTACCCATGAAAAGAAAATTTAAAGAAAAAAATTCGAGAAACTTTATATAAAAAAAGGTTAGGTTTGTTAAGGAAGCAGACCTTTCTTAGACTAGCATTTAAGCGCTTTATGATATCACAATTAATATCCTATCCGTAGGTCAAAAACCTGCGTCTATTTATGACATTAGCAGTGCACTAATACATAAAGTGATAGATAATATTTTCCTCCTCCTCAGCCCCACAGCTTCTGCAGGTTGGAATGCCAAATCTTTCGGTATACCTTCGAAAAAGATAGTATCCCGTGATAATCGCTTTTATGCAATGAAAGGACGGACGATTTTATGGTAGATGTCAGTCTATCCTTTCCTTATCCATACGGGTCCAGACGTAGTCTCAGTCTGGCTGTGCCAGTAACTCAAGCATTGCGTTGCTTTCAAAATGCACATCAGGTAGCCTATAACAAAGTCTAATGGTAGAGCTGGTAACAAATATACCACAGTCCATCCTGTTATGCATATTTGAGCCATTGGTATAAACTCCAAGGGTTCCAATCGTATCCTAAAGATCTTAAATCGCAAAATTTTAAATCCCTAAATAGAATTTTAGAATCAAATCTTCTTAAATCGCAAAATTTTAAATCCCTAAATAGAATTTAAGAATCAAATCTTCTATTCAGAAATTCATCATACCATACTCATACATCATCATACTTTTACATCAGCATTATTCTCATACATCATCATCATCGTACACTTACATAGTCTTAATACTTATATACCGTCATCATATTCCCTCATGCATTAACATTATAATTTTACACCATCATAACGCGTCTATATCATTATCCTTCCTACTCGTGCATCATGCTCATACATCAGCATCATACTTAAGCATCATCATCATACTCATACACTTACATAGTCACAATACTTCTTCTAAATCTATCATACATCATACTCCTACATCATCAGACTCATACATCATCATCATACTTCTACATAATCATAATATTGCTATAACATTAGGGTACTTAAACATTACCATACTCTTGTTTCATACTCATACATCATCATCATACTCATACTTCACCATCATACTCCTACATAATGTTCCTACAACATCAGGTTACTTAAGCATTATCTGATTTATATGTCATACATCAAACTCTAACATCATCATCATGGTCATACATGGTCATCACACTCATACATCATCATCATACTTCTGCAATATCAGGCTACTTAAACATTATCATACTCATGCGTCATTAACATACATCATCATCATACTCATACATCACCATCACACTCCTACATAATCATCATGTTCCTACAACATCAGGTTCTTAAGCATTATCAGATTTATATGTTATACATCAAACTCTTACATCATCATCATGCTCATACATGGTCATCAAACTCCTATCATCGTACTCCTATAACATCACACTCATGCATCATACTCATACATCATCATACTCCTCTAATATTACGCTACTTAAAGACTATCATACTCATCCATCATACTCATACATCACTATCATACTCATACATTATAATCATACTCATATATCATCATCATACTCATACATCGCCATCGTACTCATACATCATCATCATCATACTCCTGCAATATCAGGCTACTTAAACATTATCATACTCATGCATCATACTCCTACATCATCATCATACTCTTACGCCATCATCATACTCCTGCAACATTAGGCTACTTAAAGATTATCATACTCATGCATCATATTTATACATCATCATCATACTCCTGCACCATTAGGCTACTTAAACATTATCATACTCATGCATCATACTCATACATCGCCATCGTACCCATACATCATCATCATACTCCTGCAATATCAGGCTACTTAAACATTATCATACTCATGCATCATACTCATACATTATAATCATACTCATGCATCATCATCATACTCGTATACGTACTTCATTGCTTCTAGTGGAATTATCACGTGTCCACCAGTAGACATTTACCGTTCCGTTCGTCTTATAGACGCGCAAATCAGGCCTGTGACAAAATGCAATTGGGAGAACACTGTTTTGTTACTACATTTGACCGAAGCTTTTGGACTATCGAGTATTTCCCACGGCCATATTAAGAGCGCCTGCAAAACACAGTTTATGCAGTTAATGGACAATTTGTGATCGACGGAAAAGCTAAGTTCACCAGAATAAATACTCAATTTTGTATGAGTGCTTGATTTCCAACCACCAGTAAATATGAAGAGGGTGTCGTGTAAATGGAAGCTTCGTCTGTGAAAAATATTCTTCGTTTGAGAAAGACCTCTTCAGAAGTCTCAAGCAGGTGTGACGTAATCCATGCATTCTTTCAAAATCTGACTATTTTTCGAAAGATATCTACCAAGACCGATACAGGCTCCCTCAGTCTCACGGCCGAGTCCTCAGAGAAGCATTTGATTAAGACATTCAGAGCTCAGGGATGGTTCTGTTAAAACAAAACTTTTCTATAAATTTTCTCGCCATCATATTCGTTTTCTTATATTGTTTGTCCAATTAATTGCAAACATACGCTGTAATAATCTCTTAACAACCTTACATTCTTAATAACTTATGTAAAGAGAAGAAAAAGAAGAAGATGAAGAAGATGAAGATGAAAAAATAACAACAATTTTGCGAACATCTCATAAATGTTAGACAAACGTTGTGCCATGTTTGATTTTTAAAATGTTGACACACACACACAACAAAAAACACAACCATGGATCACTTCATCATTTCATGTGTCACAGGCATCGCGAATGCTTGTTTAACAAGTTTATGACATTTGTAGAACACGTTTCCTCAAAACGGTTATCGAATGTTCTCCTAAAGCTCCCTCGCCGTTTGCCATTGTCATTGGCGTTGGGGTCCCCTCCGAAATCAGGCCCTTAGTGTATTGTTTGTTTGTTTGCGTTGTTGTTGTTATTAATAACGTGTGAATTCCAATGAATTTTCTCTCCTTTCGCTTACAGCCAGCCAAGGCAATGCGGTTGACAAAATGTGTGATGCGCGCCTTGGCTTGTTGCTGAAGTTATTGACAACAATGAAGAATGGCTTGGTTGGTTGGTTGGTTGGCTGGATGGCAGTTAAGCAGAGGTGAACAAGGCTAAGACAAAATTTTCGTGTTAAAAAAGAAAATTTATTACAACACATCGTTTAAAGTACTCAGATAACACACACAGCACATTATGCGGCAACAATTGCCTCCCCGAGGGAAAACTGAAACGAAAACAACACTTAAAAATAAACAAACAAACAAACAACATCTGCTAGATAGGATAATAGAGACCCAAGAGTACAAAAAGGGGGTGGTGTTCTACACTAAAGGTGTCATGGCAGACGTAGTTTGCGCCTGCGTAAAATATCTGCAAAACTGTTGCTTTGGTTGCTTATGCCAAAGCCTATGCCAATGCGAATGCAATTTGCTTTAGACAACAGACCACACACATAGCGTGTTACCAGGAAATGATTGATGAAGCCCAACCACTTGCTAACAAGACATCGTGTTTGTGCCATAAAAATTCGATAACAACACACGCTTACTTAAACAGTTAGTTTGCTGTTTGCTGCATAGGAGACCATACATAACCTTTAAATCTGTTCATTTAATTAAAAAGAAAAAAAAAACGTAAGAAAGTTATGGAAATAAATCTTGCAGTTCCCTGTTAAAAGTTATCGTTTTAACTCCACTCATTAGCATCCATTTGATCGTTGCTTGTTTTTTTTTTTTTCAATCAAAATCGATTAATACTGTCCCCTGTTGTTAATCGGATATTTAATTTTCCTTTCTTTTTTTCTTCTTTGTTTTGTTTTTGTCTTTTTTTTTCATTCATATTCACGGTCACTTCCGAATTAAGAATTTTTTATGCTTGAGAATATTTCCCATGGGAAAAGCAGTGGGAAATATACGAGAAATATGTAGGAAAAGAAATATTCACGGTGTTCGTGGTGAACAATTTTTTTTTTATAAAAAATTTTCAATAAATTTTTCAAAGAATGGGAAACTCTTCTAAAATTGTTTAACAACAATATTTCATTGAATATTTGTTTAATTGAAGATTTATTGGACACATTTTGACTCAAATTAATTACCAGAATAATTTTAAAATTGGAGTAAGAGTCCTTCTTCTCAACTGACAACACTCAGTGTTAATAACCCTTGAGGCACTGGCGATTAGGGGTGAACGATGTACCCCTAGTACATAAGGCAGCAAAAACACTCATGGCTCATGGTCTGCATAGATCGTTACCTGTGCTATAGTGTAGGTAGGTAGGTAGATGTGCCTGTCCCTCGATGGAGACATGAGCGGACACACTTAGGCCGCACACAGGGCCCATTGTGATACCACAGCTCATCATTTCCCCATATTCTAGGAACCATTCGGAGCTTCCGATGAAGCGACTCAGACTGCCAATATCCATACATGACAGTTCATTTGTATCCTCCATGTAGTAGGCATCTAGGTACCTCTTTTTCCTCCGACCAAGTGCCGGACATGTGCACAATAGGTGAAGAATAGTCTCATCTTCCTCTTCATCACCACAGCTTCTGCAGAAATCATTTGCAAGGTATCCAAGACCAACACGCCTCGCATGCGTTCCTATAATGCAATGCCCTGTAATAACACCGATAATAGTCGTGAGCCTACTTCTTTGGAGTTTAAGCAGAGTCACTGTGCGCCTCCTATCCAGCCTTGGCCAGATCTTTTGCGCCGCTCTGCCCTTATCCGAAGTTGCCCACATTCTGAGATCTACGGTTGCATTGTCAATTATAAGTTTGCAGGTACCCAAAGGGATCCCCAATGTAGAGTATTCATCAGAGAGTTTGATGGTCGTGCCCCTTATGGCCAGTTCATCCGCTCTGCAGTTGCCAGGAATATCATTATGTCCCGGTACCCATGTGATACAAACATCATATCGGTTCGCCACCTCATTCAAATATCTGCGACAGTCGTACACCGTCTTGGAGTTTACTACACTGGAATCCAATGCCTTGATAGCAGCTTGGCTATCGGAAAGTATGATGATTTTCCGTCCGATGAACACTTTTGTCCACAATAATTTTCAACGCAGCCTGAATAGCTGACACCTCCGCCTGAAAGAGTCAAGTCAATTCACTGTCCAGCAAATGACATGCACTGAAAGGTTTCCTTATGGGATATATTATTGCCTGAAAGGTTTCAAGCATATGTTCCAACGATTCAGTCTCATCATCACAGATTTCACACAAAAGGCTGAAGACTTTCTCCATTCTTAGCAAGTGTAGATCTGACTGTAGTGCTGATACGTCCTACGTCCTTTCTTTTGTATCTCCTATCCAAGTTGAATTGAGCACATCTTTCTGTGGTAGTTTAGTGTGTTGGCAGCATACTTCTGGCCATGAAAAGTTTCTCGTCAATCTGTCGTTCGGAGTGAACTTTAAACTGTAGGTCCCTTCACTCATGAATAAAATTAATGCACACAACATGAGTGGTGTGATTAGGCCTCACTAAAGAGTTGTAATGTCCAGTTTCTAGCCTAAACTTTTGCTATCAACGAGTTATTTTACTCACAGACTCAAAGCTTTTCATTGTGGGACCAAAAACTCCTACTCTTGTTCCAAGATACGTTCTTAATCCATTCGTATACCACAAAATAATCCCCATCTTGAAGAGAGAATGAGGGAGCTTTCAGATTACTCCTTTAATTTTTGTTACAAAGTCACCTGCGGCAGCCCTTGCGCTGACCAACTTCTTCCTCTTCCCTGATTTTGGTGGAACTTGGTCAGTACAGGGACTGCGTTCACCCGTGGCATGACAACGGGCCGCTATGCGTGCTCAAGTGAGCTTTGTAAAATCAGAGCTACCACTCAGACCTATCCTAATATAACCTGCTGCATGATAAAACCTCAGAAGAAAATGTTTAATGAGGTTAAATCACACGATCTTGATGGTCAAATCACTCGGTGAGATTATCTAATGTGGCGTGTGCTGTGTGGCACGTAGCACCACACGTCGTTGATGTTCAGATCATCCAATTCAGGCCAAAATAAGTTGATAGGTTAGGTTAGAGGACGTGTACTTGCCAATTAATACAAGTACAGTACCCGGAGTTCGAATTGACCCATTGTACAACGTCCTAGTTTCTCACATCACTTAAAAAATAAGTTGATAATCATCGGCCTATAATATTTGGCGGTGAAAGTGAAGGCCTCATCATGGTCGTATCCAAAGAAACATGGGCTGATGACGCCGCTAGCTTAACATTCCCATCAAATAGTGATTATTTCGGAATACATTGGATGCTCTTGGATCTCAACAATTTTGTTTGTTCACGTGCTCTTTCATCTAGAAATTGCCTCATCCTTGAACACGCTTTTTCGATTAGTCAGTCAGTCAAAATGCAAAGTTCTGCAGAGTCCATTCAGCACGTACAGGTCGTCGGGTTTTCTAAAACAGACTGAAGAAATGACAACTATTTTGACAGACGTAGCAACAACAAGATGTCCGTTATCAACTGTCAAAGTTCGGAAGTCCCTTATTGGAAGACCCTATATTTTCTTTGAGTAGAAAATTTTCAAAAAGTTCCTTTTTTTTCCTCCAAAAATTTGCTAAAACGCTTGTGATTTATTTTCTTCGTCCACATTGTCAATATGATAATGAGCGTAATGACAGATTCATTGATTACATATCTCGATTGATTTATTTCGAATTTTTTTTTTTTTTCATTTTAAGATTGCCTTGCCTTTGCTACACTGACCCACTTGTTGTGTGGCCAAAACCTACAGAGAATTTTTTCAACAATTTCATTAAAATTTTTTCCTGAGATTGTCGAAACATACATATGATGACAGTTTCATTAAGTGGAAGTTGATAGTAAAAACAGTGAAAAAAATTAATCTCTTTAGGCGCGTAAAAGAATTTTTTCAGTTACGTTTTCTAAAAACTGTCGTCTGTCAATAACTGAAATTAAAAAAAAAATGTTTTTAAAAAACTTATCTTTGGTTCAGTTCAATTCAGTTCATTCAGTTTGAATGAGTTTTTTTTTTTTTTTTTTTTTTTTTTTTTTTTTTGGAAATTAAAGTGATGCTTAAGCCACGGGTTAGATTTTTTAATTTCTTTTGCAGAATACTGGCTTTAGCACACAGTCAGTCATATATGAGTGTGCAGCACCAACCACTCAATAACTGCCGATTTTGACAAGAGTTTGGCAAAGAAAATTAATTTTTCTGATTACAGGTTGTCTTGCGTAGACAAATGCTGCTGCTGCAAGCATTTTGTTCAAGAATACATACATATTTTTAAATAATAATTTGGGGCATGCAACTGTTTGTTGCTGGCTAATGAACATTTAAAAAAAATCAATTTCAATTTTTATAGAATTTCTCTGAAATGTTTTTCCGTAAATTGTAAAAATAATGGGTGTGCTACGAGAGCTCAAGAAGATGAGTCGGAGTTTGTTGGGGTTAATCACAGAAATAATGAGAAATGCCAGTGAAAATGCAAAAGGTTTGCTACTTCGACCGAGTTGACCAATCGATTGACTTCAATTTCCACACTGTGTAAGTGAATATTTTAAAGAAAATTTAACTCGTGCCACTTACATGTTCATGGCATTTTTAATACCATAGTACCATACCATCATGCCACCATGCCATCATGGCATTATAAAATAAATTTTCTTATTAACACTCATAAAACCCTTGTATGTACATGCATTCAGACACTTTGTAAATGTATTTGTAAATTTTCCACATGTGTTGCAAGTACACACACACATACACATTACATTTGCTTAATTGTGTGTAGGTCATGTTAGTTTAACTAACGTTTTCATAAATGTTTTGGCCTTCTGATTAAATGGGTCAATCGTCAAGGTAACTTTCATTTGGTCTACTAACACCAACAACAACAATGCAAGAAAATAAAATATGATATGGAATGGCAATAACAACAACAAGAACAACAATTTCTTACCACCATAAGGTGGCTGAAATTACAAACAAAAGATTCACAAATCATTCACAAGTGGTTTAACAGACAGAATGAAAGAAGGAAAAAAAAACAATAACCAGCAGCACTCGTCTAAGCTTTCGTATCCAAATATTAAAACACAATTTAAAAATTTCATAGACTTCCGTCTCTCTTTAGAAGTGATATTTAAGCGGATTAAATTCTAGCCCCCATTAATAACAAGAGACTTGTTAACTACAAGCTTAAAACATTAGGGGCATTCAGAAAGAATTGAGAAATACTTCCTATCATTTTGATATTTCAGAAGTAACTTCAGTACGTTGGAAGTCGCCGTAGTCTAGTAGGTAGTGTGTTGGCTTATTAGACGCAAAAGCCTGGGTTCGAGCCCCAGGCCAGGCATCAAAACAAAAATAGAAAAAGTATTTCTTCGGCGACTTCCTCTCAGTAGATTTCTGGCAAAAACTCAGAGAGTAAATAAAAATTTGCCATGAAAAGTTTCTCAATAAATAAAAATCTGTCGTTCGGAGTCGACTTTAAACTGTAGGTTCCACCACGCATGTATAAAATTAACACACACAACATAAGTGGTGTGAGAAACTAGGACGTTGTACAATGGGTCAATTCAACCTCCGGGTACTGTACTTGTCCTAATTGACAAGTACACGTCCTTTAACCTAACCTAACCTAACCTAACTTCAGTACGTTTCAGGTTATCCTAAGAGTACTGGATAATAGCATTCACTATGTGGGCTTATTAAGATACGACTCCGTGGTTCAAAACCCAGATTTAATGGAGAAATATTTCTCTCCCTGACTTTCTCTCAGCAGTCTCCTTGCAAAAGCTCTGAGAGTAAAATAAAATTGCCAATGAAAAGTTACTTAAATCTGTAGTTCGGTTGATGATGTCAAGCTGCAGAACTCGCTAGAACTCGTGAATAAAATTAGTATGCACCACATAGGTGGCGTGAGAAGCTAAGTTGTAATCCCGACTAAAGTATTGTAGTGACCAATTAAGTTAAGTACCTCAACAGTCCTATAAACATTCATTACCTGAAATATAGAGAATCTGCATCTGCATATTCTGAATTCTTGAGAAATGCTGTTGGATCTTATCAAGAATATTTCGCTGTCCGAAGTCCGTCGGAGTGTTAGCTCTGATATCAAAAAGCTCACTTGAGCACGCATAGCGGCCCGTTGTGATGCCACATATGAACGCAGTCCCTGTACTGACCAAGTTCTACCAAAACCAGGAAAGAGGAAGAAGTTGGTCAGCGCAAGGGCTGCATTTCGCTGTCCGTGTTCGCCACCTAAAATATCAGCCATAAGGAACGTGCTCATAATGAGTACATATTCACTGAAACTTAGCGAGCAATCGAAATACGAAAAAGCATGAAATCTAACCTCATTAGAGCTCGAAATTGTAGTGTTGAACTCTGAAATCTGCAAAGTGAAATGCAGCGCTGTTCAGTTCAACAGGAAATGGATGAATGAGACCAGCAAAAACGCAAAAATCGCAATGATCGTACCTATCGTACCGTACAGGAGAACAGACGGTTACTGATGAAGGTAGTGATGTCGATCGCCTTATATGCAGCCCCTATATGGGTCGAGGCTATGGATAGGAGGATATATAGAGAGGTCGGCTCTCAGGGTAATTTCTGCCTTCCGGCCACGGTGTCTACTGATGCAGCATTCATGATTGCGGGAATGATGCCCCTGAAACTTGTAGTGGACGTAGAGAAGAGGACACTTGATGCAAGGGAGGGAACAGATCTTTCGAACCCCGTACAATTGGTTGGCGATGTCATGGATAGATGGCAGCAAGACTGGTCCAATTCCAACAAGGGAAGATGGACCTACATACTCATACCAAGTATAAGCGAATGGACAAAAAGAGACACGGCCAGGTGAACTTCCATCTGACACAGTTGTTAACAGGCTATGGATGTTATAGAACATATCTCTATAAGTATGGTCACGACGTAGATGAAGGATGTCCAAAATGCCGTAATGAAAAGGAGACGGCGGAGCATGTTTTCTTTACCTGCCCGCGATACGATGATCAACGAAATTGCCTGGAGAGGACAATAGGACAGCAGGTAACGCCCGATAATGTAGTTAACCTAATGTTAACTTCATATTACAACTGGAACGCAGTATGTGTTTTCGCAAGGAGGGTATTAATGCAGCAAAGATGGGCTGAGAGAGCAAGGTCAGCAGAATTGAAAGGCAGCACTCGTTGAATCTACACACTCCCTCCCCGAAGTAATACTTGATTGTGGTCCTAGTTGAGCAAATGGTTGGAAGTGTGACAAACGAAGTTGGGTTTAGTACGCAGGCGTTCAGCAAGTCGAGAGTGCATATTGGTAGACCGGGCTACCAATGTCTTTTGAAGATTCCCAGCCTTTAGCTCGTAAAGTTATAAAAAAAACCTATCGTACCAGTAATATGTACAGGACATTAAGCGAATGGTCAGACAATATCGCGGGGGTCTTTGAGAAGTGTAAACAGTGAACTTACGGCCACGGGATAGCAACAATAAATCCCTAAACTCTCAGGGAATAACCGTTCACTACAGTCACTAAGTGTTACTCAGAACAATTTCATATCGCCATTAAAGAAATTGGAGTAATAATTCTGCAGGTATAAACGGAATCCTGCTCGCGGGGTACGTGCAATATTGTTAGACTCTGCTGGTCAGATATGGATAAGAAGAGGACCGACTCACTTCTGCCTTTAAATCCATCGTATAATGGCGATTATAATGGCCCATTGTTCTTATGGCTCTCCGAAAAACTTGTCATTCTGGCAAATGAATTTTACAGGAGATGTGGGTCTAAGGCGGAGAAAGAGGCTGTCTTTTACTTCATGTGACAGTATCATGAAAAGGCCTAGGGTTTTTAACCTCTTACTTTCTGATATCCTTGACAAAGCTACCTAATATAAAGTGCTGCTGGAATCCCGGTGTTTTTCTCTAGCGAATGTTTGATCCCTAAGTTGAACGCCGATTGTGGTATCACAACCGTCCTAAATATTGGCCTAAGTGGGACCTATTCCTTCAAGGAGGTCTGTCATCTTACTTAATATAACGCCAACCTAATGGAATCTCTACTGAGCTTCTTAGGACTAGCCTGCCATCTAGTACTAAAACAATACTACATTCGGACGTTCTAGGAGGGCCAAATCTGAGCTGACTGAGGTCACGATAGAGAACCAACTAATAAATCCTATCTATTGAAATATAGAGTCAAAAATGGCATTGGAGGGGCCATACCCTTAAAAGGCAAACAAAGGAATTCATGAGATTGCCGTTGATTAAAAGCTCGAAAGGTAAAAGGAAAAAAGGGGGTTACTCTCACACAGTGGCAGGAGTTAAGGAAAAGTGAAGACGTTTGACAAGACCCCTTGCTTTTGATAGCAGCGGCGGTTAAAAATTATTTTTTTTTTCTTTGGAAAACTTTTATAATTTTTTTACAGCAATTTCCATACACATCACCTCTCACAGAATATTTTCAACGTTCTTTTGTCTACACAACTCAAGTTTCATTTATGACGCGTCTTTAGAAACAAATGCTGGGTTATGTGGTATCATTCACTCATTCATTCATTATGTATGCCAAAGAAGCATAAACAATGACAAACATTTGCCACATTGTGATGGGTTCAAGACAATACAAACACTACACAGATACACAGTGTAGAAGACGAAGAAGAAGATGAATTTGTTGCAATTAGAACACAAAATAGAAATCATATTAGAAGAGAGAAATAAATCAAAATTATGCCAAGTCACATTTAACCGCATTACCTAAATTTTGCTTAAGAAAATCACAAGCAGAAGACCCAAAAACAACACAGAAAAAAAATGTGAACTGATCTATTGCAGATTTAAAACCACGCAGTACTACATGTTAAGTGAGTTGGCTAACAGCGCAAGCACAACTAGATAGTAACTGAAGACAGAAGGCAGACATGGCAGACTGGCAGAGACACGCTGACACACTGCTTTTGGAAATTATTTTCATATTTATTTTGAGAAACGTTCAGTAATTGTAGAAATTATAATTATAAGCCGCTTTACACTTAATCTTCTACACACACTCACACACTTACACACACACACAGTGGGTCGTTTTCATCTCTCTTCTCTTTAAACTTCATAATTTGTTGTCACCTTTTTGAAGTTTTTCTTCATGTTTTTGTTTTTCTTTGTGGTTTTTATTTCAAAAAACTTGGCTTTAATGAGTTTTTGAACGAAAATGTAATTCGTTTTAAATGCCTCTGGGGGTATTTAGTTAAAAATACATGAACTCTACAAAATAAATGGCAGGAAATTTGTTATAAGAAAACATTTTTTTCCAATGGAATTTCTTAAAGATGTTGTTGTACTCAATGGAATTAATGTTGTCACACCACGCGTTATGTTGATAAAAGAAATTGTTGAAATAACCTTAAGAAAACCTTCTATGATAAAGAAAATTTAGAATTGAAATTTGTTTTCCATAGAAAAGTTATCGATAACAATCACTTTCTACGGAAAAGTTATCGATAAAAATCATTTTCTATAGATAAGTTATCGATAATTATCTTTGTCTAAAGAAATGTAGGGAAGTTATCGACAACAATAATTTTCTATAGAAATCGATTATTAAGCGATTTTACTCGGTAAATATATTGCAGAAAAATAATATAAAATTTAAAAAAAAAAAAAAAAAAAAACAAAGTGTGTGGTGAAACGAAACAAAGCAGAAAAATATTAAAAACAGAAATAACAAGAATCAAAACAAATAATACGAAACTTAAAAAGAAAAATATATATATTAAAAACAAACAACAAAAATAACAAGATATACAGTGATATATTAGGGCTGTGAGAACATATGAACATACACAAAAAGAGATAGAACAAGAAAAGCAAAATAAAAAAAATACAGTGCACAAAGAAATACAAACACAAAAGTGCCATAAATATCACAACATTAAGAATACACCGAACAAATCATCATACTACACAAGCAAAACCATCACATCGTTGGACGACTCCAAATCCTATAACTCCAGGAAAGGAATTTTACACAGATGCCTCGTTGTCACTGCATCTTGTGCCGGTCGGACAAAAATAAGGGGAGTACTTCAGACTCTCTCGAGGTAAAAAGTGTGCCATATATTTGTGTTTCTCTTTCCTTAAATTTGTAATTTGATCAAATTTAAGAGATTTTTGTAAATTGAACAAAAATTTGCTAATCGCTTTAACAGCAGAACACAAGAATATATTCCACATTTTAAAAATTTGAACATTATATTTTCTTATTATTTTATATATTTATAATATACGAAATATTTCCCTGAATATTATTATTTATAAATTGATAAACCCACCCTTATTTTGTGAACTAAATTCGCGAGTGTTTGATTTGATTGGCAATTACACTAACAATTCGTTTGTATTATTTGTGAGAGAACATTCAGCGTACCATTCGTGTTACTTTTGTTCATTTTTCTTTCCTTTTATTTTTCGTAAATTCGTTTCGATCAGTGTTCCGTTTCACGCGTTCCTATACTGCTTGTATATAAGTTACACATTACAGCTGTGTACAGTGGTCACACTAGAACAAAAATCAAAACAAATAATTTCAATAAAAATTGTTCACACAAATTTCGGTCATCGAATTATTATTTCATTGTTATTATTAATAACGCTGTGTGTTCATATTGAAATTTGATTTTTGTTTATTGTTTACAAATCGATTATTAAGCGATTTTACTCGGTAAATTAAAATAATTTTTTTTTTACCGACGGCTGTGTGTAAAGATTTTTTATTTTTTACTTTCTGAGATCAAGTAAGTTAATCTTGACTCAATTAAAGTCACTGAAATTTTGGAATCGGAACTTTCGGGTATTGCGTGTCCGAATAATATCGATAAAATTCTATTGTCCAAAACAAGTAAATACTATTAAATATAGTCCGACCAATAATTTACTTTGGTCAATTTTTAATTCTTGTTTTGAGGAATTTTTTTTAGACAACAATCATAATGACTAGTAGGGGCTCTAAACGCCAAGATTCTCCCTCCAGAGCTGAAAGCTTGGAGAAATTACTCGCGAAAAAAGCGAAGGTCATTAAGAATATCGACAGGATTCGACAGTCCATTGTGGAGAAGACTATTTCTTTTAATCCGATGGAGCTCGAATGTCGATTGGATATTTTGAAATCATATATAGACCAAGCGATGAAGCTTCAGTCGGAAGTGGACAATTTGGATCCCGATAATGACGACAGGGCCGAGCTTGAAGATCTTTGTGTGACCACGAAGAGTTTATTCATGAGTCTGTTGGCCAAGAATAGGCAATCGAATGTGCCTGAAACTTCGTTTAGCGTACAGGCTCACCATTCAAGACTCCCAAATATGAAGCTCCCTAAATTCAGTGGTAAATACGCTGATTATAAGAATTTTATGAGCCTATTTGAGAACCTGGTCCACAACGATCCGACTTTGACGGATATTGAGAAATTCAATCACTTGATCTCATGCTTATCCGAATCGGCCTTGGGTACAGTGAAGGCCTTTCAGATCTCCGAAGAGAATTACCCCAAAGCAATGGCAAGCTTGAAAAAAGTTTACGATAACGAATGCTTGATATTTTTCGATAATATTGCAAAACTTTTCGATTTGCCCGAAATCACCAAGCCTTCGGCTGTTGCATTGCGAAGCATGATCGATACTGTTTCTGCCATTTACGATTCGTTGTTGTCAATTGGTGATGACAAGAAAATAACTAATGCAATATTAATACATTTAGTGATGTCGAAAGTGGATCCAATCACCAAATCAAAATGGGAAGAACAGCTTGATTTCGAGAAGCTCCCATTGTGGTCGGATTGCGAAGCCGCCTTGAATAGACGTTACCAGCATATCTCTGCTGACGAGTCTTCTAATTCAAGGCCGAGGGTTAATAAACCTAAAAATGAACATTTTAATTTTAAAACCAGTCGAACATCATTAAATTGTACCAAATCGAAACAATCTGCTGACAGATGCCTATTCTGCAAATCGACGCAGCATATGATCAACAACTGCCCTTCCTTTACTGCTGAGCCTATAGTCAAACGATTTGACTTCATCAAATCCGTGCCAGCATGTATTAACTGTCTGAAAAAGGGACACACAGTTGCAAGGTGTCCATCTTCCAAGTGTCGGATATGTAATGGTGCACATAACTCATTACTTCACCGATATAATACAAGTTCTAATAATGCCTCGATAAACTACTCTGAACAGCCTTCGACTTCTCATGCTTCTGTTAACTATTCAGCGTCAGATGAACGCATAATTCTAGCGACGGCTGTGGTAAAAGTAAGAAGTAGTTCTGGCCAACTGATACCAGCCAGAGCTCTGTTGGATTCCGGTTCTCAACCTAATTTAATAACCGAGGAACTAGCGCAACTGCTACGTTTGAAAAAGGAAGGAGGCAGATTGAATTTAAATGGCATTGGTGAAACAAATTCATTATCAAAATCTCGCGTCAATTTGACTGTTACTTCGAGTGTCAACTCTACCCAATTTACATCAAAGTTTTGGGTATTAAAATCAATTACAAACTTGCAACCTGATCGTAGGGTTAACATAGCTAGTTTGAGTATCCCGTCAAACGTGGAATTAGCTGACCCTTACTTCTATAAGCCGCAAAAAATTGATTTGTTAATTGGCGCAGGTCCTTTCTTTGACTTAATGTGTGTTGGCCAAATCAAATTGGGCCCGAGTCTTCCAGTTCTTCAAAAGACTTCTCTTGGTTGGATTGTTACTGGAAGATACAATCATTCAAAGGACTCTTGTAACACTAAAGTATTTCATATAAATACTTCAATTGAAGACGAGAGCAATGTTGATTCAATCGTTCGGAAATTTTGGGAGTTAGAAGAACTTCCAACCGAATCAACTGAAATTTACTCTGAGGAGCATAAGAAATGTGAGAACGAGTTCAAGACGACAGTACGACGTCTTGCGTCGGGACGGTTTGAGGTTTCTTTACCTTTCAAGTCCGATCCTAAATTATTAGGATCTTCGTTTGAAATTGCCAAGCGACGATTTCTCTCTTTGGAACGAAGACTTTCCAAAGATGATACTATGAGGCATATGTATCATGATTTCATGAAGGAGTACTTCAACTTGGGTCACATGTCTCTTTTGGACAAATTCCCTGATACTCCCCACTACTTCATTCCACATCAATGCGTTTTACGCCCTCAGAGTACAACTACCAAACTTCGGGTAGTATTTGACGCTTCATGTAGAACTTCTTCACATGTATCTCTTAACGAACTGTTAATGGTTGGTCCTACAGTTCAAGAAGAACTATATTCTACATTAATCCGTTTTCGATTCCACAAATATGTAATCACTGCAGATATTGAAAAAATGTATCGTCAGGTCATGATTGGTGACAAAGATAGGAATTTTCAATTAATCCTTTGGCGACAGAATCCATCTGATGAATTGAGACATTTTCGGTTGAACACTGTTACTTATGGTACAGCTTCAGCACCATTTTTAGCCATCAGATGTCTGATTCACTTAAGCGATATATACAAAGAGACTTTGCCTATCGGTTCGAAAGTTGTTCGCAGTGATTTCTACGTAGATGACCTACTTACCGGAGCTGAAAGCTATGATGAATTAATTTTAATTCGAAATCAGGTGACTGAAATTTTGGCTTCGGCTGGTTTCAATCTCACCAAATGGTTTTCTAACCATCCTGAATTTTTAAATTCTCTACAGAAAGAGAAACTAATTCATAGCGATTCCGACTCTGCGAAAGCATTGGGCATACATTGGGTTCCGAAGAATGATTTATTTAAATTTCATTTGGAGGATAAGTTTCAGGACTTGAAGGCCACAAAGAGAAACATATTATCGGTGTCTTCTCGATTATTCGATCCTCTCGGACTGTTATGCCCACTTGTTACGAAATCAAAGATCCTGTTGCAAGAGCTTTGGATTCAAAAGCTTGACTGGGATGAATCAATTCCCTTGGGGTTGAATACTTCATGGGAAAACTTCAAAGCTAATTTAATGGAAGTTGATTCAATTAGTATCCCAAGATTCGTCCATACCACATCAACATCGAGAATTCAGATTCATGGATTTTCTGACGCTTCAATTCGAGCATATGGGTGTTGCATATACATTCGAAGCTCCGAGACGGACACGATCGTCTCGAGACTACTTACGGCTAAGTCCAAAGTTGCCCCTCTCAAGTCTAAATCACTTCCTAGACTTGAGCTATGTGCTGCACACCTGCTGGCTAAGTTATGGAATAGAATTAAGCGTATGATGAATTTTAAAATAGATGATGTTTATTTCTGGACGGACTCCGAAATAGTACTGCATTGGATAAAAACGCATCCATCCTCTTTGACGACTTTTGTGTCAAATAGAGTCGCTGAGATTCAGGAGTGGTCGGACCAAGTTTCGTGGCGCCACGTGCCTACTAAGCAGAATCCAGCTGACATTGTGTCAAGAGGATCCGACGTAAAAGATTTGAAAAACTCGATATGGTTTATAGGACCGTCATTTCTTCTAGACGACAGTTCCAAATGGCCTGTTAATGAACATTTTGAATTAACAGAGAACCAGAAGTTATTGGAAACGAGAAAGGTGAATGTATTTCTTGCAGTAGAGGGGACTTCTAACTGTCTACTGGAAATGATATCGAAATACTCTTCATATAAGAAGTTACTGCGGGTAACATGTTTCGTACTCAGATTCATTGATAATCTAAAGAAACGAAAATTAAATCAAAGTATCATACCTACTGCAACGGAAATGAAATGGTCATTTTATCGCCTCGTAGAGGTTATCCAGAAATCTAATTTTTCTGAGGAGATTTCTAAATTACAGAAATCTCTGATCTTACCGTCAAATATACAGAGGCTTACACCTTTCATTCATACCTTCACTGAGGAAGGGAGAACATTTTCACTATTAAGGGTAGGTGGGAGATTGCTTAATGCAAATTTGCCATATGATGCAAAATTCCCACTTTTGTTACCGAAGCAAAATGACTTTGTTACACTCTATTTGCGACATCTCCATTTCGAGAATTGCCATGCCGGCACAAAGGCACTCATTGCTCTCGCTAGAGAGAGAATCTGGCTAATTAACGCCAAGGAGGAGTGCAGTAGAATTGTTCGCAAGTGTGTACACTGCTTCCGCTATAAACCAAGACTTATGTCCCAAATAATGGGAAACTTACCCACCAATAGAGTGAGAGCTACCCGACCATTTCTTATCGTCGGCGTTGACTTTTGTGGTCCCGTTAATGTCTCATTGAAAATTCGAGGTCGACCACCATTGAAAATGTATATAGCGGTCTTCGTGTGTTTCACATCAAAGGCTGTGCATTTAGAGTTAGTGTCTGATTTATCGACTGATTCTTTTCTCTTATCTTTTAAAAGGTTCGCTGCAAGAAGAGGTCTTCCGAGGGAAGTGCTATGCGACAACGCGACGAACTTCGTGGGAGCCAGCAACGTCCTCAAACATCTACAGCAAGCATTCGACAGGAGTCGACCCGCCCTCGAATCTTACGCAGCGTCGTCCGGGGTGAAGTTCACCTTCATACCACCTCGGGCGCCGCACTTCGGAGGGCTGTGGGAAGCAGCTGTCAAGCAGGCGAAGTTCCTGTTTCTGCGCGCAGTGGGCAACGCATCGCTGACGCAAGAAGAAATGGAGACGATGCTCGCAGAAACAGAGGCGGTGCTCAACAGTCGTCCCATTGCACCGCTGTCTCCAGACCCCAACGACGGAGAGGCACTAACTCCAGCACATCTGCTAATAGGAGAGGGTCTGCGTTCGCTGCCGCTCGAATCCGTAGGCGACGAGAAACTCAAAGAACCCAAATTATGGAAGCGTTGGCGATTACTTTGCGGACTCAAGCAGACGTTCTGGCAGGCTTGGTCTCGCGACTACGTTCTGGGTCTACAAGGCAAACCCAAGTGGTCCAACGAATCGCCCAACCTGAAGCTAGGTCAGGTCGTGATCATCCACGAGGACAATTGCCCGCCTCAACAGTGGCTGACCGGGAGAGTCGTCAAGGTCATAGAAGGAGAAGACGGCAAGGTCAGAGTGGCGGAGGTCGCAACGCGCAACGGCGTTTATAAGCGCCCAATCCACAAACTGGCTCCACTTCCAAATGATTGAAGAAGCTCAGTCCTTCAATGGGGCCGGAATGTTGCGCCATAACAATTAATAAATATATAAATAATAATAATATATATAATAATCTAAATTAATTAACATTAATCCTAATATTATACTTAATAATAATAAATAACTAAATTAAATATATAATGAATATAAATATGTATCACCCTAATATAGCGTAATGTTAAGGTTCATGACCATATGAATTACAAGGTCGTTAAATTATAAGTATAGTAAATAAGTAGGCAACGGAGTTGCTGAATAGAATAGTACAGTTAGGATTAAGTAAATAGAATAATTTAGAGTTAAGAAAAAATAGAAATAAATTAGTTGAATTATAACATCTATCTTGATCGGTTTACTTTAACTCGAAAGGTTTGGTCTTAGTGTTTTTACAAGTGTCCCAATAAATTTAAAATTATAAATTGTTTAATTTTTTATTAATATCCTTAAAAAACATTAAGGATTAACACCAGGAAAGAGGAAGAAGTTGGTCAGCGCAAGGGCTGCATTTCGCTGTCCGTGTTCGCCACCTAAAATATCAGCCATAAGGAACGTGCTCATAATGAGTACATATTCACTGAAACTTAGCGAGCAATCGAAATACGAAAAAGCATGAAATCTAACCTCATTAGAGCTCGAAATTGTAGTGTTGAACTCTGAAATCTGCAAAGTGAAATGCAGCGCTGTTCAGTTCAACAGGAAATGGATGAATGAGACCAGCAAAAACGCAAAAATCGCAATGATCGTACCTATCGTACCGTACAGGAGAACAGACGGTTACTGATGAAGGTAGTGATGTCGATCGCCTTATATGCAGCCCCTATATGGGTCGAGGCTATGGATAGGAGGATATATAGAGAGGTCGGCTCTCAGGGTAATTTCTGCCTTCCGGCCACGGTGTCTACTGATGCAGCATTCATGATTGCGGGAATGATGCCCCTGAAACTTGTAGTGGACGTAGAGAAGAGGACACTTGATGCAAGGGAGGGAACAGATCTTTCGAACCCCGTACAATTGGTTGGCGATGTCATGGATAGATGGCAGCAAGACTGGTCCAATTCCAACAAGGGAAGATGGACCTACATACTCATACCAAGTATAAGCGAATGGACAAAAAGAGACACGGCCAGGTGAACTTCCATCTGACACAGTTGTTAACAGGCTATGGATGTTATAGAACATATCTCTATAAGTATGGTCACGACGTAGATGAAGGATGTCCAAAATGCCGTAATGAAAAGGAGACGGCGGAGCATGTTTTCTTTACCTGCCCGCGATACGATGATCAACGAAATTGCCTGGAGAGGACAATAGGACAGCAGGTAACGCCCGATAATGTAGTTAACCTAATGTTAACTTCATATTACAACTGGAACGCAGTATGTGTTTTCGCAAGGAGGGTATTAATGCAGCAAAGATGGGCTGAGAGAGCAAGGTCAGCAGAATTGAAAGGCAGCACTCGTTGAATCTACACACCCCCTCCCCGAAGTAATACTTGATTGTGGTCCTAGTTGAGCAAATGGTTGGAAGTGTGACAAACGAAGTTGGGTTTAGTACGCAGGCGTTCAGCAAGTCGAGAGTGCATATTGGTAGACCGGGCTACCAATGTCTTTTGAAGATTCCCAGCCTTTAGCTCGTAAAGTTATAAAAAAAACCTATCGTACCAGTAATATGTACAGGACATTAAGCGAATGGTCAGACAATATCGCGGGGGTCTTTGAGAAGTGTAAACAGTGAACTTACGGCCACGGGATAGCAACAATAAATCCCTAAACTCTCAGGGAATAACCGTTCACTACAGTCACTAAGTGTTACTCAGAACAATTTCATATCGCCATTAAAGAAATTGGAGTAATAATTCTGCAGGTATAAACGGAATCCTGCTCGCGGGGTACGTGCAATATTGTTAGACTCTGCTGGTCAGATATGGATAAGAAGAGGACCGACTCACTTCTGCCTTTAAATCCATCGTATAATGGCGATTATAATGGCCCATTGTTCTTATGGCTCTCCGAAAAACTTGTCATTCTGGCAAATGAATTTTACAGGAGATGTGGGTCTAAGGCGGAGAAAGAGGCTGTCTTTTACTTCATGTGACAGTATCATGAAAAGGCCTAGGGTTTTTAACCTCTTACTTTCTGATATCCTTGACAAAGCTACCTAATATAAAGTGCTGCTGGAATCCCGGTGTTTTTCTCTAGCGAATGTTTGATCCCTAAGTTGAACGCCGATTGTGGTATCACAACCGTCCTAAATATTGGCCTAAGTGGGACCTATTCCTTCAAGGAGGTCTGTCATCTTACTTAATATAACGCCAACCTAATGGAATCTCTACTGAGCTTCTTAGGACTAGCCTGCCATCTAGTACTAAAACAATACTACATTCGGACGTTCTAGGAGGGCCAAATCTGAGCTGACTGAGGTCACGATAGAGAACCAACTAATAAATCCTATCTATTGAAATATAGAGTCAAAAATGGCATTGGAGGGGCCATACCCTTAAAAGGCAAACAAAGGAATTCATGAGATTGCCGTTGATTAAAAGCTCGAAAGGTAAAAGGAAAAAAGGGGGTTACTCTCACCTAATGACAGGAGATGAGGAGAAGCACGTATGACAAGACCCCTTGCTTCTGTTAGGGACGACGGATAAAAACTATTTTTTTTTTCTTTGAAAAACTTTTATAATTTTTTGCAGCAATTTCCACAAACATCAACTCTCATAGAATATTTTCAACGTTCTTTTGTCTACACAACTCAAGTTTCATTTATGACACGTCTTTAGAAACAAATGCTGGGTTATGTGGTATCATTCACTCATTCATTCATTATGTATGCCAAAGAAGCATAAACAATGACAAACATTTGCCACATTGTGATGGGTTCAAGACAATACAAACACTACACAGATACACAGTGTAGAAGACGAAGAAGAAGATGAATTTGTTGCAATTAGAACACAAAATAGAAATCATATTAGAAGAGAGAAATAAATCAAAATTATGCCAAGTCACATTTAACCGCATTACCTAAATTTTGCTTAAGAAAATCACAAGCAGAAGACCCAAAAACAACACAGAAAAAAATGGTGAACTGATCTATTGCAGATTTAAAACCACGCAGTAGCACATGTTAAGTGAGTTGGCTAACAGCGCAAGCACAACTGGAAGACATGGCAGACATGGCAGACTGGCAGAGACACGCTGACACACTGCTTTTGGAAATTATTTTCATATTTATTTTGAGAAACGTTCAGTAATTGTAGAAATTATAATTATAAGCCGCTTTGCACTTAATCTTCTACACACACTCACACACTCACACACACTCAGTGGGTCGTTTTCATCTCTCTTCTCTTTACGATTCATAATTTGTTGTCACCTTTTTGAAGTTTTTCTTCATGTTTTTGTTTTTCTTTGTGGTTTTTATTTCAAAAACATGGCTTTAATGAGTTTTTGAACGAAAATGTAATTCGTTTTAAATGCCTCTGGGGGTATTTTAGTTAAAAATACATGAACTCTACTAAAATAAATGGCAGGAAATTTGTTATAAGAAAACATTTTCTTCCAATGGAACTTCTTAAAGATGTTGTTGTACTCGATGGAGTTAATGTTGTCACACCACACGTTATGATGGTAAAAGAAATTGTTGAAATAACCTTAAGAAAATTTTCTATGATAAAGAAAATTTAGAAAATTTTCATTAAGTCTTAACGAACAATTTTTTCTATCGATTATGTTCTATCAAATATTTGTTTTCTATAGAAAAGTTATCGATAACAATCACTTTCTATAGAAAAGTTATCGATAACAATCACTTTCTATAGAAAAGTTATCGATAACAATCACTTTCTATAGAAAAGTTATCGATAACAATTATTTTCTATTGAAAAGCTGTCGATAACAATATTTGTCTGTAGAAAAGTCATCAATAACAAAAATTTTCTGTAGGGAAGTTATCGACAACAATCATTTTCTATAGAAAAGTTATCGATAACAATTGTTTTCTATAGAAGAGCTGTAGATAACAATTATTTTCTATAGAAATTTTCGTTTTATATCGAAAAGTTATCGATAACAATCACTTTCTATAGACAAGATATCGATCACAATCAGTTTCTATAGCAAAGTTATCGATAACAATCATTTTCTATAGAAAAGTTATCGATAACAACAATTTTCTGTAGAGAAGCTGTCGATAACAACCTTTGTCTGTAGAAAAGTTATCAATAACAACAAATATCTATAATCGATAACAGTAATTTTGAATAGTAATTGATAACAATAATTTTCTATATAATTTTTCAATAATAATAATTTTCTTTATAGAATTTTTCGATAACTATTTTCTATAGAAAATTTTTTCGATAACCATTTTCTATAGAACAGTTTTCGATAACACTTTTCTGCAGAACAATTTTCTATAGAACTATTTTTCGATAACAATTTTCTGTAGAGCTATTTTTAAATAACAATTTTCTATATAACAATTTTTCGATAACAGTTTTCTACGGAACAATTTCAGTAATTTTGAATAGAAAAATTTTCGATAACAATTTTCTATAGAAAATTTTCCGATAAAAATTTTGGGATAACAATTTTCTATAGCTTTTAATAACCATTTTCTATAGTTTTCGATTACGATTTTCTATAATTTAAGATAAAATTTTTTCTATAGTTTTCGACAACATTTTTTTACGGTTCTCGATAACAATTTTCGATAGAATTTTTTTCGATACCAATTTGTGACAGAAATTTTTTCGATAACAATTTGTTATGCATTTCGATAATAATTTTCTATATATTTCGACAACATTTTGCTATATAAAAAATTTTCGATAATAATTTTCTATAGAACATTTTCCGATAACAGTAATTTTGTATTAAAAATTTATCGATAGCAATAGTTTTCCCTAGAACATTTTTCGATAACAATTTTCTATAGAAAATTTTCCGATAAAAATTTTGGGATAACAATTTTCTATAGCTTTTAATAACCATTTTCTATAGTTTTCGATTACGATTTTCTATAATTTAAGATAAAATTTTTTCTATAGTTTTCGACAACATTTTTTTACGGTTCTCGATAACAATTTTTGATAGAATTTTTTTCGATACCAATTTGTGACAGAAATTTTTTCGATAACAATTTGTTATGCATTTCGATAATAATTTTCTATATATTTCGACAACATTTTGCTATATAAAAAATTTTCGATAATAATTTTCTATAGAACATTTTCCGATAACAGTAATTTTGTATTAAAAATTTATCGATAGCAATAGTTTTCCCTAGAATATTTTTCGATAACAATTTTCTATAGAAAATTTTCCGATAACAATTTTGGGATCGCAATTTTCTATAGTTTTCGATAAATATTTTCTATTGTTCTCGATAACGATTTTCTACAATTTACGATAAAATTTTTTCTATAGTTTACGACAACATTTTTTGACGGTTTTCGATAACAATTTTCTATAGATTTTTTTCGATACCAATTTACTACAGAAATTTTTTCGATAACAGTTTTTTATACATTTCCATTTCTATACATTTCGATAACAATTTCCTATAGTTTTCGATAACAATTCTCTATAGAAAACTTTTCGATAACAACAATTTTTTAAAAAATTTTATGATAATAGGAATTCCCTATAGAAAATTCTTAGACAACATTTCTCCACAGAAAAAAAGAAAGAAAAGTTATCGATAACAATAATTTCCTATAGAAAAATTATCGATAATAATAATTTGCAATAGAAAAATTTAGATAACAATAATTTTCTGTAGAGTATTTTTCGATTACATTTACTTTCTGTAAAATATTTGTCGATTGCAATAATTTTCAGTAGAAAATTTACTGACAACAATAATTTGTTGTAGAAATAGTCTTTGATAACAACGATTTTCAATGAAACTTTTATCGATAAAAATAATTTTCCGTCCATTAAAAATTTATCGATAAAATTTGTTTACAAATAACAGTGTTCAATAGAATGTATTAGAAAATATAAAATAAAATTACAAAAAATATATACACGTCAAGAAACTTAATTTTCTCTCCCTCTATTGCCCTGTGCAACCTTAGTGCATGCCTTTCTATCGAAAGTTCCCACAATAAATTGTTATTTTTTCGCCAAAGTTCATCTGTGATTAGTCATGGGAATCTCTTTAAGAGAACAAAATTACCGGCATTAAAATCTAAACGAAGCTTAAATTTGCATACATTACAGCACAGACAATTTTACATGAGTTGCTTGCTGCATGCCACATAAATATTTTGTTGCACTCGTACAAATTAGGGCAACTTGAACGCCCAGCCCAATCACCTACAACAGCCAGCTAGCTACTTGCAACGATATCAAATGCAGCAGCAACAACAGCAACAACACAAGTATGAGTTAATGAAACCACACATTACCCTTAATACACTCATGCAACACATACAACGCTGCAAATAAATTCCTCTACAAGAGAGAGGTAAGGAAAAAACAAAAGAAACGAAAAGGCAGATATACAGAGAGACAGACAGACAGACAGACAAAATAAAAGTATGCCATCTTGATTTTGATGTGCTGAGAAGAAAACCGATTTAATAAAAAAAACTTATTTTTTCCGATTCATTTTGTGCAGCAACACAACACAACTCAACTCAACTCACTCACACTCCGCAACTCATTCAATGAATTAATGGCTGATGGCAACAAGAAAATAAAAAAAAGGAGAAGAAGAAGAAAAAGAAGAAAAAACTGACTCCTCGGCTACTTGCAGCGGCAGCACAACAAAAGTGGATTGATGAGTGTTTGCCAGTTAATCAGCTTTGACTTCTTGACAACGAAAATCCAAAAAATAGATGATGACTTGAAATTATGACAGTAATAACAACAACATACAACAACAACAATAGCAGCAATATTAACAACAATAACACACACAACAACATTAATAATAAAGTGCAATTTCTTGTTCGCAAATAAAAAAAAACCAAAAGAGATTCGCTTTGTAATGCTAATGCCAGCATTTTTGTAGAATGACGAGCTGATCTGCACTACTGTTGCCAATAAAAGAGAAGCTCTTCATGAAAAGTGATGCAGTGTTGGCAGGAGGAGGAAAATGTGTGTGATTACCAACCAGGCCCTCAACCACAAAGATATTAAATTTTTTTTTGCTTTTCTCTGCGGAAAAGTTAAAATCGAAAGGAAAAAACATGTTAACAGCGACATGTGGTGCCATTACTATTTAGATGTTATCGAAAAATTTTCTGTACAAAATCGTTGTTATCGACAAATTTTCTGTAGGAAATCGTTATTATCGATAATTATTTTATACCAAATTATTGTTATCGATAATTTTTTTATAGCAAATTATTGTTATCCATAATTTTTCTATAGCAAATTATTGTTATCGATAACTCTTCAATAGAAAATTAGAAAATTATTGTTATCGAAAAATTATAGAAAATTATTTTATCGAAAAATTTTTGTATAGAAAATTATTGTTATCGAAAAATATTCTATAGACAATTTTTGTTATCGACAACTTTTCTATAGAAAATTATTGTTATCGTCAACTTTTCTATAGAAAATTATTGTTATCGACAACTTTTCTATAGAAAATTGTTGTTATCGAACAAGTTTTCTATAGAAAATTGTTGTTATCGAACAAGTTTTCTATAGAAAATTGTTGTTATCGAACAAGTTTTCTATAGAAAATTGTTGTTATCGAACAAGTTTTCTATAGAAAATTGTTGTTATCGAACAAGTTTTCTATAGAAAATTGTTGTTATCGAACAAGTTTTCTATAGAAAATTGTTGTTATCGAACAAGTTTTCTATAGAAAATTGTTGTTATCGAACAAGTTTTCTATAGAAAATTGTTGTTATCGAACAAGTTTTCTATAGAAAATTGTTGTTATCGAACAAGTTTTCTATAGAAAATTGTTGTTATCGAACAAGTTTTCTATAGAAAATTGTTGTTATCGACAAGTTTTCTATAGAAAATAGTTGTTATCGACAAGTTTTCTATAGAAAATAGTTGTTATCGACAAGTTTTCTATAGAAAATAGTTGTTATCGAAAACTTTTCTATAGAAAATCGTTGTTATCGACAAGTTTTCTATAGAAAATCGTTGTTATCGTCAACTTTTCTATAGAAAATGGTTGTTATCGTCAACTTTTCTATAGAAAATTATTGTTATCTTCAACTTTTCTATAGAAAATCGTTGTTATCGTCAACTTTTCTATAGAAAATCGTTGTTATCGACAACTTTTCTATAGTAAATTATTGTTATCGTTAACTTTTCTATAGAAAATCGTTGTTATCGACAACTTTTCTATAGAAAATTATTGTTATCGTCAACTTTTCTATAGAAAATCGTTGTTATCGACAACTTTTCTGTAGGAAATCGTTATCGACGATTTTTCTATAGAAAATTATTACTATCGATAACTTTTCAATAGAAAATTAGAAAGTAGAAAATAATTTTTATCGAAAAAATTTATATAGTAAATTATTTTTATCGAAAAATTTTATATAGTAAATTATTTTTATCGAAAAATTTTATATAGTCAATTATTGTTGTTGAAAAATTTTCTATAGAAAAATATTGTTATCGAAAAATTTTCTATAGAAAATTATTGTTATCGAACACGCTTTCTGTAGAAAATTGTTGTTATCGAACCCGTTTTCTATAGAAAATTATTGTTATCGAAATATTTTCTATAGAAAATTATTGTTATCGAAATATTTTCTATAGAAAATTATTGTTATCGAAAAACGTTCCATAGAAAATTTTTGTTATAAAACAAGTTTTCTTTAGAAAATTATTGTTATCGAAATATTTTCTACAGAAAATTGTTGTTATCGAACACGTTTTCTATAGATGATTGTTGTTATCGAACACGATTTCTATAGAAAATTATTGTTATCGAAATATTTTCTATAGAAAACTATTGTTATCGAAAAATTTTCTATAGCAAACTGTTGTTATCGAACACATTTTATGCAGGAAACTGTTGTTATCGAACACGTTTTCTATAGAAAATTGTTGTTATCGAACACGTTTTCGATAGTAAATTGTTGTTATCGAAAAATTTTTCTATAGAAAATTGTTGTTATCGAAAAATTTTTCTATAAAAAATTGTTATCGAAAAATTTTTCTATAAAAAATTGTTATCGAAAAATTTTCTATAGAAAATTGTTATCGGAAAATTTTCCATAGAAAATTGTTGTTATCGAACACATTTTCTATAGGAAACTGTTGTTATCGAACACATTTTCTATAGGAAACTGTTGTCATCGAAAAATTTTCTATATTAAGCTGTTGTTATCGAACACATTTTTTACAGGAAATTGCAGTTATCGAAGCAAATTTTCTAAAAAAAATTTTCAGATTAAAATATTCTTTTCTTTTACTACTATTGTTTGATGTAGAGTAACTCATTTGCAAAAAAATTATAATTTCTTTGAGGAATCATTACGTTTGCGGTTTGCATAGTTTTGCGAGATTTTAATTTCCCTCTAAAAAAAAAGTCAGACAGTCCAGGCCATCACAAATAGAAAATGAAAATTTGAATGCATTTTAATACGCTGCCATAGAGAGAACTGCGATTGTGGTTTGAACATATTTTTTCCTTTTTTGTTTTTTTGATACAAATATTTGAGTATTTCATGTTACCACAAAAAGCGAATCTCCACGATAATGATGGATGTGGTTTTATGGTCGTCATGAAGAAGCAGAGAAATTCTCATTATCGTAAAATTATGCATCAAGCACTGAGGCTGCATTATTATCGTCATCTGTTTTAGCATTCCCAGAGGGAAATGAGATATAAGACACCATAAATGGCCCAAGGACTGATGCCACAAATTGTTAGAACTTGGCTTTCTTTATGAAGCTGTCTGGCTCTGGTTTTTTTGTTTGTGTTTTTCTTTTTCTTGGAATTTATTTCAGACTTTTTTCAAATGTCGTGCAATAGCCATTGGTAGTTGACATTAAAGATTTAAAGTTTAACTACTTGCAACATTTAAAGGGCAGTCAGCCTTTATTGCTGTTACTACTGTTTGCTCCACAAGCAGACAGAAAATTGTCGCTGCATGTCTGTTTTCTTTCTCTATTTTCAATTTTTATTTCTTTTTTGTTTTTGTCATAAACATGAGAACTTCTATGTATTTTTGTGCCAATTTCAAATTTGTTTCAACTGATTTCACTAAATTTTCTCTGAAGGCAACATGAGCTGCTACACAAAAAAGGGATTTTGAAAGTCTCATTTCATATGTTAAAAGGAAAGCGAAAAGTGGCACAAATATGATGGCACCGCGTGCTGAGAAAAAAAACACCTCCTGCATGTCTTCCAGTCAGACGAAGTGACAAGACAAAGTTTCGTTATTTATGGCTGAAGGAAACTTTCACTTGTACAATGAGTTTGACTGCATGTTTTGGACAAAAGATGTAGGCAACTAATTGTTCAATATAACTGTTGATATTAAATGGCAAATGGCAAACAAAAAATTAAAGAAAGAACTAAAAATAATAGAATCATTATTTAAAAGATCTTACAACAGCAACTTACAAGTACAGATAATTTGTTAAAATATTGTGACAGAAATTACTGAATTTTCTATTCTTTCGATAGCAATAAATTTTCTATAGACAACTTTTCGATAACAATAAATTTTCTATAGACAACTTTTCTATACCTGAATTTTCTATAGACAACATTTCGATAACAATGAATTTTCTATAGACAACATTTCGATAACAATAATTTTCTATAGCAAACTTTTCGATAACAAACATTTTATATGGACAGCATTTCGATAACAATCATTTTCTATAGAAAACTTTTCGATACAAATAACTTTCTAAAAAAATTTTCGATAACAAACATTTTCTATAAACAACTTTTCGATAACAATGAATTTTCTATAGACAAAATTTCGATAACAATAATTTTTTATAGACAACATTTCGATAACAAACATTTTCTATAGACAACTTTTCGATAACAATAATTTTTTGTAGACAACATTTCGATAACAAACATTTTCTATAGACAACATTTCGATAACAAACATGTTCTAAAGACAGCATTTCGATAACAATAATTTTCTATAGAAAACTTTTTCATACCAATAACTTTCTAAAAAAAATTTCGATATCAATAATTTTCCATAGACAACTTTTCGATAACTATAATTTTATATAAAAAACTTTTCGATAACAATAACTGTCTATACAAAATTTCTCGATAACAATAATTTTCTAAAGACAACTTTTCGATAACAATAGTTTTATATTTTCAAATTACATTTTATATTACAAATTTTCTATAAAAATGATTCGATAACCGCAAATTTTCTATAAAAAATTGTGCGATAACAACAAATTTTCTATAAAAATTTTCCGATTACAACAAATTTTCTATAAAAATTTTCCGATTACAACAAATTTTCTATAAAAATTTTCCGATTACAACAAATTTTCTATAAAAATTGTTCGATAACAACAAATTTTCTACAAAAAAAAATTTGGAAGACGAAATTTTCTATAAAAAATTATTCGATAACAACAAATTTTCTATAAAAATTATTCGATAACAACAAATTTTCTATAAAAAATTATTCGATAACAACTAATTTTGTATAAAAAATTGTTCGATAACAACAAAATTTCTTTAAGAAAATTTGTCGATAACTGTAACGATAATATGAGTTGGCTTTAAGTTACCATGAATTATTTAAAAATTATCTCAATTTATAAATTATTGGATTTAATATTTTATTAAAGAAACAATTACGTATAATTGAAGCTTAACTGGCATAGTTTTTCAAAATTCAAAAGCACTTTAACAGTCATTATCGGTGTATTTCACACGCGACGTGTCTTCAGTTAAATAAGAAAATAAAAAAGATAATTTCATAATGACGATGAAGAAACATTAAAGAATTTTTATATTCAAAAAAGTGAAAACAAATTTACACAAAATGTAGAAGAAATAAACCGAAGATAGAAGAAAAGAAAAAGGTCAGGTCAATAAAGTACTTCCGCTGAATAACGAAATTAAATAAAATTTATAATCAATAGAAAAAAATCTCAAAAAAAAACAAATTTTAAACTTAAATTGATTTTGTAGGGGAACATAGAAGAAAAAAATTTTAAATAAAAAGCATATCGCTTGCATAGAATGATTGAACCAAACCGCATGATAAAAAAAATAAAAGAAAACAAAGAAAAAAACATTCACAGGTTGATTTAACGATAAAAATAGAAATTTTTTCTTAAAAAGCAAACAAAACTACACACACACTCAGTGATTTTATTTTTATTGTGCAACTAAAATAATCACAACAACAAAAACAACAACAACAACTATAGCACTTGCATACATCCATGTGTGTTAGTGCGTATGGGCCTGTGTGCGTGTGTGTGTGTCAGAGACGGCATTCATCAATTAGAAGAAGCATCTTAATGAAAAGTGCATTAACCGCTTGACTGGGCATGACAATAAAAACGATTAAAACCTGAATACAACAACAACAACAACAATCAAACAGCAATAGCAACATCTACTACAACAAATAAAACTTTATTTATAATTAATTACAAGCAGAAGCATAAAACAACATGAAAAGAATTTTTCCTACACTCTCTTCAGTTTTACAATTCTCCTGCCTTCTCCTTAGTCGCCTGCTACCAGAAATTCATTGTCGAGCATAAATCACTCATTAGAATAAAATATTTTTCATAAACACAACAACAACAACAACAACTACAACGACTAGCAAGAATTGTAAATAAAAGCTTTAAAAGTTGTCCTCTCTATGAAGTTTTCAAGGCGGCATTTTCTATTTTTTTCTTACTGATTTTTTGTTTTTGTTTGAAAAAAATATGCAAAATTATCCTTGTTAGACTTTTTTTGCAAAAAGCAAAAGCAACAACAATAGCAATCAACAATAACAATAACAAGCAATAAAAATAAAAAAGCTTCTTCTGCATAAAATTCTGTGTTCTCGCTCTGTTTTTCTTTTTACAGTAGGGACTGGAGAGAGCCGCATTATATCTCTTTCTCGCATTATTTCTCTTTCCGTTTCTCTCTCTCGGAGCAGGCGCTTAATTTTTGTAAAATGTTGGATTTGTTGTAATATGTCATGAATTTTTAAAGAAAAATTGTTGAAGAAAATAAGCACAGAGTTGTATAAAATGGCACAAAAATCGAAATTTATCAATAAAATAAGAACATTTTAAATGAAATATTTGTTATCGGAGTGTTTTTTACACATAAATATTTGCTATCGAAAATATTTCTATAAAAAAATTGTTATCGAAAAAATTATCTGCATGAAATTGTTGTTATAGAAAATTGTTATCGATTTATTTTTTTTATAGAAAATTGTTATCGATTTTTTTTTTTTTTTATAGCAAATAGTTATCGAAATATTATCTATAGAAAATGATTATGAAAATATTTTATATAGAAAATTGTTTCTATCGAAATATAGAAAATATAAAAAATTGTTATCGAAATATTTTCTCCTAAAAATTGTTATCGAAAAAATTATCTACAGGAAATTGTTGTTATAGAAAATTGTTATCGAATTATTATTTTTTTATAGAAAATAGTTATCGAAATATTATCTATATAAAATGTTTATGAAAATATTTTATATAGAAAATTGTTTCTATCGAAATATAGAAAATATGAAAAATTGTTATCGAAATATTTTCTCCAGACAATTGTTATCGAATTAGTTTCTATAGAAAATTGTTTTTATCGATATATTTTCTGTGGTAAATTCTTGTTATCGATATATTTTCTGTGGAAAATTATAGTTATCGATATATTTTCTGTAGAAAATTATTGTTATCGAAGGATTTTCTATAGGAAATTGTTGTTATCGAAGGATTTTCTATAGAAAATTGTTGTTATTGAAGAATTTTCTATAAAAATTGTTGTTATCGAAAGATTTTCTATAGAAAACTATTGTTATCAAAAGATTTTCTATAGGAAATTGTTGTTGTCGAAAGATTTTCTATAGAAAACTGTTGTTATCGAAAGGTTTTCTATAGAAAATTGTTGTTATCGAAAGATTTTCTATATAAAAATTGTTGTTATCAAAAATTTCCTATAGAAAATTGTTGTTATCCAAAAATTTTTGTTATCGAAAAATTTTCTATTGAAAACTGTTGTTATCGAAAGATTTTCTGTAGAAAATTTTTGCTAACGAAAGATTTTCTGTAGAATATTTTTGTTATCGAAAGATTTTCTGTAGAAAATTATTGTTACCGAAGGATTTTCTATAGGAAATTGTTGTTATCGAAGGATTTTCTATAGGAAATTGTTGTTATCGAAAGATTTTCTATAGAAAACTGTTGTTATCAAAAGATTTTCTATAGAAAACTGCTGTTATTTTTGCTATCGAAAAATTTTCTGTAGAAACTTCAGTTATAGAAAATTTTCTAAAGAAAATTCAGTTATCGAAAACAGAAGAAATTTATGAGAACTTTATTTTGAATTATTGCTTCACGGCTAGACATACTTATTGTGAGACAAATGAGATTAAAATGCATAGATATTGATGAATAAGTAAATATTTTCGATGTAAAATAAATTAGTATTCTTATTAAATTAATTTATTAGAAAAAAAAACTGATTATGTATTAATAATTTATGATGTTAATTAATGATTTTTTCTTTTTATATTTCAGACTTCAATACGTCAAGATCTTTTGGTAAGTTTTGTTTTTATTTAAAATATATTCAGTTTTCTTTATAAATTTTATTTTTTCTTTATAAATTTCAGTTATCGAAAATTTTCTTTATAAATTTCAGTTACCGAAAATTTTCTATAGAATTTTCAGTTATCGAAAATTTTCTATAGAAATTTCAATTATCGAAAATATTCTATAGAAATTTCAGTTATCGAAAATTTTCTATAGAAATTTCAATTATCGAAAATTTTCTACAGAAATTTCAGTTATCGAAAATTTTCTATAGAAACTTTAGTTATCGAAAATTTCCTGTAGTAGCTTCAATTATCGAAATTTTTCTATAGAAACTACAGTTATCGAAAATTTTCTATAGAAACTTTAGTTATCGAAAATTTTCTGTAGAAATTTTAGTTATCGAAAATGTTCTACAGAAACTTTCGTTATCGAAAACTTCCTGTAGTAACTCCAATTATCGAAATTTTTCTATAGAACTTTAGTTATCGAAAATTTCCTGTAGTAACTTCAATTATCGAAATTTTTCTATAGAAACTTTAGTTATCGAAATTTTTCTATAGAATATATAGATATCGAAATGTTTCTGCAGAAACTTTAGTTATCGAAATTTTACTACAGAAACTTCAGTTATCGAAAATTTTTTTATAGAAACTTTATTTATCGAAAATTTTCTGTAGAAACTTCAGTTATCGAAAATTTTCGATAGAAAAAATAGATATCGAAATTTTTCGACAGAAACTTTAGTTATCGTAATTTTTCTGCAGAAACTTCAGTTATCGGTATTTTTCTATAGAAAGTTTAGTTATCGAAAATTTTCTATAGAAACTTCAGTATCGAAATTTTTTGATAGAAAATATGGATATCAAAATTTTTCTACAGAAACTTCAGTTATCGAAAAAATTCAATTCTAGAAAATTATCTTTATCGCCAAATTTTCTCCAAAATATTGTAGTTATCGATATTTTTTTAGAAAATTATTTTTATCGAAAAATTTAATTATCATTATGCTGTTTATCACTGATTTATTGAAACTATTTTGAATTTATTCTGAATTTTTGTGCCTTTTTAAAGCATTTCTGTGTGTTTCTTTGCTCCAAAGCTTTTTTTAGAATGTGTTTTCCCCCAAAAGCTTTCTTCTATTACTGTTATGTGTATGTTTTATATTTTTTGTTGCTGTTCAGCTTATCCAAGTCCATTTGCAGCCTTTAGTGAGTAACGAGTAAATGCTTAGCACTCAGTGTCCGTGTGGCATAAACTCGAACAAATTGTGACGTGCAAAGCAAAGCAAAGAATAAAAAAAAGAAAAATTCTGATAAAGAAGAATAAAAAATTTAGTTTTTCTTTTTTGCACAAAGTGAAAACAGATAAAATCCAAAAAAAAAAAAGAATTTAAATTGAATGCAAATGTTGGAGATAAAATTTATGGAAGAAAATTTTTACAAATATTGAGCAGCAGTAGGCACATTTTGGATAAAAGGGAAGAAAAAAATTTTTTTTCCAATTGATGGAAAGAAATTTTTTATTTAAGCTGCGACAGAGAGAAGAAAACTGCTGCTGCTGCTCAAGTGTTTAAAGGAAAAAATTTTAACAAAAAAAAAAAAGGAAAATTGTAATAACGGGAACGAGAACGGCAACGGGAATATAAAGGAATTTATGTATGTATAGGAAAACGGTAAAAGAAAATCTATTGAAAAGAAAAATAAATTCAAAAATGAGAAATTTAAATTGTTTGAAAGCGTTTACAATAAGTGATAAAAAATAATCTTAAATGAATATCAAAAAAGAAAAAAAATTTGAAATCAATCCAAAAGCGTTATAACAAAAAAAAAATGCAAATTTCCCAAGAAAAACAAAAAAAAAATCAATTAAAAGTATCACAAGAAACAAAAAGAAAAAAAAAACAGAGAAAAAGAATGAAAAACTGCATGCCAACACGAAATAAGTGAATAAAATAAAAACAGAAAAAGAAAATAATTATTCAAAGGGATAGCCGTGGCAAAAGGAGTGAGGGGGTTTGTACACAGACATGGTCAAACGTTTACTGGGCCTGAATTAAAATACAATATCAAGAGTGAAAATAAGTAGTCAGCAACGTATTTAGCAAAATGCTTAAATACCAACCAACAACAGCAACATCAGCAACAACAACAAAACAACGGCAACAACAATAAAACAACGACAACTGCGACAATGATAAACAGGTTTCTAGCCCTACACCTTGACCATCAAAAACAACGTTTCCTTCGCTCATCGTGCTTTCGTTTTACTCGTACAACTAACTGCACGGTTAAATATTAAAAAAAAATTGAAAGAAAATTTCCAATTTTAGTACACAAAAGAGGGGAGAGTAAAGAGGCATGGAGCCCAGGCAACAACCTTAAGTTATAATAATGACGCCCTATTTATAACGCCAAATATCATAATTTCATTGTATATGATATTTAATTTTATTTTTCCTGTGTGTGTATTTTGCAAACAAAACACACACACACACACTTGCTTACACTCAAAAAAACTGCTCTCTTTCTCTGTATAAGTATACATATTAAGTTACTTACTTACACCCCTACACCTACATTTGTTTACAAGACAATAACACCAATACCAACATTAACATTAACAAACGACAACGACACCACTACCACCACTACAACTAATTCAGTTAAAAAAAAAACAACAATCCCCGCTGTAATGTCGTTTAATGTTGGTTTGTTTGGCATTCATCAACATGAAAGCCAAAGCAAGTGTGGCAAAAAAGGCTCTCACGCATACAGAGCAAATGTGTTAAAACCTCCTTTTGTTGTGACCCACACACTCATTCTCTCTCCGTCTCTGTCTCTCCTTTCACTCATCACTGCAGTGTTGTAACATATTTGACCTTAGACACTCATCAACGTTGTATTAAAAAAAAAAAAAAAAAAAAAAAAAAAAAAAATGGAGAAACAACAACAATAGCAATAACATGTTGTAAAGAAGAGCAATACTTATAACACAGCCATAACAAGAGTAGACTAAAATATTACAGACACACAAAAAAAAATAAAATTAAAAGCAGAGTGTTAATGAACAGAGTGGCCATATTAAAGAAAATTAAGGACAACCCTTCAATAATCCTTTAACAAAAATAAAAATAATAATAAAAAATAAGTGACATTAATTTGATAAAAACTTTTGCTTTTGCAAAAAAAAGAAATTGTTATCGATATCAAAATTTTACTATCGATAACTGCCTTTTTGTTAAAATTAAATAAAACCGCATATTCTCTTTACTCTTTGTCAAACCTTTGAAATGTGGCTTGCGTTTCACTAATCCATTGCAACTATTGGGTCTTTCATTAGGCGCTTCCTATTTTTAAATTTAAATAAAACAAAGAGTGTGAATGTGTCGTTTGAAAGACCTATTAACGCCATTGTCTAAGCATTTAAACAACGTGCAAATGCTCACCAAGGATTCTCGGTGGGCAACGCTTTCGAAATATTAAATTTTCCATGATTATGTCACAAAAAACCGCCTGAATTTGCTGCGACTTAAGAAATCTCATAAGAAAAATTTTCATGAAGCCAAGTCTAACGAGCTCGATGGCCAATTTACGTTACCTGCTCGTGAGATGACCATTTTATTCGCATACATCTGCAACTTAAGAAAACCCCATAAGAAAAAGTCGAACGAAGCCAAATCTTATCGTCTCGATTTCCAGCTTACATTACCACCCCGTGTCTCTGGCAATTAAATCGGGCTGAATTTGTTTTCTGGCTTATTCGCATACACCATGCGACTTAGAAAAACCTCATAGGTTAGGTTAGGTTAGGTTAGAGGACGTGTACTTGTCAATTAAGACAAGTACAGTACCCGGAGGTCGAATTGACCCATTGTACAACGACCTAGTTTCTCACACCACTTATGTTGTGTGTGTTAATTTTATACATGTCGACTCCGAACGACAGATTTTTATTTATTGAGAAACTTTTCATGGCAATTTTTATTTACTCTCAGAGTTTTTGCCAGAACTCTACTGAGAGGAAGTCGCAGAAAAAATACTTTTTGTATTTTGTCTTTGACGCCTGGCCTAGGGCTCGAACCCAGGCTTTTGCGTCTAATAAGCCAACACACTACCTACTAGACTACGGCGACTTCTAAGAAATGGTGCAACGAAGTCAAATCTTACGATCAAGGTGCCGAGTTCACGTCATCTCCTTGTAAGAAGACCATGCCCACAAATCGCTTGTGCTGAATATTCAATTTGGCATGAGCTATGCCGTCCTGTGGTGTCCAGTTAATCCAATTCAAACCAAAAAGCAGTTGGTAGTCATCGACCAATATTGTTCGCCTTTGACAGTGATGACCTAGCCAATTTTTTCTACAAAGAAATATGAACCGATCAGGCCTGCCAGCCTAAAATCCACAACAAAGAGTGTTTTTTTGGAATAAATTCAATGCTCTTGCCTCTCATGTGGATTGTGTACCTAAGAAGCATTCCTTTCAAGTGCTGAAGTGTCAAACCATAACAAATCACATGGTTTTCTCTTTTTCCCTGGTATCAAAACAACCGCAGAACTTGTTGTGAGGTATTCTCAGTCTTCATGATAGTGTAGCTAGAGGTCAATGTTCCGTTTTAATTGCTATGAGGTTTCAAAGATGGATTCTGGCTGGGTTTAAAACAAATTTTGTTTTGCAAATACCCCTAGAAGTTGTTGTAGTCTAATAGGTAGTATGTTGGCAAATTAGGCAAGAGCTCATGGTTCAAACCTTAGCTCAGACATCTTGAACAAAACGAAATATGAAGAAACATTTCTTTCAATGACTTTATTTTAACAGTCTTCTGTCTAAAAAAGCTTTTTAAATTTGTCAACGTTAAACTGTAGATCGTCCTGGCCCTCATATATAAAATTAACACACACACAATATGTTTTGGTGCCAGAAGCTAGGTTGTAATCCTGACTAAAGAGTTGTAATAACCAATTTAAGAAAGTAAGCGATATATCCATAATTGCCTTAATTCCCCTGGTTCCTATACCAGTGGCTTCAATATTTCGTTGTTATTTTCAATCTCTGCAAAGAAAAGGCCAAACTCTCATATGAATTTATACGAGTTTTCTCCTGTCCTAGCCTTAGTAAGGGTGTCAGCTTGGGTATTGACTTCAATGCCTCTATATGCCAGAAACGATTTGAATGTAGTCATCGAATGTCACGATAACTCCCTAGTAGATGCGCACCGTTCTTAGAAATTCTTAGATGAGTGCTCATGGTTTCTTTACTGGGACAGTACGTTGGAAATTCCAGACTTAAACCCTTCCTTCCTAAGTTCCTAAGCTTCAAAAATTTATTTAAATGAACAGGCAACACTGAAGGCTTTCAAGTGGATATGTTTTTGAGGTTACATAAGGCTTGGGTGTGTAAAAGGCTGCTAAGCGGCTTTATATCGTAAATCTCCATTGTATATACTCTGATATTGTAATCGAACATGGCAGAGCACATTGGAAAAATAATTTTTTATACAAAAAGCAGTGTTTCCTTCAAATTATTATTGAGTTATTGATCTTCCCCAGTATGAAAGTTACTACGATAATGTTTTCATAGTTAGGTTAGGATAGGTTAGCGGTTACTTTGCCATTCACAGGCATGTTCACTCGGTGGCCACATGGCCCATTGTGTTACCCAGTGAGAGGTAAGTCCCCTTGTCATGATCGGTTAGTGGTGGGTTTGAACCACTAAGAGCTTCGTATAAAATCGGCCAGTTCCAATTCAAATGTTCTGTCACCCTAAAACCGATTACGTTTGTTCAGAAACGTAGGGAACTCGCATAAAAGGTGTTGCACCGATTCCGTTTCGTCCACATTATGGCAGCTTCAGCAGTAATTCTGGTGTAGCAGACCGAGCTTGTCAACGAAAGTCCCATTAGAATTTCTGTTAGAATGCGAACCGTTCTTTGTAGAACTCAAGTAGTTCCTTTGGGTTTTCCTGGTGTCCTCTGCTGCACATAGTAGTTGTGAAATTAGGCAACCACGTTTGTGGAATTCCATGCTGCTTTTTCATATTTGAAATTTGAATTTCTGTTAGAACGCGACCCGTTCTCTTGTCGAACTCAAGTAGTCCCTTGGTTTTCCTGCTGTCCACAGTAGTTGCGAAATGCCGCAGTTTATTGAATTCCATGCTGCCTTTTTCCAATTTGAAAAAGTATTCCTGTAAAGGTAAATATATCCCCTTTATCGATTCCTCCTCAAACATCTCTGATCTCTTCGTGTATGCCACAGTGGCCCGGAACCCAGTAGAGGCAGGTATTGTGTCGTTTTCATAGTTAATTTTTGCAGAACACGATTTAAAGTACCAAATGGCACTAAAAAAAACAATTTTTAATTCCTTATTTGCCATTTAACGCTATAATGAATTTCCCAACCATATGGCAGCATTGTTTACAAATAATAAGCAGCACATTAATGGCAACAACAACAACAACAACATGAATATGAATATGAATATAAAAAAATGTATGTATGGTCAGGGGGAAAAGTAAACGAAGCCAACCACCCACTACCACCCTTGACAATCACTCAGAATAAATAGATAAACAAAACGACAACAACAACAAAAAATGAATTTATTTGATTACATTCAGTCTCTCTCTCTTTCTCTTATCATTGCTTTCTCACTCTCTCTCTCTCACGCTCTTGCTAATATTTCATTGTTGCAGATTAATATGGTTTTTGTTTTATGATTCAAAACAAAAATTGAAAAGAATAATAATTTTTTTTTTTTATTAAACAAGAAAATCTTTAAATAAATATTTACAAAAAAAAAAAAACAAAAAAAAATTGGAAATCTTTTTGATTACTTTTTATGATAGAAACCATATGTACATGCAAAATGAACAATTAAAACGTTTTATAAAGTTTTTCTTCTTTTTAATGTTAATGTTGTTTAATACGTTTTTTTTTTTTTTTAAATTTATTAACAAAGAAAAATACAAAAACGGCTAATAAAGTTCATAAAATTTTTAAATTTTAAATAAAAATTAAATTTTTTATTCTAATTTTTCCATAATGTGCTGCGCGTAGTTTTTTTTCCGTCTACTTTTTTATCAAAGAATTTCTACACAATAATATTGTATACACAGTTGTTGTTGTTGTTGTTGTTGTTATTGTTATTACTGCCAATCCTGTTTAAACTGGCTGCTTGGTTAATGTCTTCTTTGAGTATACTTTGTATGAAAACAAAATCACATACAAACAACAACAAAACAAATACAAATAAAACTGAAAAACAAAAAACAGTCTCTTGATATTTATTAGCTCTACCATTAGATTTATTGTGTTTTAATGCTCTTTTACTACTACTACTGCCTTAACTCTCTCTCTCTCTCTCTCTCTCACTTTCTTTTTTGCTCTGTACATTTCTCCCAGTATCATGCACAGTGTACTGTATGTACGGCAAACAAACAAAAAAACATTATTTTTTACAATAATTTACACTCACTGGTCTGGCCACCCACTTTGCGTGCTCAATACAAACGTAAGAAAAGCTTTTTCGTTTGCAGCCTCATCGTTAAACATTGTTGTTTACCGCTATTTTGTAATAGAAATTTTTACGCTCTTGCTTTACTGCTGTTTTATGTGCATGTGTCTCTCTGTATATGTGTAAACATCCACTATGTGTCTTTTTTTTTTGTTTTCTTCCATTGTTGCCATATTGTTTACATAAACAAACATTGTTGTTTGGCATATGTTTTGTTTTGTTTTGTTTTGCAAATGTTTTGTGATTGTTTTTGTTCTTCTTTCAATGTTTTCTTAGAAATCCTTGAAACAAAAACATGTTTTACGGAAATCAAATAAACACTGGAGTGCTTAGAAAAACTTTCTTCTGTTGCAGAAATGTGGGTGTTTTTTTAATTTAATTTCTAAATAGTATTTGGCTTTCCTATTTGCAGTAGTTTTTAATGGCAAAATATAGTTTATTTCGCCTTCTTTAGGGGCAAGATTGCAACCCCATGGCGTTTGATATGTATTCGAATAGAACTTTAAGAGCCTCAATCTCCATCGGAGTCTCGGTTATCCCGTTCTGCTCTTTCCCTTGGGTACATATTCAAAAAAATCTTTTCCCTACAGCATCTTTACGCTCGAGCAAGGCATGTCCTAACCAACGTAATTTCCGTTGTACTTTAATACACCTAACATGACATCAATGTCAGTATAATGCTCATACAGTTCAGAACTCATTGGATATCTGTATCTACCTGGGCAAGTACCTATGCCTCTGTGCCATATATCAACACGTATAGTATGAGTGTAATTCGGAAATCTAGTAGAGTGTGATTTTGATTCATCGAAACAGATATTTGTTCTCAAAGTGCTTCCTATTAACCTCCGTTTCATGTCAAAATTGGCTGCCAAGTGATTTTAAGTCTGATTATGATGAATGTCTTGCCCTCGCGACGGTAGTGACGACAAAGCTCTTTCATCTCAGTTTGTCAAGAACCACTTAATGACAGACCACAAAACTGTCGAGTTCTCGTCTTCATTGGCCCTACAGCTTCAACAGATGTAGTTGTGAGATATTTTCAACCTCTGAATATGTATACATAGGAGCCGGTGTTCCGTTAATGACTGCAATTAGGATCTTAAGATGGACTCAGGGCACGTTTAATGGAAATTATGTTCCGCTCAATATTGTGTGTTCTGGTGTACAACTGAATATATTTAGCCATCTTTCTTTGAGCGATTTCGTTAGGGTGGTTTTGATTGAAATTCTTCAGAGGAATGCTTATCCTACATACGAATTCGTTTAAATTATTTGTTGCACATGAGGGTCTCCCTCTTCTTCATAGTTACCCGGTATTCTGGGGCAATCTTAGGGATCTAACAACAATGAAGAACAATGAGAACCTGTCCTACAGCGAAAGTTTTCTAGTTCGACGATGTTTTCCATGGGAAAATCGAGGGTATCTAATATGGAGAAGTTAGTGCCATCGAAGAATATGCTGCTTGAATAGGCGATATAGGAAACAAGCTATAGCAATACTATCTGACAGTCAGACCGCCCTATGAGCACTCGATTCTTATGAGGTTACATCGAAGATCTGTACGGATCTGTCTAGAGAAACTGAATCGGGTTGTTTGGATTAATCAGGAAGAAATACTCGGCAAGAGCAAGCAGACAACCTTGCGAGGAGGAATTAAAACCGCTCTGTGCAGTAGGTGCAAATGTTTAGGAAGTTATGCTCAGCGAAAGGAATGAAATTGTAAGACCGCCCTATGAGCACTCGATTCTTATGAGGTTACATCGAAGATCTGTACGGATCTGTCTAGAGAAACTGTAGCGGGTTGTTTGTATTAATAAGATTGTCTTCGGGTAGGTGCCAGGTCAGGAAGAACTACTCGGCAAGAGCAAGCAGACAACCTTGCGAGGAGGAATTAAAACCGCTGTGTGGAGTAGGAGCAAATGTTTAGGAAGATATGCTCAGCGAAAGGAATGAAATAGTAAGACAAAGAGTCTTTCCTTAGATAGACTTTCCAGGAATTAACCTGAGATTGATTAACCTGTCTTTTGATAGGGCTCTGAAAACTCAGAGGATACTTATACGAATGGTAGCTGACTCGAGCCTAACATGTAGATTCCATTACGATGAGCATGAATCATCGAGGCTCACATTTTGAAATCTGTTGGATATTAATGCATCTCTGAAGGAAATACCTTTGAGCATAACAGGTGATGGGCAGGGAACTGGCACTGTTGAAACCGAGTCTGATGTTTGTTAGGGCAATAGGCTTGGAGAAGCTATTATAGGGATACCATATAAAAAGCGTGAGGGGAGTGCAATAGATCCTATTGTCCCCTTTCTATGGTAACCTCTTCACCGCAATAGTAATGGATGTTTTGCTATCTGATACTGGAGTCAAACATGGGCTGTTTGTATGGCCCTTATTTCAGCCTGAAAAATGGGAGTTGTCTCGAGCCCAACAAATAAATTCTGTGACGATGAGAATGAATCATTTAGACACACATTTCTGAAATCTGTTGGATATTAATGCATCTCTGAAGGGATCATCTGGGAGAATAACAGATGCCGGGCAGGGAAATGACGCTGTTGACAAAGCGCAGCAACCTGAAGTTTTGATACTGGATTCACACAAACAGGCTGTTCCTATAGCCCTTATTTCAGCCTGTAAAGTATTGAATTCTATGGCCCAAAGTAGTGAAATCTGTTGTCCAAAGAATTTTGAAAATTAAAGTTTTTATAGAATTCAATTGCAGAGAAAAACGTTCCCAATTATCTTGAGTTAAGTGTGCGATAAGCGATTGACCTTAAAAAAATATTTATTCAGATGCTAGATGACTTACATACGTTTTTCACAGTCCATATGTTTTGGTCTGGTAAATAAAATTCGATGACCCCTTGTGTTAATCACAAGCAAACATGTGTTCCAATAAATCAAAATATCGCACTCAACACTTAATATTTCCCCCCAGAGAAAAATTTACTTCGAAAACTATGTATATCAGCTAAATAGCTAAGAAGCCATAAATAGTTTACAAAGCAGATTTACAAGGAATAAGGAATTGCGTCTGATGAATTGTGTCAGTGAGTCATCACTGTAAACGTAAGCAGCAGCAGCATCAAATTCAATATTTTTAGTCTTGTTTTACAATGTAAACATTTCCAAATTTGTATGGATTATCGAACGTGCCTCTTCCCCTCTTTCCGCCTAGCAATATGCCCCCAAAATTAGATTCAGATTGTGTGTCGAAACTGCATTTTTATTCCAAAAATAAGTGCTTGGAAGTGTAGTGAATGCGTTTTGTTTTGTTTTTATTTCGTTTTTCTCGCGTTTATTTATGTTTTCATACAAACGTCCAGTGTAAACATCTTTATAAAGTTTTCATATGTTTTTTGTTTTTGTTATTGTTTTTGGATGATTTTCGATAATTTTTTTTTTCTTCGATGATTGTTTTGAAACGAAAGAAACAACAAAATTTTAAGACGAAGTATGCAAATGTAAACAGAACCTATATTTCTTAAAATATGAATCTTAAAGATGCCATAACACCAAGGAACAGAAAAATAGCACAGAAACCAATACATTTATGAAAAGAAATTCTTAACAATTTCCCTTTTAAACTCAAATAATTTATTTAAGTTCGGTTTGCCTTGCAACAGTCTTCACTAAACATTTAAATATTGTGTGCTATTTCTTTCCCCTTGTCTGTAATTTAATTTTATGCGTTTTGTTTTCTATTTGCTTGCACCCTCTCTTTTAAATACATTTTGAATTTTTTGTAATTGTTTCAAATACGCTTAAGAAGGGTGTAAATCACCAAAAAAATAAAAAAAAAATTAAAAAATATTGGGGCTGTCAACAGAGTTAGATTGCTCTGGCAAAAATACAATAAATTTTCGGCTGCAAAGCGTATGTAGGTGGTAATGATATGAGGATTTATGCCGCTATCGTAATAAATCAAATTTATTACACAGAGTGGGTACAGATTCTTAGAAAATAGAGTGGGATTTTGTTTTTCAATATGTTAAGGAAAGTTTTCTTTAAATTTTCTTCAAATTACTTCCGAATGTATTTGTAAAACCAAAGACTTTCGATAGCAATTGATTGATTATTTACGATAATTTTTCTGTCCGTGCGCCTCGCTGCTTTTACGATCACCATAATCATTCAAAACCTAGTGAGCTAGTCGCAATGTGGTGAATAAATTCTAATCGACTGTTTCCGACACTCGTAAATCAATTTAACACAAGATCTGTGCAAGGAGAGCTCGAAGCAGTCATTTTAGCGTCAATAAATTATCGGTCGACTCTCTTCCATCGATTAAACGCCTGATCTATGCAAGGAGAAGTCGAAGCAATCATTTTCGCGTCAATATATTATCGGCCGACACTCGTACATCGACGAAACGCAAGATCTGTGCAAGGAGAACTTGAAGCAGTCATTGTAGCAGTCATTTAGAGTCAACCTCTCACAGACCACACTTGGCAAATTTTGCAACGAGATCTGGGCTTGCTGCTGTTCTTAAGGGTTTTCAAAAAGAATCAGAAAAGTAATCGATTTAGCGTCACTCACAAGAAATTCACCTTTCACAGGACCACACTTGGCAAGTTTTGCATTGAGACTTGGGCATGCATCTGTAAGAAATTCAATTAACCCAGAAACTGAATGTAAATGACCACAGACAACGTCTTATATTCGCTGAATGGGCTCTGAAGCAGTTGGCGTCGCTTACAGGAAATCCACCTTTCGTAGGACCACACTTGGCAAATTTTGCATTGAGACTTGGGCCTGTATCAGTACGAAACTCAATTAACCCAGGAACTGAAGAAGTAAATGACCACAGACAACGTCTTATATTCAATGAATGGGCTCTGAAGCAGTTGGCCACCTTTAGCGATGTGGCCTATTTCACTGTAAATGGTTACGTGAACGTTGTCAAAAGACCAATGTGTCTCCCATAAGGCAATGTCCAGTAATCACACCATTTATTACACTGAGCCTGACGCTTTCGAGTTTAAGCAGACTTTCCGTACGTACTCTGTCTAGTTTGGCTCGATTTTCTGCTTCGCTTTGTTCATATCTGAAGCCGCCCATCTGTCGTTAGTGGAATTCATAACTGTATGGACAATTAAGTGTCAGGAGGTCATTAAAGGGATTCCTAAAGTAGTAGAGTTCATTGAAAACTTCGATGGTTGTGCCATATCCGGCCAGTTCATAAGCTTTGCATTTACGCGTAATATTGCCACGGTATTGCGACAGCTATTTACAGTCCTGGAGTTCATTACCTCGGAATCTAGCCGCCTAACTATCAGAAAGTATGACAATATGTTTTCTGTGTATATTACCCTCTTCCACGCCGCAGCCTGATTGCCGACCCTTTCGCTGGAAAACGCTACAATAATTCGGTAGCATTACGGATTAAGCTATACCCGTCGATTACCAAACGACACCCACGTGGGTAGAGGACTTGCATCAGCCAATAATCATGAAGGAAGTTAAAAACTATTTTTTAAAGAAAACTTTTTAAAAACGAAATAAATAAAAAAAATTTCGATAACAACTGATTTATCGAAACCTAGATTCTTCGATTAGTGCAAATATAATAATAAAATAAAAATTTTCCGAGTCTATGAGAAATTTAAAAAAAAAGTTCGATAACATTTTAAAAAATGTGCGATAACAAAAAAAAATTATCGATAACACAAATATATGTCTGAAAAAAAATCATTTAAATAATCTAGAAATAATTTATCGAAACCTAGATTCTTCGATTAGTGCAAATAATAATAATAAAATAAAACTTTTGCGAGTCTCTATGAGAACATTTAAAAAAAAAATGCAATACAGTGTCCAACATAAATAATAAAAAAAAATTTCGATAACAATTTGAAAAAACATAAAGAAAAAACACAGTGTGGCTTAGCCGGTACAGTGATAACCAAAAAAATTGGCTCAAGTGTTGTGAAAATAATAAAAAATTGGAAAAAAATTTAAAAAAAATTTCGATAACAAGGAAGTTATCGAAAATAAAAAAAAATTTCTAAAGCAAATAAAAAAGGGGAAAAAACGCTGAGGATATTTCAACGAATTACAAAAAGAACTTTTTTCACAAAAGAATTTCTTTTCTGATACAAAATTTATCGATAACAGTTTTTAATTTATTTTCCTATGTTTTCAGCCGTTTTACTAAGGAAAAATGCCAGCAATACTTAAAAGCAATATGTATAGCAGAAGGAGAGGAACTTAGGAACGTGGATAAACTCTATTAGATAAGACGAAGGAGAGAAAGAAGGTTTGAAAATTGTAACAGCTAGGAACAATTTGAAAAACCCGATAACTGGTCTAGCAAGGCACAAGTGTTTAGAGAATTGGAAACTACAATTAAATTACTTAAGCTTTGGAAGTATAGCTGTTGTATTTTGTAAACCTTTTCGAAGCCCTGTTGAGATTTGGGCTTTTGGGTTAAGCGTTTGTATTGAAACATTCCACCACATAGTATGGCCTCGGTCGCCGCTTGGCTGCCATTCGCACGGGCGGCGGCCATTGCTTGGGTGCCTATAGCCACCCATCCCTTGCCTTCTGCTCCTATACTCAAAAATACACGCAAAACCGATGATGAGAAGCTTTTAATCAATGTCTCTGGACGACGTTTTGAGACCTGGCGTAATACTCTGGAAAAATATCCCGACACTCTGTTGGGCTCTAATGAACGTGAATTTTTCTACGATGAGGACTGTAAAGAATATTTCTTTGATCGAGATCCCGATATTTTTCGTCACATTTTGAATTATTATCGCACGGGTAAATTGCATTACCCGAAGCATGAATGCCTCACTAGCTACGACGAGGAATTGGCCTTTTTCGGTATATTGCCCGATGTTATAGGTGACTGCTGTTATGAGGATTATCGTGACCGTAAGCGTGAGAATGCCGAACGTTTAATGGATGACAAATTGTCGGAAAATGGCGATCAACATTTACAGCAGCTAACAAATATACGCCAGAAAATGTGGCGTGCATTTGAGAATCCACATACGTCAACGGCTGCTTTGGTATTTTACTATGTGACGGGCTTCTTTATTGCCGTCTCCGTGATGGCCAATGTGGTGGAGACGGTGCCTTGTGGCCATCGGCCGGGACGAGCTGGTACACTGCCCTGTGGCGAACGCTACAAAATTGTTTTCTTCTGCTTGGACACCGCCTGCGTTATGATCTTCACCGCCGAATATCTGCTGCGTCTATTTGCCGCACCCGATCGCTGTAAATTCGTGCGCAGCGTCATGAGCATCATCGATGTGGTGGCCATCTTACCCTACTACATAGGCCTGGGCATTACAGACAACGACGACGTGAGCGGCGCATTTGTTACGTTGCGTGTCTTCCGCGTCTTTCGTATCTTTAAGTTTTCGCGGCACTCTCAAGGTCTACGTATTCTGGGCTATACGCTCAAATCGTGTGCTTCCGAATTGGGTTTTCTGGTATTCTCGCTGGCCATGGCCATCATTATCTTTGCGACCGTCATGTTCTATGCGGAGAAAAATGTCAACGGTACGAATTTCACCTCCATACCAGCGGCCTTTTGGTATACCATTGTAACAATGACCACACTGGGGTAAGTATTATCGTAACCATGTACAGATAGATATCCGTTTTCCGTTTCTTTTCTCTCCCCCGCACACACCCACATACACAATCCGCCGATGTGAAAACGAGCGAGAGAGAAAAAATACAGAGTTTAGTGATGAAGATGGACATCTCAATATTAGTTGTGTATTTATTGTCTTCCAGTTATGGTGATATGGTACCGGAGACAATAGCTGGCAAAATAGTTGGTGGTGTTTGTTCGTTGAGTGGTGTCCTTGTGATCGCCTTACCCGTACCTGTTATTGTATCTAACTTTAGTAGAATTTATCATCAAAATCAACGAGCTGATAAACGAAAAGCACAAAGAGTAAGTGGTTATATGAAAACACACGAAACGAAACGAAAAAATGAAACTCAAAAGGGAAAAATGTCTGAACAAAAAAAATCTCCATTTTCATGAAAAAAAAAGAACAACAACCGCTTGGCAAAAACAATTTCTTTTTTAATTGCAAACGGCTGGTTAAAAGATGTGTCAAATTTATTAATGAAAATTTTTGTTTTTTAATGCCTAAAATCATGCACCAAATTTTCTATTGCTTTAAAAAGCCTAAATGTATGCTAAACATTTTATAATATTTATACGAAAAAAAAATCAATCACGCTGGCCTATTTTATAGCATAATATTTAAAGAATGCTTGCTTAAAAGCCTAAATTAAATTCTTTATAAATTATTTATTCTACTTTTTTAAAGAATAACTGTCTATATCTAACCATATAACCTATAAGAACTAATAGCCTTATGTGTATATATATTTTTCTGAGCATATTTTAGGGATGCATTTGAAGACAGAACACTTTTATTTGAACAGTTTTTTTAAAGTCTTGTTTTAAATTCTAATATTTGGCAGAAATAAAAAGTCCCTAAAATTCTTCAATAATTCATATGGCGTGGACACTAACACTTAGTTTCATAGGAAATCTATATTGCGTACGTACTACCTCGATTCCTTCCAGCCTCGTCATCTGAAGGGACCAATGTCCAATAAGATGCATATAGTATTTGTAGATATACTTCTATAAGGAGCACAAACCCTGAATTTCTCCCAGTCTTGACTAACTGTCTCGTTCAGGTCTGAGCTGGCCATGCTTTCCGACAAAAAGCTGTCGTCATAAGATTCCAATTCCAGGTCTGATGTCCGCTCAATAGCATTTATATAATTGGACGTTGCAAAGTCTTAGCCAGGATTAGAACCTAGCTTCTCACACCACCTCTGACTTCATCATCGTCTCTTACTAAATACATGGATAACGACATAATGAGACCATGTTCCATCAATATACACGAGAATTCTTTGTTTCCAATGCATTTGGAAATTCAAATGCCCTTTAAGGACACTATTTACCTTGTTTATACCAATAAGCTCATGGTCTCCTAAAAGTATCCTAAAGATTTTAACTACTGTACTTTTATTTCATAGCGTCCTTTAGCTAGGTTTTTGGTGCTTTGAAGGACCATAAATTCCTAGTTATATTAGGTCATTTGCCTTTTCTCTTAAAATCCTCTCGCTAGTGATTAAGTATTGAAATAATGCTAACCGTTATACGCCTGGAGATATCCTTTAGAATCCTTGCAGTTTAAAGTTCTACAGGCTCTAAGTCCCTTGGCGCTTTAGTTGCCATACGCGTATTATGATTAAGTTGACGGAAACATAGTCTCGTTTCTGGTTCTAGAACACAGATACTACATAACATACATACATAATTGGTCATTACAACCCTTCAGTCAGGATTACGACCTAGTTTCTCTCTCTCTAGAACACAGATACTAATCTAAATCTATTGCCACGTCCCTACGACCAATTTTGGTAGGGATCTTGTATCACAGTGATGCATACGCTTGGTATGTTGGTCGTCATCACAGATATCCTTCTAGTTTTTACTTTAAGTATGTCACGTCCCTACGACCAATTTTGGTAGAGATCTTGAGACGTATGCTTATCAAGTTCCCTTATTCATAGTGTAGAGCCGACAGACCAAAATATTTCTTCCGAATCGCAATGGGCTAGACTTTATTCCCAGTGCGTCGCTTAACCGTACGCAGCACCTTCTTTGAACCGCTTGTGATGTGCCAATCTATCCAATGATTTTTATCATACTATTGAACCCTATAGTATGCTCATCACTCTTGAAGGTCAAGCGCATAATTGTCGGTTTTAGGCCAACTTAAAAATCTACGGCCCTTCTGCATATCCTTTGTGTTTTCTTCTTATAATTTTCTCGAAAGGAAATTTTACATTAGAATTCGGACTAGAAACTTTCGGTGCAACGATCAGCAAGTTTCCAGCGATGCCCATGTAATATATGTATATCGATGGACCCAAAATCCTGCACAGAGAAACCTGCGGCATATTTATTATATTATATTATTATGACCACTGCCATCATCAGCAGCGTTTTCCAGGCGGATATCATATTAATTTTAAAAGCGGGATTATTGGGACTTTGCATGAAAACTTCTTCATACACTTGGACAACCAATCTGAGGCCAAGTCCTATTGAAATGTATTGCATTGCATTCAGCGTTGCCCATGTGATATATATTGATGGCCACAAAATCCTGGACAAAGTAACCTGCTGTATATTTATTATGGGTTTTGTCTAGTACTCTCATATAGGCCGCCTGACCACTGCCATCAACAGCAGCGTTTTCCAGGCGAATATCATATTAATTTTGAAAGCGGGATTATTGGGATTTTGCCTGAAAACTTCTTCATATACATGGACAGCCTGGCTGCGACCAAGTCCTTTTGAAATGTATTGCATTGCATGCAGAGATTTTCCGAGCAGCGTTACAGGATATATGTTCTCATTACCCAGTTAAACTGGGTATTTTACGGCCATTTCGTTGATAAGCATTAGAGTACGTACAATATTGTCAGGTTCTGTTTGACTGATGTGGATTGCTCTAAATACTACTACCATCACTGGGTACTGTGCTATTGCAAATGGACTTAATAAGCCTTCCAATGAAACCAGAATAGTTTTTTGCTGATCATTTTTAAATCTTCCGACAATTGATGGATTTCTTTTCGGATTATTTTTTTTCTCCATAAGGTTTTTTGCTTGATAGTGTACAAATGCTTTAGTTTGCCTTTACTACTATTTTGTATATAAGAACTAACCTTGTAAAGTAACCCTAAACGAGTGCTATGCTCTAATAATTTAAAAAAAAAACCTTTCAATGTTTCCAAATAATCGTATTTAAAACCTGTAGCATTTATTAAAACCTGTACTAAACTCTCTTAATATTGATGACACATTTTTTAAGTTTTTTTTTCTAAAATTTAATAAAAATTTCTTGTTGCAAGACATTACGCCCACAATTTGTGGGTGTGTCCTTAGAAATTTTTATACAAATGCTTGAAATTTACAAGGCTACAGTATGTTTATTTTCTGTTCTCCTTCAATAAGACATTTTTCTGCCTGAAAGCTCAAAAGTGGATAAAAATTTGAGAAAAGTTTTGAAAATGAAATTTTTATATTCGAAACTTTTTCAAAAAAAAAAAAAAATAATCCACTCTACTTAGACCACTAAAAAAACAGACACTCTTTGTGCAGACAGATTGTTAAGCAATTAACGATTTTCGAAAGAGTTAAGCAGAGAGAGTATAAATTAGAATTTTTTTTTTTGTAATTTCTTCTTCCATACGCCTTCCTTTTACACTCTGGCTTAACTATTTTGAAATCGTTTTTTATTGCATTACAATCTTAGAACGATAACGAAATTCTCTTTCATGAGATATGTTATCGAGTGGTGTTATTGCTAATTGATTTTTTTTATAAATCAGAGTCGAATATTTGCCGATAAACTGGTGAAAATTTTACTCTTCGCTATTTTGGGGCGTAAAAGGATAATTTCTTTGAAAATTTCTTCAACAAAAAAAAATTTTTTTAATTTTTTTTTGTGCCACAATGTTTTTTAAAAAGAGATTTTAAGAAAATATCCTTGAAGCCTTTAGGTTTTAATTGTAATTTTAAGTTTCTCTCATTTCTTTCAGCCTAATTACATACTTTATATTGTATTGAACTTCACTGTAATATTTATATTTTGAAAAAAAAAAGAAACATTTTTTTCTTAGAAAATTGCATGTGTTCTCAATTTGTTATTGTAGTTTATAAGCTTAACTATTTTTTAATACGTATTATTTTTTTAGTTTATAGGTCTAGTCTAGTTAAACTTATAAAATTAATTGGTTTTAGAAAAATAGAAAAAAATAGGCAGAAAAATTCGATAAGCAATTTTAAAAAAATTTAAAAAAAAACTCGTCTTTATTTAGAAATTTATATTTTTTATTTCAAGTTTCCTGAAATTAAAAAAATTTTGTAAAAATTTTATAAATTTTTTGTTACGAAAAACCAATTCCTTTTTGAATACAAAAAATTTTCAATAAATTCTTTCAAATGTCATGATTATATTGGCATATTCGATTACAAGGTGGCTCAAAAATTCTGCAAGTAGCGGTAAATATAAAACGGAAAAAAAATTCACTTCTATTCAGGGAATTTTAACAAGTGAGGGTATGCCTATCGAATTAGCTGTCGTTTATTCAGGTTGTTTTGCCATTTTACCACAGACAACCATAGCCAACGTTTGTTCGATGTATTGGTTCCGGAGCATTTGACAAAAATCATCTCCAGCAATATCAATCCACAATAGCTTCCAATTCATTCCGAAAATCCACATTGTTTGGTGTGGATTTTTGGCTGGCAGCGTCTTAGTTTCATATTTCTTTAAGACATTCTTTGAATTGGAAGATATGGACACCAACGACATGTGGTTTCACCAGGAGAACATACATACATACGTACATAATTGGTCATTACAACCCTTCAGTCAGGATTACGGCCTAGCTTCTCACATCACTCATGTTGTGTGCGTTAATTTTATCCGTGAGTGGAGGGACCTACAGTTTAACGTCGACTCCGAACTACAGATTTTTGAGACACTTTTTCATGACAGGTTTATTTACGCTCAGAGTTTTTGCTGTGTTAAATGTGAGCTCCACTACCTGGGCTTTACGTCTAATAAGCCAACACACTACCTACTAGACTACAGTGACTTCAACGCTGCGGTGTATAGCTCATGCCACATTGAAAATACTGCTCTTGCGATTTGAGGGCATGGTCATCTCATGTGGTAGTGAAGCAAACTGGTTATCGAAATCGTGTGATTTCTCTGCAACTTTTTGTTGTTTGGATTTCTTACTGCGCAGATGTATACGAATAAGCCTCAAACTACAGCAGTCCAAAAAAAAAAAAAAAAAAACTCATGCCTTCCATCAAATTCATCCTTAATCATGCGCCAGAGTCATGGAAAATTGGACATAGAAGACGTGGCGGATAATTGAACTATTTTGTATTCCTCGCATAACGGTCACTACGACCCTTTAGTCAGGATTACAACCTAGGTTTTCACAAAAATAATTTTACTTAGCTGGGATTTGAACCACAGGTTCACCACCTAACCTCTTAGGTTACTTTGAGTCCATGGAAATGTGAAAAAATTTTAATTTCTCGTAATCGCAACTTATCCCGCAATAGTCCAGCTGGAATCTATCCATAAAACTTGTCAGCTACTTAATCTTGCAAGCCTCGCATAACGGTCATTACGACCCTTTAGTCAGGATTACAACCTAGGTTTTCACAAAATTAATTTTATCTAGCTGGGATTTGAACCATAGGTTCACCACCTAACCTTCTAGGGTACTTTGAGTCCAGGGAAATGTGACCAAATTTTTAATTTCTCGGAATCGTTACTTATACCGCAATATTCCAGCTGGAATCTATCCGTAATCCTTGTCAGCTACCTAATCTTGCAATCCTCGCATAATGGTCATTACGACCCTTTAGTCAGGATTACAACCTAGTTTTTCACAAAATTAATTTTATTTAGCTGGGATTTGAACCACAAGTTCACACCTCCTAGGCACCTCTTAGGGTACTTTGAGTCAATGGAAATATGACCATATTTTTAATTTCTCGTAATCGCAACATATCCCGCAATAGTCCAGTCCAGCTGGAATCTATCCGTAATCCTTGTCAGATACCTAATCTTGTAATACCCCTTAAGTAATCCAGTAAACAATCCCAAGCTAAATTTATTAAAACCCAGCAGCAAGCCTATATTTCGGTTTTCTATAGAAAGCCAAAAACTCCTGGGCACACCTTATCTCGACCTATCCTCCCAACTTTTCTACTTCCATTTTCTAGTGCAACCTTTCGATCAGCCTGTCGTTGCAGATGGAAGCAATAGGACCAACCACAATGTCGCCTTCAGATGGTGAACCCAATCTTTCAAAATTAACCGCCTTTCCTCTCTTAAGTATACCACAAAGCAGGGGAAGATACACATTTGTTGAAAGGCTCTTTTGCAATCGAGAAATTGTCTTGACATACAGAAGACCAAAACAGTAGTCAGTTAGGCATCCTGGTCGTATTTGATGATGCTGGGTCAGCATTCAAATTATCATAGAAAACTTGCATTTGCAAAATTTATCGAAAATTTCCTGTATTAAAAAACTTATCGAAATAATTTATAGAGAGAATGCTCGTAGTAATTTTTAGCAATTATATCCTTCCTTAGAATTTATTTAGTTTTCAACATTAATTTAATTATTCATAAGTTTTAAACAATTATGGCGATAAATTTAATTTAAATTCGATAAATAACGATTAGTAAGATACTAGTTTACAAAATTGATTTAAATATTGTTATTGTTATGAATTATTATAAATTAAATTTTAAGTAATCGAATGCATTTATCGATAATAGTTACACTTTGCTTAACAAAGGCGCCATATTTTCATATAAAAAAAAAATAAGAATGAAGAAAAAAAACATCCGGCCATTTAATTAATTATTTTCGAATCGATTTTAATTAATAAAATTTCCGTTATGAATTTATTTTGCTTTACAGAAAGCCCGCTTGGCCCGCATACGCATTGCCAAAGCGTCATCGGGTGCGGCATTTGTCAATAAAAAGAAGGCAGCTGAAGCCCGTTGGGCAGCCCAAGAGTCTGGAATTGAATTGGACGATAACTATAGAGATGAGGATATTTTCGAGTTACAGCATCATCATTTGCTGAGATGTTTAGAGAAAACAACGGTAAGTTGGTGGTAAAGTTTTTGCAAAAATCCACTTTTCCTGCTGGACTTTCTTGTTTCACTTGCTAATTTTCAAAAACCGAAATTTTTCGACAACTTTTTAAACACTTTCTTCAAAACTTAATTTTCGATTAACATTTTTACATAAAAATGCCGTCGTATTCATTTGTTTTAACTTGATTTTCTTTAATTTTTTTTTAATTTTTTTCTTTTTTTCAAAATTTTTTTTCTTTAACGAAAAAAAAAAACAAAACAAAATCGTAATTCCCTGTTGGAATTCCATCACACAGATGTAGCAACCATTTGTTATGATTACAAAAAGCAATGACAACAACATATTTATTTTTTATAAAATCTAAAGAAAAAAGAAAAATGAAGTAAACTCAATTAATTTAAAAGAAATTTAAATAAAAAAAAAAATCTTAAAAAAATTTTAAAATAAATTACAAACAAAAAGCGAAATAAAAATACTCAGAAAATGAAAGAAAGAATGAAAGAAAATCACACTCTTCAAAACCACCACCACCAACCACACTTACTTCCTCTTGTGGCAATGGTATTTAACAACGCCAGTCTATCTACTATAATACAACCATGAAAAAATGTTAGTAAAGCAAACAAACTCTGGCAAAAGTGCGTAAAAATTCGTTTTTTTTCTCTTTAAATTTGTTTGTAATTTTTGTGTGTATTTTTAATTATTAATTTTTTATTTAAAATAATTTCTTTATTTACAATCTTTCTAATTAATTCATTTTAATTTCTATTTATAATTACTGTTACAAAAAAAATTTAAAATACTTAAGAAAACCTATCATAATTACTATATAGTCTTAGTTTTTAAGTTTTTATTCTAAATTTTCTTAAAAATTTTCTTAAAAAAGAAAATCTTTTAAAAAATATTGTAAAAAAATATTATTTTATAATTTTGTATAATAAAATATAAATTTAAATAAATTATTAAGTTTTTTTATAACTTCTTTATTTTGTTTTATTTTAATTTGAAAAGGCAAAATTGTTTGTACAGAGGCCTTTAGACAGACACCCACGACCTTAATTAAGAAACAGACCATTTTTTCTATAGGAAAACCTTAAACTTACTAGCCTATTATTCTTGTTATCGAAAACTTTTATTTTGTGTAATTAATAGATAAATCGATAAATTTTCTATAGAAAATCGGTGTTATCGACAAATTTTCTATAAATTTTCGATAAATTTTTTATAAAAAATTGGTGTTACCGATAAATTTTCTATAGAAAATTGGTGTTATCGATAAATTTTCTATAGAAAATTGTTGTTATCGAAAAATATTATATAGAAAATTTATGTTATCGGTAAACATTCTACAGAAAATAGGAGTTATCGATAAATTTATTTTGTCGGAAAATTTAACACAGAAAATTATTGCTTTGGAAACATTTTCTACAGAAAATTACTGTAATCAAAAAAATTTTGTAGATAATTTAAATTATCGAAAAATTTTCTTCAAAATATTGTTATTGAAATTTTTTAGAAAATTGAAGTTATCGCAAAATTATATAGAAAATTATTCTTATCGAAAAGTTTCTATTGAAAATTGTAGTTATCGAAAATATTTCTATTGAAAATTTTTGTTATTTTTTGATAGAAAATTGTTGTTATCGAAAAATTTTGTAAAGGAATAGTTGTTATCGAATAATTTTCTATACAAAATAGTTGTTATCGAATAATTTTCTATGGAAATTATTGTAATCGAAAACTTCAATTTTCTGTAGAAAATTTTTAGATTACAACATTGAAGTTATTGATAAAATTTCTATAGAAAATAATTGTTATCGAACAATTTTCTATAGAAAATAATTGTTATCGAACAATTTTCTATAGAAAATAATTGTTATCGAACAATTTTCTATAGAAAATATTTGCTATCGAAAAATTTCCATAGAAAATAGTTGTTATCGAAAAATGTCAATAGAAAATAGTTGTTATCGAATAATTATCTATAGAAAATAGTTGTTATCGGATAAGTTTCTATAGAAAATAGTTGTTATCGAATAATTTTCTATAGAAAATATTTGTTATCGAAAAATTTCCATAGAAAATAGTTGTTATCGAAAAATGTCTATAGAAAATAGTTGTTATCGAATAATTATCTATGGAGAATTGTTATTATCGAATAATTTTCTATACAAAATTGTTGTTATCGAAAAATTGTCTATATAAAGTAGTTGTTAATAATTTTCTACGGAAGTTATTGTAATCGAAAACCTTAATTTAAATTTTCTATAGAAAATTATTCGATTACAATAAATTACTATAGAAAATATTTTAATTACAATATTTTTCTGTAGAAAATTAAAGTTGTTGATAAATTTTCTATATAACATTTTTTTCTATATGACATAGTTGTTATCGGAAAATTTTCTATAGAAAATAGTTCTTATCGAATAATTTTCTATAGAAAATAGTTCTTATCGAATAATTTTCTATAGAAAATAGTTCTTATCGAATAATTTTCTATAGAAAATAGTTCTTATCGAATAATTTTCTATAGAAAATAGTTGTTATCGAATAATTTTCTATAGAAAATAGTTGTTATCGAATAATTTTCTATAGAAAATAGTTGTTATCGAATAATTTTCTATAGAAAGTTGTTGTTATCGAAAAATATTCTATAGAAAATAATTGTTATCGAATAATTTTCTATAGAAAATATGTGATCTAGCATAAGTTTCTATAGAAAACTGTTGTTATCGAATAATTTTATTTAGGAAATAGTTGTTATCGAAATTTTTATTAAATATATTTATATCAAACAATTTTCTATGGAAATTTGCTACAAAATATAACTGTTATCGATTACTGGTATTAGGGCCTACATAAATGTATCCTTAGAAGTTCTGAATAGGTTCAGAACTATGGAAGATGATAACTGTGGTATCAAAATTGATTATACCAGGCCTAAGTGTGTCTACCCTCCGGGTTGACGGTCGCTTCTACTCATCTGATATTTGTTATCTATTTATTATATAAAGTTGTTATCGAAACATTTTCTTTATAAATTTCTGGTTGTCATTAAATTGACAGTGATCTGGACATTTAAAGGAAAATATTCTAACAAAAATTATGTCAGACATTGTTTAGAGGACATTGTAACAGAACAGCCTTTAGAATACATAGCTGTACATTGCTTTTTAATTAGTTTTCAAGTAATTTTTTTTTTGTAAATAAATTAAGACTTAAATAAGGCTTTAATACATCAAGTGCAATAGCTGGGAATACTAAAACTTTATTAAATAATTTTTATATTTAATTTTGGTTTTATGTTTCTTTTTTCTTCTTCATTGATATGTATTTGTTTTTGGTTATTTATACTATTTTTATTTGATTTTTTTATTAATTTACTTTTATTTTCTAAACAACTCTGTTTGTTTCATAGAATTCATGACAATTTCAAACTCTCTCTCTCAGTATCTCAGTATCAAAGAAACTTCAAAAAAATAAAGAACATTTGAATGAGACATTCATTTTGTTTGTATCTCTCTGTAACTATAATTAAATATTCTTTTTGTGTCTCTCTGTGTGTGTGTGTATATGTGAGTGTTTAAAAAAGTATATTTTTTTTGAATTTCATTTCATAAACTCCTAATAATAAATGTTTAGTAAAATGAAAAGAAAAACAAAATCGGAAACTTTTAATTGGAAATTCCAAGACAAAATAAATAAATTTCCAAGCCTGCTTAAAATTCTAATAAATCTACTCTATCAACTCTGTCAATGTGTTGTTTCTTTAATTAAAAAAAACTCATACATTCGATAACATAAATCGCTAATAAATTATTGTAAAATAAACAAAAAATTTTAACCCAAAAACAAAACTCATTTGAATTGTGATTAAAAAATCAAAAAAAAAAAAAGTAATTAAATGTTGTTTTCGTTGTCAATTGCTTACAAACTGTATTTAAAAACAAATTAATTCAAACTGTACAAAAATTCTTCTAAATTTTTGCTTTTGTATTTGTGTTTTGTTATATAAAAAAAAATTAGAAAGTAATTTAAAATTGTTTATAAAATCTTTCGTATGCTGTTTTCCAAAAAAAAACAAAAAAAAAAACTTCACAGGATCGTGAATTTGTTGAATTGGAAATACCATTTAATGGACAGCCCAAACGTCCCCGTTCACCCTCACCTATGGCCAGTCCGGCTCATTCTACCAACAGTGCCATAGGTCTAGTGCAGTCCTGTTGTGGTCGTTGCTGTTCTCAACGTTATCAGGTGAGTTCTCTTCAGAATTACGAAAAAAATGCAATAAAATTAAAGAAATTTCCTAACTTTCTTAAAAAGGCCTGCGGGAAATACATGCCCGCTACCAGCAACGCTCAAAGTAATCAAAATAATCAACCCATGGATGGCACTTACTTGGTGGAGGCCTCATTTTAATTTCGAGCTGCATAACACAGAGTAGAGGCCTCTAAAAAATAAATAAAAAATGAAAATCCAAACCAAAAACTACTTTATATAGTTATGTAGACAAGAATCTAGTAAAACAATAAAACCAAAAAGTTTAAAAAACATAATAAAATCCTTAACAAAAGGAAGTCTTAAATATTTCCAAAAAAAATTTGAGTTAAACCAAGGACTAGTTTTAAATATAAATCTGTTTATATTCGATATAAACAGCATTTGATTTATATGGAATAGCATTCGATATAAACAGGTTTATATGGAATAGCATTTGATATAAACAGGTTTATATGGAATAGCATTCGATATAAACAGGTTTATATGGAATAGCATTCGATATAAACAGGTTTATATGGAATAGCATTCGATATAAACAGGTTTATATGGAATAGCATTAGATATAAACAGGTTTATATAGAATAGCATATGATATAAACAGGTTTATATAGAATAGCATGCGATATATGCAGGTTTATATGGAATAGCATTCGATATATGCAGGTTTATATGGAATAGCATTCGATATAAACAAGTTTATATAGAACAGCGTTGCATATAAACAAGTTTATATAGAATAGCATTGTATATATACAGGTTTATATAAAATAGCATTGAATATATACAGGTTTATATGGAAAAGCAGTCGATATAAACAGGTTTATATGGAATAGCATTCGATATAAACAAGTTAATATCTAATAACATTCGATATAAACAGGTTTATATGGAATAGCATTCGATATATACAGGTTTATATGGAATAGCATTCGATATATACAGGTTTATATGGAATAGCATTGTATATATACAAGTTTATATGGAATATCATTCGATATAAACAGGCCATTTAATATAAACATGTTTTAATCGAATGCTGTTTATATGGAAAAGCATTCTTATTTTAATACCAAGAATTTTTTATCAAAAGTAGTCCTTGAAAAATTATATTCTGGAACCTAAAATTATTTTTTAATAAATTAAATAATAATCCATAATTACTTATTTATTATTTATTTGTTTCCTTTTTATAAGGTTTCAATAAAAATTATAAAATAATAGAAATGATAATTTACTAATTCTACTGAAAGATTTTAATAAGATCAATTTAAGACTTCCTTTAACTGAAATAGGTTTATAGATATAATTTCTATTTAAGTTGGTTAACTAACACTACGACAACAAACAAAAAGTTAAAGAAAAATAAAAAATTAATTCAAAAAATTAAAGACAAGTTTCTTAGTAAATAAAATAATAGGAAAAATAATGGCATGATTTAAAGTTATAATTTGTAATTTAAATCTGTTCATACTTTAGAAATAATTTTAATTGAATGTGGAAGCTATATTCTAAGAGATTAAAAAAACACATTTCTCTCGAATACTGTATTATAAAGAAATGTTTACATAGCATTCAATGGAAGCGGGTTTACATAGAATATCATTCAATGGAATCGAGTTTACATAGAATAGCATTCGATGGAAGCGAGTTTACATAGAATAGTATTCGATGGAAGCAAGTTTACATAGAATAGCATTCGATGGAAGCGAGTTTACATAGAATAGCATTCGATGGAAGCGAGTTTACATAGAATAACATTCGATGGAAGCGAGTTTACATAGAATAGCATTCGATGGAAGCGAGTTTACATGGAATAGCATTCGATGGAAGCGAGTTTACATGGAATAGCATTCGATGGAAACATGTTTACATAGAATAGCATTCGATGGAAGCGAGTTTACATAGAATAGCATTCGATGGAAGCGAGTTTACATAGAATAGCATTCGATTAATTTTTTATTATATAGTGTTTCATTTTAATACAAAATAAATTTAAAATATTGAAAAAACAATTCTTTAAGTTCATAATTGTAAAATAAAAAGAAAAATATAATTTTTTTTAATAAGTAGAGAATTTTTTTTAAATTAAAATTTTAGTTTAAGAAAGAAATAATATTCTGAAGGTGAAATCCTACGCTAGTTTATAGAAACTATAAAACCGTAAGGAATTCGTATGAAATTATTAAATTAAAATAACAAATTTTTAATTACAAAATATTCAAAATAAATTATCAACTAAATTACTACTCAGACATACTTTCTCTTTAAGTTTAAAAACAAAATTAAAAATAAAAAAAATTCCTACAAAATAAAAACGGAAGTATTTTCCGGCAGGTTTAAAATTTCTTTAGTTTTTATAATTTAAAATTAAAAACAAAAACAACAAAAAATATTAATAAACCTTAAATAAAAGAGAAGAATGCTGCCAAAAAAATTGTTATAAAAAAATTAATAAAAAAAAAATAAAATCAGCCTGTAATCATTAACCACCATCCTATCATAAATAATTCTAACTTCTTGTATCACTCAAAATTTAAAACAAAAAAAGGCAACAAAATAAGAATAAATTCCTCTTAACATAGACAACTTAAATAACTTAATATAGAACAAATCTAGAAATCTAGAAAACAATTATGAAAAATTAACTTAAAAAACAAAATTATTAAAAAAAAGAAAATTTAATAAAAAAAAATTTAAAATTTATTTCAACTTCCATGCTCTAAGCTGTTCTAAAATATTGACAAAAAACAAAAAGAAAAATTAATTAATTTTTTGTGTGTGTCTGTGTCTATAAAAAACAAACTAATTAAATATTAAAATTTAACAACAAAAACAAAAAACATGTAAAAAAACTTAATAATTAATAATAAAATAAAATTAATATTTTAGTGTAAATGTTAATAAGATTTAAAAAAAAATATTAAAAAAAATTTTCTCGTTTTATTAAATTTGTATAGTTTTTAAAGAAGAAAAAAAACTGCCTCCAAAAGAGCTGTGATCATAATATCTAGGAATAAATGAATATTTCATTACAATACTACGATATGCTCTAAGGTAATTGAACCCATTCTGTTCATCCGCTAACAAAAAAAAGCTCAATCCCATTATAAACCTTCCTTTATAGCATGGAAATGGCAACTCTCTAGTGATAGACAGTGACGCCCGAGTTGGTCCACAGAAACTTCTTTATCTTTACATTCGCCGTAATAGTTTGCCTAGAATCTATGCCAGACACTTGCCAACGACCTAAAACCACAATTTTTTATAAGGGGTTCAGTACACTGTACACAGACTATCATATCAGTTATAAACCGTTTCTCCGATAGTTGAAATTCGTTGAAAGGCCTCAAGTTAGATATGTATGTAGGTAGATAAGTAGAGGTGGCTGTTCATCCAAGAAAACCACATTGTGCTATCACAGTTTTTCGCTATCTCCTAGTCCCGAAACCATTCGAAGCCTCTAATAAAGCGCCTCAGACTGTCAATTTCTGTGCGTAACAATTCCTACAGATCATCTGTATTAGTAGGTATCCGGTATTCAATGGAATCGAGTTTACATAAAATAGCATTAAATGGAAGCGAGTTTACATAAAATAGCATTCAATGGAAGCGAGTTTACATATATTAGTATTCGATGGAAGTGAGTTTACATAGAATAGCATTCGATGGAAACATGTTTACATGGAATAGTATTCGATGGAAACATGTTTACATGGAATAGTATTCGATGGAAACATGTTTACATGGAATAGCATTCGATGGAAACATCTTTACATGGAATAGCATTCGATGGAAACATGTTTACATGGAATAACGTTTGATGGAAACATGTTTACATGGAATATCATTCGATAGCAACATGTTTACATGGAATAGCATTCGAAGGAAACATGTTTACATGGAACAGCATTCGATGGAAATATGTTTACATGGAATAGCATTCGATGGACACATGTTTACATGAAATAGCATTCGATGGAAACATGTTTACATGGAATAACATTCGATGGAAACATATTTACATGGAATAACATTCGATGGAAACATGTTTACATGGAATAACATTCGATGGAAACATGTTTACATGGAATAACATTCGAAGTTGCTTTTATCTCGGCGGGTATGTACCCATCAGAGGAAGAACAGTCTCCTCTTCTTCCTGATCTATGCAACTTCTGTAGAAATCATTAGCAAAATGCCCAAGACTCATGGGGCTCACATGCATACCCATAATGCAATGCCTTGTAATTATACTGACAACCATACTGAGCGTACTTCTATTGAAGTTTAAGCAGACTTAAACCCATGTCAGTTTGGAAGATTGGGGCCTATTAACACATTATCCACAGAGAGCAATTTCAGTCCAGCAAGATTATCTATCAGTCATCTGCATCCTAGGTATACTATTGTGAATTGATAAGCAACAGTTACAAACTGGTCGTCGCTTAAATCAGATCGCTGCTATTATCATCAGAGTTGCCTGAATATCAGGAAAAATCGAGTAAAAATTCTCAATTTTATTATCATTTTGGTCAGTGTTCCAGCTTTATTGGCTGATAAACACATTATGATCTTCTCTTGCGCCGATTCATCCTAAGAAACCCAATGTTTTGATTGCTGCATGGATTTTTCTGTCTTGTAGTGAATGCAATTTTCATTCACAGCTACGAAACGGAGCGAAAACTTGCATTGAATAATGTTTAATGGGCCTAAATGCTGGTCTAAATAGAACCTAGTCCTTCAAATAGGGGCAGTCAACTAACCTAGCCTAACTGAGGGGCGAATATGTACCTGACAGTTGATTGTTCATACTTTTTTTTGGGTGATAACTAGCCCTTCAAATAGGAGCCGCCATCTAACCTAGTCAAACTGAGAGGCCAATGTTTCAATTTTTTTTTTTTTTTTTTTTTTTTTTTTTTTTTTTTTTTTTGTGGGCGTCGAAATATTTTAAAGCATTGAGTTGGATTTCTGTCACAGCTTGCTGGAGAATAATCCTACGTTGGAAATTTAAAAGCATAAAGCGTCGTAGTCCACTTCACTTAGCAACTTACTAACGATTCTCCCCGTACAAATTATTACAGGGTCCGCCAAAAACACTTTTCAGAATTTTAGAGACTACTTTTATTTTTCTATGCATGAAATATATTTAATAAAGATTGAAATAATTTTATTATAAATTTTTTTTAAAAAAGACGTTTTCAAAAACAAAACGTAATTTTTTCGTGCGCACTCCTCATTTCAGAAGAAATCTTTTATGGAAAAAAACTTTAATTAATAATTTATAGAAACAAAATATAATTTGATATTCGTGTAACGAATCTTTTAATTCCTATAATCTGTATAAGCAGAGGAGATAAATCTCTTATTTGCGTGGTTTTATATTCGAAAACAATCTCATGCAGTTGACCTAAATTTAAGGCAAAGCAAGATATTTAAAAAGTCATGGCATTTATAATGAATGAAAAGATATTCTAATTTAAATATGAAAAATATGTTGTAAAAGCCTACAATTAACTCGTATAATTGTGTTAAAATGGAATAGAAATAGAAAGAAAAGATAATTTTGTTTTAGAGAAATTCATTAATCATGCTGCGTTTTTTTAAACTAAAAATTTAGATTTTTAAACCTGATTTTAGATGTTTTTTTTTTAATTTTAAAATGTTTTCTTTGTTTATCTTTCAATATTTTTTGTATTGTTGTTGGTTAATTATATGTTTTACATTTACAAAAAACAAAAACAAAAAAAAAACAACGGTTTTAAAACCACATTCTTTTAAAAGAGGAAATAAAAGTTCAAGCTTAAGTTGGAAAAAGTTCAACTTTTACTTCTGGTTTGAAACGAACGACCTTTTTCTGAAACAGTAAAAGTAATCTGTTACTAATTACAATGTCATTCAATTTTGGTAAAGAAATTAATTATTCATCCAAATGTAAAAAAAAAATTGTGCTGCTTAAGGTTATCTAGACAAAACATCTTGGGCGGCTTCCATCGTTTCGTTTTATATTTTTTTCTTTATTAATTGGCCTTCTTTTTTCATGGCTAACCCTTATTTTAGATTGAAGCTCTAAATTTACTGTTTATCGAGTTATAAAGATTTCAAGATCGATACAGCGATTTGTTAAATATCTTCCATCTGAATTGTCTAGCAACACCGATAGTCCCCATTCCTCCTTCCTGCTATAAATCCAGACTGGTATTTATCCATCATCCCGATGGTTTAAGAAGATAAAATTCTTTCCAAATCCCGCTCATCAGCCGAGACCCATTCTTCCAATAAATCCTATGTGCCCATAATACCTTCACCTCATACCTCAGGTTTCCAAATACTAGGCAATTGAAGAGAAAGACATGTTTACATAGAATAGCATTCGATGGAAACAGGTTTACATAGAATATCAATCGATGGAAACAAGTTTACATATAATAGCTTTCGATGGAAACAAGTTTACATAGAATAGCATTCGATGGAAACAAGTTTACATAGAATAGCATTCGATGGAAACGAGTTTACATAGAATAGCATTCGATGGAAACATGTTTACATAGAATAGCATTCGATGGAAACAAGTTTACATAGAATAGCATTCGATGGAAACAAGTTTACATAGAATAGCATTCGATGGAAACAAGTTTACATAGAATAGCATTCGATGGAAACAAGTTTACATAGAATAGCATTCGATGGAAACAAGTTTACATAGAATAGCATTCGATGGAAACAAGTTTACATAGAATAGCATTCGATGGAAACAAGTTTACATAGAATAGCATTCGATGGAAACAAGTTTACATAGAATAGCATTCGATGGAAACAAGTATACATAGAATATCATTCGATGGAAACCAGTTTACATAGAATAGCATTCGATGGAAACAAGTATACATAGAATATCATTCGATGGAAACCAGTTTACATAGAATAGCATTCGATGGAAACAAGTTTACATAGAATAGCATTCGATGGAAACAAGTTTACATAGAATAGCATTCGATGGAAACAAGTTTACATAGAATAGCATTCGATGGAAACAAGTTTACATAGAATAGCATTCGATGGAAACAAGTTTAAATAGAATAGCATTCGATGGAAACAAGTTTAAATAGAATAGCATTCGATGGAAACAAGTTTACATTTTACAGCCAGCGGTATACAACTCTGGGGAACCCTTCGGATCTTCAGATTAAAAGTCCCTGGTTGCCGGACTTCATTGGCTTTCTTTTAAAATTACCTCCAGTGTGAACACTGTTTCCTTTTCACTTCATTTTTTTCTTTCTTTCCTTCTTATTTGTCTGTGTGGCATGTGTGGTTTGGTTCCCCTTTCATTTCATTATAATATTGTTGGTTGTTGTTTTTGTTTTCAAATATTGATTAAGTGATATAGTCCCGGCATAAATGCTAACTTATGATGGCATAAAAGCATACTTTTGCAAGCATATTTCTTTAGGAACAGAAGATTAACTTGATTTATGGCCAGTACTTAGCAAGTATCACTTACCAGCGGTAGTAGAGCAGAACATGGCAAAACAGTCCAAAGGAAATGATCTATGCATGCATGCATGTATGCACGCATGAGGTACGCATGTACGTACGTATAAAGTAGCCATAATTTAAAGTGTTTACAACAGGGCCTTAAGATTAATTGAATAATTTTGTTAAATGTCTCCGAGGATTAAATTAAAAACAACGTTTAAAATCAAATAAATTATCGTACGTAGAAGAAGAAAAAAATGTTTCTTTTTTTAATTTTAATTTTAATTTAAAATGCATTTCCTCCTCTACCACATCTACACACAAATATTGTGAAAACAATTTCTCTTAAGAATTTCCCACCAAATGTCGTTAAGCAAATGATCGTTTTTCTTTCAGTTTTCTTGTTGTTTTTTTTTTTTTGTGGTTTTTCAATTGCCAATACAACATTTTCTATAACGAATGATTATTTGTGAGGCACACCAGCAACGACAACATCAACAACGCCTAACATTGACACCAAAACTCCAAAAAAAGAAGAAAAATAATTGAATTGGAAGTATTAAATCGAATAATAACGATAGAGAGACTAACAGCTAAAAGACAGCAAGATAGCCAGCTAGCCAAGCAAAGCCAAGCAACCTATCAACTGTAAACATACTGACCCATAAAATGGCCAATACGGCCACATTTAAAGGCAGGCATACTTACAGCCTCAGTCTAAGCCCCAGTCGTCTAAAATATAATACAATACATTGGCTATGCATGCATGTGTGTGTGTATCATAGCCAATTGAGGAAATCTGGAAAAGCAAAAAAAAAGCGGGGAACAAAAATTGTAAAATAAAATGTGAATCAAACACTCATTACATACAATCCAACTGGGAAATTGTTCAGGAAAATCATTGGAAAAACAAGTTTTCATCTGAAGTAACAAAAAAAATAAAAAATAAAATCTCTCTTTTTTATTTTGGCAACAACGATAAAAATGGTCAAATCAATTGAAAAAAAAAATACAAAAACAATGTACACGTCAAGACTTAAGGTGTCAATGCGTTTTAAAAAATTTTCCAAACAAAAGAAAACAGAAAAATTTTAAAGTAAAGAGGGGACACAAATTAACCACTTTTAGAACTGAATCCTAATATCAAACCAGCTTGGCTTAGCTGCTGGCCTCTGAAAAGAAGTGATTTTGTTTTGTTCGAGATTACTGAGTTGGGGTTCTATATCCAATAACCCAGCACGCTACTTCCTAGACTAGGTTTAGGTTTAGGTCGGAGTGGTAGCTCTGATATCACAAAGCTCACTTGAGCACACATAGCGGCCTGTTGTGATGCCACGGGTGAACGCAGTCCCTCTACTGACCAAGTTCCACCAAAATCAGGGAAGAGGAAGAAGTTGGTCAGCGCAAGGGCTGCACATCAAAAGCACGACTACCCTACACTGGAAAACCAGCCAGAAAGTTTGATGAACGAAGCTATATCCTTGATATCAATAGATGATAGCTCTGTCAAGGTGACAAGAGATGGGGAACCAAATATATATACACCTAGCAAGAGACGGGCCCTGACAAAGAAAGTGGATAACAGTCTCCTCTTCCTCAGCGGATCTGCATCCACGGCAGAAGTTGTTAAATCTCCTAGACTACGATGAGAGATTCCCAATCCTAGTGGCATATAACCCCTGTGTTTGCGGCATATACGACTGGTTTATTCCAACGATAGTCTTCCGAAATAACACTGTGATTCGGTAACCATATGTTGAGAATATTATACTGCTGCGCCATATAGTTTAAACATCTGCGGATGCCTACAACTGTCTTCAAGGCCAACATGTTAGAGCTCTGTGCCTTACAACTGCAAGAGTATGCTAACATCTCTCTTGCAGATATTAGCCCTTGCAGTTAATATCACAACAATCTGTACGTTCAATAATTCCTTGTGGAAGACACTGAAATATTCAGACTGTGAAAAGATCTCCCCATCCACAGTTCAATTCTGAATCCTCGATTAATTTGCAAAGATCTGTTCTGAATAGTTGGCAAAACGCATGTACCTTCTTATTCAAAATGGTCGTCCTAAACTTCCCTGAAAAGTCATTGTGCGATATTGTTCTCGAAAGTACCCAATTTAAGTAAAAATTTTGAGTGAAAATTACTTGGCTTGTGCCCTTGTCCAGTCGCCAAGAGATGCTGACTTCCATTGCGGAGTCTATACAGTAAAGCCCCAGTGGAAAGAAGCAAACGATCGCCTCTAACGCTAATACTAATGCAGGCCGATTTTTATTCTTCACATCAATTTGAGGTTTGTTGTCAGGCCGACAATATCCGTCATCCGCAGAAATGATTAACCAAAGCAGATGTAATCAGTCAAAGTACATCCGATCAGCCAAAGTAGATTTGATCAGTCAAAGTAGATTTGATTAGTCAAAGTAGATCTGGTCAGCCAAAGTAGATTTGATCAGTCAAAGTAGATTTGATCAGCCAAAGTAGATTTGATCAATCAAAGCAGATCTGCTCAATCAAAGAAGATCTGATCAGCCAAAGTACATCCGATCAGCCAAAGCAGATCTGATCAACCAAAGTAGATTTGATCAGTCAAACCAGATCTGATCAGTCAAAGTACATCCGATCAGCCGAAGTAGATCTGATCAATCAAAGCAGATCTGATCAGCCAATGTACATCTGATCAGCAGAGCAGATCTGATTAGCCGAAGCAAATCTGATCAGCAGATCAGACCTGATGAGCCAATGCAGACCTGACCAGTTAATCGACTGAATCCAGTTATTCGTCTTCGATTCGAAAGCAATTGTTACGTTTTTCATTCCAATGAATGTATTAAGTTCCCAGGAATGCTTTCTGTCCTCAGGAAGTCTGCTTCTCTACTAAATTCAAGAGTCGTATTATACAGCTTCAACGGCTTACTTACTTAAAGATCCTACTTTCTACTCCATGTTTCCGAGATTTACCGCAAGATTTATGACCAGATGCCTGCATGAAAACTTAACTCAGAGGAGGTTTCCAAAATTTGATGTTAAGTTCTGAATAAGTCTCACCTTGGTCTTCAATAAGATGGATGATGATATTAGTGGACCTATAACCCTTAGCAGTAGAGTGGATGTGAGGTCTAAACTACGATAGGAAGACTACTCCTGTGCCATTTCAATGGAAAGCGATTTAGCTGGGGACTGGAGAAGAGCTCAACGTATTCCAGTGTCAGATGTTGTGGAGTTGCGGGCTGTAGTTCATTCAATCATCCTTCCATGCGTGATAGTGATGCATTTTTAATATAAACTGACTATGTGTAGCTCTTAAAGGGTTAACAATTTCTTTTTTTTTCACTGTGCATATAACATTTCCTGTAGAACTTTTTTGTTTACATTACCATGACCCCGAAAAGAAAACCCCCAGATAACTGGAAAAACGAAGAGGCGTTTATTTGTTTAACTATTTAACCCCAGTGTTTAAACGAGTGTCATTTGTTTAATAAGAATTCAAAGAAAAATGTTTTGTTTTCCTTTTTTAAATTGTCGCTAAACTTGAAGGCAAAAGATGTAAGAAATTTAAGATTTTTAATTTAACAAACGAGTTAAAGGCTTTGAAAATTAATGGGTTTGTAGCTTGTAGCTTGCCCCAAGTAAGCAGCTGGTTTTAATGGAAATATATTTGCACGACACATACGCATTTAGAGTCAAGTGGCAAATATAATTTGTGGCAGCTGCTCAAATGGAAAAAAATTGTCATTCTAATGCTTCAATCATGACTTAGCTTGTGTTACAAAGAAAAAAGGTTAGAAAAACTAATTTTTAAGAACGTTTTATGGCTTGTAAGCTTAGCCCATCATTCACTGACATTTAATCAGTTCATCAGTCAAATATTCAATGGCTTTATAACGGCAAATACAAAACAATGTAATGAAGAAAATGGGCAGAAGCAGTAGAAGCAGCAGCAGCATTTGCAGCAGACACAACGAGATTAGGTCTCATATTAAGGCATACAACACAATGCAATACACACCACAAATTAAAATAGAAAAACTCTGTTGGCAAACTTAGGCAAAAGATTCTTTAACCGGCTCATAACTATGCCACACCATATAAGTTGCAATAAAGAATTCATAACTAAAGAAAGAAAAAACCAACATCATCCACATCATCTTCATAGCAAGCGACTACAGCACATCAGTTGCAGTTCAGTTGCAATTGTCTTACTGCAAATAAAAAATAAAATAAATAAATAAATAAATAAATAAAGTTATTTAAGCCAGAGTACAGAACAAAAAAAAAAAAAAATACACACCATATGGCTTACAAGCAAGCATATTAACTGGAATTTTCAACGTATAAATTGCATATGAACCACATACAACATAACCATCCCATACAACGTACATACCATACCATACCATACGTATGGTACGTATGTCCCCAGGGCATTAGTGAGGGAGGTATTGTTGTTAATGGTTGCCACTACCGCTTGTGATTTGTAACGGATTTCGAATTTAAATTTCATCTTGATATCATTTACTTAAAACCATAAAGAAATTGATATTCTACCAGCAAAAGCAAAGCATGTCTTTCTATCTTTGTGTCTGCCTTGTCTGTCTGTCCATATATGCAGAAAATATGCAGAAATAAATTGAAATTTTTAAAGCTTCATCATCATTATTATCACAGAAAACCGTTTGAAAACCAAAAGAAAGTCGGCAATTTTAATTCAAAAATTATTTGTTGAAAATTTAAAGAAATTTAATTGAATATTTAGATTTTTGGTTGATAAATAATAATTCAGCTCAGATTTTTTAATATACAAGCAATAAACTACATGTTTTAATAGGAATTCGAAAGAAAAAATTTAAATTCAGCTAATTCAGCTGTGAAAAACTAAATTCAGCAAAGCAAAAATATCTTCTAAAGCCTAATATATGTGACTCAGCCATAAAACTGTTACTTCAGTTAAGAAAATGGCAATTCAGCTAAGCAAAAATAATCTCTAATAGCTAATATATGCATCTCAGCTTTAAAAACGCTAATTCAGTAAAGAAAACTTTAATTCAGCTAAGCAAAAATAAGCTTTATTGGCTACTATAAGCAAATCAGTTTCAAAAATTACCATTAACCCATCAAAAGGTCAATTCAGCTGCGAAAACTTCAATTCAGCTAGGCAAAAATGATCTCTAAAGACTAATATCTGTAACTATGTTTAAAAAATGTTAATTCAGCTAAGAAAAAGTCAATTGAGCTATGAAACACTCAATTCAGCTAACCAGAAATACCCTCCAGTAGATGAGATATTGAATTCAGCTTTATAAATGTTAATTCAGCTATGAAAAAGTCAATTCAGCTAAGTAAAAATAACCTTTAATGCCTAATATATAGAACTCAGCTCCAAAAATACTAATTCAGCAAAGAAAATGTCAATTCAGCAAAGAAAATATCAATTCAGCTGAGGAAATATAATCTCTAATGGTTCATTTGTGGAACTTAGATTCAAAAATGCTAATTCAGCTGAGAAGAAGTCAATTCAGCTGAGGAAATACAATCTCTAATGGTTCATTTGTGCAACTTAGATTCAAAAATGGTAATTCAGATAAGAAAAAGTCAATTCAGCTCAGTAAAAATAACCTTTAATGGATAATAATGGAACTCAGTTCTAAAAACACTAATTCAGCAAAGAAAAAATCAATTCAGCTGAAGAAATATAATCTCTAATGGTTCATTTGTGCAGCTTAGATTCAAAAATGTTAATTCAGCTTAGAAAAAGTCAATTCAGCTAAGGAAAAATAACCTTTAATGGCTTATATATGGAACTCAGTTCCGAAAACACTAATTCAGCAAAGAAAATATCAATTCAGCTGAGGAAATATAATCTCTAATGGTTCATTTGTAGAACTTAGATTCAAAAATGCTAATTCAGCTAAGGAAAGATCAGTTCAGCTACGTAAAAATTACCTTCAATGGCTAATATATGGAACTCAGTTCTAAAAACACTAATTCAGCAAAGAAAAAATCAATTCAGCTGAGGAAATTTAATCCCTAAAGGTTTATTTGTGCAACTTAGATTCAAAAATACTAATTCAGATAAGAAAAAGTCAATTCAGCTCAGTAAAAATAACCTTTAATGGATAATAATGGAACTCAGTTCTAAAAACACTAATTCAGCAAAGAAAAAATCAATTCAGCCGGGCAAAAAGCACCCTCTAATGGTAAATATATGCGAGTCAAGTTCAAGAACGCTTATTCAGCCAAAAAAAATTCAATTCAGCTGACAAAAACACCATTCAGCTGAGGAAAAAAGCCTCTAGTGGCTAATACATGCAACTTAGCTTTTAAAATGCTAATTTAGCCAAGAAAAAGTCAATTCAGCTGAGAAAACCTTAATTCAGCGGAGCAAAATACGCCTTTGCAAACGAAAAGTCTGTTTAAACTCTGAACGACTATGACCAGCATTGTTTTCAGAGTAATTAATGTACGGGCTATTGTATTTATTCACATGAGACGGGTTGCTTTTGATTCTTTCGGTGGATAATTAAGATGAGTAGAGATACGAATAATGCATCAGGCTTTCCAGGCGTGATCTGAGAATAGTAATTAACCCTTTGGTCGAGTACTGGAGACTCAAAAAGCACTTATACAGAATAGAAATGAGCTCAATTACGATGAGAAGAGATACGAATAATGCATCAGGCTCTGCAATAGCGGCCTAAGCGTAGTAATTAACCTTTTGATCGGGTACTGTACGATCATAAAACTCTTGTTCAGAATTGAGATCGTCTGAAGCCCAATATTGAGATTCTATGGTGAATGAGAATGACTCATTGGAACTTACAAGGCCTTAATATACTTTAGGAAACCAGGCAGTAAGTTGTCTTTACTGGTAGTTCCACGGGGCAACAACATTAGGAGAGACTTGATAGGAATTGCGTATATAAATTGAGAGGAGTGCAGTAGATCCTATGGTCACAGAATTCTAGCATTTCTACAAGGCAATAATGCTGTGTGTCGTCGATATTAATGCGAGGGGCATTGGTGTTGGTCATCTGATCAATGAAATCTTCAAAAGGTACAGTGGTGAAGAAGAAGTTTCAAGTTCTAAGAACACTTCAGCATTATGTCCCAGAAGAAGAGAGTAACTGGATGTCTACTAAGCAATGGAATTTCACTGATGTATCAGAAACTCAGAGCCAACAGCAGAAACTCTATATGGTATCACAATGGTCTACTGTACGTGTAATAATTTGGTACTGACTTACCAACCTATCTACCCAGTGACCAATAAAGCAAGGGAAGGGTCTTGCCTTATACTTTTCTTGAAAATGCCCTAATTTGGGGTACATTTTCACCATTCAACAGTTTTTTTTTATTTTTTATTTAAAAATTAATATTTTTATGGGATTTTTTAATTTTTTATGGGATTTCTTTCCTTTCTTTTCACACAATTTCACTCTAAGCAATCGTAAAATTAGATTTTTTACACCAGCTTCACAAATTTGCTCATATTTTTCAGCAATTTTTTCTGCCTTCACTTATGGTTTTAATTTTCATGTGAATTTTAAATGAAAATTCCTTTCGAGGAAAAGTTCATCTATCTTCAGCTAATGCTGGCCTTAAATATTTTCATTTTTAAAACTTTTTTTTTCCTTTAAGATTTTATTTCTGGGTTACTACTGTATGTAGCAACATCACATGTAAGTTTTTAACAAAAATTTTTTAATTAAATTGTGTTGCCGATTGGAGTTTTTTTCTTCTTCTTCAACTCTGATTGTTTTCAGCTTAAAGCCACTTCAAATTGAGGTTAAATTTTCCCTTGAATCCTTTTATTTTTTTCGCTATTTTTCAATGGCATGTAACTATTAATTTTCTGGTACCTTTTTTATATATGTAGATCGCCTCCTCCCCCTTACATGGAATTTTCTTGTGGAACACAAATTTAAAATGAATTATTCCACTAAAGAGTTCAATTTAGTGTTAAAGGAGGTAAAAAAAATTTTAAAGAAAAAAGCCAAAAGTAGCTTAACAGAGTAATTTGCACAACAAAATTACAAGTTAGCGGTTAAAAAGGTACCAAAAAATAAAAATAAATTTATTAAGTGGCTAATAAAGTACTATTTATGGGAAATAATTTCTAAGTACGAGTATAACTTTAAAAGAAAAAATTTTTCTTTTCAGCAAATAACTAACGAATACTAAATTGCCATGAAAAGTACTTAAGGCCTTTATTAACAAATTTTTAAAATTAAAAAAAATAGCCAAACTAATACTAAATGAAAGCTTTTTTTATTAAAGAGAATTTTTATTAGTTACGAAAAAAGTACCAGAAAAAAGTACCAGCAAAAAAGTACCAATAATTGTGAAATACTTTCTTTATTTAAGTTCACGAGTTTCGAATTTTTTTAAAGGTACTTTATATAGCATAAAATAATATAAAAATGTTTCTTTAAATAAGAAAAAAGTACCAAAATTTTTTTACAAACTATTTAAAAAAGTACGAAAAAAAGTACCAAATAAATGCTTAACGCAAGACATTACAAAATGCATAAATAAGTCTTTGAAATTTTCATGCATTGGTTTTTTTGTTCTTTTTTTGAAGGTACGAAATAAAGTAGCAAACTGGTATAAAAATATGAAAAATGTTGCACCTATGGTACCTTTACACAAATTTCTAAGGTTTTCAAAGTACCATTTCAACTAAATATAAAGAAACTGTTCTATTTACAAAACAAGAAAAAGGTACTAAAAATTTCTTACAAATTCTTTTAAACTTTAAAAGTACTAAAAATAGTACTAAATACAGGCTAAAGGTAGCATAATAACAAAGCGCATTGGCCTGGTTATCAGTGTCAATGGCGAAAGCTATGGGGAAATGATTACCAACTTCTTTTGACCTCAATGGGATGGTCTGGATGGCACACGAAGCTTGCACAGAAAGAACTGCTCAGGAAGGTACAGCTCCTTTTAAAACTTCTCACCAAAAGTCATATTTTAGTGAAAAAAAAAAAATTTCTCGGGTGATATTATAGAAAGAACCTTTTCCAAATAGTGATTGTTTAAAAGCAAAGTTTTTTGTCAAAAAAGTACTTTTTTTTTTGTAAAAAGTACCTTTTTTGGGAAAAATAAAAGTACTTTTTTATGTACTTTTTTTTAAGGAAAAGTGCAAAAGAAAAATTTAGGTTAGAAAATAGAGCTTGGCTTTGCCCAAAAAGTACTTTTTTTTGGTAAAAGTACCTTTTTTGGAAAAAGTAAAAGTACTTTTTTAGGAAATAATACTTCTTTAAAAATAGAAAATTTTGGGTGAGAAAATAGTACTTTGCTTTAAACAAAAAGTATTGTGAAAAAAGTACTTTTTGACAAAGTAAAAGTAAATTTCTTGAGAAAGTACTTTTTGCAGAGTATTTTTGAAAGTAAAAAATTCGTATTTTTTTTAATAATTAAAAAAATTTATTTCTTTGATTTGAAAGCTCAGTCGAGATACTTTTCAAACAACCGCAAATCAATTTCCTTTTTTTCTTAATTTCTTGGAAGTGCCACAGTTTTTTTCGTTTTGCCCTCACTAACAATATTATTGTCTTTGTGTTGTTTCTTATTATTTTCATTTGTTGTTATTGTTTATTTTTGTTTTTGTTTTAACAAAGTAATGTTTTTGTGCCCAACTCAGTAGTCAAACAGCCAGTCAATATTACCAGCTACTGTACGAACGAACCTAATGAACCCCACAACTAAATTGTATAAAAACTTGGTTAAATTCGTGTGCAATTTGTATTGGCGTGTTTATCATCATGTTTCGATTTTATTTTCGGTTTGTTTCAGAACAAAAACAAAAAGTGTAAACCTTAATTTACCCGGTAGTGGTAGTTAAATGTTGTTAAACCGCAAAAATAAAAAATGAAGAAAAACAATTTTAAAGCAACTACCAATACAAGATATGTACATAAATTCTGTTGTGGCTGGCTTATGCTTTTCTTTTTGAGTTTTTTTTGGGATTTTTTTTTTTATTATTTATCGGCGACATTAGGTACCAGACAGAGAGAAAAAAACTACGAAAAAACAGCATTTTTTGGTACTAATTTTAGAATTGTTACGGGTCATTGGTGGTTTCAAGATTGTGTAGGGTATTGATAGCATTTGACAACACGATGGAAAAACAAGGCAAAATACCTTTTAAGGAAAGACACAAACTTGCTAGAATTTTTTATTGATATTTAATTTATTTTAGGCTCTGTAAGCCAGGCTTAATGTTTTTTTTTTTTTTTTTTTTTTTGTTTTCACTGTGAATAAGTTATAAGTTAAGTTAGAGTAAATTATGTTAGCTTACTCAGAGATCACAAAAAGCTTCATAGTGGGTATCTTCAGTAACACAGATAAAGAAAAAATCATATCATGAACCAAAAAAGCTGCAAGAGATAAAAGAAATGAGCAAGAAGACCAGAGAATATGGAAAAACATTTCACCAGCTAGGCAATGTTCGAGAAAAGTCTCTCCAAGTCAGATATTCTGACAAACGCTAGCCCTCTACATCATTAAAGGAGTACCAAGCTAGTATCGTAATTCAGAATCTCATGTCTTCAGGACAAAAGCATCTATTCGACCGTATCGTGTTTCTGTACTCTACCAAGTTAGCTGCAAAAACAAAAAAGGAAAAACTAGCCCTCTTCCTCAATGCATAGTTAGAGGTACTAACAAATTTCTGTCAAAGCTTCTTTCAGTGAAACGCATCTGAAATCTTAACTTTCCCAAGACTCGGGCTTATAAATCAGGCTGAATTTGACCGATGACATGAGTCATGTTGGCTTTAAAGGCCGATGCTGTTTGTGGATTATTCGCGTACAACTGCGACTTAAGAAAATCCCACAAGAAAAAATTTAGCGAAGTCGAATCGCACGATCTCGGTGATCAGTTTACATCAGCTCGTTGTGCAGGATATGCAAAATGGCCACATGTCGTTGCCGAGCATGTCATTCATGCCAAAAGAAGTTTTTAATAACCGACCTACAGCGTTCGTCGATGACGATAATGGCTTAGCCAATGCTGTCCTCAAAGAAATATGGATCGATGTCCGGCCGCCAGCTCAAAATCCATGTCAAACAATGACATTTTTCCCAGAGTTTTTCCCAGAAGACTGCTGAGAGGAAGTCCCCGAAGAAATATGTTTTCATATTTCGTTTTGTTGGAGATGTCTGGGCCACGAGACTACAGCGACACGTCTGCTCTCTATATAATCTGCACTATTATGGGACCCAACACGGATTTATATCCTACTTGACCCGTGAGGGTTTATCTACAAATGTGTGTCCAATTAATGGCATCAGCCATCCATGTACGTGGATGACCGTTCTATCACTCAATACAATCTGTAAACAGATCAGCTACATTTTCTTCGTGGTCAGAAACTTAACATCATCAGATACGGCATTTATCAGGGGCGATATAAGTGTGCGGTATAACTAGCAATGCTCCCTTCCCGGCAATCCCACCATTGCGATCATTTGATCTGTTAAACCCTGACATAGAGTCAAATATATGACCAAATCGATTTTAAACAATCACTTTATCTAGCAAAGCCCTAACAAAGTACCTCAATGATAGCTCTTTTACTACTTCGCCTATGGAAGGTAACACATGATAATTTGCCTGATTCCTGATGGGTGCTCCTAGAGGGCATCTAATATGCGTAGAGAGATACTTTTGTGGACATCTTACTGCAAGCTTTTGGAAGTTTTTAATAAACTCTGAAACTTTCGAAATAAAGTTCGAATTTTTCGAAGTTTTTAACAAACTCGGAAACTTTCGAAATTAAGTTCGAATTTTTCGAAGTTTTTAACAAACTCAGAAACTTTCGAAATTAAGTTCGAACATGGAATTTAAACGATTTTTAAAATAATTTGTGATGATCTTAGTCGAATAAACGTGAATTTCTTGCTTTTATACCAAATATTTAATTTCGAAAATAGATTTCAAAATGTTTCCCACATTTTCGAACATTAAGTCTTGTTTGATTGTTAGAATTTTGTTTTTTGGTTATTATTGATGATATTTGGTAGCTTTTAACAATCTTCAAAATTTTCGAAATTAAGTTCGAATTTTTCGAACATGGATTTTTGAAAACCTTTAACTATTTTTTAATATTTGCAACAAAAATTTGTGTAATACTTCTTGTTATTTGAAGAAAAAAATTTAATTTCGAAAACCTTGTAGCGCAAATCTTAGTTCATTCTGTAAGAGTTTTTCGATTATTTATTAGTTTCATTACATTTTTGGGTTTAAGTTTACTTTATTTGTGGATTTTTTATTTCTTCCTTTTTAATTTAAATGCATGTGGTCACGAGTTTTTGAAAGCTTGGCCGCAGTAAAGAGTGTAAATAGACTTTTTCATGACTTTGTAGTTGGAGTTTCATTTCGAATTTTTTTTGTTCTTTTCCTTACAATTTTTATGACAATATTGTTTACAAGTCTTTACTGATTTTTTTCTTCCTATTTTCTTTGTGTATGTGTTAAACAAATTTTAAATATGCATGAAGTGTGTTTCTATTTCTAGCCGCATCACTTAAGAGTATTGTAATCTTTACACTTTAAATCTGGCTTCACTTACACTTACACTTACACTTACATTTACTTGCACTTGGTAAGAAACAAAAAATTCAAACCAACATGAATGCAACACTGTCCTGAAGGTGCTGACAGATAAAGCCTGTACTTTAAGCTGCACTTTTGATCTTCAAAACAAATAAAATACGCACAGACATACACACAGTAACCTGAAACCAGATTTCGGTTAAACAAATTGCCTGCTTTGAAATTCATTTTAGTTGTTCAAGGCTAAGATTTTAAAATTTTCATATTTGAACCTGAAATTATGTTATTAACCCCTTGAGAAAATTATCCTTTTCAATGGCTTTTTATTTTTTATTGCCCTACAAGTACATACTTTAAGTTTTAAAAGTAAAAAAAAAAAATTAAAAAAAACGTGATGAGAAATCCTTCATCAATCGTTTGATTGTTTGTGTAAGTAAAACTATGTTAAGTACAGTAAAATTTAAAATCTCGAGACACTTCAAATGTATCTGGTTATCCTATAAATATTCACACCACAAAACTTAAGTACAACGTATGCTCTACACGAGTAAATTTCTAAGAAATACCACGAACACCCAGATGTTGGTGTCCACTCTGTCAAGTACGAAGTAAGACTGGGTGGCTGAGGTTCTTTTTATTGCAAAAGACTTCCCAAGGAGGACTGTTCCTTAGGGGAGCGATTAAAAGCCATTGTGGCAGGTCTGAGTTCACCATCACATGTTTAAATTGACACCGTTAGTGTTTATCATGACATTCCCAGTATATTCAGATGTTTTAGTTTAAAACACACTACATTGGATATTCTACAGGAGCGATTTGAAGGCATGCTGAACTCACATGGAGGTAATCGTTCGATTTGAGCCCCGTGCAGGACTTTTTCTTGGGGGGTTTTCTTAAGTCTCATGCGAATAAGTCAACATAACCCATGCCATTGTCAAGTCTAGCCTGGTTTATGAGCCAGAGTCATAGAAAATTGAACATTTCGAATGCGTTCTACCAAGAGAAACCGTGGCACATCAGTGACATCAATGGGTCTTTCAAACGAATAAAAAATTTCAATGATGTTTCACACACACTTTCTGTTATTGATATTTAAATATAGAAAGTGCTTAATGAATGACCCTATGTTCGCAGTATTAGAAGACTAGTAAACAAGAGTTGAATGACCCTAAGTTTGCAATATTAGTACACTAGTAAACAAGCTTTGAAATCGTCGTTGTCTACTAAGTAGTGTATTGGCTTTTTAGACTTGAGGCCACGGTTCAGATCTCCCTGGTTAGACATTTCGATCGAAATATCAAAAAAAAAATATTTCCACGGCGACTTCTTCTCATCAGATTTCTGGCAAAAGGTTCGATGATGTTTCATACACACTTTCTGTTATTGAAATTTAAATATAGAAAGTGCTTAATGAATGACCCTATGTTTGCAATATTAGTAGACTAGTAAACAAGCTTTGAAGTCGCCGTACTCTACCAGCTATTGTTTTGGTTTATTAGACGTGAGGCCACGGTTCAAGCAACTGGTCAGACATCTCGAACGAAATGTCAAAAAAAATATATTTCCACGGCGACTTCCTCTCATCAGATTTCTGGCAAAAGGTTCGATGATGTTTCATACACACTTTCTGTTATTGAAATTTAAATATAGAAAGTGGTTAATGGGTGACCCTATAGACCCTATAGTAGACTAGTAAACAAGCTTTGAAGTCGCCGTAGTCTACTAAGTAGTGTATTGGCTTATTAGACGTGTGGCCACGGTTCAAATCCCTGGTCAGACATATCAAACAAAATATCAAGAAAAAAATATTTCTACGGCGACTTGCTCTCATCAGATTTCTGGCAAAAGGTTCGATGATGTTTCATACACACTTTCTGTTATTGCAAATTAAATATAGAAAGTGCTTAATGAATGACCCTATGTTCGCAGTATTAGAAGACTAGTAAACAAGCTTTGAAGTTGCCGTACTCTACCAGCTATTGTTTTGGTTTATTAGACGTGAGGCCACGTTTTAAAACCCTAGTCAGACTTGTCGAACGATATATCAAAAAAAATATTTCTACGGCGACTTCCTCTCATCAGATATCTGGCAAAATTTTTGATGATGTTTCATACACACTTTCTGTTTTTGAAATTTAAATATAGAAAGTGTTTAATGAATGACGTGAGGCCACGGCACAAGCCCCTGGTCAGACATCTCGAACGAAATGTCAAAAAAAAATATTTCCACGGCGACTTCCTCTCATCAGATTTCTGGCAAAAAAAACTCTAAGAGTAAATGTTAAATTGCCATTAAAAAGTTTCAGAAAAAATCTGTCGTTCGTAGACGACTTTAAAGTGTAAGTCCCGCCACACATGTATAAAAATTAACACACTTACCACGGGAGTGGTGTGAGAAGCTAGGTTCTAATCCTGACTGAAGGGTTGTATTCAGCAATTATGTATGCACGTATGTAAGTAGGCAGGCTATGGTTTCTCTTTATGTAGTAGCATCGTTACAGCCACAAGAGGGATCATGTTGAGGACAGAGATTAAGTCATCAAAAAAAGATTCATGGTTTTGCAATAGAGCCCTAGTGCTGGCACGTGGTCTTGGAGTTAAAAGTTGATTTGAAGTCGCCATGGTCTAGTAGGTAGTGTGTTGGCTTATTAGACGAAAAGCCAGGTTCGAGCCCCAGGCCAGACATCAAAACAAAATATAAAAAGTATTTCTTCGGCGACTTCCTCTCATCAGATTTCTGGCAAAAACTCTGAGAGTAAATAGAAATTGGCATGAAAAGTTTCTCAAAAAAATCTGTCGTTCGGAGTCGACTTCAAACTGTAGGTCCCGCCACTCATGTATAAAATTAACACACACAATATAAGTGGTGCGAGAAACTAGGTCGTAATCCTGACTGAAGGGTTGTAATCAGTAATTATGTATGCACGTATGTAAGTAGGCAGGCTATGGTTTCTCTTTATGTAGTAGCATCGTTCCAGCCGCGAGAGGGATCATGTTGAGGGCAGGGATTAAGTCATCAAAAAAAGATTCATGGTTTTCAAATAGAGCCCTAGTGCTGGCACATGGTTTTGAGGTTAAAAGTTGCTTTAAATTAAACATGACCTGCTTAGTGACATCTCTGTTGAGGTTGGAGATCTATCTTATCCCAAGATCGAGTTCCAAGCTAGGAAAGCCAATAGGCATGCCGTAAGTAAAGTCATATCCTCTGGAATCTATGCTGTCATCCACGCTTAAAGTAACCCTAGTGGCCAGGAATATTTGCTTTTAAAATCTTGTCATCTTGTTCTGAATTTTCAATGTTTCGTTGCTTATTGGAGTTGGGTATTGCTCGGTGGTGTACCCCAGGATCGAGTTCCAAAGTAGGAAAACCAATAGGCATGTAGTAGCTAAAGTCATATTGTCTGGAATCTATGCTGTCATCCACGCTTAAAGTAACCCTAGTGGCCAGGAATGCTTTCTTTTAAAATTTTGTCATCTTGTTTTGAATTTTCAAAGTTTCGTTGCCTATGAACATGCATGCATCTTAAGTCTTTTGTTTTTAAGGGATTTAAAATTATTTGCTTCCATTGAAAAATCTCTTCTCTTTAAAACTACCAAGTTTATCTTAGTATCTCTGCCTACTTAAGTACTTTAAATTCCATTTTCTTTGCATTTTCTTTTAAGTGAACAAAAAAGGTAGTTAAAAAGGGCGTTTGAGATTGCAATGCAATTGCGCGCGCGCACACACACACACACACATTCAAAGCATTGTTGTTCTGTGTGCTAAATTAAAATGAACGCACTTGATATGAATGCAAAATTAATGTCACGCATATCATTAAGATTATATGGAGGCTTTGCCACCACACATACCTCTGTGTGACTCTCTCTCTCTCTCTCTCTCTCTCTCTCTCTCCCTGTGTCGGTCTGTGTAAACATTGAGTCCGAGAAAAACTCTTAACTTATAAAAGCTGAGAGGAATTAATTTTGTAAAAGCTGATCTAATTACATACGAGTTAAAGTGTATGCAGTGAATGGATTTGAAATTTTCTTCTGAGTGTATCGTAAAAGATTGCAGACAGCTTTTAATGCATGTAAGCTAGAGTTGTAATACATCTGAGCTGAGGTTTGTTTATGTGGTTTTTATTGTTTACAAAAAGTACAGTGAAATCCCTAAGAGAAGCAGAGTGAAATTAAAAATCATTCAAAGGCAACAAACAAAAGATCAAATATTTGCAATATATTCCCCTGGGAAAATACTGCCCCATGGAAATACAAAAGACCAGGTATTGACAATATATTCCCCTGCCAAAAATACTGCCCCTAGGCAATACATTGTTCCCTGGGAATATACTGCCCTTTGTAATTGGAAGACGGCGCCGTAGTCTAGTAGGTAGTGTGTTGGCTTATTAGACGCAAAGCCAGGTTTCGAGCCCCAGGCCAGACATCAAAACAAAATACAAAAAGGAATTTCTTCGGCAACTTCCTCTCAGCAGATTTCTGGCAAGAACTCTGAGAGTCAATAAAATTGCCATGAAAAAGTTTCTCAAAAATCTTTCGTTCGGAGGTCGACTTTAAACTGTAGGTCCCACCACTCATGTATAAAATTAACACACACAACATAAGTGATGTGAAACCTCCGGGTACAGTACTTGCCTTAATTGACAAGTGCACGTCCTCTAACCTAACCTCGTAATTGGAAAACTTAGAAAAAAAAAATTACCAAAAATCCCTAAAACTTGACATTATTCCTGCTTTTTTATGTTTTTCATTCAAATTTTCCTTCCAATGTTCCAGTCTTCTGTTTCTTCAACAAGAAATTCTCAGGTTTTTTTAATTTCTTTCTTACCACGCATGTGTCTTAAGTCTTTTGTTTTCACTGTATATACAATTGATTTTGTTTCTTAAGTAAATAATGTCTGATTGCTGTTGTTGTTGTCATTGTTACTATTTGTTATTGTTATTGTTGTTGTTGTATTATTTAATGCAATTGTAAACCTTTTTACAACATTTGACTCCATGTTGTGTGTATATCAGCAGCTGCTGTTGCTGCTGCTACTGCTGCTGTTTCACTTTACTAGCATTGCAGCAAAATGCCACTGCAGCCATTGCCGCTGTTGTTGCTGCTGTTCTGTATCTTTTATATGTTTTAACTGCTTTTATTTATTTTTTTTATAGTTTTTCTATCTAATGTAGGTCACTAGGAAAACTAATATTGTTAACCATTCACAGTTTGTTGGAAAAGAAAAAAAAAAAAACCGAAAAATGAAAAATGAAATAAAAACCACAGTTTTCTTTGACTTAAAAATTCAAAAAGAAAATTTTTCTCTCAGTTTTTCTTATTTTTCTTTTCTTTTTATGGTAACAACTGTCTCAGGAAAAGTTAAAGAAAAAAAAATTAAAAATTCTAAAATATTGTGTACTTTTGTTGGCTGGCAACTCATGTTTTCAAATATTAAAACTCATTACACTCTACATTGTTCTAACAGATGTTATAGTTCTGAAGATATGTATCTGATTTCCTATACAGTAGTAGGCCTTTCCACCTACTTTCTTCTGCCTTCATTATTACAAAGGCGTTTTAAATGTCTTGGATTGAATAAAGCACTTCCTTTCAGCTCTAACTTGTAATTTTCTAGACGTTTTATAACGTTGGTTAGTGCTCTAGCTGATGTCCTTTTTAGCGCACAAGGGCACCTTACCACAAATCAAAATACAGCTCAAGGATTCAACAGTTCCTATACAATATAACTTTCCAGACTCCAAACTCGAAATTAAATTTCTCGTTATCATTTTGGAAAATGACTGCCAACCCAAAAGGATAGTTATGTCTCGGACAGATACGTGTTGTCCATTATAATACTGCCATGTTCTAATTCCCTCAATATTAGAACCTTTCGGAGTTTCTCATGAAGCCATTTAGACCCACAATATCCATCCCTGACAGGACAGTGATTTGAAATACCCAAGTGCTTCTTTCTCTTGCAACATATCGCTAGACATGCCCCCAAAAAAGTAAAGAAAAGTTTCTCTTCTTCCCCAACTTCTGCAAAAGCCATTGATTACATGGCCAAGTCCAATGCATCTGCAATAATGACTCCAATAATTATGCTAAGCGTGCTCCTTTGGAGTCTCAACACATTAGACATGTGCCCCTTATGAAGCCTGCTTCTTTCTCTTGCAACATATCGCTAAACATCCCCACAAAAAAGTTATGAAAAATTTCTCCTCTTCCACAACTTCTGCAAAAGCCATTAATTACATGGCCAATGATGCATTGGAATCTGCAATAATGAATCCAACAACTATGCAAAGGGTGCTCCTTTTGGAATCTCAAGGTATTAGCTGTGTGCCCCTCATCAAGCCTGAGATAGACTTACTTACTTACTTTCTTACTTAATTGGCCATTAACAACTCGATTACCGAATTTCGGCCTGTCTTAACACATCCTTGCAGGCGCCTCTGCTTTTTGAGCGTAACTTCGCCAGTTGGTCACACTAATCGATGACAGGGCATACTCGATTTGGTCCTTCCAATACAAAGGTTGTTCCAAGTTTGTCCCCTTCGCTGACTTCCGAAAATCGCCGCCTCAAATACCCGTCTCGCCGAAGCATCGCTCCTTCAATTGGAGGACATTGCCGAGCCAGCTCAGCCGCTGGATGTTAATACGCTGCATAACGTCCATATCCTTGAGGAGCTCATACAGCTCTTTGCTGGATCGAATGCTGAAATCATCGCCAACTTGCCCAGGACCGAAAAGCTTACGTTAGGACTTTTCTTTCGTATGCTCTCAAGGCTGCTGCATCATGCATGCTGAGATAGATTTGCTATGCGATTTTGCTGGCATACAAAACACATTCGCAGCCTTAAGAGAATCTATGATTGCATAAATAATTCTAAGCTTGGAGGTTAAGTTAAGGTACATATATACATAATTGGTCATTAGAACCCATCAGTCAGGATTACGACCTAGTTTCTCACGCCACTTATGTTGTGTGCATTAATTTTTATACATGAGTGGCGGGACCTACAGTTTAAAGTCGACTCCGAAGGACAGATGTTTGAGAAACTTTTCACATGGTAATGTTATTTACTCTCAGAGTTCTCGCCAGAAATCTGCTGAAAGGAAGTTGCCGAAGAAATATTTTTTTTTTCATATTTTTGTTTTGATGTCTGGCCTGGGGCTCGAACCCCGGTTTTACGTCTAATATGTCAACACAATACGTACTAGACTGCAGAGACTATGGTTAAGATAATGGTAGGACATTAGGTTCCTTAACGGGCTTCGTGATCTGCTAAATTGGGCGACAACTTTTTGATTTTGGGAATTGTTTTGGAACGCAATTGTGTAAGAACAGGGAATGCAGGCTTCACGTCTAATAAGCCAACGCACTACCTACTAATCTACGGCGTCTTTAAGGTACAGTTAACCGAAAATTCAATGGTTATACCATAGCTGGCCAATTTATCCGCTCTGCAGTTTTTCGGTGACCAATTTGAATAGAGTTTCATGTCTGCATCATGTGGATACCGGCACATATATCGTGAATATCGGAATGCTCTGCCTTCACGTTGAAAGCCTCTCAGCATTCTCATTCAGGCGTCACACCAGTTTTTCAATCCCCTTTATTTCGCTTGGATGCCTTTATTCGTGTGGATACCGCCACATATATTGTGAATATCGGACTGCTCTGCCATCTCGTTGAAAGTCTCGCAGTATTCTAATTCATGAGTGGTGTCACACCATTTTCTAACTCCCCTTTATTTCGTTTGAATGTTCGGAACTTTCTTATGTAATCTTTATTCCTTTATTCACTGTGTTAAAAATCTGTGGATTCTTTATGAAGCAAACTTAAATTGAAATGATCCGAGGTATCAAAAAGTCGCTCTATACCGCCTGTAACTTTCTTTCTTTCCTTCTTTCTTATACAAGTATGAGTATTATTCTTACGATTTTATTTTCTTTTTTACAATTCTTTAACGATTCGTGCTTCAAGAAGAATAAGTTGAAATAAAATTAAGTACAGCTATTTGAAAAGCCATGTGTATCTATGTTTACTTGAACAAACAAAGATCAGAGATTTTCTTTCACACATTTTAATGGCAATAACAACAAAGAACAACAGATGAAGTTAAGAACACACTGTTTTAAGCAAAAGAAAAAAAATTGATTTCATATGCAGAACACAGTATGCTTAGACAAAAACGCTGATAAAGTTTCCATTGTTAGCATAGAGCCGTAGTGCTGCAACAACAATGGCAATGTAATAGAAGAAAATTCATAAAGATTTTCATCTCTCTCTCTCTGTCTCTCTCTGTACAACTCCCACGTTTTTTTTCTAATTTTTTTTTCTGCCTTCTTGTTCTCAAAGTGTACTTAGTTTTCTAAGCAAATTTTTTTTTTTTTTTTTGTTTTTTTTTTTTTTTTTTTTTTCAAAGCGTATGCAGTAGTCGGTATAATATCCGTAAAACATATTATTTTGAATGTTTTTAGTTTTTATTTGAAAAATCATTTGAAAAATCTCTTTAAATAAAAAAACTGAGCAGCAGCATGTATTTTTTTTTTTATTTCTTTTATTAGATAAACGCGGTAATAATTTAAATTGTCGCATGCCTTAACGCTTGTTACGCTCCGTTTGAGTTTATGACAATCCAGCGGCGTGTCATTGTTATTAACACCGCTACCAAAGCCATAACACACACTGTTAGAAAAGTAACTGCTTTCAAGAGTTTGAATGAAAAATAACTGCTCTTCTGCTGGCACTCACAATAAAACTTTATAAACACAGTTAAAATCTGAAAAGAATTTGTAAACATTTGAGATACAAAAAAAAAAAACGAAAGACTTAAGACACAAACTTTATTAATTTGTAACTGTTTGCATTGAAATCTGGCCAGAAAAATCTTATTTGCCTTTGGAACATTTTAAATAAAAATTCATGTAATCAACAACAATCAAAAGACTTAAGAAACAAACCTTAAAACAAAAGATTTAAGCAACAAACTTTATTTAATTATTAGGTTAAACTTCTAACCTGTAGAAAAACACATAAAAAACAAAGGATTTAAGACACAAACTTTATTAAATTTTAAACAATTTTTTCTTTGTAAACATTTGTAATGAAAAGACTTAAGAAACAAACCTTAAACTATTAAAAAGACATAAAATTAGCGAAGTCGCCGTAGTCTACTAGGTAGTATGTTGGCTTATTAGACGTAAAGCCAGGGTTCGAGCCCCAGGTCAGACATCAAGGACAAAAATACAAAAAGTATTTCTTCGGCGACTTCCTCTCAGCAGATTTCTGGCAAGAACTCTGAAAGTAAATAACATTGCCATGTTTGTTTCTCAAAAATCTGTCGTTCGGAGTCGACTTTAAATTGTAGGTCCCGCCAATCATGTATAAAATTAACACACACAGCATAAGTGGTATGAGAAACTAGGTCGTAATCCTGACTGAAGGGCTGTAATGACCACTTAGGTATGTATGTAAAATTAGGGAAAGTCTTACGTGATCAGTTTTGGTTCTCAATTAAAATTGTTCCTTCTTAATCCACTGAAAGGCTACACCTTTGCAACCAATCGTTTGACACAATGGCAGGTATTTAAGGTGGAGAGCAATCAATAGCAGCAAAGCATGCATATCCCACAAAAATATCGTCACAGCTGAAATATAAACTTAAAAGACAGAATCACAAACCTTCTGATCGTTTTATAGCCTCGACTGTACTAATGAAGCACTAGAGTCATCAATTACTGCTGACCACATTGCATGCTCCAACAGGACAATCTTTACGGCCTTTGCCTAGAGTCATAGGAAATTTTTTTGGTACTTCCTTATACCTCGGTACCCATGATAATATAGCTCTTAGGGTCATACCAGTTGATTCTTTAATACATGTTTCAGGGTATATATTTGTCCAATAGTGTTGTTGTTGTTGGAATTTCCGAAAACAACTCATTCGCTAGAGATCCCCACATTGCTGTAGTGGTATCTATCCATGTCAAGCGTTTATTGATGTTGGAATTTCGGAAAATAAATTATTCGCTACAGGACCACTTATTGCTGCAATGGTATCTATTGAGTACCCACCAACAGATTTTTTCAAAGCAATTGAGCGGTATATTGGCAGCCAACATTACAAAATTAGTTGCACAGTCTTTCAAGTATAAACCAGCAACAGGCCCAATACCGAAATACAAGTTTACAGTTGCCGTTGATGAGATACCAACATATTTTACCAAGTAATTGAGCCAGCATTACAAAGTTAGTTGCACAATCTTTCAAGTATAAACCAGCAATGGGGCCAGGTATGGGCCTACCGAAATACAAGTTTACAGTTGCCTTCGATGAGATACCGGCCGGAGGACTGGAACAAATACAAGCTTTGGAATTCTATTGAATTTCAAAGGCCTTGCCTTCTTAAATAAAAAATAATCTTATCGGCAACCAGATGATCAACACTGCATATTCTGGAGATATTTATTAAACGCTGTCTCCATTAGTAGTCTGTCGTTGTAGTCTAGTAGGTAGTGTGAGGCCACGGTTCAAGCCCCAGCTCAAACATTTCCAGCAAAACGAAAAATGAAAGAATATTTCATTGGTGACTTCCTATCAGCGGATTTCTGCCAACAGTTCTGTGAGTAAATAAAAATTGCCATGACGAGTTTCTCAAAAATCTGTCGTTCACAATCAACTTTAAATTATAGAGACCTCCGCTCATGTATTAAATGAATATGCACAACATAAGCGGTGTGAGAAGCTAGGTCGTAATCCTGACTGAAGTTGTGCACTGACCAATTATGTCTCCATTGCGTCTCCATTATTTACTCAACATTTTGTGTCAAACGATGGTTAATAGACCAAGTGCTACACAATTTCAAAAGTAGGAAATGGAAATTAAGCTGATTTGGTCATGCCCTAAGGAGACCTCTAGCAGGCATTACCAGAAACTCAATGAAGTCATATGCCGCTTATTATTATAGAAGACAGAGTCAGGGTAATAGTGGGCAAAGACTTCAAAAGTCTTGCCTCAAACTATATGCCTTGCTGTACGCTCCTTGCATGTGCTTATCAAGCACATCAGGCTTATTCAAGGCAATAACTTGAGGATAATAGATAAAGCCCTGTATGTAGATTCTGTGATGAGAGAAAGGCATAAACGTTCTTCCTGTCAGTTACAACATAAATAGCAAGGCTTTCATTAAGCGTTTCTTATCTTTAAATTTTGTATTCCTTTGAACGACCAATTGATGTCAACATGTGTGGAATCTGATCTTTAAAAATTTTATTCGTTTAAAACACCAATTGAATCGATTATGTGAGGAATATAACACTGTTTTCATATTTGCCGCGACTTTCTTTGAGGAGCGAATCTGAATTGTTAAATTTTCCATGACTCTGGCTATATAAATCAGGCTGTATATGACTAATTGCACGAGTATGGTGGCTGTGAGAAACCCTGTGGTTTGTGGCTCATATACATATACGTGCGACTTAGAAAAAAGCCACCAGAAAAAGTCTGACGAGGTCAAATCGCATAATTTCTGTGGCCAGTCCATATCACCTCCATGTCAAACGAACAAACATGTCCTCAAATCGTTTATGCAGAATATGGCATGAGCATTGTAGCGCACATTATTCTTCTGATAAAACCACATCCCGTTGGTGTACAGATTATCCAATTCAGGCCAAAGAAAGTTGGTAATCACCGACTATAGTAATCACCGTTGACAGCGATAGCTGGGCCAATATTGTTTTCAAAGAAATATGGACCGATGACGCTGCATGCTGAAAATCCACACCAAACAGTAACTTCTTCGGTATGAATTGGATGCTCTTCGATCTCTTATCCAAAATTCAAAAACTTTATTTGTTTACGTGCATATTCAGCCTGAAATGGACCTTATATGGTGTTCAGATATGCAACTTTATTCCATTAATAGCAATAAACGCCATTATTGAGTTCAATATTTCATAAAAAGTTTCATTTAATTATTGCGCAATAAATCCGCAAATTGTTATAATATTGAGTAAAACTTAAAATGCAGCACTCACTGTCATAAGGATGTTCAAATATCAACAACGACAAACAAAAAAAATATTGTTGAAACAATCAGGTGTTTTGTTTAACAGCTGTCAAATGAATATTGAATAAGGTGAATTGTGTATATTATTATGTCTGAACACTGAAAATATTGTACTCAATAAACCGAATATTGACTCAATAAAAGTGCATATCTGAACATAGTATTATCGCTGAATAGTTTATCAAGTTCATAGTTTTCAAGACGATATGAGCATCAACTAGATGGGTGTTATTAACTGTCCAAAAGAAGCGGAAGCCCCAGTTGGAAGGCTCTATATATGCTGGCTGAGAGATGCACTTCCATCCTTTTCTAGTCTCCTTTTTTTCTAAATTTATTTTCCCTGTTTCCATTTCTCTACTTTCTTTAGCTTAAATTTTTTCTAAGACGAACGCAATGCGTGTTTAGAACTCTGGCTGAATATACAGCCATACTTGTCCTCTAACCTAACATTAACGCATTTTAAAGGAGTGTGCGTTCTAAAGCCATAAAATGATGTCAAGATTTGTTTTGCATGGATGATGCACTTCTCCTCGTAAATATATTTTTTTCTACCTTTTCAACGTTTCATTTCTATTCACAGAACAGAATTCATTAAAACATTGTATTATTTTTCTTCCTTTTTTTGGCATATGATTTGTGATGGACATTTGTGTGTGTGTGTGTGTGCTGCCTTCAATCGTAAGCTCAGGCATCAAGCGCTTATAATCCTTTAATAAACACCTTAAAATACGAAATTTACTTGAACGCTCTTAAACAACGGGCTGAACAGCAGAGACGCCCGTTGAGTTTTGAGCCACACTTAGGCAGGCGTCAAAATAATGTGTTAATAACCTTAAGGGTCCAGGCTATAATACAACTGAAATCAGAAAATTTCTTGCTTATAACCAAGGCAAGCGACTGACTGATAATCAAACCTGAAATAATGGTCATGGGTTGGCTATAGAAATAGAAATTCTGTTGTATTAAATCAGCAACACAATATGCATAAATAATTCCCTCCTTTTTTGTTTTTTTTTCTCGCCACAGCTTCAAATTCTTATTTTTAACGCACAATTTACACTTGCCGCGGTTTGCTGGGGTGCAGTGGTGCAGACTTTAAGATTTTCCTGTTGAAATTTGTTGTTGTTGTTGGTGTTTTTAAAAGGGTTATAAACGGCATAGACAATCAATTTTAAAATGCCTGTCCATCAACAAGTGTTGGCTGTTTTTTGCTGTTTTTGTTTTTGCTCATATCTTAACTGAAATAGGCATTTTACTACGCTTAGTGTACTCGTTTTCGTATGATGATGATGATGATGAGTGCAGTTTAGTGTTATTCGAGTAGTTGAGTCTTGACTTGACTTACCTTGAGTCACAGTGTTGCTAGACGCAACATGATTTATGCGTCAGTTAACATGCTACACATGGCCTTAAGTCATAATTTAACCATATTTAAATAACCATAATTTATAACACAATGCTACATATTAAAAAGAGGAAATAATCTAAAGCACACAGCGTACCCTACACTCTACCATAGGGGAAGAAGAATTTTTATTCTTTTCTTTGAAGGCAAACGATTTTTAAAAGCATTTTTAAAAGAATACACTCGAGTCTTTGTATTCGCCAATCGAGACATCCGCTACGTTTTAAAAAGAGAAAATAATGAAAAGCACACAACACACCCTACACTCTACCATAGGTGAAGTAGAATTTTTATTTTTCTCTTCCAACGCAAACGATTTTTAAAAGCCTTCCTAATACGCTACACTCAAGTGTTTGTATTTGCCAATCGAGACATACGCTACGTGTCAAAAAGAGTAAATAATGAAAAGCACACAGCACACCCTACACTCTACCATAGGGAAAGAAAATTTTTTATTTTCCTCTTTGAACGCAAACGATTTTTAAAAGTCTTCTTAATACGCAACGCTCGGGGTTCTGTATTTGATAATCGAGATATACGCTACGTATCAAAAAGAGCAAATAATTAAAAGCACACAGCGCACCCTACACTCTACCATAAGGGAAGAAAATTTTTTATTATTTTCTTTAAAGGCAAACGATATTTAAAAGCCTTTTTAATACGCTACACTCGAGTGTTTGTATTTGCCAATCGAGACAACTGCTACGTATCAAAAAGAGTAAATAATGAAAAGCACACAGTACACCCTACACTCTACCATAGGCGAAGTAGAATTTTTATTTTTCTCTTCTAACGCAAACGATTTTTAAAAGCCTTCTTAATGCGCTATGCTCGAGTGTTTGTATTTGTCAATCGAGACATCCATAAGTCAAGATAAGCCTGACTTAGATCCAGTGAGTCACCAAGGTCTTCAAAGAACCCATTTTCCTTCTAACACTGTCACTGGATGTCTTTTATATCCCGTTCAACATATTTCACTTCCAATAGAGTTTCCATTCCAAGTAAAGCCTCATGATGTGCCGCTCATTTCCACTCATCATCTATCCGTGACATGAATGACCCCACGCCTTTCTACTTGGGGTGAATAATGTTAAACACGCTATACACCCTACACTCTACCATAGACGAACGCAAACGGTTTTTAAAAGCCTTGAAGTTTTTTGCACTGTGCGACCACTGTTGATCACTCTACAGCCAACCAGTCAATCACATATTTGCAGCACAACACCTTCTTCAACAGAAGTGTCAGCGAGTCCTGTTCACCCAGTGTCTTCTGTATGCCAGTGCCTTACAGATGACGATCATGTGCATCATCAACTCTTCTTGTTCTCAGCACAATGTCTAGGTGCTTGTATTATATTCGCCCTGCCAATACAGCTGCTTATTGCAGGCACTGTAAGTGTTCCCAGAAATATTTCAAGGATTTTTGTCCAAATAGTAAAGAAAATCAGCTCTTTTAGCCCTGGAGCTGAGATTTTTTTAAATAGTCGAGTCCAATGGTGCCCCTAAAATAATTTCTTATGTTTGATATTGACACTTTCCTCGTCTCCTATTTCAGAGGCGTGGTATTACACTCCAAAAAAAAATGAAATGACTTCACCGTCCTCTTTGCATCCACATCATATCCTTTGGGCCTCTCTTGCACTGTACTGCATAACTAGTTTGGCGTGTTCTTAGTGAAACTACTATCTTAGGAACAGATTGCCCTTCTTATTCTTCATCCATTTCGGATAGTATTTTGAATATTTAAACCACCATTTCCGATGGTCGCCTAAGTCTAGAAGGGAGTGAGTTGATTTATTAAAAATTCCCGCTTAGACATGTTGACCAAAAACGAAAAATGAATAAATATTCCTTTTAGGCGACTTCCTCTCAGCAGGTTTTTTTGGCAAAAACTCTTGAGAGAAAAATTAAGTTGCCATGAAAAGTTTCGCAGAAACTTGTCGTTCGCAATCGACATTAAACCGTAGGTATCCAGCCACCCTTGAATTAATTTAAAACACCCAACATGGTAGCTGATGTGAGAAGTCAGGTTGTAATCCTGACTAAAGGATTACACACATAACATAAGTGGTGTGAGAAACTAGGACGTTGTACAATGGGTCAATTTGACCTCCGGGTGCTGTACTTGTCTTAATTGACAAGTACACGTCCTCTAACCTAACCTAACCTAAAGGGTTGTAATGATGACTTAAGTAAGTACGGAGGGAGCCTGATTGGTGAAGTCGTTGTAGGGCTAGAATAGTGGCCTGGTTGTAGCCATTAAGAGCCTGAAATTGAGTTTCGTCTTCTTACTAAATTATGTTCTCTTTTGGGATAATAAAACCACTTTTCCCAGAGTTGTATTATACTCTCGCGTAGAGTTACTAAATTACCGCGACCAAGCTAAACAATATTGCTCTGATGAACCTTAGAATGATTTCAGCGTTTCCTTATGAAATCCTGAAATATTATTGCTCTGATGAGCCTTAGAATGCCTTCAGCGTTTCCTTCTGAAACAATATTGCCCTGATGAATTTTACCATGCTTTCAGCGTTTCGTTCCGAAATCCATTAAAGCAGAAAGGTCTTACAAGGCCTCTGTCCTCTGTTACCCATTCTAAACTACAATCAATTGCTCTTTTCTTTTTCTTTTCCTTTTCCTAGATCGTACATTTGCCAATAACCACCTGCTCTGTCTTTCGAATAGACAAACTGTCTCTTATTAAATCAAATCAAATCGAATCGAAGCAAATAAATTAAAAATAATTTCCCATAACTGTTCCAACATAAGTTTAAACACTAGAAAATTAATTTCCTTTAACAACTTCAAACAACAACAACAACCAAAGAAGTATTTTTTTTTTTTGTTTCAAATCACAAATCAAAAGAACCTTTTTCAACAGGCAAGCCGTCAAGAAACTGTCACACTTCAAAGCGTCAAATAAAACTTTAGAAAAAAAAAGTAACATGACATGAGCAATGAAAAAACAAAAACAAAAAGAAAAGAAAATCGTATGAAGGAAAGAAAAAAAAGAAGGAAAGAAAACAAAACAATTGCAGAATAAACACCCACAAGTCAACATAATTTTTCTTTGCATTTCCTCTTGCCTTTCTAGCATTAACTGCAAGACATTTGTGGCAAGAGAAAATCAACAAGTGTTGCAATAGCAAACATTTTTTTTTTTGCCAACAACTGCCACAAAAAGTAGAAAATGAAGATGAAAATGAAGCGACATCCTAAAGGCATAGGTTTAGGGTGACCCTAAAAAGGATAAAAAAAATTTTCTTTTCAAATACTTTTGTTTAAACAATGCCCCTGCATTTCTACAAATTCTTACTAATTTTTTAAAAAAAAAATTTTTTTTTTCTTTGAATTTCCTTCTTATTTAAAGGGACACCCTAAACTATGCTGGCAATTGTAATGACAGCAAAATATTAAATTATCTTTATTAAGAAGAAGATGATGATTTCATATGTATGAGCAATATATTCCACATTATTAAAGTTAATGATTCTACTGCCTTCGAAAGAGACGAAGAAGAAGAAGAAAAAAGGGAAGAAAAAAACCAAAGTTCTCTAACGGTCCCAAAGACAATTCCATGAAGAAATATTTTTCTTTTTTGTTTAAACAGCAAATTAGTTTTGAAGCAAATAGAGAATAATTATGAAATTAACTTTTGATAGACATAACAAAACAAAAGACTTAAGACACAAGCACTACAGAAAATAACCATAATTTATTTAAGAATGATTTCTTTGCAAATTAGTTGGGTCTATATTAGGTACGATATCGAGGAAAATACTGCACCACTTTGGCCAGAGAAATTATTTTACTGTGAGGGAGTCCTAGATTTGAAGAAAAAAGGGTATTCACACAGCTGCTGCAAAGCAAAAGAACACAATCACCATCTTTCGATTTCTCACAAAGAATGTCCACTATGGACAGATCAGTATATCGAATACATTGTCCATTGTAATCCTCAAACCTTTCCCTGTCTTATCAACACATGTCATTTAAAGTATTGTCCATCAAAACTCCTCAAACCTTTGCCTATGTAATCAACATATGTCATTCAAAGTATTGGCCATCTTCTTGACAATTCATGGATTATGTTCCAAAAATATTGTCCACCTGAAGCTACAACTTTTTCCCATCTTTTTGGCAATTCATGGATTGCGTCGAAAAATATTGTCCATCGGAAGCTACAACTTTCATGGACCCTATTAAGCACCGATGCAGCAGCCTTGAGAGTATTCGAGAGAAAAGTACTGCGTAAGGTCTTCTGTCCAGTACGAGTTGGCGATGATTTCCGCATCCGATTCAACAGTGAGCTGTATGAGCTCCTCAACGACATAGACGTTGTGCGGTGTATTAATATTCAGCGGCTGCGGATCTGCGGAAGTTGGCGAAGAGGACGACCTTGTATCCGTTGAAAGGACCAACTCGAGGAAGCCCTGTCATCGATTGGTGTGACCAACTGGCGTAGGCGCGCAAGAAGCAGAGGCACCTGGAAGGATGTGTTGCGGCAGGCCGAAATCCGTTAATCGGATTGTTATGGCCAATTAAGGACGTAAGGAAGTAAGCTACAACTTCTTCTCATCTTTTTGGAAATTTATGGATTCCGTCTCCAAAAACATTGCTCGTCTTTTAAGGCCCAGAAGGAAACGAACCAATTTCAGATACCCTGCTTTGAAGTGAAAGCATTCTGCATTCATTCCAAACAAATGGTTGTAGGAAGAGGCGATATAAGGATACAGGATACAGACAGGATATCGCGGATGAGGTCAAACTTCCCATTCCCTATTTGCTAAACAGTTTTTGATCCTCACTGTAATAAGTGGCCAAGCATTGTCATGATAGAGAATTACAATCTTGTGCCTGGTGGTAGCATATTTGAGGTGTTTTTTGTTTAACGATCGCTTCAAACGCATTAATTGTTGTCTGCACAAAACTCCTGTCATAATCTAGCACGGTGTTAGCAGCTCATAATATATCACATCTTTCTGAACCCACCAAATACAGAACATTACCTTGGCTTAGTGATTTCTTGCTTGGCTTGCTCTCGGCTTAGAGATTTCTTGCCCTTAGAATTGTTGTAATGCAGTCAGTTTTTCGTTGCCAGTAATAATTCGATGCGAAAATGATTTCTTCTTAAACCAATCAAACAGCATTTCAATTTTCTTTCCTTTTAAATGAGTCATGCTGCTTCTTTTAAACGGTTTAAAATGACTGCTTAAGTAAAGCCTAGTGATTGTGCAAGCTTTACTTGCGTGTGATGCCAATCTTGATGTTTTTTAATTTCTGGTTTTAAAAAACATTTTTGACTCTCCCGGGTGTTGTTGTTTGTCGAAATCACGTTTTTTGAGCCACACAAACTACTTGGAACACTGTGTTTTTGATAGAGCGTGCTCATCATATTGTCCCACATACAAACAATGGACTCGCTTGTCCAGTTTTCTTTGGAAAAAGGTGGCTCAACAAAGCTTCCCACAAATGCTGTTCTTCTCGGCAGTTTGAATGATTTTTCTAACGTGAACAAAAAACCAAAAAATTGTTGTTTGAACTTTTGACAGCTCAAAGGCTGCTCTAATACATTATTGATGTAAAACAATACATAACCAAGTGGCGCCATCTAACGTAAATGATGGGTTTTTAAGTTCTTAAACCGTTTCCCTTTGTCTCTTGAAGCACATCCTTTCATAATCCAATCGAGATAAGTAATCAAGTCTTCAAAATAAATTCAGGGAAGCACGGGCTTAACTACTATGCCAGACGCATGCATGCATACACACCTTATTGGTCGTTATATTCCTTTATTCAAGATTACGCCCTAGCTTCTCATACCGCTTATGTTGTGTATGTTATTTCTATACATGAGTGGCGGGAGCTACAGTTTAAAGTCGACTCCGAACGATAGTTTTTTTTTTGAGAAACTTTTCATGACAATTTTTTATTTACTCTCAGAGTCGTTTTTTTCTCAGAAATCTGCTGATAGGCACAGTCGACTAAGAAATATTTTTTCATATTTTGTTTTGTTGGAGTTGTTTGAGCTAGGGTTTGAACCCTAGCCTCATGCCTAATAAGCCAACACACTAACTACACTGCCTACTATGCAGTACACGCTTCCTAATATTGTCGGCTTTGTTCTTGAAGCCAATTTCTATACAAGCAGCTACTGTATCGTACATAATTACCCATTACAACCCTTTAGTCAGGATTACAACCTAGTTTCTCACAACACTTATATTGTGTGTATTGATTTGTATCCATGAGTTCCGGGACCTACAATTTAAAGTCGATTCCGAACGACAGTTTTTTTTTTGAGAATCTTTTGATGACAATTTTTTATTTACCCAGTCGGCGAAGAAATATTTTTCATATTTCGTCTCGTTGGAGATGTCTTAGCTGCGGTTCGAACCCTGGCCTCATGTCTAGTAAGCCAACGGACTACCTACACAACCTTACTTACAACTTATGTTGTGTGTGTTAATTTTTATACATGAGTTGCGGGGTCTACAGTTTAAAATTGAGTCCGAACGACAGAGAAAGTTGCCAAAGAAATATTTTTTTTTTATTAATTTCAGTTTTGTTGAAAATGTCTGAGCTGGGGTTCGAATCCTCGCCTCACGTCTAGTAAGCCAACGCAATACCTACACTATCTATTATGGTTGCTAATTTACTGTCTTTGCTCTGCTTTGTTCTTGAGAATCAAGTTCTATGCAAGCAGCAACTGTATCATGCTGACTAAAATTAACGTAACGTTTATGTTTAAATCTCATTTAATTGGACTTGGAATGTAATTGTGATTGTAAAGCAAACTTCTAAACCCGATTATATTTTGATAAAGTGGGCTGTCATGTATAAAAAAAATGGAAAAAATTGTTTACTTTTCTTTTTCTAACAAAGGCCTTCCGTCTTTTTTTTATTCTTTCTTTCGTCTTCTTTTTTTTTTGTAATCAACAAAAGATGACCTCTTTTATGGTTAGATTAACATACCATTATAAGTCATGTTCAACAGCAAGCACATGCCACAAATACTAAGTAACATAGAAAAATTAATATGTCATCAAAAGAAAGCGGGAGATAGATAGAGGAAGAGCGGACTTCCCCTTCTCTGTGTCTGCCCTTCTGTTAAAAATTATTAAAAGATCTGTGTGTGTAAGGCTTTAGTGATTTGAAAGAAAGAATTAAAAAAAGAAATGGAGGGAAGGCCTAAACAATGAAATGGAAAAATGAAAGAATTTTAAAGAAAATCTTGGTGAAACAGGTTAAGCAAATAATTTTAATTTGAATAAAAATTCTTTTAAAAAAAAAAAAAAAAAAAAAAAAAAAAACCTGAAACTAAAAAGAAAAGAAAGTGTTTTCTTTTCTTTTAAGCCTTAAACACCCAAAAAAATTTCTCCTCTCAATTTTAATATTTTAATTACAGTCGTCTCTATACAAAGTTGAAGAAAATTTTCTACGTTTTAAATACGGAAATATTTTCACATGCTTTAAATCGAAAGAATTAACAAAAAAAAAAAACGCAACAACAACAGCAACAACAATGAAACTGTCATTTAATTATCACAAGCGTATGACTTTTTGTCTACACACATTATTTTATTCTACATTTTATGACTTTCTTTCTCTATAGTACCCGTACCTAAAAACAAATGAGCAATTAAAGTCGTCATCATTACACACGTGAGACTTTATGTTATTTTTTTTCTTCTAAACCAGGCTCATTAAAGTTATTGTTGTTGGTTTTTGTTTTTTTTTTTTATTTGTCTCGTAAAAGTTACCTCGTCAGAAAAAAAATCCACTTAATACCGGTAAACGATAAACGTTTTCACTTGGCAATGAAAATAAAATTGCCACCAATTTGATGGCGTTCTTTTGGAAATTAAAATAAAAGATTTTTGGTCAACAAACGATTTGTCACAGACACTTTGGCACACGGTTAGGCTGTCGTTGGCCATTTCCTTGATTTTTTGTTACTCGCTAAATAAAACAAAAGATTTAGGAAACAAACTTTTATTCTTCACTTTATACATCTCGTCAAACAATTTTTGTTCCAACATATCCTTAGAAACACTGTCCCAACAATACTGTGTGTTGACTTTCGATTATCATGTATCTTCTTGAGAATTCGATGAAGTCACCGTAATCTAGTAGGTAGTGTGTCGACTTATTAGAGGACGGCCACGGTGCAAATCCCAGCTCAGACATCAAAACGAAAATATGAAAAATATTTCTTCGGTGACTTCCTCTCAGCGGATTTCTGGCAAGAACTCTGAGAGTAAATAAACCTACCATGAAAAGCTTCTCAAAAATCTGTCGTTCGGAGTCGACTTTAAACTGTGGGTCCCACCACTCATGTATAAAATTAACGCACACAACATAAGTGGTGTGAGAAACTATGACGTAACGCTGACTGAAGGGTTGTAATGACCAATTATGTATGTATGTTGTAGTTAACCGTGGTTAAGTTCACGCTGATAAGATTCAATCAGTAAACTCAGCGAGTGGCTTCACTCGTGCACACAAAACACTCATAAGTTAGGTCAGGTTAGATTAGCAGTAGCTTGCCGTTCTTAGACAAGTTCTCTCGGTGACCTATATGGCCCTTTGTATCACCCAGTATGATGTAAACACCCTTGTCATGATCTGAATGAATGAACATTCGCCACCATCCCCGAGATCTTTAAACGTTCTGTCACCCAAAACCCCGATAACGTCTGTACTGAAGTGCATAAACGGTTTTCCCTTTCCTCCTCATCATGGCAGCTTCTGCATTAATCCTGGTGGGGCAGACCGAGCTTGTCAGCGAAACTGTCAATAGCACAGTGTCCCATTAAAATTCGTGTTAGAATGCAAACTATTCTCTTGTCAAACTCAAGTAGTTCCCTGGTTCTCCCACTGATGGACATTGCAGTTTTGAAATACAGCAACCAAGTATGTTGGGCCATCCACGTTTTATTGAATCCCATGCTACATACATACAAATTTGGTCATTACAACCCTTCAGTCATGAATACGACCTAGTTTCTCACACCACTTATATTGTGTGTGTTAATTTTATACATGAGTGGCGAGACCTACAGCTTAAAGTCGACTCCGAACGACAGATTTTTGAGAAACTTTTTCATGGCAATTTTTATTTACTCTCAGAGTTTTTGCCAGAAATCTGTTGAGAGAAAGTCGCCGAAGGAATACTTTTTGTATTTTGTTTTGATGTCTGCCCTGGGGCTCGAACCCTGGCTTTTCGTTTAATAGGCCAACACACCACCTACTAGACCACGGCGACTTCATTGAATCCCATGCTACTTTCTCCAATTTGGAAAAGTATTCTTGTGGAGGCGCATATATCCTCTCTCCCAGCAGAGGCAGGTGTTGTGCCAACGAAGGGGCTCTTGCAATTCCTAACGCCCAGCGCTTTCATTGCTGCTTGATTTTCTACGCATGTGATCAAGTTCGGAGGAAGTAGGTTCTCGAGTTCAACCATGCGTTCAATAGCAAAAATCTCCGCCTGAAATACACTGGCCTAGTTCGGTAATCTGTATGACCCGTTCTGTGCCAGTTTATCGGAATATATCCTAGATTTTTTTGGAGGACAATAGCTTTAGAGACAAGCTCACAGCGGAGCCAGCTTATGTCAAACACACATAACTTTGGTGCATATGATGCCTGTCATCACGAACATGTACTTGAAATTGCAACTTTCCGCCTATTACAGCGTGTCTATGTGTTAAGCGTTCTTGAACAAAGCCATTTGAGCAGATGTATGTATCTACTCTAGAAAGACTCCACAAGTTCCAAACCCGTAGCCTTAATTCGTAGTCCCTTAGTCGTCAGAGGATTTTTGAGGGACAAATGAAGGGAATATAATCAAGCCGATTACATCAAGAGATTTTTAGGGATCTTCATGCAGCCAACAAAGTTGTGCCTCTCCTCAAGAATGAGCGTAGAATACACAGTTGAACTAAGACAATCGGTGCACTTTCGTTCAGTGCTATGAAGGGGATTGTGAGCCCATCAGCAGAGCAATTAGGGATCTTCATGCTGCCAACGAAGTTGTGCCTCCCCTCAAAAATGAGTGTAGAAATACACAGTTTAACTAAGGCAATCGGTGAACTTTCGTTCTGTGCTATGAAGGAGATTGTGAGCCCATCAGCAGAGCAATTAGAGATCTTCATGCAGCCAACAAAGTTGTGCCTCCCCTCAAGAATGAGTGTAGAAATACACAGTTTAACTAAGGCAATCGGTGGACTTTTGTCCTGTACTATGAAGGGGATTGTGAGCCCATCAGCAGAGCATTTTGCGAAGCAAAAGTTCCCGGAAATCATTGACAATAATGGATGTTGAGGTAATGGTTTGTGAGGGCATTGATTGTAGACTGGTTCTCCGGGTAAATCAAGAGATTTGCTCTTTAACCTCTGCTTAGAAAACACGCCAGTCGCCAGTCAGCTTAGAAGACATAATTATCTTTGAAATTCTAATTTGGGGCAATTGACAACCATCATTGTGTTAACAATGTGGAACAAAACATGTGATTGACCTCACATATGCTTATGAACAGTTTGATGTTCAAATTAAAGTAAGCAATACCAATACAACAGGGGTAACTTAATGTCAAATGATACTTGTTTTTATTGTCTCTCTGTGTGTGTATGTGTGTGTGTGTATAATTACAAAATAATTATCGTGTGTTATTAATTATGCTTTACACAGACCTTTCGGTTTAAAAGGTTAAATGCCTGTATAAGATTACAAAATAATTAAACAATTATTTCGGGTATGTTTTCCTTTCCATACAATTGTTTCTATTTTTTTCTCTCTTTCAAATGGCAGTATAAAGTTATTAGTAAAAATAGACAACAAAAAACAAAAGACTTAAGACACATACTTGATTTCCTTATGGCAGCAATTTAGTAACAGTTACGGAAGAAACAACCTGACCCCAACAACTAAATGACACTAAAGATGTTTAAAGATGTGGATGTGGATGTGGATGTGGACGGGGACATGTAGAGGTAACAGCAGCAGCTACTTCTACTTCAAAAGTCTTGATGTTCCAGACAGATACTGCTAAAGAAGCTCTTTTCCACAAACACAACTTACTAGTGGTGACTGGTTACTGGTGACTACTGGTGTAGTGACTGTTTACTGGTTCCTTAAACTTTAAATTTTATCTTTAAAATTTTCTTCTTCTTCTACTTGTTGTTTGTTGTTGTTGTTTGTTGTTGTTTTTTTGTTTGTTTGTATTTTAAATGACATTGAAGTTTGTCAACTGCTGTAAGCTTAGATGCTCTTTAATTTAGCCGATAATTTTCAATCTTTTTTCAACTCTTTTTGGAGTTCTTTTTTTTGTGCACAAGAAAATTTCTTTATTTAGCTTAACATGCTTGGCACAATGATGGTTAATTGTATGATAAAAACAAAGAAGTAAAGACTCTAAGCATGTTTATTTCTCTTCTTCTTTTCTTTTTTTTGTGTCTTAAGAAATCAACCTGTTTTCTTTGTTTAGTGGGATGTTTTCCTATTTCTCTGATGTTACTCTGGCTGCTGTTGCTTCACCTACTGTTCTGGATGATGATGATGATGATGATGCCGTTGCTTATCAGCCATCAAGTATGACTTTATTTTTGCTGCCTTTGAGACTCACAAGAACACAACCAAGAAAGAAAACATTTTTACAATGAACTGTTATTATAGATTCGCAACAGGTTGGTGGCACCGGCAACAACAACAGCAGCTTATTGTCATTGTTTTGGAACTGATTTATCTTAGATGAGCTAGAGACACTCCAAAATAAGTTGGAAAAAATAATTTTGCTAGCGTAGGCGTTTTAAACAACTGGTGATTAGAAGAAAATCAAAAGAAAATGCAACAAAAGGACTTGGATAGCCATGGTATCAAGGCTTCCAAAACAGCTTTCCTTAGGACCGAGCTTTACTTGGGACCAGAGATATAGGCAACGAAGCTAATTGTTTTCTTCAAATTAGCAAAAAAAAAAAAGTTTTGTATATAAATCGGTTAAAATCGGTTAAAAATCAGACTTGGAGGGGAAATGGCCCTAGTGCGCTGGATAGCAATGGTATCAAGGATGCCAAAACAGATTTCCTTAGAGTCGAGCTTCACTTGGGACCAGAGATATAGGCAACGAAGCTAATTGTTTTCTTTAAATTAGCAAAAAAAAAGTGCTCTGTATAAATGGGGCTCAATCGAATAAAAAATGGACCTTTGGAGCAAGTGGAAGTAGTAGGCTGGATAGCAATGGTACCAAGGATACCAAAACAGCTTTCCTTCGGGTCCAGCTTTGCTTGCGACCGAAGATATAGTCAAAATAGTATAAAAAAATTAAATTGTGACAAAATGAACTTAAAAATTTTAATAATTCTCATTGAGTTCATATCCATATATATATGACTGTAACAAAATGTCGTATTTTTCGCAAGTTGCATTTCTTTGGTAGATGATTATTTTTTTTTTTTTTTTTTTTTTTTTTTTTTTTTTTTTTTTTTTTTTTTTGTTGACGACTTGCATGTTTTTGATTAATGATTTGAATTTTTTTGAGGCGATGACTTGCATTTTTTGGATGATGACTTGCATTCTTTTGGTACATGACTTGCATTTTTTGTTTGCTGAGTTGCATTTTTTTGGTTGACGACTTGCATTTTTTGATCGATGACTTGCATTTTTTGGTTGACGACTTGCATTTTTTTGATCGATGACTTGCATTTTTTTTGGTTGACGACTTGAATTTTTTTTGATCAATGACTTGCATTTTTTGGGTGAGAAACTAGGTCGTAATCCTGACTAAAGGGTTGTAATAACCAATTATGTATGTATGTATGTATGTATGTTACTATAAAACAATGAAATAAAAAATTTCTCTGAAGCCTGAACTGTTTTTAGTAACAATTTTTTTTGAAAATATAATTTTTTTAAATGTCCATCTTTTTAATTAAATTGGTTTCACCAGAAAGGCAAATAATTTATAAAATATTTATTGATTTCTATTGCTACAACAACTAATGTATTATGAAATTGCCTTAATGGATAGCAGATTTTTCTTTTCATTGTGTTTTTCCAAACAAATTAAACAAATTTCACTTTTAATTGGCGTAACAATAACCCAATGAAACTTATAAAAGTCTATTATTTAATTATTATTAAATCTATTATTTCAATAACAGTTGTCATATGTTGTTATTATTGTTGTTTATTAAGAAACTATTTAATAAATAAAATAAAAATAAATAATAAAACTTAAATAAAATTGTTAAGCGATTACATCTCTTATGTTCAGCTGACAATGCAATTAAATCATCAGCAAAAATGTCATTGTGTTAGGCACAGTATTTTCTCGTTTTACTTTCTTCTTAAATTAAATTAAGTATTAATTATTTAGTAATAAAATTAATTAAAGAAAAAAAATAAACAAATAAAAAACACGTTTCATTACTTTCTTTTTAAAATATTTTTTTTTTTGTTTTGTGGTTCAGTTTTCTGTTATTTAATGTCATTAAATGTTATGCGTTAATAAGAGCAAAATCAAGTGAAATGTTTAACACAATTTCTCTCCAAAAACTATTTTCTTTTAACAACTTTAGATCAACGACAACAAGAAGAAATAAATACAAGAGGAATAAATAAAAAAAAAATTTTATCTCATAATCGTCCCACGATAACTAACTTTACTGACGTTATTAACAGTTAGAAGTGCTAGAATACCGCAATTTTCTGATCAACAATATATGGGGATCCCTTAAACGTGTCTTTGTATCCTATTAACCTGACATTATTTGGATTGGTGTTCAGTGTCAGCACTTTCTACCCACTATTGCTGATTCCTTCTGGAAAGCATAAATGCTTCATCATTTACAAATTTGTATTCTTATGATTTATTCTCCGCATTACAGAGTCGTATTCTGAGCCAGTGTTTAATGCATGACTCAAGCTTTTTCCTAATTGTAATGACTTAACAAAAGTTCGTATTGTAACAAATCCATTTAGCTTGAGAAGAGTCACCAACTTTCTCATTCCATCTTCCCTTTTGCCAAGTATTTTAGGTTAGTGTGGCAGGTAGCTTGCCGTGCACAGGCAATTTCGCACGGTGGCCCATTTGACAAGGGCCATGTATATGTATGACATGACAAGGGATCCTTAATGACGGCTTTGAAACACCCTGAGCTCTGGATGTAACCGGCCAGTTCCCATGCCCAGATTTTCAAGCGTTCTGTTCCCCCAAAAACCGATGACATCCGGTCTGAAGTATAATTTACTCGTATAAAAATCATTGCCAAGTATACTTCAAGCATTCTGTCACCCAAAAACCGATAACATTTATTGTGAAGTACAGTCTACTCGTATAAAAGGCATTGCCAAGTATACTCGGCGAAACATATCTTTCTACTCAGCAGAAAGACTGTAGTTCTGTCAGTGATGTGGAAATACAGCTGCCCAATGTTGCCATCCTATGGAATGGTCCGTCTCTTAAAAGAGTACGTAGCCTGCATTCCCTGTTCTTATACAATTCCCAAAATTAAATAATTGTCGCCCAATTTACCAGATCACGAAGTCCGTTGAGGAACGTAATGCCCGGCCATTATCTTAACCATAGTCTCTGTAGTCTAGTAGGTAGTGTGTTGGCTTATTAGACGGAAGGCCACACTTTAAATCCCCTTTCAGATATCAAAATATGAAAAAATATTTCTTCGGCGACTTCCTTTCAGCAGGTTTCTGGCAAGAACTCTGAGAGTAAATAACATTGCCAAACATCTGTCGTTCGGACTTTAAACTGTAGTAGGTCACGCCACTCTTGCATAAAATTAACACACACACCATAAGTAGCGTGAGAAGCTAGGTCGTAATCCTGACTAAAGGGTTGTAATGACCAATTATGTATGTATGTATGTGTGTATAGTCTCTATGGCTCTGTGGGATGATATCTTCACTTCTATGATCATTTGTTATTTGTGGTTACGGCCAGATGGTTATGAGCCTCTGGTATTTATTGCTTATAAAGTAGTCATGCTAAAGAATACCCGCAATATGATCACAATACATTTTACCAAATATATGGGGGAGTTTTAGTGGACTGTCACCTCCATGCGGTCTTTAGTGATCATGTAAGCCTGTAGTGTTCATGTAAGCCTGCCGTAGTCTGAAGCGATCTTTAGTAACTTCCTTCTTAGCTGTCCTCTGGATATTTTATTGGTCTGTCAACTTCTAGACACATACTGTTTATTTGTTATTGTTTACTAGCTATAATAGTCGTCTTACCCATTCAGTTTTGTTATTGTAATTTGATCAGTTATAGGTATAGATTTATTTTATCCTAGTTCTGCTTTAAAATTAAAATTTTAGAAAAGATTTATAACAACTTTCGGAGATATTGATCGTATGGAAGTGTTTTTTTTTTTTTTTTTTTTTTTTTTTTTTTTTCTTTCTTGTAAAGTTAGTTATAAATTATAAAAATCTATTTCAAGGTATTATAAAGGATATGATATGATATGAAGTTTTAAACGTTTATTTTTAATAAAACATTTGATTTGATTTCCTACATAAAAATTAATTTTCTCTTCTATTACAGACAGCTACGGCACAAGTTCAAGTGGTAAGTGATGAAATTTATTTAAAATTTTTTATTATTTGTTATCATCATTTAAAGAGCTTTCTGAAAACCTTAACATTTCATTTAATTTTTAAAACTATTCCATGCTTAAACAGCATCTTATGGAAATTCCTTACCTTGGTGAAAACCTTTAAGCTGTCATTCTCTGTAATTATTTGATTAAAACTCAAAACCATTATCATTTCGAAATTGTATGACTCAATATAAATCTTTTTTCCGTGTTTTTTTCTTTCGTTTGAATACATTTTGTCTTGAAGTTATAAATTTTCTAATTAAAAACCTGAGTATCAATATTATTATGAAATAAGCCACCAGCCTATAAGGACTGCCCTCTTCTTCTTAACAGATGTAAGCCAAAATGATATTTATAAAGAAGAGATTTTATGTTTCTTTAATTTTTTTTTAACAAAGTTAGGCCGGCCATCTGATGCAAAAGAATACAACATAAATGATGTTTTCAATTTCTTTCATTTTATTTCTTTTTTTGTATAAGATTTTGGGTGTTTCCTTTATGTTGTTACTCTCTGTTCTCGGAAACGACACTTGCAAAGGAACCTGGAGATTACATACATATATAATACATAATTGGTCATCATAACGCTCCAGTCAGGATTAAGTCTTAGCTTCTCACCTTACTTACGTTGTGTGTGTTAATTTTTATACATGAGTGTCGGGATCGACAGTTTAAAGTCGATGCCGAACGACAGTTTTTCTTTTCATGGCAATTTTTATTTACTCTCAGAGTTTATTCTCGTTTTGTTGGAGATATCTGGCCTGCAGTTTGAACCGAGATCTCATGTCTAATAAGTCAACATACGACCTACAAGACTACGGTGACTTCAAGTGATCCAATTGCTTGAGTTAAACTAGGTATTCTACGATCATTTTTGAAGCAGCCTCAACTCTGTTGACAGCATGATGGTCCTAAGTCCTTATTTGTTACACTTAATTGCCGCCTCTCTAACATTTCATTGAAGTGAAAGTCCGATCTATTGGCAGTAAGCCTTAAAGCAATTAATTTCTGGATCAACACACATTACACAGTTGATGCACTAGTCACTGGAATGGTACAGAGTTTACAATCCCCTAAATAGTACAGAGCGAAAGTGATCCGATTACTTACTTACTTACTCACTTAATTGGTCATTACAATACTTTAGTCAGGATTACAACTTAGCTTCTCGCAGCCACCCATGTTGTATGTTAATTTTATCTTAAAGTGGCCGGACATACAGTTTAAAATCGAATCCGAACGACCGATTTTTGAAAGACCGAAAGAAATCTCGTATTTCCTTTTGTTCGAGATGTCTAAGCCAGGGTTGTTTAATAAGCCAACCTACTAGACTACGGCGACTTCAAGTGATCCGATTGCTTCAGTCAAACTAGGTATTCTACGATCATTTTTGAAGCAGACTCAACTCTGTTGGCACCATAAAGGTCCTAACTCCTTATTTGTTACACTTAATTGGCTCCTCTCTAACATTTCATTGAAGTGAAAGTCCGATCTATTGGCAGTAAGCCTTAAAGCAGTTAATTACTGGATCAACACACATTACACAGTTAATGCGCTAGTCACTGGGATGGTACAGTGTTTGCAATACCCTAAATAGTACAGAGCGAAAGTGATCCAATCTCTTACTTACTCACTTAATTGGTCATTACAACACTTTAATCAGGATTACAACTTAGCTTCTCGCAACCACCCATGTTGTATGTTAATTTTATCTAAAAGTGGCCGGACATACAGTTTAAAATCGAATCGGAACGAGCGATTTTTGAGAGACTTTTCATGGCCGAAAGAAATCTCGTATTTCGTTTTGTTCGAGATGTCTAAGCCAGGGATTGAACCACGGGTTTTAACCGCGGGTTCTTGTTTAATAAGCCAACAAAATACCTACTAGACTACGGCGACTTCAAGTGATCCGATTGCTTTAGTTAAACTTAGGTATTCTACGATCATTTTTGAAGCATTCTCAACTCTGTTGGGCAGCATGAAGGTATAAGTAATATTGCTAGGCTTTGTTATCTTTATTTTCTAGTTCTCTTCACAAATCGCATGACCACTACTCACATTATTAGAAGACATAACAATAGGTTTGCTATTCTCTCGAATAATTATTGCAGAAGAAGTGGATTTACGATTTTTGTTTGGAAGAGGCGGAATTTCTTGAAGAAGATTTAGTCTAGAGTGGGGTTACTTTCCCATAGGGCTTGAATATTGATTAGTGATACCACAATGGGCCCAACTAGTGGACTAAGTAGCTTCGAAAGATATGTACATTCAATATTTTCAAATTTCAAGTTTGTTGCTTAAGTCTTTTGTTCGTAGAATATATGTAAGTGATGAACGTATAATAAAAGAGTTTTGGGGAAAATAAATAAAATTTGTTTAGAAAAACAAGTTTGTTTCTTAAGTCTTTTGATTTATTGAAAACAAATTAAACATGCTTTTACATGATGAGGAAATTATAATTAAAATTACAAAATTTATTGCTTAAATCGAAGAGATTTTTTTCAATTTTTCCATATTTTAGAGGAGGCTGCTTTTGAGACTTTAAAACTGTTTCTTCTTTCTGTTTTTCTTGTTGTTGTTGTTGTTTTTTTTTCTATTTTTTTCTATTTTAAAGATATAATAAATTTGTTTATGGCGTTATGTATTAATTAGATTAGCAACATTAACTGTTAAACTCTAAAAAGCTGTTTAAATAATTAATAATGGCTGACGACAACAACAACAACAACATTGGTGATAATTAGGAACAGATTAGCTGTACATTTGAACGTTAGAATTGATGATGTTTTTTGGCATTTGGGAAGCAGCTGCTGTTATTGAGAATATTATTGTTAAAGGCAATTGGTTACGAGCATTATGAATTTTGCTGCTGTGTGTAAATCTATGGAAGCCTGCCAGGCATTTCTATTAAAAACACAAAACTATAAACAATAAACAATAAAATTATAAATAAATCAACATAAAACAACCGCTAAGTTAATCAACAATGAAAATAATATAAAAAAATGAAAAAAAAAATAAAAATTTTTTAGTCCCACAATCAAAATTAAATAATACTTCAGTTTCTTATTTCTTCTTTTTCCTCTTGCGTGCTTTTCATTCTAAATTCTATTCATATAATAAATTGTGTTTTGATTTCTAGTGCCCATTCTTCTTATTATCATTACAAAGCAAAGCTATTGCTCTCTCTCTGCCTCTCTGATAATAGTTAGTTACTGACCTAGTCTTCTTAACATTTCAGCAGACATAATTTTATTCACAGCCATCATCATGCCGTTGATGTTGATGTTGAAGAAGAATAAAAGCCAAGATAATAAGCAGATTTTTATGACCTTTTTCTCTGCCTCTCAAAAAAAAAAAAAAACACCAGAGACAGCTAACCTCTGAAAGCTATGTTCAGTTTAATAGTTTGTAGGCAACGTTAGTTTTAATGAATGAAGAATGAACATAAACAATCATTAAATTTTTGAAAAAATATGTTGGACATTAAAACTTATAATTAAAACAACAACAAAAAAATCATTAAAAAATAAAATAAAACCTGCTACCAGATTACGATGTTCTCTTAAAGAAATTTTTTTTGTCTTTTGTTTTAAAACTAATTTCAAAAGCTCTTAAAAAAATTTAACGTAATTAATACAATAATATAACCGTTATATTCGATCATTAACTATTTGGTTTCCAAACTAAGAAAAGCAGCACATATTAGGCATTCATTGCTTCATTGCTTACCAAGCCGGAGGTTAGCAGAACATGCACCTTCATTAGCTCAAAGTTATTTTCTTCTGTGGCATGCATATATCGATTCCTTCGCAGAAGATCGGCTTCTCTTCTAAGGCTAAAATAGCATCAACACTTCTGAGCTGCATTAATGAAGCCACCATAGTCTAGTAGGTAGTGCAATAGACGGAGAGCCCATGCTTCCATCCCTGGCTCAGAGATCTCGAAGAAAAGCAAAAAATATTTCGTTCGATGAGTTCTTCTGACAAAACTCTGCCATAAAAAGTTTCTCAAAAATCTATTGCTCTGAATCGACTTTAAGCTGGAGGTCTCCTCCCACATGTATAAAATTAACACACGCAACATAAGTGCTGTGAGAAGCTTAGTCGTAATCCTGACTGAAGGTTTGTAATGACGAATTATATATGTATGTATACATGAAGTCGCCGTAGTCTAGTAGGTAGTGTGTTGGCTTATTAGACGTAAAGCCCTGGTTCGTATCCCAGGTCAGACATCGAAACGAAATATGAAAAAAAAATATTTCCTCGGTGACTTCCTCTCAGCAGATTTCTGGCTAAAACTCGGAGAGTAAATAAAAATTGCTATGAAAAGTTTCTCAAAGATCTGTCGTTCGGTGTCGACGTTGAAGTGTAGGTCCCACCACTCATGAACGCACAAACATGAGTGGTGTGAGAAGCTAGGCCGTAATCCTGACTGAAGGTTTGTAATGACCAATCATGCACGTATATATATAAGGTTTTCCAACAGAGACTTTCGAATTTTCTCAATTGATAACGTTCATTTGGTGAGGCTTCATCTGTCCATAAGTTATAATATATTCTGTTTGTTTTGCCAAATCACCACGAATAAAAATTGCATCCACAACAAAAAAATGGTTGTTCTGTGTTCTGTTCAGACAATAAACCGCGTGCTTTTCCCATTTTACGATCGACATAATTCTACTATTATTATGAGCTCCTCAACGACATGGAGGTTGTGCAGCGTATTAACTCCAGCGTCTGCGCTGGCTCAGCCATGTCGTTCGAATGGAGGAGGATGCTCCGGCGAGACAAGTATTTGATGCGGCGAGTCTGCGGAAAGCGGCGAAGAAGACGACCTTGTTTGCGTTGGTAGGACCAAATCGAGGAAGCCCTGTCATCGATTGGTGTGACCAACTGGCGTAGGCACGCAATAAGCAGAGGCGCCTGGAAGGATGCTTAAGACAGGTCGAAATCCGCAACTTGGGCAAAATCCAAGATCTGCCTAAAATATTGCCGCAATGCCTGAGAGTTTACAAGAGAATCTGAGGCAAATGATTTCGCATCACTCACAAGATTTCGATCTTTTGCAGACCACAATTTGAAGAACTTTGCAACGTACCCTTGTGCCTGAAGTCGCCGTAGTCTAGTAGGTAGTGTGTTGGCTTATTAGACGTAAAAGCCAGGGTTCGAGCCCCAGGCCAGACATCACATCAAAATACAAAAAACTATTTTTTCGGCGACTTCCTCTCAGCAGATTTCTAGCAAAAATTCTGAGAGTAAATAAAATTGCCATGAAAAATTTCTCAAAAATCTGTCGTTCATGGCATCATCAATCATGTATAAAATTAACGCATATAACGTAAGTGGTGTGAGAAACTAGGACGTTGTACAATGGGTCAATTCAACCTCCGGACACTGTACTTGTCTTAATTGACAAGTACACGTCCTCTAACCTAATCTAACCTAACCTGGTGCCTGCATCCATTCAAAATTAAACTGACCCAGGAACTGAAGGAAGGCAACCATAAACAATGACTTATGTTTGCTGAATAGGCTCTGAAGCAGTTGGCGAACTGACTATAATTTTCGTTGAAAATTACCTTGAGGGATGAGGCCCATTTCGGGGTGAATGAGTACGTTAGCAAACGAGATTAATAAAATTACTACGATACCAAATGTCAAGAGATCCAAGAGCAAGAGTATCCAATGCAAATCGAAAAATTCATTGTTTGTTGTGGACTTTAAGCTGACAACCATGGGATCGATCGAATAATATCCAAGAAATTTCTGCCCTTAACAACGTTATTGTATCTGCTCGTTCATTATCGTAAATGCTTACGTGACTTGTGATCCCGATTCCCTAGACAATCCCATGCTATTTCCAAATCAATCACATAAAAATCGCGTGCAGGCATGGAAGTGTATAACTGCCTAACATAATTGGTCATTACAACCCTGCAGTCAGGATTACGTCCTAGTTTCTCACACCACTTATGTTGTGTGTGTTAATTTTTATACATGAGTGGCGGGACCTACAGTTTAAAGTCGACTCCGAACGACAGATGTTTGAGAAGCTGTTCATGGCAATTTTTATTTACTCTCAGAGTTATTGCCAGAAATCTACTGAGAGGAACTTGCCAAAGAAATATTTTTCATTTTCGTTTTGATGTCTGACCTGGGACTTAAACCGAAGCCTTATGTCTAATAAGCCAACACACTGCCTACTAGACTACGGCGGCTTCAGGTGTCTAACTACCAGTTAGTATTGCTATGCTATATGCATAGACTTTCGCTTGAAAGATATTCACTTAATTTACTTGAATTGGCCATTACAACTCTATAGTCAGGATCACAACCTTGCTTCAGGCAGCACCCATATGTTGTGTGTGTTAATTTTTAGCCATGAGTGGTGGCATCTACAATTTAAAATCGATTCCGAACGACAGATTTTTAAGAAATTTTTGGAGGTAATTTTATTAACTCTCAGAAATGTGCTGAGAGGAAGTCGCCGTTCTTTTTCCATCGAAGCAAATGGTAGTCAGAAAAGCAGAATCTTTGCCTCCACTGTTTTCCAAGTAGCTTTTAAGCGGCTAGGCAAAATGTAGACGAACCTTTTGTGTAGTTTGTGTATCATTCTCATCTAGACTTTCTTTCCTCCACGATTACATGCTTGATTGTTCTGATTATGTGCTAACTGCGTCTTATTAAACCAGGCCCCCTAACGCCTATCATGCTGTGTGGTAGGGTATCTGCATACTTAAGCTTCACTGTTTATAATTCCTTTACGTGTCGTTTTATTTCAGTTTGATTATACTTTTCCCATGACATTGTTATGAAAGAACAGTTATTTACTGTTTTTCTTCTTCTTCTCTTTTTGTATAATAACCATCTGAAGTTATTTAAGTTATGCTGTTATGCTTGTGTTATTGAAGGCAATTTAAAATATTTTTCAAATTTATTTCCAGACACAATAGGTTTCTGATTAAAACGAGTGTATGTTCGTTTAACCAAATAAAAGATTTTCATTTAAATGAAATGCTGCAGTTTTATTGCAGGGTTTTATTGTAACACACGGAATTTCTCCAGCGCTTTTTATGGCGTTGAAAACAAATTTTTCTTTTCAGATTCTAAGGTGCCAAGGCTTAATAAAAATCGTCTTTGGTTTGTTTTCAAAACCATTATTTCGTTTAAAAATATTTCTTTTTATATATGTTTGTGTGTGTATGTGTGCTCTTAACGGTTTTTTTCCTATTTTTATGGAAAAGCATTTGGTTTGGTTTTGTTTTCTAACCCGTTTTTCTTCTATTCTTTTGGGCTTTGAATTTTTGGATTGAAGAAATAAAAATAAATTTTCTTTAGCTTAGGCAAGCAGGCAGACAAACAAAAGACTGAAGACAAATACTTTAAATAATTCAAAACAAAAACAACAACAACAACACTTACAGCTATAAAGTGTGAATTTTATTGTTAATAATTCCGATATTTTTTTCTTGTTTTTTTTTTTTTTAATAAAAAATTAACATTAATTTGCATACAAACATTGATTAGCTTTGAAGATAAAACTGACCGCCCTGTAAGTCTACTTTCCTTTTCTTTTGTTAGAAACAACAATACAGCCATAGTGGCATATGCACTCATATGTATCTGTGGATATAAACACATACTCAATTGCAGTTGAATGGCTACCAAACAGACTGGAATAATTTGTGGCGTCCCCTGACATTTATAAACACATGCTAACAAATGCTATACATGGCATTGGAATCGATGGATTAATAGGAGATGTATGAAGGACAGGGCAAAATGAAACTGTTCTTATTCTCCAGGAGATATAAGATGATCGGGTTTAAGCCGCCTTTTCTTAATCATGTGGCTTTAAGGCCACTTGGTATTAATACTCGATTCCCTATTTATATAGAAATTAAATACTCAGGAGAATAGAGGATAGAATTTAATACGTACCACATGTGCTGAAGATGCTGCGGTCTCAGATTAGGTTAGGTTAGGTTAGAGGACGCGTACTTGTCAATTAAAACAAGTACAGTACCCGGAGGTCGAATTGACCCATTGTACAACGTCCTAGTTTCTCACACCACTTATGTTGTGTGTGTTAATTTTATACATGAGTGGAGGGACCTACTACAGTTTAAAGTCGACTCCGAAAGACAGAGATTTTTGAGAAACTTTTTCATGGCAATTTTATTTACTCTCAGAGTTTTTGCCAGAATTCTGATGAGAAGAAGTCGCCGAAGAAATACTGTTTTCATTTTGTCTTTGATGCCTGGCCTGGGGCTCGAACCCTGGCTTTACGTCCAATAAGTCAACACACTACCTACTAGACTACGGCGACTTCAACCAAATCTCTAGGTACACAATGATTTTGCATTTCCCACTCTTGTCAAGGAATGACTCCCGCCTTACGGAAGAATATGGGCTTTTTTACGCCGTGGAGGGGTAAATGTACCTAATCGCACCATAGAGGAAGTCGTCACATCCTCCGTGTGTGGGGTACGCACCCACTAAATCCCCCCCTCGTCTCGTGGACTCGCGCCCACTCCGGAACTACGGTGGTATTACTTCGGGGTGGAGTCCGTTTGGCCCCTGCGCGTTCATATCCGCGTCCGGATTGCGTGTCGAAAGTTGAAGAGACATCAAAGTGTCTCCACTATTCCTTTCGTCCAGTTCCCTGCTTCGAATTTCGCTGAAACGTGTGCCAGTTTCATCTATACCGGCGTGCTTACATGTTCCGCAGCCTCAAGATCCCTCTCTTCTTCAGTCTTAGAATGCTCTCCACGTAATTCGCCACTGAGGTCCAATTTTCTCTACTCGCCATCATAACCCCGAAAATGTTACCGGCCGTGATCGTCCCAACTATCGACGTTAGTGCAGAGCGATAGCTCTGCCAGCGTGCACATTCGAAAACGGTGTACTCTGCGTCATCAATTATCTCCCCTTCCTCGTACAGACAGTAAGGGGAGGCGGTCTTGCCCGTTCTGTGCAGATATTTCCTAAAATATCCGCGACCCGATAGCATCTGTGTAACGTAGTAATTTACGTCTCCAAATTTCCGACCAATCCATGGCCTTATGTCTGGAATAAGTCTCGCCGTCCATCTTCCTCTATCTTCCTCGTTCCATCGTTGTTGCCATTTTAAAATGGTGTTTTCCCTGAAGTGAGCGGTTATATGACTTCCAGCCGATTTCGCCTTATAAATCTCCATCCGCTCCGCTGCCAGCAGATCCACAGGGATAATACCCGCTATCACCACTACGGCTGGAGCGGATACCGTACGATATGCCGACGCGATACGCAATGCAACCGTTCTCTGTACCGATACCAGTGAGTTTGTCCGCTTCTTAACATCCAGTGTTTCGGCCCAAATTTCGCTCCCATAAAGCATAATGCTGTTTCCAAGAATATGGGCTTTAGCATCAGGCCAAAGACACTTCAGATTGTTCCAATTACTCTATCCAAACGTAAATAGAAATAAAAACGGTCGACATTATCGCTTGTAAATTTGAAGGCTTAAACCAGACTTAAATCTTTAACTCTGGCTTAGGTTCTCTAATGAAAAATACGGTCTACTCAACTTACTTAATGTGGACTTCAAGCGATATGCCCACACTAGTCCTCAATACTTGATTAAAATATTCGAAATTGCTGTCATTCTGCAATGCTTAGCTTTAAGAAATTCCAGTAACATTGTTACTACAGCTTAAAACTTTACGGCGTTTTTGAGATTCTTTTTTAAGGTTTTTTTTTACAGGGCAGGCTTTCTTTATGCCCTGTAAACGAAAGACTTAAGACATAAACTTTATTTACAAAAACCTTATGAATTTTTTTTTCAACTAAAAAGATAAAAGAAAAGATTTTGATTTCCATAAAATCAATGAAAACTACTGGCTACAACGGATATGGACGAGTTAAGCACAAAACAAATATTCAAGAAAATGCTGCCCAAAATACTGGATGATAAAGACAAAAAGAAAGAAGAAGAAAAAGAATTTCATAAAACGTTAGAGGAAAGTGAGAACAGTTATTTGGTGTAACTAATGCCGTTAGTTGGCATTTTAGTAGCCCAAACAATATATGAAAACAATAAAAAAAAATAAACGGCAAAAAGCAACAACAACAACAATAAATATCTGTGGAAAATTGTCAAAAAAAATCTTTGTAAGCGAAAAAAAAACAAAAAACAGGAAAAACTTTCATTCCACCATGGTTTGGTGGCTGGTTTTGATTTTGTTTTTTGTTTTGTTGAGATTCTTAACAAAAGACTTAAGACAGCAACGGTAGACTTTTCTTCTTTTATGTTATTTTTTTATTATTATTATTACTGCTATTATTTTTTGTATGCTTTTTGTTGTTGTTTTAACTGTTATTGTAGATTTTTTTGTTTCTATGCTATTAACTACAGCATTTCGTTCATATTTTATTTTTATTGTTTATGGTTAAATTATTAGTACGAATAATACAACGCAATTTTGGTTGCTCTTTTATCTTTGGGAAAAACAATATGTGTACCCTACAACTCAATAAACTGTTGTTGTTCCTGCAGACAGCATCTATCCTATCCCATATGTGATCCATTGTGTAACCAACTTTCATGTCTCTTAGTTCCCCAATGTCTATTCTTTATCAGGGGAGTAGAAGCCCATACTGCTGAGCATGTACTCTTCATCGTTTCTCCAGCTTCTGAAGAAATCATTGGCCATATGGCTAAGACTAATGCCTGAGTACACAGTATACAGTATCCAGTATATCGCCGTGAACCTTTGTAGTTTAATCAGACTTTTCGTGTAGTTTCATTAACCAACTTTCATGTCTTTTAGTTCCCCAATGCCCATTCTTTATTAGCGGAGTAAAAGCCCAGATGACTCCTCTTCTCCTATGGCATACTACTAAGCATGTACTCTTCATTGTCTCTTCAGCTTCTGAAGAAGTCATTGGCCATATGGCAAAGACTAATGCCTGAGTACCCAGTATGCTCTATCCAGTATATTGCCGTGTTCTTTGTAATTTAAGCAGACTTTCCATGTAGTTTCATTAACCAACTTTCATGTCTCTTAGTCCCCCAATGTCCATTCTTTATCAAGGGAGTACAAGCCCATACGACTCCTCTTCTCCTATGATATACTGCTGAGCATGTGCTCTTCATCGTCTCTTCAGCTTGTGAAGAAGACATTGGCCACATGGCTGAGACTAATGCCTGAGTACACAGTATACAAAATCCAATATATCGCCGTGCTCTTTTGTAGCAGACTTTAAGCAGACTTTCCTTGTAGTTTCATTAACAAACTTTCATGTCTCTTAGTCCCCCAATGTCTATTCTTTATCAGCAGAGTACAAGCCCAGATGACTCCGCTTTTCCTACGATGTACTTCTGAGCATGTACTCTTCATCGTCTCTTCAGCTTCTGAAGAAGTCATTGGCCATATGGCTAACGCTAATGCCTGAGTACACAGTATGCTCTATCCAGTATATCGCCGTGCTCCTTTGTAGTTTAAGCAGACTTTCCGTGTAGTTTCATTAACCAACTTTCATGTCTCTTAGTCCCCCAATGCCAATGTTCTTTATCGGGGGAGTAGAACCCCAGATGTCTCCTCTTCTCCTATGACATACTGCTAAGCATCTACTCTTCATAGTTTCTTCAGCTTCTGAAGAAATCATTGGACATATGGCTAAGACTAACGCCTGAGTGCACAATATGCAAAATCCAATATATCGCCGTGCTCCTTTGTAGTTTAAGCAGACTTTCCTTGTAGTTTCATTAACCAACTTTCATGTCTCTTAGTGCCCCAATGCACGTTCTTTATCAGGGGAGTAGTTGCCCAGATGACTCCTCCTTCTCCTATGGCATACTGCTGAGCATGTACTCTTCATCGTCTCTTCAGCTTCTGAAGAACTCATTGGCCATAGGGCTAACGCTAATGCCTGAGTACACAGTATGCTCTATCCAGTATATCGCAGTGCTTCTTTGTAGTTTAAGCAGACTTTCCGTGTAGTTTCATTAACCAAATTTCATGTCTCACATTATGCAATGTTCCATCCAGTATTGAGTAAAGACGAAAACTACCCTGGCCGTGCTCCTTTGTAGTTTAAGCAGACTTTTCGTGTAATTTCATTTAATCATGGGTAGATTTGTTTAACCTATCTTGATCATATTCGAAGGTAACCAAATTGCTTTAATAGAATCCATTAGTATGCCGTCAATTCTAAACCAGCACGTTCTCGATGGGCCTCCCAATGTAGAGAACACAATCGAAAGTTCACTCTACAGTTTCTTAAAATACCATCATGGGCCCTATATGATAAGAAAATTCTAGTGGCTCATGGAAGCCTTTGACTGTCCTTGAGGTCATTACGTTAGAATGGGTTTTGTCATGAAGTTTGTACCCCGAAAGATTCCCAATTCCGTTTGGACGGATTAATTAGATCATTATCTAGAGACTATTGGAATACGAGGTCCAATCCGAGTATGAATTCGAAATTGAAAAGGGGGGGTGCCTTTTATTTTTGCCTTTTTATTACAGAGGTTTTGGAAATCCGCAATTCGTATACGTTCTCAGTATGTTCCAGAAGGACATCATGGCTGTACTCATGCACATTAAGCGGCTATTTAGTAGTGGAATATTTCTTGAGAATATACTCGCACAGCCAGACTGTCATAAAGTTCTGCTAGAACGTTATATCGACGTCCAAATTTGTTCACATATGTATATGTTCCTCTTACTCCTCTAGGGAGCATAGGGCCAAAACAAGTTGGCTCCAATGACCTAGATCGTCAGCGCGGTGTTTGACTTCGTTCCGCTGTAGACGTAGTTTGGATAATTCGATTGTGATTTTGCGTTTCCAGGTATGTGATGGTCGTCCGATGCGACTGCTTCCCTAGGGATTCCAATCTATGGCTTTCCTTGTGATGTCATCTAGTGGCTTGCGAATAGTGTGCCCAAGCCAGCCCCACTTGCGTCTTCTTATTTCCATCTCTATTGGTTGCTTGTTTGTATCTGACCAGAGTTGTGCATAGGATATTATGGAGGGCCAGTAAATACGCATGATTCTTTGCGTGCCTTATTAATGCGGCTGGCAATATCTGCTGATGAACAGCCATATTTATCGATTATACTGCCTAGATAGCAGAAGGACTCCACTTCATCAATTTCCTTGCCTTATAACAAGAATTTCCCTGTTGCGTTAGCATTCATTCTGAGTGATTTGGTTTTGTGGATATTCATCTTTAATCCAGCTAACTTTGCGGTTTCGCTAACTAGATCCAGTTTCGACTGCATGTCGGAGAAAGAATGGCTTAATAAGCATATGTCATCCGCCCTTCAAGGGATACCAATACCAACCTAAACTGTAGTCAGCAAATGCTTTTGAAATTTTTGTTTTCATTGGAGTTTAGAGATATGAGGTGCTAAGTAGTTAATTATTATTATTATTGCCATTAAGAGGTGCTACAATACTGTGACCTTCTGGCTCCTCGCAAGCTTATCTCGCTGCACTTTGCCTCATATACCTACATGACCTACATGAGTGCTAAGTGTCTTAGTTTTGATTCTTTTTTAAACGGTAATAAAGGGTGTTTTTTATAGAGGTATAGAACTTTAAGTTGCAATAAAATAACGATGGATTATTCGATTGACATGAATTTTATTTATCCGAAAGATAATCTTGTGGCATTACATTTTAAATATGATTTCTGGCATATGCCCGCCACGGCTGGCGCGGATGTAGTCCAATCTGAACGTCCAATTTTCGATTACTTTTTCCAACATTTGTGGCCCTATATCGGCAATAATACGGCGAATATTGTCTTCCAAATGGTCAAGCGTTTGTGGCTTTACCGCATAGACCAACGACTTTACATAGCCCCACAGAAAGTAGTCTAGCGGTGTTAAATCACAAGATCTTGGAGGCCAATTCACAGGTCCAAAACGTGAAATTAGGCGGTCACCAAACGTGTCTTTCAATAAAGCTATTGTGGCACGAGCTGTGTGACATGTTGCGCCGTCTTGTTGAAACCACATCTCCTGGACATCATGGTTATTCAATTCAGGAATGAAAAAGTTAATAATCATGGCTCTATACCGATCACCATTGACTGTAACGTTCTGACCACCATCGTTTTTGAAAAAGTACGGACCAATGATTCCACCAGCCCATAAAGCGCACCAAACAGTCAGTTTTTCTGGATGTAACGGTGTTTCCACATACACTTGAGGATTACCTTCACTCCAAATGTGGCAGTTTTGTTTGTTGACGTAGCCATTCAACCAGAAGTGCGCTTCATCGCTAAACAAAATTCGCTTATGAAAATCGGGAACAACGGTAATCTCGTTTTGGGCCCATTCGACGAATCTACGCCTTACTTGATGATCGTTTGGCTTCAATTCTTGCACGAGTTGGATTTTGTAAGCACGCAAACCAAGATCCTTCCGCAAAATCTTCCATAAAGTGGATGGACACAGATCCAATTCCTGTGCTCGATGGCGGATGGACTCATTCGGGTCTTCCTCAATGCTACGCTCTACAGCAGCAATAGCTTCTTCTGTACGCACCGTACAGCGTCTCTGGGGATGCGAGTTATCAATAAGAGTAAACGTGGTGCGAAAACGTTCCATGGTTAATCGAATTAACTTCTCTGATGGACGATTTTGTCGACGATAAAATGGACGTAGTGCGCGATACGTTTTCCGCACAGAACCATTATTTCCGAAATAAAATTGCACTATTTGCAAGCGTTGTTCAGGCGTGAGTCTATTCATGATGAATTGCCAAACCAAACTGAGAATAAATCACTTGACAGCTGTTAAATCGGTCGCCATCTTGAAAAGTAATGCCAACTTAAAGTTCTATACCTCTATAAAAAACACCCTTTAGTACACAAGAAGGCATACCATTACTCCTTTCTTATAAGCAGCCATAACCATAACAAATAGATCTTGTGGTTGCATTCAAAAGCGTACCTGGGCTACTATAGAGTACTTGGGAGCAGTGTAGCGGTTATTAGACTTGACCTTCCATAATATGCCGCTTTTTTTTTGCTTTACGGTTAATATGCTTTGGAATTTCGTTGTTTTTTTTAATTTAAGACTGGCCGCCGATAAAAAATTCAAAATTTTTTGGTTTGAGGCTTTTTTTTTTTGTTTTCAGCTGCAAAGTCACACATGATTGATTTGTTAAAGAGAAAACAAAGTTAGAATTCATGGTGCATTCATTATAATCACCATCAACATCATCAATGTTATTATCATTTGAAATGAACATGATCATCGTAAAGCAATACAGTGTAGTGTGGGTCTGGGTGTTGCTAATAGTTTAAATAAAATATTTATTTGTGGTATAAACATGGCCATGTGGTCTTGGTAAGACGACCTTAGATAATATCATGGGAATGAAAAGAAAGAAAGAAAGAAAGTTATTGGCTTAGAATTGGTTTTCAAGCAAAACAGCCACTGGTAGCAGCCAAAACAAAAAACAAAAAAAAACGAAATTAAATGAAATGAAATGCAATAAAACCGTTGTTATCCACCGCAAATGAAAAGATTTTTGAGAAAAAAAAAAAAAATTCAAAATTTTTAACAAACATTCAGCAGAAGTGCAAGAAGCAAAAGAAAAGGAGTAAAAAATCTAATCGTTAAACAAACATTTAAAAAAATTAATTAAAATTCTTCACACGATTAAACATTTAAACTTATTGCCGTGGAAAATATTTTTTCTATAAAGTTTTAAGCACCTTTAAAGCATTTGCCTCCTCATATCCATCCTCATAACCTCATATATGTATGATGAGGAGGCAAATAAAGTTTCAAATTCTTGTCAGGTTAATATCAGCATTTGCAATTTCGTTTTCATAAAAAAATATGAATAAAAACCAACAATAATTCGCTTCGGTCATGCTAATTAGAAAAAGCCAGACTCAAAGAAAGCAAAACTAAGACTTCAAACCAATCTCTTTGCCTTTATGAATAGTTTTGGATACCTTAGTTGAATGTCCTTCTGTTTGTTTTTTATCTTAGCTGCCTGCATTTGAATATGTTGCCATCACAAGGTGTTGTTCGTTTTCAATCTCAATTTCTGTCCTCTCCATGTAAACTTTATGTGGACATGCTCTGTGTGACTAACCTAAGCATTCCACTAATTGGCAGTATTGGCATAATTAAATTTAAAAGGAAGACACACGACGTTTCTCTATGGAAATTGTCATTCTAAAGCATGGATTTTGTCATTATCCTTGAAAAACAGTGTCATTGACTTGAGGGCCCATAGATTGTTTACAGTTTTCAAACAAATTTTTTGGTTGACCGTTTCAGTCACAGAAACCATGCTGTTCAGTCATCAAAAGGAAATTTTAAAAAAATATTTCTTTGGCGACTTCCTCTCAGCAGATTTCTGTGCAAAAATTTTGGAAGTAAATAAATTTGCGGCTCACATTTAACGACTTCTGAAGTAGAGGAGACTTTTGTCCACTTTCTTTGTCAGTGCCCATCTCTTGCGATGTGCAAATATAGGTTATTTAGCTCTACAATCCTTGTCAGCTTGACGGAGCTATCGTCCATTGATGTCAAGGATATAGCCTCGTTTATCAAGCTTTCAAGCTGCTTTTCCAGCGTGGGGTAGTCGTGCTTTAAATGTGCAGTCCTTGCGTTGACCAACTTCTCCCTCCCTGGTTCGTAGAAACTTGGTCAGTACAGAGACTGTGCTCACCTGTGGCGTCACAACGGGCCGCTATGCGTGCTCCAGTGAGCTTTTGGTATCAAAGCTACCACACTAACCTAATACGGTGTTCAGATATGCATCTTTATTGCGTAAATCGCAATAACCGCCATTATTGAGTTCAATATTTCATATAAAGTTTCAATTAATTATTGCGCAATAAATACGCAAATTGTTATAATATTGAGTAAAACTTAAAATGCAGCACTGTCATAAGTATGTTCAGTATGTTCATATTACAATTATCCGAACACTTTCTGTTGATATTTGACAATCGAAATGTCAACAACGTCAAAAAACAACAAAACAAAATAAAAACAATGTTGTTGTCCTTTGTTTACCAGCTGTCAAATGAATATTGAATAAGCAGCTGAACTACGTATATTATTATGTTTGAACACTTAAAATATTGTACTCAATAAACCGAATATTGACTCAATAAAAGAGCATATCTTAACATAGTATAACCTAACCTAAATAAAATTGTCATGAAAAAGTTTCTCAAAAGAATCTGCGTTCGTAAACGTGTTGAAAAGTGTAGTTCCCGCCACTCGTGTATAAAAATTAACACACACAACATAAGTGGTGTGAAAAGTTCGGTCGTAATCCTGACTGAAGCGTTGTAATGACCAATTATGTTATGTATGCGGTTGAGTCTCTAACCAATGCCATCCCAACATCCATGTTCGTTTAACAATGCTAAGGATTTCCTTGGAAAATTTCTGAACGTCCAATATGGATTCCAGGACATAGAAATATCATCAGACGTAGCATTCCTAATGAATTTGCACAGACTGATATGGAATTTACAATCTGAAATATGTAATGGGTGTTCTTCGTTCGCTTTACAATGAAGTTCAACTTCATGGCAACACAGGAAGGTACGCGCAATATTGATAAGCTCTATGGGACTTGGCAAAGACTTGGCTTACTTCTGTCTTTAAGTCACATGATTGGTCTTTACAACCCTTCAGTCAGTATTACAACCTAGTTTCTCACATGGTCATCTTAGGCAAAAACACGATTATATTCAATACTCATATGCATTTACAAAGGAAATGTATTTTATACATGGTCTCTTCAGTATTCCTCTTCGTTCTCGGTCGCACGTTTCTGCCATATTTAAGGAGTTTGTCATAGAAGTCGCCGTAGTCTAGTAGATAGTGTTTTGGACGTGTTTTTTATTAGACGTAAAGCCAGGGTTCGAGCCCCAGGCCAGACATCAAGACAAAATACAAAAAGTATTTCTACGGCGTCTTCCTCTCAGAAGATTTCTGGCAAAAACTCTGAGAGTAAATAAAAAATTGCCATGAAAAATATTCTCAAAAATCTGTCGTTCGGAGTCGACTTTAAACTGTAGGTCCCACCGCTCATGTATAAAATTAACACACACACAACACAACATAAGTGGTGTGAGAAACAAGGACGTTGTACAATGGGTCAATTCGACCTCCGGGTACTGTACTTGTCTTCATTGACAAGTACACGTCCTCTAACCTAACTTAACCTAAGGAGTTTGTCATTCATTCATCAATCACTTATCATGAGTCTATACATGGCTGCATTTAAGGCTTTGGAATGAGTTTTTCATGTTCATCGTCGGGAGCAGCACAACAGATGTTGTAAAGTGGCTGTCGTGCCGTATAACCATGACAGTTTCACTCACTGTGTTGTGACCTAAAGCACCGCTATGGAATCTGATCTGAAACAATACTGTGTAGCATATTTGTTTTTCCCTTACCCCTCTAGGTAGCATATGACTTCCACAAAGCATCTCCATCTGACACGATTCTCCGCTGTTGTCTTTGCGCCTTCCCATGTCAGAGTCTTGCAGAACCGTGCGTCTCCAGGTATTTTTTGGTCTGCCACGGTTTCTTGAACACTGGGAATTCCACTCTAGCGCTATTCTTGTAATACCAGGCGGACTTCTTTCTCAATGTATGGCCAATCCACCGCCATTTTTTTCTTTTTGATCTGCTTCTGCATGGGTTACTCCTCTGTGAGAGTCCAGAGATCTGTGTTGCTGATGGTGTTGGGCCAGAATATTCTACATATGATTCCTAGGCATTTACGTGATGGTGTTAGATATTAGCCAAGTTTCGCTACTATATAGTAACGTTGACTTTACACAATCGTTGAATATTCTTAGTTTGGTACGCCTAGATATATGTACATGCACTTCTCCATACGGAGTGCAGTCGCCGGAATGCTGCTCTCGCTCTATTGAGTCTACTATCTACATACGTCTGTTTCTGCGCCGCCGTTTGTTGTCATAGTACTGCCGAGATAGCAGAAGCTATTGACGTACTCGACTATTTGGCCCTGTAGCATGATGTTTTCTGTTTTGGTTTTCTTGATATTTATCTCAAGTTCAACTTTGTCAGGCAATTTTTCTAGGTGTTTGAGTTTTCACTGCATGTTGGAGACCTTGTGTGCAGCCCTTGCGCTAACCAACTTCTTCCATTTCCCTGATTTTGGTGGAACTTGGTTAGTACAGGGACTATGTTCACCCGTGGCATCACAACGGGCCGCTATGCGTGCTCAAGTGAGCTAGTGAGCTTTGTGATAACAGAGCTACCACTCCGACCTAACCTAACCTAACCTGGAGACCTTGTGCGAGAGTAGACAAATATCATCAGCATGATCCAAATCCTCGAGTTGGCGTGAGAGAGACTCCATGTTATTCCTCTTCTCTTTGAACAGCCTTCGCTCATTATTTCATCCAGCACGATGGTGAATGAGAGAGGTGATAGTGGGCATCTTTGCTTGACTCCAGCGTTTGTTTGAAACTGACTGATGACTGATATTGCCGTTGTGAAGAACTGAGAGCTCGGCGTTCTCGTACATAGCTTTTATTATTTTCACTATTTTCTAGGGTGCATATAATCTGCCACTATTTACAAGAGTGGAATTGTCTATATTTAAGAAGTTTCCTTGAGTTATCTAAAGAATACAAACGTTTTTATGAGAATGGATGTTCAAGTAGGCCCTTTTCCTGCTCTATTAGTATCACCTATTGTCTGTAGCATCCTCTTGTCATACATGTTTAAGACTTTGGAGTGTTTCCTGGACGCCTACTCTGTCTAATTCAAATGTTTGCAACCTTTACTCTACAATCTGTTATTATTTAATGTTTTTATTTTTGTTTTTATTTTTATTTTTTAAATATTTATTCCGTGTGTATATAATTATTGCATATTTTCTTTAGTTCATTAACCTTAAAATGCTTATTAAGCCAGAGTTGGGAGTTATTTAACATCCATTTTTTTTTAATTGGTATTGTATTCTCTGTCTGTCTGTCTGTCTGTCTCTCATTAAGCAAGAATTCTTAAATTGTTATTTCCAAATAATTTTTCAAACTTAAATTATTACATTACAACGCAAAGAATAAATTTAAAGAAAAATTAACCAAAAAAATTCCAAACAATAAACGACACAAAAACAAAAATAAAAACAGAAAAAAAAATTTATAAAAAAAAATGAAGAGAAAAATTAGAAAGAATTTCTTTGTATTTTTTTTATGACTTGATTACCGCATGCAATTACCACACAATAATGATGATCTAACTGTAGTACAACATGCCAACCAAACAACCAAACAACAACAACAACAATAAGTGAACAACATGACACCATCCACCAACAGCCACAGTAACAGCAAACTGAAGGCCTGAACTGAACTCCAGCCAAACACACTGACACTGGGAAACCAACATATAGAGTAACAAGTAAACAACAACAACAAAAATTAAAACAAAAAGAACAGAGACAAATACAAAGACAAAGCTAAAGGCAATGTCAGTTAATAAACCCTGTTATTATTACAATTTTGATGGTGATCGTGGTGGTTGTTGTTGTTGGGTTGGCATTTCATTTCAACTTTTATTCTTAAAAAAAAAACATAAGATTTTCCAGGTTGTTTTTTATTATTATTTCCGCTTGAATTAAGTAACAATTCAACATGAAATATTAAATAAAGAAGAAGAACACACAGCAAATATATGCCGCCTTAGAACAAGAAACGACACAATTAAACCAAGAAAAATTACATTTTTACACCCAAACGATAAAAAAAATGGAAAAAAATTTCAAGAAGACTATATGGAGCCCTACGCTCTTGAGAAATATTTGGAATGTATAGCAATTCTATGTGAAGCCAAATAATCACCAATCCCCAAATAATCACCTATAAGCACAGCACACAATGCTTCTTCTCTTAAAATCAGACAATTCCGTCTTCAGTCCACAGGGACTCCAGTGTACTCGCGAACGTTCATGGCCACACTAAGTCTAATACGTTAGAACTCAGAATAATCCACTAATTCCCGTGGACCTAAGCGGAATAACAATCCCATGTGAAGCCAACTAATCATTAATTAGTCACACCTATGACCGCCGCGTGCAATAGTTCTTCTCCTAAATTTAGACAATTCAGCCAGAGAGTTAACAGAGAAGCCTCCAGGGATCTCCCGAACGTTGATGGAAGTGCTGGGCTGTGCCACACTAAACCTAATACCGTTAGAACTCAGAATAACCTGCTATTTTCCGTGAAACTATGCAATTTTCATGCAAATACTTGGAGTGAATAACAATCCTATGTGAAACTAAATAATCTCCCAAGTAATCACTTCTATAAGCACAGCTTGCACTGTTTCTGCTCCTAAATTTTGACAATTCTGCTAGAGAGTTCAAGGAGAAGACTTCAGGGTACTCGCGAACGTTCATGCTGGGCTATGTTACACTGAGTCTAATGCGTTAGAACACAGAATAATACGCTATTTCTCAAGTAATCACTCTTATAAGCACAGCTTACACTGTTTCTTCTTCTAAATTTAGGCAATTTAACCTCCAGGGTACTCGCGAACATTAATGGAAGTGCTGGGCTGTGCCACACTAAGTCTAATACCGTTAGTACTCAGAATAATCCGCTCTATTTCCCATGGAACTAAGCGGCTTTTATGGAAATACTTGGAGTGAATAATAATTCTATGTGAAGCTAAATAATCTCCCAGCTCGCACTGATCCTAAAATACAGGGTCCGCCAAATAACTTTCTTTTCTTTTAAATGCTTTAAAACCAAAACTGCTGAATATTTTCTCAAATTTCTTTTTTTTATTTGAAAATACAATCCTTCCGGTTAATAATGGAAAATAATTTCATTCAAACGGCTGCCTCCGCTGGCCATACAGTAACCTACACGATCGGTCCAATTTTTAAGCACATTATCGATTTTGTGCAGCTGTATTTCACCAATGGCTTCACGAATATTGTCCTTTAAAGCGTCAATTGTCTTGTCTGCTTGTCGGTGTAACACTTATCTTTGGCGGCACCCCACAATAGTCCAACGGTGTCAAATCGCTGCTCTGAGGTGGTCAAACGACATCAGCTCTGCGTGTGTGGCACGTAGCACCGTCCTGTTGAAACCAAATGTTGCCAATAATCTCCTCTTCAATTTTTGTGAACAAAAAATTCGTTCAACATGGCCCGATAACGATCGCCATTGACTGTAACGGCCACTCCTTGCTCATTTTCGAAGAAAAATGGCCCAATTATGCCTCTGGACCAAAATCCGCACTAAACAGTGACTCGTGGTGGGTGCGTCGGCTTTTCAATGTATGCGTGCGGGTTTTCTGTACAATTTTGCTTGTTTACATACCCGCCAAGATCAAAATGAGTTTCATCTGAAAAGATGATTTTTTTTTCTAAAATCGGCATCTGTAAGTCGATCGCAGGCCCACTTAGCGAAGCGAAAACGCATTGGATAGTTCATATTCGTTCAGCGGAAGGATAAAACTAATTATCTGTCAAATCAGACATGAGCTAAGTGTTACCATTCACGAAATAAGCACTAGTTAGATGGCGGACCCGATATGACAATCCGGCCATAGACCTTATAGTGGGGTTTTCAATGCACTCGCGAAGGTTCGTGGAAGTACTGGGCTAAGACACACTAAGTCTAATACATTAGACCGCCATTTGCCGGGGAACTAAGATACTTTAATGGATTGCGTTGAACGCCAATATGACATTCGCAAGGGTCTTCATGGCAGTCTGTTTGTCTGGGTATATCATTTTATTCCCTGGGAATATTCCGCTACTAAGCAGCCATTTAAGTAGTCGCCGTAATCTAATAGGTAGTGTGTTCGCTTTTTAGACGTAAAGCCAGGGTTCGAACCCCAGGCCAGACATCAAAACAAAATACAAAAAGTATTTCTTCGGCGACTTCCTCTCAGCAGATTCCTGGCAAAAACTCTGAGGGTAAATAAAATTGCCATGAAAAGTTTCTCAAAAATCTGTCGTTCGGAGACGACTTTAAACTGTAGGTCTCACCAATCATGTATAAAATTAACACACACAACATTAGTGGTGTGAGAAACTTGGTCGTAACCCTGACTGAAGAGTTGTTATGGCCAATTATATATGTATGTAAGCAGCCATTTAAATTCAATGAGAATAACTATGACTGTTGGTTGTAAGACAAGTTAGGGACTGGCCAGTATGAAAGTTTCCATTCCGTTTTTCCATTCAAGTTGTCATTGCCTCACTTACTTACTTTATTGGTCCTTACATCCCCCTAGTCAGGTTTACAACCTAGCTTCTCGAACCATTTATGTTGTGTGTGTTAATTTTCTTCATGAGCCGTAGGGTCCACAGCTTAAAATCGACTCCAAACAACAGATTTATGACAAACTTTTCATGGCAATTTCATTTACTCTCCAATTTTTTCCATTCAAGTTGTCGTTGTTTCACTTACTTACTTAATTGGTTCTTACATCCCCACAGCTTAAAATCGACTCCAAACAACAGATTTTCAATTCTATTTACTCTCCGAGTTTTTCCATTCAAGTTGATCCTTATTTAATTGGTCCTTACATCCTCTTAGTCAGGATTACAACCAAGCTTCTCGAACCATTTATGTTGTGTGTGTTAATTTTCGTCATGAGTGACAGGACCCACAGCAACACATTTTTGACAAACACTTCATAGCAATTTTATTTACTCTCCAAGCTTTTGTTCCCAAATTTCCTTTTATTCGGCATTTTTAAGCTGGGTTTTGAACCATGGACTCTTGTCTAATAACCCACCATACTACCTACTAGACTAGGATGTATATTTCGCATTCCGGGTAGTTATAAGGAGCCTAAGCTTTGACTATATTTATTTTGTTACTCTAGAAGATCAGAAGAAGATCAAATGGATTTGAATTTTGTGCTGTATAAAGTGCTTCAGGGCACTGGTAATAATAAGGCCAGATAGCCTACCTAAGGTTAGGCAGACCTGAAGAACATGAGTCCGTTGTGATACCACAATTAATATTCGTTCTGAAGATCCAATATTATCCCTAGGAAATCAATTTGACTAGCGAATAATCTTTATATTGGAGAGTTAATCAAGAATAACAGAAAATCAAACACTTAAAACGTCCATCTATTCTCTACAGGAAGCCATTTCGACTACCGAATAGCCTTGATACTGCAATATTCCTTATATTGGAGAATTCATTTAACAGATAACAAAAAATCAAAGGTTAATAACGCCCGCCTCTTCATGACAAGAGCAGAGCACTGACACATGAGATGGAAGATAGCCTCCTTCGCTTCCTCCTTATACCCGCAACTGCTGATGAAATCATTCGAGGAGATGCTAAGTCTATCAACTTGCCTTTCAATAGAACAACACAATTTCTTTGCTGAAATAAATACAAGATTTGTCCCGTAATCAATACAAGAGTTGTCTTTGAATGACCCAAAATGTTCCTCAGAACGTAGCTGGGTAGGATGTAGGGTATAAAATGAAATGAAAAAAACAAATCCAACCATAGTTACCCAAATTGTGTTGGCAAATGTAAGAACAACGGGAGAATGGTAATAATTTAAGATTAAAGTGGTAAACCAAAGAACAAGTGCAATCATGAAAATACAGTTGTATTGTTAAGAAAAACAACAACAACAACAACAGCACCAATAAAAAAACATATTAATAAAGACACCAAAAAAAAAAAAAGAAATGAAATATTTTGACATGCAATACGTTAACCTGTGTCTTCTCATGAACTGAAGAGTTTTTGAACTCAAAAATGAATAAAAATTTACACTACAACTGCGGCCAGAGACATGAAGCTACAATCGGGGCTTTAAGAAATATTTGAAAAATGATTTTTAATTTACAATAATTATAGATTTTCTACTGCAATTAGAAAAATTCGTTTAAAATTTTGCTTTTATTTTGATTTTTTATTTGGAAAATCTTCAATTCCTTGAAAATGATATTTAAAAAAGTTCGTTGCTTAAGTCTTTTGAGTTTAGAATTTTAATTCAATTCTGATTTTATTTTCCAAATTCAACTTTAAAACAATATTTAAGATGGGAGAAGCTAGGTCAACATGTGTAAAAATAAATTCGACTTTAACTAGCAAAGCCAAGAACCACACATTTTAACAAAGCTAATGTTGAGAATTGAATCACCAACCGTGAAGTCGCCTTAGTCTAGTAAATAGTGTGATCGCTCATCAAACGTAAAGCCAGGCTTCAAACCCCCGGTCAGACATCAAAACGAATACAAAAAAATTTTTCTCCGGCGACATTCGCTCAGCAGATTTCTGGGGCAAAAACTCTGAGGGTAAATAAAAAACTTGCTACGGGTATCCTACAATATATCCATGGCATCAAGGATTCGAAAACAAGTTTCCTTACGTTCACGCTTTACCTGGGACCTGAAATATATGCGACGAAGCTAATTGTTTTCTTCAAATGAGCAAAAAAAAAAGTGCTCCGTATATACATATTTATGTGGCTCAATCGGATAAAAAATGGACTTGTGGCGGAAGTGGACCTAGTGGGCTGGATAGCCATGGTATCAAGGATTCCAAAATAGTTTTCCTTAGAGTCGGTCTTTGCTTGAGACCGGAGATTTAAACAAAATAGGTTATAAAAAGAAATTGTTGGGAAATGAACTTAAAAATTTTAATAATTCTCATTGAGTTAATATGCATATATGTATATGCATATATATGTACATATATATGTATGTATGCATATTATATAAATCCAACAAAATGTTGTTGTATCTTTCACAAGTTGCATTTCTTTGGTGGTGACTTGCATATTCTTTTTTTTTGTTTTTTTAAGCCGATAACTTTCATTTTTTTTTTGCTGATGACTTGCATGTTTTTAGTTGATGACTCGCATTTTTTTTGATCTATGTCTTGCATATTCTTTACGTATGATTTGCATATTTCTGATTGATGACTTGCATTTTTTGGCCGATGACTTGCACTTTTTTGGTCGACGACCTGCTTTTGTTTTTGAATGATGGCTTACATTTGTTTGGATGATGACCTGCTCTTTTTTGGTTGATGACTTGCAACTTTTTGGTCGATAACTTTCATTTCTTTGGCCTGTATTTTTTGGATTATGATTCGCATTTTTTTCGATGACTTGCAGCTTTTGGTTGATGACCTGCTTTTGTTTTTGAATGATGACTTGCAGCTTTTGGTTGATGACTTGCATTTGTTTGAATGATGACTTACATTTTTTTTTTGGTTGATAACCTGCAACTTATTGGTCGATAACTTCCATTTCTATAGACAAAGACCTGTATTTTTGGATGATGACTTGCATTTTATTGGACGATAACTTGCAAGTTTTGTTTGATGACCTGCATTTGTTTTTGGACGATGACTTGCATTTTTTTTTTTGGTTGATAACTTGCAACTTTTTGTTCGATAACTTCCATTTCTTTAGACAAAGGCCTGTACTTTTTGGATGAAGTCTTGCAGCTTTGACCTGCTTTTGTTTTTGAACGATGACTTGCATTTTTTTTGTTGATAACTTGCAACTTTTTGGTCGATAACTTCCATTTCTTTAGACAAAGAACTGTATTTTTTGATGATGACTTGTATTTTTTTCCGATGACATATTTTTGGTCGACGACCTGCTTTTGTTTTTGGATGATGACCTGCTCTTTTTTGGTTGATGACTTGCAACTTTTTTGTCGATAACTTTCATTTCTTTGGCTAAAGACCTGTATTTTTTGGATGATGACTCGCATTTTATTGGACGATAACTTGCAAGTTTTGGTTGATGACCTGCATTAGTTTTTGGACGATGACTTGCATTTTTTTTGTTGATAACTTGCAACTTTTTGGTCGATAACTTTCATTTCTTTGGCCAAAGACCTGTATTTTTTGGATGATGACTTGCAGCTTTGACCTGCTTTTGTTTTTGAACGATGACTTGCATTTTTTTTGTTGATAACTTGCAACTTTTTGGTCGATAACTTCCATTTCTTTAGACAAAGACCTGTATTTTTTTGATGATGTCTTGCAGCTTTGACCTGCTTTTGTTTTTGAACGATGACTTGCATTTTTGAATGATGACTTGTTTTTTTTAGGTCAATGACTTGCATTTTTTCAGACGATGACTTGCAGTTTTGGTTGATGACTTGCATTTATTTGATTATTCTGCTGTTCTGCTGTTCCAAGGGCCATAAACGTTACTATCCTTCTGATAGTCTTGCAGAGCTGAATGAATATTTTTATCTCTCGAGTGTACATATACAATTCCCGAAACCTAAAGTCTGGCAAAGCGGTAAACGAATGTCTGTAGTTACCATTCACAAGAAGACATTTTTATTGGTTTTCATTTTTTTATTTCTGATCGTTTACGATCACATTGCAATAGTTTTGGTACAGAAGCCGAATGAAGAGAAGAATGAAGAGATCGCAATAAAACATGAATTTCGTTGAAAGATTACATTAAAATTTTACTAATTAAAGTATGACTTTTATGGTTTAATTTTGAAATATGGCAGCCATAAATCAGAAAGCTATGCTGTCGTTGCTATAAAAATGTTTGGCTTTAGAAAGGGATTGGCTGGCATGCCAAATCATAAATTGAGAAAATTTCTTTCAAAGCGATACTCTTTTGGCTTTTTGAAAACACTTTTAATTTTTATTTGTTTATTGATTTAAAAAGAACAAAAACAATAACAATAACAACAAACAACAACTAAAATGGGTTAAAGGCACATTTAAGCACAATAATTATGATGATGATGATGATTAAGATGACGGTGATGGTGATGCTGATGATGTTAAATTATTTAAATAAACGCGATAATGAATGATTGAATGAATATAATGGTAGTGATGCTAATCATGAGGTCATTATTTGTTTTTAATCGAGCAACCAACCAAACGAACTGAACAAAACAGAGATTATTTGTTTTAAAAAAGGAAACATGACCCAGTAAAATACTTTTGAAAAGTTTTTTTGTATTGAAAATCCAATAAAATTTTGAATTACTTTTTCGTTGTTTAACAAACTAATTTGTTTAATAAAGGCAAACAACAAGCAACATACATACATGCATACATATAAAGAAAGAAAGCAAAACGAAATAATTAGTAGAGACCGTCTGTCTATTCTTATTAGACCTGCAAAATTAAAATCCAACAAATGAATGATTTTTAAGGTGTTTTAAAACTCATGACTAAACACACACATATATTGGCTACCCGGCTTAATGGCTGTTCTAAGCGATAGTAGAGCGCTTTTGAAAAAACGGTCAGTAGAATTTGGTGTTTTTTTGGTTTGGTTTTTTTATGCAAATTTTTTTTAACACATTTTTCTCTTTTTCTTTTTTTTTTTTGTTCCCTTTTTGGTTTACCTACATGCTCGTACATATATGGTTTAGATTCGGTTAATAATTTATATTAACGGTTTATTTTTACTTTCACATCTCAGTGAGTTATTTTTGTTACACTACATACCCTACAACACATACATTTTGGGCAGAGCATTTGGAAAACAAATTTTTCGTTTTTTTTTGTTCTCGTCATCATATGCTACTCTGTCTACAGATATTATGGAACACATTACTTTCGTTTTGGAAAAAATTTGAAGAAATGAAAACAAAAGGATTGTGGAAGTCACCGTAGGTAGGGTGAGGTCTCAAATTCAAACCCCAGGTCAGTTATCTCCTTCAAATCGAAAAATGAAAAAATATTTCTTTGGCGACTTACTCACAGCAGATTTTTGGCAAAAACTCTTGAGTGTTAATAAGAAATTGCCATGGAAAGTTTCTCAAAAAAATCTGTAGTTCGGAATCGACTTAAGGTCCCCTCCACTTATGGATAAAATTAACACACACACAACATAAGTGGTGTGAGAAGCTAGGTTGTCGACCTCACTAAGGGTTGCAATGACCGATTATGTATGTATGTATGTATGTAACGTTCTATTTTTTTTTTTACCCAAATTTTTTTGTATTTTTTCTTAAAAAGTACTTTTACTTTTTCCCAAAGAAGGTACTTTTTATCCAAAACAGTACTTTTTACCCAAAAAAGTAGCAAAGCAACGCTCTATTTCCTAACCTAAATTTTTCTTTTGTACTTTTTCTTAAAAATAAAGTACTTTTTACCAAAAAAAAAACACTTTTTACCCAAAAAAAGTATTTTTACCCAAAAAAAAGTACTTTTTACCCAAAAAAAGGATTTTTACCCAAAAAAAAGTACTTTTTACCCAAAAAAATGTACTTTTTTGACAAAAAAAAAACTCTTCGGTTTTAAACAAACACTGTTTGGAAAAAGTACTCCCGGGGTAATTTATTTTTACCTTAATACGACCTTTGGCTGTACCTTCTTGAGGAATCCTTTCTGTGGAAGCCTTCCTGTGGCATCCAGACCATTCGATTCTGATGCTTCCTTTCTGCACTACCTACATCTTGTTATTTATACTGACGCTATGATTTCAGATCATGATTATGATTAGCTAAGGCATCTTCAAGTTCAAATTTCAAAGAATTTTCGTTTGCAATTGAATCTTAAAATTTCTTTAAAAAAAAATTGTAAAGTTTGTGTCTTAAGTCTTTTTTTATTTTTTTTTTATTCAAAATTTCTTAATTTAATCTCATAAAAAAGGGCTGCCGTTTACTGGCAATTATAATAACAAGTTTTTTTAATTTGATTTTCAACACATTCAAACGAAAGAATTTTAATTGATATGCCGTTATTAAAGTATGTCTGTATGTAAGCTGTAAAATAAATAGTATTCTTGGCCGGCTACACCTGTTAATTAACAGCAGTAGATGCGGCGGCAGCTGCGGCAGTGGCAACAGTAGCCAGTAGGTTATGATGAAAGCTGTTAAACAACATTTTGTGGTTTTTTTTGTTCTTAGAAAACCTTAAAAATAAAAAAAAAACGAAACAATGAAAAAGAAAAGCAAACAATCTAACATTCATTCATTTCATTTCATTTTTCTTTTCATTTCATTACAAATATATGTATTTCTGGTTGTCACTTGGGTTTTATTGTTAGAAAACAAATGAAAAATACGTATAAGAAACGAGAAAATATTTCTCTTTCTCTTGAGCGTTCTAACGTTTAGAGTTACAAACATTAAATGACAATGACCCAAGACGCTTCGTTGATTTTATGTGTTAACACTACATGGTTTGGTTTATTGTTTATAAAAAAAAAACAACAAAAAATTTGTAGATAAAAACCATATTATTTGCGAAAATAATTTTAAAAAAAATTGAAAAAAAATTTAAAAAAAAAATATGTTTTTTAGGCAGGCAAGTGCAAATATTTAACATTTTAACGGTACAATTCTCTTTTAAAAATACTTTCAATAATGTAAAGTTTCATTTAAAGAGGTTAAAAATTTATTAACAAATAAAGAAAAAATATTTTGCTAACCAAACATCAAATATTCAATAAGGCAAGTTTGTTTCTTAAGTCTTTTGTTTTACTTAAACAAATACCGCTAGAAATGAAGATTTCCTAGAAATCAAACAGAGGACTGCAAAAAGTTCTATACAAGCGCCTTCAGTTCAAGGCAAAACTCTTTATTTTCGCATATTCTGAGACGAGATCACTTTCTCAAGCTAAAGATCGTCTTTGGAGGGGGTTAAGATTCTTAATGAAATCTGTTAGAAGTCGCCGTAGTCTAGTAGGCAGTGTGTTGGCTTATCAGACTCAAAAGCCTGGGTTCGAGCCCCAGGCCAGGCATCAAAGACAAAAATAAAAAAGTATTTTTTCGGCGACTTCCTCTCAGTAGATTTCTGGCAAAAACTCTGAGAGTAAATAAAATTGCCATGAAAAAGTTTCTCAAAAATCTGTCGTTCGGAGTCGACTTTAAACTGTAGGTCCCACCACTCATGTATAAAATGAACACACACAACATAAGTGGTGTGAGAAACTAGGACGTTGTACAATGGATCAATTCGACCTCCGGGTACTGTACTTGTCTTAATTGGCAAGTACACGTCCTCTAACCTAACCTAACCTAACCTAATGAAATCTGTTTCATCAAATTGTGTTTCTGATTTCAGGATTTGTTTAGCAAACAGACAAATGCAAAAATTGTTAAACAAGATTAGCTTTCAAGATAAAAGTATTTCTTTTTCCATATTCTGAGACGGCGCCACTTTCTCAAGCTAAAGATCGTCATTGGTGAGGTTAAGATTTGAATTTCTTAATGAAATTTATTTAACAGGCTTCCAAACTCCGTCTTGTTGAAGCAATATCTTATAAAATTTGCTGCCAATTATTCAGTTTGTTTTACAAAATCTTTGTAAATTTTTTCTTGCTCTTCCCTCACTTTCGAATCATCATAACCATCCTAACGAGCTCACAGATTTTGATGTTTGCCATCTTGTTGCAGCAATATCTTGTTAAATTTGCTGTCAATTATTCAGTTTTTGTTGCAAAATTTTTGTAAATTTTTTCGTGCGCTTTCCTCACTTTGCAATCACCATAACCATCCTAACGGGCTTTCAGACTTTGACGTTTGCCACCTTGTTGCAGCAATATCTTGAAAAATTAGTTGTAAATTATGCTGTCTGTTTTACAAAATCTTTGTAGATTTTTTCGTGCGCTTTCCTCACTTTACAATCACCATAGTCATACTGCCAAGAGCACATAATACATACATACATACATAATTGGTTATTACAACCCTTCAGTCAGGATTACGACCTAGCTTCTCACACCACTTATGTTGTTTGTGTGAATTTTATACATGAGTGGCGGGACCTACAGTTTAAAGTCGATTTCGAAAGACAGTTTTTTTATTTACTCTCAGAATTTTTGTCAGAAATCTGCTGAAAGGAAGGCGCCAAGGAAATATTTTTCATATTTCGATTTGATCGAGATGTCTGACCTAAGGTTTGAACCGTGGCCTCATGTCTAATAAGCCAAAACACTAGACTACGGCGACTTCAAATTTGTCGTCAATTATTCAGTTTGTTTTGCAAAATCATTGTGGACGTACATATATAGCGTGTGGGTGTACTGATTCCCTCACTTAACAATCACCATAACCATACTTCCAAAAGTAATATTCGCAAAGTAATGGATAGATTCAAGTCCATTGGTTCAGTAAACGATTCAACACCGCTGTCCTTAGGAAGAATCCAAGTCAATAGATTTCCCATCGCTCAAATGAACTCGGCCTTTCATAGACCAAAAAGTGAAGAATTTTGCATCGTGACATTGGCCTGCAGCCAGCCGTAGAGAGTTCAACTGACCCAGAAGAACAGAAGAAAATAAACGACCCCAGACAACGACTTATGTTCACTGAGGGTGCTCTGGAGCAGTTGGCAAACTTACCATTTTGCGATTGTCATAGTCGTCCTACCAAGAGCACTATTCGCAATGTGTTGGATAAATTCCAGTCTACTGGTTCAGCAAACGATAGAGCAACACTCATATGTCGATGAGACACAAGATCTGTCGAAAATATCACAGCTCTTCGGAAGAATCTGCGAGAGAATCCAAGGCAATAGACTTCGCGTTGCTTACAAAAACTCTGCATTTGCAGACCACAAATTGGCGAATATTGCATCGTGACTAGCACGTGTACCCATGTACATAATTTGTCTGATCCACGACCTGAAGTTAAATAACCAAAGACATCAATGTGTGTTCGTTGAATGGTCTCCGAAGCAGTTGAATTGTAATTCAACTGACTGAGACCCATTTCTGGATGGGCTTTGTTCTTGCAACCATAGCTGCTGTATTAAAAAAATTATTGAACGCTTTAAGCTTTTAATTTAATTGTGATTTTAGCGTTTCAAAGCGAATACAATTTTTTATGGCATTCCATGATTAATTAATGTTTTTTCTCATATGAATTAAATTAAATTTAATATACGCGTGTTAATAGATTTTTTTGTTTTAATCAAATAAATGCTAAAGAACTTTCGCCATCAGCAAGAAATATACGATCTCATGATAGTCTACAACACAGTCAATGTATTAATCTTCTCCTGTGAATGAATTATGAGCTTGCCTTACCCTCTTGTCTCTTGAGAGCGGTGGCGGACTTAGTTATAAATACTACCGAACTAGGGGTGACAGACCCTAGAATATACAGGAGTTCTTTGTGTTACCGTATGAAAGGATTTGTGTAATTCGTGAGTAAAGAATTTCATTAAATCTTTCAAAGATATTTGTAGTATCGCCTGCTTCCTATCTTTAAATTAAATTTATTTAAATGAAACAAAGTTTTTGGAGCGCATCCGAAATATCCAATTTTCCACAACTCTGGTGCATGAATCAAGCTGAATTTGTAAGATAACAGGGGTTATGTTGTCTTTAAGAACATCGTTAGTTTGTAATTTATTCGCATACATCAGCGACTTAAGAAAACCCCACGAGAAAAAGTCTAACAGGATCAAATCGGTCCAGTTCACATTATTTCCGCATGTGATGACCATGCCCTCAATTCCAATATGACATAAGCAGCTTATGATATGGCACGATCCTGTTGAAACCACATGTCGTTGATGTTCAGATCAACCAATTCAGACCAAAAGAAGTTGATAGTCATCGACCTAAAGGGCTCGGTTTCAATGATTTGAAGTTGAAAGTTATTCAACCTCGAAAAGACTTAACGTCGTTCTTAAAGAAATATGGACCGCTTCACACCAAACAGTGAGTTTTTCGGAGTTTATTTTACATTTTAAAATCCAAATTAATCTCTTGTGGATTAATATCGTCCCAAAATTCAACAATCCATGATGAAACGAACGCAGTACATTACCCTATAGTCCCTGCAGGATAGAGATGAGAGCTTTCATATATGGGGCATATATCCTTTAGACACAAGATCAATAAAGGGAATAGGGCCGCTGCCATCACAGTGGTACACCACTCTTCCAGCTTAAACCAAAACCTATAGAACTGGTCCAACAGCGGCATGGGAGGCCCATTACATATGTAATGAGAGGTTAAGGCATCGAAATGCATTGAGTTGGCTTGGAAATCCTACATAGAGCGATAACATGTGTACTTAATTGTTGATTACAAGCCTTTATTCACGATTGCAATCTAGTTTCTTACACTACCCATGTTGCGAGTGTTAATTTTATCCATAAGTGGCATGACATACACAGTTTAAATCTCTTCTCTGAACGATAAATTGTTGACAAACTTTTCTTGGCAATTTTTATTTTACTCTCAGAAATTTTGCCAGAAGATTGCTGAGAGGAAGCCGCCCTAGGATATTTTTTCATATTCGCGTTTATGATCGAGATATACGAGCTGGCGTTTAATGTAACAATCGAAGATCCTCTGCGCAAAAGACTAAGTAAAGTACTTAGAGAAGCAATAGTCCCCTGAAGCGACTAGAAAGAAGGCCGAAGAACACACGGTCAACTAAAGAAAAACATGTCTTAATTCGTCAACAGACGTCTGCTATACAAATGGGGAGGGAAACCTATCCCAGAGCTCTATGGAACTGAAATTAAGAAGAAGAAAGCATTGGAGCAGTTCTGCTAGGAACCTGGGTGTAAGAGCATATGGGCAAAGACGATTAGAAAAGCTGCATTGCCAAGGAAATGCCCTGAAGTGAACTGGACGAGCTCGTAGCTAATTGCACAGGACGAAGGAATAGTTTGAGGGTATCCACTTCCATTCGAGTTTTATTTTGATCCACTGTAAGGATGCGCAAAGTGATTAAAGATGGTCGCCAGAAGATTTTCGAGTAGAAGGTTGGTAAGATGATGGGGTATTCAGGATATCATGTATGTATTCAGATTATTCCATGTCGTGTGTGTTAAACCCTACCTATTTAGCACTTTAAGGAACTATCTGGTGAAGATCATTGGAGGATTAATACCGAAACAAAGGCTTACTCTGAATACAAATATATCATATATCGTTTTCAATCCAATCTATCTAAAGTAAGGTATCAAAAAAAAATCCCGGCTAATAAAATGTAAAATTTAATTCTTTTTTTTTCTCATTTTAAACTTTCACATCACAAGCCAAAAAACAAAAAAAGAAGCACAGTCTATAATAATTCTATTAATTTTTATTTTTTTTTCTCTACAACTTCCTACGATGAATTTAATGAAGAGTAAAAAATAAATTAAAATTAAAAAAATTAAAAATTTAATACCCATCACCGATATCATCATTAAAATTGTCGATTATCGATGGCTATTGCTATTGCCATTGCTATGGTTATCGCCAGCCAGCCAGCCAGCTTAATGTCTAAAATAAATACATTTTAATGCCGAGAGAAGAGCTTAATTTTTAATAACAACCATAAAGTCATTATCGAAAATATTTTATGAAAGTCAGCTTCATTTTCAGCTTTAAACTTTTCATTCACATTTCACTTTTCACTCTAGAGGAGAGCGAGAGATCGGTCACAGGCTACAGCATTCCAAAAAAAAAAAAATACGATTTAATGGATAAAATTTTTTCTATTCAAACATTTATTGACGGATGTTTGGTTTGCATGTTTATACGGTTGATAGACATTGATTTAGAATTCAATTCAAAGCTTCAGTTCAATTATTGCCTACTGGGTATATAAATGTTCAACAAAAATTTGTTGGTGTGGAGAGGGGGGTAAATTAATCAAAACGAAACCAAATGAAAAATTTAATTTCTTCTTTTACTTGAGATCGTTTATAAGATTAATGATGGCCGGTTAACACAATTATTTAACGCACTGTAATAATAACAATTAAAATTAATAAAATAGGTGAGTCAGGAAAAACTAAAATTTTTTAAGAATTTTTTCATCACACCGAACGAACCCCCACTGTGTCATTAAAAAAATCTCTTTTTCTCTATGACTTGGTAACTCATGTTTATATAGCCTTTTTTTCTTGTTGTTGTTGTTTGTTTTTCATTCTTTTTTTTTTTTTTTTATTGAATTTTCTATTTTAAAAAATCTGTACTTCTTTTTTCTTCGTCTTCGTTTTCTTTCATTAAATATTTAAATTAGCAAAAACATACATATTGTTGGTGCCTGTTAGTTAGTCACCATGTAACAAGATAATACGTCAACATATTAATCGGTTTAGAAGGCACAGTGGTGCATTAGGAAAATAAAATTTGAAGGAAACAATTTCTGTAAACATCAGAAAACATCCTGTCAGACAGTTACCCTAAGGATTCCAGTACATTACAGTGGGTTGCATAGTTTATGCCCGGCCTATAGCCACTTACGTTTTCATACATCAATTCCTTCTACTCGGTTGATATCTAGTCTTGACTATTCCTTCGTCGGCTATTGGCCTTCGTCAGTCCTGAATATCATTAGTTTACGAATGCAAGTATTCCCTTAAACAGTTACCCTAAGGATCCCAGTAAATTACGGTCATGGTGCCATAAATTACAATGGGTTCCATAGTTCATGCCCAGCCTATAGCCATTTACGTTTTCATACATGAATTTCTTCCCCCGATTTCTACTCGGTTGCTGCTTAGACTTGAGTATTTCTGATGGTTATTAACAATTGGCTCTCATCAGCCCTCCAGTCATAAGTTTATTAATATCTTGATCACTAGAAATCACCATAAAACTGTCTGCAACGCTTCATTTTGTGCATTCAATAGAGCGAGAATAAGCTGTGTTGTCTGTACCATCCTCCTCCACAGTAGTAGAATATGTTTTGCCATTTTACCCGCCCTCTTACTCCCCTAAAGGGAAAAGGTATCTGTGTGTGCCTTGGATATATAATATCCTGAACATTCTCTCAACTTCCTATCTTCCATTCAAAAAGTCTTGAAGCTGCAGAACGCGTAGGCATGTCGGCATAGGTGATACTGTCACACGTGCCAAGCGTAACCGAGACGATGATCTAGACGAAAGGAATAGTGGAGACGCTTAGATGACTCCTCAACTTTCGATTCGCAATCCGGACGCGGATATGAACATAAAGGGCCAAAGGGCCAAAAGACCTCCACTCCGAAGTAATACCACCGTAGTTCCGGAGTGGGCACAAACGAGTCCACAGGAGACGAGGGTCCCACACACGGAGGATGTGACGACTTCCTCTATGGTGCGGTTAGGTACATTTACCCCTCCTCGGCGAAAAAAAAAGTCTTCAGGTGGCCATTTTTAGCTTTCTTCTCCCCGTCAGCTTTCAGCCTTCTACTCAGAAATTGTGTGTGCCTTGGATACATGATATCATGAGCACCCCATCAGCTCTCTGTTTTTTTTTACTCAGAAAGCTTTCTTCCCCCATTAGGAAAAAGGTGACTGCATGTGCCCTGCATCATACATGATATGTTGAATACTCCGTCAGCATCCAACGTTCTACTCAGAAATTGTGTGCGGCTTGGATACATGATATCCTGAATACCCCATCAGCTCCCTGTTTTTTTTTACTCAGAAAATCTTTAGATGGCCATCTTTATCTTTCTTCTCCAGGAAGCTGACTTCATGTGCTCTGGATACATGATATCCTGAACACTCCATCAGCTTCTTCTTTTCCACTTAGAAAGCGTTTCGGCGGTCATCTTTAGCTTTCTCCTCCGGTAGAAAAAAGCTGACTGCATGTGCTCTGGATACATGGTACGCTGAATACCCCGTCTGCTTACCAATCTTCTACTCAGAAAGTATGTCTGCCTTGGATACATAATATTTTGAATAACTCTTCAGCTTCCTACCAACCACTCAGAAAGCTTTAAGGGGTTATCCTTAGCCTTATTCACCGGTAGGATGCATGATATCCTGAGAATACCCCATCAGCGTACTAACCTTCCACCTAGAAAGTATTAAGGTGACCATCTTAAATCAATTTGTGCATTCTTACAGTCGATCAAAATCCAAAGCGGATGCCTTAAATTCGTTGCCTCATCCATTGGAATTAGCTACGAGGATTTCAAATTCACTTCAGTGTATTCCCTTGGCAATACAGCTTTTCTAATCGTCTTTGCCCATATGCCCATAGCTCTTACACCCAGGTTCTTAGCAGAACTGCTCCAATGCTTTATTCTTTTTAATTTCAGTTCCATAGAGCCCTGGGATAGGTTTCCCTCCCCATTTGTATAGCAAACGTCTGTTTACGAATTAAGACATGTTTTTCTTTATTTGACCGTGTGTCCTTCGGCCTTCTTTCTAGTCGCTTCAGGGTACTATTGCTTCTCTAAGTACTTTACTTAGGCTTTTGTGCAGAGGATCTTCCAATGCTGCCTTAAACGCGAGTAAGTGTTTCAAACGCCAGCTCGTATATCTCGATCAAAAACGCGAATATGAGAAAATATCCTTGGGCGACTTCCTCTCAGCAATCTTTCTGAAAGTAAAATAAAATTGCCAAGAAAAGTTTTTGAATAATTTGTCGTTCAGAGAAGAGATTTAAACTGTGTATGTCATGCCACTCATGAATAAGAATAACACTCACAACATGGGTAGTGGAAGAAACTAGGTTGCAGTCGTGAATAAAGGCTTGTAATCAACAATTAAATACACATGTTAGCGCTCTTTGTAGGATATCCAAGCCAACTCAATGCATTTTGAGACCTTAACCTCACATTACATATGTGGGGATGTGTTGTGGTGGTAAGACCATTGAGTCTCCAATGCCGCTGTGGGACCAGTTTTATAGGTTTTGATTGAAGGTGGAAGAGTAGCGTACCATTGTGATGGCAGTGGTTCTATCCTCTCTATTGATCTTGTGTCTAAGGGGGATGTACCCCTTTAGGACTCCTATAAAAAATCTCAACTCTCTCTTACTGGGATTGTCGAATTTGGGAGTCGAGATTAGAGCTGTCACGCCACTCATGGATAAAATTAACACCTGCGAAATGGGTTGCGTGAGAAGCTAGGTTTTGATCCTGGCTTAAGGGTTGTAATAACTAAGTAAGTAAGTTCGATAGGCTCCCCTAAGAAGCAAGCTACACCACTGTCTTGCCTATTTCTTTACCGAAATCGTTGATGTTGAAGGTGATTTCTCTATTTTTAGCTAGAAATATAAGACGTTTCTTTTTCTTTTTTTTCTTTTGATTATTACAGTCTCATAAATAATTTTATGAACATAAAAGACTAGCGTAAGTATGTCTTGCTTAGTTTTTGCTGTTTTTTTTTTTTCTGTGTAACAGTGCCAAATAATATTAAGCCATACGTCAGTTTTATATGGCAAATGTGCATATAAGCGTTAATTAAATCCATACAGTTTTTTTCTCTCTGCGTCTTTTTCTCTTTCTTTCTGTTTTATTTTTTTTTTTTTTTGTTTCTAAAAATATTCTGTGATGTTTTGTTTTTTTTACGCTGCAAATTATTTGATTTTTTTTTGTATTTTGTTCGTGTAAAGCATTAAAAAAATTTATTTTCTTTTCAAAATTCTTTTAAATTGACCAACGATTGAGGGAGAAAATAAATTACATTTAATAGGAAAGCTGACATTTATGACAGTTTATTTAATTGTTGGTAATTAGTTATTACAGAAAACAAATACAACAACAACAACAACAGAATTTTGAAAACAGAAATGAAATGTTCAAAGAGTTCACATTCTATGATAAATCACTTGAAATTAATCACCAGCTAACATTAATGTTTAGCAAATAATTTTTAAGAAAAACATTCAACAGAGCGTACATTTAATCATTTTTACACAAAAAAAAAAAAAATCTTAAGATTCATACAACTTTGCTTAGCTTAAATCAATATTTTCAAGCGAAAAAATGTTTTTCTTCTTTCGCATCAAAGAAAAACAAAAGACTTCGAAAACAAACAACCGTTAGAGCGGGTGTTTGCCTTAAAAAAAAGAATAAATAATGCAAAAAAAACTTTAAAAGCCATTAGCATTTACTAAGAAAAACAAAAGACTTAGGAAACAAACTTTGCTAAAGAAAATGTCAATAAAAAAATATAGTTTTTAAGCAAATAAAGCCTATGGCCTGAGCAACTAAAGGCCTAAAACTTATTTTTTTTTCATAAGGCCTATCACATACTAAATAGGCCCTCAATGGAAAAAAAAAATAAAACTTAAAAATTTTTTTACTTAAAAAATTTGAAGGGCTGCCTACACCATAAGGAAGTCACATATATCGACTTTGTTAGGACACAATAAGTATTTTTTCAGAAGCATATTTATTGCTTAATAGCTCTCTAGTTGGGATGAAAACAAACTCACTTACTTGCTTAACTTCATGGGCTATTATAACCCATTTAGTTAGGACTACAACCTAGCTTCTCCCACTACCCATGATGTGTGTGTTAATTTTCTACATGAATGGCTGTGGTTTGTAGCTTGACACGCATACACCTGCGACTTAAGAAAATCCCTACGGGGTCCATTCGCACGATATCGGTGACCAGTCCACATTACCTCTACATGAGACGATCATGCTCTCATTCATTGCTTGTGCAGAATATCTAATGTTCCATTAGCCATGTAACATGTGGCTTCATTCTATTAAAACCAACATCCTGGTTGGTGTCTAGATAACACAATTTATACCGAAAAGAAGTTGCTAATTATCGATCTATTTAGCTGGCCAACGTCATTCTTCGAGATATATAGAACGATGGCGACTCTAGCCCAAAATCCGCACTCAACAGTGACTTTTTAGGGATGAATTTGACGTTATTAGCCTCTCTAATTTGACAGATGCAGCTTCAAAGTTCCAAAGCCCCTGTTGTAAGACTCTGTAGATCACTTTTTACGGAATAGGGAATCGAGAAGCATAAAATTTCTTAACATGAAAAGGAATGTTATTGTCACCGCTTTGCAAGCAGGACGTTTTTATTTAATTTCTACACTCATCTTCTGCGAAATGCATGCTGGCCACCTAATGAACTGAAACAAAGAGGAGAATTCAATACTCAAGAGAATTGAGATCAAATTCATGGTTGAGTTGTATAAAATGCAGATACAGGTCCTAGTTAAGGCGCAAAATTTATCATGTTGTGGTCTACGAAAGGCAGAATTCTTGTGAGCGATGCGAAATTAACTCCATGGGATCCTGCATAAGCTCCTGCATGTTCTCCTAGGCAAAAGCCATGTTTTCGACAGATCTTGTGCTCCATTGACGTATGGGTATTACTCAACCAGTAGCCGCGAATTTATCCACCACATTGTTAAGAGTCTTTTGTTAGGACGATTATGGCGATTTTAAAATGGACGAAGCACGCGATACGTTCCATGAAGAGAACATCCATTTTGATGAGACAATATTTGCACGTGCTGTTGAATGCTGTCATGCCGTTCATGGTGATTTGGCAAAACAGGCTAAATAAATGACAACTAATTTGGCGGCGTGGTCGTATGATAACTGATTTTTTTTTTGGTTTTCCAATTGAAAATTTCCACCAGACAGTGCTATAAGCCACTTATTACGAACAATTTTGGCTTTGCTGGATGCTAAGTTACCAAAAAGTATATTTTCACGTTCCGCTAACGTCAATGGGACACCAAGATCATTTGATTAGATGTCATTAGAACTGTCTTTTTCTTTTGTTTTGTCATCGCCGTAGCCTAGTAGGTCCCGCATTGGTTTACTAGACGAAAGCCTGTGGTTCAAACTTTAGCTCAGACATCTGGAACAAAATGACAACTTCTTCTCGGCAAACTCCTGGCAGCAAACCCTGAGAGTTAATTAGAACGTAATGAAAAGTTTCTTAAATCTGTTGTTCAAAGTCAGCGTTAAACTGTAGGTCCCATCACTAATGGATAAAATTAACACACAACATGGGTGGTGGGAGAAGCTAGGTTGCAATTCTGGCAAAATAGTCGTAATGAGCAATTAAGAGCAGTCGCCGTGGTCTAGTAGGTAGTGTGTCGGCTTAGTAGACCTAAGGCCAGGTTTCAAATCCCATGTCAGACATCAAAACGAAAATATGAAAAATATTTCTTCGGTGACTTCCTCTCAGCAGATTACTGGCAAAAACTCTGAAAAGTTTCTCAAAAATCTGTCGTTCGGAGTCGACTTTAAGTTGTAGGTCCCGCCACTCATGTATAAAAATTAACGCACACAACATAAGTGGTGTGAGAAGCTAGGTCGTAATCCTGACTGAAGGGTTGTAATGACCAATTATGTATGTATGTTATGTATGTATGTGGCTTTAAAATGATCGCCGTTGTCACCTTTAAAAGTTGTAGGCCTCCATTCTTAAAAACTGGACAAGCTTTCGGAGTATTTGGATGGCGTATAAAAACCCGATGCTTCAATTCATGAAAACTCATTTCAAACATCACTGAAGTCTTGTAAATTAACAAAGATACTTCCCAGTCCTCTTAGAAATAATCACAAGGAAAGGAAATGAATTAAAAAAAAATTTTTTCACTATCAATGCTGATTTTAATAAAAGAAATTTAAGCCTACGATATACTGTGTTTTTTTTTTCTATTATGAAATATTTTTGAAGCCTTTTATCATAAAACAGCGACTGTTCGTAATATTCTAGAAACATTTTCCTTATTTTTCTTTGATAGAAATTATTTAAATTTGTATTCCTTACCATAAGCTTGTAACGTGTCATTTTCGTAATTGATTTATTTCGTTTCCTGACTACCGGACAGAATGTCTACCACAGAGGCAATAGCAATTGTTATTGAAAAGAAAAGAAAAAAAATATTTTTTTGCAGGTTTGTTGCTTAAGTCTGTTGTTTATACTTTATTGCAGACGCTAGTGGTCTAAAAAGGAAGTTTGTGTTTTTGTGGCAGACAATTTATTTATTTATGCAGGGGTAGACTTTCAAGGGAATTTTAACGTTGTTTTTTTTTTTTTTTTTTCTGGAAATTTTTATTTTCTTGGCTGCAAAATGTATAAAAAATTTTAAGATTTATGTTTTGGGATCATAAAATCACCTCCTCTTAATTAGCTACTCAAGATGTTGCCAACATTCCAGGCAACTCTATGGGCAATTAAAAATGTTTTGTAACCAAATACCTCCGCTAAAAGACAATTTAATGTTCATATGGAGCCCTGAGTTCGGTGACAACGATTAAGAGATGAAATGATCTTGAAAGGAAAAACTCAACAAACTATGGAATAATAAAGAAATTAAAGGAATAAAGAACAAAAAAAAAAACAACGAATTGAAGGTGCCCTACAATAAAAACAAAGAAGGGTGAGGTTAGGTTAGGTCGGAATGGCAGCTCTGATATCACAAAGCTTACTTGAGCACGCATAGCGGCCCGTTGTGATGCCACGGGTGAACGCAGTCCCTGTACTAACCAAGTTCCACCAAAACAAGGAAAGGGAAGAAGTTTGTCAGCGCAAGGGCTGCACAAACAAAGAAGGAAAACAAAGTGAAAAATTTATGAAAATTTCTTTAAACTCAACGGATTTCGAATATTTGAATCCCCCGAAGCTCTTTTCATTTTTATGCCACTATTTATTGGCATATTCTTTCGCTACTGCTGTTGTCTCTATGGTTTTATAGGCAGGCCTATAAAAATCACTCTTCAAAAGAGACGTGTTTGGAAACAAAAACTTCAAATCCCAGTTAGTGTGTGATGATAGCTGGGAAAGCGTAACAAAATCTTCTTGTTTTTTTTTTTTTTTTTTTTTTTTTGTTAAAGAATCTCTACAAATAATTAGAAGAGATACCAATTGCACAGCAACAACAATAATGTTCATTATTTCTTCTTCTTCTTCTTCTTTTGAAAACATTTTTTTTTAATTCGAGTAATAAAACCGTTGTAAACCAGGCAATATAAAGTTTTAATATCATCATTGGCTTAGAAACGTACATAGATGCAAAAAGACAATGAAATCTAAGAAGCTCAACACGATTTGAAAAAGAAAAAACGAAACGAAAAAAAATCGAAGGAAACTGCAAGACAGTGACAGTGACATTAACCGTGTCAAATCATCATCTTCGACAGATGTTCCATACATTTATAGCAGCAGCAGCCATATGTTGATGATGATGATGATGATAATGATAATGCATGGGCAACACATTCTTTTTATTTTCAATGCAAAAATTTTGCAACAAACTATGGAAATTGCTTTTAAAGTTAGACAAGAAAGAAAAAAAACGGCTCAATAGGAATACATTTTCAAAGCAATTGTAAAAAAATTGTCTGAAAATTTTAGATTTGTAAAGCGGGACTCTAAAAGTTTCATTAAAAAGCCATGGAATTTAACTGGAATCCTGCCCATTCCTTTGTATGAAGCATTAGCTTGTTGCCATCTCTTGGCAAAGTTTAACGTTCATTTGCTTTTGTGATCATTAGTAAGCTTCGCAGCATTTCTACTGAGATACTCATAGTAATCTTTAACTGAAAATGGAACAAAGAAAAAGGATATTATGTGTTGAACAAACTAACATGCTTTCAGCAATTCCGAATGGCATGTGCATGCTGCTCGAGACAAGTCTAAGGCAGATGGATTAATTCAATGCTTCAAGTCTCAATGTTTCAATGGACACTTGTTGTGATAGTAAACTTCCTCCCATCTTTTCTGATAGCCAGGCTGCCATAAAGTCTCTGTCGATCGATGCGAATAAGTCCAGGATTGTAAGCGAATGTCGGCGCTGTCTCAACCTTCTTTATGGGCGCTTCAGTGTCATACTGGCCTGGGTCCCAGACACTGGGGACCCAAACACTGTGAGATTCCGGAAAACTGCAGAGCCAGGCTGCCATAAAGACTCTGTCGAACGTTGCGAATAATTCCAGGATCGTTAGGGAATGTCGGCGCTTTCTCAACCTTCTTTCTGGGCGCTTCAGTGTCACCACACTTGTCTGGGTTCCCGGACACTGTGAGATTCGGGAAAACTGCATAGCCAGGCTGCCATAAAGACTCTGTCGAACGTTGCGAATAATTCCAGGATCGTTAGGGAATGTCGGCGCTTCCTCAACCTTCTTTCTGGGAGCTTCAGTGTCACCACACTTGTCCGGGTCCCCGGACACTGTGACATTCGGGAAAACTGCAGAGCCGACGAGCTAGCCAGATCTGGCGCACTAATTCCGGAATCCTCTTCAATTAACTTATGAATGCCACTTACCTCGTTCAAGCTGGCCTTCGCAGGGAAATTCTTCCTAGACGCCAACCTATCCTGTATCAATGTGGAGTCCTGCTCCACCGCTACGCTCACTTGACCCTCAATGGTTAGAAGGCGCACCAATCAGTTACTTAAACTTGATCACAACATCATGTCGATCACAGTGGCCATGCTTACAGGTCACTGTGTTATGGATAGAGACGCGGAAAGAATGCGGCTCCCATTTAACGACTTCTGCCGTGGATGCAGATCCGCTGAGGAAGTGGAGACTGTTATCCACTTTCTTTGTCAATGCCCATCTCTTGCGAGGTGCAAATATAGGTTATTTGGCTCTCCGACCCTTGTCAGCTTGACGGAGCTATCGTTCATTGATGTCAAGGATATAGCCTCGTTTATCAAGCTTTCGGGCTGGTTTTCCAGTGTGGGGTAGTCGTGCTTTGCACTGACCAACTTCTCCCTCCTTGGCTCGGAGGAACTTGGCCAATACAAAGACTGCGTTCACCTGTGGCGTCACAATGAGCCGCTATGCGTACTCAAGTGAGCTTTTGGTATGGAAGCTACCACACTAACCTAACCTAACCTAAATCCCCTCCCAAGCATATATTGCAAGCAGAAGTATGAAATCAACAGAAAAGTCTGACACACTTTTTGCTCGCCCTAACTGAATCAAACTCCTTTTTGCAACCACTTGCTATGACCATAAATGGTGACTATTTTGTGGTACCGAGAGGGATATGCATTGCTGTCACTGCTTCTGATTGGTATAGCTCTCTTCACTCTCAAACTAATGATGATAAGTCATCTTCAGCTCCCTCTCGTGTTAGCAACGACCTAGGAAAGCATACCTTATTTGGATACCATAGTAATAACGCTGGCCTATTCCCACCTATTCCACCATGTAATTACAACTCATAGCTGGCATCTCTAAACCTACCTCACTGTTTTATTGAGGTGTGGATTCTGTCTAAGTCATCTTTAACGAGACGCATTTTGTCAACAAACTTTCCATATGCCGGAAATATAGGAGAAGATGTACTACGATCTCCTTCTTCTACAGAAGGCATTGTAAGATATTCTCAGTTTCCAAGCGTATGCAGTTAGAGGTTAGTGTCTCGTTGCAACTGCTATGAGTTTCCTAAGATGGAATTTGGTCAGGTTTCACTCATATTTTATTCTCCTTATATCCATATTGAGCAAGATCTATGTTTTTGCTCTACAAGTGTGTTTAATATCCCCTCATTCCTTTGAATCTAAGTACAGCTTGTGTAAGATCGTCTTTTAGACCCTCCGCAGAGGAATGCCAATCACACAAGTGAAATCAATTGAATTTTCACTTGTAACAGCCTTTGCAGTTGTGCCAGCTTCATTATTACTTTCAATGTCACCCTGTCCAGGAACCTATATGAGGATAACAATTGAATATATCCTTATTTGCTCAAAAGACATGTGCTGTACACTGATGCCAGGGGTCTGATTCAAACTGCCATGAGAATTGACTCTTATGGAAAAACGATCCGCCAGTAGATCCATCCGATCTTTAGTAGTTAAAGCTTACTCAGTTACTTACTTAATTGTTTATTAGTCTGGACTACAACCTAGCTTCTCCCACCAGCCTAGCTTCTCTCACCAGCCATATTTCAATTAATTTTATCCATGACTTGCGAGACCTACAATTTAACGTTAACTTCGAACAACAGACTGCGGATTTCACATAACGTTTTTGTTTGAGATGTCTGAACAGGGGTTTGAACCACAAGCTCTCGTCTAGTAAGCCAACATACTAGCTACTAAACTTCTGCGATGCTGTCTGAAGGCGACGACTTATCTCAGTAGAAAGATTTCTTGTGGAACTCAATATTTTCTGGGTGCTCTTCTACTATATCCGAACTGGTCCTGAAGCAATGTCCTCTGTCGTTGACTTGCCTAGTAGATAACCTCATGTTGTGTTGTTATATTGGTTTACCACTGAAAGGCTTCTAATGCAGCGCCAATGTTATGATTAAAAATACTTCAACCATATGTGTTGATGGTGAAAAAAATATTAAAGTTTCAAAGCCTTAGACGTTCTGGATGTGAAAATCAAAAGGGATGTACTAGCATATCCATTCATCCACCTGAGTTTATACCAGATTCCGGGCAGGGAATTGGCATGGCTAACATCGAACGGTATCTTGAACTTTGTCAGAGCAATAGGCTTGGAAGAAACACTATAAGAGCTGTACAGTAGATCGTATGATTGCAGCACTAAGGCACCTCTTCTATCACAATAATAAAAAAATATTCATCCATGCAGTCAACAACCCCCCCTTTCCCTGCTTTAATAACCTATTTTCCTTACTTCTATTAAAAGCTTTACATGAGTAATAACCATTCCTTGAGAGTTAATCGCATAAAATTTTTCTAAAATATGGCACATGACTAGAATCCCCATGACAGTCATCGTCTGGCAAGCAAGTAGAACTTAGAAGAGCTTTGTTTTAGATAACCTGAAACCGAAAGTTTGTGGTAAAGGTTTTTGGCAAACCAAGCAACAGAAATTTTGAAAAATTTGTTTCAGAAAAAACTACGAAGCTACTTGGGCGGCTGACTACAGAATGAAAATTCCTACTGGTCATGCTAATGTCTTTTCAAATTTTAATAATTTGTTGTTGTTGTTATTGTTGTTGTTGATCTTCTTTATGTATTCCAGCAAGCTAGGCACCCACTTTTTCCACTCTGTGGTCATCATCATTATCAACAGCAGCATATTTCTTAGAGAAATTTGCAAAAAAAAAAAAAAAAAAAAAAAAAAAAAACGCTGGTCATCTATTGAGACAGACAGTCTTCGTCAGCAGTCTCATATTCTTAATGTGTCGGCAAAAATTCTAATAATTAAACTCTTGGACTTCAAACACACATACTATTTCCATCACAGTCAATGTGTAATTTTTCTTTCATTCTTTCCATGGGGTTTTTTATGCTTATTTTCCATTGTAATTTGCTATGCTTTGCAAAAGAGCATGTTGTTGTTGTTGTTGTTGTGGTAACTATCTATGACCAGCTATAATTCAGCTAATGGTACATATTTTTTTGTTGTTTTTATTTTTTTTTATGATGATTTTTTTTTTTGTTTTTTTTTTTTTGTTGCGGTTGGTTAAAGTATTTCAACGCCTAAATAATATTGGCCATGGCTTACACATAGCAATTGGCCAATAAGACTTTCTTACAACACACACACACACACGATGAATGTTCTAAATTTTTTTTAGCAAAGAACAAATCGATACTCTTGTTCTGTGCTTATTGTTCTCCGGTGATCTATTTGTCGTTCATCAATTATTTCTGGTTTATTTCTCAAATAATATTTGATCGCGCGCAGCTTTTACTTTTGCCAATAAAATTGTAACGCGTCTCATTATTTTATTGTTTAGAGTTTTGTGGGCCATAATTTATTTTTAATGTTTTTTTGAAGAAAGAAAGAAAGAAAGAAAAAAACCAAATATTTTTGAGATTTTCAGTAGCTCAAGCCATAATGGTCAAAGCTATTAAGGTAAACGGTAATGAATGTTAATAATGAACCAGAAAAATCTGTTATACATGGCCCATTGAGGTTGCCTTGCCGAGAATTTATTGTATTTAAGCGAACATAAATATAAAAATTTTTTACAAACAGAGGCCTATTTAAAGAAAACAAGTAGTCAAGTGGCCAAACCAAACTATTACAAGATATTTCTTTTCCTCTCATTAGTCTTCTGGCATTAGACTCTGACTGTGAGTGTAAAATAAAACTGCCATGAAAAGTCTATTGTTTGCTATGCACTTGTTAACTTTAAACCAGGCTCTAATGCAAGATATTAAATCCAATCCTGTCATTTCCTGAGCAGCTGCTACTTTTTCATTTCAACCACCATAACAGCCTCATACAACCCTTTAGTTAGGATTACACTCTAGCTTCTAACACCACCCTGATACCTTTAAACCCGACTCTCGTGCAAGATATTAAATCCAATCCCATCATTCCCTGAGTAGTTGCTACTTTAAGCCTTCATTTCAACCACCATAACAGCCTCATTCTTACTCACTTAAGTCATCATCACAACCCTTTAGTCAGAATTACAAACAAACTTCTAACACCACCCTGATACCCTTAAACCAGGCTCTAATTCAAGATATAAAACCCAATCCCATCATTCCCTGAGTGGTTGCTACTTTAAGCCTTCATTTCAACCAACATAACAGCCTCATTCTTACTCACTTAATTTGCCATTACAACCCTTTAGTTAGGATTACAACCTAGCTTCTAACACCATCCTGATACCCTTAAACCCGACTCTAATGCAAGATATTAAACTCAATCCCATCATTCCCTGACTAGTTGCTATTTTAAACCTTTATTTCAACCGCTTACTAAATACAGCACCATAACATCCTCATTCTTTATCACTTAATTTACTCACTTAATTGGTCACTATAATCCTTCAGTCAGAATTAGAACCTAGCTTTTAACACCACCCTGATACCCTTAACCCCGACTCTAATGCAAGATATTAAACTCCATCCCATCATTCCCTGAGTAGTTGCTACTTAAGGTCTTCATTTCAACCACCAAACATCCTCATTCTTGATCACTTAATTTACTCAGTGGAATAGAACCAAGCTCCTAACACCACCCTGTTACCCTTAAACCCGACTCTAATGCAAGATATTAAACCCAATCCCATCATTCTCTGAGTAGTTAAGCCTTCATTTCAACCACCATAATACGGTGTTCAGATATGCACTTTTATTGCGTAAATCGCAATAATCGCCGTTATTGAGTTCAATATAATTATATAAATTAATCATATACAGTTTCATTTAATTATTGCGCAATAAATACGCAAATTGTTATAATATTGAGTAAAACTTCAAATGCAGCACTCACTGTCATAAGTGTGTTCAGTGAGCATATTACAATTAACCGAACACTTTCTGTTGATATTTGACAACTCAAATGTCAACAACGACAAACGAAACAAAAAAACAAAATAAAAACAATGTTGTTGAAACAACCAACTGTTTTGTTTACCAGCTGTCAAATGAATATTGAATAAGCAGCTTAACTGCGTATATTATTATGTCTGAACACTTAAAATATTGTACTCAATAAACTGAATATGGACTCAATAAAGGTGCATATCTGAACATATGTAGTATAACAGCCTCATTCTTACTCATTTAATTGGCCATTTTAACCCTTTAGTTAGGATTACAATCTAGCTTCTTACACCACCCAGGTTGAGTATGTCATACTTTTAGCCGTCAGTGGCGCGATCTACTGTTTTAATCTCAACTTCGAACAGTAGATTGGAGAAGCTTTCCATGGCAATTTTATTTACTCTCAAAGCTTTTGCCAGAACACTGCTGATAGAAATCTGAGAAGAGGTATTGAATCAAGGTGTCTCCTCCAATAAAATAACTCATCCCCTAGTAGACTGCGAAGAACACAGTCTTGCAGCTTCCATAAAAAGAACTTGTCAAGAAGTATTATCAGCTCAACTTTGTATTAAGTGTTCTATACGCCGCCATTTTGTGGAACTTAGCAACACATTTTTATCATTATGCCGTGTGGAAATGCCATAATGTCTCCTGCGAATCTTTCCCCTGACACCAACTTCAAAATGGTGGTCGTTCTGTCAACAAGAACAATCCCCTATTTTCTTCAGAGACATTTATCATGCCTCATAGGTTCCAAGCTCTTATTCTGATGATTTATTGTTAGCAATACAGAACCTACATTTTGCGTCGGAGGCGATCACAATTCTGGGGCTAAAGTGCCCTGTCAATAGGTGGGCTACTAACCCCAAGTTATTACTGTACAGTAATCCCTCGATTTACGTCGCAGTTGATTCAAAAAAAGGCGACGTAAATCGAAACGACGTAAATCGAATTTCATATTTCTCATACTACAAAGTAGTATGTTTTTAATAAGGAACTTAAAAAGTTACAGTAATCCCTCGATTTACGTCGCAGTTTTTTCCAAAAAAAAGGCGACTTAAATCGAATGACGACGCAAATGGAAGTTAGAGGGAAGAACAAATTTGACGACGTAAATCGAAACAACGTTAATCGAGGCGACGTAAATCAAGGGATTACTGTATAGTCTGACGCATTACTTTTTTTATTGTACTGCCTTAACAAAAGTTTTGATTGCCTCAAGGTCATTTGGTTTGCGAAGAGGTTCAATCCTATCTTTCGATGAGCTTGCTTTTCCAAACATCTCTTCTCTCTCCATACAAAGCTGCTGGACCCATTAGCGGCATGAAAGATCCCGTTACACACAAACTTGTCTGCCTGTTCAACTTCACGATTTCCCACATGATTTAAGACCCGACAGAGAGTGACCCTATTTCCTTTGTTTAGCTGATTCAGCTTCACCACACAGTCCCGCAATTCCCTTAATTTAACCTCAAGTGCTGAGTGCCCGAAATGGGGGACTGACTGTCAGATAGTATTGATATGTACTTCCTTTGTACCTCCTTAGCAAGTTTATTTGAGCACATCTTTCGTCATAGACTTCTGCTTGGAACATGCGCGCGAGTTTCCTTATGGGTTCGTAGTAATGCATTCTGGTACCAAAAACTTTAGCTCCTGTCGCAAGATCCGTTTTTAACACATGCGTTTACCACAAAATAATCCCTTTTCTGAAGGAAAATAATACCTTTTTTGGAAGTCGCCGTAGTCTAGTAGGTAGTGTGTTGGCTTATTAGAGGTAAAAGCCAGGGTTCGAGCCCCAGGCCAGACATCAAGACAAAATACAAAAAGAATTTTTTTCGGCGACTTCCTTTCAGCAGATATCTGGCAAAAACTCTGAGGGTAAATTAAAAATTGCCATGAAAAGTTTCCCAAAAATCTGTCGTTCGGAGTCGACTTTACACTGTTAGTCCCACCACTCATGTATAAAAATTAACACACACAACACGGTTGGTGTGAGAAACTAGAACGTTGTACAATGGGTCAATTCGACCTCCGGGTACTGTACTTTTCTTAATTGATAAGTACGCGTCCTCTAACCTAACCTAACCTAAGGAGTATACAGATTATTTCAATCAGTTTTGTTATTAAGTCTCGTTGCAAAGCATTTCCTAAAATTATAGAATCTACTGCTGCTGTCCAGAGGACAGTTAAGAGGACACTTTTAACCTCTCGATCCATTAGGTTTCGAAGTTCTCTTATGAGTTCTATATTATTATGCTCTTCAGTCTTCAAAGCTCTGGCCTTTACTACCATATGCAATGGATTTTAAGTCCAGCAAAGCTTCCAACACACTCTAGCCTCTGTATCTTGTCTAACTCCATTGGAGCTGTTTACAAATTTGTTCTATCTGCCCACAACCAGATCACTATTGGTTTGAATATCCTGGAACACATTCAGGGCATAACTCCTGTGTTACAATCTCATCATTTTCGTGAAAGCCTTCTGCATAATATAGGAAGGTTCTGCCTGCCCACTAGAGATCACTATTGGTCTGAAAATCCTAGTATACATTCAGGGCCTAATTCTTGGCCTACAATTCCATAATTTTCTTGAAAGTATTCTGCATACTTTAGAAAGTTTATTACTTCCTTAAAATGGTACTATTGTGGTCTACGCGTTGCAAAGAGTCCGTAGAATTTTTCTTTAGCCATCAAGACTATAAAATCTGCCTACTATTGACCGCCTATGCCATAACCAAGCTCCACATTAGTGGTGAAATAACTCCACCCTGTGAAGACATCACTTTCTCTAGGGGGAAGTATTTCTTAAGCCTTGGCTTAAGCAACTAAAAGACAGTCGCCGTAGTCTAGTAGGTAGTGTGTTGGCTTATTAGATGTGAGGCCACGGTTCAAACTCCAGTTCGGACATCTCCAACAAAACGAAATCTGAACAAATATTTCTGCGGCGACTTCCTCTCAGCAGTATTTCCACAAAAAAACTCTGACAATAAAAAAAATTGCCAAGAAAAGCTTCTCAAATCTGTTGTTCGAAGTCGACTTTAAACTATTGTAACCGCCGCTCATGGATACACATGGGTGGTGTGGGAAGCTAGGTTGTGAACCTGGCTAAGGCGTTGTAAAGGAGTAGTTAAGTTACTTTATTAAGACGATTCAATTTTACAACGAAAATATCAAGTGGTTACTGAAATTCGGGCATTCAATTCATAAAAAATGTCAATGGGTTCAAAAGTTAAGGACGGGTAGAAGTCGATACCCAGGGTATAAAAATCTAGCGAATCAGTATTCCCTTACAGATGAACTTCGCCTAACACACAAGCATTTAAACGATTGAGACAAATATTCTACCATTTACGCTGTTGTAAACAAAGGATGAGAAGGAAGATCTACTTAAAGATTTAGTAAATACATTGATCTTGGATAAAACGCCACCCCTCGTAATATTGAAATTTAATTTGTTTTAAATTTTCTTTAGTAAGCGTAACATTTTTTTTATACCAAATTTTGAAATCTTTTGTCTTTTAGAGAATGGGAGTAACAAGTATGTTGCTTAAGGCTTTTGTTTTCAATGAAGAAAAATAATTTTTTTTTAATTGAAACCAAAAAACAATTTACGGTAACAGGAGGGGGTATATATATGGTATACGCCTTAAACAATTAACGCTTGTAATTAAATTTCTAACATTCTTAGAAAAAAATTCCACAAAAAAAAGCTTCAAAAAAAAAAAAACTTGGCCTTCCAATAGGAAACAGCAAGTTTTCGTAAGCAGTGCAACTGCAAGACTGATTTATTTTCTTGACGTTTACAATTTAAACCACGATCAAGTTCAGGGCTAAAGCAACAACATACACACACACAGCTTGGCCATATCAAACCAAGAAAAGAAGAAAAGAATACCAACGAACCATAAAAGAAGAGCGAAACTCTACAGAAAAACCTTGATCTTCTATAGGCTGGTGGTTTTGTTTCAGGGACAGAGAGAGAGAGCATAACTCTCTAGTGCTGTTAATAGCAAGAATGTTAAATTCTTTCTTTTATTATGTGTGTCTGGCTGCTGTTAGTACAACATAATGGCTATTAGAGATGATTTCAACTGCTTTCTCTGCCTTAACTTTTATGCTTGTGAGTGTGGTGATAGTGTTGGAGAATAGTTTTTCAAGCAGAATCATGTTAAAAAAAAACAGCAAAAGAAAGATGAAAGATATTAAAGAGAAAGAAAGAAAGAAAGAAAAAAGCGAATGCCAATTATTTTTCTAGCACTTCTTTAACGTTTTGGAGACCTTGTGTGAAGGCATAAAAGACACAAATTTTACAGGTTCAAAGTCATTGCTCATGATGCAATTGTGGTGTTAACAACGGTTGTGTTTCAAACTCTCTAAACAGCAACAAAAAAAAGAAAGTCAAAAACCACTCTTAAGCTTGTAAAACATTTTTTTTCAAGAAAAATTTAAGAAAAAAAAAAACAGAAAAGGGGTTGCAATACATCAGAAGAAAAAAAAATAAAAAAAAGAAACCAGCTTTTCGATTTAAATTCTTCCTGTGGATTACATTGTTTCAAATACAATACAAGAAAAAAATTTTAATTTAAAAAACAAACACAAAATTTCCTAAGGAATTTTGTAAAATAAAAACGAAAATCAATTTCTTAACGAAGAAAGAAAAAGAAAAGTGCTTCAGATAAGAACAAAAATCAAACAAAATTCAAAAAAATTCATAAAGAAAACTTAATTAAAGAAAAAATTTAAATTTCAACAAAAGCAAAAAGGTATGTTTCAACAAAACACACACACACAAACAAAAAAAACCAAAATAAAATAAATCAAAAATACTTGTAAATAAAGTGTTTTGAAAGAAAAATTGCAAATAAAACTTGAAAATTGAAAATAAATTTGCATATCAAAAGACTTAAGCAACAAACTTTATGAAATAATAATTAAAAAAACTAAGTGTTAAACAAATCTTAAGAATGTTTTATAAAAGAAAAATATGTTACTCTATAAACATATTTTCTAAACAAAAGACTTAAGCAACAAACTATAAAAAAAAGAATTTAAAAAAATTTAGAAAAATTTTTTTGAAAAAAAATCCGAAAAAAGCCTAAAAACAATTTGAAAAAAAATGTTTAAAAAAAATGTAACAAAAATCAAAGGCAATAACTCTAGATATAAAACAAAAACTGTATAATTTTTTTTATTCAAAAATTAAAATTAAAAATTAAAAAATTAATTTTTTTATTAAAAAAAATATTAAAAAAAAATTGAAAACTTATAACAAATAAAAGCATTAAGCCAGAGTATAAAAAAATCTTTTTGGTTGATTTCAGCAGAAAGTTATGCATAAGTAGGGCCACGAGCCAATCCCAGCCAATGCATGGACCTTAACGAACATTAAAATTCAAATTTAAAAATTGCAAATAAAAAGATTTTATATACGTGAAGCTAAGTACATCATGTATATACTTACACATATGTATGTATGTATGTACATGGCCTAAGAATTTAGTGTTGAAGTCTTAGAATAAAACACTTCAAATTGGAAATAAAAATTTCATGAATAAAAAGAGAGAATATTTGATAAAAAAAAATATGAAAGCAAGCGAATGGTTGGTGGTTTCCATATCCATTTGGATTACTTTTCAACGTGTATTTGGTCCTTCTTACTCGTCCAAGAAAATCTAAAAACCTTAGAAAAAGAATCCCAAAAAAATTTTAAAATTTTTTAAACAGTATTTTTTTATTATCAAAAGTAGATCGTTCAAAAAACTCCAATAATTTAAAATCCTAAGACTTAAGACAAATACTTATGCTTTGTTATTACAAATCAAATGATTTCACGCAACTCGAAATTTTATAATGAAAAATAATTGAAAAAGATTTTAGTGATCAAGGCTTTTGAAGCCTGTATCTCTGTATTTGCTTTTTAATTTAGAAATTAATTTACTTTAAAGGAATTAAAAATAAATTATATGAAAAAAAATTTGAGTCATTAAAGCGTTTAAAAAAATTTTTAGGAAGCAGATGAGTTTCAATCGGCCTAGCTTACTTGGATGCAATAAAGTCCCATTGTAAAGTCAATATCATATATTTCTTCAAATAATTACAACTCTTAGTTGACATCTTTTAGTTATTTCTGTAAATAATTACAACTCTTGGTTCACATTTTTCAGTCATACCGATAGTTTTCTGAGGCGTCAGTCAATTGTCGTCGCCGTAGTCTAGTAGGTAGTGTGTTGGCTTATTAGACGTAAAACCCGGGTTCGTATCCCAAAATAAATATGAAAAAAAAATATTTCTACGGCGACTTCCACTCAGCAGATTTCTGCCAAAAACTCTGAGAGCAACTAAACATGTCATGAAAAAGTTTCTCAAAAATCTGTCGTTCGGAGTCGACTTTAAACTGTAGGTCCCACCGCTCGTGTATAAAATATACACACAATATAAGTGGTGGGAGAAGCTAGGCCGTAATCCTGACTGAAGGGTTGTAATGGCCAATTATGTGTGTATGTATGTATGTATGTATGTCTGTACGTATGTCAGTCAATTATATTCAAATCACCTTTGGCTAAAAATATTGTCGCAATAAATTCTGAGTCTTCAAGAATTCTTCTTCTTAGATTACCAAGCATGAGCAAATGATGGAGAAGTAATTCAGGGGCATATGTTTAGAAACAAAAATAGTCAAGAATGTTGATGTCTTTTTTGTCCACTTTGTTTTCACCAACAGTGCCAAGGATAACAAAAACTACAAATTTAAAACAAGCTCTGTTGTAAAAACTTCAGTTTTTAAAAACAGCCATGAAAGATTTCATAAAGGAATTATAAAAAAAATGTAATCAGTCTTCAACGCATAATAAATTTAAAAGCAGCATAAGATAACCAATATATCAATAAGGAAAGCTTATTTTTTTTTAAATTGTTTTAAAAATTAAAAACATCTGCTCTATCGTATACTGCCCCAAAAAAAGAAAGTCATGTATTCTCAATTAATGAAATTCGTTTCTTTTGCTGTTTTGTCATGCCATTACAAAAACATAAAAAATAATTTCATTTCATTGGAAATTTTTTGTGAATCATAAGATTTTTTCATATCAAACACTATGTATTCCTACCTCTGTTTTGATTGGAATTTACTTAATTTTTGAATATAGCTTAGCATAACTGATTTCATTCATAAATGGTTTTTAACAAATCATGCCCACATATATATGGCAACTAACTTCTCATAGTTGTTAAGTGATTGATTCACCTCTATTGTACGATCTAAACTTGGTATAGTTAATCTGATTAATACAATACATAAGATTTTCTTTAGAAGCTGTGGTTATCACTGCATTCCAGAAAACAAAACGATTGAACATCTTTGTTTTCATAGTGTTGCAGTATAAAAACTGTTTGCATTTGCTCTCTTGAAACTCTCATTGAATTGCTATTCAATAAGCTAACTTCAGGTCTTATTCATAAGCTTAATTCAGCTCTAATTTTATTCATATTTCTCCAACAACAAATGTACATATGTATGTTGTCATGATATCTTCAATAATCATATCAAACAGCTAAGCCTGTGGTGAACAGCCTTAATAAAGTCCTTTAATTTCTTATTTATTATATAGCTGGCAACGTTGTTGTGCTGTATTAAGGTCTGATGTCCTTTAATCATACAAAATACGAATGAAATTGAAAAAGAATTAAAGAAATAAAGTTTAAAAAATATTTTTTTTCTCCTAAAATTATTTCGTTAGAATCCCAATCATTTTGGACCAGAGCTGCTCTATTCTGCTGTACAATAAAAAATTTTTTTTCTTTTCTGGAAAATTAGTTTGTAAAATTTTCTGTCTAAAACGGCATACAATTTACAAAGCCAGAGACTTAGGTCAGGGCTACCAGAAGGTCAATCATCAGTTCAGAAAAAAATTCGTAAATTTTTTGAATTTTTTTTCTGATAATTTTTTTCTGCAAAAATTTTTTTGAAATTTTTTTTTAAAAATTTTTTTTTCTTTTTCTAGAAAATTTATTTGAAAAATTTGCAGTCTAAAACTGTCCAAAAAAAATTTTTTCTGTAAATTTTTTTCTACCAAAAATTGTTGAAATTTTTTTTGAAAATTTTTTTTGAAAAATTTTTCTTTTCTGGAAAATTTTTTTTGAAAATTTTTCTGTCTATAACTGCATACAATTTACAAGCCAGAGACTTAGGTTAGGGCTAAAAGAAGGTCAATCATAAGTTGAAAAAAAAAATCGTAATCAAAAGACTTAGAAAACAAACTTTAAATGAATGCATATGTTAAAAGCGTATCGAAAGCCTTAAGAAGCAAATTACGCCTGGGATTTCGAATAAGAAAATAATACAGAAAATGCTGTAAAAAAGTTAGACATACATACATACATACATACATAATTGGCCATTACAACCCTTGAAACAGGATTACGGCCTAGCTTCTCAACACCACTCATGTTGTAAGTGTTAATTTTTAACCTACAGTTTAACGTCGACTCCGAACGACAGATTTTTGAGAAACTTTTTCATGGCAATTTTATTTACTCTCAGAGTTATTGCCAAAAATCTGCTGAGAGGAAATAGCCGAAGAAATACTTTTTTTGTATTTTGTTTTGATGTCTGGCTTGGGGCTCGAACCCTGGCTTTACTTCTAATAAGCCAACACTCTACCTACTAGACTACGGCGACTTCGGCAAATTACGCCAGGGATTTCGAATAAGAAAATAATGCATAAAATGCTGTAAAAAAATAGTGTGAACTTCTGCTAAATAGGAAATCTTCTTCAAACGTCATATTTCTAGCATTTTTTTGGGGTTCCTTCTCTTTACCAAAAAAAAAAAATGCGGGTTTTTGATCAATAAAAATTCTGAGCTAAAGCGTGAGCTTTTATGCTTTAGAACACTTACATATAATTCATATAATTCAGCTCACGTCCGTATACCGCTTTTTCAATTTCAATATTCTGAAATGTGCCAAAGCAATGTTTAGGCACAATTAGAAGACAAATAATAATCGTTCTATTTTATTTATTTCATAATAAAATTCTAAATTTGTTAAGAAAAAAATTAATTTATGCAATAAAAACAAAAGACTTAAGCTACAAACTTTTTTACAAATTTTTTAAAATTTTTTTTATTCTTTTTTTTATGTTTTCTTCTGTTTTTTTTTTTGAAATCTTTCATAAGTTAATAGCTTTCGTTTTGTTTTTTAATTAATTTCTTTCATTGATTTTTTTTTATTTTCTTTTTTATTTTTTGAACGTTTTGAACGTTTGCACTGCATTTCAACCATCACATGTATTTCAACGTGATTTCTTTCACATTGCATTACAAAGTTCAAATTGAACAAAAAATATTTTATTTTTTATTTAAAATGCATAGCCATCATTTCATTTTAGGCTTGACCTTAATTTCATTTAAACAAGACTTTTTGTTTTTGTTTTTTATGTTTCTTTTCTTTCTCCATATCATATGGCCAAGCCACAGAGCACATGCGTTAAACATACTACTGTACTACAAGCATTTTGGTCTGGTTTTGGAGATTAATTTTATGTTTTTCAAAACAAAGGGAAAAAATAAGAAAGAAAAGCTTTTCTGTGTTTTTTTATTTTTTATTGAATATGTGAACCTTTTCTTTCTCTTTTTCATTTTTTTTAGATTTTAAATACAAGATCTTTAACTTAGTAATTGAGTGTAAAGAGTTGTTAATTATTTTATGTAACAAATAACAAAAAAAAAAAAAAAATTAAAAAATATTTTCATTCGATGTTAACAAGAGAAGCATTAACTTGAGCATTGGCATGAGCATTTAAAATTTATTACACATTCAAAGAGAAAAAGAAAAACCTATTAAAAGAATCTTAGTTAATGAAATTGTTTTATTTCTTTCTAGCAATTCTAAATCATTAAACAAAATACTTAGAACAGCTACTTTCATTATAATACGTACGTACGTGCATACATATGTAGAGCACTTAAGTTTACAGCTTCGAATTCGAAAAGGAAATTACATTTCCAGGCTTTCTAACAGCAGCAAAATTTTAATGTCAAAGGAAATGATTATGAGTATTTTTGTTAAGTAGGAAAAGCTACAACATTTGCATGTCATTTCATTGCTATTATTTTGCTTGAGGGAAATACCATGCAACACACACACATTGTTACTTGCTATTAAACAAAAGACTTAAGCAACAAACTTAAGAAAATTATTTATTAAATGGGGTGATCACATTGTAAATGAGGCCTGTTTTGGAATATTCCCATTACCATATACATATACAACCTTCTAATTTTTTATTCTAATTAAAAAATTTGAAACAAAAAATTCCAATAAATTTTTGCAAAAAATCGGTGAAAATTTCAGAAAAAAAATTCAAAAAAAAATCAGAAAAAATTAGCAAAAAAAAAAATCAGAATAAAATTTAGCAAAAAATTTTAAACAAAAAATACAACAAACTTTTTCCGAAAATTAAAAAAAAATGCAATTTTTCTTCTGAAAAATTTTGATAATTTTTTTTTCTGAAATTTTTGATAATTTTTTCTGATTTTTATTTTGAATTTTTTTCTGAAATTTTTTTTGGATTTTTTTTGAAATTTTTTTGAAATTTTTCTTAAATATTCTGAGAAAAATGTTCTTTTTTCGGAAATTATATTTGAAAAAAAATTTTTTTTTGTCTAAAACTGTGTACAATTTACTAACCAAGGACTTAGGCCTAGGCTGCCAAAAGGATTTTTTAACCAAATTTGTGCTTTAATGCTGAAGCAACAATATTCAGAAAAATGCAAGTCCTAGCAGACTAGTACGTAATGTAATGACATAACTTCAGAACTTCTTGAATTTTTTTACTGAAAATGTTATGAATTTTTTTCTGAAAATTTTTTAATTTTTTTTCAGAAAATTTTTTTTCTGAAAATTTTTTTTTAAAATTTCTTTTTGAAAATTTTTTTAAAAAATTTTTCTTTTCTGGAAAATTTATTTAAAAAATTTACTGTCTAAAACTGCATACAATTTACAAACCAGAGACTTGAACCAGGGCAACCAAAAGGTCAATCATCAGTGCAGAAAAAAATTCGTAAATTTTTTGAAATTTTTTTCTGAAAATTTTTTTTTTTGCAAAAATTTTTTTTTTAATTTTTCTTTTCTGGAAAATTTATTTGAAAAATTTACTGTCTAAAACTGCATACAATTTACAAGTCAGAGGCTTAGGTCAGGGCTACCAGAAGGTCAATCATCAGTTCAGAAAAAAATTCGTAAATTTTTTTTAATCAAATTTATATGGGTTTTGCTAAAGCAACCATATTCAGAAAAAAGTTAATGCACAGTGTGATGACATATTAAACGCACAGCTCGTAGTTCAAACCCTAGCTCAGACATCTCAAACAAAACGTTGTATGAAGAAATATTTCTTTCAGCAACTTCCTATCAGCAGGCTTCCAAGAAAAACATACATACAAACATAACTGATCTTTACAGCCCTTCAGTCAGGATTACAACCTAGCTTATCACACCATCTATGCTGTGTGTGTTAATTTTACACATGAGTGATGGGACATGCAGCTTAAAATCGATACCGAACGACAAATTTTTTTCATGTCAATTTTATTTTATTCGCAGAGCTTTTGCCAGAAATCTGCTGTTAGTAAATAAATTTGCCATGAAAAGTTTTTCAAATCTGTCGTAGGTCCTGCTACTCATGGATAAAATTAATATACACGACATAGGTGGTGTGAGAAGTTTGGTTGTAATCCTGGATAAAGTGTTTTAATTGCTATTTAGCCAGGTAGATAGCTAAAAGAGATTTGGATGGACACATTGAGGCCACATAGGCCCCATTGTGTTAACACATGACCATTCAAGTAAGTGTTGTTTAACTCCTTAGTACGATTTGATGTCAAACAGAGTCTTAAATTTCATTAATTGCTGATCGTAAAGATCAAAATCAATTGTTTAACCAGGTTATAAAAGATCATAGTGAACAATTACTTTCCAAATTGCTGCATACACACTCGGCATTAACTGCCAATTGGTGTCAATTCTGGCTGTCCATAATTTTCTCTGTATTTTATTACTTGAAATACGAAAAATTGATTTCTAAAAAAAACAAATTTTATTTAAACTCTTCCTTCCATTGCCTGTAAACTATACACCAAATTGAAAAGTTTCATGTTCTCTTACAACTTTTATGGATTTTCTAACAAATGCTGGCAGTTATGGCCTTTGGAAGACAACTCAGAATCATTAACACACTTAACCGTTATTTAAAACACTAAATAAGCGAGTGTTTTCAACACATTCTTGGATTTTGGAAAAATAAAAGAAAAAATTAAAGGAAAAACACTTAAAAAAGAAACATACATAGTAACAGCACCAACAGCAATAAACTGTTAAGCATTGTCTCACAACAAAAGTTGTAAAAATTTTGTTAAACATTGTCTGAAAGAAAAAGCCAAATGCGCTACTGGGCAATAGCAAACAAAGAAAAGAAAACAGTTTTACAGGCAATTTTAAATTATTTTTTTTTATATTCAACTTGGCCAAGAAGAAAAACTTTTTGCTTAAAATTCTTGTTTTTTTTTTTGGAAAATTAAAAAAAAATTCTTTTATTTAATGAATGTTTGTGGCTTAAATGTTCCTTAAGGTTAAACAACTGTAAGAAATAACGTTAATTTCATGTCTTCATGTTCAGATTTCTAAAGAATCAAAAAACCAAACCCCACAAGCTATTGTAAGAACTGTGAGAAGCTCTAGTTTATTAAGGTAACCACTTAAACTGCCTTCATGTTTACATAAGAGAAAAATGAATTTATTTTTAAACTTGAAAAGTAAACAGGCTGTCATACACTTGTTATAAACAATCCAGAATTGATTACAAAAACAAAGAAAAAATACCAAAAAACATTCTGCCTTAAAACAGCATGAAATCAGTTTGAAATCAAGCTGAAATCATTTTTGAAATTCCAATTAAACACTCATTTTAATAGACAGGCAAGTAAAAATTAAATCAGTTTTATGCTTGAAGTCTAGTTATGATTTAAAAAAAAAGATTTTTTCTCTTTGGATTTTTATTCATTCATTCGGTTGTTCAAAACCAGTCCTTTTTAATGGAAATAAATGCTTTATTAAGACAGTTTTTTGAAAGAACATGCCATCTAAAGTATTCTCCATCGGAAGCTAAAAGTTTTTTCAGCTTTTTGTCAATTTATAGATGCTTCTCCCATCTTTTTGGCAATTTATGGATTCCCCTCAAAAAATCTGCTCGTCTTTTGAAGCCAAAAATGAATCTCAGCAATATTTGATACACTGCTTGGCAGTCAGGCTTATTCCTGCAATGTCTTTCTATATCGATAGGAACAATTGCCAGTTAGAAGGGTCGAGGCCTGGCCGGCAACGAAAAACTTAATCCCCACTGTTGTACAATACAATGTGAACAAGCACAACATGCACTCTGCCTGAGCAAAGGTCATTTAAAATGGTAAAAAAACAACCATTTTTCTGCAATTTTTTTTTTACAAAATTCCACAGTCTACGATTGAATTTTTGCAATTAAAAATTTTTCTAATAAAAATAAATTTTCTAATTAAAAAATGTTTTAAAAAATTTTTATTTTCAGAATTCATAAAAAAAAGGTGAAAGTCTGTCTCTGAAATCTTTTGCTTAAGAATTTTAATTTTTTTATTTTTTCTTTATTTTTTATGTCTATCAACACATTTATGGGCTTCACAGTAATTTCTACATATGTTTGGCTACCATTTTTATTTACTTTTTTTAAATATTTTTTATATTTTTTTTTACGACGTTTTTAAATTTTTAAAAATCAATAAAAGTTTGTTGCTTAAGTCTTTTGTTGGGTTGCCAAAGATTTATTCTTTCCCAGACAATCACATACAATTTTTAATTTAAGCTCCTTATGAGAGTCAAGTGTTCGTATGGCGGCCAGGATGTCATATAGTGTGGCTAAGTCCTGTGCGCAAAAGTTCATTATGTTACAAGCTAGACGATTTCGATAGGGAAGTACGAGCAAGTATTTCAAATATTTTACAGAATACTTCCAAACCCTGTCCTGATTATTGGATGCTAAGATCCTTATCAGAAAGCATAAAATCTTAGCCAATAACTTGTCTGAAAAATATACGAAAATAAACCAGAGTCCAATACACTACCCTGTGGTAATGACAAAATTTCGGTCGATTATTTTGGCTCCCTAGTTGTCATGGACGAACAACATTATTGACAGGCTTTAGAAGGCGACAATAGGGCTTTACACCATCAGAAAGACCGTAGGCAAGTTCTACGGTCTTAAAGCAATCATCACATACTGGCTCTATCAGTTCGTGTTGTAATCCATGTTGCTTTAGGGTGTGCATGTTTGGTGGAAGGTGCCACTGCCGACTGATAGACAAAGATCGTAGTGAAGTTCTAAGTTCTTAAAGCAATCATCACATACTGGCTCTATCAGTTCGTATAGGCAAGTTCTACGGTCTTAAAGCAATCATCACATACTGGCTCTATCAGTTCGTGTTGTAATCCATGTTGCTTTATGGTGTGCATGTTTGGTGGAAGGTGCCACTGCCGACTGATAGACAAAGATCGTAGGGAAGTTCTAAGTTCTTTAAGCAATCATCACGTACTGACTCTATCAGTTCGTTTTTGAACCCACGTTGCTTTATGGTGTGCATGTTTGATGGAAGGTATTCAATGCCACTGCCGACTGATAGGCAAAGTATGCTGGCAGTTAACTCTCCTGATCACAAGTGAGCTGTGATTCACTCCACTAAGGCATTATTTGTTATACTTAATTGGATATCCTCTGACCTCGTATTAAAACAGAATGCTGTGTAGGTGGCAGTAAAACTCAAAGTAACTAAATCCTGACACACCCTAAACTATGGACATACTGCTGCTCTAGGAAGATATAAACACATACGGGTCGATTATATGGTCTCTTACGGCTTTCTGCAGAAAATATTCGATTTTAGAATTCCAACTCGAGAAACTAGGTCGTAATCCTAACGGAAGGGTTGTAATGACCAATTATGTATGTATGTATTCCAAATCGAGAATACTGATGTAAAGATCCGTACGTTCCTAATGAGGCCCCTGATGTTTATAGCGTTTGCTCAAATATCCTGGATGGAGTAGTGGTCTGTTGCATATTTATTCAGGGTACTCAAATTAAACTTTAGCATAGGCTTCGCGAGCACTGCAATATTTGCCAAATGAAGGTTATGGAAATTTTGAAGAGGGCGAACGTAAAGTCTCCTCAAATCTGTTGATTTACTTAGAATACTTTCTGGCTGGGATTAACACAAACATCTCCCAAATATCCGTTTTCGTTCATAAATACCCTGAGTTAGCTTAGATTAGAGGACGTGTACTTGTCAATTAAGACAAGTACAGTACCTGGAGCTCGAATTGACCCATTGTACAACGTCCTAGTTTCTCACACCACTTATGTTGTGTGTGTTAATTTTTTATACATGAGTTTTGGGACCTTCACAGTTTAAAGTCGACTCCGAACGACAGACTTTTTGAGAAACTTTTTCATGGCAATTTTTTATTTACTCTCTGAGATTTTGCCAGAATTCTGCTGAGAGGAAGTGGTCGAAGAAATACTTTTTGTATTTTGTCTTGTTGTCTGGCCTGGGGCTCGAACCCTGGCTTTACGTCTAATAAGCCAACACACTACCTACTAGACTACGGCGACTTCAAACCCAGAGTTTCTCAGGGAAATTTTAGATCATTACTTGGGTTCCGGCATACGCAGGCATATCATTGATTTGCTTTACATTGTTGATGAGCCGGTAGGGATCTCGAAATCTGCGCCATGTCACTGGGCATAGGTATTCCGAATGCCTCTGTTAAATTGAATATTCAGCGATCTACCTTGTCATCAATGTCATGGGCAGCACAAGGGTACATGCAGTATTGCAAGACTCTGCTGGCTATGTGTGAATAAGAAGGGGATTGACATTCTTCTTTTCTTAAATCAGAGGCCCTTCATCGCACAGTAGAGATTCTGCGGGGTCACTGTTGTGATTCTCTTAGGCATGATAAAAGACTGGGCATTGAGGCAAATTACTTCTGCAAGAGCTGTTGTTCGAAGGAGGTGTAGGAGACTGAATTTTATGTCATGAGTCAGTACATTGCTCTTGTCATGATGATGAAAGACAGGGCATTCCTGCAGATAAATACTACAGTAGCTGTTGGTCTAAGAAGAAGGAAGAGACTGTCCTTTACCTCATATAGCAATGCCCTGCTGAGATCTCACTCTCTGATCTCCGTGATCGAGCATTCTGCAATAGCAAGACTTATTGGGGTTTTAGGTTGCTTTCCTCTTGGAAATGTTTAAGCCTGGAGATGAAAATTAATTGTAATATCACAATGGCCTCAAATCCTCACCTAAAATATTCATGGCAGCTGTTAAAAGTTCTTCACGTTTTTTTATTAAATTTTTTACAAATAAAATCTCTTTCCTAATTTATTCTTCTTCTTTTTTTCTAAGAAACTAAAATGCTTTCCATATAAAAAAAAACCCGTTTTCCTTTACCTGCTTTCTAACAGTATTCTAAAAGCCAAAGGAAATGGCTATGAGATGTGATTGGCACGTAACGATGCAAAGCAAAGCAACGATGCATTAAAAACTATATGAGTATTGTTTCCTGAAGTGATTTATTTGTGAATATTTAAATGAAAATGTCATGCCATTTAGATTTAAGGAAATGCAAACGAGGAAAAGTTTTTTTTTTTTTTGAGAAAGTCAAGGAAATCAGAACATTTTGAAAAGGAAATTCAAAAAAACTGATTTAAGCAACAAAGTAAAGCCATGTGAATAGAATAAAACAATGTATGTGTCTTAAGTCTTTTGTTTTGAAAGCATAAGTCTTGAAACTTTCTGTTCTACTTTTCCTTTTGAATTTTTGTTTGAAATTGCTTTGCAGGTATGTGTCTTAAGTCTTTTGTTTTATTGAAATAATTACCAAAAGACAGACTCTCCCCCAAACCATAATCCAAGGGCGTTACAATCATATTTCTTATGAATAAAAAGAAACTTCTTTCTTTATTAGTAAGATGTGTATTCCAATTAATTAAAGCTTGAAATTAACTTTCGTTCACAGATCACTATCATCCGGTGTCCATTTCTTTTTAACTTTAAATAATTAATTTTTATATGTTGTTTCCTCTCTCTTTCTCTCTTCTTTGCATTTTAATTTTTAATTTGTTTGTACACAAAAAAAACAACAAAAAAATAAATCTTAAACCGCTTATGGCTTGTGTTTCATGTCAAGCCGCTCGCTCGCTCTGTTAGATATCACAGCATATAACACAAACGTTTTTCGTCTAACAAAACAAAATTATTGTTAATTTTGTTTTCTTCTTCTTCTATTTGTTGTTGTTATTGTTTTTATAAAAAAACAAAAAATTTCACTTTTTAAATAAATTTTAAAGAAATCTTGATAAAAAAAAACCAAAAACCAAACAAAAAAAAAAGAAAGAAAGGAAAGGAAGAGTAAATGATATGAAATTAAGATTAAGAAAAAATATGTAGAAAATCTGTTGAAATGAAAAAAAAAGAAAAAGTAATAAAGAAATCTAAGAGAAATTGTTGCTTTAACCAAATGACGAAGCTAATTGAAAGAGGTCTTTCAATGGGGCGGAGGATGTTCGGTCAGATCTACATCATTAAATTAATATTGTATTTAAAATTATCTAATTAATAATCTATTCTAATCTAATCTATTTCTAAATTAATCATTCCTTTAAATCATTATTTGTAAATTAATTCACTCCTTTAAATACCTTATCGGTTATTGTGGAATTCCTTTTTTTTTTTTGCTCTTTCTTACTTTTTCACATTCCTAACTGTTTTTATTTACTTAAACTTTTGAAGCTAAATTCTATCAAACTGTAAGCATAAAGATCATTCTATTTAAAACATTAAAGAAGAACAGTTCACAGTTAAAACAAAAATTATCAGCGTTTAATTTTTTAAAAGTGTTTAACATCTAGTGAAACATTATTTGGCAAAAAAAAGGAATTCCACAATAACCGATAAGGTATTTAAAGGAGTGAATTAATTATAAACAAATAATGGTATTTAAAGGAGTGTATTAATTTACAAATAATGATTTAAAGGAATGATTAATTTAGAAATAGATTAGATTAGAATAGATTATTAATTAGATAATTTTAAATACAATACTAATTTAATGATGTAGATCTGACCGAACAGTTATGGTTTTTGTAAGGGGTGTTTACACCAGAAAAAGTTTTAAGAAAAGTTTTTAAAAATATTTTTTCATTAATTTTTACAAAGAATTCCAGAAAATGTTCAATATTTTTTAATTTCTTATTTTTTTAATTTTTAATAATAATACTTAAAGTGGAAATTCTTTAAAAATATTAAAAACAAATTTTTTTTGATTTAAAAAAAAAAATTTTTTTTTGTCTTATTTTAAAATTTTTAATTTTAAATATATTACTTTAAAGTTTATTTTTTATTTTTTAAATAATATTTAAGGAGCATTTAAAGTAGAAATTCATCCAAAATATTTTTAATTTATTTTCTTTTTTTATTTAAAGTTTTGAATTTTAAATGTATTATTTTAATGTTTGTTTTTTATTTTTAATAATATTTAACGGGTATTTAAAGTAGAAAATCTAAGAATTTTTACATTTATTTTTTTTTTAATTTTTAATCTTTTTTTTTATTATAAAATTTTTAATTCTAAATGTATTATTTTAAAATTCTTTTTTTATTTTTTAAATAATATTTAATGGGCTATTTTAAGTAGAAATTCTTTCAGAATATGTTACATTTTTTTTTTGATTTTTTAAAAAATTATTTTTTTTTTTGTTATTTTTTTAATTTTAAATGTATTATTTTAAATTTTTTTTTAGTTTTTAAATAATATTTAAGGAGCATTTAAAGTAGAAACTCTTTAAGAAAATTTAAAATTTTTTATTTTTTCTTTTTTAATTACATATTATTTTTATTTTAAAGTTTTTTTTTTATTTTATAAATAATATTTAAGGAGCATTTAAAGTAGAAATTCTTTAAAAATATGTTAATTTTTTGTTTTTAAATAAAACAAATATTTTTTTTCTTATTTCATAATTTTTAATTTTAAATGTATTATTTTAATTTTTTTTATTTTTTAAATAATAGTTAAGGAGTATTTAAAGTAGAAATTCTTTAAAAAAAAATGTTTCAATTTATTTTTTTTTTTAATTTAATTTTTTTTTGTTTCGTTTTAAAATTTTGAATATTAAATGTATTATTTTAGTTTTTTAAATTTTAATTAATATTTTTTTTTTTTTTGAAAGTAGAAATTATTTCAGAATATTTTAAATTTATTTCCTTCGTTTTTTTTTTTTTTGATATAAAAAAAATTTATTTTTTTTTTATTTTAAATTTTTTAAATGTATTGTTTTAAATTTATTTTTATTTTTTTTAAATAATATTTAAGGAGCAGAAATTCTTAAAGAATATTTTAAATTATTTTATTTTTTTTTCAAATAATTTTTTTTTGTTTCGTTTTAAAATTTTTAATTTTAAATGTATTATTTTAAAGTTTTTTTTATTTTTTAAATAATTAAAGAAGCATTTAAAGTTTAAATATTAAATATTTAATTTTTAAATATTATTATTTATGGGGCCTTTAAATATTTTTTGAAAATATTTTTTTTGTTTTTTATTTTAAAAAAATTTTGTTTTATTTTAAAATTTTTAATTAAATTTTTGTTTTTTATTTATTATTTATTTTTTAATTTTTTAAGTGGTCTTTAGAGTAAATATTCTTTAAGAAAAATTTTAATATCTTTCTTTTTAATTTTTAAAAAAATATTATTTTTTATTTTTAGTTTTTAATTTTAAATTTGTAATTTAAAAAAATTTTTTATTTATTTTTTAATTTTCTAAGCTTTATTTAGAATAGAAATCCTTTAAAAAAAATTTAAATTAAATTTTTTTTTTTAAAAAATTTAATTTTTTTTTAAATTTTAATTTTTTAAAAAATAAATTTTTAATTATTCTTTCTTTATTCTTTTCTTTTCAGGAGGTTCGTACACATTAAAACAAAATTCTAAAAGGCTTTTGGTATGTTTAAATAAATTTAATTTTAAAAATTCAATTGCAAAATAAGCTTTTCACTATCTTGTTCATGGTTTTCCGATCGAGAAGAGTAAAATTAGTAGGATTTGTTTGCTCATTGCCATTTGAGTTGGCCGTAAAATGAATGAAGGGTTTAGGAACTTCGTGAACAATTTCAGATTTTTTTTTTGTAATTTTTTTAATTAATTTGATTTATGATCAAATGTCAGGCCTTAGGTTAGGTTACGTACGGTAGCAAGCCCTCCATAAGAAAAAAGGTCGTGCTTAGGCCAATATTTAGTATCTTTGTGATATTACAATTATTATTCACCCCGAGGATCAAACAAAGGAACCAGCTGAGTCCACAATAAATCATGCTATTGCAGCAATCTTTATATAGAAGAGTTCAGTCAGGAATTATAGAAATTGAGAGATAAAAAACCCTGCGTCTTTTTAGGGCAGGAGCATGGAATTGACATACGAAGTGAAAAACAGTATCTTCCTCTTCCTTAACTTTACAGCTTTAGCTTTTAGAGCACACTAGCTGACTGCCTGCATACTACGTGCATCAATCGTCTTCCACACTATGCCCCTTACTTTAGTTATGGGGTTTAAGGAAGCAAAGGTACTTTTTACATTCATCATTCAGTTTTTTATTTGTTAATGCCCAATGCTAATCAATTTTAGTTGGTTATAAAAGTATTTGGCCATGGGAAAATAAATTTCATTTTTTTTTTTAAATAAAAAATGAAAATAAAAAAAAATAAATTTTTTAATATTATTTGCCCCATTTTTATTTATAAAATTTCTAGTGGTACCTGCAGAGTTTCTGTGTGTTTTTTTTTTCGTTTTTCAAAACCTATTAAAACGTGAAAGTGTTCTCATTTTTTTTTTGTTTTTAACTAAATTTCCATTTCATTTAACAACTACCAGCACCAGACATAAAATAAAACTTTACTTTACTGTTTATGATTACGATGATCTTGATATTTATGTGTATGATTATATAGAGTCATTACTTTTTTAAAAACAATAACAATAACAACAACAACAAAAAAATTAAATTAACTTTTTCTTTTAAATTAAATTGTAATCTCTTAACAAAAAACAATGGCTGGCATTCATCATTGTGTTGCTTAAAGAAATTCTCAAAAAAAAAAAAAATAAGAAAAATTACGGCTGTAATGAAATGTTTTACAATTACCTGTGTGTGGAAACTGTGTTACGGGAGTGTGTGAATGTGAACGAAAAAACTTAAGAATTTTTTTTCTTTTGTTTATTGAAAATTTCTAAGAGAAAATACACGTTATTTTCAAGTATCTTGCTTAAATCTTTTGTTTTATAATTAAAACATTTCACTGTTCTTGTGCTATGTACATACATATATCAATGATAAGACATCATAATTAGTTTATATACGAGATTCTTGTCAAACAAAATGTTTTCATTTCATCTCCACAAAGGCATTATGACGGGATTAGTTGCCGGATTCTAAAGGGAAAGTCTCTGAACCTCATAAAATTTTATGTCTCTGTTGCTATTGTTCTCTCCAAACTTTAAGGTTTTTTTTTACCAATAACAATAACATTATTTCATTAAACATTTACAGTTATTAAACAAAATTCTTCAGAAATTCTTATTGTCATCAACAACATCATGTGATGAAAGAAAGTTGTCCAGTCAAGTGATTTATCAAAAACAGAAAAAAAGTTCTTGAAAGACCTACAAATTTTTTTATTTGTTAACAAGTTTAAGCCGTTAGTTTGGTTATTAATAAACAAAAAAAAAAGAAAAAAATCTTTTTTTTTATTATTTGTTTACGAATCAACATTAAAATTCACGCTTAAGAATCTTAAAAGCTGTTTTTTTTTGTTAAGAAGTGTACAAACAACCGTTGAATAACACAATTTCTTGATTTTTGTTTTGGTTTCGTTTTGTTTGTTTAAATTAATTCAGTTTATCTATCTGTTCCCCCTTGTATTTTCACTTTCGAATTATTCGTTTTTTATTATTTTTTTTTTTTTTTGTTTTTGATGCTTAACGCTGACTCATGATTTAAAAAGTTTTGAGTTTACTTGTTAACATGATGGACGAAAGATTTATCAAAAAAAAAAAAAAATAAAAAAAAAAAAATTAAATCAAACGATTAGCAGAGATACACATCCACCCCCTTCTTTGTATAAGCGAAAGTTTAGTTAAATTAATTAATGTTTTTTTTTTAAATTAATTAACACTCGAACTTTTTTTCTTTGAATTAAAAATTGAAGAAAAAAAATTTTTGATTTCCTGATTTGTTCAACAGTTTGCTGTTCAAGCAACCGCTTGTGTCTTAAGTTTTTCTTTCAAATTGAATTAAAAATTGAAGAAAAATATTTTTGTTTTCCTAATTTGTTTAAGCAACCGCTTGTGTCATAAGTCTTTTGCTTTTTAAATTTTCAAAAGATTTAAAAAAAAAATTTTTTTTGTTTAAGGGCCATAGCAATGCAAAACCAACCAAAAGCTAAAAACAGAATCTAACTGTCTTCCTATTTCTGTGCGTTAAACTTTAACCAGCGATATGGAAATACAAAGTACGCACGAAATCAGCTGATCCTGCCTGATCTCCAGTGCTTTAGATACATACATACATGCATACATACATAATTGGCCATTACAATCCTTCAGTCAGGATTACGGCCTAGCTTCTCACACCAATCACGTTGTGTGCGTTAATTTTTATGCATGAGTGGCGGGACCTACAGTTTTAAAGTCGACCCCAAACGACAGAGTTTTGAGAAACCTTTTCATGGCAATTTTTATTTACTCTCAGATTTTTAACAGCTTAAGAGTTGCTTTTACTAAAAATGTAATTGAGGCATAACAATGCATAAGCAAATGCTGTCATCTAATGTAAAGGGTCCGCCAAATAACTTTTTTTTCGAAAATGCTTTAAAAAAAAACTACTGAATATTTTTTCAAATTTCTTTTTTTTATTTGAAAGTACAATCCTTCCGGTTAATAATGGAAACTAATTTCATTCAAATGGCTGCCTCGGCTGGCCATGCAGTAGCCTACACCAGAAGATGCCGATTTTGGCAAAAAAAAATCATCTTTTCAGATGAAGCTCATTTTGTTTTTGGCGGGTATGTAAACAAGCAAAATTGTCGCATTTGGGGCACAGAAAACCAGCACGCATACATTGAAAAGCCGACGCACCCAAAACGAGTCACTATTTGGTGCGGATTTTGGTCCAGAGGCATAATTGGGCCATTTTTCTTCGAAAATGAGCAAGTAGTGGCCGTTACAGTCAATGGCGATCGTTATCGGGCCATGTTGAACGAATTTTTGTTCACAAAAATTAAAGAGGAGGATATTGGCAACATTTGGTTTCAACAGGACGGCGCCGAAGCTACACTCGATGTTTTACGCCCTGTTTTTGAAGATCGCATAATCAGCCGCAGAGCTGATGTCGTTTGGCCACCTCGGAGCTGCGATTTGACACCGTTGGACTATTATTTGTGGGGTGCCGTCAAAGATAAGTGTTATGCCGACAAGCCAGAGACAATTGACGCTTTAAAGGACAATATTCGTGAAGCCATTGGTGAAATACAGCTGCACACAATCGATAATGTGCTTAAATATTGGACCGATCGTGTAGGCTACTGCATGGCCAGCCGAGGCAGCCACTTGAATGAAATTATTTTCCATTATTAACCGGAAGGATTGTACTTTCAAATAAAAAAAGAGAAATTTGAGAAAATATTCTGTAGTTTTTTTTTAAGCATTAAAAAAAAGTTATTTGGCTGACCCTCTACTACCAATAACATGGCCGTAGTCTAGTAGGTAGATTTTTTGGTTCAAACCCCAGCTTAGACATCTCGAACAAAAAGACATCTTCGGACAAAAACTCTTAAAATAAATAAAAATTGCCAGGAAAAATTTCTCAAAAATCGAACGTTTGTAGGCGACATTATACCAGTGTCATCGTTTGAACTGTTCTGTTTGCTCTGAGAGATCTGTAACTTTAAAATTTTCTGCATATTGAAATTGAAGCAACAAATCCAGCCTAAATTTGTTTATGCTTCTCAATATGATTGTGTTTTTTTTCATTTCATTTCCTTAAATAATAATTTTCTCGGCCTTAAGGTTTGAAGATCAAAAAAAAATTTTTTTTTTCGTTAAATTTTTCTTTTAAAAGAATTCTTTGGAATTTCCTTTTGGCCTTTAGGAAAAGAAACGAAACAAAAAAAAAAGTTGATTGAACTTCAGGCCAATGGTAATACAAATTTTATACACTTTAATCTCATTTGAAAGCATCGTGTAGTAAAAAAAAAAAAATAATGAAAACTCTGCTGGTATACGAAGTAATAAAGAAAAGAAAAGAAAAGAAAAAAAACGAAAAAACAATGCGAAAGCATTACAAAACAAACGAAACGAAAAAGTAATTCCAAAGAAATATTTGCTAAAGTTTAAAAACCCAAGTAAACGTAGTTCATTACAAACTAAGCCTAGTAGTATATTGGTAGCAAGCAGGGCATGGCTTTGAAATAACTTTTTTTGTTGCTAAGCTTAGCTTTCACTTTACTTTAGAGTTACAAATGTTCTAATTGTTATAAACAACACCAGCAAACACAACTACGTACCACCGTTACGTTTGAATGCATTTTCTAAAGTGGTTTTTCAAATGTTGTTGCCTCTTGCCTGTTGCCTGTTGTTCGTTTTGTGGCTCTCTGGCCACTACAAGAAAATTTATGTTTGGCTTATGGAAACAAAAACGAAATACTAGAAAATTACAAGTTTTACTTTTTTTGTTGTTGTATGTTTTTAATCTAAAGCCGCTGTTTGTGGCCTGTTATTACAATTTTCATGTTTTCAAATATGTTTTCCAAGCTGTTCCCTGGCCATATTCTTTGGCCACAATAATGTTCAGTTTGTAAGCATAGTTTAATGTTAATGTTGTTTGGCTTGTCTTACTGCTGGTAAACGGGTGTTATCGTAACACAACGTTTTAAGCCACACTTTTCTAAAAAACATTTTCTAACATTTTTCTTAACCCGGCATACACTGTAAAAAAAATTTTCTTTAAAAAAAAAATTTTTTCGTTTCAAAATTATTCGCCAAAAACTTTTGCTTTCTTTGTTTATAAAAAATTTTTTCCAGTGTTGTTAAACAAAATATTGTTGTTGTTATTATTGTTTTATAGCAGCTGCATTACTTAATTTATAAAGAAATATTACAAAGAGCAAGCAAAAGTGTGGCGTTTTTTTTTCTCTACAACTAAGCCTTTAAGCTGCTCATATTGTTTTAACTCAAGCGGCAACCAATTTTAAAGTGCGTTTAACAAATGCAATGTTTTTGTTTTCCAATTTCCATAATACATTGTTGTTTATGGTAATGCATAAAAAGGGTTATTGGTTGCTGATGCAAGGTTTATGGTAATAAGCCAGGTTCTTGACTTTAAGTCTCTTCAAATAAAATTTCTTTTTTACTTTTCCTTTTTAAAAAAGACTCAACCTTATAAAAAAAACTCTTTAAATTAAGCTTTTTTTTGCTATTTGGGTTCAATTATTACAAGTATTTTGCCTCCCTTTTATTGATTGTAAAGAGTGTTTTTTATAGAGGTATAGAACTTTAAGTTGCAATAAAACAACGATGGATTATTCGATTGACATGAATTTTATTTATCCGAAAGATAATCTTGTGGCATTACATTTTAAATATGATTTCTGGCATATGACCGCCACGGCTGGCGCGGATGTAGTCCAAACTGGACGTCTAATTTTCGATGACTTTTTCCAACATTTGTGGCCGTATATCGGCAATAATACGGCGAATGTTGTCTTCCAAATGGTCAAGCGTTTGTGGCTTTACCGCATAGACCAATGACTTTACATAGCCCCACAGAAAGTAGTCTAGCGGTGTTAAATCACAAGATCTTGGAGGCCAATTCACAGGTCCAAAACGTGAAATTAGGCGGTCACCAAACGTGTCTTTCAATAAATCTATTGTGGCACGAGCTATGTGACATGTTGCGCCGTCTTGTTGAAACCACATCTCCTGGACATCATGGTTTTTCAATTCAGGAATGAAAAAGTTAGTAATCATGGCTCTATACCGATCACCATTGACTGTAACGTTCTGGCCACCATCGTTTTTGAAAAAGTACGGACCAATGATTCCACCAGCCCATAAAGCGCACCAAACAATCAGTTTTTCTGGATGTAACGGTGTTTCCACATACACTTGAGGATTACCTTCACTCCAAATGCGGCAGTTTTGTTTGTTGACGTAGCCATTCAACCAGAAGTGCGCTTCATCGCTAAACAAAATTCGCTTATGAAAATCGGGAACAACGGTAATCTCGTTTTGGGCCCATTTGACGAATCTACGCCTTACTTGATGATCGTTTGGCTTCAAATCTTGCACGAGTTGGATTTTGTAAGCACGCAAACCAAGATCCTTCCGCAAAATCTTCCATAAAGTGGATGGACACAGATCCAATTCCTGTGCTCGATGGCGGATGGACTCATTCGGGTGTTCCTCAATGCTACGCTCTACAGCAGCAATAGCTTATTCTGTACGCACCATACAGCGTCTCTGGGGATGCGAGTTATCAATAAGAGTAAACGTGGTGCGAATTAACTGCTCTGATGGACGATTTTGTCGACGATAAAATGGACGTAGTGCGCGATACGATGATCAGGCGTGAGTCTATTCATGATGAATTGCCAAACCAAACGGAGAATAAATCACTTGACAGCTGTTTTTATCGAAATTTCTGTAACTTTTAAGAACAATTATTTTTTTATATTCAAAACCAATAAACTTAGAAACCAAGCAACGGAAACTACAATTTTTACCATTTTTTTTTTTGGCAAAACACGACTCAAAAGAAACCCCTTCCGTCTTTTGAAGTCAAGAATTGCTACCCTGTAATGAATTGAAATAATCCAAAGAGAGTATTCATCATGGCTTAAAACAAATATGGCCGTTGAGGTATATTTTCCAAATCCAATGATTTTCAAATATGTTTTGCCCGCCGCCATAATATGTGGCCGAGTGTTGCCATGATGGAAAATTACGTTCTCATATCTGATTGCATATTCAAGGCGTTTTTCTGCCGATTCTCGCTCACAACAAATTAATTGTTGCCTGTACAAACTACCCATGATAGGTAGAAGTGGCTGGCCCCTCGATGGAGTCATGAGCGGACACACTTAGGCCGCACACAGGGCCCATTGTAATAACTACCCGTGATAATCTGACCCGGTTTTAGCTGCACACCCTTCTGATTCCATCAAATACAGAACATTACCTTGGCTTAATGGATATTCTGCTTTCCCTCAGATTTTATTTGCTGGGCGCCTTTCACATATGATTTCTTAAGCTTGGTTTTATCATAATGTATCCAATTTCCATTACAAATAATAATTTGATTGAAAAAATCATTTATTTTTAAGGCAATCAAACACCATATTAGACATGCAAAATCATTTTCCAACTTCTCTCGTCTTCAATTCATGGGGCATCCAAAAATTTCTTGCTTTTAAATGAATGCCACCGCTTTCAAATGCTTTAAAATGGTTGCTTGATTCACTCCTAAGGATTTTGCAAGCCCTTCCTGTATCTGACACAAATCTAGTTCAAGTCATGTTTCCAATTTATGGCCGTCAAATCATGCTGACTGTCCAAGGGGGTTTTTGTATTTGATATCAAATTCACAAACCAGTCGATTTACTGTATATTTGATAGAGTGTGCTTGTCGTTGAAGTCGCCGTAGTCTAGTAATAGGAAGTGTGTTGGCTTATTAGACGAAAAGCCAGGGTTCGAGTCCCAGGCCAGACATCAAAGCAAAATACAAAAAAGTATTTCTTCGGCTACTTCCTCTCAGCAGATTTCTGGCAAAAACTCTCAGAGTAAATAAAATTGCCATGAAAAAGTTTCTCAAAAATCTGTTGTTCGGAGTCGACTTAAACTGTAGGTCCCACCACTCAATTATAAAATTACCACACACAACATAAGTGGTGCGAGAAACTAGGTTGTAATCTTAACTGAAGGGTTGTAATTACCAATTATGTATGTATGTATGCTTGTCGTATAATTCCAAATTCTGAACGATCAATTCCTTCCTATAATGGATTCATGATTGATAACCAAGTGCTGAAGTCTTCGTAGTGTAGTGGGTAGACGGTGGCCATATCTTAGACAATAACCCAAGGTTCAAAACCCAGCTTAGATATCTCGAACAAAACGAAATATAAGCAAAATATTTCTTGGGCGACTTTCTCTCAGCAGATTTCTGGCAAAAACTCTCTGAGTTAATAAATTGCCATGAAAAGCTTCTGAAAAATCTGTCGTTCGGAGTGGACTTTAAATTGTAGGTCGCTCGGCTAATGGTTAAAATCAACATAAGCAACATGGATGATCATTAAGGCTAGGTTGTAATCAGAGATCAGCAATGAATCGCTTTTTCGCTACTCATAACTACTCATGAAATTTTGAGTATGAGTGAGTCAACAGTATTGAAATCCAACTATGTACTCTGATTCATTCGTACTCAGTACAACATTGATTTATAAGTACAAGTTGCAATGAGTATGAGTACAACGTTGACATCAAACTCATAATATTCGAACAATGTATGTTTGATTCATACGCCTACTCATTCAGATTCATAAATTTAGAAAAATACTTCAAATACTTATAAATGATACGAGTGATTCGAATCATTCGTTAAAATTTACGGTCTTAGTTGTTGTTGCATTTACAAAGAAAGAAGAAAGACACAAAAACAAAAAAGACAAAGACAGCGAGGAGAGCAAACACACAACCTTCATTACGAGTATTGTAGTGTTCGTAGCCGATTCATACTTATTTTGTGATTCGTGTATACGATGAGTCGTGGAGAGTTGAAATCAATAACATCATGCGTATTGTTAAGCATGAGTACCATGAGTATTTCCAACTTTGAATATGAGTAGTATGAGTATGGCATTAAAATAAGTATGAATGCGTATAAGTATCAGAAATTATAAGTATGCTTCGAATCTACTTATCGTTTTGAATACTCATTGCTGACCTCTGGTTGTAATCCTAACTAAAGAGTTGTAATTACGAATTAAGTTAAATTAGACCCAATTGACAGCCAATTGACAGCCAAGATCTTCCAGAAACTGTTCAAAATATCTGAATGGCCGTCATGTGTTAATGTTCGATTAGATCTTCTCTTTACTAGAATTGATTTAAAATGCTTCACTATATAGAAATTGAGTATCCATCTCTCTCTCTTTCTCTCTCTCTTTTAGCTTGGTTTTCCATGTGTTACGAGAAAGCTGTTGTTAAGCCAACTTATCTTAGCCATAAACCAGCATTTTTTTCTTTTTTTTTGGGTTATAAAGAGATTTAATTTCCTTTTTTGGGGGGGGGGCTTTATTTATTGCCATAAGCTGGAATGGAAATCATTTTTATTTCTTTTAATTTAATTTTAATTTTCCTGAATTTGTTCATAAAAATTTTATTGAATTTTTTCTCTGTTTTTTCCTCATTGAACGTCTGATATTTTAAGACAGATTTTCCACCTGTCTGCTTAGGTTTAAAGCTAATAATTATTAACAGATATTTGCACCTGTTGTCTGTGAAAAATAGCAACGCAAAGAAAGTTCTTTCTTTCATTCAATTTCAATTTTTTTTTTGTTTTTTTTTTTTTTTGTTTTTTGGAGCCGCAATGAAAATGCAGTAGAACAACATAATCATCGGGATTTTTATCTTTTTTTTTTTTTTTTTTGATGTGAAACTAAATCCTCTTTTAATATTTGCAAAAAGAAAAATGCAATTTAATCTGTGGTGGTATTGAAACGAGATGATATATTGTTTTTTTTTTCGTTTTTAATTTGCGTGGTCTAAGCATACAAATGTTGCCACTTAAAATTTTAATGCCATAGAAAACGCTTAAGAAGACGGGTAACAACAACAGCAGCAGCAGCAGCACCAGATGAGCCACCATTCATGGTGACGTTATAGAAATCATAAGCCTCTGATGGTCCAGGCAGGCAAGGCCTGTCTTTAAGAAATTCTTACTGTTCACTAATGATAGCCATGGTTTTTTTGTATTATTGTATACGGCCGGCCAGTAAGGCTAGTTTTGCTAGTGATATTGCTCCCATTACGTTTGTGTTGTTAGTTAATGTTGAAGAATTATTTTATTTTTTTTTTTTTTTTTTTTTGTATTGCCTGTTTGGCCGGCCTGATGCTAAGGCTTATTGCCAGCTATTATACACACACAGTTGAAAACCGAATGAAGTAGAAAACACGAAGAAGAAGAAGAAGAGGAAGAGGAAGAAGAGGGAAAAAAATAGCTTTAAATAACGGCATATAATTTACTTGACTTATACTCGTTATTCAATAATAATGGTATTTAATGCAACAACGTCAGCGCTTCTATGCCATCAGCATGCAAGCCAGCTAGCAAGCCAGCAAGCAGTTTCAACAGCACATCTCTCTTGTATATCTTAGCAATACAAGATCTTGATTTAACCAAATTGTACATGCAGAGAGCATTAGCTTGGCTTTTGGTAACAACTACTCTATTACACCAAAAGCAAACACTTCAACTCAATTACGTTTCACAACCAATATACAGCTTAAGTAACGAAAAACAAAACAAAAAACAGAAAAAAAAGAGGAGACCTCAAATCCAAATGAAATGTTGCATACAAAAACAACAAACAACAATAAAAAAAATTAGAAAAGAAATGATACCCGTTTTCTATATCATCTCAATCCTCCTCAGTGGATGTGGCTGTTGTGTACGATGACTTTGGTGTTTTAATTTCATTAAAATTGATGTCTGCTGTTGGCTTTAGAACGTTTAATACCTTAAGTAATACAAATTAAGCCTAAAATATTTATTATAGCATATGCTATACGGCATCCACATACAGCACAAATTATTTCAAGTAATTAGTTTTAATGTTCAATTGATAGACTCTAAGACAAACAGCTCAACAGCTCAACAGTAGAGTGAAAAAAAATAGGAGTAGAAAAGCCTTTAAAACATGATTTATGTTACAATACTTCCTGTATTCAAGAAACAAGAATAACTGACAATTTGAAAAAAAAAACAAAACTAATATGAAAGACTTGCTTTCCAAAAAGCAAATAAACAAAAGACTTAAGACACAAACTTTTTGTTCAATCATAATTACAATGGATTTTAATTTAAGAACAAAAACAAATAATGAAACAATTTTTATAGAGTTTGAAAAGTTTGAAATTTATAAACAAAAGACTTAAGAAAGCTACTTTAAATAAAAGAAGAAAATTTTTTGCTGGCATACAACACAAGCTCTCAGATTAAGAAGAAGTTTCTGTCTCAAGTCTCAATGACTGGACTAAGTACCAGCTTTGTAGTCACCGTAGTCTAGAAGGCTTATGAGAAGAGAATCCATGGTTCGAATCTCAGCTCAGAAGTACGAAAATGTTTCCTCAGCTTCGTCTATAAATAAAATAAAATTGCCATGAAAAAGTTCTCAAAAATCTGTTGTTCGAAGTCATCGTAGAACTGTAGGTGCCGCCACTAATGGCTAAAAATTAACACACACTGCATGGATGGTGTAAGAATTTGGGTTGTAATCCTGACTAAAGGGTTGTAACGATCAATATAAGTCAACAAGTAGGTAATGGAAGCAACTGCAGCATTGTATTATGGCTTTAGAGAGACAGTTGCTCATTCTTTAGTGACACCGTTGCTGGATGATCTCTTGGAATCAATGTGAACTTATTGTCCTTGATGATATGTACATTCAGATTACTAGTTCCCCAACCCACATACATACATACTTAATTTGCCATTACAACCCTTTAGTCAGAATGACGACCTAGTTTCTCACACCACTTATGTTGTGTGCGTTAATTTTTATACATGAGTGGCGGGACCTACAGTTTAAAGTCGTTTCCTGACGACAGATTTTTTTGAGAAACTTTTTCATGGCAATTTTTTATTTACTCTCAGAGTTTTTGCTAGAAATCTGCTGAGAGGAAGTCGCCGAAGAAATATTTTTTGTATTTTGCCTTGATGTCTGGCCTGAGGCTTTAACCCTGGCTTTTACGTCTAATAAGCCATGACACTTCTTACTAGACTACGCTGACTTTCCTCTAAAAATAAAATAAAATTGCCATGAAAAAGTTCTCAAAAATCTGTTGTTCGAAGTTGCCACTCATGAATAAAATAAACATACGTAACATAGGTGGTATGAGAAGCTAGGTTGTAATCCTAACTAAAAGGTTGTAATGACTAACCACCAATCATACCACTTATGCTGTACTCTACCGAATTTTTGGCCAGAAGTCTGTTGAGAGAAAGTTGCAGCAGAAATATTTTCTTCACATTTCCTTTTGTTGGAGATGTCTGACCTTGGGTTTGAACCCCTGGTTTACTACCTGCTAGACTAAGGCAACTTGACCACAGTCTACAGGCTAGAAGAGCCGTAAAACTTAGAAAAAAATTTTTGTTCCCAAAAATGTTGTCTACATTTACCAGGACGTCAATAGTCGGGACGATCGCGGCCGGTAACGTTGTCGGGAATATGATCGCGAGTAGAGAAAATTGGACCTCAGTGGCGAATTACGTGGAGAGCATTCTAAGACTGAAGAAGAGAGGGATGTTGGGGCTGCGGAACATGTAGGCACGCCGGCATTGATGAAACTGGCATACGTGTAAAGGAAAATTCGAATCGGGGACCTGAACGAAAGGAATAGTGGAGACACTTAGATGTCTCTTCCACCCTTTCCCATATACCCTCCTTTCAGCCTATCCCCTATACTAGCCTTCCCTCCTTTAGGACGTTGTACAATGGGTCAATCCGACCTCCGGCTACTGTACTTGTCTTGACTGACAGGTACACGTCCTCTAACCTAACCTAACCTAACCTAGATGTCTCTTCAACTTTCGACACCACGCAATCAGGACGTGGATATGAACAGGTAGGGACTAAAGGGACTCCACTCCGAAGTAATACCACCGTAGTTCCGAAGTGGGCACAACAAGTCCACTAGACGAGGAGGGAATTTAGTGGGCAAGGGCCCCAAACACGGAGGATGTGACGACTTCCTCTATGGTGCCGATAGGTACATTTACCCCTTCTCGGCGTAAAAAGAAAAAAGAAAATGTGCACGATATTGAAAGACTTTGAATTTGTAGTCGAGGCTTAGACACAAACGAGAACAATCAGGAAGCCAATGTAAAGATCAGGTTAAGGGTGGTCTTTCCATAGTTTAACGAGAGTATTTAGCGAACGAAAATATCTAAAAAACATGGCAAATTTGGCTACTTAGGTTAGGTTAGAGGACTTGTACAACATCCTAGTTTCTCACACCACTTATGTTGTGTGTGTTAATTTTATACATGAGTGGTGGGACCTACAGTTTAAAGTCGACTCCGAACGACAGATTTTTGAAAAACTTTTTTTCATAGCAACTTTCATTTACTTTCAGAGTTTTTGCCAGAAATCTGCTGAGAGGAAGTCGACGAAGAAATACTTTTTGTATTTTGTCTTTGATGCCTGGCGTGGGGCTCGAAACCTGGCTTTACGTCTAATAAGCCAACACACTACCTACCAGACTACGGCGACTTCGTACGTAAAATGTTGTCTCCATTTACCAGGACTTAAACAAAAGTTTTAAATGAAAGAATTTGAGTTTGTAGCCGGGATTAGACACAAAAGGAGACAACCAGAAATCCTTTTGTATTTAACTCCGGCTTTCTTTGGAACAACCAGGAAGCTAATGAAAAGATCAGATTGAGGGTGTTTTTTCCATAGTTTGACGAGAGTATTTAGCGAACGAAAGTATTTATAAAACATAGTAAATTTGGCTACTTTGCGTTCGTAAAATGTTGCCTCCATTTACCAGGATTTAAACAAAAGTTTTAAAGGAAAGAATTTGAGTTTGTAGCCGGGATTAGACATAAAAGGAGACAACCAGAAAGCCGGGGTTAGAAACAGAGGGGTTTCTGCTTGTCTCCCTTTTGTTTCTAACATCGGCAATAAATGAAAAGATCAGTTTTCAGGGCGTTCTTTTCCAAAACTTTGACGAAAGCATTTGGAGAAAAGCATAAAACCATGGGGTTTTAATACAGCAATGTTCCAACGATTATGAGTTGAAATGTGTTGAATTTTTGACTAAAATGCCACGAGCACTGAACATAATTGCTTGATATGAAGTAGGAAATATTTTCCAAAGAACAAAAGACTTAAGACTGCATATGCTTTGAGGAAAAATGAATAAGTCATGGTTTTCAGTGTGGAGTATATAACTGAAGTAAATTTATTATTTATTATTAGAAATTGTATGAATTGCTTGTACCTTTTATTTTAAATCAATTATGCATGGAAATTATATGAAATTATTTCCATGTCTTGTATGTGCGCGCTATGTTCAGCTGCAAAGGTCCATGTCGTTAAAACTGTTTTTTTTTTCTTTCCCTATCTCTCTGGCTATCCTAAAGACATTAAAGGTTATTTTAATAATTATGTGGTGCGGTGTGGTTGGTTATATTCGATTATTCCTTAAGCCTGATAATGTTATTAAAAATAATTTTCTAATTTTCTTTGTGTTTTGTGTCTTTCTAATAACGAAAGAACATTAAAAATAAATCAAAAGCATGACTACAAATGGTATTTACATATTAATTTTCGTAAGCATAATATATGTATGTATGTACGTAACAATAATACGTTTTCCTTTTCCTTTTTTCTTTTTTGGTATCATTACAGCCTTGATTATATTTACACCTCTTGGGCAAAGCTTGATCTTGACGTTTATTGATCTTCTGATACAAAACAAAAAGCAACAGCAGCAGCATACAGCAGCAGCACACAGCATACAGCACACAGCACACAGCTTAACACAAAAGGTAAGTAAGTTTGTAGAAAAATAAGCGTAATAAGGAAGCCAAAACTAGAAAACAGTGAACTGTAATGCAAAGGGCCACAACGGTAAACAAGTCTTAATAAGTCTTAACGAACTTGGTTTGCCTGTAGCCCAAAACAACAGTAATTTCTTGCCGCCATTGCTGGTGGTTGGTTGGCTGGTTGCTGGTTGCATTTAAAAGGCAAAAAACTATTAAAGGGCGCCTTTTATTAACATTTGTAGTTGTAAGACATACAAGTTAATAAACTCTTGCCATATTCATATGTTAAATAGAATTCTTATTTTCCTTTGCTTTGCTTTCCTGCCTTCCTTCTTCATATTTTTCTTCATAAAAAAATGTAATAGAAGGCATTTTACTTGAGAGCATTATATGACAATAACCCAGCAGGTGTTGAAATAATGCCATCATCACTTAATGGCCTTAGCCAAGCCAACATAAGTGATAGCCATCTAAGGTTTATTTTTTTCTTTATCTTTTTCTTCTTCCATAATTTTTAATTTACTTTTTGCCATAAAGCAACAACCCAAGCAAGGAACAAATTTAATTATTAAAAGCAAATAAACTTCGTTTTTTTCTTGCTTTGCTTTCAAGGCATAAATCATTAGATTTTCTTAAAAAAAAAAAAAAAAAAAAAAAAAAAAAAAAAAAACCTTTTTCTCTCTCTTTGCCTAGTCAAGGCGGAAGTTGGAAATTTTCCTTTGTTTTTCTTTTTTTCTTTCATTGTTTTCATATGCAATAAGCAAAAATGCCTAAGGGCTTTAACATTTATAGAATTTTTCTAGTCATTTTTATTATAATTATGCAAAAAAAAATTCAACCAAACAAAAGACTTAAGCCACAAGCAGCACATTACATGCGTAATAACAAACAGAAAAAAAAAACTTTCTCGTGTATGTTCGAAACAAGGCATGAACAAATTTAATTAACACCACAAAAGAATTCATAAAATCATAATTCCTACAAAGATTATCAGAAACTTTCATTAACTTTATGCCTTTTTTGCATAAACAATAGAATAGAACACTTGCAGCTTAAGTCTTTTGTTATTTTTTTTAATACAATACATTTATACAGTTATGTGTTAATAAAAAGGCCAGATTTAAAGAAATATTTCTTCTTAATTTAAATAATTCCTTTTTAATATTATACACCATCTGCCATATGCTCTTAAGAGAAGATACAGACAACTACAGGCACAAGGCTTGGCTATCATTTAAGAGGCAATGTGGGTCTGTTTCAACCAGAGGTCAGCCATGAGTATTCACAACGATGAGTAGATTCGAATAATACTTATAATTTCTATTACTTATACGCATTCATACTTATTTTAACGTCATACTCATACTACTCATACTCAAAGTTTGAAATACTCATGGTACTCGTACTATACAATACCCATGATGTTACTGATTTCGACTCTCCATGGCTCATCGTATACACGAATCACAAAATAAGTATGATTCGTGTACGAACACTACAATACTCGCAATGAAGGTTGTGTGTTTGCTCTCCTTGCTGTCTTTGTCTTTCTTCTTTCTTTGTAAATGCAACAACAACTAAGACTGTAAATTTTAACGAATGATTCGAATCACTCGAATCATTTTTAAATATTTGAAGTATTTTTCTAAATTTATGAATCTGAATGAGTAGGCGTATGAATCAAACATGCATACATAGTTCGAATGTCATGAGTTTGATGTCAACGTTGTACTCATACTCATTGCAACTTGTACTTATAAATCAATGTTGTACTGAGTACGAATGAATCAGAGTACATAGTTGGATTTCAATACTGTTGACTCACTCATACACAAAATTTCATGAGTAGTTATGAGTAGCGAAAAAGCGATTCATTGCTGATCTCTGGTTCAGACATCTCCAACTCAACGAAATATGAAAAAATATTTTTTCGGCTACTTTCTTTCAGAAGATTTCTGGTAAAAACTCTGAAAGTAAATAAAAATTGGCAATGAAAAGTTTCTCAAAACAATCTATCGTTCGGAATCGACTTTAAACTGTAGGTCCCGCCCGTCATGTATAAAAAATTAACACACACAACATAACTGCTGTGAGAAACTAGGTCGTCATCCTGACTAAAGGGTCCGTCATATAACTTTTTTTTTGAAAATGCTTTAAAACCAAAACTACTGAATATTTTCTCAAATTTCTTTTTTTTATTTGAAAGTACAATCCTTCCGGTTAACAATGAAAAATAATTTCATTCAAATGGCTGCCTCGGCTGGCCATGCAGTAGCCTACACGATCGGTCCAAATTTTAAACACATTATCGATTGTGTGCAGCTGTATTTCACCAATGGCTTCACGAATATTGTCCTTTAAAGTGTCAATTTTCACTGGCTTGTCGGCGTAACACTTATCTCTGACGGCACCCCACAAATAATAGGCCAACGGTGGTCAAATCGCAGCTCCGAGGTGGCCAAACGACATCAGCTCTGCGGCTGATAATGCGATCTTCAAATACAGGTCGCGCAAAACATTGAGTGTAGCTTCGGCTGTGTGGCACGTAGCGCCGTCCTGTCCAGTGCTTATCATGTGCATCAAAAAGCCTGAGTGTAAGCTCTCTCAAAGCAGGGCAATCTTAGTAAAGGTGTTGTACCATTTCGTCTTCTTTTTCCTTTATCCTGACAACATATGATTGATCAACAATAAAGATCATGATTGTGTTACTGTATGGCATTGCTGGTATTGGTCTCTAAGCTGGCTGTAGTCACCCATTTTTTTTTTCGCCGAGGAGGGGTAAATGTACCTGACCGCACCATAGAGGAAGTCGTCACATCCTCCGTGTGTGGGGCCCTCACCCACTAAATCCCCCCCTCGTCTCCTGTGGACTTCCTGTGCCCAGTCCGGAACTACGGTGGTATTACTTCGGAGTGGAGTCTTTTTGGCTCTTTGACCCCTTTATGTTCATATCCGCGTCCAGATTGCGAATCGAAAGTTGAGGAGTCATCTAAGCGTCTCCACTATTCCTTTCGTCTAGATCATCATCTCGGTTACGCTAGGCACGTGTGACAGTATCACCTATGCCGACATGCCTCCTCGTTCTGCAGCCTCAAGATCTCTCTTCTTCCGTCTCAGAATGCGCTCTACGTAATTCACTACCGAGGTTCAATTTTCACTACTCGCAGTCATAACCCCGACAATATTAGCGGCTGTGATCGTTCCAGCTATTGACGTCAGTACAGAGCGATAGCTCTGCCAGCGTGCACACTCGAAAACAGTGTGCTCTGCGTCATCAATTACCCATAGAGCGGTGTGAGCTTAGAAAGCTTTAGACCTCGAATACGGAGAAGAGCTCTTAATGAAATGCATGACATTGAATTAAAAAATCATCAAGAATGGCGCATTATTTTGTAGGGCTTTGCCTCGTCGAATATTCTTAGTGGGTATTGTCAGCCAGAGTGTGAAGTCCATGAAATTCGGCTTATGAATTAGCAGCCATGATGCATTATTTTGCACCATATTTTGAAGAACCCTAAAATGTTAACCTTTAGCTCCATTTACTACAGCGTTGATGTGAAATATTAGTTGCCTGCTCTTAAGGTGATTTGTTTCCGCATATTAAGGTTACTAAGAACGAAGTTTGTTGCTCAATTCTTTTTATTTCTACTTACCTTTTAAGCATAAATCATGCAATTTAACTCATCATTGTCATACTTCTGTCTGCAGTTTTCAATATTTGTGTGTGAAAAGGTTCTTTAAAATCAATAGGAAAATACTTGTGAAAAAACTTGTGAATATTTTAAGCCACAGCTTGACAGTTCCAACATTGTTGTTAAGTACACATTCCATGTGTACTGACTTACAAATCATTTACACGAGTGAGAGTACGTCTATGCGAAGACTTTAGCTGTTGCCGGAATAAATATTGACATTGAAATATTTGAATTTCAAGAATTTTGTAAAAGCCTAGCTTAACATTAAACTCTGAATGCTTTAGAATTGTCTTTCTATATTCACACTCTCCAGCTTCCCCTTGCCCTTTGGTTTTAAAGGAAGCACAATTTTTTTTTTTTTTTTTTTTTTGAAACTACAAACTGTGGAAACTGATTGTTAACATAGCCATAAATTTTCGTTGGCTTTTTGGCTTCTACGAAACCTTGGCATATGCAAGTTTCTCAAACAGAAGAGAGAAAACTTAGTATGTTTTTGAATTCATCATTTTGTTTCTTCTGTTGCTTTTCTGTCACTTTTTATTTAAATGATGTTCTTTAAATGAGTTTCACCACTGACGCTGATGCTGGCTGGCTGGCTGGCTGGCTGGCTGGTTGGCGTGTTGCTGCATTAGTAGAATCTTGTTTCTTTTTTTGGTTTATGGCTTAAAGGTTTCAAAGAATTTTTCCTTCTTTTTTTGCACATACATTTTGTCTTAAAGTAGCTCTTTCTACAGTAGCCTGATTAGATGTGTTTTGAAGCAACAACAAAAAAACAAACAAAAAAATAAAAACAGAAATAAAAACAAATCTACATGACACATGTTTATTGCCGTTTGCTGATGCTGTGATAATTTAGAAAAATACTTTTAGGCCTGTTGCCAATGCCTAGATTTGAATTTTACAAGTCAGGTTTTTGCATTTGCTTTTGCTTTAACTTGTCGTCTGATATCAATTGTGTTGTGTGATGCATTAAATTGACAGCCTCGAATTCAAATTATATTTAAACGTTTATGCTGCAGAGAGGATTTCTTTTCCTTCGTTTGTCAAAAATAGAAATTTTATTTGATTGATAAATAACGGGATTATAAAATAAAAATTTTTTTATTTTAATTTCATAGCACTTGCCAACTGGGCAACGTATTAAGATAATGACTGTCAACAGCCAATAAATAAATTCAATATTTATTGCAGTTTCAATAGAAAATTTATTGAGAAAAACTTCATTTTGTTTCTGTGAAACACAGACAATTTTGTAATACTATGTTTAGATATGCAGAAGTCGCCGTAGTCTAGTAGGTAGTGTGTTGGCTTATTAGACGTAAAGCCAGGCTTCGAACCCTAGGCCAGACATCAAAACAAAAACTATTTCTTCGGCGACTTCCTCTCAGTAGATATGCACTTTTATTGAATCAATATTCGGTTTATTGAGTACAATATTTTAAGTGTTCAGACATAATAATATACGCAGTTCAGCTGCTTAATCAATATTCATTTGACAGATGGTAAACAAAACAGTTGGTTGTTTCAACAACATTGTTTTTATTTTGTTTTTTTGTCGTTGTTGACATTTGAGTTGTCAAATATCAACAGAAAATGTTCGGTTAATTGTAATATGCGCACTGAACATACTTATGACAGTGCTGCCTTTTTAGTTTTACTCAATATTATAACAATTTGCGTATTTATTGCGCAATAATTAATTGAAACTTTATATGAAATATTTCATATGTATGAAGTCGCCATAGTCTAGTATGTAGTGTGTTGGCTTATTAGACGTAAAGCCAGGGTTCGAACCTCAGGCCAGACATCAAAACAAAAAGTATTTCTTCGGCGACTTCCTGTCAGTAGATATGCACTTTTATTGAATCAATATTCGGTTTATTGAGTGCAATATTTTAAGTGTTCAGACATAATAATATACGTAGTTCAGCTGCTTATTCAATATTCATTTGACAGCTGGTAAACAACACAGTTGATTGTTTCAGCAACATTATTTTTTATTTAGTTTCGTGTTTTTTCGTTTGTCATTGTTGACATTTGAGTTGTCAAATATTAACAGAAAGTGTTCGTATAATTGTAATATGCGCACTGAACATACTTATGACAGTGAGTGCTGTTTTTTAAGTTTTACTCAATATTATAACAATTTGCGTATTTATTGCGCAATAATTAATTGAAACTTTATATGAAGTATTGAACTCAATAATGGCGTTTATTGCGATTTACGCAATAAAGGTGTAGATATTTTGAAGTCGCTGTAGTCTAGTAGGTAGTGTGTTGACTTATTAGACGTAAAGCCAGGGTTCGAGCCCCAGGCCAGACATCAAGACAAACTACAAAAAAAGTATTTCTTCGGCGACTTTCTCTCAGCAGATTTCTGGCAAAAACTCTGAGAATAAATAAAATTTGAAAAAGTTTCTCGAAAAAATCTGTCGTTCGGAGTCGACTTTAAACTGTAGGTTCGCCACTCATGTATAAAAATGAACACACACAACATAAATGGTGTGATAAACTAGGTCGTAATCCTAACTGAAGGGTTGTAATGGTCAGTTATGTATGTTTATATGATATATTGAACTCAATAATGGCGTTTATTGCGATTTACACAATAAAGATGCATATCTGAACACCATATAATGCTTGAAACAAAAAGGAATCAAACGGGTCATAACTGATCGTGCATAACTTGAGGCCTTTAGACGATATTACAGGTTCAAAACAAGTCGCATAATCCGCATATGCTCGGCCAATGCAATCGAATATCAGTTGCTCAATATAGTTGGGACCCTTATTGTCTTATTACAAATACAGGGCATTACCTTGGCTCCTAGTATAAACCACTTTGCCATTGATTTACCTCGTAAGCCTAGCTTTTAAAATTACTTCCAATTATTGCAATGGATACTTGACTCCTATAAAGTCGTCGTGGTCTAGTAGGTAGTGTGTTGGTTTATTAGACGAAAGAGCCAGGGTTCGAGCCCCAGGCCAGACATCAAAATAAAATACAAAAAGTATTTCTTCGGCGACTTCCTCTCAGCAGATTTCTGGCAAAAAACCTCTGAGAATAAATAAAATTGCCATGAAAAGATTCTCAAAAATCTGTCGTTCGGAGTCGACTTTAAATTGTAGGTCCGCCACTCATGTGTAAAATTAATACACACAACATAAGTGGTGTGAGAAACTAGGTCGTAATCCTGACTGAAGGGTTGTAATGACCAATTATGTATGTATGTATGTATCCTTGACTCCTTTCTATGGAATTCAATTTACACTTCCGTCATGCAAGATCGTGTCTTCTGTTAGTTGAATAATATTTTTGCTTTTCAATGAAATCTTCTGAAAGTAGGTCATTCTTGAGCATGCTAACAACATGATTACAAAGGGGAGTACAGCCTTCCCCAAGGATCTTTGCCTTCCCTGCCAAATTGTACACACTGAAATTGCACACAACCCAATGGACGTACATTAAAATTCAGGCAAAGGTTCAGCTGCAGATCAGATAATTGTAAGTCCATTTCACTGTTTCAGTTTTTCGTTATAGAAAAAAAGATTCGTGGCATTTGACAATGCCAAAATGATTAGTAAGGTTTGCCAGAATTTCTAGAAAAGTATTTCGAACGAAAAAAATATCTTCAGTGGCAAAAGCCATGGGTTCAACGAACACGCTGAACGATGAATTTGGCGAATTTGTTGTGAAAAGGTGGCAGAAGTAATTTAACAGCTTTCGATGCAGCTTGAATATTGCAGAAGTAATTGAAGGGCTACCAATGTGCTCTGAATGTTACACTGCTTTGTGCAGAGTTAATGGATTAGAATAGCATACCATGGTTAAAACCTTTTTTCTTTACAAAAAGTGGAAGAACTAGTCTTGCTGACACACGATGTCACCTATCGCATGGCTTGCGGCCCCTATTGGGCGACTAGTTTCGTTAGCAAGTAACCTCACATTGGGGTGTAGTCAACTGATGGCTAAGATCATGACATTTGATGCCATAAGATCCCTTTATTGTGAGTTAACGTAAAGTCTCTCGTGAACAGGGACAAATAAACCACAATTTCAGCCTTTAAGGCAACATTAAAATGCTGGCAAAAGTATACCAAAAATTCAAGCTCATGGTGGATCCACCTACGGCTACGACTTAGCCGCTGTAAACATTTACGTAAAATAATCTTTAAAAAGCAAATTCAATTTACTTTTCTTTTCACTTTATCCCTCCCTCCTCTCATTCAATCCTTAACCTTTTGCAAAAATAATAAAAAAAAAGCGACGTCCTTTTTTCATTTTCAACAGCATTTCGTTAATAAATTCATTACAGCTAGTTTAACTAAATGTCTGGGTGTCAGTTGTTGGCAAGAAAAAAAACTCTTAAAAAACATGCCCTCAACATGCCCTGAGACAATAATCATGTTCTCTATGCACATACATACGCATAAAATTAAATATTTCCAATAAAAAAAATACACACACACAGTCCGAGTCGTAAAAATAAAAACATGAGCAAAAGGATGTTCGGTTTTTTTACGAGTGAAAAACATCTTGTAGCAGAAGATATAAAAATGTTTGTGTAACAACAACAATAAACAAATGAATGTAAAAATTTTAAAGATGAGATTTATAAGTTCAACGGAAATAAAACAGTGCAGAAATGTTAAGGAGTACTTTCGTATGTATATTCTCTTCGGGTGTTTTATTTAAACAAAAGACTTAAGGCACATGTATGCTTAAAGGGACTGCAAAGCTTAGTCTGTGCAAGCAGATGTTTTCAAAATGTTCGAGAAGACTTTGCTGAAATTAGAAATCAATGATGTATTGAATCAATAGAGGTGGATACCCTACTGTCACTAAAGCCTCATAATAGTCATCAATACACCGGCTTATACATAAGAGTTCTATGCCATTTTCGATCGGACATAAGTGGTGTAAATACAGAGGATATCAGATGAAGTGAAGTATTCCTAGCATCTCATTGAACGCAGAGAGTACGAGTAGTAGTAGTAGAAGGCGAGAATGGAATGGAAGGCACACCAAACAACTACTCGAACTTGATCGTAATGTCATCTCGATCATAGTGGCAAGGCTTACAGGTCATTGCGTTGTGGGAACGTACGTTGAAAGACTGCGGCTTCCATTTAAATATTTCTGCCATGGGTGTTTGTTTGACAATGCCCATCTGTTTGCGAGGTGTATAGGTTATTTGGTGCTCCATGCCTTGTCAGCTTAACTGAGTTATCATCCATTAGAACCCATTAGTCAGGATTACGACCTAGTTTCTCACATCACTTATGTTGTGTGCATTAATTTTTATATATGAGTGGTGGCACCTACAGTTTAAAGTCGACTCCGAATGACAGATATTTGAGAAACTTTTTCATGGCAATTTTTATTCGCTCTCAGAGTTTTTGCCAGAAATCTTCTGAAAGGAAGTTGCCGAAGAAATATTTTTTTTTCATCTGAGGCTCGAACCCTGGCTTTACGTCTAATAAGCCAACACACTACATACTAGACCCCAACGACTTTTAATGATTAGACTGTCAAGGATATAGTTTCGTTTATTAATCGTTCAGGCTGATTTTATAGCGTAGTCTAGTCATGCTTTTAATGTTTACTCCTTAAGCTGACCAGCTTCTTCCCTAGTTTGGTGGAATTCAGTCAGTACAAAGATTGTACTTACCTTTGGCAATACATGGTGTCGAATTGGTACTCAGGTGTAGCAGTCTGCTACATTTGGGGGTGTTGGTAGACGCATTGTATTTCACCCTGTGCGAAGAGCACCATGGGATTGGGTCCTCGCGGACAGGTACCCATGTAAAACCCATCGTCGTTGTACTTACCTTTGGCGTTACAAAGGCCAATTGAGCTAGCAAAGCTATCACTACGGCCTAACATAACATTGAGCTTTCTTTTGTAGTTTATTTGGCTTTGAATAGCTCTACAGATGGCTTCAATGGCCTACTACTAGGGTTCAATATTATTTTCTTTTAGTTTTATAAAATCAAAAGGAAACAAAAGACTTAAGAAACGAAAATTTTTTAGAAAAATTTTATTTCTTAATGCCGACTTTATGACAGTTTTTTAAGAGTTTTTTCAAGGCACTGCCTATGATATGTGACCTAATGATAGAACAAAAGACTTAAGAAACGAACATTTTTTATAAAAATTTAAGTTTTTGTGATCTTTTATGCCGGAAAGCAGATTTTATGACACTTTTTTAAGAGTTTTTCAAGGCATTGTCTGTGATATGTGACCTAATGATGCAACAAAAGACTTAAGCAACAAACTTTTCTTTTTCCTATCAACAATAAGATTTAATACCTTTAATTAGCTGTCGCTTATTTCACATTTATTGCCTTTGATTTTATCCCTTTTTGTGTATTTAAATAACTTATTTAAACCAACAACATGTTGTCTTAAAATTTTTTACAAGATTTTGGTTAAAAAAATTCATTTTTTTTTTTTTTGTTAAAATCATCAGCTTAAAACATAAGCATGCATTTGTATTTGTTAACAAGCCTTGTAAATACCTAACATTATGCAAATAATTAAGCCACAACAAGATTTATCTGAAAAAAATAAATTACAAACCAACAGGGAGCACTGTGTGTGTACTGAAGGCAAACAGAGAACTTTTTTTCTTTACATTCAAAATGCATAATAAAATAAAAACAATTAATTTTATTACTACAAAATCGGTTTTAAAACAATAGTTTTAAAGAGTATTTTAATAAAACACACACTCAAACGCTGTTTAGGTAACATAAGCCATATAAAGAAAATTGGGTTCTTAGCAACACTTTTTTCTTTTTTTTTGCTGTTGAGACATGGTATGGTATGGCAGTATATGCTGGAGTATATTTTCCAGCTAGTTAAACCGCTAAACTAAACGCCATTGTCCGCCATTGAAGCTTTTGAAACCAGCTTTACATTGTTGACGATGCATTTGCAGAAAAACAGTTAAACGAAGAACTCGTGGTTGAAAGAAAATTTTCTTCAGTCTCTCTGTTCAGCAAATGGACTTTATAAAACAAGTTCAATTGGCTAGTATACTGGCTTGAAAACTTCTTTCTCTACTTTTAAAAAAATCTAAAGAAATGCACGGCTGTTGTTTTAAAATGTACAGACAAGACAAGTAGAAAGAAAGCATCTCCATAAAGTCTTGAAGTTTTTTTTTTTTTCTTTTCTAAAGATGCTGTTTGGCATCATTCGTATATCGTTGCTTCTATGTGCTGTTTCTCTTCTTTTCTTTTTTTTTTCTTCTTTTTCTTTTCCTTTATTTTCCATTTTAATTTGCGTGTCAAATAAGCGTATGTGCTACTTTGTTGTTGCTGTTATGGTTGTATTTGCAGTTTTCTTTTTTCTTTTCTTCATTTCTTTGCTTTTCTTTTGCCTTTTTTGGTTAGAGTTCATCTTAAGATTTTTCTTTTCTTTTCTTAGCTTCGCTTTGCTTTGTTCCAAGCCTTACCAAATACATAACTCTGCTGGTGTTGATTAATCTAGACTGGAGGTCATTTATACTTGGATTGCAAATCTAAAAACTATTTGAAAATTTATTTAAAACACCATATAATATTTCTAAGAAAACTTAGGAGAAAAAAGAGGAAAATAAATTCATTTTCTCTAAACAAAAGACTTAAGACACAAACGTGTTGTTTAAAATAAAATAAAAATCTAAAAATTTTGCAAAAGTAAAGAAGGCTCTACAATTTGTTTGTAATTCACAATTAATTACACAAGAAAACAATGTCTTTGAGGACTAAACGGGGCCTTTTATAGAGGGCCCTTGTAACATATACTTCGCATTAAAACCTCTGCCTAGTCGTACTCAGAAAGTGCAATTTTCACTCTACACATGTGTCACGTTGAAGTCGCCGTAGTCTAGTAGGTAGTGTGTTGGCTTATTAGACGTAAAGCCAGGGTTCGAGCCCCAGGCCAGGCATTAAAACAAAATACAAAAAGATGAGAGATGAACAAAGTGGACATTAAACAACAGTCTGTAATCCAAAGTAAAGGCTTGTAATGATTAATAATCTATGTATGTGTGTTTAAGAGAGCTGCTATTACTAGGCGATGATCAATTCAGATCTTTACTGCCTACAATTCGAATATTTGATTGAAGCAATCATCCGAGAGTGAGCAGAACTGAACAACATGGCAGTTCATGAAGTCTATTCCGATATTCTAGGGTCCAACAAAAATTTGATATGTTTACGCTCGTGTAGCCCATGGTATAGCCTGAGTACGATCTTTTAAGATGCCTGAAAAGTGGCCAATTTTGCTGTATAGAAGAGACTGGCCTGGCTTTGTAGGATCAGAAATAACTTTGATGATCAGTTGAATACTTAACTGTACTTAGTAGGAAGAATTTTATTAACGTGACCCATGTACATACATACATAATTGATCATTACAACTCATCAGTTGGGATCATGACTTAGTTTCTCACACCACATACTTTGTGTGCCTTAATTGTATACATGAGTGGCGGGATCTGCAGTTAAAAGTCGTCTCCGAACGACAGATTTTTTTTTTTTTTTGAGAAACTTTTCATGGCAATCTTATTTTATACTCAGAGTTTTTGCTTTTTTGTTTTACTTTCGTTTGGTTTAAGATATCTGACCTGGTGTTTGAACTGAGGCCTCACTAGACTACGGCGACTTGTGTCCCATAACCGATTATAATCGCCGTCCATATATTCAAATCAATATCACTTTCTCTTGTAACATGAAGTATATTTGCATTCAAACAAGCATTTCTTGGCCTCAGAGGAAATAGCATTGCTCTCTCTGTGATTATGTACAAGAAAAGTCACGAATACCTTTTTGGATGACTCAGGTTAGGTTAGGTTAGAGGACGTGTTCTTGTCAATTAAGACAAGTACAGTACCCGGAGGTCGAATTGACCCATTGTACAACGTCCTAGTTTCTCACACCACTTATGTTGTGTGTGTTAAATTTTATACATGAGTGGTGGGGACCTACAGTTTAAAGTCGGCCTCCGAACGACAGATTTTTGAGAAACTTTTCATGACAATTTTATTTACTCGCAGAGTTTTTGCCAGAAATCTGCTGAGAGGAAGTTGCCGAAGAAATATTTTTTGGTTTTTTTCTTGATGTCTGGCCTAGGGCTCGAACCCTGACTTTACGTCTAATAGGCCAATACACTACCTACTACTTCATGGCAATTTTTTTTTTTTTTTGGAATTTTAGAGAATTTTTTCAATTTTTTTTAGAAAACAAAAGACTTAAGACTTATAAATTTTTCTTTTCTTTTTTAAAACTTTCAAAAGGAAAATAAAAATAGTTTCCATAGATATTTTTAAAAGCTGTTGCCATACATAACATAGTTTTCTAATTAATTTTAATTAAACTTTGAAATATTTTCCCTTCACATATGCACGTATGAATTGTAGAGATGCTAAGTTAATCTGTTATAACGAAGCAAATAATCGTTTTTTCCCTTTTTTTATCATCTCATTATTTTGCATCATTATATCATCATAATTCAATAACTCAACACACAATGCAAGACAATACAACACAATACAATACAATGCTAGAGAATAGCAGCTCATCAATGATATTTTTCTTGTAGCTTTTTTCTTGATTTTTTTCTGTTTTTTTTTTGTTTTTTCTTCTTTATTATTATTCCAACAACATAGTTTTCAACAACCTTTAAAACATTTTATTTAAGAAATGATTTCATATGGCATTTTCCTAAAGCTATACATTGCACAGACAATACAACTGCTTGTGCTCTTGGCTTAAAAGCATTACAACGCCATATTGGCTTTGGTTGGGTCTAGCCAGCCTTTAAGTTAAGGCAAAAGACATTGACTAATGGTTGTCCCTTTGAATGGCAACACGAAAATGGTAAATTGTTTTGTGGCATACAACAAAAGGTGTCTATAAACATGGCCTATAATGCAGCAGCAACAGCAAATGTATTGCAGACAACAACATGGCCAAGTTACAATTGTTAATAGGGCTTTCAAGCTTATTTTTAGATTTATTATTGCCTATGTATTGCAAAGCTATTGCTGTTTAAATCATTATACATCCTTTTATCATTAAAAAAAAAAATTACGAAAAAAGAAAAAAAAAAAGAATTGTTATTAGGCGTTCCTTTTTCTTTTTTTATTTTCTACATAAAGTTCTGCAAATTTTTCTTTTTATTTTTCTTGTTCGCTTTCATTTAAAGTAAATTAAATCTTAAGGGAAATTAAAGTGACCAAATGAATGGCATTATTATTAAAGCAACAACAACAACAACAAATTCACATATACATAAACAGGTTATAAGCCAAACCAAACCAAATCAAAAAAACTCATGCCTATCTCCCAGGCCATAATGCCCCGATGCTGCATGGAAATCTTTAGAGATGAGGCCACAAACCTTTAAATCATGTTTACAGCAATTAAATCCTTTGCCTGCACACTAAAAAAAATTCTGTGTGATTATAATAAATCATTCAAAATGATTTAAAGCCTCATACTTAAGCTTCACAAATGACTTGAAATATAATTGAAAGCTTATAAAAGCCTAAGAATTTAATAAAACTGCCCATGATCATAAAGATATCATAAGGATTGTTAGCTTTATGTATACTTTCATTTTTTATTTTTAAATCTCTTTCAAAATAAAAAAAAACAAAATTAATTAATTCTCTTCTCTTTCTTTCTTTGTTTACAGGTAATTGTCCATAATTGTTCATCCACACTTACGTACGTCTCTATAATTTTCTGAAAAAAACTGAAGGTAATATTCATTAAATTTTATTTAAATACACTCACTTAAAGACTTCCGTTAATTGAAATAGGCGTTCATAAAATCTCATGAATAATTATGACACATTTGTGACCACAAAGATGGTAATAAAGTCTTCAAAGGAAATATCACATGAAAGCTTAGTGTCACCCAAAGTCAAAATATATTCATAATCAAAAAATATACATTTTAAAATGCATTTTAATGCTTATTTTCATTTAAAGAAAAGTTATCGATAACTTAAAAAATATCGAAAATTTTGTCGATAAAAAATTTTATCGTCAATTTTTTTCATCGATTTGTTATCGAATATTTGTAAACAGAATTTATCGTAAATTTTCAAATTCCAATTTGTCGAAAAAAAGAAACTTATCGATAACTTAAAAAATATTGTTATTGTTATCGAATATTTGTAAAGAGAATTTATCGTAAATTTTCAAACGAAGAAAATTGTCGGAAAAAAGAAAACTTAACGTTAACTTAAAAAATAGCGAAAATTTTATCGATAAAAACTGTTTAGAAAAAAAACGTTTCGAATTATTATCGAATAAACGAAAACAATTTATCGATAAAAAAAATTTTATAAATAAAAAACATATCGAATTGTTATCGAAAATTTGTAAACGCAGAGAACTGATCGAAAATTTTAAAACACAGAAAAATGTTCGTATTTTTATGCAAAAAGTTATCGATAACTTAAAAATATCGAAAATTTTGTCGATACATTTTTTTATTATATTTTTTTCGAATTGTTATCGAATATTTGTAAAGAGAATTTATCGAAAATTTTCAAAAGAAGAAAATTTGTTGAAAAAAGAAAACTTATCGTTAACTTAAAAAATAGCGAAAATTTTATCAATAAAAAATTTTTATCGAAAAAAATGTTTCGAATTGTTATCGAGAATTTATCAAAAATTTTAAAACACCAAAATTTTTTCGTAATTTTAAGCAAATTTTCAAACGAAATAAATTTTATTGAAAATTTTTAATCGAAAAAAACTTATCGAATTGTTATCGAAAATTTTCTAACGAAGGAAATTTATCAAAATTTTTAGGGAAAATTTTTAAACGATAAAGATTTATTCAGTTTGTTTTGACAAACTACCGTGCCTACCATGTACAACACGTGCAAAATTGGATATTTTGGTTGCATTCAACCACCTAGACAAGCTATGGAGAACATTTGATTGAAGTTATACTCCATATATGATGCCATCAAAGGGGCTTTCAAAGTAATATAAAATTTCAATGGTATCTACCATAAAGTATGTTTTATTTAAATTTAAATATAGAAAGCGCTTAACAAAAGACCCAAAAAAATTCTTTTAAAGAATTTTGATTTAATTTCTCTTCAAAAAAAACGAATTTTCGCTTTGTGCTAAAAATCTATGAAAACATTTCTTTAGTATTTCCTTGTATGTAACATAAAATATAAATGAATTAATGAAAATAATCGATAACTGCATAAATAATCGATTTGTTAAGCATTTAAGATATTTTTCTTGCAATTCTCTTTCCAAATTCCATGCAATTTTTTTAGAAAAAAATATTTTTTGCTTTGCAAACATTTTTTTCCTGTGTGATGAATATTTCCTTTTCGTATATAGAAAATGTATATAATTTTCCATCAATTATTTATGGTAGCATTTGGAGAAGCAGATTACCTTTGAGGCTAACATTGGAGATTAAAACTAATTGCCATGCCCGGTGTAGTGGTGGATAATATTTAAGGAATTTCAAAATGAAATTGTCTAGGCTGCTGGGCATATTTTTAAGTTTTTTTTTTTTTTTTTTTTTTGTTTGATTTAAAGAAAATTAAAGGGTTTTATTAGGAAAAACTTTAACAACTACTAGACATGATCTTGACATTTTGCCCAAGTAATCTTAACATTAAATGTCATTAGAATTAATTAGTTTTAATGGCCCAATACAGCAATATATACACGAGGTGGCTGAGGCTGTTTGGCTGCTTTGGCTTTGGAAGACGATGAAGGCACATAAAGCAAAAAAAAATCGTGTGCCTTGGTTTTTTTTCTATTTCGAATGATTTAATGATAATTGTCATGTCAATGTTACATTATTTTTGTTGCATTTTTTTTGCATTTTTTTTGCATTTTTTTGCTTCTTTTTTTCTTCTTTTTTTCAATGCAAATGGCTTTCTATACAAACTGATGATAATGCTTAATGGTGATGGCCATAATGTAGCCAAGCATGGCATGGTTTTAACATTTAATAGAGGATGAAGAGGATATTTTCAATACAAAAAACAACAACAACAAAAAAAGAAACATTTTTTTTTTCTTTAAATCCCCAAAGAAAATCAAGAATGTCATGATTTTTATGTATAAAAAAGCACCTGTTGCTGCTGTTGTTGCCCTGAAATTAATTTCATATGTGGCCATAAGGAGAGTTAAACAAAGCCTTGATCTAAAGGAAAATAATGACATTAAAATTGTTGTTGTTGTTATACATGAGTATTTTTTTTTTTGTTCCTTTTCTTGAATTTACCAAATTGCATATAAGTTTTGCTTGTAACTTCCGCATTTTAAGCATTTGAAATCATATATATTTCTTGTTATCGCCTTAAAACCTTACAAAATTAATGACTTTGCAAAATGTACTAACACTAACAACACATACAATCAAAATACACCCAAAAAGAATCAAAAAAAAAAGAAAATTCAGCACGTTTTTTTCCATAAACTTGTTAAGGGAATGAGAGAGAGAATTTTTCCAATTTTATTTCCTGGCAAAATACGATTTCAGTTTTTCTACGATTTTTCAACGTGAGCTAAATAAAGTCACGTTTTATTTCTTTTCATACATATATCGTGAGCCAAGACAAGTAATCATTTCATTAATATAGCGTTGCTTGCAATTCTTGTTTTTTATTTGTTTTTTTCATGAGGCCCTTAAACATGTTACACAAGAAAAATGCCTTATTAAGCATACAGGTACACCGAAGATGTAAATTAATGAACCTGAAATAAAACAACAACAAAACACCAAAAAATTCTATAAAAACCAAAAAATAATTAAGATTCTTGGAATTAAACTCCCAAAAAAAAAACACATCAAAATACCTGTTTAAAGCAAACACCATGCCAATATACTTAAAGAAACTATCACAACCATTTCTCGTGACTAAATTAAAAATATTTCATACCTTAAATCATTTAAATTTGAAATTGAAACCTTAAGTCCAAGAAAATTCTTAAAAATTCTTTAGCTTATCATCAGGATATCATAAGACAATCATATTACATATATAATTTCATGCTAGCTTAACACATTCCCTAGATATCATGTGATAATCTCCCATCAATATCACTTTACATTCGCCTACACATACTCCTATACTAGCATGATTAACTCAATACCCTTCAAGCCTAAACAAAAATTTATATTTTGAACATCAAAAGTTTAACATTTCAACTTTAAAACATTTTTCCCAATGCTTTAATATCAACATCACATGGTTATCGTACGCATTTAAATTAAATTCAAACTATAAACACAAGTGTTTTAAGAAATCCAAGAAATTTTACAAAAAATTTTAAAATTCATTGATTTATCACACGAATATCACATGATAATCATCTTAATATCATATAAACTCTAGTCATCGCACGATAAATTTATAATACCCACGATATCTAAAAGAATTTTAACATTCAATCATGTGATAATCACAACAATCATGTGAGAATCACAACAATCATGTGATAATCACATCATTCATATGATAATCACCATAATATCATATCAACTCTTGTCATCGCATGATAATTTTATGATATCCATGATATCTAAAGGGATTTTAACGTTCAATCATGTGGTAACCACATCAGTCATGTGATAATCACATCAATCATATGATAATCATCTTAATATCATATCTACTCTAGTCATCGCATGATAATTTTGTGATACCCATGATATCTAAAGGAATTTTAACATTCAATCATATGATAATCACATTAATATTACATCACATACCCCTTTAGCCTAGCGAAAGTTTTTTAAAATTCAAACTTTGAACATTAATTCGTTACCATCCAACCATATTAAATAGTTTCAAGAAATTTTCTCAGAGCTTTAATATCATCAACACATCACTGTCATTCGCTAAGCCTTAATCTCCCACATTTTTTTATGACTATGTCCAGAACATTATTGAAGAGACGGGGGTATATAACACAGTCCTACCCAACACTCTTGATCCTTCTTATAAATTTAATCTCATCACTACAAATACCTCTACCACATCACCACTATTTTAGTGCAATTTTCATTACCATATCAATAGCATTTCCATACCAGTAATACTGCTCTTTCAGTCTCTCATAATGACGCCATTGTCATTAATAGTGTCACTGCTATATCACCGCCATATCACTACCATGCCAATACCATCATATTTATCATATTACTGTGACTTCAGCACCATTATCACTACCATTTCCCTTGAATTTAATCACCAGTAAAACTACTATATCAGTACCATAGTATTTTCGTATTTCTATCACATCACTAGCATATCACCACCATATCGACACCATTATCTCATACCACATGTCGCTGCTATTTCTACAAAATTGTCAGTAATATCTCACTGGCTTTTTCACTACCACAATATGCTACTATATTACAGTACCACTTCTAATACCATTATCACCGCCACTGATACTATCATTGCCACCATATTACTAATACTTCGGCAAATTTTAAGCTTCATTTCACTTGCATTTTACTGCTTTTTGAACTACTACGTCTATACTCGACCAATACCATTTCTATTACCATTATCACTAGGCTATCATTACCAAATTATCACTACCACATTACGATAATTTTGTCAAAATTAGTTGAACAATTACCGTAATATTTCAGTGATAATAACACTACCATATCAGCATATGCCAGTTTCACTAGCATCACCGTCGCACTATTCCTCACTGTCATATCACTTCCATAGTATAACAACTGTCTTCATCATATAACAGCTACGTGGTCCCACTCTTATCACTACCATTTCACTGAAGTCTTGGTAGCAGTAACATTACAATATCAGTACCATGCAAGTAGCAACTTCACTACCTTTATCACAATAATTTCACTGCCATAACAGAATCCCTAACTTTACTACATCACTGTCATAGCACATCAACTATCAATACAATAGTTGTCTGGCATTCTAACTAACACTAAAATGTCAGCATCACAACAGTACCATTATTCCTAGCATTTTCACTACCACCACCTATTTTCTGGTATAATATCTATATTGTTAGGACTGCGATATCACCACCAGTTTCGTCACAATATTAGTATCATTTTATTTACTATTATTACATTATTGCCACACTGTTTTACTGCTAATTTGTCATCAGGATCACTAACATTATCACCACGATTTTCCTTACAACATCACTTCTTTTACTACTTTTCTTTTCATTGTGATATCATCATCGGTATCACCGCTATGTCGGTGTCATATCAGTGCCGTTGTCACTACCACGTCACTATTTTATAGCGGCCATTGTCATCATTACTTTACTGCTATAACGTCATTAGGATCACTACCATTATCTCTATCAATTTTCCAGCCATTTCAGTAACATATCACCACTATGATCAGAGCGATATCATTATCACATCAGTCCCCTAGTCCCTATTCGGCTACTGCCATATCACCACCAGTATTTTACTGCTGTTTCATCATCAGTATCACTGCTATTATCAAAATTAATTTCCCACACATATCAGTGATATATCACTGCGACATCACCACCAGCTCGACATCAGTACCATATCAGTGCCGTTGTCACTACCATATCCTTACCATAATACCACCATTGTTACCATTATTTCACTGTCATCTTATTTAGAGCATTAGTACCATTAGAACTACTATTTTCTTACCCATATCAGTAACAAATCACTACTCTTATCACTGGGATATCATTACTAGCATCACCTCGATATCAGTTGCATATCAGTGCTATAGTCACTATCATGCTACTATCATATCACCAGAAGTATTTTACTGGTTTTACTTATTTTATCAAAATTAATTTCCCATACATATCAGTGGCATATCACTACTACTATCACTGCGACATCACCACCAGCATCAATGTCTAATTCACTACCCTGCTACTGCCATATTATCGCTATTGTTTTATTGCCTTTTTATCATCAGTATTACTGCTATTGTCACTACCAATTTCTAGCACATATCAGTGACTTATCACTACTGTTATCACTGCGATATCTCTAGCAGTATCAGATCAATATCAGTACCATATCAGTGCTATAGTCACTACCCGGTTACTGTCATATCACGTGTACTATTTTACTGCCTTTTTATCATCAGTATCACTGCTATTGTCACCACCAATGATATGTGCTGGAATATCAGTAGCATATCACTGCGACATCTCTGCCAGCATCACCTCAATATCAGTACCATATTAGCGCCATTGTCACTACCCGGCTACTGCCATATAACCCGCTATTTCATAATCAGTGTCACTGCTGTTATCACCATCAATTTCCAGCACATATCAGCTGGATATCACTACTGTTATTACTAGCATATCACTTCCAGCAACACCTCCATATTAGTACTATGTCAGTAACATAGTCACTACCCTGCTACTACCATATCACCACCAGTATTTTTCCGCTATTTTACCATCAGTATCACTACTACTATCACAACCAATTTCCAGCACATATCAGTTGCATATTACTACTATTACCACTGTGACCTCACCTATATCAAAACTTCGATATCAGTAGCATATCAGCGCCATTTTGACTAACCGGCTACTGCCATATAACCTGCTATTTCATAATCAGTATCACTGCTATTATCACCATCAATTTCCAGCACATAGTAGTGGCATATTATTACTATTATCACTCGCATATCAACTCCAGCATCATCTCGATATTAGTACCATATTAGTGCCATATCACTACCAATATTTTTCTGCTATTTTATCATCAGTATCACTACTACTATCACAACCAATTTCCTGCACATATTATCACTGTGACCTCACCTATAGCAAAACCTCGATTTCAAAGAAATATCAACGCCATTGTCTCTGCCTTTTCACTACCATTGTTCTCTCCAATTTCCTTTATAGTAGTCTTCCCGTTATTGTCTCATGAAGTCGCCGTGGTCTAGTAGGTAGTGTGTTGGCTTATTAGACGAAAAGCCAGGGTTCGAGCCCCAGGCCAGACATCAAGACAAAATACAAAAAAATATTTCTTTGGCGACTTTCTCTCAGCAGATTTCTGGCAAAAACTCTGAGAGTAAATAAAATTGCCATGAAAAGTTTCTCAAAAATCTTTCGTTCGGAGTCGACTTTAAACTGCAGGTCCCACCACTCATGTATAAAAATTAACGCACACAACATAAGTGGTGTGAGAAACTAGGTCGTAATCCTGACTGAAGGGTTGTAATGACCAATTATGTATGTATATATGTATTGGTCTCATATTGCTACCATTATCACTGCTATTTCAGTACTGTATGAGTACCTACATATATCAGCATCATTTTCTTTGTCATGTTATTGACATTTCACGGCCATTATGGCCATTAATACCCTAACGTTTTGCGATTCTCACTAACATTCTTTGGTCTACTGAAAAAAGTTTAATTTTTTTATTTCTACGGCTAACAGAGATTATCTCCAGAACGAACATCTTTGTGTTTAATTTCTTTCTTATTTATTGTTGAAAAATTTGAGAAAAGAAAAATTGTTCATTAAAGAAAGAATTGTTTGCAAAAAAAATTTTTCCAAGATCTTAAGATCTTTCATGGCTTTGCACCTGCTTTGGCTATTTGCTTGTGAAGTGTATTTTATAACTCTTTCGGTTCACATTACTTATGAAAACAAAAAAAAAAACGCATTTAAAAGCAAAGCTACTTCACTAATAATAGCCATTGCAAGAAAAGAAAGTTTTTCTTTCATTCATTCATTCATTCATTCATTCATACTTTAAATCCAATTTTTAATGGGAAACCGCATTTATGTTGGCCAAAAAACAGCACATTCTTAACATGAACTTTTAAAAACAATTTTTCTCTCCTGATTTTTTTGTTTATTTTGTTAACCACAAACCGCTTAAACTAAAAATGAAACAAGTTTTGTTTTATTTTGTTGGCCATTTTCTTCGTTTTCCTGCTTTATAATGCCTTGACTTGACTCTCTAATGGTAAATGAATGACATGACCGTTTTAAGCCACTAAATAGTTGGCTTGGCTTTTAGAAATAATTTTTCTTTTTTTTTTTGAAGCTTTTTAAACGAAGTGAATTTCAGTTGTGATTTGTTTTTTTACCTTTTTAAACCAATGTAATGTAGGTTAATTTATTAACCGGTTTTTAACTCTCGACACTGACACTGACTTTGTTGTCAAGTTGGAAAGTCAATGTTTCGGTTTTGTATTGTTTTTTGTTGTTGTTGTTTCTGGCTCTGTGACAATAAGAAGTTTTATGGCCATAACAGCACAGCAAGTGCATCATTTAAAACTTGTGTGTGTGTTCTCTGCAGAGAATTATAATGAAAAGCAGAAGAAACAAAAAAAATTTTGAAATTTTTTTCTTATAAAATCATAGTAGGCCCTTGGCTACGTTAAGAATTTTTTTTCTTGTTATGCCAGGTTTTACTTTTTTTTTTTTTTAATATGATGACAGCTTTAATAACAAAGTTGTGACATTTGTTAAGACACATAATACTTACAAACAACAACAACAAAAAGATTTTATTTTTCTTTTAACCCATTAGTGCCCAGTGGCAACTTAAGTTGCGAGCAAAGGTTGCCTTAGTTTTTATGCCCTGAAGGAGAGTGTAAAAGGAAATTGAGTGTAAAAAACAAAACGGTAACCGTTAGAAAAATAAGTAATTCCGGCATTAATGGGTTAATTTCAAATTGTCGTGAAACAAAACCAAGAATTTCTAAACATTTTCGTATATTTTTTTTTTATTTCAAAAGCCTAAAACATAAAATAAATGAAGTCAACTAAATGTCAAACAAAAGACTTAAGAAACAAACCTTATTCATCAAATATTAACACAAATCTTCCCGTAAATAACAATTCTTTTAATTTCTTTTACAAACTTGGCTTACTAGAGACGATTTTTTGCCTTTTGGTTTTTCACTGAGAAATTGTTGTGTATAAGTTAAGATTCGTGACATGTGCAGAGGCTAAAAATGCTTAGTAAGGTTTGCCATTAAACCTTGAATAACTTAAAATTGAAACAATGCTTGGAAATTCAATTTTATTTCAATACACGTGCTCTGAGAGAAAAGCTTTTCTAAAGAAAAATTATGACCAGCAACGAAGCTTAGTTTTGGCTCAATAGTTGCATTAACAACACAAACAAATGGACAAATTTGGTGAAAAGAATAGCTAGAGGTAGTTCAAGAGCTACCAATGTAATATGAAATATGGCCAGACTGTTTGCTGCAGTTTCCTCGGCATGGACTTCTTCAAAAACGTTTATAATTGGAACAAAGGTACCAGGCCACTATCATTTTCTTTATTGACTATTACAACCCTTAGTCATGTTTATAATCTAATTTCTCCCGCCACCATGTAGGACAGAACTACAGATTCTTCTTGTTCTTAGAACTTTTGCCAGAAGACTGCTGTAGGAAGTTTGCTGAAAGAAATTTTTTTCTACTTAATTGGTGACTACAAGCCTAGCTTACAATGTAGCTTCTCCCGTGCACCCATGTTTTGTTGGTTAATTTTATACGTGACTGGCGGAACCTAGAGTTTAACGACCGACCGTTTTGAGAAACTTTGCAGGGCAATTTTATTTACTCACAGAGGTTTTGCCCGAAGATTTCATAATCTGTTTTAATCGAGATGTTTGAGCCGGGGTTTGAATCACTGGCTTGCGTCTCATAAGCAAAACACTTTGCGTACTCTGCCCAACTCATTTCTGACTTTATTTTGCCCAAAATGAATGAGTTGGACTTGATTGACATGCAGTTTCATCAAGACATGAGGGCATATCTCAAGATTTGCCATGTCATGAAGATATTGAGGGTCGAGTTCGATGAGCTATTAATTTCAAATTTAGGAGACGTTCATTGTCTAGCAATATTGCAATATTTTACCACACTAAACCATTTTTTTATTTCCAGCCTTAGTAGACAACATTACAACTGCCGTTAATGAGTTACTAGCCGAAGAACTGGCGAAAGTCTGCCTAAATTAGGTTGACCACTTACAGTGAACATTATTCCATGAAATAATCTTTAAAAAGTACTTAGCAGGTATTTATTTATCGCCCCATAAAATAAATTTTGCATTCACTTTTGCCAACTGACCGTTTGAGATTTTTTTTAATTTAAAAATTCCAAACTGAGATCCTTTCATTCAGCCCTTAACAAATAAATTCTAAAACATTTTTTTTCTTTTTCTTTTGAAAACAAAAGACTTAGGAAACAAACTCTTTAAATATCAAAAGCATAAGCTCAACGAAAACAATTTATTTCTCTTTAAAGACCACAAGACTAAACAATTCTACTCCGATTACAATTTTAAATTTTTATTTAAAAAAAACACCAAAATTTCATATTTTATAGGCCTAACACACTCAGAAACACGCAATTTATAAAAAAAATTTAAATCAAGAAAACCTTGCGTTCAGTAAAGAAAATGACCTTAACAATGCCACCAATTGTTTCAATTTCGCGTTTATTAACTCCAATCCAATTAACAATTAAATTTTCTTTAAAGAAGAACAAAAGACTTAAGAAACAAACCTTATTTCTGCTAAAAAAAAAAAGCCTTGACTGTCTATAAAAATTCTATTGAAAAACCCCATGATATCCCATATAATTCAATCCGCATTAACAATTTAATTTTCTTTCAAGAAAACAAAAGACTTAAGAAATAAACCTTTTGTTGTACATAAAAACAAAATCTCAGCCCTAACGATGAAGATGTTATACAAATCATTAGCACGCACTAAAAACCAAATCAATTTCAAGAAAACAAAAGACTTAAGAAACAAACTTTTTTTCTAAATTGAAAAAAAAACCCAGCTTTTTCTGTAATAAAACCAGACATTAAGATTTTATATGCCTAATTAGTTTACACTATAAAAGAAATCAATTTGAAGAAAACAAAAGACTTAGGAAACAAACTTTTTAAATGTGAAAAAGTCTCCTTCTGAACAATACTGATTAACTACAATTGAAAACGATTTAATTTTCTCAAAAAAAAAAAAAAAAAAACACAAAACAAAAGACTTAAGAACTAAACTTTATTTTTAAAATGAGAAACAAAAAAATCTCAATTTCAATACAAAACAATCTGTTTATAATTCCATGAATTTAAATCTCTTAATAGCTCTTCTTAAGCTAAAACGTAAACGATTTATTTATTTATTTTTTTTAAGGAACAAAAGACTTAAGCAACAAACTTTCTTTTGAATACAAAAAAGCTTAAAGTATTCAACAATTTATTCTTTTAATGCCTCATTGATCTCAAACTACATACATTCGGTTTAATGTTTTAAATTTCAAAAAAGAAAAAAGATTTGAACTAGGAACTCTCAACACTAATTAAAGAAAATCTAAATAGCACAGTATTTTACAGAAAATTTATTGAAAAGAAATCACAATTTATGTAAGAGAGATTGTAAGAGGGTGTATAGAAAACAATTGAATTTTCTTGAATTGAGGTATTCAACAAAAGACTTAAGAAGCAAACTTTTATCATATATTACATCGTACTTTAAATACTACAAGTCAGTGTGTAGGGCAAGGTCTGTCCTGTACAGCGGATGAGGTAAAATTTTCCATGCACAGTTTTCCAAATAGTTTTTGACCAGCGCCGCAATATGTCGCCCTGCCTTGTCATAATGGAAACTTAAGGCCTTATGTGTGATTGGATATTCAGAGCCTTCTTCATACAATTCTCGCTACAGAAGAATTAATTGTTGTCTGTATAAGTCTCCTGTGACAAGTCTGGCCCAGTTTTAGCAATCCATTATGGATTACGCATCCTTCTGATACCGCCAAAATGCATTGCATTTGCGTAATGGATTTTGACTTACTTGATTTTATATTGTATTTCAGACATGCAGTATCATGTTTCAACATCTCTTGCCTTCAGTTCATGTGACCCACAATTAATTTCTGCTACTTTTAAACGCTTTGAAATGGTTGCTTGAGTCTTGCCTCATGATTTTTTAAGCTTTTCTTGCATTTGACACGCATATTGGTCGAGTAATGTTTTCAATTTATGGTCTTCAAACAATTTTGGCTATCCTAGAGGCGCTCTCTCTCGCTCTGTCTCTCTCTCTCTCTCTCTTAAAACGCTCGGACCCACTCGAGACTCTGTACTTTCCTACAGTTTTCTCCACCAAAAAGCTGGCTCCACAACAAAAATTTCCACACAAATGTTGTTTTTCTCGAAAGCTTGAAAGATTTTCCATAGTGATGTGCACAACCGTAGTCTAGTAGGTAGTGTTTTGGCTTATTAGATGTGAGGCTGTGGTTTAAATATATAAAAAAATATTTCTACGCTGTCTTCCTCTCAGCAGTTTTCTGATCAAAAAATTGCCATGAAAAGTCTCACAAAAATCTGTCGTTCATAGGCGACTTTAAACTTAAAATTAACACAATACAACGTGGGTGGTGGGAGATACTAAATTGTAATCTTGACTAAAATGGTTGTAATGACCACCAGAAATGCCATTTAACTCGCCTAAAACGAAGAAGCAGTTCAATTGCTGCCTTCTTGTTTTTGATTAGGACTTCTTCAATTATTTCACAACTTCAAACCAATTTTTTGTGGAGATAAGTGAAGTCTCCTGTAATACAGTGGCAAACCCATCACAATTCCAGCCTTAGTAGACAACATTACATTTGCCGTTAATAAGTTCCTAGCCGAAGTGCTGGCGAAAGTATGCGTAAATTAGATTGACCACTTACAGCGAACATTATTCCATGAAATAATCTTTAAAAAGTATTTGGCAGGCGTTTATTTATCGCCACAAAAAATAAATTCTGCATTCACTTTTTGCAAACTGTCCGTTTGTGATTTTTTTTTTTATGTGTGTAAAGTGTAAGACGCCATAGTTGTCGTTGTCTAATAGGTAGTGTGTTGGCTGATTAGACATGAGGCCATGGTTCAATCCCCCAGGTCAGACATCTCCAACAAAACGAAATGTGAAGAAAATATTTCTTCGGCGACTTCCTCTCAATAGATTTCTGGCAAACAAAAAAAAAACCCTTGAGAGTAAATAAATTTGTTTCTCAAAAAAATCTATCGTCGGGAAACCACTTTAAGCTGTAGGTCCCTTCACTCATGCATAAAATTGGCACACACCACAACGTAAGTGGTGCGCGAAGCTTGGTCGTAAGCCTGACTGAAGGATTGTACTGAACAAATACGTATGAATGTATACAGTAATCCTTCGATCTATGTCGCCTCGATTAACGTTGTTTCGATTTACGTCGTCAAATTTTTGGTTCCCTCTAACTTCAATTTGCGTCGTCATTCGATTTACGTTGCCTTTTTTTGGAACCAACCGCGACGTAAATCGAGGGTTTACTGTAGTGTAAGACGTCCCTGTTTCATGGATTTACTGGCTTACTTCTGAGCATCTAAAATGGCATCTTCTTTATTTATTATTTTCAACTGGTAAATGGAATGTGCTCATAACCATCACTATTATAGTGTTTGCATGCACTATGACCCTGCCCATGACTTTATTATTCTGGTTTTAATTGGATTTTAACGGAACAGAAAACTAAGCCGAGGTGTTATTAACTTAAGGACTTTTGCCTTGATCTGTACAAAATAAATTGGAATTTATGGAGGATTTGTTCCAATGCCATGTCAAACATTTTTTGTTAACTTTCTGTGAACCTAAACTGCTTGTGTTTTAATTTAGTTTAAAGCCCATGGATTTAATGAGAAAGGAGACCCGGGTATTAAAAAAAAATATAAGGCAGTAGAGTATAGATGCCTTAAAGATTGTTTTATTATTATTTGGCTTGACGAAAACGCTTTGTTTTGTTTTTGTTATAACACAAACAGCAGCAGCAGCAAAGTGTTTTAAACTACAAACCTAGATTTCTTTTCACAGTTATTAAGACAGAGAAGTCAATACAAAAATATGTACAAACAAAGCTTACTAAACTATATTCATTCATAGCATATGCTAACAACGATTGGCTAACACTAACATTAAAATTCTATTTACCATTAAAATATTAAATTTTGAAAAAGATAAAGAAAAAGAAAGAATTGCTTCAAAGCCAGCCATTCATTAACATCCATAATGCCATTCATATTTACATATATTGCCACACTTGCTAAATATAGAACAGCTTTAGACAGACCGATAGATAGATAGATGGCTAGTTTAATACATTTTCTTTCTTTCTTTTTTTTTTGCTTCACTTCATTTCTTTTATTGCTAATCATTTAGCATGTCTTTCACCCAAAACACACACCATCTCGTAATTTTAACAAAGCATTTCCACTAAACCAAACCAAACCATAGTGGCACTAAACACGGTGTATTAAAATTGCTCTACTTTCATTGCTTTATTGCTGCTTCTTCTTCTTCTTCTTTTTCTTTTTCTACTTTTAAATTTTTGTTCGTATTATTGTTGTACATATGTACTCTTGCTGTATTTCTTTTCTAAAAAAAATAAAAAAAATTTTTTTTTTACAATTTCCGTTGCTTAAATAACCAAAAAAAAGGAGAAAAAGAGTAAAAAAAACACACAATTTTTTTTTATATTATTTGCATGTTAAATTAGCGAAATAAAGAACGAATTAAAGTTTTATTGACTTCATTTAAATTTATTTATAACGGTTTGATGTTTACTTCTTTTTTATATGCAAAAAAAAAAATAAATTTGAATTAAAAATATATGCTGGCTTAACAAAATTTATTTTGCACAACCAGGAAATAAAATTGAATAGGAAAACTTTAATTGATAAGGGCTTAGGCAAAAATAAAACAACAACAATGTAGGTCAGCTAACAACCTTACAAGCCAAATGAATTCATCAAGAAATTTAATTAAAAAACAAAAAATAATTATAACATCAATACTGGGTAACTATCTTTCGACAGCTGTATTGTATCAAACAAAACTTGAAAAATAGACAAAACATAGGCAGTCCAATTCATATGTATATACATACATGACATAATTGGTCATTACAATCCTTCAGTCAGAATTACGACCTAGTTTCTCACACCATTTATGTTGTGATGTGTGCTAGTTTTATGCATGACTGAAGGGACCTACTGTTTAAAGTCGTTTCCCGACAATAGATTTTTTTGAGAAATTTTTTCAGGGTCAAATTTATTTACTCTCGAATTTTTTTTTTTTTGCCGGAAATCTGTTGAGAGGAAGTCGCCGAAGAAATATTTTCTTCACATTTTGTTTTGTTGGAGATGTCCGACCTGGGGTTTTAACGGGGACTTCATGTCGAATTAGACAACGACAACTACGGCGTCATACAAAAATCACAAACGGACAGTTTGCAAAATTGAATGCAAAATTTATTTTATGGAGCGATAAATATGTCCTGCCATATACTTTTTAAAGATTATTTCATGGAATAATGTTCGCTGTAAGTGGTCAATCTAATTTATGCATACTTTCGCCAACACTTCGTCTCATTAACGGCAGTTGTAATATTGGCTACTAAGGCTGGAATTATGATGGGTTTGTCACTGTATTACAGGAGACTTCACTTAGCTCCACAAAAAATTGGTTTGAAGTTGTGAAATAATTGAAGAAGTCGTAATCAAAAAAAAGGAGGAAGCAGTTGAACTGCTTCTTCGTTTTAGTCAAGTTAAATGGCATTTCTGGTGGTCATTACAACCATTTTGGTTAAGATTACAATTTAGTTTCTCCCATCACACACGTTGTATGGTGTTAATTTTAAGTTTAAAGTCGTCTATGAACGACAGATTTTTGGGAGACTTTTCATGGCAATTTTTTGACCAGAAAACTACTGAGAGGAAGCCAGCAAAGAAATATTTTTTTCATATGTGTTTCGTTTTATTTGAACCACAACCTCACATTTAATAAGCCAAAACACTAACTACTAGACTACGGCGACTTTACTTTGCCAAACATTTTTGTTAATTTTTTACTTCCTTAAAGTGTTACAATATTCAAAAAAAGTTTCTTTTCTAAGTCTTTTGTATTCTATGCCTTAGTTTGTTCATAGAGAGTTTGTTTAACCCTGCAATTATGCTTGTGTAGTAGCTTTCAAATGTGATTGTGTATTCTTAAAACGGCTTTAAACGCTCAAAATGCTTTAAAAACCTTAATTAAATTGTCTCGTTTACATTTAATTATAACTTGAATGGCATTTAGTTTCTTGAAAACTTATTCTTCTCCGGCTTTAACATCTCTTTCCTATGCTCGGCAACACAAATGGTTATTTACATTCCTTATTGCTTTAATAACATTTGTTTGTTCTGTTTTTTATTCTGATGGCTAAGAAAAAAATAAAGAAAAAAATAGTTCAATGAACTGAAAAATAATGTTGAGAGTACCAAAGCAATGGCAATAGCACTAGCAACAGCATATTTTCTCTCGAGAAATTTTTTACATGGCATTTGCAATTGCCATGGCAATGGCAATGGGGAATAAGGTATGAGGCATGAGGCATGGTGTATGGTATTTTGCCAAGTGCTAAAAAAAGGAGGTGGTACATAGGAATTATGTACAAAGCCACAGAAGATGATGAAGAATAAGAAAAGCAAAGAAGTTTACTTGAGAAAACTTAACTGCAAGCAGATGCATACCAACATGAACTTTATAGTTCAACTAATAATTTTCCTTTTTTCTTTTGCTGCTTCTTTTCTTCTACTACCACTACTCACTGCTTGGGTTTGCTGTTGTTTGCAGCTTGAAATTTACATTTAAAATGCTAAACAGCGAAAGGAAAGATTATTTTTAGAAAACCTAACAAATCTTAAGAGACTTTTACTTTTAAAATGAATACAAACAATTAATTTCAGTTCAGCTAAATGCTTTCATTATTTCATTCTTTCTTTCTTATTAAAACAAAAAATCGAAAAAAAAATCAAAAATTTTTTTTCTTTAATTCTCAACATGCCAGGCACGTTCTTACAAAAAAAAAAAAAAAAAAAAAAATGTGTCTTCATGCCTTGTATAGTGTTTGTTGGTGGTGGCGATGATGGTGGTGTTTCTTTAGTTTTGAAAAAAATTTTCTTTTCCGACATTGTCATGCCAAGCATAACTCAACAACAAAGCATATGTTTTTTTTTCTTTTTCTTTCTGCTTTTGGGCTTGTTTAGATTTATTTGTATACAGTTTAGCATTTATAAACATAAATTTAATACACAACACTGTTGCACCATGCCTCCACCGCCACACTATAAATGTTTAAGTAGGCACAGAAAATAAAAATTTGAATTATTGTTTGAGAATTTCGTTTTAAATGCGGCTTAAAAAATGTTATGTTGTGTCAGGTCATTTATGCTGTCTTTTTTTAATACGTATTTAATGACAATTTCCGGGCTTAAAACGGCCATAATTTAAACGTCTATTAAGTAATAATTTAAAGACAACAGAAAACCCTTGTATTCTTTTAATGAAAAACTTATGAAAAAAGAATTCCAAACCCCTGCAGTCTAATGTTGAAAATTTAATTTTTTTTAATGAAAATCTAGTCGAAATGGCTCTTCGCTTATTTTCAAAGTGATAATGTGTAATCCGTATCAAAACAATCAATTCGAATGCAAAAGGTTTGGGGAATATGTCCGCTTCACATACCAGGAACATTTTCGTAAAAATGCTCAGCCTCCGCCACGATTCAAATGCGTCCTATCACTAAAAATGTAATGCAAATGATAAGTCTTTTGGCTGCATTTCTTATTCGAATTGTATTTTATGGACACAAGTCAAGATCCTAGAAGTCCCCGTAGTCTAGTGCAGCCCTTCCTCCTTGGTTCGGAGGAACTTGGTCAGTACAGAGACTGCATTCACCTGTGGTGTTACAACGAGCCGCTATGCGTGCTCAAGTGAGTTTTTGTTATTAAAGCTACCACACTAACCTAACCTAACCCTGTAGTCTAGTAGGCAGTGTATTCGCTTACTAGACGAGAGCCCAGCTCAACCACCTCGATTTAAACAAAATATTTCAGTCGGCGACTTGCAGTCAATTGGCATGAAAACTTTCTCACAACGAGCCGCTATACGTGCTCAAGTGAGTTTTTGGTATTAAAGCTACCACACTAGCCTAACCTAACGCCGTAGTCTAGTAGGCAGTGTATTCGCTTACTAGACGATAGCCCAGCTCAACCACCTCGATTTAAACAAAATATTTCAGTCGGCGACTTGCACTCAATTGGCATGAAAACTTTCTCACAACGAACTGCTATGCGTGCTCAAGTAGGCTTTTGATATTAAAGCTACCACACTAACCTAACCTAACCCTGTAGTCTAGTAGGCAGTGTATTCGCTTACTAGACGAGAGCCCAGCTCAACCACCTCGATTTAAACAAAATATTTCAGTCGGCGACTTGCAGTCAATTGGCATGAAAACTTTCTCACAACGAGCCGCTATACGTGCTCAAGTGAGTTTTTGGTATTAAAGCTACCACACTAGCCTAACCTAACGCCGTAGTCTAGTAGGCAGTGTATTCCCTTACTAGACGAGAGCCCAGCTCAGCCATCTCGAACCCAATGAAATATTTCAGTCGGCGACTTGCTCTCAATTAGCATGAAAACTTTCTCAAAAAACCTGCCTGGTATTGCCACTTATGGATTATTTTAACACCTACAACATGGGTGGTGTGCGAAACTAAGTTGTAATCCTGGCTAAATAGTTATAATGACCACTTAATTAAATAAATAAGGCAAGAATATTACTCCATGTAGGCTAAAGACAAATACCAAAAGGTTAAGAACGTCTTTTAAAGTTGCCGTAGTCTAGTAGGTAGTGTGTTGGCTTATTAGACGTAAAGCCAGGGTTCGAGCCCCAGGCCAGACATCAAGACAAAATACAAAAAAAGTATTTCTTCGGCGAGTTCCTCTCAGCAGATTTCTGGCAAAAACTCTGAGAGTAAATAAAAAATTGCCATGAAAAAGTTTCTCAAAAAAATCTGTCGTTCGGAGTCGGCTTTAAAATGTAAGTCCGCACCACTCATGTATAAAAATTAACACACACAACATAAGTGGTGTGAGAAACAAGGGCGTTGTACAATGGGTCAATTCGACTGCCGGGGACTGTACTTGCCTTAATTGACAAGTACACGTCCTCTAACCTAACCTAACCTAACCTAAGAACGTCTACGAAACGTTAATTCAGTGTCTTGTACAACATTCCCTTCATTGCATGCATTTCATGTTGATGGCTCTCAATCGTGAAGACTGTACGAGTTGATTGCTTACTGGTAGGCCAGAGTGGTAGCTCTGATATCACAAAGCTCACTTGAGCACGCATAGCGGCCCGTTGTGACGCAGTCCCTCTACTGATCAAGCTCTACCAAAACCAGGGAAGAGAAAGAAGTTGATCAACGCAAAGGCTTGCCCATCGAAAGCACGACTACCCCCCACGCTGGAAAACCAGTCAGAAAGTTTGATAAGCGAAAATATATCCTTGACTTCAATGGATGATAGCTCTGTCAAGCTGACAATAAATGGAGACCCAAATAACTTAAATCTGCACATCGCAAGAGATGGGCATTGACAGAAAAAGTGGATAACAGGAAGAATAATAGAGGGATAAAAAAGGAGAGGATGTAGGAAAGCGGAGAATGGAAGGTGAAGGAATTACACAGATGAGACACAACAAAAAGGGAGGAGAACGCAACTACACTGATGAAGCCCTAGCGCAGAATTCAAACTCAAGAAGGCCCTGCCAAGGGTCCTCAACCTCAACCTACCAAGGGCTGGGCAGTTACAGAGGAAGTGTTCGATAGTCTCCAACTCCTCCCCATCGCAACATGCTCTGCAATAGTCCGGCTGGGATCTGTTCCAAAGCGACCAAATCTCGCAGTACCTCGTGATAAAACCGACAACCAACCTTAAGATGGCCTTAAGCCCAAGCCCAGCAGCCAACCTGTTATCCTATTGTTATCACAGCAGGCCATAGACATCTAGAAACAAAACACCCCGATCCATTCCCCCAACACCTCTGCTCTTCCTCCCTGACCCATCCCTTTATGAGGCCGTAGAGGTGACAGACTGGGGGTTCAGGACCAACTATCAAATTGCCCTTAGAAAGCGAACCTAACCTAGCGTAGGCATCCGCCGTCTCATTGCCCAGTATTCCGATATGACCCGGAACCCAGCATAGACGGATACGGTCTAGTTAGCAGCAAATCCAACGCTTGTGCAGACTTTCAATATTGTCCAGTAAATGAGGGCTAGATAACCTCTGCTGTTTTAATACAAACCACAGCTGCTGTAAAAAGCATAGTACGACGTATGTTTTATCGTATTAAACAGTTAAAGATTTAAAATAAATAAACTTCCATGAGCCAATAGTCTTATGTGGGTCATTTTACACAAAAATGCAAACACAAAACCACAGCATATATTAACACTTCTTAAAAAAAATCTTACAATTTATGTATGTATCGCCTTTAAGCAAATAGATTTCAATACAAAAAATTTCTATCTCGTATTTTCAAAGAAGACCTTCTTTTCTTCACTACACTATGCTAGTTATGCTTAAATAAACAAGAAAAATCATAAGAAAAAAAACCTAAAGAATGCCATTGTTAGAGAGAGGCCTTTGTCACAAGTGAAATTGCATATTTTGCTGTGTTGTTTTACAAAAACAAAAACAAAAAAAAAGAAAAAAAAACTCAAAAAAAAGAAAAGAAAGAAATTAAAAAAAAACACAAAAAAAGAAAAGAAAGAAAGAAAAACTTTTAAACCCACAAACATTATTTGGTATGCGACTCACACAGCCCATGAAAATGTTGTATGGATGGCACCATCATCATCAACAACATCATCGTCATCGTCAGCGAACAGCGAACAGCAAGCAGCGACCGGTATTAAGAAAGAAAATAAAAGAAAAACTACAGGCAACATCATGAAGTCTTCTAACCATAAAAAAGGGCATGAACTTTTCATTTAACATTTGTTAGATGTAGAGTATGCAACAACAAACAACAACAAAAATATTTAAAAATGGCCAAAGCCAAACAACATGTTTTCTTTTAACCGTCAAAAGTACCAAAACCACCTCTATTGTGCTTAAAAAATGAAAACAAAAATCTTTTGGGAAACCTTTTTTGCAAAATTCATGAAAATCTTAAACATTGTTTTTGTTACTTTAAACACTACTAAACCTCTCTCTCTCTCTCTCCCTCTCCCTTTCCCTCTCCCTTTCCCTCTCAAACAACAATTGTTAAAGGAATTGTTGTTAAAGGTTTTTATTGTACACAGCCTCTGTGAGTATACAAACATTTATTGTGTAGAAAATCTAATGCCATGGCGACTAAGACTTGTTTATGGCTGCTATGGTAACACTTAAATTTGTGTCGCGTGCAACAAACATTAACATTTTAACAATAAAAGAATAATAAATACAATAAAAACTGTGAAAAAAAATGTTTAAAAAAATATTTGAAATATTACAGGGAAATCTAAAGAAAAAAATATAATCAAGTTTGTTGCCTAAGTTTTTTGTTTTGCATATTGGCCATCATCTTCTAAAAAATATTTTTTTTTATAATTTTTTTCCTTTTTTTTGCTGTTAAATTGCAAAGTTTAAGTTCAAGATGATCCAGGAAATGTAAGGCAGTGTAGTGTAGTGATTCATTAAAAGGTCAAAGTAAGGCTTTTCAAATTTACAAGACCTAACTACTGCTGTCGCAGAAGAACATAACCCATGCCATCATTCAAATTCAATCTGATTTATTCATCAAGGTCCTGGAAAGTTAGGCATTTTGGATGTCATTTCACTCAGAGTAGCCATGACATGCATTTGAACGATGGCATTAATTTACCTAATTGGCCCTTTTACGATGGGTCAAATCGACCTCCGGGTACTGTACTTGTCTAAATTGACAAGTACATGTCCTCTAACCTACTTAATTGGCCATTAACAACACGATAAACGAATTTCGGCCTGCCTTAACACGTCCTTCGAGTCGCTTCCACTTATACTTCTGCGCCAGTTGGTCACACCAATGGATGACAGGGCTTCCTCAATCTGGTCCTTCCAATGCAAACAAGATCGTCCTCTTCGCCGACTTCCGTAAATCCCCGCATCAAATACCCTTCTGGCCGGAGCATACTCCTCCATTCGAACGACATAGCCGAGCCAGCGCAGCCACTGGATGTTAATATGCTGCAACGTCCACGTCGTTGAGGAGGTCGTACATCTCACTGTTGGATCGAGTGCGGAAATCATCGCCAACTCTCACTGGATCGAAGATCTTACGTAGGACTTTTCTCTCGTATACTTTCAAGGCTGCTACAGCAGTGCTTAATAGAGTCCATGGCCATATAGAAGCGCGGGAAGGATGAGCGTCTTGTAAAGTCTTGATGGCATTAATAGGTCCTTCAAACGAATAAAAAATTTCGAACCTGTCTCACTTACATACATACATACATACATACATACATACATACATACATATGTACATACATACATATGTACATACCTACATACATACATACATACATACATACATACATACATGCATAATTAGTCATTAGAACCCTTTTAGCCAGGATTACGACCTAGTTTCTCACCCCAATTATATTGCGAGTGTTAATTTTTCCATACAAGAGTGGTGGTACCTTCACTTTAAAATCGACTCTGAATGAAAAATACGATAGTACTTAATTAAAGACCCGATATTTTACTCAATGTAAAGTTGTCAGTGATCTGATGATAACTCTTTTTAAGGAACTTAGCCCTAGACACGCACAAAGTATCTTCCCCATCCTCTTTTTATTATTTGTCAGTCTTTCAGTTTTCCTAATCAAGCTTTTCAGATAAACTTTTCAGTTAAACTATAACAGGTTCTAGAATGAAAGGATTGCCATCTGTTTTATTTATAAACTTTTCTGATTGAGGTCTACATATTCCAAAGTTATGGCGCTTTGCCCGTACTGAGAGAAGCAAGCGAAAGAGGATCTTCTAAGAGGGTCTCCTTTTTAAAGCAGATTGAAGCCTCGTAATTCTTGGATTTCTAAAGCTATGCTGGACATTTTTTTCGAAATGTTAACTACTCGGCATTAATCTGTAAATGATATAAGGTTGATTGCATTACCTCACATAATTGAAGTTTCCATTGAGGCTAATTCATTAGACTTTGTTTCCACGTTTTATTGAGACATGAAGAAAGGCGCTGATGTATAGAGTCGGGTGATCCAAACCTCCTAATATTTCTTATATGCCAGGCAATGTCTTTTAATTACATAGTTCAGACAGTTCCATCAATTATATGAAGAATTGGATTCGCAGTAGACTCATGTGCAAATGATGGTCAGTGACACATTGAGGAACAGGCGGCCTCTTAATCCTTCTTCGAGTAAAAACTTCTACTAAAATCATACGAGGGGAAGCCTATTAATAAAGGATCTGTAAAAAAATGAAACCAATCTATTCAATGATTAGGTAGGAGGTGTATGATTAAGGATCTGAGCATTATCAAGACATTTGATTGGGAGTGTCATGTTTTGATTTTAACAGAAAATGTCGGGTTTTCAGACTGTAGCTGAGAGCAAGATAAAGGCTTTAGGCTTTAGAAAGGTGTTCTATTCAGTTGTGGGAAGATAATTCTGCTTTTTCTAAAAAAGAAAACATTCGATAGCGTCAACACAAGATTTTAATTTTTAATACAACAGCAACTTGAATGTATACAAGAATCTAAGCGTTCCATCAGTTAAAGTGGGGAAAATTAAAAAAAAATTAAACAAGGTTTGAGCTTTTAATACATCAATCTGTTGCCACCTTTTAAGTTATCAGCCCATCTTCCCCATAACTTTTCAAAATTCAAGCAAAAATTTCCAAAATTTTTAAAAAAAAATTCAACACAAATCAAGTTTGTTGTTTAAGTCTTTTGTTTAAAAAAAATGCAAAACAAAACAAACCAAAAAAAATATAAATGATTGCCTTTAAAGTTGCCTTCTTAAGTCTTTTGTTTTCCACAATACAGCCTCAATATAATTTTGTTGATTGATTTTCCTGTTTATTTTGGTTAAACATCAGATGGGAGCACAACACATGCGTTACGTTACGCATAATTTTGCAATATTTGCTCAAAAAAAAACAGAAGAAGAAGAGGAAGAAGAGGAAGATAACACAACACTGCCACTTACAGGCACATATTCTCACAGCATAAAATATAAAACTACCACGCAATTATTTATGGTAAATATCAGTAGATGGCATTCGATGGTTATTCGCATTGGCAATATGGACAAGTTTTCCAATTTTTGCTGCGATTTTTTTTCGTTTTTTTTTTCCACCATTTTCAATAACAATTTTCTGGCCATCATTGTCGTCATCGTCATCGTCATCATCATCATCGTTTGTGCAACATTTTTGTGCGTGGTTTGTTGGTTGTAAGTTTTCGTTTGCCTTTCCCTCTTTCCGTTGCTTCTGCCTCATCTTGGTTAAATGCTAATGAAGGTCCATAGATTTCTAGGAATTCTTCTTCTGTGTACGTATGTATTTGCTTCAATGGTCAAGTCTTATTGTGGTCGTTAAATCACTATGATTTTTGAAATTCAAATTAAATATTTAAGTGGCAAAGAAATTCACAAAAAAAAACAGCCCCAGCATAACATCGCTTAACCGCATAAATGGAAATTGTTTAGTAAATTGTTGCAAATATTACAAGGAAACCTAAAAGAAAAAAAATCAACAAAAAAATTATTGAAGAAAAAGGAAGAGAAATCAAATAGCAAAAGATGGCTGGTTAACTGGTGGTTAAACAAAAACAAAGAGGAAAAAAGCAGCAAAAATAAATAAATTATTGTGGCATACAATTTGCATTAATGCATGTTAAACTTGTGAAGGAAATTTTTTAAAAAGAATTTGATTCTGAATAAATTACCAGGCAATTACCAATGCTTCAACAGGTTGCACAAGCAAATACAAATACAAAAAATATATAAAAATTTATTTCATAAAAATTAAATTTTATGCTTTAAATAATTAAAATAAATTGTTTCTCTTCATAGAACAAGAAATCAAACAGCAGTTGCATAACAATTTTCTTAAAACTTGTTTAGCATTTTTGTCTTTTCTATTAAAATACAATTAAAATTTCATGCTATTCCTTAGAAATAGATTCACTTCCCATGCTATTTGCTTAAAACAAGTTAATATCATATCCCATTTACTAAAAACAGTCTAAGCTCTTATGCTATTTCATAAAAACAGATTTAAATTTCATGTTATTTGCTATAAATAGCCTAATATCTTCTGCTATTTTTTATAAATATATTTCCATCTTAAGCTATTTGCTTTAAACACGTTTATTTATCATGCTATTTGTTATAAACATATTTATGTCTCATACTATTTGTAATAAATATGCTAATTTCTTATGCTATTCGTTATAAATATGGTTATTTCTCATGCTATATGTTATAAACATGTTTATATATCATGCTCTTAGTTATAATCATATTTATATATCATGCTATTTGTTATAAATATGCTTATTTCTCATGCTATTTGTTATAAATATGGTTATTTCTCATGATATTTGTTGTAATCACGTTTAATCTCATGCTATTTGTTATAAGTAATCTAAACTTTTATGATATTTACAATTAATAGTCTAATATCTTATGCTATTTGTTATAATCTTATTTATATATCATACTATTTTTTAAAACATTTTTATATCTCATGCTATTTGCCGTAAACATATTCATATCTCATGTAATCTAATAGATAAGTTTATATTGTATGATATTTACCGTACACATATTAATGTCTCATTTTTTATGAACGAGTTTATATCTCATGTGATACCACTTGACTAGTTTATATTTCAAACTGCTCCACATAAGCAAGTTTATATCACAATATATCCTCTATAAATAGATTTATATAACATACTATTTAATACAAATAACTTTATTTTACGTACCATTCTATGTAAATAGGTTTCTATCTCTTGCTATTCCATATTATCAGGTTTATATCACATGTTATCATATATAAACTCTAGGGTTTGATATAACATGCTATTCTATATAAACCCAGGGGTTTATTTCACAAGCTATTCCATAGAAACCCTAGGGCTTATATTGCATTTTATTCTATAGAAACCCTAGGGTTTATATTGCATTTTATTCTATAGAAACCCTAGGGTTTATGTAGTATTTTATTCTATAGAAACACTAGGGTTTATATCGCATTTTATTCTACAGAAACCGTAGGGTTTATATCGCATTTCATTCTATAGAAACCCTAGGGTTTATATCGCATGCTATTCTATCGAAACCCTAGGGTTTTTATCGCATGCTATTCTATAGAAACCCTAGGGTTTTTATCGCATGCTATTCTATAGAAACCCTAGAGTTTATATCGCATGCTATTCTATATAAACCCAGGGGTTTATTTCACATGCTATTCTACATAAATTCAGGGGTTTATTTCACAGGCTATTCTACAGAAACCACATGCTATTCTATAGAAGCCATAGGGCTTATTTCACATGCTATTCTATAGAAACCATAGGGTTTATATCACATACTATTCTATAGAAACCCTAGGGTTTATATCACATGCTATTCTGTATAAACCCTGGGGTTTAAATGTGATATAATCACATGCTATTCTATAGAATATTTTTGCAAGCTTAATGAAATACAAGCACACCAATGAAGGCCCAGTGACCTTAAAAAACTAGATTATTGGCTAACACGGTTTTATTGGGATTATCATTATGAAGTTACTTTTGTTGTATTTATTCTATTGGTGCCTTATTAATATTATTTTTCTCTTTAATTTTCTTGATTGTGCCATTGCCTTATTAACACAGTTTCTGTAGACATATGTATTTTCTATTTAGTTTTGTTTTTAATTAAATATAAAAATAAAAATACGAACGAAATTAATTTCCAATTCAAGGCACATTTTATGGATATTGAAAACGCCTGTGAGAAAAGATTCATTGATACTGCATTTCGTTTTTCTTTTACTTCATATTACAATTCATTTGTATGGACATGACAATATTAGCATTGAACACGTGACATTTAAACGCAATTTATGGCTTAGATAGAGGCTTAAAAAAGTTAAAACATGAAAATAAATATTTGAAACGTTTTAAAACTTTCAAGCCAAGTAAACAATTTAAGGCGGTAAAGAATTCAAAACAAAAAAAAACGTTTTTTTTTTCTTAAGTCTTTAGTTTGTGTTACTTTCATAAACATTTCTCTTCGGAATTTCACACCTTTTGCTTAAAATTCCTCTAGTTTTGTGCTAATAACCCTAATCAATGCTTTATTTCATTTGTTTTTCTTGTTTTTTTATATTATAAATGATTTTTAATCTCTAGCTTAAGTAGTAACAGAAACTGTAATTTAAGCCACATTCAGTTGTGGTCTTAATAAGAAACCATATATCGTTGCTGAAAGAAAATGTAGAAATTAATGTATCAACGTCAGTGTAAATAAGTGGCCGTAGCAAAAGCAAAATAAAACTAAAGAAAGACTATAATAAATACATAAAAAATTACCGTAGCTTTTGTACCAAAAGAAACAAAAAATAAAAAATAAGAAGAAATCATTGTACAGCTTCGCAGCAAAGAGACATACAAGAGTTAAGATTACAGAAAAATAGCACAACACATTTGTGTAAATAAAATGATATGGTGATGCTAAGCTCTTAATGCACACACTAAAACAGCAGTTGTGCTAAAATGAAAGAAAATAAATATTAACCCATGGAAATGCAGTTACCAAAGAGAATAAGAGGGAAAAAATATTTCTAAAAATAGTTTTGTATTTCATGCTACTTGCTACAAACAGCTTTATGCCTCATGCTATTTGCTCTCAAAAGGCTATTAGTAGATGTTTATAAGTCATGCTAATATAGGTTTATAAATTACATGCTATTCTATACGAACCAAGGTTTTTTATTGCATGCTATTATGTATAAACCAACATTTATATACCACATGTTATTCTACATATTTCGAGGTTTAAATATCACATGCTATTCTATAAAAACCTTGAGGATTATATTGCATTATATTCTATATAAAATCCTGATGTTTATACCTCATGCTATTCTGTATAAACCCTGGGGTTTATATTACATGCTATGCTATTTAAAACCCTGGGGTTTATATAGAATAGCATGAGATCTCATGCTATGCTCAGGTTTATATCACATGCTATTCATTTAAAACCCTGGGGTTTATATCACATGCTATTCTATATAAGCCCCAGGATATATATCTCATGCTAATCTATATAAACCTTGGGGTTTATATCTCATGCTATTCTATATAAACCTTGGGGTTTATATCTCATGCTATTCTATATAAACCTTGGGGTTTATATCTCATGCTATTCTATATAAACCTTGGGGTTTATATCTCAAGCTATTCTATATAAACCTTGAGGTTTATATCTCATGCTATTCTATATAAACCTTGGGGTTTATATCTCATGCTATTCTATATAAACCTTGGGGTTTATATCTCATGCTATTCTATATAAACCTTGGGGTTTATATCTCATGCTATTCTATATAAACCTTGGGGTTTATATCTCATGCTATTCTATATAAACCTTGGGGTTTATATCTCATGCTATTCTATATAAACCTTGGGGTTTATATCTCATGCTATTCTATATATACCTTGGGGTTTATATCACATGCTATCCTATATAAACCCCAGGGTTTATGTCATATGCTATTCTATATAAACCCTGCGGTTTATAGCACATGCTATTCTTTTAAGACTTATGCCTTCAACTTTATAAAAACTAGCGATTTGTCTTATAATTATTTTTGTTTTTTTTATTTTTTTATTTATATCCCCATGGGTTAATAATACTACTTGTCTTAATGGCGTATTGTTGTTTTACAATTTATATCTCAACATTAATTTTCTTTTAGCATATCAGCCTCTCACTGCCACCTCCTCTCTTGTTTCTCTTGCTTTTTTTTGTTTATCTGGATGGTTGATAGTTTTTTCTTTTCTTTTTCATCTTTTTTTTCTCTTTTCTTTTATTGTTGGTTATAAACTTGTGGTTTAATTTTTGCCGTTAGATGGCCTAAATCTTAGGAAAATAAAATGTTTAAATAGTCGCTCAGCTCTTTTGTTATTGTGGTTTTGAAAACAAAAAAAAAAACACAAAAAAATAAAAAAAAATGTACAAGATTTTTATGGTAAAGAAAAGTTGTAATAAAAGTGTTTAGAAAACAGGAAATTTAACAAAACATATATTAAAACACAGAACATGAAAAGGATGGTATATGGTATACATTGAAATAAATGAAGGAAATATAAAAGAAAATAACAAAACAAATTTATCAAGAAATACAAAGAAACAAAGGAAAACACATAAAAGAGCAAATCACTGCAAAGTTTTAAGGAAAATTTTAAGAAAAAGTGTAAAGAAAAGGGAAATTTAGACGAAGATTATTAATATGGAACAAATTGCCCAGAAATTGTCAGAAAGAAAGAAATTTAGATTCACCCGCTAAATTTGTATTGAATTTGAAACAAAATTAATAGAAAAAAAATGAGAAGATTGATTCTCAACAAAATTCGATAACTTTCGTAAAACAAATAAATCAATAACTTGAATTGTAGCATGAGAAATATTTTAAATTCAGGTTTTTTTATAAAATACTTGTAAAATATTTTTCAATAACTTCAATTTTCTATAGAAAACTTTTGGAAGAAAATTTTTCGATAACATTAATTGTCTATAGAAGATTCTTTGATAACTTCTATTTTCTATATGAAATTTTTCGATAACTTTCGATTAGAAGAAGATAACTTCGATAACTTCTATTTTCTATATGAAATTTTTCGATAACTTTCGATTTTTCAAAAACTTTTGATAACAATTAAACATTTTCTATTTACTATATGAAATTTCTCAATAACTTTCGATTAGAAGAAGATTCTTCCATAACTTCTATCTTGTATATGAAATTTTTCGATAACTTTCGATTTTTCAAAAACTTTTGATAACACTTAAATATTTTCGATAACATAGATTTTTTAGCAAATCTTTCGTAACAATAATTTTTTAAACCAAATTTTTCGATTACAATAATTTTCTATAGAAAATTCTTCGATAAATATAATTTTCTGTAGAAGGTTCTACGATAACTATAATTTTCTGTAGAATATTATTCTATAACTATAATTTTCTGTAGAAGATTCTTCGATTTCCTATAGAATATTCTTCGATAACTTCTATTTTCTATATGAAATTTTTAGATAAATTCCGATTTTATAAAGAATTTTTTTTAAATATATAGATTTTTAAACATTTTTGATAACACGTAAACATTTTCGAAACACCGATTTTTTATAGCAAATTTTTCGATAACAATAATTTTTTATAGAAAATTTTTCGATAACAATAAGATCTATAAGAAATTCTTAGATAACTATACTGAAAATTAAGAGAAGAGAAATTAAGATTCTTCGATAACTATAATTTTCTATTGAAAATTCTTCGATAACTATAACTTTTTATAGAAAATTCTTCGATAACTATAATTTTCCGTAGAAGATTCTTCTATAATTTTCTATAAAAAATTTTTCGATAACTGTAATTTTCTATAGAAAATTTTTCGATAACTATAATTTTCCGTAGATGGTTCTATGATAACCATAACTTTCTGTAGATTCTTCGATGACTATAATTTTCTATTGAAAATTCTTCGCTAACTAAAACCTTTTATAGAAAATTCTTCGATAACTATAATTTTCTGTAGAAGGTTCTACGATAACTGTAACTTTCTGTAGAAGATTTTTCGATAACTATAATTTTTTATAGAAAATTCTTCGATAACTATAACTATAATTTTCTGTAGAAGATTTTTCTATAATTTTCTATAGAAAATTATGTGACAATCGTAATTTTCTATAGAAAATTTTTCGATAACAATAATTTTCTGTATATGGTTCTACAATAACTATAACTTTCTGTAGAAGATTCTTCGAACATTATAATTTTCTATTGAAAATTCTTCGATAACTATAATTTTTAATAGAAAATTCTTCGATAACTATAATTTTCTGTAGAAGGTTCTACGATAACTGTAACTTTCTGTAGAAGATTTTTCTATAACTATAATTTTTTATAGAAAGTTCTTCGATAACTATAACTTTTTATAGAAAATTCTTCGATAACTATAATTTTCTGTAGAAGATTTTTCTATAATTTTCTATAGAAAATTATGTGACAATCGTAATTTTCTATACAAAATTTTTCGATAACTGTAATAGTATAATAGTATTCGATAACATTCGATTTTATAAAGAAAATTTTCTTAAATATATATTTTTCAAAAATATATATTTTTTTATTTTCGATAACTTTAATTTTTATAGTAAATTTTTCGATTACTTAAATTTGTTAACGATTTTTTTTTAGTATTTTTAAATATAACAGAAATATTTTTTCCATAAATTTTATTAGAAAAAATGTCGATAACATGCTTATTCAGTAGAAAATTTTAGAATAAAATTAATTAAAAAATTAAAATTTTACGATGCTATAATGAAACTTTTTGCAAAACTATGATTTACTACAAAACTAAATTCAATTATTAGCTATTGTTTATATTTATATAATAATCGACTAGCGAAATTAAATAATTGTCTGCAATAAATTATTTGTTGGGAAAAAATTAAAAGCTTGCAATGGAAAAAAGTTTCCAAAGTGAACCAATACTGGCTTATATTCAAATTTATGATACGATGATTTTAATTATTAAATTACAAGTAATGGTACTTATTTAAATAGAAATTAATAGTTGAATAGATAAACAAATGAATTTTGTATATCATTTTCATGCTTTATATTAAAAAGTTTTTCAGCATTTTCTCACAATGCCGATAACATATTCACAAATCAATCGATTTTTTTTTAATACAATAAAAACTTTATTATGTTATAAATTTTATATTAAAAACTCTTCTTCATTTACTGCAAATAATTGAAAATAATATTAAATTTAAAACGAAATCATTGTATAAAACAGGTTGCCTATGATAATATTTTCCCACAAACCATGTGAGAATTTTGTTACAAATTTTTTTCGATTATGCCCAAAATCCATGGCATAAATATTAATTTTGTAATAAATTTTTAAGCATAAAAAAATATATTGCATTTGCATTTTTTAAAACTGAGGATAATTTTTATTTATATTTGTTTTACATTTGCAAATTATTTGAATTTTTTAAAAAATGTTGTTGTTGTTGTTTACGTGATTTTTTTTGAACATTTCAAGAATTTGGGAATAATTATTTCGTGTTATAATTTGTTTTATAATCGTGTTATAATTTTGTAGGAAGAAATTAAAAGCCTCTGTGTTGTTGTACAATAGCAAAAGGCTTGAGGCCTTTAGTTGTGTGTGCCTCATGGCAGTGTTAATGGTCAACACAAAAACCAGCAACTGTAACAACATTCTTCAGTACAGGCTCTCGAGCATGGTTTAGATTTGGCTTTTAGGACAAAGAAAAATTCTCTAAAAACCCAGAGGTATTGATTATTTCATTGCTCATTACATACATACGTACATAACTAATACTTACTTCAGTCAAGATTACGACCTAGCTTCTCACACCACTTATGTTGTGTGTGTGTGTGTTAATTTTATCCATAAGTGAGCGGACCTACAGTTTAACATCGATTCCGAATGACAGTTTTTTAGTTTTTTCTGAGAAACTATTCATACATACATACACGTAATTGGTCATTACAACCCTTCAGTCAAGATTACGACCTAACTTCTCACACCACTAATGTTGTGTGTGTTAATTTTATACATGAGTGGTGGGACCTACAGTTTAAAGTCGACTCCGAACGACAGATTTTTGAGAAACTTTTCATGGCAATTTTAGTTGCTCTCAGAGGTTTTGCTAGAAATCTGCTGAGAGGAAGTCGCCAAAGAAATACTTTTTTTTGTATTTTGTTTTGATGTCTGGCCTGGGGCTCGAACCCTGGCTTTACGTCTAATAAGCCAACACACTACCTTCTAGACTACGGCGACTTCACTTTTCATGGCAATTTTTATTTACTCTTAGAATTTTGTGGTAGAAAACTGCTGAGAGGAAGTGGGCGAAGAAATATTTTTTCGATTTTTTTGGAAATGTCTAAGCTAGGGTTTGAACCGTTGCCTCACGACTAATAAGCCAACCTACTAGACAACGGCTACTATGTATACAGTTTAAAGTAATAGTGCCCCACAGGCGCCAGTGTGCCGATACAGATTGAGGTTTTTGATGGCTGAAATGGGAATTAAATCGTGGGTACTTCCAATTATCGCACATTGGGGTTTTTGATGCCTGGGAATTAAATCGTGGGTACTTGCAATTAATTCCCATTTTAGGCATACAAAACCACCAATAAGCGATGATACATTTTCTTCATCGTCATAGAATCTACATGTTGCGCTCGAGACAACCCCTCTCCTCCCCCTTTCAGTATTCACAATGTTTCGTCTACAATAACCTCAGCTTATTTCTGGTTAAGCCAGTGCATGTGAATCAGATATCCTCCCCACAAACAATCTTTAAGAAGATTTAAACACTTTTTAAATGCTTATATTCCATGTAAAAATATGAGCTCGTTTAAGCTTTTCTTTACCTTGAAAGAATTTGAAATATTCAAAAGACTTAAGACACAAACCTTAAGGTATTTTTTTTTAAACTTATTTCAGTTTTTGCTTTTAAAACTGTTGCATGTTATGTTTCTATTAATTATTGCCTTGCTTTCTTTCAAAGAGAACTAGGAACAACACAAATCAAAACATAAAAATTAAAAATTTTCCCATACTAGTAGTACTAAAAAGAGAAAGAGAAGGCGAAAGAGAAGAAAGGAAAGAAAGCAAAGTAGCTGGCGGTTATTTAAAGAAGTAAACTTTTTTTCCTTTCCTTTACATTAACACTTTTTATTTGTTTTTTTTTTTCTTTATTATTCTTTAAGCATATGATATAAATTAACGTCAACCTGCTAGTAGAAAAGAGTTTTTATGCCATTCATGATGGCTGCATTACTTGAGAAGACTGTATGATTAATTGAATTATTCTTTAAAATTTTTTCTTTTTCTTCTGTGCACATATTAAAATAAATTTTTCCGCTAAAAAAACAGAAAAAAGAAAAAAACATGCAATATTCCTTTCTCTCTCTCCCTCTCTCTATCTCTCTCTCTGCTTCTAATACAACAATGCCTGTGATTAACTGGTGGTTATATTTTATGATGGCAGATAAGAAAACGATAGAAAACGTTATGCTGTTAAGAACGAAACAAGAAAACAATGATAAATTCTTGGCAAGATTTTTCGTGGAAAATATTTTCTTTTTTTTTCTTATTTTTATTTTAAAAAATATGAAAAAAAATAATTATAACTGTATTGCAGAAAGAATTGCTTAGAAAAGTGTAAAATATGGGTCAGAAATAGTTTCTCTCTCAAAAAAAACAAAAAAAAAATTATCAGGCTTGAGTGATTTAAATGGTCAGTTTGGAAAATTGGAAAAATGGTTTAACAAGCAAAAATTAGGTGAAAAGCAAAGATTAGAAACGTTACAAAAACAACAAAAAAAAATACTTTTAAAATCCAACACATTAAGTAAAATAAGTGGCCACGAATTGAAAGGTTTTTGTAAGTAAAAGTGTTTCAAAAAAATAAAATTGTTTAAACGAAAGAAAATATGCAGGTTTTTGATTGATGTTTTAACACAATAAAGATGTACTTTTTTAAAAATTTATAAGATATGGATCTCGAAAGAACTTCTGGAACAAATTATCTGGAACAAATGATCTTCTGCTATCGAAGCTACCACTCTAGCCAACCTAAACTGGAACAAAAGAACATTCAAATTAGGGGAATGGATTCAGAATGCTAAAAAATTTTAAAAATGTTTTTACGACTTACAAATAATTCAAAAAAATTCGATAAAAGCAAATTTGCTTAAAAAATTATCGATTTTCGATAAACAATAGTATCGAAAATTTAGCAGAATTATTACCTGTAATATATTGAATTCAGAACTCTTTTTAAAGAAGGAAAAAATATTTTTACGATTTACACAAAAAAGTGTTCGATAACAGCAAATTTCCTTAAAGATGTTATCGAAAATTTATTAAAACTATTACCTGCAATAAATTTGAATGCAGAACTCTATTTAAAGAAGGGAAAAAATGTTTTTACGACTTACAAAAAAAATGTTCAATAATAGCAAATTTCCTTAAAGAAGTTATCGATTTTCGATAAACATTAGTATCGAAAATTTATGCAGAATTATTGCCTGTAATAAATTTGAATTCAGAACTCCTTTTAAAGAAGGAAAAAATATTTTTACGATTTACAAAAAAAATGTTCGATAACAGCAGATTTTCTAAAAAAAGTTATCGATTTTCGATAAACATTAGTATCGAAAATTTAGCAGAATTATTACCTGTAATAAATTTGAAGTCAGCACTCTATTTAAAGAAGGAAAAAATATTTTTACGATTTACAAAAAAAATGTTCGATAATAGCAAATTTACTTAAAAAAGTTATCGAAAATTCAGCAGAATTATTATCTGTAATAAATTTGGATTCAGAACTCTATTTAAAGAAGGAAAATATTTTTACGATTTACAAAAAAAAAATTCGATAACAGCAAATTTCCTTAAAGAAGTTATCGATTTTCGATAAACATTAGTATCGAAAATTTAGCAGAATTATTAGCTGTAATAAATTTGGATTCAAAACTCTATTTAAAGAAGAAAAAAATATTTTTACGATTTACAAAAAAAAAAAAAAAAATTCGATAACAGCAAATTTCCTTAAAGAAGTTATCGGTTTTCGATAAACAACAATATCAGAAATCTAGCAGAATTATTACGTGTAATAATTTTTTTTTTCAATATTTTATGAAACATTAAAATAATGGGTCTTTTATTAGGCGCTTCCCATCTTTAAATTCATGAAATATCATTGAAGTTTTTTATTCGTTTGAAAGACCTATTGGTGCCATTATGTAAGGAATATAACATCGTTTAAATGACCACCACGGCTTCTCTGTGTGCAAAGTACCTTCGTTTAAATGTCCGCCATTTAAACCCTCTTCCTCCAGTCGTCTCTATGTGGAGTACATCAGAAAATTCCATTTTCCATGATTTTGATAAAATGACAGATTTTTTAAGAAACTTTTCTTGGCAATTTTATTTAACTTTCACAGTTTTTGTCAGATGACTGTTTGCGATTTCTTAGCTGGGGTTTGAACCACAGGCTCTGGTTTAATAATCCAACGTACTGCATGTAAATTACGATGGCTTTAATTGTCTTCTTTATAACCAATAAAATTAAATTGTACTCTGAGACACTCCCCCCCCCCCCCCCCCCTTTATATTTGAAATTATATTTTGTCGAGTTTGTTTCTTAAGTCTTTTGTTATTATTTTATTTTATTTAAAGTGTAAACATTTACTAATTTGTATTTGTTTTCTTTTTATCTTTTTCTTTACAGGTAATTATTGCAATAAATTTAAAGGCATTTTAAGAACTAAAAGCAGTTGTAACAGGTACTTCAAAATATTTTTTCTTTCTTCATGATTATGAAGTTACAACAATACGTGAAATCAAAGTAAATTTTAAAGTAATATACGAGTACATACGCATTTCGTTGAGGGAAAGAAACTTAAAGCCTGGCTTAGGAAAATGTTTTTTTTAAGAAAGAATTTTATTTCGCTTAAGGTTAAATACGTATTAAATGCCATAACTTAACCACGCGGAAATCAGAAAAACTGATCTTCTGCTTGATTTTTCTTTTCTTTTGTATTGTTGTTGTTGTAATAAAAGCATAAAATTGTGGTGCTTTTTCTTTACGTTTCTAAGCCATCATTACAAATATATCTTCTTACAGAAATCTATTAGTTTTAGGAAGCTTGAAGTAATGAAATCAAATAGTTTGGGTTGAAATATTTAAAAAAAATTTTCTTTTTTTTTAATAATTAAATCGTTTTAAGGCTCAGCCTTAATATTTCCATTTTGTTTTCTAATATTTTTTCTATATTTCTTTGCTAAAGTTGCATGTTTTGTGGCAATTATATATAAAAAGTTTGTCCCAAGCTTAACTCTATTATTATACAAGCCATGGTTTAAGCTGCCAGCATAATATTGCATTTTGGCTGGGGTATCAGTTTTTTACCATCATCTTAGGCTAACTAAGTTCTTACTTTTCTTAAGAATTTCTTCATGTTTTTCTTTCGTTTTTTTCCCCTAAAGATAAAGCATTGGCTGGCCTCCATTGTGTATACATACAGCTTAACACACAAGGACGTTATTAGAGGAGAACCAAACCAAATCAAAAAAAAAATGGAAAAACATTGAAAATAAGTTATGAAAGCTTCTTTCTTTTTGTTGTTGTTGTTGTTCTTTTCAAAATAAAGAAAAATGGTAACATTTAAACCCTCTTCCAGTCCAGTCGTTCTTTATTCGTTTTCCTTTCTTTTTTTTTTGTTTTTTCTCTTGCCTTCTTGCCTTTGAAAATCTTAGTTTTTCTTGTTTTTTTTTTAACAGAAATAACAATAAAATGTTGATTTTTTATTAAGAAATAAAAGCAAAGCAAAGGAAAAACCTGTTGTATGTATACATCTATGTGTTTGAGGTCCAGCCATTATTTTGCCCTTAATAAATGGCCACAATTATAGAAGGGGGAACCAAAGCAAAAAAAAATAAAAAAATTCTGCTGACTATTAATAATGCCATAAAAAAAAGAAATGAAAACATAATAAAACTTTAAAAGAGTTAGGCAAGCGATAATAAGGAAATGAAAAATAAAAATTAAAAATAATTTTATTTAAAACGTGAGTTCAATATGTAGTTTGTCTTCCATAGAGAGTATCCAACAAGGAAGTAAGAATTTAAACAACAACAAAAAAAATAAAAAAATCTAGAAGGCCCTACAAAAACCAAAAACACTTACAGTATATTATAAAAGTATTTCCACATCCTTCTAACAGTTAAACATACTGTGGTGTATTACTCACTTATCCTAGCCTTGATGTTTAACAGTTTAACTATGAAGCAAGCAAAGGCTTCATTGCGAATAATTCCAAGATCGTCAGGGAATGTCGCCATTGCCTCAACCTTCTTTCTGGGCACTTCAGTGTCACACTTGTCTGGGTCCCCGGACACTGTGACATTCCGCTGAACTGCAGAGCCGACAAGCTAGCCAGAGCTGGCGCAGTACTTCCAGATTCCTCTTCAATCAACCTAGGAAAGCCACTTACAGACAGGAGACACCAACCTGTCCTGGATCAACGAGGAGTACTGCTCTAGACTGCGAGACTCACCTGGCCCCGGATGGATAGAATGCGTACCAACCAGTTACTTGGACTTGGTCGCGGCATCATCTCAATCACAGTGGCCATACACTTACAGGTCACTGTGTTATGTGTAGACACGCGGAGAGAATGCGGCTCCCATTTAAAGACTTCTGCCGTGGGTGCAGAGCCACTTTCTTTGTCAATGCCTATCTCTTGTGAGGTGCAAATATAGGTTATTTGGCTCTCCAATCCTTGTCAGCTTGACGGAGCCCTTATCGTCCATTGATGTCAAGGATATAGCCTCGTTTATCAAACTTTCGGGCTGGTTTTCCAGCGCGGGATAGTCGTACTTTGGATGTGCAGATCTTGCGCTGACCGACCTCCCCCTCCTGGGTTCGTTGATTCACTATGAAGCATAAATTGTCAACAAAAACTGTAAACATTGGCTTAATGGGAGGCTTTGAATACGGCCGAGATAGCTTAGACTCCGTAGAAGCATGTTTAGCTGGCTGACTCAATAATGGACTTTGCATTCTAAGGCTTGTTTATAGGGGTAAAGACTCCACATGTCATTAGTCACAGTTGTCACTTCCCTCAGCACTTGCAATTGTTTTTATTTCCTCTTTAGTTTGCCTTTCACATGCGTGTGTGCCAACTACTACCTTCTAAGTCTGCTCTATGGATTCCATTCCATGAGCTCCTTTGAGAATGTGCCCAATTCCTTTCCATTTTAAAATCCCCTCCTCGTCTCGTGGACTCGTGCCCACTCCGGAACTACGGTGGTATTACTTCGGAGTGGTGTCCTTTTGGCCCTTTGGCCCCAGCGTGTTCATATCCGCGTCCAGATTGCGTGAAGAAAGTTGAGGAGACATTGACATTGAGGCCCCTGTGCCGGATTTTGTTTGACACGTGTACAGGTATCATCTATGCCGGCGCGCCTACAAGTTCTGTAGCCTCGAGATCTCTCTTCTTCAGTCGCAGGATACGCTCCAAGTAATTCGCCACTGCAGTCCAATTCTCCCTACTCGCAATCATAACCCCAACAATGTTAGCGGCCGTAATCGTTCCAACTATTGACGTCAGTTCAGAGCGATAGCTCTGCCCGCACACTCGAAAATAATGTGCCCTGTATCATCAATTACTTCCTCATTTTCGTAAAGGCAATAAGGAGAGGCACTCTTGCACATTCTATACAGGTACTTTCTAAAATACCCGTACCCCGATAGCATCTGTGTAGTGTAGTAATTCACCTCTTCGATTTTCCGTCCAATCCATAGCCCAATATACGGGATAAGTCTCGCCGTCCACCTTCCCCTGTCCTCTTCATCCCATTGGCGTTGCCATTTTGAGATGGTGTTTTGCCTGAAGGAACCTGTTGTATAACTTCCATTCAATTTCGCCCTATAAATCTCCATAACATTTGTTGTTGACTTTCTTCTCTCTAGGAAAGCAGCGATAGGGAGTTCCATAAATGGATTGTATGGGTGCAATTGAGAATATCCAAAGGCCGTGACAAAGGCAAGTCCCACAAGAAACTATTTTTCTTAGACGTGAGGTTTGAAACGAGGATCTCTTGTCTAGTAAGCCAAAACACAAACTACCTCTTAGGCTATGGCTTTTATTTTATTTTCCAATAAACTCCTTAAATATGCCACATTTTCCACATGCTGTGCTATAAAAAAAAGAAATTATTATCAATCAGTGGCTCATAAAACGAAAGACTTAAGACACAAACTTTTTTTTATTATTTTGAGCAGGTCCCAGAAGAAACTATTTTTCTTAGGAGTGAGGTTTGAAACCAGGACCTTTTGCCTAGTAAGCCAAGACACTAACTACCGCTTAGGCTATGGCTTTTATTTTATTTTCCAATAAACTACAAAACTTTCCACATGCTGTGCTACAAAAAAAAAAGAAATTATTATCAATAACTAGCTTATAAAACGAAAGACTTAAGACACAAACTTTTTTATTATTTTTTTATTTTTTTCAAACAACTTTCATTGCCTTAGAACTTAGATTTCATGAAATTAAATTGAAAATAAAATTCTTTTCAATCCAGTTTTTGCTTTTTTTGTTTTTGCCTCTTTTTCAAACACTTTTGTTTGGCATGTGTTGCATGTATTTGCATTTGTGAAATTCTAGGCTATTTTTAAAACTGCTAATCCTTCTTCTTGGCTTGGCTTATCTCAAAGAAATCTCTTTCATTATTTTTATTTCTACATTTCTATGCTATACGTTGGCATTTGAACCAGTTTTCTTACGAAACTTCTTCTTATTGTAACAGGTCTTAGAAGCTAGTAACATTTGCTTGGTTGGCCAGCCAGCATTATTAATTGCAAATGGTTTTGAATATAAAATTGCTTCGCGTTGTCTTGATATGCTTTAGAGAAGCGGCTTTTCTTTTACAACATGTTATAGAGTTTGTTAAACAAGCTGCTTGGTAATGCAGAACTCAACAAAACCTGAGTGATTGTTTAGTTTTGCTGAACAACAATAAAGGTTTGATAGAAAGTTTTTGTTTAATTTCCATTAAATTTGATTACAAAATTTTGTAATTTCAGAGGAGACTTTAATTGCAAAACAAAAGATTTAAGAAACATACCTTTTTTTAATTAAATTTTCCACTTTCCTTAAACAAAGTAATAAAAATCCAACATTTTCAATTAGAATTGCTTTCAAAAGCCACAAACAAACAACACAACACAAACACCATTTTGATCGATTGCAATCGATTGTTTTTGCATACTTTTTATGTTTATTTTGTTTTGATGGCTTTATATTGCTTTGTTTGCCAATTTTTTTGTTGTTTTTTTTTTTGCTTTTATGACAGGTTGTTGTCGGAGTTTCTTTTTTTTTTTTTGATTTTCCTCTCTTAAACTGACAGGTGTTTGATTTGCTTGCATAGCTAGGCGATAGGAAATGGCTGGCCAAAAAACAAAAGTGTTAGAAATGTTGGCAGACATTGAAATTGCCTGTGTGTGTTATAATGACAACTACAATTAAGGCTTCAAAAGTGTTAAAGAAAATTCCAGATTTTTTCTTTCTGTTTTAATGGCTTTAAAACAAAAGACTTCAACAACAAACTTTATTTCCTAAACAATAGAGTTTTAAGATTTGCCTATTAACTACGCATTAGATATACAATAAATATTCCATCCAGAATTGTAATAAAAAATGATTTACGTATCATAAACGAAAACAAAAGCCATTAAACAGGCTGCTCTATGCTTAAGAATAACCTTCAAATTAGTTTCCCATAAGAGAGCATAGACAGACTATGACTAAAGCAAATAATTTTTTTTTTTGAAAGAAAATTTTCTGTTCCGGATTTAGAATGTCTGCAGTTAAGCGTCTAACAAAAAATGTTTTACATATGAAAGACTTAAGATACATACTTGTTTCTCTATAAAAATCTCTGGAAAAATATCCTTGAATTCTATGACTCGCTCTCATATACAACAGGCACCGAAAGAAATGAGCATTAGAAGTTTAGCTTCTGGCATAACTTTTATGCCCAAATAGCTTTAAAATCCGCCATTTTTAGCAGAAATAAAGAGTTTATTTAGGAAGAATATTCCATTCGCCGTGGTCTAGTAGGTAATGTGTTGGCTTAGTAGACAAAAAGCCAGGGTTCGAGCCCCAGGCTAGACATCAAAACAAAATACAAAAATTTTTTCTTCGGCGACTTCCTCTCAGCAGATTTCTGGCAAAAACTCTGGGAATAAATTGAAAATTGCCATGAAAAGTTTCTCAAAAATCTGTCCTTCGGAGTCGACTTTAAACTGTAGTTCCCTCCACTCATGTATAAAATTAACACACACAACATAGGTGGTGTGAGAAACCAGGTCGTAATCCTGACTGAAGGGTTGTAATGACCAATTATGTATGTATGTTATGTATGTATATTCCATTCCATGTTCATTGGAAAGCCTTTAAAGCCTTTTTGGCAATTTTTGCAGTCTTTCCTAAGAAAACCTCTGGTCTTTTAAAGCCAAAAATGAATCGAACCAATATTCTGCTTGATTTCAAGTACAGTCCAGTGAAAGCATTCTGTATTCATCGATACAAATGGTAATCAGAAGGGCGAAGGCCTGGCCTATACGGCTGATGATATTTCACTGTTTTCCGAATAGTTTTTCAATGCCACCCTAATAGATGGCAGAGCGATGTCATGAGGGAAAATTATGGCCTCAGGTGTAATTTTTTTTTTTTGTAAGACCAGCACTCAGGGGATGGCCCCTACTCATGCAGTGCATTGTGCAGATTTAGGAAAATAGGTTATAGGAAGGTGGAAAGAGGAAGTAGTGTTTGTGGACATTTGATTTAAACTCAAGATGCGAACGGCAAGGAAACGAGTTGCTGCTAGGTACATATTCAAGCCCGGATTTTCGGTCAATGTTTGCTTTAAATGAATTAATTGCTATACGTACAGGTTTCCTGTGATCATTTGCTACGATTTTAGCACCTCATAACGAATCACACACTTCTCAAATCCCAACAAATACAGATCATTGACTTGGCTTGATGGATATTCTGTTTGGTCGCGCATTCACATACGATTTCTTGCACTTTGGATTGTCAGAGATAATTCATTACAAAAAATGATTCCTTTTCAAAGCGTTCAAACAAACAAAATCTTTTTATAATGTCTCTCGGCTTTAGTTCCTTTTACAACCAATTTATTTACTTTTTATTAAATTCTGTTGCCTTGAAGTACGTTTAAAAGACTGCTTGAGTCACGTCTAATAATTAAGCAAACTCTTCTTGCATCTGCTCATACGAGTATGGATTGAGCAATTTTCTCAATTTGTGGTCTTTAGAGTTTTTTTTTTGCCGTGTGCCTTTGATGTCAAAATCACGGTCACGAAAATCACTACATTGTGTTTTTGATAGAGCGTACTCATCATATAATTTCACAAGTAAACAGTGGAGTTGCAGTTAGCTTAGGGTCGAAATGGTAGCTCTGATATCAAAGAGCTTACTTGAGCATGCATAGCGGCCCGTTGTGATGCCACGAATTGCAGTTGAATTAACAAAAATTTCTGAAGGACTTGTTTACTTTGGAAGTTTAAAAGATTTTCTATCATGAAAGCAAAACCAAGTTGTGCAAGTTGTTTGTTTGAGAAAGGCTGTTTGAACGCCTTGAAAATGAATCATTTTTGTAAAAGTGCAAGAAATCATATGTAATGTGCTGGCATTAAGCAAAATCCGCGGCCAAACAGAATATCCATCAAGCCAATAATCAATAATCTTTATTTGATGGTATCAGAAGTGTGTGATTCGTTATACATACATACATACATACATAATTGGCCATTACAATCCTTTAGTCAGGATTACGACCTAGTTTCTCACATCACTTATGTTGTGTGTGTTAATTTTTATACATGAGTAGTGGGTCGTACAGTTTAAAGTCGACTCCGAACGACAGATGTTTTGAGAAACTTTTCATTACAATTTTTTATTAACCCTCAGAGTTTTTGCCACAAATCTGCTGAGAGGAAGTCGCCGAAGAAATACTTTTTTTGTATTTTGTTTTTGATGTCTGGCCTGGGGCTTGAATCCTGGCTTTACGTCTAATAAGCCAACACACTACCTACTAGACTATGGCGACCACTTATAATTAATCACAACAAAGAAACTTTAAATCAAAGCTTCTCAAGGCTTGTAATCCATAATAAAACAAGCGAAACAATTAAACACAATGTCTTAAAAGGAGATGACATAACAAACTTGTTTGTTTCTTTGTTGAATGCAAGAAACCAAAGGTAATTATTGTAAATGTACTTGTCATTATTACCTGGTTTATTTAAGATTTTTTGGTATCTGTTACACCCATTGTTTGTTTTATAATGTCTAGGCATACGATCTATTTTTTTTTACTTTTTTTTTAATTTAAAACAAACCCTTCCTTGTCTTCTATAGCTGACTTGACTTGATAGTTATGTTATGTAAGTTAAGGTTTCAACGTTTAAGCTTTAATAATCTAAGATTTTTACATGATAATCTAAGCTTGCTTGCTTGTCTTAAGCATAATGTTTTGAAGATTTGCTAGACATTAAACCTTACAATGGTATTTCCTTGTAACGAAAGAAAAAGTGTCTGACAAGACCAACCCAAAAAATCGTTTTTTTAACAAAAACTTGTTGAAGGTTTCTGTTCTTTCTGCAACAGATAAGAAAAAAGGGCGCTGGCTAGTATTACGTTTGTGAACAAACAACAGCTCGTTAAAGGAAACATGCATAAGAACTGTCTCTAAAAAGGGATATGAATTTGTATGGAAAAAAATTAAATTTTTTTTGGAATTAAAATGATTAACGTTTGTGGCTTAAGTCTTTTGTTTTTCATTAACGAAAGTTTCTGCTGCAAGAAAGATAGTCAAAGTCCTTTAGTTTAGAATCAAGAACATAAGATTGTTAGCCAAGACAAGAAGTAGATCTAGAAGCGTAATTCCTAGGAAAACAAACACTTTTACTCACAGTGAGAATACTTCTTTGCCTATTATTTGAGGATAGGCACTCACTCAAGTGTCCATATGTTTCTCACAGTATCTGCATATTGTGAGCAACTGTTCTTTGAGCCTACGGCAACCGCTCATAAGACCAATTATCTCCTTTATCTACTGCTATGATCATTTATGTATCATAATATGCATTCATGTTATCCCGAGAAGATGGAAATTTAGGGGATTTTATCAAGTGTTTCCTCTCCTCAAAAATTTAAATTTAAACAAAGTGTGTTTATGATCGAAATTTTTTTATTCCTTTGAAAGACCTTCTGATGACATTATGTGTGGAATATGTCCTCCACGGCTTCTCTGGCTAGAGCACATTCGAAGTGTCCAATTTGACCAGACTTTGACACATAAATAAGACTGAATTTGATTGAAGGCATATGTCTTCTTCACATACACATGCAACTTAAGAAAACATACATATGTATGTGTATACCTAATTGGTCATTACAACCCCTTAGTCAGGTTTACGACCTAGTTTCTCACACCACTTATGTTGTGTGCGTTAATTTTTATACATTAGTGTCGCAGTCTACAGTTTAAAGTTGATTTCGAACCACAGTTTTTTTCTGAGAAACTTTTCATGGCAATTTCTATTTACTCTCAGAGTTATTGCCAAACATCTACTGAGAGGAAGTCGCCGAAGAAATATATTTTTTCATATTTCGTTCAGTTGGAGATGCCTGTCCTAGGGTTTGAACCAAGGCCTCAAATCTCATAAGCCAACATACTACCTACTAGATCACGGCGACTACTAAAGTGGCGAAAGCATTACTGGAAGATCAGCACACCACCACAGTCAATCTAATGTCTAAGGAACTGGTACAGTTATAAGGAAAGTTAAAGAGACGAGATGCGCTTAGAAACTTCAGAAAACACCACAAGAAAAAATCTAATGTGAGGTCAAATCGCACACTTTCAGTGATCAGTTTACATCAGCTCCACGTGAGACTACAGTATGTCCTATATGGTATGATCTGTGTGGCACACAGCGCTTTCTTGTTAGAGTCACATGTCGTTGGTGTCCAAATCATTATTGACTTATAGTGAGCGCCCCTTAATTGCAACGATCCACACCAAATCATCAAAATCCTCACCAAACAGGAGTTTTTTTTTTGTAATGTATTGAATGCTCATGGATCTAATAGGGATTGTTATCGTAAGAAATTGGAAAATTTTGTTTGTTCATGTATCCAAATGGACCTTCAGTCCGTATGGTTTTTAGAGTTTTGTATTGGAAACAAGTCTTAAGGAAAGTTTTAGAATTTTATGGGTTTTCTTGGGATCTGAAAATTAAAAGTTTGTGTCTTAAGTCTTTTGTTTATCCAATAAAATTTTAGAAATTTAATATCGAAAAAAAAAGAATCTTTAAAGGATTTGAAAATAAAATGTAAATTTGAAAGCTTTTTTTATAATTTAAAAAAAGTTCGTTTCTTAAGTCTTTTTTTTTTTTTGTTAAATTTAAAAATAAATATCTATAACACAAAATTTTTAAAGTTTTCTTTATGAATTTGAACAAAAACAAAAAATTCAAGAATTTCTCATTTTATAATTAAAAAAAAAGTTCGTTTCTTAAGTCTTTTGTTTTTCTTTTATGATATACATATATTTCAATATAATAATATAATATTCAATAATGCTTTTCTATTAGTTTCCAACACGGTTTTTTTTGTTTAATTGTATGTGTTTAAAGAATAATTGAATTTTTTTTTTAAAGAAAATTAAAAAAAAAATCCCCAAAAAAATTCGTTTTTTTTTTAATTTCTTCAATGGATGGATGCCACCTTGCCTCCTTGTTGTTATTGAATATTGGTTGAAATGTTGAAAAGAAGAAGAAGAAGAGGAAGAAACACTCCTTTTGATTGCCATTATTTATAGGCAACAATCATTGAACAATACATTAATCGATTATTGAAAGATTTATAAGCCAAGATGCATTACGTTTACCAATAATACGTATGTATGTAAGCCAGGCCACATGCTGTTCTAATGTAAACTCCAACTGTTTTTGAAATAAAAATAATAATAAAAAGACATGAGCTTGAGTTGGTTGTTGGTTGTATAGGAAGGAGTTTATGGTTATACTTGTACGTATTGGCCTAAAAACGATCACATTGCAAATCAAAAAAAAAAAAAACTTTCAAAAGAAATTGTTTTTCCTTAACTGTGTTTGAATAGCCAGTCAAGCCAAGTAAGCCATGTAAAGCAGTAAATGAGGAAATTTCAACGCAGTTTTGGTTTTGTAAACAAACCATGGAATACACTCCGTTTATATTATACAACCTTGAGCCAATATTCTTGGCCTAAGCTTAAGTGGTCTTCAGCTTAGGCTTACAATTCAAGCCAAAATGTAATTGCATATGTATGTACATATGTATGTATTGTTGGTTATATGGTTATGCAATCAATTTCCGGTTTTATTATTCTAAAGCATCTCCCATTTGCCTTTGTGGGTGTTTCTTTCGTTTTCCTCATTTCTTAACATTTCAGTGACCTGTGTTATGCATTTTTATGATGGTAAAGTTAACTCCATTCGAAGCTCTCTAACTCAATGGTGGTGGTGGTGGGTGTTAAAAAATGTTATCTTGTTAACGGTAATGTCTTAAGTATTTAAAATATAAAGTTTTTTGGCAAATAAAAACTGCCCAAGAAATTTATAACCGTAACGCCATAATAATAATAAGAAAGCAGTTCTCATTTAAAAAAAAAAGTCTTACTCTTCACGAGATTTTCTTTATTTTTAACCAAGACACTCAGCCACTCCCGAAGCAGAAAAGTTTATTGCTTAAGTCTTTTGTTTTGTTATTAAAACATTAACAGTTTTTAGGAAAAAAAAAACGACTTGATTAGGATTTGGTATTGAGCTACGGTGCTTAAGCTGCAATGGATTAATGCTTCAGCACATCCATTCATCTTCCTCTAGAGATTTGTAGGGATTTACTGGATAGAAATTCCGCTCCGTGAGATTTATTTTTGCCTTAACTCTTAGTAGTCAAGTAGTTTGCCTGGCATTGACAAGAGATTTTACTTTCTTATTCTCACCACGTGCATTGCCTTTCCAGTCTAGTACAGTCATGGTGGCTGTCTCATCACTGCAGTGTTTTTAAGGCTCATGTCCTGATCACGCTTATACTGATCGCTGTAAAATGTTTGCTTATGAGAAGGAAGGATATCTCATACAGACATAATAAATTTCGTATTGCCAGTCTCCTCACTGCAGTTTATTTACAGCTCATGTCCTGATCATGCTCATACTGATCGCTGTGAAACGTTTGCCTATGAGAAGGCAGGAAACAAGGAGCACTGCCTTTGCAATTTCATACAGACATGATGAATTTCGTAGTGACGGTTTCATTACTCTTATTGAGGTTTACGTCACTAACTCCCTCACACTCACTCACAGTTGTGCATCAGAATCACCACCTTCTAAGGCCTGCGTAACGTGGTTAATAAGCTCAACTATGAGAAAGGCCGAAGTCGACGTGACGGATGCGACCTGAAGGTACAATTATGAACTATAAGTGTTCTAAAGCTATAACGTATATGCTCACGCTTTAGCTCAGAAATTTTATTGACCAAAAAACTCGCAGTTTTTTTGGAAGGAGAACCAAAAAATGCTGGAAATATGATGTTTGAAGAAGTTTGACGATTTAACAGAAGTTCTTACTATTTTTTTTTTATTGGAAGTCGCCGTAGTCTAGTAGGTAGTGTGTTGGCTTATTAGACGCAAAAGCCTGGGTTCGAGCCCCAGGCCAGACATCAAAATAAAATACAAAAAAAGTATTTCTTCGGCCACTTCCTCTCAGCAGATTTGTGGCAAAAACTCTGAGAGTAAATAAAAATTGCCATGAAAAAGTTTCTCAAAAATCTGTCGTTCGGAGTCGACTTTAAACTGTGAAGATCCCGCCACTCATGTATAAAATTAACACACACAACATAAGTGATGTGAGAAACTAGGTCGTAATCCTGACTGAAGGGTTGTAATGACCAATTATGTATGTATGTATGTGGTTTCATCACTGCAGGTTATTTGAGACGCATGCCTTGGTCATACCAATCGCTGTGTAATGTGTTGTTTAGGGGAATAATTGTTCCTGAAAATTTTTCAATTTAATTGGAATTGCAGCGAGCCTTGAATCAAGGCCCTTACAAACATCTCTTTGAGGTCTTTTCTTAACTATAAATGCCATAGGATTCTCAGGGAAATTTCAGAGAATTCAAAGGCAAAAGATGACGGCATGACTGGCTGCAATTAGGCAGCCTTACATCCCTGGCTCTTTGAGGTCTTTTCTTAACTATAAATGCCATAGCATTCTTAGGGAAATTTCAGAGAATTCGATGGCAAAAGATGTCAGGATGTCTGATTGCAATCAAGCAGCCTTAAAGACACCTCTTTGAGGTCTTTTCTTAACTATAAATGCCGTAGAATTCTTAAGGAAATTTCAGAGAATTCAAAGGCAAAAGATGTCGCGATCTCTGGCCGCAATCAAGCAGCCTTAAAGACACCTCTTTGAGGTCTTTTCTTAACTATAAATGCCATAGGATTCTTAGGGAAATTTTAAAGACTTCGAAGGCAAAAGATGTCAGGATGTCTGACTGCAATCAGGCAGCCTTTCGTGGGTAAATTTAATGGGCGTGAGGGCATAAAAACATCATCGATTCTAGCATTCCTCTGGAACAGAATTAGCAATTTCTGAACGGTCCTCCCGTAGATATATGGGGACCCTCAATTTCGTTGAGGCACTTAAAATATTACTAGGCTCTGCTGATATGAATTTCATGGCCATCCGCCATATCATTAACATTTTCACCTCTTCACTGCCTCTTTCGATTGCATCTCTGCAGCGGCTGTGAATCTGTGGGGGAGGAGAAGAGGAATATTAGTTTGCTGGTTTGAATGCCGTATCCATCCAACATGCTGTTAAAGTTTTCACTCCCTCATTGCCCCTTTAGAATGCATCTCTACAGCGGCTGTGAATCTGTGGAGGAGTATGAGAAGAGTGTAGTTCGTCTGTTGGTTTGAAGCCCATGTCCATCCACTCTACCATTATCGTTCTCACACTGCATTGCCCCTTCAGAATTCATGTTTACAGGAGCTGTAAATCTGTGGGGGAGGAGATGGGGAATATTGTTTGGCTAAACAGTCTGATGGTTTGAACCCCATATCCATCCAACATCCTGTTAACGTTTTCAACCCTTCATTGCCCCTTTAGAATGCGTGTCTACAGGAGCTGTGAAGAAGACTGTAGTTCGTCTGCTGGTTTGAAGCCCATGTCCATCCACCATATCGTTCTCACAGTTCATTGCCCCTTTAGAATGCAATGTCTACATGAGCTGTGAATCTATGGAGGAGAATAAGGAGACTGTAGTTCGTCTGCTGGTTTGAAGCCCATGCCCATCCACCGTACCATTTTCGGTCTTATAGTTCATTGCCCCCTTTAGAATGCATGTTTACAGGAAATGTGAACCTGTGGAGAGGAAGAAAATTAAACTGTAGTTCGTTTTATGCTTCAGTAACCACCTCATGACATGAAACTATGCCGGTTCATGGTCTTTAATTTCCTGTCAGTCCAGTTAAAATTCCTTTAAGGATTTTAAGCAATCGGGTCGATAGTGGAGAGGCTACTAATGAAAAGAACAAATGCTGTCCCACTGTTTGGCATAATTTCAAGCGATTGTTTTTAAGATTTTTTTCGTTTATTTTTTTTTTATTAATCGAAGCCCTAGGGTCGTAACGTGTGGCCTTACTAAACAGGGTTCAAAATATTTCAAATCTCAAGACGAAATACTTGCTTTAGCATTCCACTTTCACTAGTTTTCAGAGAAAAGTTCTGAGACTAACTATACGTTAAGCTTGCAAAGGCATGAGAATTTTGTGCAGAAGGTCTAGCTCAAGGACACATCTTGACCACCGATAGTGCACTCGTTTGATTCTTGAATGCCACTAGAGAGCGCAAAATCCAAAATTACAAGCAAACGATTGGAATTAGAAGAGTTTTCCATAACAGCGGCAGACGTGTTGCATTTGTTTTGACCGCGAAACTTTTCTATTAAAAGCCCATCCACCGCCAAGACTTTTAAGCGTCGGTTTCTGCACTAATTTAAACGCTAAGTGACAGAAGGCACGATCTGTAGCATAAGCTTAAGCTCCTAATTGTTCAACCACAGCAATACACCTCTCTTGACCACCGATAGTGCCCTTGTGTGATCCTTGACTGCCACTACACAACAAGTTCTGAGAATAAACGAATTGCCATGAGAAACATTACAAAATTGTTGCTCTGATTCGGGCCTCAGCTACTAGATGGGGATAATGAAGGCAGACAACAGTACACCATCCCACCAAGCCAGGGCAATTTGTCGCTCAGGATTTGTTTGATAAACTTGCCATGGTTTTGTTATTATGTAGGGCTTAACACAAGGCATGTCATTGATTATCAGTAACCAAGTTTTTCCTTTTTTGTATTATGCTTCCATTTTTTAATACTTTAGCAAAGCCCTCCCCCCCTCCTTGCCATCATCATATCACACAGCTGTGTGATTGCATAAATAATTTATTTTTTAACACTTGCTGTGAACCTTATTTTCTGAGCTGATTGCCTCTGTTGCCGGTTTTTCTTCTGTTTATTATGGCCAAGGCATTATTGAAGAAAAAAAAAAGAAAAAAATTTGTGTTCTCAACAAAACAACAGGTGCCGCTTGTTTAATGTTGACAGCATCTCATTGAAATGATAATTTTCTGCCTTAAAGAAAGAACAGAGAACAGTGAGTTGGCGTTGTCAACAATTTAAAAATTTTTTAATTAAAAACTAAACAGCCTTTGTGCCACCACAATGGCTTTAATAGAGCAGTGATTGAAAGTCTAATTAAAGCGTTTGGAGTTTTCCATAAAATTTAATGCAAATTGTTATGGTAATTTAGAAGAAGAAGCAGCAGAAGAAGCAGCAGCCGCATATAATTGTAAAAAACATTGTAAGTTTTATATAGTAAATGCACGTAAAGCATTTACTGAAAAAAAGGAGAAAAAAATTTTTTTCATAAAGTTTGTTGCTTAAGTCTTTTGTTTTAAGAAAAAAAAATTATTTTTGAAAAAAGGGAAAAAAATTCATAAAGTTTGTTGCTTAAGTCTTGTTTTAAGGAAAAAAAAATTTTGAAAAGAAGGAAAAAAAATTTCATAAAGTTTGTTGCTTAAGTCTTTTGTTTTAAGAAAAAAAATTATTTTTTTTTTAATCAAAGAAAATATAAAATTTTCTGGCATTTCTTTTAAGCTAAAAAGCTTTATTTTGTATCGCTTTTTAAATTGTTTTTTAATCATCATTACTACCATTATCATCGCACATTAAGCGGATGATGATGATTGATTCATGCAACAGAATATTTCCTTAGAAAATCTTTATACTTGTCTTAAGGGCTTTAAAATCATTGGCCTTTTTAATGTTTTAACATCCCGCAACAATGCAATTCATTACATTTTATCATTCAGACTTTTCAACAATAAAACGTTGCCTTCTCTACACAATTGTGTCTTCGTCTCTTTATCTGTGTGTGTTGTTGTTGTTGTTTCAACCTTACGCCAACATTCAAAATCTTAATTAATGTCTTAAGCTTTGTTTTTTATCTTTTCCTTAACTCTTTATGGACTCTTCATTGCTAAACAATAAAACCCTAAGGGCCGATACACAATCATAATAATAGTACGTCATAAAAACATTTCCTATACCAAAAGGCAAAGGCAAAGGCAATTATAATCAGCTGTGCTTATCAGCCTTATATTAACCATAAAAGTAAACACAGTGGCTTGTGTCATAATATTCCACACGTATCATCATCATAACATTATCACGTTGCGGCTTAATGTTAAACATTTCAAATGAAAAACATTTTAGAATTCAATACGAAAAAAAACTGAAAGAAAAACAAAAAGGAAAACGTTTTAAAAGGGAAACATAAACGTTAATTGCTATTAAAAACCACTTAAAGACGATTGAAAAAAATTCTGATATAAAGTTTGTGTCTTAAGTCTTTTGTATAGTAAGAAAAAATTTTGAAATTGAAAATTTCTTTTTTTGCTTTGCCGAAAGGAAATATGCAACATTTTGCAATTTAGTAAAAAAATTCTGATATAAAGTTTGTGTCTTAAGTCTTTTGTATATCAAGAAAAAGTTTTTTAAAAAAGAAAATTTCTTTTTTGCTTTGCCGAAAGGAAATATCCTACATTTTGCAATTTAGTGACAATAAAGATTCGAACAAAATATTGCTTCCTAGTCTTCTAGAGTAGAACAAAAAACTCCACCATACTTCTACCATATCTACGGACAAATAATCTTCGTAACAATGTGACCAGAATTTCTAAGCAGCAATTTTCTTCGTCCTATGCATACATACATACATACATACATAATTGGCCATTACAATCCTTCAGTCAGGATTACGACCTAGCTTCTCACACCACTTATGTTGTGTGTGTTAATTTTATTCGTGAGTTATGGCCCTATGACCCTATGATACTCCACTTCCACAGCCAAAGTTGTTTAAATAACCGCGGACTATACGTTAAGCCTTCAAAGGCATGAGAATTTTGTGCAGAAGGACTAGCCTTATATAGCTTCTCCCAAGCACAGCAATACACCACTTGACCTGCAATAGTGCACTCGTGAGTGCAGTGAGAGTGAGAGTTTTAAGCAGAACGACAGTTTTGCCTAACCACAGCAATACACCTCTCTTGACCACCTATAGAGCCGTTGTTTGACTCCTGAATGCCACTAGACAGCGTAGAATCCAAAATTAAAAGCAAACGATTGGAATTAGAAGAGTTTTCCATAACAGCGGCAGACGTGTAACATTTGTTTTGACCGCGAAACTTTTCTATTAAAAGCCCATCCACCGCCGGCAAGACTTTTAAGCATCGATTGCTGCACCACATTAAACGCTAAATGGCAGAAGGCACGACCTGAAGCATATGCTTGAGCTCCTAATTGTCCAACCACAGCAATACACCTCTCTTTACCAACGATAGTGCACTCGTTTGATTCTTGAATGCCACTAGACAGCGCAGAATCCAAAATTACAAGCAAACGATTGGAATTAGAAGAGTTTTCCATAACTACGACAGACGTTTTGACCGCGAAACTTTTCTATTAAAAGTCCATCCATCGCCAAGACTTTTAAGCATCGGTTGCTGCACTACTTTAAGCGCTAAATGAAAGAAGGCACGATCTAAAGCATATGCTTGAGCTCCTAATTGTCCAACCACAGCAATACACCTCTCTTGACCAACGATAGTGCCTTTGTTTGATTCTTGAATGCCACTAGACAGCGCAGAATTCAAAATTACAAGCAAACGATTGGAATTAGAAGAGTTTTCCATAACTACGACAGACGTTTTGACCGCGAAACTTTTCTATTAAAAGTCCATCCATCGCCAAGACTTTTAAGCATCGGTTGCTGCACTACTTTAAGCGCTAAATGAAAGAAGGCACGATCTAAAGCATATGCTTGAGCTCCTAATTGTCTAACAACAGCAATACACCTCTCTTGACCAACGATAGTGCCTTTGTTTGATTCTTGAATGCCACTAGACAGCGCAGAATTCAAAATTACAAGCAAACGATTGGAATTAGAAGAGTTTTCCATAACAGCGGCAGACGTGTAACATTTGTTTTGACCGCGAAACTTTTCTATTAAAAGCCCATCCACCGCCGGCAAGACTTTTAAGCATCGATTGCTGCACCACATTAAACGCTAAATGGCAGAAGGCACGACCTGAAGCATATGCTTGAGCTCCTAATTGTCCAACCACAGCAATACACCTCTCTTTACCAACGATAGTGCCCTTGTTTGATTCTTGAATGCCACTACACAGCGCAGAATTCAAAATTTTAAGCAAATGACTGAAATTCGAAGAGTTTTCTTTAACTACGGCAGACGTTTTGATCGTAAAAAGTTCATCCTCCTTCAAGAGCTCATCCTCCTTTGAACGCCAGTTGTTTCACCACTTGAATCGTTAAATAAAAATAGGCAACGTGGTAGGGTAGACATCTTCTAAAGCATATGCTTGAGCCCTTAGTTGTCTATTTGTTTACCCTCTAACGACAACCAGGCGATCCAGTTGCTGCTTCACTTGAATCGTTAAATGACAGTAGGCAACGAGGTAGGGTAGACATCTTCTCAAGCATATGCTTGGGTCCTTAGTTGTCTATTTTTCTTTGCTTCTAACGACAACCAGGCGTTCCAGATGTCGCACCACTTGAATCGCTAACTGACAGTAGGCCGCGTGGTATACACGTTCTCAAGCATATGCTTGAGTCCCTATTTGTTTAGCCAAGCAAAATTGAAGAGTCTTATACAGAACGTTTAGTCTTAGAGTTTCTTGCCTTTACTACAACCGTAGTTTTCTGATTGGATACACATTTTGCCACTGAACTCCGAATACAAAATCTCTGGCAAATAAATAAAATTAAAACAGGACTCTAACACCACAGGACGTTGCAGTTAACAATGACTATACCAAGCACCCTTGACCTGTTTTGTTGGAACAGCTTGAACTCAAAGTCTCACCATACTTGGCCATTTTTGGCTGTTAAATGTAAACTATCCGCTGTAAACATTTTACGCAAATAACTATCCTCAGAAGAATTAATTCCATCTACAGGAATACTTGTCTTGACCACCTATGGTAGCTTTGTTTGGCATTTGAATTTTAAGAGATTTAAGTAACCACCAGTTTTTGTGTGTGCAACCCCCTCGCTGAGCAATTTCTTCTATGAGTGGCTTCACAACTGGCCGCTATGCGTGCCACCACCAGCACTGTCAAGAAGCTTTTTATCAAATCTCATGAAAGCCAAAGAATTTCTCCTACTTTGGCCTTTAAATTTAACCGGACGCCATGGCATTTAATGAAAAGAAAGAAAGGCTAGATGATTCCGAACACACTTTCTTCAGCTGTTGTCGATGGGCCGAAAGCCGTCAGCGACTCGAAGCTGAAATCGGCGTCATTAGCCTTACAAACGTCGTGCTGAAAATGATAAACAGTAGCGCGAGAGCTGGAACGCAGTAAAACACTTTGTAGAGCATGGCCTGCGAAGGAAGAAATTTGACCTAGACGCAGCAGAATGAGAATAGAGCGGAGCCTGGACGCAGGCTGACGATAATGGAACTGGAACATATGCCAGTATACCCAGTCGGTATATGTCGGTATACCCAGTGGGAGAGTCCGACATATCATGTGTCTGGTGACGACCATCATGAAAGCATAAAGCATTTTCACTCCTTCTCGCAAAAAAAAAAAGAAAACCAAAACAACTTGACTACGAGAACACATTTAATACGATTGCTATAGAACACACTCTCTCTCCCTCCACATACCACTAATGTTGTGTGACAGAACCTACACTTTAAAGTCGATTTCGAATCTTAGTTTTTTTTCTGAGAAACTTTTCATTGCAATTTCTTATTAACACTCAAGAGTTTTTGCCAGAAATCTGCTGAGAGAAAGTCGTCAAAGAAATATTTCAGACTTCAGATTCGTTTTGTTGAAGATGTCTGAAGCTGGCATTTGAATCGTGGCCTCATGTCTAATAACCCAAAAAACACTACCTACCCAAAACCCGACTACGGCGACTTCTAACCACATAAACCAGCAACACTCAAGAGTTTTTACCAGAAGACTACACAGAAAGGAAATCAGTGAAGAAAAAATTTTTTTTTTGGATTTTGTTCGAGATATCTGACCTGGGGTTCGAACCCCAATAACACTTTATCTACTAGACTATGGCGATTTCACAACCCCATTACGATCTGCAGAATTTCGAAGTTCATATTGTTGGCCACAATCATATGAAGTTGTGACTCTGCTAGTGAGAGTTATGAAGACAAAATATACAAAGTAGAGCTTTATGTCGTCAGCACCAACATAGTTCTTCTCAGAAACCTGAAAGCGTTATTGACAAGTCCAGCTATGAGAAAGGAGTTTGATTCTGGTGGTAAGGTGTCCGCTTATAGATCGCTTGCATAATAGACATCAAAGTGCTTTTTCCTTCTCCAACAATTTGCAGGGAATGTATCCCACTTTTTCCTTCTCCAAAGATTTGCAGGGAATGTATCCTTATTTTTGCTTTTCTTTTTCGTCTCACAACCACAACGGTTTCTAATCTGAATTAGAATAAAACGTTAAGCGCCTCGATCGTACTTCCTCTTCCGCCAATTTTTCATACGAAGTTTTCATACCAAGATGATGATTCTGCTGGTGAAGTGTTATTAAGGTTTACACCACTAAGTCCCTGTAAATATTCATAGAATTTTGAGGACGACAAACTCACAGTTTTGCATGAGAAACACCACCTTCTAAGGCCTGCGTAGCCTGGTTGATAAGCTCAACTATGAGTCATGCATCTAACGAATGCCGACTTTCCACAGAAAATATTCTTGTCGCCAATGCATTAAGAAATTGAGAAAATTTTAAAAGTTTTGCCACCCCACTTGCCCCACTCATAAGAGCAAAAAATGTGAGGATAATGCCTGGAAATGATCAACGGCCTTAGAGAATATTTTAACGAGAAATTCTTGGCAAAATTTTTAATCCAACAGAGGACTTTAATTGCGACTAGGCTTTAAAGGTCAGAGATGAACTCTTAAGGTTACTGGACACTGTTTGATTGAATATAGTGTCCAAGAGTAAGGGCCATCCTCCATATGAGCATTGTATGGATTGTTTTGGTTGGGAAAGTAGAATTTTTGCAGCATTTTCTGTACGGCTCTATGGAGAACTAGATTAAGAGGTTAGGTTAGGTTAAGTCTGAGTGGTAGCTCTGATTTCACAAAGCTCACTTGAGCACGCATAGCGGCCCGAAGAGGTTAAGGTCCAGATAATCCACATAAAAAAATTTTTTTCCGTACAATTCTATAGGATTTCTGCGTTCTATGATTTAAGAGGTTCCTCCAATGTTTTCCATACATTTTTATGATTTGGAAAACAAAAAGTTTGCTGCTTAAGTCTTTTGTTTTCGTTGAGAAAGTAGAACAATTTCTATCCGGCTCTATGGGGAACTAGATTAACAGGTTGGTTACGGTACAAATAGTCCTCAAAAAAAGAAAATTTTTTTTCTGTACAATTCAATAGAATTCCTGGGTTCCATGGCTTAGGCAAGTAAAATTTTCTGGTCCCTCTAAGGCTTTCCATACATTTTTATGAATTTGAAAAAAGTTTGTTGCTTAAGTCTTTTGCTTTCTTTGAGAAAGTAGAACAAATTCTGCCAGGCTTTATGGGGAACAGGTTACGGTACATATAGTCCTCAAAAAAAAATTTTTCCTGTACATTTCAATAGGATTTCTGGCTTTTTCAGGTCCATAAATTTTTATGATTTGGAAAAAAAAGTTTGTTGCTTAAGTCTTTTGTTTTTCTGGTTTTATATTATTTTCTCAATTTTTCGTTTTTTTTTTTTATTGTTTTTCATGTTAGAATTTATTCTTTTTTTCTTTTAAAACAATTTCTTGAGTTTTTTTCGCCAATTTTTTTTCTGTGATGTGAAGTTTTGTGGCAGAAAACAGAACAAAAAAAAATTACAAAATATTTCACAAACAGTTAAATGAAACGAGAAATAGAAAATAAAGAAGAGAAAAAAAAACGGAAAAAAATCTTGATCTCATACCGTGCAACATCCTACAATTAATTTACTACACGCTGGCTTTAATAAAATATAACACTTCAGAGGCAAGTAGTCTTTAAGAAACTTAAGCTTTGAAACTACATTCTCTTCTTCTTTTTCTTCATTATATAAACAGTTTTAATATGTTTGAAGAATTTATACCTTTAAGTTCTGGCAAGCCTAGCTTGGCTCTGTTGTTAAACTGAAAACAAAAGGAATTTATGTTGTGATCTTTAGTGCCACTGTGTGGGCAATTAATGTAATTTTATATGATTTCTTTGCCGCTCTTGTTCTTCTTCTTCTTCTTCTATGTTCTGTGTGGGTATGTGTGTGTGTTTTTTTCTTTTCCTAGAGGCCAAGTTTAATATTTCTTTGGCGAGTTTTATATTAAGTGGCCCAAAACACGCAATGCCATTAGCCACATGAAAAAAAAGAAGCAAAAGAGTGTAGGGAAGTCTCTGGAGAACCTTGGTTTTTTTCTTTTTTTTTTTTTTGGTTTTATAATCAGTCGTGACATGTGTCATAGGATTTTCAGCATAAATTTTGTAATAAATTTTTAAAACACTAACAAGTTGTGTCATTTTTATTGTTTTAAATAAAAAAAAAAAAAAACAGGGGTTGCCAGTGTTGCGTGTGCTTGAAAGCAAAGCAAAGCAAAGCAGAAGTTATCGTAAAACCTTAAATACCATGACAGATCTATTAAATGGTGTTTAGGTTCTTGCAATTTATTGCAAACTAAATAAAGTTTGTTGTTTAAGTCTTTTGTTTTATGACGTTAAATTAGATTTAACATATCACGGCCTTAACACGTAAAGGTACTCACTCAACTTCCTTGGATGAGTTTTGTTGTGCTTGCATTCACTTTGAGTAGTTGCTGCAGTAGCTTAAGTAAGCCCTGAGTTTGTTAATAACCATTATGGAGAAATTACCTTCAATCCGAACCCTGTAATGACTATAAAAAACATGACAGCCCGGTTGAATTGAACTTCCCTTGTAACAACACGTGAAATCGTTGTACTTCAGCTGCACTTTTTTTTTCTTGTCAAATACGGATTCATCAGATGCTTACATTAAATACCATTTTTTTGCGGGAAGGAGTGAAAATGCTTTATGCATTCATGATGGTCGTCACCAGACACATGATATGTCAGACTCTCCCACTGGGTATACCGGCTAAAAACTCGCCTCGTCTCCTCACCGGGGAATCATTCCACCTCGGAATCACGGTTGTATTACTTCGAGGTGGACCCCCCCCTTTTCTGGCATATGTTCCACTTCCATCATCGTCAGCCTGCGTCCAGTCTCCGCTCTATTCGCATTCTGCTGCGTCTAGGTCAAATTTCTTCCTACGCAGGATGTGCTCTACAAAGTGTTTTAATGCGTTCCAACTCTCTCTGTCCACTGTTTATCATTTTCAGCACGACGTTTGAAGGGCTAATGATGCCGATTTCAGCTTCGAGTCGCTGACGACTTTCGGGCCATCGACAACAGCTAAAGAAAGTGTGTTCGGTATCATCTAACGTTTCTTTCTCTTCATAGATACAGAATGGCAAGCGGCATTTGCTTATGCGATGCAGGTACTCTCTGAAATATCCGTGACCGGTCCAGCATCTGTGTTATGTAGTTATGTCTACTTTGCCGTTTTTTCTGTTTTTCCACACTTGCAACTCGGGAATCAGTTTATATGTATGTCCACCTTCCATGTGTTGGTTTATTAAACGAAATCCCTGCTCGAACATCTTCCAGAGAGTAAAACCAAAATTGCCATGAAAAGTTTCTCAAACAATCTGCCGTTCGGTGACGAACGATGTCAAGTGGAAGGTTACTGCACTCATGTTTAAGATTAACACGCAATATTGTGGGTGGTGTGAGAAGTTAAATTCTAATCTTGAATAAAGAGTTGTAATGAGCATTTAAGCAAGCAACAATGCCTCGGGGTTTTTTTAGGATTTTTTTCTTTGTCCTAAAAACCTAAACTAAACCATGTTTGAGGGCCTGTAGAGAAACTTTTCATGGCAAATTTATTTACTCTCAGAGTTTTTGCCAGAAATCTGTTGAGAGGAAGTCGCCAAAAAAAAAACAACCTAAAAACCAAATCTAAACCATGTTGGAGGGCCTGTAGTGTTGTTACAGTAGAATGTTTTTGCAGTTGCTGGTTTTGTGTGGTGACCATTAACACTAGCATGTGGCAATCCTTTTGCCATTGTACATGAACAAAGGGGGTTTTTAATTTCTTCATAAGGTGAAGGTATTTCATCCATATTTTCTGCGATTTTTTTTTTATTGTCTTATAGCCTGGCTTGGTATGACTAAAGCAAGGAAGAAGCTTTAAAAGTTTAAAGAAAATCTTGCAATTATTTTAGAGAAATAACGGGGTTTTAAAATACTTTAATCATAAGACAATAAACGAATAAAAAACCATAAAATTTCTTAGGAAATCAAAGCAGGCACAGATTTTTTTCTTACTGATTTTCTCTTTCTTTTCTTTTTTTTTTTTTGTTTTCTTTGAATGGAAAAAATATTCATAATTTTCTATGTTCATTGCTTTATTGCTTTAAAAGCCTTAAGACAGAGTTGGTTTGTTGAGCTGTTGATTGTGGCATTGTTGTATGATGCAGTGGTTGATGTTGCATTTGCTTAACAACATGTAAATGATAGAATTCTTCCCTAAGGGGGCATTTGTTTTATTTCGTTTCGTTTTTTTCTCTTCATTATTTTATTTTATCATTTTTGTTGTTGTTGTTGTTGTTGTTATTGCTATTAAAGCATATAATTTTAATGTTTAGTGTAGCATAAAATAGTTTATGCTTGAGAGTTCATGATCCAAGTAATTATAATTTTTTTCTTTCTTTTTTTTCTTCTTTCCCTCTTATGCTGTTTTTCCTATTCTATTGGTTGTTTTATTTGTTGTTGTTGCATTCTAGATAAAAACAAAACTTATTTAAATAATGATTTCTTAATATAATACATTAAAGGCAACACAATGTATTGCATTGATTACATGATGTTGCCGGTCATCGAGCCTACAGCAATGTTTTGTTACATGTAAAAACAAAAGACTTAAGAAAAAAACTTTATTAGAGATATTCATCATATCCAAGTAATATGAGGAGGCACAATAAAACATATCAATAGCCAACCGCCTTTAATTATTTTCAAATCAATGTAGGAAGTAATTAAAAAAGAAACCTAAGAACTAAGCCGCTGTTTGAAGTCGCCGTAGTCTAGTAGTAGGTAGTGTGTTGGCTTATTAGACGTTAAGCCATGGTTTGAGCCCCAGGCCAGACGTCAAGACAAAATACAAAAAGTATTTCTTCGGCGACTTTCTCTCAGCAGATTTCTGCCAAAAACTCTAAGAGTAAATAAAATTGCCATGAAAAAGTTTCTCAAAAAAAATCTGTTGTTCGGAGTCGACTTTAAACTGTAGGTCCCCACCACTCATGTATAAAATTAACACACACAACATAAGTGGTGTGAGAAACTAGGACGTTGTACAATGGGTCAATTCGACCTCCGGGTACTGTACTAGACTTAATTGACAAGTACATGTCCTCTAACCTTACCTAATCTAAGCCGCTGCTTTTGATTTTCAAAAAAAAATCCAATAAAACAAAACAAAAATACAAACTCTGCTCAAAGCATTCTACAACCCTTTAGTCAGGTTTAAAACCCATCACTTATGTTGTGTGTGTCAGAATTTTATACATGAGTGTCGCAGCCTACAGTTCAAAGTCGACTACGAACGCTAGATTTTTAAGAAACTTTTTCATGGGAATTCTATTGACTCAGATTTTCTTGTCAGAAATCTGCTGAGAGCAAGTTGTCCATATTTCGTTCTCATACAGTGGTGGCCTTATAATTAGAAACGACTTAGCAACATGTACATATGTTTGTTAATTTGTTTTACAGCTTTCATTGTGTGCCTGGGATCAAAGGCTTTGTTTTGAGGACGTCTTACATACGTTTTTCCATCAGATTTGGACAAATTAAACTTAGATTCGTCACTCCAGAGAACTCTGTTCCAGAAACATCGTTTCTAATTATAAGGCCACCACTGTATTTCATTTTGATGGAGAGGTCTTTAAATGGGATTTGAACCGCGGCCTCACATCTAATAAACCAACAAACAACCTATTAGACTATGGCGACATAAGCTAAGTTCATAACCGCTTTTCATGGCGTAATAATCAATGAAATCATCGTAGTCCAGTGGTTAGTGTGTAGTTTTATAAGAAAAAAATCTGTGGTTCTAAACCTAGCTTTAGGCATTTCAAACCAGACCAGACTGTCAGCATTGTTCAGGCAAAAACTCTGAGAATAAACTAAAATTGTTTTGAAAAGCTCTGAAAAGTAGAAAACGATCTCACAAAACTTGGTATGAAAATTTGGCGGAAGAGCATGCATAATCGAAACGCTTGGCAGATTAAAGTCTTTTTGTTGTTGTAGGGGATTGGCGGAAGGGGACAATCGAAACTCCAATGGATCCGAGATCAAGAAGATAGCCATCACACAAAACTTGGTATGAAAAATAGGCACTGTTGCTTGACATTTTATTCTAATTCAGGCTTAAGCCCCCCTTTGAGGTTATGAAACGAAAAAGAAGAGGAAGAATGCAGGATACAAGACCTAGGCTATGTGTCGGAGAAGGAAAAACACACACTATTATGTAGGTGATCCAAATTATCTTGTCGGTAATGGACATTAGGAGTCTAAATAGCTTCACTGGATGAAGCCCTGAGTGGCTGCAAGTCTAGGAGAAATTGGTGACTTTAGTACCACAATGGGTACACATTGCGTGCTATGTGGCGCGAGTACGTCTACACCATGTTCTTAGGTAGACAATCAACTTAACCTTCATCGGAAGCTCTGGAGGGCTGCAAGACTAGGAAAAACTCAAGACTGCAGTAACACAATGCGTGCTATGTGGCGCGAGTGTGTTTATTTCATGTTCTTAGGTTGACAACCAAGTGGCCTAAGTATCTCTATTCCACGCGCTTAGGTAAACAAACAAATTTACCTTCATCGGAAGCTCTGGAGGACTGCAAGGCTAGGAGAAATTGAAGACTAAAGTACGGCAATGGGTTGTGATGTGGCGTAAGTGTGTCCATTCCATGTTCTTAGGTTGACAATCAACTTTACCTTCATTGGAAGCTCTGGATGGCTGCAAGACTAAGAGAAATTGATGGCTGAAGTACGGCAGTGGATGTTATGTGGCGTACGTGCCTCTACTTCATGCTCTGAGGTTGACAACCAAGTGGCCTAAGTATGTCTACACCATGTTCTTAGGTAGACAATCAGTTTTACCTTCAATGGAAGCTCTGGAGGGCTGCAAGGCTAGTAGAAATTGGTGGCTAAAGTACGGCAATGGGTGTGATGCGGTATACGTGTGTCTACTTCATGTTCTGAGGTTGACAATCAAGTGGCCTAAGTATGTCTACACCATGTTCTTAGGTAGACAATCAATTTTACCTTCATTGGAAGCTCTGGATGGCTGCAAGACTAGGAGAAATTGATGGCTGAAGTACGGCAATGGGTGTGATGTGGCGTCTATTCCATGTTCTTAGCTTGACAACCAAGTCGCCTAAGTATGTCTACACCACGTTCTTAGGTAGACAAACAACTTTACCTACCTATTGTTCCCGATATTACATGTTGAGTGGGGAGGGGGAGGGGGAGGTTGAGCAAGTCTTATTTTCAAAAAAATTTGTTTTAATTTTTCAAGAGAAAGGAATTCAAGAGAAGATCTTAAAAATATATGGAAGGCGTTTTCTGAAAAACAAAAGACTTAAGCAAAAAACTTTATTAGAAAATCCGAATTCTTGTTGGGTTTTATACAACTAACGTTACCAAGCCAGGCTTATGTTAAGGATTTAATTGCTTTAACAACTTGTTTTTTTTTTTGTACTTTGGAAGCAAATTTTTCATTTGTAAACCTTATTAGCTGAAGCTGAAGCTAAACTAAAAATAAACCTTAAATGTAACGTACCCCCCAATTACTTGAACATTTTTAAAAGAATTTTTTGAAACTAAAAATAAAGTTTTTCTTCTTTTTCTTAAAAATAATTGGCATTTAAATGAATGATTTTAAATGCTAGGAAATGAAATTGAATTGTACTGAGTAGAATTGAACAGAACAGAACATCATGTAAATGCTTATGCAGCATACATATGCAGCTAAAAGCCAACTCTATAATCAATTTTTATTGATTATTGATAACTCTCATGTTCATTTAACAATTGTAATGCGCTTTAAAGCTATAAAAAGAAGTGCATTTACACTCGCCATAATACTCAGCGTAAATCCTTAATAATATACGGCAAACACCACATGCAAGCTTAAAAAAAAGAAATTGTACCACTGCCTTGGGTAAAGGATACAATCATCAATGCGCCATATGGTTGCAATTGACTGTACAATGATACGTTCTTGATTTACGTTCGCTAAAGTAATTGTTATCGTAACGTTGTTAATGATTTCAGCTGTATTTCTCTCTCTCTTTCTCTGGTTTTATTAGCCTCCAATGTTAATTGTTATTGTGTTTTTTGGACTTTAGTAGAGGTATCTTATGTTAGCCAAACATAGTAAATCTGTTAAGAAAATTTATGGTTTAAATTCTAATGTTTTATCTGATGTTGCTGTTGTGGATGATGTTTGCTGCTAAACTGGTAGCTAAGTTGTATGTGAAGTTTTGCTTTTTTGCGAAACATGTCACTCCAAAGCATGTTTATTGCTTAAGTCTTGTGTTTTATAGTCACAAAAAACTATAGAAACTAAAAAGCAATCAATTTAAGCCTCACATAGCCCCAAGCTCATCTAAAAAATTTATTTGAAAATCAAAATGGAAAAATTAAGGAAGTGAACAAATTCCTTACAGGCCCATACAACTCAGTTTAGATGGTCTTTTATTTCATTGAATTTCATTTAAGAGCAAAATACTTAGCTGAATAATATAAATAATAGCTGAATTTGATATTTTTTAGCTTGACTGCATATTGCATTAACTCAGTGATTATTTGTTAAAATAATTTCTTAGCTGAATAATATTTCAATTCAAAAAAACTTAGCTGAATTGTTAAAACAGTAGCTGAATTAAGAAAATTTTGTTTTATTTAACAAATTCCATGCTTTAGAAACTATTTGGAATTATTTTTTCTTTGCTGAATAGCAATTGAAATTCTAAAAACTTAGCTGAATTAACTAAACAATAGCTGAATTGAAAAACTTTAAAGGTATATAATACTACCATTGCATTAGTAAGAATTTCCAATAACTTTTTTCCAGCTGAATTTCATTTAAAGTGAAAAAATCTTTGCTGAATTGCTGAAATAGTAGCTGAATTAAGAAAATTTTATATATAATGGTATATAATGCTACCATTGCATCAGTAAGAATTTCCAATAACTTTTTTCCAGCTGACTTTCATTTAAAGTCAAAAAATCTTTGCTGAATTGCTGAAATAGTAGCTGAATTAAGAAAATTTTATATTTTATTGCAAATTCAATGCCATAGAAGCTATTTCAAGTTATTTTTTCTTAGCTGAATGGCAATTGAAATTCCAAATACTTAGCTGAATTAACTAAACAGTAGCTGAATTGGAAAAAATTTAAGGTTTATAGCATAGTCGTTTCCTTAGGAAGAATTTCCAATAAAAAATTTCCAGCTGAATTGTATTTTAAGTTGAACTTACTTAGCTGAATTGCTGAAACAGTAGCTGAATAAGAAAACTTTTGCTATTTATGGCAAATTCAATGCCTTTGAAAATATTCTGAATTATTTTGTCTTAGCTGAATAACACTCGAAATTCTAAAAACTTTGCTGAATTGCATAAGTAGCAGCTGAATTAGTAAAATTTTAAGGTTCGCTCAACTATCTTTGTTTTAGAAGGAATTTTTAATAATATTTTCCTTGCTGAATTGAATTTTAAGTTGGAGCTACTTAGCTGAATTGCTAAAATAATAGCTGAATAACAAAAGTGTTAAAGTCTAATACTTCAACTTTATTCTAGATTCAATTTCCAATAAAATTTTCTTAGCTGAATTGCATCTGGAGTTGAAATTCCTTAGCTGAATTGCTAAAATAGTAGCTGAATTAAAAAATTTCTGGTTTTATGATATTTTCATTACCTTAGACACCATATCCAGTAATGTTTTCATAGCTGAATTATTATTTTTTGTTGCTGAATTAACAAAAATTCTAAGCAAAGTTTTTTTGTCTCTTTTCAGATGCGACTTATTAATCTACCTACTAACAGCATGAGCATGCGACCCCTTAGCTCTAGTGTTATAATAGCTTTATGCTCTTTTCTGATAGTAACAATGGCCTCACCCACGGCCGGCCGCATGGCTTTCGAAAAGTTAACAGATTTCGATTTTGCCGGCACCACTTATTACAGCGTGAAAAATCTTTCACTGTACGAGTGCCAGGGTTGGTGTCGTGAAGAGGCCGATTGTCAAGCAGCGGCCTTTAGTTTTGTAGTCAATCCTTTATCACCCTCACAAGAGACACATTGCCAGCTGCAAAATGATTCATCGGCCCATAATCCGTCAGCGGCTCCTCAGCGTTCAGCCAATATGTACTACATGGTCAAATTGCAATTGCGCAGTGAAAATGTCTGCCATAGACCCTGGTCGTTTGAACGTGTACCCAACAAGGTTATACGAGGCAATGATAATGCTCTGATCTATACCAGCACTAAAGAAGCCTGCTTGTCGGCCTGTCTCAATGAGAAACGTTTTGTATGCCGTTCGGTGGAATATGACTACAACAGCATGAAGTGTGTGCTTTCCGATACGGATAGACGTAGTGGTGGCCAATTTGTTCAGCTGGTAGATGCTCAGGGCACGGATTATTTCGAGAATTTATGCTTAAAACCTCAACAAGCCTGTAAGACAACACGTAACTTTGCCAATGCCCGTGTGGGTGTATCTGAGGAGAAGGTGGCACAATATGTTGGTCTGCACTACTATACCGATAAGGAATTACAAGTTACCTCCGAGTCTGCTTGCCGTTTAGCCTGTGAAATTGAATCCGAGTTCTTGTGCCGTTCCTTCTTGTATTTGGGTCAACCGCAGGGAGCTCAATACAATTGCCGTTTGTATCATTTGGATCATAAGACTTTGCCCGATGGTCCCTCCACCTATTTGAACCATGAACGTCCATTGATCGATCATGGTGAACCAATTGGCCAATATTTCGAAAATGTTTGCGATAAATCGTCGACTGCTTCTGCAAACTCTGCTGTGGGTGGTGCCAATGGTCCATCTTCGCTGGACAAATTGGATACATTGCCCGTGACTTTCGATACCACCGAAGATCCCAATTTGAATATCACCCGTAATGATGTGAACTGTGATAAAACGGGCACATGTTATGATGGTAAGTGAGGCATTAGGAAGTGTTCTGATTTCAAAATTAAAACTAAAAAATTCTCTTCCTTCCATTTCAGTTTCGGTCCACTGTAAAGATACACGCATTGCTGTTCAGGTGCGCACCAATAAACCTTTCAATGGCCGCATCTATGCTTTGGGTCGCTCCGAAACCTGTAATATTGATGTCATCAATTCCGATTCATTCCGTTTGGACTTAACCATGGCTGGCCAGGATTGTAATACACAAAGTGTGGTGAGTTCAAAAAGGCTTACGAAGCTTTGTAAGGAAATTTCTCTAAATTTTTGAAATTTTTTTATTTCTGGGGTGCTACAGACCGGTGTCTACTCCAATACGGTTGTATTGCAACATCATAGCGTGGTTATGACCAAGGCCGATAAAATCTACAAGGTCAAGTGTACTTATGATATGAGTTCGAAGAACATCACCTTCGGCATGATGCCCATACGTGATCCTGAAATGATACACATTAACTCCTCACCTGAAGCACCACCACCAAGAATTCGCATTTTGGATACACGTCAACGTGAAGTCGAAACTGTGCGCATTGGTGATCGTTTGAACTTCCGCATTGAAATACCCGAAGACAGTAAGTTTTGCTTTGTTTTTTTAGGGAGGTAAACCACGTTTTTAAAAAAACTTTTTTTTTTAATTTCAAGCTCCCTACGGTATTTTTGCTCGCTCTTGTGTGGCCATGGCCAAGGATGCCCGCACCAGTTTTAAGATTATCGACGATGATGGCTGTCCCACCGATCCCACAATTTTCCCTGGCTTTACTGCTGATGGCAATGCCTTGCAATCGACTTATGAAGCTTTCCGTTTTACCGAAAGCTATGGCGTGATCTTCCAATGCAATGTTAAATACTGTTTGGGTCCCTGTGAGCCAGCTGTCTGTGAATGGAATATGGAATCATTTGAATCCTTAGGCAGAAGACGTCGTCGTTCAGTGGATAGGTAAGTATAGTGCCTTAGGGAAAAGCTTTAGAAGGCTTTTTATTGAAATACTTTCATTGTCCTTTTCCAGCAATGAAACTAAGGAAGCCGATGAAGATATGAATATTTCCCAAGAGATCTTAGTATTGGACTTTGGTGATGAGAAACGTGATTTCTTCAAATCAGATCCCAGTACAGATTTTGCTAAAGGTAAGTGCCTTGGTGCTTTTTGAAAAGCTACCAAATTTTTTTAATTTTTTACAATGGTTTTAGTATGGAAAGAAAAAATTATCTTTTGCTTAAAAACTGTGGTGAAATGTAAAAGTACTTTTTTGGTAGTTTTTTCAGCAATTTTAAAAATTCTTTAAAAATTATTTTATGGCTTCTTTACATTTTTACGCTTTTTGGAAATATGTGTTTTTTAAGTACTTTTTTTTGGTACTTTTTTGTGATTTTTATGTTTTTAACTTTTATGTACTTTTTTGGTACTTTTTAGAAATTTTAAAAAATTCTTTTAAAAGTTACTTTATGGCATCTTTATACTTTTTTACACTTTTTACAAAGGAATATGGGATTTTCTTTAGTACTTTTCGATACTTTTCAGAAAATTAAAAAAGTACTTCTTTGTGTTTTTAACTTTTATGTACGGTTTTGGGACTTTTTTTATATATATATAAAAATACTATTTTAACTTTTATGTACGGTTTTGGGACTTTATATATATGTATATAAAAATACTATTTTGCTACTTTTCAGAACATTAAAAAAGTACTTTTTTTTGGTACTTTTCAGAAAATAAAGAAATTTCCTTTTAAAACTACTTTTTCGAACTTCAAAGTACTTTGTTGTTACTTTTCAGAAAATTAATAAAGTACTTTTTTGATAAAAAGTATTTTGAAAAGGTATTTTTTTATTCTGAAAAGTTTTATTATGATAAACATAAACTTTTTTAACTATTTAAGGAAGAAATATATATATATATATATATATATATTTTAGAAATACTTTTTTGCTACTTTTTAGAAAATTAAAAAAGTACTTTATTAAAGTACTTTTTAATAGTATGATGGCGGTATTTTTAAGTTTTTACCTTCTCTACTTTTTCAATAAATTAATATGGTACTATGTTGGTACTTTTCCAAAAATTTAAATACATAGTACTTTTTAATAACATGGTATCGGTATTTTTAACTTTTTTAAAAAATTAATAAAGTACTATTTTGGTACTTTTCCAAAAATTTAAATAGTACTTTTTAATAGTATGGTGATTGTATTTTTAAGTTTTTACCTTCTCAACTTTTTCAAAAAATTAATATAGTACCATGTTGGTACTTTTCCAAAAATTTAAATAGTATTTTTTAATAATATGGTGACGGTGCCTTTACCTTTCCACCTTTTAAACTTTTTCAAAAAAATTTTAAAGTACTATTTTGGTACTTTTCCAAAAATTTCAATAATACTTTTTAATAGTATGGTGTCGGTGGTTTTTATTTTTAACCTTTTAAACATTTTCAAAAGATTAATAAACTACTATTTTGGTACTTTTTCAAAAATGTAAATAGTACCTTTTAATAATATGGTGGCGGTATTTTTAACTTTTTCAAAAAATTAATACAGTACTATTTTGGTACTTTTCCAAAAATTTAAATAGTACTTTTTAATAATATGGTGGCGGTATTTTTAACTTTTTACCTTTTAAACATTTTCAAAAAATTAATACAGTACTATTTTGGTACTTTTTCAAAAATGTAAATAGTACTTTTTAACAGTATGGTGGCGGTATTTTAACCTTTTTAAGAAAGAAATATTCATTTCTCTAAAAAGTACTTGTTGGTACTTTTTAGAAAATTAAAATAAAGTACCTAAAGGGTGCTTTCTTCGCCACTTTTTACATGAAAATTAATTTCAAAAAAAATTTGTTCTTTTTTTTTCTTCTTCTTCTGCGTGTAACAGATAAGACTGTTACCATTATTGAACCCTGTCCCACCAAGACCTCTGTCTTGGCATTGGCTGTCACCTGTGCTTTGATGATTCTACTGTACATTTCCACATTGTTCGTGTACTATATGAAGAAATGGATGCAACCACATAAAATTGTAGCATAAGTTAATTAGTTTAAACAAATACAATAACAAAAACAAAAAAACAAAAACAACACAACACTTACTTTTTAACAAAAACAAAAAGAAACTAAAAAAATTTTATTTTTTAACTCTCTATATATTAAACTATAACACATACACACACACTAAAAAAACTAAGACTAGAAAAAGCTCTAAAACATGGACCATAGGTTTATAAGCTTTTTAGGCATTTTTATAAAAGTATTATAAGTTTTTATTAAAAATAATTTAGAAAAGATAAGCCTTCATAAGAGATATAAGCATTTAAATAAAAGCTTTAAGGTTATTAAGAACTTTGAAGCTTTGTTTGGGGTTGAGAAACCTAAAGAACTTTTGAAAACAAATGAAATTTTTGTTTAGAATTTTATTTTGAATTTAAAGTTTCGTTTATATTCACACATGTAAATCTTTTATAATCCAAAAAGCTTCTAAAAGCTTTTAAAACCAAGATCATGGATTGATTGAACTTATAAACTTCAGGTATAAAATGAAAAGAAGGCTTTTTAATTCATCAAAAGCTTTTAAAGCCTATAAAAGCCTTCACTAACTTTGGTTTTTCGTTAAACATTTAAAAAGCTCTTTCAGATTGTTTTTATTTTGATATTTCAAGTTAAATATGAAAAGATTTCAGACAAAAAAGCTTTAAAAGTTTTTTAAAGCCTTCTAAAACTTGCAAAAGCCTTTCAGAGCCTTCGAAAGCCTTTAAAACTCTACGAAAGCGTAGGCTCCGAAAGTCTAATAACCTTTGAAAGCCTAAGAAGACGTTTGGAGGCCTTCAAAAGTCTCTGATAAAAGCTTTAAAAGCTTTCAAAAGCATTAGAAAGTCTGCGGATGCTTTTGAAAACCTTTGAAAGCCTTCGAATACCTTTAAAGCCTTTAAAAACCTTCGAAAAAAATCTAAAAGCCTACGAAAGCTTTTTGTCTTTTGACAAAAGACTTTCAAAGCCTTTGAAAGCCTTCAAAAGAATTGGAAAACCTTTGAAAGCCTTCGATAACGTATAAAAGTTTGCGATTGCCTTTAAAAACCTTCGAAAGCCTTAGAAAACATTTGAAAACCTTCAATAACTTTTGAAAGCTTTCCAAATCTTTTGAAAGAATTCGAAAATCTTTGAAAGTCTTCAAAAACTTTGAAAGCCTTCATAAGCCTTCAAAAGCGTTTGAAAGCCTTCAAAAGTCTTTGCAATCATAAGTCTTTGAAAACCTTTAAAATTCTTTGAAAGCCATCCAAAATCTTTGACAGGCTTCCAAAACCTATGAAAGAATTCGAAAGCCTTTTAAAGCTTTTAAGAAAATTGGTTTCTTAATCAAATATTTAATGGCATGGTTTTAAAATTATATACAAAAAGCGTTTAAAAGCTTTTAAAGCCTTTATAGCTTATAAGACCTTCCAAAAGTCGTATATTTTTAAACAAATTTTTAAAAATCTTTCTAAAATGATATTCAAAAAACCTTTGAAAAGCTTTCAAGCAATTTAGAATTATTTAAGCTTTCCAAAAGCTTTAAAATTTCAATAAAATCTTTAAAAATCTCTTACAAATGGTTTTAACTTATATTTTTCTTACGTTTTAAAAGCTTATAAATACTAATTATGCCTACTAAGCTTTTAGTCTAACTAATTACAAAACACAAAAACAAACAAAAAAGCTTAAGAGACACTTTCTATGAAGTTTTAAAAATTTTTTTGGGTTTTTTTTTTAATATTTAAGAAACGTCAGAACAGAACAGGAACAAAAGTTTTGAAACTTCCATAGAGACTGTACTCTTGTGAAAAAAGACTTTCCAAATGAAATGAAATTAAAAGCATTTAAAAAGCTTTTATTTTATATATATTAATTTTTTTATTATTATTTTATTTCCTATTTATTTTTATATTTAATAATTATTATTTATTTATTTAAAAAACAAATTTAATTTAAAAAACGTAAAAACAATTATTGTGCTTAACTAACGACTTTTCCTACTACTTTAAACACACAAAAAAACAAAAACAAATTGACACCTTACCTGCCTGTCTAACTGTCTTCATAATTATTATTTTTAAGGTCTTAATTATATTCTACACAAATTATTAAAAAAAAATAAAAATTAAAAAAATAATTAAAATTCAGCATTTATAGTAAAATTCCATTATATTTTAAGATTTATTTAAAATTAAAAACAAAAGCAGATTTAAATAACTTTTTTTTTAATTTTTTTTATAATTTTTTTTAATTAATTAAAAACTTAATAATTTAGTTTTGTAAATAAGATGAAGACTCTTGTGCAAATAATTAAAAATAAAAAAAATTAAAATAAAATATATTACAAGAAAAACATTTAAAAATAATTCCACAATTTTTTTTACTAGTTTTTCTTCATTTAAAAATTAAGTTTAAATTTCTAATAATTTTAAATTAAAAAAAATAAACTAAAAATTATTTATAAACTTATTTTAAATTAATTAAAATGCATTTAAAATCTTTTTATTTTAATAAAGAAAAAAAATAATTCATAATAAATAAATATAAAGACATGCGGGTTTTTCTTACATGGATACATACATACATACATGCATACATACATACATACATACATACATAAATACATACACACATAATTGGACACCACGACCCTTGAATTAGGATTCCGACCTATCTTCTCCCACCACTTATGTGAGGAGAGGAGACCTACTTTTCATGGCAATTTTTATTTACTCTCAGAGTTTTTGCCAGAAATCTGCTGAGAGGAAATCGCCGTCTGTTTTTCTTTAATATTTCTAAATAAGGTTAGGCACAGCATAGCATATTTAGGTTCAATAAGGTGCCACTGTAACACTGATAGTATCTATTACGCCATGGAATTATAACTTCTGGTTGGTAACTATCAAAAATTCCAATACTCTACATATTCTAGACCACTTTAAATCTGTAATCTTCCTCTCAGATATGTTTAAGCCATGTACGGTAAGCCAGGCTTCAATACTGCATGAAGAAGAATCGAATCACCCAGGTTTTAGATGTGACTACATAATACCGGAGTCTGTTATCGGATTAATATACAAGAACCGCACTCCCACACGTGAAGAATGGGTTGCTGAAGGCTGTCATCGGTGACGGTAATATAACAATCAATGTCTCTAAAACGGAATGTGGAACTGGATTCGATGTCAATTCCGATAAGCTGGCACTGAACAGGTCACACAGATTTTTGCTATTGAACAAGCTGCACGCATAGTTAAAACCGGGGACCTATCTCCTTCGAACTTGATCATGTGTGTGGACAGTCAAGCAGCAATCAAATCGCTGGGATTACATCTCATCAAATCAAAGGACGTCAAGAGTTGCATGGACTCTTATTTTTTTATTAAATTGCAAAACAATACCTCTAGATAGTATAGTAATAATAAAAAAAAATACTCTTATAATTTTTTATGCACATTAGAATCATAAGAATATTTATTTAAAAATTTTAAAGATTTTATTTATGAGAAAGTGTGTAAGTGAGTTTTCGTTAGCATTTGCATTGATCTCCATATGCTAAAAAACGAACGTAGCATAAAGATTACGGTAAAATCTGCACAATCTCCAAGGGACCATGCTTACGATGCTTATGAGATGAGACGAATTGATTTTGGTTATTTGAGTTGGTTTTTGGCTAACTGGCCCATTATTCTCTTGATTCTCACAATGAACTCCTTTTTGTGCATGTTGTTTTTGTTTTGCTGCTTATTGTAACATCATATCAAAGTTCTTTGCATGTAGATTGTACAGTAAGTGGCTGGTAAAATGAAAGCCTTTAGCTTTTTTAAACAGTGGGTGACGGTCAAAAAAAAGGGAGAAAAAGTCCCAAATCTTAATATTAAAAAGCAACAACAACACAATCGCTATTTACTTGAATAACTTAAAAAATATCCCAGTGGGAAATGCATAAGAATAAAAAAACCCAAAATATACACACAAGTTACCTGCGCATGTGTAAAAGTATTCGCCGTCGTGTTAACATTATTAGATCACACACACAAAACGGAAGAGTAAACGAAGGTCACCTACAAATGAAAACATAAAAATAAAAACAACAACAACATGCACACAACAACATAAAGAACCCTCTTCCATTCGCACATGCATTAACGAAGTTAAAGGGATTTTTTGTTGTTGTTCTAAAATGGGAAATTAATAAAGAAAAAGAACGGCATTTTTAATTTCTTTCATAAAAGTTCAACAAGTTGGATGTTATTTGCGTGTCAAGAAAAGAAAATTAAAAGTTTATTATTAAATTCGATTGTTTTCGTTAAAGTTGTTTGTTAAAAAGTAATTTAAGTTCCTAAATTATAAGAAATCATAAGTTTTTTATGAAAAAAATAAAAGAAAGCGATAAAAATCTAAAAAGAAAAAAGTTCTTTAAGCTTATGAGGGGTGCTCCCGAGAAAAAGAAAAAAGAGAAAAAAATATGGTGTCTCAAAAAAGTGTATGTGCGTGTGTGTTTAAAGTGTTGTGAAATAAATATGCATAAGAAATTGTTTTTGTAAGGCAAGTGTTTTTGGTTGATTGAAAATTTGTATGAAAGCAGAAAGCAGAAAGAAATAAAAAAAGGAAGAAAAAATCAAATTCGTGTGTAATTCGTGAGTGCTTTTTCATATAAATTTTCGATCAAATAGAATGACTTGTCTTACAGAGAACTCGGTGGTGGTGTAAAAGGGAGTTCCGTGTGCAGTGTAATTAGGGTGAGTAAAAAATTGTTTTTCGTTACTAAGTTTGTTTGCTTGTTGTTTTTGTACTTGGATTTACAAATTGCGAATTGAGAGACACACAGCACAGCAATGTTGCGAATTGTGTTGTTGTTGTTGTTTTTACTAAAAATATTGTAATATTTATAACACGACGATATACAATGTCGTGTGGTGAGGTGTTGTTACAAAACGAGCGTTAGAAAAATGGTGCTGGGAACAAATGATTTCTTTTCTTGAGTTAAAAGAGTAGAGTTTAGAGTAGGAAAGCTACAGCGTGGACCAAATTTGGAGTAACCAACGAACTGTTAGGTGGAATTCTATACCCCATTGAGTACCTCCTATAAGGTTGAAAATTATAATACACTGACAAATTACCTTAAGGCTGCATAGGTGGGTTTGTATAATGGCAACATAGCATCAAGAATCTGTCCAAAACTTGATAAAGATTACGGTAAAATCTGCACAATCTCCAAGGGACCATGCTTACGATGCTTATGAGATGAGACGAATTGATTTTGGTTATTTGATTTGGTTTTTGGCTAACTAACCCATTATTCTCTTTGCCTCACTTACAATGAACTCCTTTTTGTGCATGTTGTTTTTGTTTTGCTGCTTATTGTAACAGCATATCAAAGTTCTTTGCATGTGGATTGTACAGTGAGTGGGTGATAAAATGAAAGGCTTTTGCTTTTTTAAACAGTGGATGACGGTCAAAAAAAGAAGAGAAAGTCCCAAATCTTAATATAAAAAAGCAACAACAACACAGTCGCTATTTACTTGAATAACTTAAAAAATATCCCAGTGGGAAATGCATAAGAATAAAAAACACCAAAATATACACACAAGCTACCTGCGCATGTGTAAAAGCATTCGCCGACGTGTTAACATTATTAGATCACACACAAAACGGAAGAGTAAACGAAGGTCACCTTCAAATGAAAACATAAAAATAAAAACAACAACATAAAAACCCCTCTTCTATTCGCACATGCATTAACGAAGTTAAAGGGATTTTTTGTTGTTGTTCTAAAATGGGAAATTAATAAAGAAAAAGAACGGCATTTTTAATTTCTTTCATAAAAGTTCAACAAGTTGGATGCTATTTGCGTGTCAAGAAAAGAAAATTAAAAGTTTATTATTAAATTCGATTGTTTTCGTTAAAGTTTTTTATTAAAAAGTAATATAAGTTCCTAAATTATAAGAAATCATAAGTTTTTTATGAAAAAAATAAAAGAAAGCGATAAAAATCTAAAAAGAAAAAATAAGTTCTTTAAGCTTATGAGGGGTGCTCCCGAGAAAAAGAAAAAAGAGAAAAAAATATGGTGTCTCAAAAAAGTGTGTGTGCGTGTGTGTTTAAAGTGTTGTGAAATAAATATGCATAAGAAATTGTTTTTGTAAGGCAAGTGTTTTTGGTTGATTAAAAATTTGTATGAAAGCAGAAAGCAGAAAGAAATAAAAAAAGAAAGAAAAAATCGAATTCGTGTGTAATTCATGAGTGCTTTTTCATATAAATTTTCGATCAAATAGAATGACTTGTCTTACAGAAAACTCAGTGGTGGTGTAAAAGGGATTTCCGTGTGCAGTGTAATTAGGGTGAGTAAAAATTGCTTTTCTTCACTATGTTTGTTTGTTGTTTTTGTACCTGGATTTGTAAATTGCGAATTGAGAGACACACACAGCACAGCAATGTTGCGAATTGTGTTGGTGTTGTTGTTGTTTTTACTAAAAATATCGTGTGGTGAGGTGTCGTTACAAAACGAGCATTAGAAATATGGTGCTGGGAACAAATAATTTCCTTTCTTTAGAGTTAAAGGAGTAGAGTTTAGAGTAGGGAACCTACAGTGTGGTTGAATATAGACCAAATATGGAGTAACCCACGAACTGTTAGGTGAAAAAATCAAAATCATTCCAATACTTGGCCTTAATCAGTAATTCTTTTTTTTTTTTTTAATTAAAATTGTCAAGCTACGCACTAACCTAAATCTCCTCTCTAAGTAATCGGCAATTCCTAAATAAAATTACTTTCCTCCCTGTTGTTATCAAATCTTCTTCGCCTGACAGTAGCGTATAATTTTATTTCCGTCAAGTATCTGTGGTTATAGTCTCGTTTATTTTTATTTAAAAAAAATTGTCGTTCATAAATGTAAAGTGCAATGAGCCTGAATATCAAAAAAACTGATGAACTTTTTTTTATAAATAAATGACGATCCAACCTACCATTGTGGGATCTAAAATTAGTTAAGGACCAGAGAGGTAGTAAAATTTGCAGAAGGGACTTGGCTAAACTAACAACAAGTTAACACGAGAATTTCGTATATGAATGGGGAAAGGTATTGGCGCATCAGCATTATTTGGAGGAGCAAGTTATTCTTTTGGAAGGGACACAGAAGATAATGTTTAAGAGTTGTATACCAACAACAAGGTCTCACGTGAATTTCGTATATGAATGAGGAAAAGTATTTTCGCATCAGATTATTTCGGAGGAGCAGGAAATTCCTTTTGGGAGGACCATATTCCCTGGATTACGTGTGTTCTCTAACCAAAGGGAAACATACTGGGATGCTTATAAGCTCTATACCAACAGTAATGCTTCACGAGAATTTCGTATACGAATGAAGAAAAGTATTAAGGCTTCAGCATTATTTAGGAGGAGCAGGGAATTTCTTTTGGGAGGACCATATTCTCTTGGTTAAATCTGCTTAAGGGCTCTACACTGACAACAAAGTCTCACGAGAATTTCGTATATGAATGAGGAAAAGTATCGGCACAACGGCATTTCATGAATCTTGAAACTAGTAGAGATAAAAACGTATCGTATTTTTTATTTATTGGCAGCATTGTTTTATTTCTAGTTTAAAAAGAGGGCTTTTAAACCCTTGCCAACGTTATTTATTAAACTTCTGAAATCTTTGCGCCCTTGACATATGAAACCGAATTTGGAATTACAACTTATATCGTTCCACCGTAAACTGTTAAGGTGCCCAATTTGAACGCAACGTTCATCTAATTGTCTATAATTATTCGGTGCATTCACCATTCAATTGATGTAAGTAAATGGTTTACGGCCATCCGACGTAATCCAAGAGAATTTACGAAATTCCTCCAAATCATTAGCGCCTATATGGAAGCCGGGTATGATTTTGTCTAAGAAAATAGAAAAACAAATAAAATTAATGTAAAGGAATGGGAGTTACTCTTGAAACTTACTGGTGTAGATTGAGTAAAGTAAATCCTCAACTTCTTTTGACTTTTCGGGTGTTTCTATGGTTAGCAAATCCATGCCTTTTTTATCACAATTTTCAAATGCCTCTTGCCAAGTGTACTAAATGGGGAAGAAAATTAAATTTTCTTTTGTTCAAATAAGCAGAAGAAAAACTTACATTCCTAAACGGCTGTACAAAATATTGATTATTTTCAGTGTATTTAAATAAAGCCTTGGATTCAGCACAGTTTCCTACTGCGCCGTATGCTATAATTGCGATTAAAATCGTTGAAATGCGCGATACGAGTTCCATTGTTGGGTTGAGACTACTTGGGAGCACTTAAAAGCTCGCCGTCTTTTATAATGTATTTTTGCAAAAATATCAGAAAACTGTGGTCTTTAAAGTGATTAAAATTAAAGCAAAAACTTATTCACAGCCTGAGCAGAAAATAGAACATTTTGAGTCACTCTATCATGTCATAGCCCTGTTGTTTGTCATGGAACTTAATCTAAATAAAAATGAAATATTTAGTAGAGCATGAGGGGAAATGAATCCGCCTTTGTGTCACCTTATTACGTGATTGCATAACTCTTATTGGTAAATTCAACATTTCAAAACAATCTTTAAAACCTTTAAAAGTCTCAATGTTTTTGCATCACTCTACAACGTGATGGCATAAATAGTTTGTAAACGAAACTCAATAACCCTTAATCTCACTCACCTGCTCACTCACCTAGGTTTGCTTCTAGACCACTTGGTAAACTTAAGGAGAAGGCTTTTTGGAAGCAATCTATAAGACCTTTAAATTTCTCTACTATAAACGTTTTGGAATCACTGTACGAAGTGAGAACATAAATCCCTTAAACTCACTCACTTGGTCTCTCACCGGTGATTGTATTCACTCTAGTAAATTTTAAAAAGAAAGCTTTTCGTAATATTAAACTCCTCAGTTATGAACACTTTTGTATTACTCTACGACCTTTTGGCATACTCCATCGATTATAAACTACAGATTTTAAACTCAGTCACTTACCTGCACGGTCGACTGTTTCCTCACCTAAGGCGCATAGCATGCGACACTGTAGTCAAAATACTCTGATGCAACGTAGTAGTGCCAAAGCAGCAGCTTTTTAAATCTGAACAAGATTGAAATGAGTTCGATGATGGATATCCTTGCATTATTTTATGGATGGCATTTGAGCAGACATTACTCATCTAAGAGCGGATCACAAAAAAATTGAGGAGATACATGCACGATACAGATTTCCTATGATTTTTTTATTTTTAATAATTTTTGAAGTCGCTGTAGTCTAGTAGGTAGTGTGTTGGCTTATTAGACGAAAAGCCAGGGTTCGAGCCCCAGGCCAGACACTAAAACAAAATACAAAAAAGTATTTTTTCGGCGACTTCCTCTCAGCAGATTTCTGGCAAAAACTATGAGAGTAAATAAAAATTGCCGTGAAGTTTCTCAAAAATCTGTCGTCAAAAATGTGTAGGTCATAATCCTGACTGAAGGGTTGTAATGACCAATTATGTATGTAATCCTGACTGAAGGGTTGTAATGACCAATTATGTATGTATGTATGTATGTAATCATTTTTGCCGCACCCTGTATTCCGGATACTTCCGCTTGAAAGACGTTACAGTGATTCGGCAAACTTATGGAGTTACAATCTAGCTTCTCACACCGCCCATATTGGGTGTGTCAATTTTATTCATGAGTGCGGCAGCTACAGTTTATTAAAGTTGACTTCGAACGCCACACTTTTGAGAAACTTCTCATATTTATTTTATTTATTGTCGGAGGTTTTACCAGAAGACTGGCGAATGGAAATTGACGATGAATTATTTTTTTAAATTTTGTTTGTCTTATCTGAGCTGGAAATTGATCCACGGACTCGAATCTAGTAAGCCAAAACAACAAACAAAGGTATATAAAGGGTCCGCCATATAACTTTTTTTTTGAAAATGCTTTAAAAAAACTACTGAATATTTTCTCAAATTTCTTTTTTTATTTGAAAGTACAATCCTTCCCGTTAATAAAGGAAAATAATTTCATTCAAATGATTGCCTCGGCTGGCCATGCAGTAGACTAAACCAGAAGATGCCGATTTTGGCAAAAAAAAAAAAAAATTTCAGATGAAGCTCATTTTGATCTTGGCGGGTATGTAAACAAGCAAAATTGTCGCATTTGGGGCACAGAAAACCCGCACGCATACATTGAAAAGCCGACGCACCCAAAACGAGTCACTGTTTGGTGCGGATTTTGGCCCAGAGGCATAATTGGGCCATTTTTTTAGAAAATGAGCAAGGAGTGGCCGTTACAGTTAATGGCGATCGTTATCGGGCCATGTTGAACGAATTTTGTTCACAAAAATTAAAGAGGAGGATATTGGCAACATTTGGTTTCAACAGGACGGCGCCGAAGCTACACTCGATGTTTTACGCCCTGTTTTTGAAGATCGCATTATCAGCCGCAGAGCTGATGTCGTTTGGCCAACTCGGAGCTGCGATTTGACACCGTTGGACTATTATTTGTAGGGTGCCGTCAAAGATAAGTGTTACGCCGACAAGCCAGAGACAATTGATGCTTTAAAGGACAATATTCGTGAAGCCATTGGTGAAATACAGCTGCACAAAAACGATAATGTGCTTAAAATTTGGACCGATCGTGTAGGCTACTGCATGGCCAGCCGAGGCAGCCATTTGAATGAAATTATTTTCCATTATTAACCGGAGGGATTGTATTTTCAAATAAAAAATGGAATTTGAGAAAATATTCAGTAGTTTGAGTTGTAAAAAAGCGTTTTATACACCAACTTGAATTGTTCTTGAGCTTGGCTCCTAGTAAAAAAAAAGGTCAAATATTAAATTTTCATTTTTTTATAATTTTTTTATAATTATTTTTTTTATTTTTATTTTTATATTTGTTTTTATTTTATTAAGTGACTATAATAAAAACATTTAAAATAGTAGTATTGTTGTTGTATTGTTTTATAATATATTTTGTATTTTTTTTTTTTTTTTTTTTTTTACTGTAGATATAGGTATAGATAAGTTAATTGTTATATATTTTAGATTTGATTTAAGACGTCTTATAATTAAATTTCTTTTCCAACAATATATTTTTTTTAATTAAAATAAAATAGTTTTTAATTTCAATTATTTTTCTGTTTAATAAATTAATTTTTTTAAATTATAGGATATGATTTATGAAGTTGAGACAATGATTAGGGTGCATAAAGATAAATTTTAAAAATTATTTTAATACACTTGCTTTTTAATTTAATTTTTGTTCTGAAATTTTTGTTTTGTATATTTGTATATTATATGTATAGAGTCGATATATATATTTTTATACTTATTAATGATATTTAAATTATTTATGATTATGTATGTAGTAGAGTTTAGTTCAATTTATGATATTTAGTTATTATTTTCAATTATAAACAATTGAAAATGTGTTTTTAAACTTCAATTCAAAATAACAATTAAAAGCCTTTAAAAGTTTGGATCGTAACTCCCCTATCCTCTCCTCTATAGAGGGCGCATTTTAATAACACACGATAAAACTTTTTAAGAAGTCGTAAATAGGGGCAATAAATAGAAAGGAAAGATAATTTTTAATTAAAAATTGAAAGCCTTTAAAAATTTGGATTGAATCTACCCTATCCTCTCCTCTATAAAGGGCGCATTTGAATAATACACGATAACACTTCTCATAAGATCATAAATAGGGCAATAAATATAAGGTAAAGAAAATTTTTAATTAAAAATTAAAAGCCTTTAAAAGTTTGGATCGTAACTCCTCTATCCTCGCCTCTATAGAGAGCGCATTTTAATAACATGTATACACTCCTCATGAGGTCGTAAATAAGACATTAAATAGAAAGAGTATATATAGGGGTCTATGATATCCAGAAGGGGCCCAAAGTCCTACATACCCGATTTGCAGAAACATATACAAGAAAAGAAATAATAAGGATCGAGACAATCAGTGAATGCCTACAAGCTGAGGTTCTTTAACCACTAATGTGTAGCTTGATTGTGAAATAAACTCTTGACAAAACTATCAGCGGGCGTGCATTAACAACCGAGAGTATAGAAATAATATAGTCTTGATGGCTAAAGAAATATTTCAACACACTTTTTGCAAGACCTTGAGATTATAAGGCGTTGCTGAGATTAAGAAAAAACCCGGATAAGTCCCTGGTGTATGTTAGTGAGATTAAGAATCAAACCATTTACAAAAGGGGAAAACATCATGAATGGAAAAATATTAGATACCCGGTTGAGATAACATTACAGAAACTGGAGGTAAAATATCTGGAAATTTCACTAAAGTATAAATTGACATGAAAGTCTCATGTTAAGAGCATTTTAAGGAAGGTCTGTCATGCCACAATGATATGCAGAAGGTTTGCAGAGTAAATTGACATGAAAAGCTTATACGGAGAGCAATTCAGAAAATATCTCAGCTCTTTCTACCTTCACCTGTAGTTATTGTATGTGTGCCCACAGGATAAAGACCATTCACCACTAATGGAAAGCTTAATTACAGATGAGCTCTTGATAAAACTATCGAAGGCAGACATTGACTATCACACGAGTATGCAAACGATATAATCCTCTTGGCTAATGGAAAATTTGAAGAGACTCTGTAATATTATTTAAAGACGTCTTGAGATTGTCCATGAAGTTCATGGTGTATGTCAGTGATATCGAGAACAAAGCCGGAAGGAGAAAAATTTCCAAATGGAAAATTATATGGACTCCTAAAACAAATAATACTAGAGGAAAGTGTTGGTAAAATTTCTGGGAATATCACTGGATAATAAATTGGCATGGAAGGCTCATAAAGAGCACTTTATAAATGGCCAGACTTGACATAAAGATATGCAGAAGACTTGTAGTAAAAACCTAGGAATTATGCACTCGATGTATGGCCATTATGGTAAGACCAATAGTGACCTGGGGGACCGTTTAAATGGATACCAACGGAGTAAATCTGAAAACAGCTTAAATGGAATTGAACAAGAATAATGAAAACCTGCGCTACAGCGATGCTGGAAACACTGTTGAAAATGAGTCTATTGCACATGGTAGTAAAGGCCAGAGTTTTGGTGCCTATGATTAGGATAATCGAAGGCAAATCTTATACAAACTGCATTAGGGGATGCGGTAATCTAAAAAATTGCATGGCTAGCTGCATTGCTCCACAACTGTCACCTGGACAGATATAGTACTCTCTCTCTCTCTCTCTCTCTTTGGAAATGCTTTGCAATGAAACTTAATAACAAAACAGAAACGAATAGTTTGGAAACTAAATATTCTTTTAATAAGAGTGACCATATCCTGATATACAGATGGGCAAAGAACGAATCCTGGTTTCATTACTGGTTGAAAAACTTATTTCGTAGTTTTGTTTGTCAACAATGTAGGGGTTGTTGTAACAGCTCTGCTGCTGTATCCGAAAGTTTTTTCTTAAGGGAAGCATTTTTGCTTTCGCTGGGTCCTCGGCCATTGTGAGGTTCCGGAGCGTAGAGCAGATTGTCGTGAAAACGACAAAAAAAAGGGAGGTAGAGTCTACCGGTAGTTTTTATTTTTATTATAAAAAATACAACGACATGTTGGCAAAATTCGTGCATGAAGCTTAAACAAGAATATGTTAAGAGGCAAATCGTTTTGCTATTTTTAAGATCGCCCCTCGTTTCCGTTACTGACACTTTTAAAGAGTTGAGTTAGAAATAAATTTGTTTCAATAGGTGATAAGTAGCAAATTTCTAAAGGCTTTTCGGGCAAGTTTAGGCTGTCATGTAATGCTTAAAAAAAATTTGTAAAGAATTTATTTTAAACCTAAAAAATTATTTCTTTTGTTTTAATTTCGATTCCATTAATAATGTTTCACTTATAATGTCTTATTTGTATTATTTTACAAATTTTTAATACAATTGTTTGATTATTTATCGATTTTTTTCATATTTTTAATAAAATTATTTGCTTTTTTATTATTTTTTTGTAATGAAATCCTTAATTTTAATGCTTAAATGCTAAAATTTGAATTTTAATTACTTAAAAAAGTTTACATTGTTTTTATAATTTTACTTAACAATAGAAAAACCATAGATTTCATGAGGAAACATGAGGAAAACAAAAAAGAAATTCTAAAAACAAAAACTATTATGCAGTCTCTTTGGAAATTAATTAAAACAAAAAATATTACATTTAAATACTAAATTAAAAAAAAAAAGAAAAACTTAATTAAAAAGGCTAAACAACTGGTTTGAAATCCAAAACTATTTAACAATTTTTTTTAATTGTTTTTTTGGATTTTAAAAACAACAAAATAATAATTAAACTTAAAAACTAAGTGACTATATTTTTTATTATATTAAATTTAATATTACAACAAAAGAAACAACAATTAAAAAAAGATTTAAATTTAAAGTTTAAATTAAATTAAAAGAAATTTTTCTCTCTTTTTTGTCTATATTTTAGGCACTTATGGTTATTTTTTTTATTACTTTAAAGAATTTTTTATTAAATAAAAATTAAAAAACATTTTCATTCACTAAAAGCTTTTAAAGCCTTCAAATAATATATGGCAGTTTAATGATACAAAAAAAATTAAAAAATCCAAAAAATTAAATTAATTTGTGATGTGTTTTTGTATTTAAAGAATAAATAAACATATACAAAGCAAAAAAAATTAAAAGCTTTAAAAGCTTTTATTTCATTTTTCAAAAACATAAAAATTATAATTTGTTTTGTAAATAAAAGCTAATTTCATAAGGAAGGTTTCATGTTAAAAAAAACTAGCTTTTAATCCTAAGAATTTCATAAGCTATATAAACCCTAACTAAAGCTTTAAACAATTTAAAACAAAGATTTAAGTTAAAGGCAATAAAGCTTTGTAAAGATTTCTTAGACTTCTAAATTCTTTCGATTTTTCTCCAGCAAAATATTTTCAAAGTCTTACTTAAGCTTTTAAAGCTCTTCCTAGAGAAAAAGCTTTAAAGCTCAAAAACTTTATAACCAGGCGGTTGTCTTTCACTATCTAAAGAGAGACTTCCAAAAATATTATAGTGAAATAACAGCCAGACTCTCGTATTCGGCTGACAACCTACCCAACTGATAATTAACGAAACCCTTACTAGCGGCCGAGAACGGTATTGATCTTAGTTAGACTTCATGGACTCGTTCCGGCAATCTCAGATCTAGAAAGGGGTGTGCAAACCTAATCATCTACCCATCTTTCTGCTATTCATTGGAATACTCAGGCCAGCTATCGTGGAGAAGCAAGAAATTATTTGCATCGATTGGTATTGTTCAAAGGTTTAGAGGTGTTAGGTTCTTGCCTCTATCTAAACAATTGAATAGGTGTGTCGTATCATGTGTTCCTTGCTGGCAAATCGATGAGTTTGGCATTATACCGAATTGATATGAATTCAGCATTCCGCTGAATCCTAAACACAGCATAGAGCATGTTATTCTGACCATCCTCAGAATTTGTTTCTCACAGTCAGCAATCTCTGGTGGAAACTAGTAGGTTTTTTACAGAGCAGGGTCTGTAAAAAAATATCCCCCTGCCCAGCAGGATAAAAACATAAAAATTGAGGGTTGAGGGTGAATGAATCCAGTTCAAATTGCTTGGAGAACATTACATTATGTGATGGCACTGGTAGGACTCTTGTCGCTTCGTTGTATATACCCAGTCGTAGTTGTCAGCACATTGTTTTGTGCTCTTTTTCGAGCCTTTCATTGTTTTTTTTTTTTTGCTCAGATTCCTAATCTCTTTGAGTACGTAGCCCACACTGACAATCTTCACACAACGAGACAGACTGCTCAGCGCATTTCGGGAGCTTTTTAAGATCCCAGTCGAAGTCCTTAGCGTATTGTTTTGTGCTCTTTTTCGAGCCCTTCAGTGTTTGTTGCTCAGCTCCCTTATCTCTTCAAGTACACCGTCCACGCTGATCATCTTCACACAACGAGACAGACTGCTCAGGGCATTTCATGCGCTTTTTAAGCTCCCAGTCGTAGTCCTTAGCGTATTGTTTTGCACTCTTTTTCGAGCCCTTTATTGTTTTTTGCTCAGATTCCTAATCTCTTCGAGTATATAGTCCACACTGATAATCTTCACACAACGAGACAGACTGCTCAGCAAATTTCGGGAGCTTTTTAAGCACTTCGACATGCACCCAGTCGTAGTCGTTAGCGTATTGTTTTGTGCTTTTTTCCATTGTTTTACGCTTAGGTAGAGAATCCGCTTTTTTTGGAACAATCTAATGTCGAGATCTTTCGATTGCTTGTTATGTTGATAGGATTACCTACTTCGACTTCTGAACACTCTATGGTACCCACAAAGTCCACGAGACGAGGGGGATTTAGTGGTTGAAGGCCCCACACACGGAAGATGTGACGACTTCCTCTATGGTGTGGTTAGGTACATTTACCCCTCCTCAGCAAGAAAAAAAATGGTACCCACAAACTCCTCTAGGTTCTCATTCTTTTAGACAGTATCACGGTGACTGCTTTTGATTGCCGTAAAGGAGTTTTTCGACAGAGTTCAAGTATTTGAGAATTATTGGCTTAAAATCTCCTACGTTTCGAAAAGACTCGATGGGATTTCGATTAAAGATTGTCAATGCAGCCACAGATGTATCTTCCAGACAAGTCGAACAGTTACTGTTCTGGGTGCTGTCGAGAGCAGAATCATGGTGAAATTAAAGTTCAAAGACTGATATTGTTCGGCCACGACATGCATACGATTTCGAATACTAAACGCAAAGTTTTTTCGAATATGTTATTGAGTAAAGAGGCAGAAAAAATAGACTGAAAACTTGATGAGATTGAAAATAATCTTTTGTAGCAGAAGGGGAGGAATCAGAGAAGTCCATGGGATTGAAGAATCAGTATTACGGTTTAAACAAGCTAGAGTTTAACCTCACAAGCTTTTTTTTGTATAAACGCAGAACTAAGAAGTTCAAATCAAAGTGGAGGGATTTGTAAATACTTAAGTGTGATAAAGTAAAGCAAAGTTTTGGAATTTAAAATGCTTTGCATTAATAAATTAAATTTTTGTAAGAAATGTAGACTTCCTTTTGAAAAAAGCTTTCTTTTGAAGGATTTGTACACGATTTTGTCGGATTTGTTTTCTTCTAATTTGCAATTTTGGTATTCAGCTTTAAAAATATTTTTTTTTTTAGTTTTTTTGTTTAAAGATTAGCAATTTACTTAAAACACTAAAGCCTATTAATAATAGAACAACAAATTAACTTAAAGCTTAAAATTAAAAATAAAAATAATTTAAGATTAAGCATCTTAAACATCAAAACCTTATTGTGTTTGCTATTTTGGTTTTTACTTTTGACATGAAAAACACCTAGAAAAAGAAGCGTAAATTTTAAGCTTAACTCTCGTACAAGATAATAATGGAATAATTTTGTATGTCCATAAGCTAAGGTGTACCATTTGTGGTATTGGCTGGCAAGGATGCTAAAGATGTGGAGGGGTTTATAGGAATTATTGAGAGTTCATTATTGTTTGGTAATAATAATTCTGCTTGAATTAATTGCTGGTGTGTAGAGGAAACTGTTGTAGTATTTAAGGAATTTGTACAGCCTGTAATGCTTAGTGTTTGTGTTTCATTAGCTGTTAACATTTCAACATCTTCACAATGATGCTCATCCTCGTCGTCGTCATCATCATCATCATCATCATTATCTTGCAACAATCGTGCATAACGACAGGAGGTAGACTGGCATTTACAAGTGAAATAACGATTCTTAATCGACCAAAATTTATCGCCATAATCAAAGCTACAAAAACGAAATCATTTCAAATCTGAAATCCTTTCCACTTTTCAATCGCAACTTACCATATCTCTTCGCCCACTTCAATGTCACGACAGGTAAAGAAGGATATTTTAGGAAAACGATAATCTTGATGTTCATAGAACACTCGCACCGGCACTATATTCGGTTCACATGAATGATTAAAGAAACGACTTACATTACCATAATAATTTGCATCAATACAGTGATTGTGTCCCAAATCGAAAAAGTACGAGTCATCCATGCGTCTATCTGCCTCCATTTCGGTTAAAATCTCACCCGTATACGTGGCCACAAAGCTACCCTTGGGTATATGGATCATAGTGCGTACACCCCAGCCTTTGCAGGGTTCTTCACACTCGATAACTTGCAAGGGAATGGTAATGCCATTTTGTACTACACGATTTTTGCAAAAGCGCTAAAAGCGGAAAAGCAAGTCATATTACACAAATATTGCCTATTCATTAAATATTTGCCTACTATGACCGCGTAAAACCCTTACCTTATTACAGCCACACACATCATTGCACTCAAATATAACAGCCGGATCATCAAAATTAAAATCGGCACTTAGGCGACCCTCTGCTGTATACCAGCTACGATCTGAGGCCCCCGTACACTGGCAGCGATCCGTGGTGCATCTAAAATCGCAAAAAAATCAAATCATTTCCATTCCCTTAGAAACCCATTTCCCCCCCTTAACAACTCACCCATCCAAACACGTGCATATACGCATTTGTGATACTCTCCTATCGATTTGTATATTATTCTGCAGAATGATTGTATCGGTTATATAGCGAAAATCGGGCGTCATTAATTGATCCGATTCTTCAACCGGTGCAGTATTGTTTTCATTGCGCAATGCTTGTATCGGACACAATTCACGACCATTGCAAATGTCACCACAAACAATATTCGAACGGCGTCGATGTAAGGCATGCATTTGCATTTGAAAGCCCACATGGCGGGCACAATCCGAATGTTCATCGGGTATACAGTCGTAGGGTAATTCATCGGAACGATTGCGTAACATTAAATCGGCACCTTTAAAGATGAGCAGCAAACATAGATTCTTGCTGGACAAACGGCAAGCAATGTGGCTAAATAAAGAGAGAAAGTGAGGTTAGAAAAATAAATTTCCTAAAGGATCAATGATTGAAGAAAAGAAGGGCTAATGTCCTAATAGTGTCTCATATGGCTCAAGTGGTTTAAATTTTAAATGGGTATGAGAAAACTTTTCGCAAGAAGGATGTTGCTTTTGTTCGATCCAAAATCGTGTGGCAACTTCTAGAAGTATTTGGCTTCCTATCCATAGACGATCACTTATATCCAACCAGAATTCAAAACAGCGTGTTCCTTCATGCAATAATTAATAAATTAGGCTACGAATTCCTTCTTTATCCTCCAAATTCTCTGGATTTAGCACTGACTAGATGCTAATCTAACCTTTTTTGGAGGTTCTAGTCAACTTTTTTGGCTAGACACGTTCAATCAATAATTTCTCGATGCCGAAGAAATTTTTTTCTTAGGTTCCCAAGTGTCAAACAGTGATAGAGAAGAGGTTCTGTAGTAAGTTTGTGGAGTATTTGACAAACTGAAAAATTTTTAACGGAAGAAACTACAGTTTCCTAAAGAAAAGCAGAGTTTTCTGTAGGTTAATAAGCCATACATGTGGTAGAAGCGATTACTAATGCAAACAAAACTGTTTCCCCATACGTAAACGAACGAACTTTGGATTTAAAACCGAGTTAACGATTGCTTCATGGAACATAAGATCTCTACCGGACAGAGCCATCTCGATCGGAACAAGTCTGCCGATAGTAGGCTGCTTACAAACTGGGTATTCCTGGCTTACAATGGCTCCATGTCTGCATGTTCATGTCTTCTATTCTGGTAACGAGGATAGAAGATCGATTAGAAAGTAACGCCAACAGATCACCAGCAGAACGGGCTTTTTTTCATAATTTGTTTGGTTTGTGATTTCTAAGCCAGGCTTTAAACCACGGACTCGTCTAATAAGCCAACACACTACTCTGGATAGTTTTCAGGGAAGAAATCTTTGCGGAAGTTGGACAAATTCCTCTCCTTTAGGAAGGTTAGCTAATGTACGATTTAGGATCGAAGAATACAGCCTCATGTTCAGTGCTGGAATACCATATGGTCCAGAAGACTGACGCGGGCTCAAGTTACTGATACTCTTTCGAGTTCGAGCAATCGAAATGATTACTTGGCCTTGATCGTGATGTCATCTCGACTACAGTGGCCGTGCTTAAAGGTCATTGCGTCATGGATAGACACGCGGAAAGAATGAGGCTCCCTTTCAACGACTTCTGCCGTGGATGCAGGTCCACTGAGGAAGAGGAGACTGTTGTTCACTTTCTTTGCCAGTGCCCGTCTCTTGCTAGGTGTACATATAGGTTATTTGGCTCCCTATCCCTTGTTAGCTTAACGGAGCTATCATCTATTGACATCAAGGATATAGCTGCGTTCATCAAACTTTCTGACTGGTTTTCCAGTGCAGCCCTTGCGCTGACCAACTTCTTCCTTTTCCCTGATTTTGGTGGAACTTGGTTAGTACAGGGACTGCGTTCACCCGTGGCATCACAACGGGCCGCTATGCGTGCTCAAGTGAGCTTTGTGATAACAGAGCTACCACTCCGACCTGACCTGATCGGAATGTTTGGAATTATTTGCAAATATTTCAGCTAAAAGTTTAGCTTAATGCTCGGCCAACTATAACACTAATCCAGGGAGGCTATAAAGTGAAAAAAATTGTTCATAATTTTTAATTTTGAAATACTTACAGTGGCGTTTCACCCTCCACGTTTTGTATGTTACAATTGATGCCAGCATTTAATAATACTGTTATAGTATCCAAATCATGATTCTGTAAAGCGGCCCAATGCAATACAGTGTTATTGTCATTATCACAGATATTGGGATCAGCACCCTGCTGTAGTAAAAGACTAGAGGGAAAGAAAAACAAATCAACATTAAAAAGAAAATGTTTAAAAATAAAGAGAACAGTCGACCCCCACCTCACAATATCCGTGTGACCCAATTCAGCAGCCCAAACCATTGCCGTCCAGCCGCCATCATCTTGGGCGTTAATAAAACTTAAAAACTGGGAAACATCTTTACTGGCCTTATAGCTGTGAACGATTAATTTCAAGATTTCCAAATTACCAGTACGGGCAGCAATATGTAAAACAGTATGGCCATCGGGGCCCTTTAAAAAGAAACGAAATTTCAAACTTACTGCACAAGGTTTTAAGACAAATACTAACTAACCCTTAAGGCCAAATCGGCACGATGCTGTATAAACAGATTGACAATGTTGCATTTTTCCTCTTTGACAGCACACATTAAGGCAGTGCGTAGCTCACGATCCATTATGTTAATGAAATCGGAACCAGCACCCTGACTTAACAGCAAATAGGCCATTTGTATGGTGCCATAATGGGCAACCAAATGCAGACAGGTGCCATGATAAAATTCACGCATGCAACAGCACACATCATAATTGGAGGCTAAAAGAAAGAGAGAAAAGTGAGGTTAAAATTGACTTTTATTGCAAGGAATTGGAAAATCTTACCCAATATCTCAGCAACCCTTTCGAGATCATCATTTTTAATGGCATAATACATGTCTTTGGTAGTGAATTCTGTAGAGTTTGCAGTACGCGTTTGCAGGGTACGTCCCCTAGCGGTTACCACATTCATAACGGACTCTGGTATTAATTTATCGTAGTTAATATTATTATACGACCGTATAACATTCGTAGACCAAGTGGATGAGGCAGAGGTTTCATTAATATGGCCGGTTAAGCTATTAAATACCGTTTGGGCGGGGGTATTTAAAGGTGGCTGTTGTGTAGCCTGAAATATGGGCACTGTGGGTGTACGCATGGTAATGGTGGAGGTTTTTTCAGCCGTATCCATGCCACAATGAGGACACTTGAGTACCAAAGTCCTTGTAGGGGTGGTAGCCTTTGCTTGTTGGCTGTCATATTTCGAACTCAAGACAATGCGCTGGGCACAGGCGGCATGGAAAAAGTGACGTTGTTTGCATAAAACAAATTTACCCTGTACAAAGTACAAAAAGATTTTGTATTAAAAACGGAGCAGAGAAAAATGGATCCAGAAAACCTTAAAAGTTAAAAGCTTACCTGTGTACAAAATATGCCACAAGAAGGACAAGAGTTATGAGCCTTTAATCTCTTCTGATGATCTTCACACAAGACCATATAGACGGCCCTTTTGCTGGCTCTAAACAAGGGCAAAACGGTGCCTGTCAATTGATTGGAACAGCCTACCTTCTCCTCATCTATGTTGTCAATAGCCCAACAGTATTGAGTTTCCTTAATCATTGGCGTTCGTATATTGGAATCTGTATGGCATAGGCAATCCAAACATGACTTCTTCTGTTCCAACGTCAACAAGTCATCCCTTAATGTTTCAGTTACGTTGTTATTATTATTGTTATTCGTTTTAGTAACGTCCGTCAGCTGATTGGCCACCACCACAGAGGCATTTAAGGCCTTTAGTTCCACCACTTTGTCATTATTCGTTACACAGGCCGCAGTAACAGATTTTTGTCTTTGCGTGCGCCTGGTCTGTGGTGGTGTAGACGAAGAGGAATTGGATTTTAACGTGTTAACATTAGCTGAGGCAGTGTTAGTCTGATTATTAACAGCTACGGCAGCAGCAGATGAACCATTTGCTGCCGCATTATTAGTATCTTTACTGCGTCCTCTTAAGGTAACACTAGGCTTGCCTACTTGCACCCGGGTGGTGGGCACAAATTCGGCATTATCGCTGAGACTATCATTGTCGCTTGTGTCATTGCTGTGCGTTCTACGCAAACCCATCTTCTCAAAGTATTTGTCCTTCTGTTTGGCCAACTTACGTTGTTGTTTCTTACTGAGTTTCTTATCCTCCGGCGAACGATTCAAATTCCATTTGCAAGTCTTAATCTCATGCAGAAATTTCTTAATGTCCGGACAGGGAAAAAGCTTTTTCTTTATATTACTTGAGCCTGTGGGATGGGCTACTACATTATTGCTTAAACTATAATCCGATTTCTCGCTCTTCTGTTTGCTATTCGAATTGGTCGTATTTGTGTTAGTACTGCCTCCACTGCCCTCGTTCTGGCCGCCAACAATTTGATGTGTGGGCGTAGCGTGAGCGTGTTGCTTCTGTTGCTGTTGATCCTCCGCCGACCAGTTGTGAGCCGCTGTCATTCGTACCACATTTTTCGTTTCGAATTCATAACGCAGTTCATCGTTTTCCAATATTTTTGGTGTCGGCTTAATACGCCTTTGTGAACGCTTTGGCACTACCAATGACGTCGTCTCATTCGCATTATTATTAACATGTTGTGGCCCCGCTACTTTCTTAGAGGGATTGTAAATGGTTTCCATTTCCTGTTTATCCAAATCCATTGAAACCTTTGCTTTGCGTCCTCTTTTCTTTGGTGGCGTCTTATCATCCACATGCAGTCTTAAGGTTTTCCTAGTAGGCGAATCATTATTGCTATCATTATGGCTTTCCTCCTTTTCCTCTTCCAGCAATTTAAAGCCATCCAAACGATTGCATAAACGTTCACTTCTTCGTGTACGTTTACCTTCCTCATCTTCTGATTTCGTTAACACCGCTTGCCCTGCCCCCTCATTTTCATCTTCTGCTAGATTCTTGCGTTTACGTCCTGTTTTACGTTCATTTATCGTTGTCGAGCTTTGCAAATCCTGTGACTGTATTGCCAAATCATTGGGTTTAACCTCCGTCATGTTACTGATTTGTGTGGTATTATTATCGGTCTCTGTAGTGGAATATTTTTTAGTTCTACCTCGACCCCGTTTACCCAAGGAATTTTGTTGTTTATCTGTTGCCACAGTTTTGCTGTCTTCCGTGGTGATGTTAGGCTTCTGCTCAGTAGAATAATTTCTTTGTGGACTAGAACTGGCAGCGCGTGGCAGCTGTAAAGGAGGACCACAATTATTACTAATCCAAAGGAAATTTAATTAAACATTAAAGTTTTGAACAATTTAAAGAATGGGGCGGTCAATTCCGGTTCTTGGAGTTTGACTACCCCATTCCTTAAGTTTGACATGGATGTGTAAAACCAAGAATATTAAGTCTTCGATTCTGCATACCAGAACAAACACACAAAATGTGTTGGACAGTTTCAAGCTCCCTTCAAAAAAGAAGGGCTGTGCTACATCCCACAAACTGGCCCTTGCCCTCAAAGCACAACGTCCTGAGGCATTCATCAGCCAGATTCAATAACGATTCCATGCTTAACTGCTCAAACCTGACCCATAGTAACCTGATAATGCTTTCTGCCTGATCACCTGATCTATCAGCTTAAAAAGATATTCTAATTAAGGCGGTAACGACCTTGGAGCGCTTAGGCTCTCCAAATCTTGTCAATTCATCAGCAATCTCGTTGCTTCCTATGCCACAATGACTCAGAACCCCTACAGATTTCTCAGAGTATTGTATAGCCTTTTCTACAGACAGCTATCAACCTCGAGCTGACGTCTAACTAACCACATAAATACCCCAATTCGTCCGTTACGAAAAATGTTTTACTGCCTTGGTAATCGTAAACACGTCAGACTGGAATACATTTTAAATGTACGTCAAATGGTGATTAAAGTTTGTGGTGAGACTTTCCAATACATTTTTAGCTCAACAACTAATACTAGATACTCGTCTATGCAAAATTTCAGCTGTTTTGACGTCAGTATGGAGTTTTCAATCATTTTTAGGTTTCATTCTAACCACAAAATTTGATTGAAGAAAAATAACCTCATTACGCTTTCTTACTTCTGAAAATAATCTCTTATGAAAATTCGATTCTAGCTTTCCAATGAACCTTGAAATACTGCGCAGTTTTCATGAGTCTGCTTTGTTTTCGATGTTGGAAGCCTTCTCTTTACTTTTAGCGTCTGTCAAGCGAATATTTATGCAATTATGAAGGCCTGATCATTACTATTTTCTTCTTTTGCCCGAGGACCAGTGTTGCAAAATTGGAATTTTGAAATGGTACTGAACTATAACTGAAAGAGTACTTTTTTGCATCAAATGGTACTTTTGTAAAAAATAATTCTAATTATAACTCTTTAATCAGGATTATATCCTAAATTCTCATGCCACTTATTTTGTGTGTGTTAACTTTATATATGAAGTTCGGAACCTACTGTTTAAGGTCGACTCCGAACGAAGGATTTTTGAGAAACTTTTCATGGCAATTTTAGTTACCCTCAGAGTTTTTGCCAGAAATCCGCTGAGAGGAAGACGCCGAAGAAATATTTTCGTTTTGTTGGAAACGTCTAATAAGCCAACACACTACCTACTAGACTGTGGTGAATTTACTTATTGGCCCTGCTAGATCTTCTGATGATGTTCTTTGTTGATGTTATCCTATATGGAAGATCAAAAGTTTTCTGTGGAGTAAGCCACTTAACTTTTTTATTTCTTAAAATTGAAAAGTGTGAAACTCATGACAAATAGATTGGTTCTACATACATACATACCTAATAGGTCATTACAACCTTTCAGTTAGGATTACGCCCTAGCTTCTACCACCACTTATGTTGTGTGTTAGTTGTTTGTATACTGCTGTATTTGAATCGATGAGGATTGGCATTTGCGCGCTCCCTTGCTTATACAGAACGCAATGTATAAGAATGCCTTCAACAAAGACGTTGAACGTGCTTCTTTAGCCTGTATTACGACCAAGCTTCTCATACCACCCACGTTGTGTGCGGCAATTTTTATCCATAAGTGGTGGAAACTACAGTTTAAAGTTGACTGCAAACGACAGATTTTTTTGAGAAATTTTCCTTGACAATCTTATTTACTCTCAGGTTTTTTTCACGAAGACTTTTGAAAGCAAGTCGCCGAGATGTCTAATCATTACAAGCTTTTAATCAGGATTATAAAGTTTATGCAAGAGTAGCTTAACAATTTAACGTCGATTATGAACGACTGTTTATATTCACTCTCAGAGTGAAAGAACGAATGTATCGCATTAAGTCTCTAATAGATGATTCACCGTGGGTTCATGTCTAGTAAGCCAGCACACTACCTACTAGACTGCTTATTTATTTACATTTAATACACATACGACACGGAACAGAAAAACTAACGACTTATTCGTGCTCCTCACATAAAAGACAAAAACATCTGATTCGGAACGTAACAAAACGTAAAAGCCCCGTTTAGTCAAATATCGTTGGAACGTTCGTTTTAGCATATGAAGAGCAATGTAAATGCTTACCGATATAACAATACGGTTCTGCAAGCGTTTTAATTGCGTTTCGTATTCTAAAAACGAAGGTATGTTCCGTGAACGTTTAACAAACCGGGGCTAAAGGCTGATTCTACCTTTAGCATTGCGTTGAACATGTTGCTAATGCATTAATAGTTGAAAAGCGCAAGACATAAAATATGTAATAATAAAAAAGTACTGAAAACGCCGAGGGGGTACTGCGGTATTTTTGAAATGAAAAAGTACTGAAAAAAGTACCAAAGTACTGAATTTTTCAACACTGCCGAGGACTCATCTACATTCCTACATGGGAAACTAGGCGGCTTTCATTGCTCCTAAACCATAAGGAAGAGCAAAACTGCAGTTTATAGCTTCTGTCTAGGACGGGTCTCATTGAACTGGTGGACGAACGAATTGGCTCGCATGAAATCTGAATCCTTACTATCGGGCGTTATTCGTTGCTTTATATGAATGGGGCTAAATTGCAACTTCCGAAAAATACGACATTTTGTTGCATCTATATATGTATATATGCACATATTAACTCAATGAGAATTATTAAAACTTTTAAGTTCATTTCCCTACAATTTCATTTTTTTTGGCAAAAAGTTAGCTTCGTCGCCTATATCTCTGGTCCCAAGTAACGCCCGAGCGTAAAGAAACCCTTTTTGGAATCCTTGATACCATGGCTATCTATTACACTAGGACCATTTCCCCTACAAGTCCATTTTTTAAGCGATTTTGACCGATTATACAAAGGACTTTAATTTTTGCTCATATCAAGAAAATCTCTGGTCCCAAGTAACGCCCGAGCGTAGAGAAACACCTTTTGGAATTCTTGTTACCATGGCTATCCATTCCACTAGGACCATTCCCCCCACAGGTCCATTTTTAATCCGATTTAGCTTGATCATATAGAGGACTTTTTTTGCTCATTTTAAGAAAACAATTGACTTCGCCGCCTATATCTCAAATTCTAATTATGTAGACTCTTCTTTATCCTTAAAATGTAATTTCTAGCTCAGCTTACTGTCCAGAATAACGCCTACATATATGCAAACAAAAGAGATTGAAAGCTCTACGTCATTCAACTTCAGTATTCTGAAGTTATCAATCTGGAGCAGAGGCCAAAACAAAACAAGACCCATCTTGTTGGGGTATACATGCTTTGCACTTCGCAGTCCATGTAAACAGAACCCGAGGAACGGACTACAAATGTGGACAATAATTTACGAACCTCAAGTAGCACCACATTATCGACACGAGCAAATTCCGTAGCATTCTTATTCTCCAAACGAACAACATTTACAATTTGGAATCAAAAGGAGGAGGAGGAGCAGGAGGAAAAAATGAATCCCTTTTGAAGAGGAAGGGAAGGAGAAAAATGAATCCCTTTTGAAGAGGAGCAGAAGGAGAAAAATCTCCCCGGAGGAGTAAACCAGGTTTTATGTATGCTTAGTGACAGAACTGATTCTCGGATACGACTGGATTTATTCATCATATGAAGAATGTATCAACTACGAAAATGCGAGGACATGTTCATACCTCTCTCAGCGAATCCTAAAATCTCCTTCGATATCCAACATTACTGAGAAGGTTCACTCTCATCCTGTGCCAAATTAACTGTTAGTAAAACCTGCCACATCATGAAAACCTGTCTCTTTCCAAGGGTTTCCCCTTAATGCAAGCAAGTGGGTACATATTTAACAGGGTCACCCCCCTCCCCACACCTTTTTTATATTCGTGGCAGAAACTCACTGATGTTCAGAAAAATTAAATCCGGTTTTTCCCCTTTTTTCCTATTTCTAAACATTTTTTATTCCTTATGCCAATAGACAATCTCACTAAAGAATTAAATGTTTTATTAAGAAAAAAATAATTTAAAAAAAAACTCTGTTTCTATGCATTAATTTCATAATTTTTCATATAAAATAACACACAAATTCCCCCTTTTTTTCAGTTGCTGCTGCTGTTGCTGCTGCTGCTTTTTAATTACAGCTGCGTTTGTGAAAGCAAAACAACAACACTGCAGAATGTACTGAGTGAGTAAACATGTAAATTGTTTTTGTTTATACCAATACTTACAGTTTTAACACCTTTAACATCATTATTAACGAGAACATCATTATCATTGGCATCATTATTAGCGAGTTTTATAATCAATTTATTGCTTGTATTAGTAGGGTGGCTGTTTGTGTATGGCGGTGTTTGTATATGAAAATCATTAATTTTTTCATTTTTAGCAACACAATCACTTTCTTTACTATTTGTTGGTGTTGTCGTTGTTGTTGTTATTGTTGTTTTTATTTTACCATTGTTATCATTTATATTGTGAGTAATATTGATATTTAAGCTGTCGTTTGCAGTAGTAGTAGTGGTGCTGTTAGTATCGCTGTTAGCAGGGTTGCTGTTTGTGGGGGTGTAATTGTCTTTTAACGTTTGCGCATTTATATGTGCTGCTATTGGCGCTGCTACGGTCACTTCTTCTTCAATATTTTGTTTTTCTTTATTATTAGTAGCAGCTTTTGTAGTGGTCGTTGTCATGATTTCTGGTTTCGCTTTATCATTTTTCTGCTCTTTGTTTTGTTTATATGTTAGTGATGCTGTCTCTGCTAACTCTGCCTCTGCTGCAGCTGTTAGTGCTATTGATGATGTTGATGTTAATGCTGTGTCTTGTTGTTCTGCTGTAACTGTTGTTGTAGATATTTTGCCAACAAGTGTTTTCGTAGAGGGAGTAGTAGTAATAACGCTGTCGTCGGCATTTGTTTTACTGTTATTCTCTTTGGTTTTGTCATATTTTTGCATTTCTTTTTCGGTTTTTATTTTGACTTCGTTTACTACAGTTTGTTGTTGTTGTAATGTTGATTGTTTTCGCTCTTGCTGTGTTTGTTGATTTTCTTGTTGTGTGTTTGCTAATGCTGCCGCCGCTGTTGCTGTTGCTGTTACTGTTGTTGTTATTAAAACTGGCTGACCTTGATTTTGTTTGATTTTATTGCTTGCATTATCATTATTATTATTATTATTGTTGCTGCTATTGTTGTTGTTATTATTATTATTAGCTTGTTGTTGTATTTCCTTTTCTTTATTACAATTCAATATGTGAGGTTCGGACTTTTGCTCTTTAGCATGTTTCAATTCGTTTTTCTCTGCTTCTTGCTCTTGCTGTTGCTGTTGCTGTTTATCTGGCTCTTCTTCTTCTTCTTCTTCCTCTATAAGCTCTTTTAATGTTTGCTCTAAATTTTCTTCACTTGAGATTAAATTTTCTGCGTTTTCTTGTTTCTCTTCTGTGGTCTGCTGCTGCGTGCCGCGATCATTAATTACTTCCAGTTTAACAAAATTTTCTTCTGCTTTACATACTTCTTGCGGCAGCTGCGTTGGCTGTTGTTGCTGCTGCTGCGTACATGAGGCGATATCCAAAGGCTCCTTTTTATGTTGTTGAGGAGGATGTTGTGCTGTTTCTTGTGTTTCATTCGCTGCTAATGTAGACGTAGACGTGGTTGTCTTTGTATTATTATTAGTATTACCAGCCGTTGTTGTGTTGCTGCTACTACTGTTAGTAGCAATTGATTTGCTATTGCTTTTCTTATCTTTATCTTTGGCCGCAAATTGATTCTTGGACAAATTTCGCCATTTCAATGTCTTATCATCGGTAAGATCTACTTCAGCATTAGAGGGGCAATCGGTGTTAAACGTATTCACCATGCTGCTCAGCAATGTATCCAAGCAGTCTGTCATTTTTAAGTAACGAAATTTCCTTCCCTTTTTTCTTTGTAGGTATAAAAAAATTATTAAAAATTTTTTCTTTCCTTGTTTTTAACACTTTTTATTTTGCTCCATTAGCTTAAGAAAAAAACACTTTTTTCCTTCAGTATTTTTCTACTTTTTTTTTTTTTGTTTTGACGTCACTTCTTTTTTTGCCTCTTGTTTCGTAAATTTTTTTTAATAAATTTTCCTTTTTTGTATATTTTCTTATTTTATCATTTTGTTTTCCTTGGTTTTTGTTTAAATTACCATAAATTATTAATACATTTTACATTTTAATTAATTTTTTATTTTATTTTAATTTTTTTATTGCCAAACTATGTGTTTTTTTTCTTTCTGCTGCTTGCTTTACTTCACCGTGTAAAAAAATCTTTTTATATCTCTCTTCTCTTAAATATGAAAATTATGCTGTTTTTTGTTTTTGTTGTTGTTTTTTTGGTGTTCATTAAGTAGCAAAAAAATATTTTTACTCTCTATCTCACTCTCTTCCTCTCATTAACACTCTCTTCTTAGTGGTTTTGCTTTTAAAAATTTTCTTTTTAATAAATTCATGTTTTTCGCACTTAAATATTTCCTTTTTGTTGTTTATTTGTTTTCTTAAAATTTCTTTTTTAAATTTTTTAATAAAAAGAAACTATAAAAATAACACACACAATAAATACAACAAATTCACTTTTTTATATTTTCTTATTGAACCCCGACGTCTAGTTTTTGTCAATTTAAGTAAAATACTACCAGACGTTTACAATGCAAAACAATAGAACAGCAGACCAGTGTTGCCGCGTTTGGTTATTTCTAAGCAAAAAATTATTCATTTTTGTTCAATGTGTTGTAGAATTGTAAGATTTTAATTGGATGTGTATTCTTTTGGTTTTGTTTAGATATTCTCTTTTTTTGTGTCAAAAAATTTTATTTAATTATTTTAAACTAAATATAATTTAAATTAGAAAAAAAAAAATAGCAAAAAAGGACGTATGAATTTATAATTCTTATTTGCTTATATTTTTTCTCCACTTTTTTCAAAAGCTGGTTGGTTACAAAATTGTTTCGTTTCTGGCAACACTGTTGTAGTGAGTGATTGGAAAAATTCATACCAGATGTTTTGATGCTTTTGAAGAATTCAGTACTTTCAGTACTTTTTTGTTATTTTATAATTTGCGCTTTTCAACTACGTTCAACGCAACATTTCTTCCTGGCAACAATGGTGAAAAAAATTCGTTTTTTTTTTCGTTTAAAAAAATAATGTTCTTTAACTTAATAATTCGCACAATATTTTTCCTTTTCCGGGTTTATTTATTTATTTGTTTAATGAATTATGTGGTCTGTCTGTCTAATAGGTAGTTAGTAAGCCTTATTTAGACGCCCAAAGGCCACGGTTCAACCCCCAGGTCAAACAAAAACACAGACAAAACGAAACAATGGTGGGTGGTGTGTTGTTCTTGTTGTTGCCCTACTCCTCCGCTGCAGGTTTGTGAGCACACGGCTTCTTCGTTGTTGTTGGAGTTGGAGAGGACAAAAATTTAAAATTTAACTTATTTTTTTTAAATGTAGTGAATTTTGTTGTAGTGAGTTTTTACAAAATGTGGTTAATTTATCCGGTGTGGTGAATAAAATCGAACCCGTGAAGGCCGCTATTCGAAATGGTACTGTATCCATGTACTGTATATCGTGGTTTTGACGGTGCGCTTCAAGAACATGTAAATTTCACCTCTGTTAGCGGAGGCATTCAGCGGCATGTCTGGTATGCACTACATTACCAACTGTATACCTTATGTTTGGATTTATCTCGATTAGTGGAGTCACAAACACTATGAATAAAAATAAACTCAACGAACGTAGTGTTGCCATTATGCCTGTGAATTCTATTTGTAACGGAACTAAAGAAATTTTGATGAAAAAATATTTTTGCATAATTTTTTTACTCTTCTATTTAATTAATTAAATTTATTCAAAGACAGAGTTTGTGGCAAAATTAATATAAAACAATTTTAATATATTCTACGTCAAACGTTCAATCCTTTTAGGCTAAATTCTTTTTCAAAATATATGTTTGTTTTTGCAGCATAAAAAAACTAAATTTAACATATTTGGTCCCTTTTTTTTGGTTACAATTTTTTTTTTTTATTCCTATAAACATTGGAGCAGACATTTATTCTTTCACTGGCAATACAAATAAAGAGATGCCACACTCTCACTCAACGGAAAAAATTCAACAAACGATTACAATATCTTTGCCTACAACATACCAATTAAAAGTAATGCCAAGTCAAATTTCCATTGTATACTCTAAGTAAAATGAACACTACTTATTATGGATACACACCACTAACCGTATTGCCGTCTTAATATGATCATACATGGGCGCCATACATTTTGTGTTTGTGTGTGGATCAAACAACAAAATTCCCTTTTTAACAGTTTGCTTTACCACGGTGCTGCTGGATGAATTCTTTTTATTTAGGCGTTTTTAGGAAATAAAAAAGGTGAGGAAAATGAAAAACTTCCATTTTTTTTAAATAGTTAAAACAGTACAGTAGAACCCAAAGGGCAGCGAAATAATAATACAAAGGGCAAATAGAACTTCATCTGCATTATTACTTTATTTATCATTCAGCCAGGATTACGAACTATACTGTTAATTTCATCCATAAGTGAGGAGACCTAGAGCTAAACGTCAATTCCGAACGACAGATCTTTGGAAAACTTTTCATTGTAATTTTATTTTACTATCAGGGTTTTTGTCAGAAGGCTGCTGAGCAGAAGTAGCCGAGGGAAATAATGTTCATATTTCGTTTTCTTCGATATGCCTAACACAATATCTATCTATCTAGACTACGGCGACTTTATTAGCGTTTTCATCAACAAAGTTTGACAGTTGATAACAGCAATTTTGTTCAAGCTAGATTTGTCGAATTAGTTGCCATATATTCACACGGTTCTGCCAAATCACAATATGCTATCACAGACGAAACTATTTTATAATCCGCACATATTTTGTTCTTTCAGTCACACACGATGCTATTTCATCTGGCATAAAATTGTATACGTATACACAGCTTTGTATGGATTAGTATTTTTGCGTTTATTTGATGTTTGGATAATTTTTAAAAATGTGCATGTATTAGTTTTATGCTGGTAATGCGGGGTAGAAGCTGGTTGAAAAATTATGCCAGTAAAAAACCACTCTCCTCACCTCTCTTGCATAAAAGATGCCATTTTGTGCCATCATAATCGTTCTCGTGTGTGATTGCCCAATGAGTGGAATTAGCATTCAATAATACGTGCTAAATGGACATTCCGCTGCATGTACTGTCTCATATCGAGCCTATATATCAATCGATTCTTTCCATTATTCTAATATAGAATTGAAATTGAACAATTTGTTGCATTACCATTCGAGATTAGAAGCCTCGCCATGAAAAGGATTGTTTCTCTTTGTGCTCAATTGTCCAAATCACATGAAAGTTACGTCGCAGCACCGGTGACTGCGTAGAAACTAGTATGTCGTGACAGTAAACACAAGAGTGCGAATATAACCCTTGGAAAAATACAGAAGTTGCTTGCCCGTTGTCTATTACATAAGAGCCCAAGTCACGTTGCTATTCCTGTAGCAGTTTCGTGGGAAATACACATTCTTGGTTATCGTGAGGATTTTTTTTAGACTGAGAAAAAGCTGTGACACAACAGCTCGTTGTCGGGACAGCAAGAAATTCCTTTTCAGAGGACCTTATTTTTTGAGTACTGAAATCAGTAATACACACAAGAAGTGCTTTTTAAGTTTTTTTATTATATACATAGAGTGAGGGTAGAAGACCCTTTAAGCCATAGGAACTTGATTTACTAAGTCGTTTAAAATTATTCTTTCTTGACATATGAAACCATATTTACGACTACAATTTATATCGTTCCACTCCAAGGTGGCATGAAAACCAATATGAACGCAGCGTTCATTTAATTTTTTATAATTATTCGGTTCTGTCTTTTCCCAGTTGGTGAATGTAAATGCTTTACGGCCTTCCGATGTAATCCAAGAGAACTTACGGAATTGATCCAAATCATTAGCGCTTATATGAAAGCGGGGTATGCGTTTGCCTAAAAAGAGAAAAAAAAACAAATAAAATTTAAGTTTAGAGAGAGGAGGGGGAAGGACCCTTAAAACTTACTTGTGAATAGACTGAAAAGTAAACCCTCAATTTCTTTGGCCTTTTCCGCTGTCCTTATGGTTAGCAAATCCATTCCTCTTTTATTACATTCTTCAAAAGCCTCTTGCCAAGTGTACTAAATAAGTTTTTTTTTTATTTAGTTTTTTTTTATCAAATAGAAGGAAGCAAAACTTACTTTATAAGCCGGCTGTACAAAATATTGATTATTTTCTGTTGATTTAAATAAAGCCTTGGTTTCAGCACAGTTTCCTATTGCGCAACATGCTAAAATTACGATTAAAACTCCGGAGATGTGTGATAGATGTTCCATTGTTGAGGCCAGCTGAAATACTGAATTGAGTCCACACAGAAGAATATTTAAAAACTCACTTTCATTTCCAGTAAGTTTTGCAAAAAATTTATAATACTGTGGTATTTTTAAGTGATAAAAATTAAAAGAAAAATTTTTTACAGCGTTGAGTTGAAATTAAACGCCTTTGAGTTACCCTACAATGTGATGATCAGTGGTTTTTTATGTGATAACTTCTAAAAGGAAATATTTATAGCATATGGGGAAGTGTCCCTCTTCTAAGTCACCTTATTATGTGATTGCATAACTCTTTCTGGTAAATTTAAGAAGAAATGATTTCGAAGCAAACTATAGAAACTTTAAACTTCTGTGCTATGAAGGTTCTGGAATCACTCTGCGACGTGAAAGCCCTACAACTCTTAAACGCGTTCACCCGCTCGCTCACATAAGTTTGTCTCTAAGCCACTTGGTAAACTTAAGAAGAAAGTTTTCGCAGTAAGCTATAGAAACTTTAAACTTCCCCACTATCAACGTTTTTGAATCACCCTACGACGTGATGGCATAAATCGTTTGTAAATGAAAACCCTACTTATTCTAGGCTGCATTTGTCGGCACTTCCTAAATAAAACTGTTTTTAAATTATTTTCTCTCTCTCTCTTGTTATCAAATCTTTTACGCCTGACAGTAGCGTATAATTTTATTTCCGTCAAGTAGAAGTCGCTGTGGTTTTAATCTCGTTTGTTTTTATTTAAAAAATTGTCGTTCTTTAGTGTGGAATGACAGGAAAAGACCCTGAATATTAAAAAAAAAAATACTCACACGCTAATGCCTACCTCCGTGATCTAAAATTTGTCAAGGCCCAGAACGGCAGGGGGAGGATCTTGATTAATTTTAGGATTCTAAACTAAGATTAGGTTTCTTCAACTTCGGATCTGCATAGACATTCCTTATCTTGTGATTTATAAAGAGAAAGGATTTGTTGAAGACCATGTCTACTCAGATGATCTCCCAATGACAATCCCCTAACCGCCAGAATAATGCAAACAAGTGCTATAAAGTCCATTTAATTGTCTAGATTCCTTTGTGTAGACTTTAATTTGAATCACAATTAGAAATAATGCCTCTGAAGTCAACATCCGCCTTGGCGTTACCATAGCTAATCGCTTTTAATGTTAAGGTAGAAAATTGTACAGAATTTCCGTATATGGTCACCATATTCTCTGGACTAGGTTTGTTCCCTGAAGAGACACATGGGAGGATACTCAATTGCTGTATAGCAACTACAAACTCACACGAGAATTTCCCATAGAATAAGAAAAACTATTGACTCAACCGCATTATCTTGAACGAGTAAGAAATTCCTTTCGAGAGGACCTTATTCCCTGAATCAACGTAATCAGTAAGACAAAAACTTAACATAATTTTTTTATTTATTGAGTACGAGGAGAACTCTCTTTAAGCCCTAGGAACTTGATTTACTAATCGACTTAAATTCATTCTCTCTTGACATATGAAGCCATATTTGCGGCTACAATTTATATCGTTCCACTGTAAGGTACTATGGAAACCCATTTGAACACAGCGTTCATTTAATTTTTGATAATTATTCGGTTCTGTCTTTTCCCAGTTGGTGTAAGTAAATGGCTTACGGCCTTCCGATGTAATCCAAGAGAATTTACGAAATTCATTCAAATCATTAGCTCCTATATGGAAGCGTGGTATGCGTTTATCTAAGAAGGGAATAAATAATTGAAATTTAATTGTAGAGAAGGAGCTTTACGCTCGAAACTTACTGGTGAATATATTGTAAAGTAAACCCTCAACTTCTTTGGCCTTTTCCGCGGTTCTTATGGTTAGCAAATCCATGTCTTTTTTATCGCATTCTTTAAAAGCCTCTTGCCAAGTGTACTAAATAGGAAAATTTGTTACTTTTTTTTTCAAATAAACGGAATAAGGACCTACTTTATTAGCCGGCTGTATAAAATATTTATTATTTTCTGCTGATGTAAATAAAGTCTTGGATTCAGCACAGTTTCCTATTGCGCAACATGCTAGAATTGCGATTAAAACCGCTGGGATGTTGGATAGATGTTCCATTGTAGAGGTCAGCTGAAATACTGAATTAAGGCTATACAGTTTACTACACTTATAAACCCACTTTCTTTTATAATGAGTTTTGCAAAAATAGCACAAATTGTGGTTTCTAAGTGATTAAAATGAAAGCGAGTCACTCTATAATGTCATAACATGTGGTTTTTAAGTGATATAATCTAAATAGAATAATATTTATAGCAGGAGTGCAAATTAAACCAAGTGAAACTTCTGAGGGCAAACAAATTAACACACACACACAACACGGATGGTGTGAGAAGCTAGGTCGTAATCCTCACTAAAAGTTTGTAATGACCAATTAAGTAAGAAGTAATTCTTGTATGCAGATACTTAGGTTAGGTTATCGATTTGTTGAGGAAACTCATGGACCAGACAAATTTTGGTATCCTGCTCAACACCTGGTATGCACCCAGGCGTTTACTTCTGGAATGCATTAACGTCGCCTCACAGGTTTCAAGCATGTGCTCTGATGATTCATTCCCATCGTCACAGAAACTACATGTATGTCGCAAGACAACTCTCATTCTGAATAAGTGTACTTCGAGTCAGCTCTGTAAAAAGATTGGCTACTAATTTTAGATTATTCCTGGATAGTCTGGTACATGAGCCAGATCTCATCTTTTGTAATTTTCTAACAAAAGTCTTAAATACTCTCTCTTTATCTTCCCTTTCTTTGGGTATACCTTTCAAAATAAATGTCCCAATTCTACAGAAAGGTTCTGGTCCTAACAACGGCGTGGAAGTTCCCCTCCTCTTTCAAGCCGCTCTGCTTGCTCTGCCGAGAATTTCCGCATAATTCCACAGAAAGGTTTTGGCCCTATCAACGGTGTGGAAGCTCCCCTCCTCTTTCAAGCCGCTCTGCTTGCTCTTTGCCGAGAATTTCTGTATAATTCCACAGAAAGGTTCTGGCCCCATCATTGGCGTGGGAGCTCCCCTACTCCCTCAAGCCGCTCTGTTTGCTCTATGCCGAGAATTTCCACATAATCTGGCACCCAAAGACGGTAACCTTAGTCTGTCCTGTCTTATGTATATTCTGTCCAAGTTGAGTTGAGCATATCTTTCAATGGTATAGACTTCCGCCTAAAAGATATCCGCGAGTCCTTTTTTGGGCTCGAAATATTTCATTCTGAGACCAAAAACTCCTGCTACTGTCCCAAGATCCGTCCTTAGCCCTCTGTATATTTTAAAAGGGTTTTTAGCCTCCAGATTCCAGAAGTCGTCGTAGTCTAGTAGGTGTTATATTGTGTATTAGACGACAAGCCCGTGCTTCTAGCCCCTGCTTAGGAAATAGGAAATAATATTTCTTTCCTCTTAGCAGTCTGCGGGTAAAAAGTCTGAGAGTAAATAAAGTTGCTTTGAAAAGTTTGTCAAGTCAAATAATCTGAAATTAAACTGTACTAACACACACAACATGAACAGTGTGAGAAACTAGGAGCTAGGAGCTTCTCACACAGGATTACAACTTCTACAGTGTAGCCATAGTGTAGCAGGGGCTGCCGTCTACACTGTAGAATTTGTAATCCTAGCTAAAGGATTGTAATGACCTCTTATGTAACAAAGTAACAGATTACTCCATTAATTTTTTTTACTAAGCCTAGTTGCATAGCACTTTCCAAGACTATAGAGTTTACTGATTCGTCCAGGTGACAGTTAAGCTGTTAGCGAATCGAATCCTTAGTTATTAAACTAACTAAACTATCCTAATGAATTTCATATTGTACTAATCTAATTTTGATTTCTTTTTCTATTTGGAACGTTAAATACAGTCAACCCTCCTATAACGCGGTTTCCATATAACGCGGAGCTGAAATTGCGACAGCCCTCCTACAACGCGGTACTCTTAAAGCGCGGTTTCCGTTCAACAACATCAAAAAAATTTGTATTACAAGCGCGGTTTCCATACAACACGCTACGAAATACCCTGGTTTATATGGTTAAATCCCAGTTTCTTATAGCGCGGTTTCCATACAACGCGGTACGCGCTCACCGCGTTATAATAGGGTTGCCTGTAATTATTTTTTATCAATTCGGCTTAAATTTTATAAAATTTCAAACTTTAAGGACAAATTCTTTTAAATTTCCATTTATTACAATAAATAAGCGTTTTTTCCCCCTTTATAAAACGTTGCTGGTAATTCTTGTAATTGATCTGGCAACTTTCTTGATAATGTTTTTATTTGCAATTTGCTTTTCTACCTACATTCGGTGTGTGTCTCTGCTGCTGTCAGTTGTCGTATTTTATAAAGAAAAGAGATTTTTGTTTTCAGTATTCAATTTACTCTCGAGCTAAGCAGACGTAACGGTTAAGTTAAAAGCAATTATTGGTGTTTTTTTCTTGCTTTGAAATTAGAAGAAAAGAAAAAAAGCACATAAAAAACAAAGTGTTGAAAAGAAAACGTTTAATTAAATTATAAATAAAGAAATGTTTTATAAAAAGAATTGATAAGTAATTAATTATTACAAGAAAAGAAGCAGAAAAACAAGTGTTTTGTTTAAAGATTTAAAAACGAAAAGAAAAAAATTGTTTTTGGGGTTAAAGAAGAAAAAAAAAGTACCGAAAAAATTTTGCCAAAAAAAATATACACCAAAAATTAAAACCCCTCTCTCTCTTGCACACACTCGCTCTGACCATTGCTTACTCTCTTTGGTAGTTTTGTTATACTCTTTAAAAGATTTTTGCTGTGCTATTTAAAATACTCTCTGTTGTGGTGTTTTGTATAAAGGAAACAACAACAACAAAACAAAATAAAACAACAAGATTTTGTAAAGGGGGTTGCTTAAGTATTGAAAGAAAAAATACAAAAACTAGCAACAACAATATTACAGAAGCCGAAGAAGAAGAAGAAGAAGTGCATGTCAAACAGTCAGTGTTTCTTACAAAAACAAAATAAAACAAGAAAATTCAAGTCAATGTTGGAAAAATTATAAACAAATTAAAAGGAATCCTAATAAATAATAAAGGAAGGCGTATTTAAAGCAAATACTTGCATATATTTTCCTTATAAAGCTGTTTGTTTAGGCCATGCGTGACCTCGGTTCCAAGATGGCCGAGCTTAAATTTGAGGCTCCTTTGGCAAAACTCGATGAAACCGATGATTGGGCCGGCTGTGATTTTATTTCAAATCAAAATCAATTGAATGATACCTTAAATCTGAATTTAAAAGATCCTTTGGCCCAGCAAGAGAATAAGATACGCATGCTGGAGGAGGCTGTACGTGATGCTCATGTTAGCAAGAATGGCGTTGGCTATAGCACAGGCTCTATAAGTCCCAATTGTAATACACTTATGAGTGAGGATTATGCGGCTTGTGATACTAATTTCGAGCCTAGGAATTGTTTGAATTCCGGCGAATCAGTGGATAATTTTGGTGAAACATTTGGTGGCAGTTTGGAGGATTTGGTCAATACGTTTGATGAGAAAATCACAAAATGTTTTGGCAACTATGAGGAGAATGTTGAAGCATTGGCGCCCGTACAAGTACGCAGCCAGGAGGAAATCATGAATGAATGCCAGTAAGTTTCTCTATTCAATTTTTTCTTTTTTTTTTAATTATTTTCTCTTGCCTGTAAAACAATTTAATGCTCTTGACTTTTGTTTTGAAAAAGGAAGCAAAAGTACATTAAAAAAACCAATCTTTTGCCTTTCAAATCTCATATTGTATAAACACACAGGCTATTTTCAATTTGTATAGAAAGTTTAGCGCCTGCGCTTTAATAATTTGAACCCTATTTTCCCCCCTTGTTGTTAGAATCATAAGCCCAAATGACGACGTAATCTTTGGCTATTTGTCATACAATCAACCTTTAATCCTTACTTTCTTTTTTTTTTTTTTTTTTTTTTTTGATTCCAAATACACTGTTTAAACAAAACCCTGCCCTTTTTGCGTTAATTGTATGGAAGAAAAACAATAAAATTTAGCAATAAAATCGATGATTCATTAAGAAAATCAATAGTTTTGCTTTCTAGGGAGGAAAATTTCATGAAATTTTTATTAAAAACTGTGGAGTCTGTCTGCTAAATGCTAGTATTTCTAAGAAATGTTGTTTGCCCAGGATAAAGGGACTAGTCCTCCTCGTTGCAAATGTCTCGAATAGTACGATCTGTTTCCTGTAGTTTAGAAATACGTCCATAACACCATTATGACTTGGTGGTGAGGTTGCTCTCAAGTCGAAATTTCAGATTAAAGTAACGTTCTACTCAAAGTTTTCTTTTAAGAGTCGTTAGGCAATACATTTAAGCTTAGGGCGTTGCGTCTAGGGTAAAGTCAATGGCAAAAATATCACCTAAGAGCCTACCAAAGTATAGCAATGATTTGCGTAACTGAAAAAAAGGCTTTGGGAGATGGCTTGTGACAGCCTCTGTGTACCTTAAAAGAAAATAATGTTTTTGAAGTTCCTTTTCAATAGTTTGATTACTTTTTCTGTCCATAGGTTCTTGATTTAGGATTTGCAAGATAAACGCAGTTAAAACTCTTAGTAGTCACCACATAACGCCCTCTTCTCAGAATAGATAAGGTTAGGTGGCTAGGCTGCAGAGTTATACGGATTATCTGTAACTAGCACCAGTTCTTTTGGCGTAATGTAAGAGGTTATCCACGTTCATGTTTGCAATACGTTTTGGATTCTAAATAAGTATCAGACGAATAGGAAATATTTTGTATTTTAGATGTGATTGGACATCATATTGTCGAGACCTTGCTTATATAAAGGAGCTTCAAAAGTCGACACTTAAATGATATCCTGTCAGTTTCATATGTACATACATAATTGATCATTACAACCCTTCAGTCAGGATTACGACCTAGTTTCTCATACCACTTATGTTGTGTGTGTTAATTTATAAACATGAGTGAAGGGACCTACAGTTTAAAGTCGACTCCGAACGACAGATTTTTGAGAAACTTTTCATGGCAATTTTTATTTACTCAGAAATATTTTTGCTAGAAATCTGCTGAGAGGAAGTCGCCGAAGAAATACTTTTTGTATTTTGTTTTGATGTCTGGCCTGGGGCTCGAACCCTGGCTTTACGTCTAATAAGCCAACACACTACCTACTAGACTACGGCGACTTCACAGTTTCATATATACTCGTATTTAATTGGTCATTACAACCATTTAGTTAGGATTGTAACCTGGCTTCCCACGTCACTCATGTTGTTTGTAGCAATTTTACCCATTAATGGTGGAACCTAGTGTTTAATGTTGACTCCGAAAGACAGATTTGAAAAATTTTTGGTGAAAATTTTTATTTTACTGTCAAAGTATTTTGCCAGAAGACTGCCGAGGTCCTAAGTATGTTTCCGATGGTTGACTCACAGGATCTATATATTGGGGGTAAGGCGATGCCAAATTTTTCAAGTGATTAAGTGTGCTTTTTACGTTGTACAATGGGTCAATTCGACCTACGGGTACTGTATTTGTCTTAATTGACAAGTACAAGGGAATGGCCCCTACTCATGCAGTGCATTGTGCAGGTTTAGGAAAATAGAGGAAGGTGGAAAGAGGGAGTAGTGTTTGTGGACATTTGATTTAAACTCAAGATGCGAACGGCAAGGAAACGAGTTGCTGCTAGGTGACCTAACCTAACGTAAGTGTGCTTAGTGTGAGTTACATTGCCCGATAACTTTTTAGTAGACTAACGCATGACTCCAGTCTTTTCTCATTCTCCTCTTTTTCTCTCTTTCATTGGCCAAGTATATCCTTCTAAACATTTCTGCTCACTTAAAAGAAAGATAATGGCCCTATCAGCGTCGTATAAGCACTCCTCTTCGCAAGCTTATCTGTCTGCTCATTGCCGTAAATGTTCAGATGGATACGGGATCAATTTGCATTGCTGGAGCTTGGAAAATAGGTTATGGGAGGGAGAAAAGAGGTAACAATCTTTACGTTTACGTTACGTGACTTTAAATGTGAATCTTTTTATACATTCATCACGTATGGCCCCTACTTGTAAAGTGCTCATTGTGTTGGAACTAGGAAAATAGGTTAGGTTAGGTTAAAGGACGTATACCTGTCAATCAAGAAAAATACAGTACCCGGAGGTCGGATTGACCCATTGTACAACGTCCTAAAGGAGGGAAGGATAATATAGGGGTTAGGATGAAAGGGGGGTATATGGGAAAGGGGGAGTGGGAAGCGGAGGAATCACACAGACCAGATATAACAAAAGGGTGGGAGAGCGCGACTACACCGATGAAGTCCTAGCCACTAATGAATCTGTGTAGAGCCTTGATGTCGGCTCTCGACACTGAATTCAAGCTCCCAAAGAAGGGCCCTCAATCTCAATTTACCAAGGGCTGGGCAGTTACAGAGGAGGTGTTCGATAGTCTCCAATTCTTCCTCATCGCAACACGCCCTGCAAGAGTCCGGCTGGGATCTGTTCCAGATCCCCGTCAGCGACCTAATCTCGCAGTGCCCCGTGGTAAAGGAAAATAGGTTATGGGGACGTTAAATTTGAACCTATTTATGACGTAGTTGGCTGAAAAAATTTCGGCGGCTAAAGACGAAACAAATTCTCTTCTGTATTTGTGATGAGTGATTGATTACGGGTATTGGTAAACTGTGTCTTTGGGAAGTCTATTAACTCCTAGATGCTTTGGAATTGTAGTTCCTACTTTAAGCTGTAGTTGTTTTAAGATTCTTTTTATGTGTTTTCACAATTTTCTTACAATTTGTTGTTCGTAAATGTCTTTTGTTTTGAAATTTTCTAAATAAATTCATACAATTTGTATCTTATACTATGTTCAGACATGCACTTTTATTGAGTCAATATTCAGTTTATTGATTACAATATTTTAAAGGTTTAGACATAACAATATACGCAGTTCAGCTGCTTATTCAATATTCATTTGACAGCTGGTAAACAAAACAGTTGGTTGTTTCAACAGCATTGTTTTTGTTTTGTTTCGTTTTTTTTTTTTCGTTTGTCGTTGTTGACATTTGAGTTGTCAAATATCAACAGAAAGTGTTCGGAAAATTGTAATATGCGCACTGAACATACTTATGACAGTGAGTACTGCATTTTAAGTTTTACTCAATATTATAGCAATTTGCGTATTTATTGCGCAATAATTAATTGAAATTTCATATGAAATATTGAGATCAATAATGCCGTTTATTGCGATTTACTCAATATAAGTGCATGTCTGAACATAGTATTATTGTTCCAGTTCGTTTGTAAATAGTGTTGCTTGCGTTATCTTCAGTAAACTTCCAAAATTTTAATTTCGAGTGTTAATTTCCTTTGTTTTTTGTTTTTCCATATCAAATTGATATTCTTTCTTTACTTTTCTTTTCTTTTCAATTCAATTGTTTTGTTGTTTTTATTTATTTTCTAATTACCCTCCCTCCTTAAAATTAAAACGATGATGTCAGACACCACTTAGTCTGGAGGTCTCTCTCTCTCTCTCGTCGCTCTATATCTCGAATACTTAATGAAAACTTACTAAATAAAGAAAATAAACGTTAAAATGAATACAAAAACTAAATAAAAATGAAAATAAATAAATAAATAGAAACAAGGAAAACCTAAAAGTTTACATACATATTTTTATTTGTTGATGGATGAATCAAGTGGCTTTTAATTTAATATGCAAAGGCAGAAAGAAATTCAGTTTTTTTTTTTTTTCATTTTCTAAATGAGATAATAACGCGATAACACTGGCCAAAAGAGTGCGTAAACTTGTCATTTTTTATGTGTTTTTTTTATACAAAAAAGGGCTCTAAAGAGGAAGTTCAATTTAAAAAATACCACGTTCAGCTGCTTATTTTTATTTTTTTTTATTATTATTATGCAGGGGCAGGCATGGTGTACCGCTATTTAAGGAAAACCTACAAAAACAGTAGTATGACTTCAATTGTGAATTCAACTGCTTGTTGAGAAAGCTTACAATTGTACGCTTAGACAAGTATTTTTTTTTTGTATATTTTTTTTATTGTATTTAATTTAATAGAATCAAAAGTTCAAGGGGTTTGTTTTTGTTATGCTTTCTCAAGCAATAATAAATAAAATCGTTATTTATCATTCATTCTATCAAATGACTAATGTTTTGATGTCATTCTATTACATTTCCCCACGTTTATGTTGTGAAAATATTGTTGGCACTACCATTTCAATGTTTACAATTTGGTTTGTTAACTCGTACATGACAAGTTTACATGTTGAACTATATGTATGGCCTGTTACATATCATCAGCAACACTCAAAAGCCACCATTTTAGTTGTAAGAGCAAGGGAAAGAGAGAGAGAGAGAATATGGGAGGAATCGTAATAAAAACATTTGGCAGTTGGTGTTTATTTAAGGACGAGGCTTGCCATTGTTCGTTTTTTTTGGCTTAAGAATAAATAACGAGTAAATTTTTTAATCGTTTTGGATTTCAGAGTAGAGGAAGTTGCGTCTAGGCAACAGCCAATGGTAAAAATATCACCTAATACTGTGTTCAGACATTCACTTATATTGAGTAAATCGCAATAAACGCCATTATTGAGCTCAATATTTCATATAAAATGTCAATTAATTATTGCTCAATAAATTCATAAATTGTTATAATATTGATTAAAACTTAAATTGCAGCACTGTCATAAGTATGTTCAGTGAGCATATTACAATTTTCCGGAACACTTTCTATTGATATTTGACAACTCAAATGTCAACAACGACAAACAAAACAAAAAAACAAAAACAATGTTGTTGGAACAACCAGTTGTTTTGTTTACCAGCTGTCAAATGAATATTGAATAAGGAGCTGAACTGCGTATATTGTTATGTCGAAACACTTAAAATATTGTAATCAATAAACCGAATATTGACTCAATAAAAGTGTATGTCTGAACATAGTATAGGGGTCTACTAAAGAAAAGCAATGATTTGCGTTACTGAAAAGAAAAAAAGGGAAATAGTTTGTGACAGCCCCTGTGTACCTTAAAAGAAAAATGATGTTTGATGTTCATTGGTCTAAGATTTGCAAGACCAACTCAGTCAAAGGCTCTTTAGTTGTCACCTCATAACGTTCATACATACATACATAATTGGCCATTACAACCCTTCAGTCATTATTACGGCCTAGCTTCTCACACCACTCATGTTGTGTGCGTTAATTTTATACGTGAGTGGCGGAACCTACAGTTTAACGTCGATTCCGAACAACAGATTTTTGAGAAACTTTTTCATGGCAGATGTTATTTACTCTCAGAGTTTTTGCCAGAAATCTGCAGAGAGGAAGACGCCGAAGAAATATTTTTTCATATTTTCATTTTGATGTCTGACCTGGGATTTGAACCGTGGCCTTACATCTAATAAGCCAACACACTACCTACTAGACTACGGCGACTACATATCACGTTTTAGATTAATGTATTGGCAGCCAAAGTCATGTCAACACCGATAGCCATTCGATGTTATATGGGATGGTGACGTGGTTGCCTTTATAAAATCGGTGCACATTCTGCGAGAATGTAGATATAGATTGGGATATCTTTCGTCACTAGTTTGTGATTGAGTAGAAAGGTCACCAGATACGCTCCACACTATGCTATTTGACAGACAGGGTCTGAGTTTCCTCTTGTAGGTGTCTTACATTTGTCTCCTGACCCTTTCCATAGCAGTTCTAAGAACATTACTTTGATTATTCTGCAAAGCTCGTCATTGCTTGATACTTAAGTATGTAGTGTACGTCTCGCCACTGTAGGTTTCGCCACTCACGGATAAAAAAACACACACGTAACGTAAGTGACATGGGAAGCTACACTCAGCCACAAAAGTATACATACGGTTAAAAAATTTCAGACATTTTTTAACCAATTCCTTTTCATTGAAAATCTTTATAATTGTCTGACATCTTTCTTCGATTTTAAGACGGTCTTTTGCATTGGTTCAGAAATTTGTGAAATTTGTTAATCGGATGTATACTTTTGTGGGCCTGTGCAGGGCCACAATTCAATTCAATTTCAGAAATTTTTTAATCAATGCAGAAGACCGTCTTAAAAACGAGGAAACTGTAAAGATTTTTAACGAAAACGGATTGGTTAAAAAATTTCTGAAATTTGTTAACCGTGTGTATACTTTAGTAACTGTGTGTAGGTTGTAATCCTGACTAAAGGGTTTTAATAACCAATTAAGTACGTATGTAACTGATGTTTGCATTCATTTGCATTTGATGTAGCATTGCTTTTAGGCTTCACTGTATATAAGGGTTGCCATTAAGTTATGTTATGTGATTAAAACAAAATGTATTGCAAAGAAATGCCAGAATTTTTGGTTTTTATAAAAACATTTAATTTTTTCTTTTTTTTTTTTTGGCAATTATTTCCAATACTTTTCAGACTGACAGCAAATTTTAAATGTTTCTCTCAAGTGCTTTTTCAGCATATTTATTATTTGTTTGCTTTATTATTTCCTTTGATAACCTTTTATTTCAACAACTGATGACCTTTTCATATGAAAAATAATAAACAAAAAAAATAAATAAATTGCTGATGGTCTTAATAATTAATGCAGACACAGAGGAAAGGAGGGGGCGAGGAGTACCTTAGGGGCTGTATGAATATAAATATTTATAATTGAAAAAAGATTTCGTTTTAAACCACCATCACATAAAATTAAAAATTTTTTTTTTTATTAAAAAAAATCTTGTTATAAAACTTTTTTAATTTTTAAACATGCAATATGGATGAGAGTACTGGCTGGCTGGTGTTATTGAAATATTTATTCATTCAATTCATTGTTTTTTTATATTTTTTGTACTTTTTTTGTTTATTATTAAACAAAAAATGAATTTTAACATCTTGTTGCTGTTTTTTTCTTACTTTTTCTACAACAGATTTATTTCGCAGATTTTGCTCAAATTTTTCTTTCTTTTGTTTTTGTTTGGCATCACTTTACTCTTCCATTTCAGTCACTTTAGACCACCACCAAGCAACCAGCTTGTTGGTGAAATCATACACAGAGAATATGAAATCTACATCATGTTTCTTTTTTTTTTTTGGAAGACAATAATATAACGCCAGCCAGCCGCTTCACATCACAATTTGATAGCATAAGTCATGAAAAATATGTGAAAAATGTTTTCTTCTCCTTCAAATAAATCTCGCAAAAATGTTTCATAAATTTACTTTTCATTTGATTTAATTACCTTGAAATATGTACGTACGCTTTCAGCCCGTCATTTCTAATAATAATTTGCCTCAGTTGTTATTTATTTATAATAAAAAAAAACACAAATTATTTGCTCAAAATGCGAGAAAAAAGCCACCCACCCACTCGCTCGTGTTCAAACATAGAAAAAAAAATATTAGAAAAAAATTTAATTTTTTGTGAGATATTCGCAAGCATTTTAAAAACTATTTACTCATGGTTTTTTTCTTTCTTTTTTTAATTGTTTTTTAAAAACTATTATTTGCCACTTTTTTTTTTCATTTAAAAAAATATTTCTTTCATGAAGAGTTGCTAGGGTCCTGGAACCATATGATCTATACAGTGTATCCCTATACTATTTCTCTCAAACCTCTTTCAATGGCTAAACTTTACATTTTTATTCGGTGCCACCAAAGTCGAGTCCCTGTCCAGCACTTGATGTGCTGACAGGTGTTTTCTTTTGAGATTCATTAATGCCTCCCAGATTCCACGAGAGGTGCGTGTGAAGATAATTTCGAATTTAAAAATCCAAGGCGCAAACCAAAAATTTTAGCAGCGCCACATTTGGCCTTAACAGAGCAAAAATTTGCTCCATACAAAACACAGTTAGCTTTTTAACAGTATCCATCTGAATAGGCTCACTTGTTTAGGACCTAATTTTTGGGTATACACTAGGTCTATAAGTACCATACCACCACATTCAAAGGAAGGTTCCAAATCCTCTTAATATAATCAGAAATATAGTCACATATCAAGTGATCTATATATATGTTCCTCTTACTCCTCTAGGGAGCATAGGGCCGCTTGGTTTCGGTAATAAGAGTTATTTAAGATGTACAGCTTATTAGGCTATAGCGTCCGATCCTGGTGTTGGGGCTATGCAGGCATGCAAATTGCCGGGATTTAACTGTGCAAGTATTAAGGTTATACCGCCCATGGTCGGTCGTCAGAGCCTCGTCAGCGTGACAGGGGACACCAAGTCCTTGAAGACCAGTGGGTGAGGTTGACATTTGGAAATGGAACATAGTACACCTACCCGACTATATGCAAATGATAGTTCAGAGGGTCCTCTTTCGAAACGTGGTAGTGGGATAGCTAGAAAATGACTTGTGAAAAAATCGATTTTTGACTCTGCTGAAATTGTTGGTTTGTGCCTTGGGTATTTAATTCGAATTTATCTTCACACACATTTCCACAAGTGTATTCTGATAATTCATTCTCACCATCACGGAATCTATAGGTTCACTTCAAAACTTTAGTATGATGTTTACAGTGTCAGTAAGAATATGTCCCCGCCTAGTAATTGTTTCCTTCCAACCAGTGGTGTTGTGCTAATTTTTTTACCGGAACGCATATATATAATTATATAGACAGGGCCGATCCTGGGTAGGCGGCCGCTCTATGCGGTCTCATGTCCCAAATTTAATGACGGGGGTGATTTTCCATAATCCTGGCGGCGGCGTTTTTTTATTCCTCATGTCCCAAATTTGACGACGGGCGGAGGGAGATTTCCCCCAATTTTATTACAATAATAGGGCCGTTTAATAAAAATTAGTTAACAAATTATAAAATACGCTTAGTAGATACTCAAACAATATTACATAAATATTTTTAACAATACATGAAAACACTAATGGTTTTTATAAAATATTCCAAATAGGATTATGTTCAGGATCAGCCAATTCTCGTTATCAGAAATCATCTTTAGTTCCGGAACGCGTTCCTGTCCAAAAAGGAAGTACCGGAACGACGTTCCGGAGCATTCCGGCTCGACAACACCACTGCTTCTAACATACTTTAATGCAGCACAGATTCCAAGTATGTGTTCTTGTAATTTGATTTACCCATACCATCCCATTGGGCTTGAAGCAATATATGTGCTGTTAAGATGTTGTTATTCCCAGACAACTTTTAGGATAGCCTAATGCATAATTGAAATATATTTGCTTTGCGAAAAGTCTCTGCCTCTTTTCATTTTTCCCTAGGCTGTTTATACATTTCCAAACTTCTATACACTCCATAGAAAGATTCTCACTCCATAAGCAGTGTAGAAGCTTCCCTTCTCTTAAGCTGATTAGCCTGTTCAGTGATGATGAATTTTCTCAAAAACTAGGTTTCAGTTTCTAGCAAAAGCTGTAGGAGAGCATGAAAAGTTCTCGACTTTAACTGTAGGTTCCACCTTTCATAGATAAAATTAACACAGACAAAATGAGTGGTGTGGGAAACTAGGTTGTAGTCCTGACGAAACGGTTATAGTGAGCAATTAAGTAAAGAAACAGGCAAACATTCAATATAGTCGAGAATGTGGGTATCAAAGAGCCACTAATGGGTCTTGGTATGTATTTCACCTCGGAACTAGGCGGCAATTGTCTGAGAAAATCGGTGTCAGGGGGTACTTTCCCAGAAGGACACAGGGTCGTACTTTCGCCTCAGTAGTTATGTGATCTTGCATTCACAGATACTTCGAAGCCAAGGGAAGGAAGGTTGTTTAAAACGCAGAAGAGGTATCAATTGTGATCATAGACAATTTCCTAATAATCATCAACGCTCTCATGCCGTCCGCTTTTAGGGTATTTTGCTTCATGGCCATCTTACAAGGGTCGTGACATCAAGCCGGAGTTGATTCTTTTCTCCAGAAGCTACAAAGTGGAGAATTTTATGCTGCCTAGTTGAATAGGGTTGAGCTAAGGCTCTCTGGAGGAGCTAAGGCGCCGATCCTGGTAAGCTTTTGAATGGGAAATTAACCTGAAAGGAAAAAAATTGATATTTTTTATTAAATTTTCATTTACTGACCTTTGTCTTTTAAGGTTGAGCTAAGGCTCTCTTGAGGAGCTTAGGCTCCGATCCTAGTAACCTTTTGAATGGCAAATTAATCTGAAAGGAAAAAAATTGATTTTTTTAATTAAATTTTCATTTACGGACCTTTTGTCATCCTAGTAAATTAAATTTTATAGAAATTCGTACAAAAATAGCTGAACAAAAAATAGCTAACAATCGATTGTAAACCCAGTAACACTATTATTTTCTCTATGCACACAGTATTTCTTTGAGTGTAGTATTTTGATTAACTGTATCGATTATTATTGTTGTTCTATTTTTTGTTTAACCCCCTCCAGTTCTATTCTGAATGCTTTTGTTTCTCTTTGATTTCTTGTGTTGTTGTTATTTTTCAAAGCTCAGCAATAATAAACAACCAACAAAAGCAGACCTTTAACCTCAAAATGTCAATTTCACACACAATACAACAACAACAACAGAATACACTCACTCACTCATCAAAAACATAGAAAATTATCTTTTCATGTTGTGTTGTTTTTGTTGTTTTTTGCTAGTTTTGAAAATTCTTTTTTTTTGCATTTTTGTTTTGTGTTTATAACAGCTTAACTAGATAAAAAGCTTAAAACAAAAATAACAAACAGCCCCCATAATGCAAAAAAAACAGCAACAAAACTTTTGTAATAGTTTTGGATACTTTACCCTGCGCATCTCTTTTTAAACACAAAATCCTGAGCCTTCTCTCTCTCTCTCTCTGTGTGTGTGTTATCTAATGTATGTGTCATCTTTTATCATTTAATACCGTACTGTTGGGAGTAAGAGCCAGAGAGATAGAGAGGAGAATGATGGTGGGTTTTATTGCTTAAGTTACCTCGCCTGTGTTTTTGATTTAATTTTTTGCGTGTTTGTTTTTGTTTTTGCTGTTTTCAAAAGGGTGCAGTTATTTTGCAAGCATAAAAGCAAGTTTATGGGGGTAGAGGAGGAGTCTGTGTTTAGTGGATATGCGAGCCTATACATATATAGATGTGTGCGTGCGTTAATTTTTAAGCATTTGTTTTACGTGCCGAATACACCAACTACCGGCTTTGTTTTCTTCTTTCTTTTTTTCTCTCGCTCTCTCTCAGTTTTCTGTTTTTTTATTATTTGATGACCCCATAGTAAACAAAGCAAAGGGTAGCCACTCGTTTTTTTTTTTTTATTTATTTATGCTTGCGTTAGGTGTTTTAAAGGGGAGTTACCACACCATATACATACTGGGGTGTATTGTGTGGTGGGGATTTTATTCAAAAAAACGTATTGTATTGTTATGCGAGTTGCCTTGACTACCAGTTGAATTTATTACAACTTTTTCTTTAGTAATTTTTGTACGTAAAATATAGGCTGTATATACTGTACTTATATTTTATTTTATGAAAAGGGGGGCTTAAATATTTACAAACCAACGGGGGTTGTTTTTAATAGTGATTGATCAATATTGTGTTGTATTATTATGTTAAAATGAAACAAAAAAATCTTATATTATTACATAAAATTTGTCTACCATTTTGCTTGCCAAGTATTTCGTTTTTCTTTGAAATTTTTGTTATAAAGCCAACGGCTTTTTTATGGGTCGCAAGTAATACAATAAATTTCCATCACAATTTTTTTTTGCTTCTTTCTTTCCTTTCCTTCTTTGCATTTTAAGTGTGGGTATTGGAATGGCGCCGGATTTTGTAAATAAAAAAAATAAAAAAAACTTGGAAAGGTAACCAATTTCCTTTTTTTTTCACTTGTCAAGTCAATAAAATTGAAATTTGGCTTGTAATTCAAATTGTTTTTGAAGAAATAGAAAAACTGTAGAGACTATTAAGTGTTTGTCAATCACATAAAGGCCACTTTGAATATTAAAGTTTTGACGTACAACCAACGAACGTTATTCCTATAAGAAGCCTTAAGAAATATCCTTCTAAGTAAATTTTTATAAGTCCTGTATTAATGTCTGCGTTTCGTTGTCTATGTACATCCAGGTATCTCTCTTCCACGATTGCTTTCTGAATTTTAGTGGATAGTTAATCCTTCTGTTAAACATAGAGCGAAACTAAAAGGCGGACGAACTGGCACGGAAGGGATCGTAGATGTCTGAGGAGCAGACAATAGAGGGGATACATGCGGCTCGACAGGAATAGTTTTCCAAATTGGAAAAAGCAGCATAAAGTTCAACAAACTGTGGGCGGCCCGACATACCTGGTTGCCGAATTTCAAAACTCCTGTGTCTAGCAGTGGACAGAAAAAAAACCAGGGAACTACTTGAGTTAAAAAACAGTGGACAGAAGGCAAACCAGGGAACTACTTGAATTAGATAAGACAATGGTTCGCATTCTAAATTTTAACAGGACACTAGCCTATGGGCAATTTCGCTGACAAGCTCCGTCTGCACCTCCAGGATTACTGCAGAAACTTTGTGTGGTCCTTTGGCCCATGATGGATAGGAGGAGACGTACCAATCAACTTTTCAAACTTGATCGCAATGTCGCCTGTCCCTGGGCGTAGATAGACATGCGATCGTTGACAGTTTTGAATTGATTGCTGCTGGTTCTTCTGCTCCGCTTCGCAGGTCCTGTTGCTGCTGCTGTTGTTTATGTGCTGGTCCAAATCGCCCCTCTCCCTTTTAGTCATCATACCCGTCATCGCCGCTGCCTACCTAGCTACTAGCCATACTTATGGGAAGAAATGCGGAAGGACTGCAGCTGTCGTCAAACGATTACTGCCAACGTTGTGGGTCTGCTGTTATTCACTTTCTTTGCTAGTGCCCATCTCTCGCAAGGTGCACATTTAGGTTATTTGGCTCTCCATTGCTTGTCAACTTAACGGAGTTATCATCCATTGATATCAAGGATATAGCTTCGTTTATGAGAGTTTCAGGCTGGTTTCCAGCTTAGGGATGTCGTGCTTTTAGTGTGCAGCCCTTGCGCAGACCAACTTATTCGATGAGTTCAATGGAATTCGATTAATAAAGGGACTGCGCTTACCTGTGGCAATACAAGGGGCCGCTATGCGTGCTAAAGTGAGCTTTGATATCAAACCTAACCTAACATTTGTTGTATGGTAGGAATATTTCCATCCGTTTCTGGAGTTTAGCACGGTAAAACCCCATATTTTCTTATTGCTGGTATTCGGTTTTCTAAAACCTTGAGCCTGTTTTAAAATACTTCTCGTTTTTAGACGAATAGGCTGAGGAAATTGGTTTTCATTTAAATTTTTATTTCAAAGATTGTAACTGTTTCGGTCGCTTTATGCGTAAGTCGCCAACATTGTGTTTTACATGGCTGTTTTGAAATGTACTACAAGTGAAGGCTAAACTGACGTTAATCTTACGGTTATTGTTTCATATTTATTTTGAACAGAAAAATACTCATAGCAAATGAAATACTTTTAAATGCCATTCAAGAAATTATTAAAACGTCAGCCATGCAGGCAGGCTGGCAAACACTCAGGCTGGCATGTGTTTAATATTTATTTTTTGTTTCGTATTCTTAATCCAGAGGAATTTTGAGATTTCTTTTTCCTATCAAATCATATTCATTCTGGTTTTTTTCCTTTTTGCTCTTGTCTCAAGTAGGAAATCACAACAAAAACAAAAAACAAGCAAAATACCTTTACAGTCACATTCACTGTTCCATTTACATTCGCATCTTTGTTTTCCCCTCTCTAGGTAAGAACAGAAGAAAAAAAAAGAAAATGAAAGAGAAAAAATTCTTTTTTATTGGGAGCAGGTAGTCTCAGTCGTCAGACAGACAGACAGACTAGCGAGAGTTGCTTGAATTTATTTATTTTAGACCTCATGTTGTGTTAATTGTAGGCGTCGGGTTAAATTTATTGAACAAAAATAAAGAAGGGGACATGTTTCTTTTCTTGTTTTGGTATGGAATTCTTTTCTGTTTTCTTTGTTTTTTCCCCTTCCAACATTTTAATGAACCGCCATAGAATTGAAAAAAACGAAAAACAATCTAAGCAGTCATGTCTACTTCAATGGCTATTCAACATTCCATAGATCAAAAAAAAGGAGCACGATTTCAGTTTTTTTAACGCGTATTATCTCAAGTAATTAACGTGAAAATGAGGTGTAAATTATAGAAACATTTCATTTCATTTCATTCTAATAGCCATTACCAACACAAAGATAAGACAGAAATTAAGATAAGAAAAGGTTGTATTGTGTTGTGTTTTTCTCTTAAGAAATCCTTCCTTTCTCTATTCGGTGTCTAAAATTTGTAGTTTAGATGGACAGACCAACCATGCTAGTAAACATAGAGTCAACCAGTTGTCTAGAGAAACTCTGAAATTTGCTGGGTACTCTTTTTCTATAGAACGAAACAATGGAGCTGGCATAGGGTTTCTATGGGTTCTGGCATTGCAATCTTTGTCGACTTTACTTGGGAGCAGGGGTATAGGCATCGACACTAATAGACGAATATCAAAAAAATTCAAGTTATCGTCCAAGAAATGCAAGTTATCGTCTAAAAAATGCAAGTCATCGTCCATAAACTGCAAGTTATCGTCCAAAAAATGTAAGTTGTCGTCTAAAAAATGCAAGTCATCGTCCATTAACTGCAAGTTATCGTCCAAAAAATGCAAGTTATCGTCTAAAAAATGCAAGTCATCGTCCATGAACTGCAAGTTATTGTCCAAAAAAGTACAAGTCACCGGGAAAAACAACGCTAGTCATCTACCGACAAAAATATGCAAGTCATTGACCGAAAAATGCAAGTTATCGTCCAAAAATGTACAAGTCACTGGCAAAAACAATGCTAGTCACCTACCTACAAAAATATTCAGGTCATTGACCGAAAAATGCAAGTTATCGTCTAAAAAATGCAAGTCATCGTCCAAACTGCAAGTTTTCGTCCAAAAAAGTACAAGTCACCGACAAAAACAATGCTAGTCACCTACATACAAAAATATGCAAGTTATTGACCACAAAATGCAAGTCATCGTCCAAAAAAATGCAAATCATCGTCCATAAACTGAAAGTTATCGTTCAAAAAAGTACAAGTCATCGGCAAAAACAATGCTAGTCACCTACCTACAAAAATTATCAAGTCATTGACCGAAAAATGCAAGTTATCGTCTAAAAAATGTAAGTCATCGTCCAAAAACTGCAAGTTATCGTTCAAAAAAGTACACACCACCGGCTTAAAAAATGCTTGTCACCTACCTACAAAAATATTCAAGTCATTGACCGAAAAATGCAAGTTATCGTCTAAAAAATGCAAGTCATCGACCAAAAACTGCAAGTTATCGTCCAAAAAAGTACAAGTCACTGCCAAAAACAATGCTAGTCACCTATCTACAAGAATATTCAAGGCATTGAACGAAAAATGCAAGTTATCGTCTAAAAAATGCAAGTCATCGTCCATTAACTGCAAGTTGTCGTCCAAAAAAGTACAAGTCACCAGCAAAAACAATGCTAGTCACGTATCTACAAAAATATTCAAGTCATTGACCGAAAAATGCAAGTTATCGTCTAAAAAATGCAAGTCATCGTTCAAAAATTGCAAGTTATCGTTCAAAATAGTGCAAGTCAGCGGCAAAAAAATGCTAGTCACCTATCTACAAAAATATGCAAGTCATTGACCGAAAAAGGCAAGTCTTCGTCCAACAAATGCAAGTCACCTATCAAAACAATGCAAGATATCGACCCAAAAAATGCAAAATGAGAATTTCAAGAGCTCAGCGGTGGAACCGATATCCGTAAAGGTATTAACTAAGTTTGGTGTTATTGAAAGCAAGAAAAGGTGAAACCAATATCTGGTTATTGAACGCGGTGGAAAGAAAGAAGGCAAGATTTAAAATGGCAAAGAATTCCGATAACTTGCCTGGATTTTCTCAATGCGAAATTGGGGAGTACACGTTCAAACGTATTAAGGTTTATTTTCTTTTTCTTTTGTTTCTTTAACGGTCTTACATAACCTATGCTCTGCAATCATATCATTAAGACGCTTAAAAAACTATTCATTTAACGTAGCATTTAAACGCTGTATTGTAGTCCATTTGAACGTTGTATTAAAGTCTATATGCAGCAGCAATTATAAATTCAAAGCGTTTAGTCGGATTTAATAGCTCTGATAACGTAATACGTCATTATGTTTTAACCTCCAGCAGATTGCTTTGGTATTAAAAATGATTTGTTTGCTTTTTTATTTCATAAAAATTGTCTTTCTGCGGCTTACAACAGCATCACGTTTCACATATTAATTCGTAGATTTTTTGAAAGAAAAATTTAATCCGTTTGGTGGAGGTATTTTCAATTTATTCAAGAAAACCTAGGTCATTGTGTATCCATAGCGCTCAACAAGCCATCCAGCGTATGTGTACTCGTACATATATAATTTGTTTGTGTGAATACTTTTCCTTAACACATCTCAAGTGTTGAGAAATTTCCGCTGCCATTAATCTTGAAACAGTTTTACGGGAAACGTTTTGGAGCCGTTACTTAAAAAATGATTTTCTTTTCCCAGCTGCAAGACTTTTGGCTGCTCTGTAAAGCAATAGCAATCAAATTTGCTGCATCATCCTCAGCGTCATCATGTTTATCGCCAAATGCGAGCGTTACTTACCACCACTGCGCCCTTTCTCAAACACATTAAATAAAATGAATTTGCACAAACAGCACACAGAGTCAGTCCACATATTCAAACCCCAGAAATAAAGCAAGTCAAGTCATGCTGCCACAATATAATACCCGTAGATGTGTGTGTGGTATGTTTGACTGTGCAACACATGAAATATTACCATATTTGGTGGAACGAACCGAACAACGCCAAACCTTTAGCAGACACACTCACAACACAACACCAAAGTACACTGTACCAGAGCAAAAGAGATTGTGTCCAAAAAGTAAATCAAAAAACGGAAAGAAAAAGGGGAAGAAACTGATAACAAAGTCAAGTAAAGGTGGTAAAGGTGTACCAGAAACCAGAACAACATTGAGCAGAAAAAGAAAGAAAACAAAAAACACACGTTACACTCAAAGATAAACACAAAAGAGCGGAGAGTGTAGTGGCACACTGTAGGAGGAAGATGTTTTACCACTTACCATCATCATTCGCATTAGGCTTGTGGGATCAGGATTTTTTTATTCTTCTTTTTTGAGTTTCTTCTCAAAGCACATCTACGTAGAAGAAGAAACTTGTTCTTTATCATTGAAAAGTTGACTGTCCGTTAAGCCTACCAAAACCAACCAACGTACACGTTCTTCTTGCAACATCATCCCATACACACTTCTTCTTTTTTTCTGTCTTTTGAAAGTGTTGTTTTCATACATTTCATCACGTTTCTTCATTAAATCTTCAGTTTCTTATGTTTCGCTTGTAATGCAACGAAATTAATTTGAATTATGCTTTGGAAACGTGAAAAATGGACAAAAAAAATTTGCAAAATTTTACTTCTACATCCAGAATTTCTATGGAAATTCTCAATGTCAAGGAAGTTTTTGCCTACAATCTTATCGGATAATTAGGATTTCTAGGTTTCTTCAACATCCTTCTAAACTGAACGGCTTATATCGCCTAAAAAATGCAAGTTATCGACCAAAAAGTGCAAGTTATCGCCAAAAAATGCAAGTTATCGCCCAAAAAAATGCAAGTTATCGTCCAAAAAAAAAAATACAAGTTATCGTCTAAAAAATGCAAGTTATCGACCAAAAAATGCAAATTATCGCCCAAAAAATGCCAGTTATCGTCTAGAAAATGCAAGACAGCGTCCAAAAAAATGCAAGTTATAGTCTAAAAAATGCAAGTCGTCGGCCAATAAAGTGCAAGTCGCCGTTCAAAAAGTTCAAGTCATTGGACAAGAAATACAAGTCATCGACATAAGAAATGGAAGCCATCCACAAAAAAACGCAAGTCATCGACAAAGAGACTGCAATGTGACAGTTTTGCCTGATTTATATGGAAGACTTTTTTTTGCTCATTTGATGAAAACAATTAGCTTCGTCGCCTATATCTCTGGTCTTAAGCAATGTCCGACCGTAGGGAAACCTGTTTTGGAATCCTTGAAGCCATGGCTCTCCAGCTAGGCTACAAGTCCATGTCTTATTTGATTGAGTTCCATTTAAATAAAACACTTTTTACTGATTTGAAGAAAACAATTGACTTCGTCGCTTTTATGTCTGGTTCCAAGTAAAACGCCCGCTTGTAATGAAACCTGTTTTGGAATCCTTGATAGCAGGGCTATCCAGCCCACTAGGTCCATTTCCCCCACAAGTTAATTTATACAGAGCACTTTTTTATCATTTGAAGAAAGCAATTAGCTTCGACGGTTAGATCTCCTGTCCCAAGGGTTACCTGACCGTAACGAAGAAAAAAATAGGTATCCAGTCCACTAAATTTTTTAAATTTGATCGAATTTTACTTGGTTATATAGAGGACTTTTTTGTTCTTATACGACATAAGCTCGTAGAGAAAAAGGTGCCAAACATAGAAAACTTACCGGAGAATTCAATAGTTGCGTCATGCCTAGTCAGTTTACTGCGTTCTACCATTGTCTAGAATATCACTAGGTTCTGGTACCTCAGTGGCAGACAGCCATTAACCGTCTTGCAAATCGTTGGGTTAGAATCCAGTACTCTATCAGTAATCTTTGACAAATCAGATGAGAATTTAATAAATTTTTAAGGTAGCAATATAACAAACTTTCTTCTTTGCATCCAGCTTTTATTGACAAGATTCCAAAAGATTTTTAAGTACATTGACTAGGAGAACCTCAGCAAATTTCATTAATTTATTGAATTTTTGCTCAGTTGACCTATTTTGATCCCCTTCTACGAAGCGTATAATTTTATTTTCTTTTAAAAAGCCGTTGTTCATTATTTCTAATACCCTTTAATTACTGATAATGATCTCACAGTTATCGTTCTTGTGTTTATGTACCCGCCTAATATTGTTCTCTTTTGTTTTGGATTCGTATTATTTTTTTTAATTATTGCCATACGACTTGTATAGTATATGATGACACATATATACACATATTATTGTGTATGTTTTTTAGTACAAATTCTTGTTTAATTAATGAATAAACTTTTGTATTTTTTTTATTAAAATTAATTACTTTTTTTTTTTGTCCAAAAAAACATTTACAAACTGAGTAGAACATGTGTTTATCTGACTCATTAGCATTTCAGACTATTAATCTTTCATATATGAACGCATATTACTGAACGCTGAGCGTTGCTTGCTAGTGGTCAATTAAAAATAAAACAGCATATGTCACTCACATATTTCATATTTCATTACTTTCATTCATAATATTTTTTGTTGTTGTTGTTATTGTTCTTGCTAATTTATGCTTTATTAAGAAGGAATAAGAATAACAGAAAATATCATACACTCATGTAACTGCATGTACAAGTATATGTGCTTGTGGGTGTATGACGCGCTGCCAACTTCTTTATTATTTACCATCATGACACGTAATGTCCAAAAGAATGCACAACATTTCCTTGTAAAAATATTTCCCAAACAAAAAAATGCATGATACACTTCATACACTAACACAAATGCATAGTATAATTGAAACTCAATTACACTCTCTCTCTTTCTCTTCCTCTCTATGGCTCTGTACACTTAATTAGTAATACAATAACAAAAAATTTATGCCGTAAATTCGTTGTACAATGTTTAATGTAAACACGTGCGTACTCATTACTCTATTGTTGGCATAGTTGTTGTTGTTGTTATTGTTATTATTACTTTAACTAATCATAGTGATACAAAGTATTTGAGTGAGTGTGTATTACTGTTTATTGTTGTTACTTTTTATTTCGGACTTCCTTCCCTTTAAATAAATAAACAAACGACACAATTACACTCAACGAAAAAAAGTTTATGAAAACATTGGGTGGAGAAAAACTTTCTAATTTTTTAATACCACAACAACAGACGACACTCCATAAAGTTTGGCAATATTGTGCTGATTTTTTTCTATTTTTTTTGTGTTGATTGATATTTAATTTTGTTTAAACAAAAGAAAACCTTAAAAGAATTTCAAAGAAATATTGAATTCTGTTTATTGTGCGTAAATTTTTAGAAAGAAAGTCGCGTTTAATTGTATTAAAAGGTTATTTACCTTGGGCCATAAACAAAGTGTTACAATAAAGAGAAATAAACAGAGAAGAATAGCAAAAGAAAGGTGACCATAAAAATTCGAAAAATAAATGCTGTTTACGATATTGTTTATTAGGAGGTGTAGCAATGTATTCACAACAAACTTGGATGGAGCTTCTTTGAAAAACCGATATAATGCACTACCTTGATGTACACAATAATTGGCCAGACCAGATTGGACACCCATAAAGAAGTATAGAGTCTTTTCTGCGATTTGGGAGCAGTATTCTTTGACTTTGTCTTAGCCCATCTAAATTGGGACCAGAGTCGCCGTAGTCTAGTAGGTAGTGTGTTGACTTACTGGACGTAAAGCCAGGGTTCGTACCCCAGGCTAGACATCAAAAACAAAATACAAAACGTATTTCTTCGGCGACTTCCTCTCAGCAGATTTCTGGCAAAAACTCTGAGAGTAAAATAAACTACCATGAAAAGTTTCTCAAATCGGAGTCGACTTTAAACTGTAGGCGGTCCCACCACTCATGATAAAATTAACACACACAACATAAGTAATGTGAGAAACTAGGTCGTAATCCTGACTGAAGGGTTGTAATGGCCAATTATGTACGTATGTTGGGACCAGAGATATAGAAAAGAGAACGTGTTCTGTATAAATGAGGCTCAATCGGATGAAAAATTAATTTTTTTTGGGAAATGGACGTAGTGAGCTGGATAACCATGGTATTAAGGATTCCGAATCAGATATCCTTAGGATCGGACGTAACTTCGGACCGGAGATATAGGCACCAAAGCTACACACAGTTACTAAATTATACATACGGTTAAAAAATGTCAGAAATTTTTTAACTAATCCGTTCTCGTCGAAAATCTTTATAGTTCCCTTGATGTTAAGACGGTCTTTTGCATTGGTTAAAAAATTTTTGAAATTGAACTGAATTGTGGCCCTGCACAGGCCCACAAGTTATGCATCCGATTTACAAATTTCACAAATTTCTGAACCAATGCAAAAGACCGTCTTAAAATCGAAGAAAGATGTCAGACAATTATAAATATTTTCAACGAAAACGGATTAGTTAAAAAATTTCTGAAATTTGTTATACGTATGTATACTTTTGTGGCTGAGTGTAATTGTTTTTTTTTTTTTTTTTTCAAACGAATAAAGAAAATGTGCTTTGTGTAATGGAGCTAAATCGAATAAAACATGGCCCTGCAGGGGAAATGATCCTAGTGGGCTGAATACCAATTGTATCAAGAATTCCAAAACAGTTTTCGTTGCGGTCGGTTGTTACTTGGGACCGGAGATATAGGCAACAAGGCTATGATCAATAAAGGATCTTGCGAATAAATAAATTTCCATTAAATACTGAAGGTTTCTGGGTTTTGAAGCAGTGGAAGTTTATAAATTTCCTGTCCAGAATGGCAACAGAACGCTGGATTTAAGCTGAATTTCCTCCGGTAGGTGTATAAAGCTGCATTTTAACAAGTTTACTCTTCTGAATCAAACTGGATAAGAAGAGGACCAATTCGCATCTCTCTTTGAATAGCAAAAAAGCTATCAATTGTACTACTACAGTCCTTAGAAGTCATTGGCTGATTAGTAGTCATTTAAGTTTGTAAACTTTCCTGGTTAGAATGGCAATAGAACCCTGATTAAAGCTGGATTTCTTCCGGTAGGTGTATTAAGCTGCATTTGAACAAGTTTACTCTTCTGAATTAAACTGGATAAGAAGAGGACCAATTTGTATCTCTCTTTGAATAGCAAAAAAGCTATCAATTGTACTACTGCAGTCCTTAGAAGTCATTGGCTGATTAGTAGTTATTTAATCGAATCAACATTCTCTCGTATGGCTTCTGCGCGGGCTGTGTAACTAAGGAAGGGAAGACTACTTCCCATTATGTGTCATGATGTAGCGGAGGTTCTTGGCGTTTTATTTGCAATCATCTTTGACCAATATTTCTAAAATGAAAATTACCTTAGTACATACATAATTGGTCATTACAACCCTTCTGTCAGGATTACGACCTACACTGAGCGCCAAAAGTGATTAAACACCACAGAAATAATTCATTTTCTTAGGATAGCGAGAAAAGTAAAATGAGAATAGTCGAATAAATTTCCAAAAATAAAAACGTTGATTTATTACTTATAAAATGTTAAAACAAAAACAACAATTCATGATAAAGGAACTTTTTTTTATACTTAAGAACAAAACTGTTTTATACTTAAGAACAAAAGTGTTGACTCAGTTATGGCGCTCAGTGTAGTTTCTCACACCACTTATGTTATGTGTGATAATTTCATACATGTGAGTGGCGGGACCTACATTTTTAAGTCGACTCCGAACGACAGACCTGTGAGAAGCTTTTCATGGCAATTTTTTTTTTACTCAGAGTTTTTGCCAGAAATCTGCTGAGGGGAAGTCACCGCAGAAATATTTTTTCATATTTTCGTTTTGATGTCTGACCGGGGTTTGAACCGAGGCCTCACGTCTAATGAGGCAACACACTACCTACTAGACTACGGTAACTGCCTATATTATTTTGAAATCGAAATGATTTCTGTATGTAGGCTCTAATATGACCATAACCTCTCTGTTATAAAGGGTCCGCCAAATAACTTTTTTTTTGAAAATGCTTTAAAAAAAAACCACTGAATATTTTCTCAAATTTCTTTTTTTATTTGAAAGTACAATCCTTCCGGTTAATAATGGATAATAATTTCATTCAAATGGCTGCCTCGGCTGGCCATGCAGTAGCCTACACGATCGGTCCAATTTTTAAGCACATTATCGATTGTGTGCAGCTGTATTTCACCAATGGCTTCACGAATATTGTCCTTTAAAGCGTCAATCGCCGATTGCCTCTGGCTTGTCGGCGTAACACTTGTCTTTGACGGCACCACCCCACAAATAATAGTCCAACGGTGTCAAATCGTAGCTCCGAGGTGGCCAAACGACATCAGCTCTGCGGCTGATAATGTGATCTTCAAAAACAGGTCGCGCAAACCATCGAGTGTAGCTTCGGCTGTGTGGCACGTAGCGCCGTCCTGTTGAAACCAAATGTTGCCAATATCCTCCTCTTCAATTTTTGTGAACAAAAATTCGTTCAACATGGCCCCGATAACGATCTTCATTGACTGTAACGGCCACTGCTTGCTCATTTTCGAAGAAAAATGGCCCAATTATGCCTCTGGACCAAAATCTGCACCAAACAGTGACTCGTTTTGTGTGCGTCGGCTTTTCAATGTATGCGTGCGGGTTGCCTGTGCCCCAAATGCGACAATTTTGCTTGTTTACATACCCGCCAAGATCAAAATGAGCTTCATCTGAAAAGATGATTTTTTTCTGGCAAAATCGGCATCTTCTGTAAGTCGATCGCAGGCCCACTTAGCGAAGCGAAAACGCATTGGATGGTCCATATTCGATCAGCGGAAGGATAAAACTAATTATCTGTCAAATCAGACATGAGCTAAGTGTTACCATTCACGAAATAAGCTCTAGTTGAAAAAAAAAACGTTAGATGGCGGCCTCGATATATGTGGGACCTTACCAATTAGCAGGTGTCCATTGCCGTACCTAACCTAACTTTCTATAGAATAAATTTCATATTACGTACATTTAAAGCGTTTTTGTATCGCTTTTTACGGCTAAAATTCTTTTTTAAAATGAAATTAGCTTTTTGTACCCTCTTTATAATAGTGTCAGCTTTTAATTTAAATGATCATTTCAACGCTGCTCTTCTTAAATCATCATTTTTACCCCCCACATGGCAATGAACATGAAATTTGAAACGCGCTCATACACATCTTTTGTTGTTTTATTTGCTGCTGTGGCAAAAATAATTGATAGACTGCCTCACTAGACTAGATTAAATGGCAGCAAAATGAATAGAAAAAAACAAAAAAAGAAATAAAAAACATACCGTAGCAATTAAAAACCACTTTAAAGCAACAAAAAAAACTAAAAAATTTAGAGGCGTTTCAGACATATAAACGACGGCCCCACCAAGTGTGTAATGAGCCACATTAAACGCTACTACTTGACTTGACTCTTGTTTTCTAACACTTTAACACACAGTAACACTTTGGTAATCATAATTTTTTTTCTTTTTCCGGACAAGATTTATGAGGAAATCTTAAATACTTTAAAGAATTTTCTTTTTTATTGAAATTTTGTATTGTTTTTCAAGTAATTGCGAGAATTTTCATTTTTTCAAAAGCGAAAAACATAAATCATAGAGGCCTGTTAAAATATTGTGACACTTTACTTGTTAATGCAACCAGACTTTAATGAATTTATTGTGAAAATATTTAAAAAGAATGCTAAGGAGATAAGTAAAGGGTTAGCCATTTATAGGTTTCAAAATCAAAGTTAAATAAAATGCACAGAAAGCCGGGAAAACCAACTAAATTTGGGAGAAATGGTGGAGACAGTATTTATGGAGTGTCAGCAGTCATCAAGCTTTGCTACAAAGAAATTAATTAAAGGGAAGGGAAGTTCAATAAGACATGATCAAACAGGTGTTGACAGATCTCAACAATGCAAAAACTCGCGACATCAAATCAAGCAGATGCAGGCATTTATAGTCGGATAAAATAGTGTGGACAAATTTGGCTAATGAAACGGCCAGGAATTGTCAACCTTGGCTATAAAGAAAGCATTTAAAGGGAAGGGAAGTTCGATGAGATATGGCCATATATATATACGTCTTCGAGTGTGCACGCTGGCAGAGCTATCGCTCTGTACTGACGTCAATAGCTGGAACGATCAAAGCCGCTAATATTATCGGGGTTATGACTGCGAGTAGTGAAAATTGGACCTCGGTAGTGAATTACGTAGAGCGCATCCTGAGACGGAAGAAGAGAGATCTTGAAGCTGCAGAACGAGGAGGCATGTCGGCATAGGTGATACTGTCACACGTGCCTAGCGTAACCGAGATGATGATCTAGACGAAAGGAATAGTGGAGACGCTTAGATGACTCCTCAACTTTCGATTCGCAATCCGGACGCGGATATGAACATGAAGGGGCCAAACGGCCAAAAGGACTCCACTCCGAAGTAATACCACCGTAGTCCCGGAGTGGGCACAAACAAGTACACAGGAGACGAGGGGGGGATTTAGTGGGTGAGGGCCCCACACACACGGAGGATGTGACGACTTCCTCTATGGTCCGGTTAGGTATATTTACCCCTCCTCGGCGGAAAAAAAACAGATCTCAACAATGCAAGAACTCGCGACAGCAAACCAAACTTGCAGGCATTTACAGCCGGTTAGATTAGTGAGGACAAATTTGGCAAATTTGAAACGGCCAGGAACTGTCAACCTTGGCTATTAAAGGGAAGGGGGAAGTTCGATGAGACATGGCCAGATAGACGTTGAAAGATCTCAACAATCTCAAAGAACTCGCGACATCAAATCAAGCTTTCAGGCATTTATAGCCGGTGAGATTAATGAGGACAGATTTGGCCAATGAAACGGCCAGGAATTGTCAACCTTGGCTATAAAGAAAACATTTAAATGGAAGGGAAGAAAGATCTCAACAATCTCAAAGATCTCGCGACATCAAACTAAACTTCAGAGTCGTATAGACAGATTAGTGATGACAAATTTTTCCGATAAAACGGCATTGGTATTGGCAATGCCAATACAAATAATGCCCTGTTGAAGATCCCAGACAAGCTTTTCAGCTATAAAAACCGATCAACAATAGATTTCCATGTGCAAATGGCAGTCACAATAGAAATGCTATTTCAATCAAAGGCTGACATTCCACCTTTTGAAGATCCCGGACAAGCTTCAGCTACAAAAAAAGAGAACAGCAATAGGTTTCCATAAAATAGCAAATAGCAGTCATGATAGGAAGACTACTTGAAGGGAAAATTATCATTTCACCTTATCCGTCATACATATAACACATTTGATGGTAACACTACGAGTCGAACGTTCAATTCTTGAGTGCTCATAGCTGTTGTTGGAAATAACTGCATAGATTTGATGGATCCCCTAAATGACCAAATCCGATCCGAGACATTACTCAGCTGTCCAAGATTTTAATGAAATGATGAATTCTAAAATTTTACGGAACCAGTGCAGTCAGTAGAGGGCTGAAGTCATGCTGGCCTTGCGAAGTTTGGAGAGACAAAAGAAACATTTTACATAAGATAGCTTCAAAGCTAATTCGCTTTTCGTTCGTTATGTTACGGCAGTTGTGCGGAGAGAGAGTGGGAGGAGGAGGATGCCTGCAATCGTAAACCGAAAACAGACAAAAGTTTCACGTCAGACGATTATTCGCGTAGACACAGTCTTTGACGGAATCACAAAATAAAACGTCGTCTAACGGTATTAAATGTATAACATTGATAGCCAATTGCCCAAACGTGAAACTATTCTTTCGGGAAACTTTTTGCGTTGTGTGACTCGTGGTATCGTCGGAATGTAGGCCAAAGAAAGGTCGCTTAACATACGGCCATGTGCCTCAGAATTGACGACAATGAGGCTTCCCAGGAATATTCTTTAGCACATACGACCATAATACACACAAAACTGTTACTTTTTTCAGATGCCATGGATTTCGCACCATCACTTTAGGGGGGTTCATCGAGGCCCATATTCCATAACTTTAGTTGATGACTTAATACGGTGTTCAGATATGCACCTTTATTGCGTAAATCGCAATAAACGGCATTATTGAGCTCAATATTTCATAAAAAATTTCAATTAATTATTGCACAATAAATACGCAAATTGTTATAATATTGAGTAAAACTTAAAATACAGCACTGTCATAAGTATGTTCAGTGGGCATATTACAATTATCCGAACACTTTCTGTTGATATTTGACAACTCAAATGAAAAAATGAAAAAAAAATAAAATCGATGTTGAAACAAGGAGCTGTCAAATGAATATTGAATAAGCAGCTGAACTACGTATATTATTATGACTGAACACCTAAAATATTGTACTCAATAAACCAAATATTGACTCAATAAAAGTGCATATCTGAATATAGTATAACCACCGGGTAAGAAATGCGTTCCATTTCTAAAGAAAATTTTTTACGAAAAACTGGCATTGGAAACCTGTTGCCCTAGCATCCAATAAGAAGATTAAAAGCGTTTTGAATAGGAAGCCGTCTTTAATTGCTGCAATAATGGGAGTTTGAATGGATGGTGGTGCAAATCCGTATGCAAAATGCTCCCTAATAAGCCGTAGTGTAGGTCCAATTGCTGAGTATGCTGTGGAATCAACAAATTCGGTATTTTCGCGACAACTTCAATGACAGAAGCAATATTTTTCGTAAAGTGTGAATAGCGATACTGCACAGGCTTGACCAAATCTGCAGAGCTTTCAGTCTCTTCAGATTTCTTTATAAGTTTGCCAATACCTTGCCCAAAGAGGCGCGCTCAGTGTAGTTGTCGGTGTCATTACGGGGCATTGCATTATGTGTACGCATGCGAGGCGCATTGGTCTTGGACACCTTGCTAACGACTTCTGCAGAAGCTGCAGAGATGAGGAAAAAGAGGAGACTGTCCCTCATCTGCTGGGTACATGCCCGGCTCTTTGCCAAAGAAAAGGAAGTACTTGGGTACTTACTACATGGATGATCTGGAGGAACTGTCAAGGATTGACATTGGCAGCCTGAATCGCTTCATCAGGAACTCCGAGTGGTTTCGAGACTAGGGGATAACGGATGACTGTGGTAGCACAATGGGCACAATGCGGCCTAAGTGAGTCCATACAAAAATTTTTCTTGGATGGGTAGCCACCTCTACCTACTTGCCCAATAGGTTGGTTATGAAGACCATAATCATCCATTAATGCGCTCGGAAGATGACCACTTTTGTGCTATGTTTCCTTCGATTGTCGTAATAAATAAAATTTCAGATGAAGGTTATTTACCAGCTGACAGCCTTTTCAGACTTGCGATTTTAAAGCCACTAAATGGATAACCCTATGATTGGTTTTTTTTTTCTAAATAATTTTTTATCATTTATTACATGGTCGAGCACCAACCAACCAACCAACCCATCCATGATAGCAAATCAAGTCATCACTCTATAAACATTAATAAGAAAATATTTTTACAATCAAATAATAACTCGAGACTACACTTATTGTTGTTGTTGTTGTTTTTGTTGTTTATCCATCATGTGTATATGCTGGCAAAGGCACTCTATAGAAAAGTATGGACACAGCCAGCCAGCCATCCACATACATACTCTGACATTTTCATTTCATTTTCATTTATTGCTTGGGATTGAGTAATTTCCTCTTTTGCTACTCTAATAATTGTAAATGGAGATTGTTTTTCTATGTGTTTTTTTTCGTTTTTTTTTATCCATATCGTATGCACTTTATATTGTTCCAAGTACTACCAGTCAGTCAGTCCGACTATTTACTTATTTTGTTTCTTATTGTACCAGCCATTCAGATGGCTGGCCTAGCCAGCCATTCAGTCTTCTCTGGTGTCAGTGTGTGTGTGTGTGTGCCTAGATTATTGTTGATAAGTTGCATCATATTAAACAAAACAAGAGTAAAATAAGGAAAGAAAAAAACAATTACTAATCATGCCACCACAAATATTAAAAAAGAAAAAATTATTTATCATTTTATAACTTGTAACAGAGAGTGAGTGTTGAATGATTGGAGGCAGTCAATTAAAGGCACCAGAAAAAAAGAAAATGAATTGAAATTATTATTGCATTTCATATGCATAAGCATATGATTATTTCAATAAGCATATCATAGAGAAATGATAATTGCTTTATTTGCATTGTTACACGATCCTTTAACTGAAAATCAAAAGTGTTGTACATAACACAAGAGTGTAACGTTTTCTACTCCAAATCACAGACAACATTACCTTTCGTTTGTCCAGTTTGTCAACTTCTAGAATCTTATTGTTGTTTTGTTATTGTAATTCCAGACTCCTCCTTTTATTTCAATTTTTGAAATTTCTTTGCTTATTTTATTCAAGAGGTTCAAATTATCTTGCCCTAATGGTATTGTTACGTTTTTACCTTTTTAAAAACGTTTAAATATGAGTTCGTTAATTGCAAACCAAGTAAAAACAAATATGCGTTTATTTTCTCTTAAACTCTCTTTATTCTTTACACTACTTTTGTGTGCCACCGTATACAACTTAACGATACAACAATAATTTGTTCTATTTCACACTTCTGTCCGCGTTAACACTAACAACTGTTCGTTAGATCTTCTCTGCTTACAACATTTTTGCAAGCAATACCACTTCTACGTTCAAACCGCAACGCGTCTTCACAAGGCTGACTGAATTCTAACTGACTGCTGCCTGCTTTGTCCAGTCCTTTTATAGTCCGACACAACTAGTCTAACGAACATTCTTGAAGTAGAAGGTTCGTGATATCGCCTTCTCGAGAGCTCTATTCCTAATACATTGTTGTTTGTGTACCTTGCTTACGTTGTCCATCCCTTTTTTTCACATGCATGTTGTTGTTGGTACCAGACGCAACCAGGTTCGTTGTACATATGTGTGTGTGCAGCTTTAGATAATCAACACGTTCATTAGTGTGTATTTGTGTCGTGTGTATTGTGTTGGTATAGCTGGTGTCTTTTGTTTATCGTTTTTATTGTTAAACGATATTAGGTCGTTTCGATTTATGTAACAGTATTATACCTGCAGTGATACTCGTGAACTAATTGTGGTTAATCTCCTTACACTTATTTCACGATCCTCCTACTACATCTCAAAAGTATTGTTCATAGCACTAGAGTGTTATTCGTAATGCTTTCTTCTCCAACTCACTGACACCGTAACCTTTCCTCGTATTTATTTTTCATTTATTTTCGTTTTGTCAACTTCTTGAATCTTATTGTTGTTTTGTTATTGTCTTATTGTTATTATTAACAACGTTCATGATCTATTTAAGTATTCAATGTGGCATGAGCTGTGTATCACTTTGTCCGGCCTGTTGAAAACACATGACGTTAGTGTCCAGAATATCCAATTCAAGCCCAAATAACTTGGTAACCATCCAGTGAATACCTGGTTAACATCGTTGTCAAAGAAATATGGGTCGATGAAGACGCCAGAACAAAATCCATATAAAAATGTGGCTTTTTCCAGATGCATTGTACGCATCGACAATTTTGTTTGTTCTCGTATTCATTTATCAATGATACCTATTCATTGATAAATAAATAAATAGCTGAAGATATTTTTCCAATGAAATTTAGGATCAGTTGCCAACTGCTTTGCAGACTATTCAGCGGGCACACGTTGTTCTCTATAATCGTTTACCTTCAGTTCCTGGGTTTGCTAAATTTTGTACGGATGCAGTCCTAAGTTACGACAAAAATTACCAGAAATTATAGTCTGCGAAATCATAATTGTTGTAAACAAGATGAACACAATAGCTTCCGATTCTCTTGCACGCTCTTACTGAAAGAGGCGATGTTTTTGAAAACTTTTTGTGCATCGTTAACCTAAGGGCCCGAATTTATCCACCACTTTGAGAATAGTTCTCTCGAAAGGACGATTATGACAATCGTAAACTGTGTAAAATGAACACCCTTTTTGATAAAATAATTTTATCATTTGCACGTGGTGTTGTTAAATGCTAGATCTGTCTATGGTGATTTGGCAGAAAAGTCTAAATAAATGACAACTAATTTGACAGATGTAGTTGCAACAACATAGCCGTTATCAGCTGTCAAAATTCGGAAGTCACTATTTGAAGAGCCAAATCTTCTTCAAGTCAAGGACAATCCTTTATCCGTCCATGATGATATGGCGAAATAGACCGAATAAATGACAATTAATTTGACAGATTAAGGCTCAATGAAATGACCGTTATCAATTCTCAAAGTCCCTGTTTGAAGACCCAATAGTTCTTCAAAATAAAGATATTTATTCTCTTTCCTCTGTTTAATAAAATGGTAAACAAATGACAATTAGGGCAATAATTTATGGCATTACACTGAAAGAAATATGAATTATTGATCCCGTAAACTTTTTTATTTATTTATTTTTTAATCTGTATTCGAAATAATTTTAATTAATTTTTCTTTACTTTTTCTTTCGTTTTAGGTAAGTTTCCAAAGAAATTAATTAAAAATGTAATTAGTTTTGGGACATGCAAGGTATTGTTTTATTTTATATTTATAGACTACTTATACATAAAAGATAATTTGCTAAGAAATATTGTAAAATTCATATTATTTTTTATTTTATTATTTGATTAATTTTTTTAATTAATTTTCCCTATTTTTGGAAACTGTTTTTTTTTATTTCATGACGGAAAACTTATTTTCTTTTTTTTTTATTTTTTATTTTATTTTTTTTTTACTTTTTATTTTATTTTTATATATATATTTTCTTTTTTCATTAAGTTTTTATTTTTTTTTTTTCATTTTTGGAAGGTAAAAATTTGTTTTTATTATTTTCTTTCTATTTTGTTTTATTTTTTTATTTTCATTTTTTCGTAAGAAAATATGCCCAAAAATATCTCAATTATAAATCAAATGTCAAAATCTGGGCCACCTTTAGCTACCAACTGAAAAAAAATTTAAAGAAAAAAATTGTTTAAAAAAAATAAAATGAAAATAAAAACACCCACCTGTCGACTCCTACTTTAAAATTCAATTAATGAAAATGAAAGAAAAAAATTAAAGAAAAACATCAGAGTGTGAGAAAAACCTGAACACAAATCTTTTTCTTTTGTTTGAAGAAAAAAAGAAAACAAAAGTTTAGTGTACATATGTGTATCACAAGTAAAATCTGACAAATTGGTGTGAAAATTATAACAGAACAAGTGAAATAAAACAAAGTTAAAAAATAATTCATTAAAAAATAAATAATTACCATAATAATTATTATTTATTAACTTTAAATTTGTTTTAAAAATCTTGACTTGTGCTTCAGTATTTAAAACGGACACTATTCCTAGTTTTTATTGTAATAACGGCAAATATTTACTGTATTTGTAATTACATTTCTCATATTAAATCTCATCTTTCTCTTCTCTCCTCACTCACTCTCCCCTTGTTTAATATCATTTGCATTTGTTGTCTGTGGTATGCTGTTATTATTATCATTACCACCAACAACTTTAACTCATCACCTAGTGTGTGAGAGGAAATCTACACATGAAATGTACTTCACACTTTTACCATTTAACACAGAAAAAAAAATGCCAACAACAAAACACAACAAAAACAACAACAAACACATTGCTTTGCTCTCATTAACAGGCGTAAATACACGAAGTCATACGACAAAGTCTTTCACGCATAAAATGTTTGTTTTTTGAATTTTTTTCTTTTTGGTGGGTATAAAATTTATACGTATATGTGTGAGTGCGTGTGCATGCATGTGTCATAATTTTTTAATACATATTGCAGCAGTGAATGTCGTAATGATATTAAAAACAAAACAGTCACTGTCACCATCATACACTGTACGAAATAATTCCCTTGTTAATGGGAATTTAAAGGGTTTTAGGAGCACTACAGTAAAGTCTATGCATAATGTGAGGTTAAATCAGAAAAAGAATGTACAATTTTAGTACGAAAGCTGTTAATTACAGCAAATTTATATTTAAATCTTAAATAATTTGTGTTTTAAATAACAAATTGTGTATTTAATTAGGCATGAATCTATTACTAGAGCCGTGAAGTGGTATACAGTGTTATGACCATACTATTTCACTTACTGTACTGCCCTCAATCTATGTATAAAGGATGTCCCTCCTTTGTCTCCTTCAAATCTGACAAACTTTACATTGCTATTCGGTGTCACCAAAGACAATTTCGTGCCCATTATAGGAATTGCTCACAAGTATTTCCTCTTGGAATCCATTAATGCCGCACATATTCCCTCAATGTGTTCTGATGATACATTCTCATCATTACGAAGTCTGCATGTTCAGTTCGAGACGATTCCCATCCTATACAAGAATATTTTGGGTCTACGGTGCTCTGTCAAAAGACCTTAACCTTAGGTTATTCCTGAATAAACCTTAAATCTCCTCTTTTATAAATTTTCCCACAAATGTTACAATGTCCTTTCCAAACCTATTGCCCTGGTGAACTTTACAGTGCTATTCGGGGGTCACCAAAGACAATTCTGTGCCCAGCACCTGATATACTTACAAGTGCTTCCTTTTTGGGATTCATCAATGCCTCATAGCTTCTAGGAGTGTGTTCTAATGATGCATTCTCATTACAACGGAGATGACGAGACGATTTCCATTCTGAACAAGAGTACTCTAAAGTGCTTTGTCAAAAGATGGATTACCAACCTTAGGTTATTCTTGAATAAACCTTGAATTTAATCTTTTTGTAATTTTTCCCCACATAAGATTTGATTGCCTAAAACCCTTTTACTTTGAGAAGAGTATTCGTTGAGTATACCTTTCTAAACATCTGTTCCCACTCCACAGAAAAGTTCTGATTCGTATTAACGGCGTGGAAGTTTTCCTTTTCGCATTCTCATTTGCCTGCTCATTACCGTAAATTCCCACATTGCATACAGAGAAACAAGTGAGTCTTGCTGGTATCCGGTAATTGATGAAGGCTACATTTTAGTCAGGATTACAACCTAGCTTTTCGTCCATGAGTGCCGGGACCTACAGTTTAACGTAGACTCTGAACAACAGATTTGAGAAACTTTCCATAGCAATTTTCTTTACTTTCAGATTTTTCAATAGAAAATTGCTGAAGAAATGGTCGAAAGATTTTTTTTCATATTTCCTTCTGTTCGAGAGGTTTGAGCTGGTGTTTGAACCACAAACTCCCGTCTATTAAGCCAACACTCAACCTACTAGACTATGGTGACTTTAACGAGTTTATTACACTAAAATAAATGGTTAGGTTAGGTTAGAGAACGTGTACTTGTCAATTACGACAAGTACAGTACCCGAAGGTCGAATTGACCCATTGTACAACGTCCTAGTTTCTCTGACCACTTATGTTGTGTGTGTTAATTTTTATACATGAGTGGTGGGACCTACAGTTTAAAGTCGACTCCGAACGACTGATTTTTGAGAAACTGTTTTCATGGCAATTTTATTTACTCTCAGAGTTTTTGCCAGAAATCTGCTGAGAGGAGGTCGCCGAAGAAATACTTTTTGTATTTTGTCTTGATGTCTGGCCTGGGGCTCGAACCCTGGCTTTACGTCTAATAAGCCAACACACTACCTACTAAACTACGGCGACTTCAAAAAATGGTAGATGCCTGTTGTACAATCCCTTCAACTCCTTTTTCTTTTTTTTTGACTGCGTTGTTGCCAAGCGGTTTTAAGTGGAGAATAATAAATAAATTCGTTTGACAAACAAATGTTTGTTTATTTATTTCCATTTTTAAAAGACTTAAAGGCAGGCAACAGAAGAATTTAAACAAATGATTTCTGTTTTAATTGCCTGACAGGGAATTTATGAATTCGTTTCCTTTCTTGTGTTCTAGAAATGTTTACAAAACCTTTAAATTTTTTTTTTGCATTTTAAAGAGATTTTTTTCTTCTTCTTCACTTTAAAAGAAAATTTAATATTTCTGAGTGTAAACCAGAATACATATGGCATTCATCCAAAAAAGCAAATATTAATAATCGCTCCTTTCCCAGTTCCCGTTCTCTCACCCTCCCACCAACCAATCACATACAGAAATTTATATTTTTATTCACGAGTATTTTTTTTTCTTATTTCCATTAAAAATATTTTCATTGTCGTCATAATTCGTTGGAATGAAAGAATATTTATTTTTTTATTTTTTTTTTGCCTTACAACAGATTTCAGGGAAAATTAAAAATTGTAACAAAAAGAAGAACTAGAGAGAGAGAAATACTTTAAATAATACAAAAACAAACACGAAATATTTTTATCGCCTGGGAAATATGGAGACCATCACACCACATACATACATATTTCCTCCATTGCAATTATGACTAAATCGGAAGGCAGTGCTTTAAAAGAATACATTCTTATGCAATTGGGATCTGTTCTCAGCAAGCAGTTGATCTGTGAAGACCTCACTGCACTAGATCGTTTGGCACATTGCGAAAGATCTGCAAAATGATCTCTTCACTCTTGCAGCTCGTTTTTGAACTTTTAAGTGGTAGGTGTAAATCCCCATAGTCTAGTATATAGTCTGTTGGCTTATTAGACCAGAGCCCTTGATTCAAATCTCAGTTCAAACGTCTAAACGAAATGTGAAGAAAAAATATTCAGCGACTTCCTCTCTGAAATCTGTTTTTTCGATGAAAACTTACTCCAGAATCTGTTCCTCTCTGAAATCTGTTTTTTCGATGAAAACCTACTCCAGAATCTGTCGTTCATAATCGACTTTTAATTATCGGTCCCACCACTCATGGATAAAATTAACAGTTAGGTTGTAATCCTGACTAAATGATTGTAATGATCAATTAAGTAAGTAAGAGGGGTGAACATTCAATAAAGTCTAGGGAATTTAGGTATCAGAGTGGATCTTGGCGTCTATTGTTTCCCGCCTAAGTAGTTTATCAACATGTTGATAAGCAGAGTAATCAACACAAAGCCTGACTGGTCTTTGCCAAGAAAATCGGTGTCGTGGGGTACTTCCCGAAAAGAGGCAGAGATGCACTTTAAGGCTGAGCGGAAAAAATGGGAAAGTGTTCACTCATGCTGATGATGTGGTGATTGTGATTACATAGAAATACGTATCGATTATTAGACAACTCATGTAGTCCGTTTATAGGGCACTTTCCTCTTGGGCATAACGCAAGGGACTTGACATCACGCCGGCTGAGACGGAGATGCTTTTTTCTCTAGGGAGAATGAAGAGGAGCACAGGGTTAAATTGGGGCTCTCTAAGAAAGTTCTCCGGCTTGGCGAATAATCGGTTACTAAAGGCTTTTCATTGATATTTCATATAAAATTATTATTATAAACATGTTTATGTTACTGTGAAGAAATGTTAATGCTGATTAAAAATTATCGATTATTCGAAAAACCGGTTTGGCGAATAATATGTTACTAAAAGGCTTTTTCGTTGATATTTCATAGAAAATTAATGTTATACATGTGTTCACGTTGCTATATTTTGAAATAATAATAATGATGATGAAAAATTAACGATTATTCGAAAAACCGGTTCGACGGATAATCGTTTTTTAAGGGTTTTTTCGTTGATATTTCATAGAGAATTATTGTTATAAATGTGTTTACGTTGCTATATTTTGAAGTAATGATATGATAACGAATAATTAACAATTATTCAAAAACCCGGTTTGGCGAATAATTGGTTAATAAAGGGATTTTTCGTTGATATTTCGTAGAAAATTATTATTATAAAAATGTTTATGTTGCTATTTTGAAGTAATGCTAATGATGACGAAAAATTAACGATTATTCAAAAAACCGGTTTGACGAATAATCGGTTATTAAGGGCTTTCTCGTTGATATTTCGTTAAAAATTATTGTTATAAACATGTTTATGTTGCTATTTTGAAGTAATGCTAATGTTCATTAAAAAATTAACGATTATTCGAAAAACCGGTTTGACGATTAATCGGTTACTAAAGGCTTTTCGTTGATATTTCGTAGAAAATTATTATTATAAACATGTTTATATTGCTATTTTGAAGTAATGCTAATGCTGATTAAAAATTAACGATTATTCGAAAAACCGGTTTGACGAATAATCGGTTATTAAGGGCTTTCTCGTTAGTATTTTGTTAAAAATTATTGTTATAAATATATTTACGTTACTACTTTGAAGTAATGGTATGATCAATAAAAATTAACGATTATTCGAAAAACCGGTTTGCCGAATAATCGGTTATTAAGGGCTTTTTCGTTGATATTTCGTTAAAAATTATTGTTATAAATGTGTTTACGGTGCTATTTTGAAGTAATGCTAATGCTCATTAAAAATTAACGATTATTCGAAAAACCGGTTTGACGATTAATCGGTTACTAAAGGCTTTTCGTTGATATTTCGTAGAAAATTATTATTATAAACATGTTTATGTTGCTATTTTGAAGTAATGCTAATGCTCATTAAAAATTAACGATTATTCGAAAAACCGGTTTGGTGGATAATCGGTTATTAAGGGCTTTTTGTTGATATTTCGTTAAAAATTATTGTTATACATGTGGTTACGTTGCTATATTTTGAAGTAATGATAATGATGATTAAAAATTAACGATTATTCGTAAAACCGGTTTGGCGAATAATCGTTTATTTTTAACCTTTTGGTTGAAATTTAATAGAAAATAATTGCTTTAAGCACTATTTTGGTATATTTTAGAATACTTGTAATGATTTTATACCTTTACTGCTCTGTTTTTGCAAAAATCCATTAAAAACTTTACTGTGCACTTGGGCTTATTTAAAGATATGTGCAGTTTTTCTGCATTCTGGGAAATTTATTAATCATCCTTAAAATATTTGTTTGAAATTAGTTATGAGATGAGTTTTTGTGATTAATTTCTTTTTTTCTTTAATTTATGGTTTTAATTAAAAATTTTATGATTTAAAAAAATTAATTTCAATTAAATTTCTCATAGTTTTTCACACATATTTTTTTTCAACACTTTTTATTAATTTTTATTTTCTTATTTTATTTTTCCTTACGTTACAGTTCAGAATGTTATCTCTCTGAATAGTTTTCTGTGTGAGAATATGGCGGTTTTTTTTTGCTTTTAAAATAATTTTTCCTTTTTCTCCGAATTTAACCCTGAGTTCAAATTACAAAATGTTTAGTTTTTAGAGCGTCATTAAGTTTTCAAATGCTATGCCTTTTTTAAGTGCTTATTAAGTCATAAAAATTTATAGAGAAAATGTTACATGTTCCTACACTTGAAGAAATTTTTGGGCACATTTTCAAAAATAAGAAAGAAAAAAAATAAAAACTTTTTCAAATAAAAGTTTAGAAAAAAATCCCCTCCATAAAGTGTTCTAAATGACGACGTGCTGTCTTCCCAAATAAGTTTTTCAAGCGTCAGCAGACCTTCGAAACAAATTTAGTTTTTAAACTTATTCGTCATAAACATTTAAGAGACTATAAAATTGACTCCATTAGACACACAGTGGTGGGTAAAAATTGCCTGCTTATATGTACAAATATACCGCCACTGGTTTAATAATATTTTTAAAACTGGTAATCGAATCAACTGCATTTGTGTTACCAAAATGTCGCGCCATTGGAAATAAAAACGTTTCAGAGAAAGAAAAAAAGCGGTTTTAACTTTATATGGAGAAAACAATTTTTATGTGGTGGTTGTCAACTGTTTTTCTTTTTTTCTTCTATTCTATGATCTTTACAACAATTCTACGTTTATAAACACAAATTGGCAGCTGTTTCACTTGTTTTTTTTTTCTTCTGTTTTGCTCTATTGCAATTGCTTGTACATGTTCAAAACTACTAATATGGTTATCTGTACTTATAACAACAACAAAATGTTGAAAAAGCAAATAAGTTTTATAAATATGACGTAATTCAACATCAAAAGACGCAAAATATTGTCTTCGAATAGCCGAAATATTTCAAAAAATATTCAAAAGTGATCGAATTAGGCATTTAAACGGCAAATAATAATCATTTAAAAATTATTCGGTTAACCGATTCAACGAATAATCGTTTCTTGGCCTAATTAAGAACAAAGTTCAGCATAAAAAACTTAAAACTAAACAATAAACGTTTAAAAAATATGTATTTTATAATTTCAAAACAAAAATCAACAATTAATCGATTAATCGGTTTGACGAATAATCGGTTTTCAATAATCTTAGTAAGAGAATGTTCTATAAAATGAGATAAAGGAAACTTTAAAAGTTAAAAGAATAAAAACTTTTTGATTTTGAAACAAAAATCAATGATTATTCATATAACCGGTTCAACGATTAATCGTTTCTTGGCCTAATTAAGAACAAAGTTCAGTATTAATATAACTTAAAACTAAACAATAAAAGATTAAAAAATATGTATTTTATAATTTCAAAACAAAAATCAACAATTAATCGATTAATCGGTTTGACGAATAATCGGTTTTCAATAATCTTAGTAAGAGAATGTTCTATAAAATGAGATAAAGGAAACTTTAAAAGTTAAAAGAATAAAAACTTTTTAATTTTGAAACAAAAATCAATGATTATTCATATAACCGGTTCAACGATTAATCGTTTCTTGGCTTAATTAAGAACAAAGTTCAGTATTAAAATAACTTAAAACTCAGCAATAAACGTTAAAAAATATGTATTTTATAATTTCAAAACAAAAACCAACAATTAATCGATTAACCGGTTGAACGAATAATCGGTTTTCATTACTCTTAGTAAGAGAATGTTCTATAAAAAGAAATAAAGGAAACTTTAAAAATTAGAGGAATAAAAACTGTTTGATTTTGAAACAAAAATCATTAATTATTCGTATAACCGGTTCAACGAATAATTATATTTTTACACTCTTAGTAACAGAATTTTATGTAAAGAAAATAAATAAAATATGAAAATTTTAAAAATAAAAACTGTTTTTGAAACAAAAAGTAACGATTATTCATATAACCGGTTCAACGAATAATCGTTTTTTACACTCTTACTAACAGAATTTTATATAAAGAGTATAATCTAAAATATGAAAATTTTATAAATAAAAATTGTTTTTGAAGCAAAAAGTAACGATTATTCGTGTAACCGGTTCAACGAATAATCGCTATTTTATACATTTCATAATAAAACTATATATACAAAAAAGTTTAAATAAACGACAAAAGTTAAAAAAATAAACATTATTATGGTTATTATTATGGATTATTCGGTTAACCGTTTCGACAAATAATCGTTTCTTCGCTCATTCAATAACTAAAAATTAACGAAAAAAACATAAAGTCAATAATGAACTTTAAGGACATTTTATATTAAAAAGAAAGATATATTTTGCTTTTTAATACCTTCTTTTTATCGAGTAACCGGTTTTTATATGAATAACCGGATGTTATTCAGTTATTTAGTTTTGAATTCAATAGTTTTTTCCTTATTACATGTTCTTCAAATCTAAACATATGTTTGGGTAATTGAATTTTGTGCGAGTAATCGAATCTTTTTGTTCAGATCGGCTGTTTCGTTACCTTTGAAAACTATTATGTACGAGAACGAAATATTTTATTTTTTAATAGTTTTTTTCCAAGTAACCTGTTTTTTATACGAGTTTTATTACTGAGTAACCGGTTTTGTTTACGAGTAACCGAGCAACTACGTGTTATTTGGGGCCTTGTATTTCTTTTCGTTAGCTTTCATTTGTTCTCACTACTACTTGTTTTCCACAACGTACATAATTTTGAGTCTTAGTAGGTTTTTCATTCGAATAATCGAATTTATTTTGTCGTATAACCGCATTTGTTTTATTTTAAAGCCATTATTTACTAAAGAAAAACTAATTTTTAGCTTTGACAGATTTTTTTAGAGTAACCGGTTTTTTATACGAGTAACTTCTTTTTATTCGATTAATTAAATCAAATATTTTGTTTGTGTACTTATGTTTCTTTTAGTTTGTATTTATTTGTTTTTCGCTATTTCATGTTTTTTTAAATCAAAATTGTTTTTCATTCGAATAACCGAATTTATTTTGTCGGTTAACCGACTTTTAAAGCCATTATTTTTTTAAGAAAAACAAATATTGTGCCCTTTTAATAGATTCCTTACATGGTAGTCGTTCTTTTGTACATGTGAGCAATCTTTATGTTGAGTCCCTACGTTAAATATCTGGGCCTGATCCTCGACCCCAAATTGAACTGGAGGGCGAATCTGGCTGCTAGGGCGCGTAAGGTGGCCTGTGCTGCTTACTGCTGCAGCAGGGCGGTTGGAACCAGATGGGGTCTTCGCCTAAGGATCATGCGCTGCAGCTATTCCACGGTTATTGAACCCAACCTCTTATACAGTGTTGCTTTCTGATGGACTGCTCTGGATAAACTACACAACGTAAGACTTCTTGACAAGGTCAGAAGATCTGCGGCCATTTATTTAACTGGTGCTCAACTGGCTTCCTACTATGCTTCTCGCTAAGCAGGCAGCTAGTAAGTTTGCTGCGACAAGACTTAATGCCCTGTCTCGTTGGCACATTGTACCCTCTGGTCACTCCTCCATTTTGGAGGTTGATCCTGTGGCCTCATCGAACATCGATTATCTCCCTGCGGAATACTGTCTTGACAGGGGTTTCCAATTTCTGACTCCGAGTAGGGATGACTGGTACCTCAACACCGTCCCCCCGGATCTCCTGGATATATACACAGACGGCTCTAAACTCGACACTGGGGTCGGGAGCGGAGTCTATTCTCCTGGATATATACACAGACGGCTCTAAACTCGACACCGGGGTCGGAAGCGGAGTCTATTCTGAGAACCTGGACCTAAGCATCTCTCTCCGACTGCCGGATTACTGTAGCGTGTCTTAGGCGTCGATCCTCGTCAACGTTGCTCCTTTTACCCGCGTCTCGGTCTTCTCTGACACTTGGGCCGCCATAAGATCTCTGTCGGGTGTTGTGAATAACTCCAGGATTGTCAGGGAATGTCGTCACTGTTTCGACCTTCTTTCTGGGCGCTTTAGTGTCTCACTGGTCTGGGTCCGCGGACATAGTAATATTCCGCGTAACTGCAGGGTCGATGAGATCGCCAGAGCTGGGCACTCCTTCCGGAATCCTCTTCAGTAGCCTTGGATATGCTTCGGTCAAGCTGGCCATTCTTTCTAGACGCCAAACTATCCTGGGCCAATGAGGAGTCCTGCTCTACCGTTAGACTCACCTCGCCCCTGATGGATAGAAGGCATACCAACCAGTTACTTTGACTTGGTCGTGGCATCATCTCAATCACAGTGGCCATGTTTACAGGTCACTGTGTTATGGGTAGACACGCGGAAAGGATGCAGCCTTCATTTAACGACTTCTGCCGTGGATGCAGATCCACTGAGGAAGAGGAGACTGTTATCCACTTTCTTTTCCGGTGCCCATCTCTTGCGAGGTGCAGATACAGGTTGTTTTGCTCTCCATTTCTTGTCAGCTTGACAGAGCTATCATCTACTCATATCAAGGATATAGATTCGTTTATCAAACTTTCTGGCTGGTTTTCCAGTGTGAGGTAGTCGTGCCTTGATGTGTTGCCCCTGCGCTGACCAACTTCCCTCTCTTCCCTGATTTTGGTGGAACTCGGTCAGTACAGAGACTGCGTTCACTCGTGGCATCACAACGGGCCGCTATGCGTGCTCAAGTGAGCTACCACTTCGACCCTAACCTAATCTATATACGAGTAATCGGTTTTTTATAGGAGTAACCGGTTTTTGTTTACATTTAAAATGATTTGTTTTCATTGTTGAAAAGGTTTTCAATTTAAACACTTATTTATTGTGTATATTTGCTAACAGTAAATATTATTGTTTTTATATTTCTACAGCTAATCCACAATACTTTATTTAAACTGCTGATTAACGAGCGTTATTTTTGTTTCGATTGTTTATTTTGCTTTTATTAAACAAAGTTTCTTTGTTAAAATGTATTGATTTTATTTTTATTTGTTTGTTTATTTGTTTCATTGTTTTTTTTTTTTTCTTTTTAACCTCAACTTAATTTTAGCGGTTATAAACTTTAAACTCAATGGCTTGTGTTAAGTTTTGCTGTGAAACTCTTGTATATTTTGTTGAACTTAAATGCGGTTTTTTATGATTGTTATGAATTTGTTTTTTTGAACATCAAGTACCCGGTTTTATAATCAACCACATAATTGTGTGTTTTTTTTTTTTTTTTTGTTTTAGAAAAGTTATACACACACATTTTGTTTAGTTTTGTTTCTCTATTAATGGGTTAAGTATGTGCAACCATGTGCAAAAAATTTGTAATTTAATAGCTTTTAAAGAGAAAAGAAGAACAAGCTAAGAAAAAAAGAAAAAATAAAAATAAATACAAAATAAAATGTCTTTAAGACATGCATAGAACAGAAATTAGGTAATCTAATGAATGCCAGTTATAGTAGAATTATTGAAAGAAAAAGATGTAAAACTAGGGCATTTAGAAAGCAAACTTTTCAAGTTTAACACGCCACAAAGAAATTTCTTTCAGTGCATCTGAAACAGCCCTTACAAGTATTGATGACAGCATTCAGTCATACAACAACAACATTGTTAGGCTTTTATTGCCATTATTATGGCGGCCATTATTAATTTGTGTTTTCCTTTTGATTCTTCTTTAAGAGGTATGCTCTTAATGATAATGAACACACACACTCACACACATAAATTAAATTTAATCCCCTACCTGATTACGCATAACCTGCAGAAATCTTTTCCTTCTCCTCTCTTTTGTATTCCCGTAATATCTCTCTTCCACTAACAATTACATTCAATTCCTGTTTATTTTCTTGAGTATTTGTTTTGGTTTGGTTTCTCTCACACTTACTTTACTGTAACAGAAGCTACACATCCTCAGGATGAGTCATTCTTATATTTTACTCTCCCCATCACTCTCTCTCTCTCTCTCTCTTTCTCTCACTGATTTCGTATTTATATTATGCTCAACTTAATTTAATGAGAGATCCGTTAGAAACCCTATAAAAAGTAAACACACACACACACACACACAAAATGACGCCAAATTGACGCGTGTTATCAAAACTTAAACAATAAAAAAAAACACACGCAAGAAAACAGCAGAACCGCTTAAATTCGTCACATTTTAGTCAGGGTTGTCTTAAAAACAAAGTTTTCTACACTTTTTCATTTCTTATTTTTCGTAAGTTTTCGTATTTGTTTTTGTTTTTTTATGACGAAACCTAATTTAACTCCAAGAATGAATAGCAACCAAAAAATTCCTTCTTTTTTCCATTAGTTTATAAATATTTTATTAGACAAGAAGTCAATGCAAAGTGTAATAAAAAATTTAAGTAAAACATGTCAAAGACATGCGCACTAAAAGGGAGTTTGAAAGGAAAGTTTTTTTATGTTTTTGTCCCCCTTAATTTTAAATCTTCATGGCAATAAAAAAAACTATTTTATTATTTCCGTTTTGTGGAAATGCTTAGTTTTTCCCTTCACATGAAAGTACTTTTGTTAAAATTTATTAGTTTTTAATATTTTTCACACTTTTTTTTGGTTATTTTAAAAATATACTTTTTCAGGTACGTTTTTAAAAAGTACTTTTGTTGGGACTTTTTCAAAAAAGTACTTTTTCTTATGGTTTTTATTAAAACCAAAAAAGCACGATCTTTGCAACCTGAATTGACTATAGATGAAGTAATGGATCCATTTTTAGCGCTAGTAAAGGTTTGATGTCTCTTAGACTAAGCTGAAGCCGCCATAATCTAGTAGGTACTGTGTCAGCTTATTAGACGAGACCCCATGTTTCAAACCCCAGCTCAGAAATCGCGAACAAAACCAAATATGAAAAAATATTGCCTTAGGCGACTTTCCCTTAGCGGCCTTTTAGCAAAAACTCTGAAAATAAATAAAACAGTTTTCCAAATTTGTCTATGGGCCCCGCCATACATTTACGCAAAACATTACTTCTTGTTCTATGACGTTCAAGAAGCACTATCTCTCGACTTCCATTCAATTGTTATCTAGTTTCGTTGCTTTTGAAATCGCTTGATTGGCCAGCAATGATTTTTTAAGCTCGTCTTGATGTCATCATAGTCTGATCAATGCAATGCCATTTAATAACTTCAATAAGTCCAGTTAAAAAAGTTAGCTTTTAGTACGTTTAGAACTTTTTCAAAAATGATACTTTTTGGTACTTTTTGGATTTTAGTACTTTTCTTACTTTACTTTAGTACTGAAAAAGAAAACAACAAATGTGAGTCCATATTTGTTGCACTATTTCGATAGGGATCTCATTGCAGATTCCAGAATTTCCGAGAGTAATTTCGGGCAATTATCTGTAGCAGCTACTGCCAAGACGTCTGCATAAGTAGCATGTTTTTTTCATGACTTTTAATAGAATGTTAGGACTAAGGCTCAAAAGCGAAAACAAATGTACACCTCCTTGTGGTATGCATCGAGCCGGAAATCCTTGAAACGATCAAACTAGATTCAATACGCTTGTATTTTAGTAGAATGAATATCCAGTTGTCTCATGGCGTTAATAATCAACTCCTTGGAAGTGCCCACCATATCTGAGAAAGTAGCCGAAGTGTATATTTTTACAACATAAGATAGCTAGCCCTGTTAAGTCTCCAAACACAGTATTTGTGCAACAAATGATCTTTAACCCATAGAAGTTCCACCGTTTCTGCGAACTGACAGATGGTGAGGTCAGATGACCACGCTTAAGTGTTGTGAAAGTTAATCCGTTTGGATATTAAATCTCTTTTATCCGTTCTGAATGAGGGTTCCAACTCACGCTTAAAGTTGTCATATTACAGTTAAAGTTCTTTGAGGCGTTCGCCGGGAATCAATGACGCATACTTCTTTAGATGCGTGTACTTTTTTTTTATAAAAAAGGGACTTCTTTGGATGAGGGTACACCCTTTGGATAAAAGTACTCTCATGGATAAAACTGCTTTTTTGTATGAACGTGCTTTTTTGGATAAAGTACTTTCACCCAAAAAAGGACCCAAAAAAGTACGTTTATACAAAAAAGCACTTTTATCCATGAGGGTACTTTTATCCAAAGGGTGTACCCTCATCCAAAGAAGTGCCTTTTTTGGGTGAAAGTACTTTATCGTATAAAAATACCTTTTTGAATGAAAGCATTTCCTTGAATAAAAGTACTTCTTGGCACAAAGTACGAAGGTATTTTTAGTTTTAATTCTTTTTTTTCCTTTCTCATGTATTACGATAACTTTATTGAAATTGTATAACAAACTTGTTATTTATTGTTCATCCTTTCAAGCATTTGCTATGTTCCGGTTATTAACCTTGTCATGTTTCCTGTTGTAGCTTTCATGTTTTACCCGCTTCCTTTTCTCCTATACTTTATACGCAAACAATAAGAATCCTTTATGTGGGATTTTTTCTATAAATAAAATTCCTTCCCTCCCCCTCTCTTTCTTTACTTTTAGTTTTTCCTTAATAATATTGTCTTGTTTATTGTTCCCCTCCGTATGGTACTTATAAACATTAATTTTGTATGTGTTCGCTGCTCGGTATAAGAGTTTCAGTTCTACAGCAATTTAATGCATGTAAATTAAAAGCGTTTTTTTCCACAATTTTTTTTAAATTGACAACAATTTTCTGTTAAATTATAGCTTGTCAAATGGCAACAGAAAGAGAAGCCTTTTACTATGTTATGAATGAAAAAAAACCCTTATACATACGCACACGCACATGCAGTTATTTTAAATTAAGGTTCCCCACCCAATGTTTACAAAGTGTAAATGGCGTGGAAAAATATCCACATACTGTGTGAGAGTCATTTCTGGTGTGAGAGATGGGGAGCGAGAGAAAGAAACAATGGTAGTGGTAGTGCTAGAGTGTGATGTTAACAACACAGGTATTGTAGTGTCTTTTTCCCATATTGTAGCATAATTACAGGGTAATTTCATTACATGCAAAGTAAATTATTTTTTAATGTGCTTAAATGGACATGTGCTCTGTATTATTCATGTAATATAATTACATGTGGAGTGGGAAAAAAGGTTTTTTTTATTATTTATTATTATCAATCGATTTCCATTCTTAATAATAATGCTTTCAATAAATTGAGTACAAAGTAATTGAAACAAATCGTATTCAATTAAAATATGGTAATAAATTTCAATTAAAAAAAATTGAGAGAGTAAAACGAAAAGCAAATAAATTCAAAATTAATTTGAAACTATTGTTTGCATGAAGAAAACAAAAGTATTTAAATGCTTTTAAAAACCTTAAAACATTTTGAAGATTCTGTTTATTTAACCTCAAAAATCTGCCTTTATTCTCACACTCATTAACTACTCGTAACATTAAAAATTTTCTATTTTCTCAAGAGTCTTAAGAAATTTAGTCACCCATAGCAAGAAAGAAAAAAACTATTTCCCTATTTCCCAGCTCTCCAACCTCTTTTCGAAACATTAAAATCAAACAACCATGGCAGAAAATGCGACAAAAAAAATTGTATAAAAATTATGAGAAAAAAAATTGTCCACATTTTATAGAGAATTACATCATTTCTCTTCTACACACATTCGGCAAATAAAATAAAACAGAGAATCTTTTTAAATAACTGTCATCATTTTCTTCTTAGTTTGTTTTCTTTCTCTACTTTGCTGCCAACCGATAAATACATTTATTTTCTCATTAAAAACAATAATAACAACAACAACAACAACAACAACACCAAACAAGCAAACAAACAAACCGAATGTCATCATCATCATATTTGTTTAAATAACCATAAGAAAAGTTTATAACTAGCAACAACAAAAAAAATACAAAAAGGATAATGCGGTCAAGGTTATACAAAGGATATAAAAATACAATATACAATAAAAATATAAAATAAATGTTTTCTATTATTGTTAAACGTTAAAAACGTTTTTACACAAAACAATAATAATAACAACGCATACCACATGACTTGCGGTGGCCATGATTACAAATCAATAAATCACTAATATTGTTCTTACATACATACAATATATATTGATTTGTTTTAATAATTTAAATGTAAATGGAAATGTAAGAAAAACAATTTTATTCGAAAATGATTCGAATAAAAACCGGTTACTCTTAACGAAAAAACCGGGTTTAAAACATTTACTACTTACAAATGAAATAAAGCATAACAAAATAGAAAAATTTTCCAAATTAAAATTATTCGAATAAAAACCGGTTTCAAAACATTTACTACTTACATTAAAAGCATAACAAAATAGAAAAATTCCCAATTAAAATTATTCGAATAAAAACCGGTTACTCTTAACGAAAAAACCGGTTTTAAAACATTTACTACTTGCATTAAAAGCATAACAAAATAGAAAAAATTTCCAAATTAAAATTATTCGAATAAAAACCGGTTACTCTTAACGAAAAAACCGGTTTTAAAACATTTACTACTTACATTAAAAGCATAAGAAAATAAAAAAAATTTCCAAATTAAAATTATTCGAATAAAAACCGGTTACTCTTAACGAAAAAACCGGTTTTAAAACTTACATTAAAAGCATAACAAAATAGAAAAATTTCCAAATTGAAATTATTCGAATAAAAACCGGTTTCTCTTAACGAAAAAACCGGGTTTAAAACATTTACATTTTACTTACATTAAAAGCATAAAAAATAGAACAAATTTCCGAATTAAAATTATTCGAAAGAAAACCGGTTATTTGTTTCAAAATGTCTGATTTTTTTACAGTTTTCCACATTAGACAGGGCTCCATCAACCATAGGGGTTTTGTCATATTAAAACATATAAATTTTTGAAGACAAACTGAAAACCGGTTTTTTTTTTAATATTCGAATAATTAGTTTTACATATTTGTATTTGTATAGGAAGAAACATAAATTGAACTTTTAAGATTAAAATTATTGGAATAAAAACCGGTTTTTGAACAATTTTATATATTAATTAGGTGATTAAGTAGATTGAAGGGAAGGAGATCACCCCTAGAATATATTCGTTCGAAACACCAATTTTTTTATAAGAGTTTTCCACATTAGGTAGGGAAGGAAATCAACCATAGGGGTTTTTCCTTTTAAAAGATAAAAATATTGGAAACAAACTGAAAAACTAAAACGAATTAAAAACGATTATTCGTTTTGAAACCCGGTTTTTTTAAAGTTACTCGAATAATTAGGTTTATTTGTATTGATCTAATGAGTTTATTTGCCTAAACTTAAATTGAGTTTTTAAAATTAAAAGTATTCGATTAAAAACCGGTTGTAGAACGATTTTTCATTATTAGGTAGATGAGCAGGTAGATTAAAGGGGGGGAGATCAAAGAATTATTAATTAAAAAGAAACTGAAAACTAAAACGAATAAAAACCGGTTACTCGAATAAATAAAAAAGAACCGGTAAATTTTATAAAAATCAATTTTTTTTTGTTTAACCACTTATTTAGGCTTATTTCTTCTAAAATAACAAAATAGTTTACGAAAATAGACAAATTCAAATCGAATACTTGTTTAAAAACCGGATTTTTATATAAAAAAAAACTGTTATTCGTATAAAGTCCCATTTTTGACAGAACGTCTTTCCTTATACAGGCTTACATCAAAAGAAATCGTAAGGGTTTTGTGTAAAAGTTAGTTTAGGGTAGGTGGCGTATCCTGCTTGAAGGTGAGAGGTGGAATGTCCATCATTACTTAAGTTGGAGACAACCCTGACTCCAAAATAAATCTTGCCACTGCTTTAATCCTTATTTTTGCAGAGTTAAGTCAAAGATGATAGGGAATCAAAGGCTGAGGAGCTCCGACTTTTAATGACAAGAGGTAGGCACTCCCCCACCGAATTTGAAACTACCTGTTAAACTACATACGAGTACGTACATAATTGGTTATTAATGCCCTTTAGTCAGGATAACGACATATTTTCTCACAGCATTTGTGTTATGTGCGGGACCTACATTTTTAAATCCACTCCGAACCAAAGACTTTTGAGAGTTTTTGAGAGAAATCTGCTGAGAGGAAGTCGCCGTGAAAATATTTTTTCATATTTCGTTTTGTTGGAAAAGTTTGACCTGGTGTTTGAACTGTGGCCTCACGTCTAATAAGCCAACACACTATCTACTAGACTATTGCGACTTTTGATCAGAGAATACTGAGTTAAACTCAGAGTATCGAAACACCTATATTTTGTAGCGTGTCGAAGGGTGTTCTACACTAAGCCTAACCAGTCCTTCAACAATTTCAATTTCCGTCCATATCTCCTGGAATACATATAAAAGTTATTTTTAAATGGTTTAAAATCTGCATCAGAAATGCCTAGTATTCATAAACGAAAACGCACATTGAGGTGATGTTCGTTAGGGACTTCATCGGAGTATGGAGTTGAATAAATCAAGAACACCTCGCTATCCAACACTCATTGTGCCGCTTTCAATATGCTTTAAAATAAAATTTCCAATTTTCAAAAATATTTGGGATTTTGATGGGAATATTTTCTTTCATAGATAGGTCTTCAAAAGTTTATTTATTTTCTGATTTAATATGGATTTTTTTTATTATTATTTGAAAGCATATTTATTATTGCATTTTTAATTAATGCTTCCATTATTTAATAAACTTCAAAGTGTTGTAAAATAAAAGTAAAACTGCAAGACATAAGCCTCTTAAGATGAACTACTAAAATAATAAATTGATGAAAAAAAAATAGAAAAAAAAGAACCAGAACAAGCAATTTTACAAGTAAAAGTGTGTTTAAAATGTGTGTTTATGTCTTAGTTTTTGTTTTTTTCTTTTTTTTCACTTTGGTAACCAATTTATCAACAAATTTCATTAACACAATGTAGAACACAGTAAAACAACATGAAAAGATGGACTAGATACTGCAGATCGTTTTTTTCTTTATTTTATTTTTTCAAATAGTTTGTGATTTTTTATTACAGCATTAAAAAAAAGGTGGCCGCATTTAAAAACAACATTTTTCTTTTATTATTTTTAAAACCCGTTACCTACACTTTTAATAGAAAAACAAGCGTTTTTTCATTGTCACTCTTTCCTTAATTTCTGTAACAACTGGTCTGCCTAATAAACTGTAACGTAACGTACTCTATCTAGACTTTGGAAAACATAACTGGGTTGGTTGTTAACAATTTATGTGGTGGCATGCTTTCGGTATAAGACAAGAACACAACACTGGCAAAATGGCCATCTAAATAAAAGCAAAAACAATTTGCATATAAAAGAGACACACCCGTCTCACTTCTTCGCAACATTATGATTACAAAAAAGATTTTTAATAATTTCATTACAACATGCCATGAAAAGCGGCTCATTCAAGCAGCCTTTCCCTAATGGCCCGATATACCAGAATAATGTACAGAGGACTTGCAGGAAGTATCAGGGGATGCAACCCAGGAATTATGTACTGAGCGTATCCCGTGATTGCCACACTACACGAGGTATTACACTAGCGAACTTCGCCTGCAAACACGACCTGACGAGAAAGAGTGTTTTGCTATTATATTGTTACGCAAATCGAAACGACCTAATATCGTTTAACAACAAAAACGATAAACAAAAGCAACACGATACAAATACACACTAACACTAAGAATACAATGAACGTGTTGACTATCTAAAGCTGCACACACACATATGTACAACGAACCTGATTGCGCCTGGTACCAACAACAACATATATGTGACAAAAGGGGATAGACAACATAAGCAAAGTACAGAAACAACAATGTATTAGCAATAGAGCTGTCGAGAAGGTCAGGTTTGCAAACACGGATTTTCCCCTATTACACGATACAGTAATCCCTCGTTTTACGTCGTAGTTGGTTTCAAAAAAAAGGCGACGTAAATCGAAACGACGTAAATCGAATTTCATATTGCTCATACTACAAAGTAGTATGTTTTTAACAAGGAACTTAAAAAAGTTACAGTAATCCCTCGATTTACGTCGCCTTTTTTTGGAACAAACTGCGACGTAAATCGAGGGATTACTGTAACTTTTTTAAGTTTAAGAATGACGACGCAAATTGAAGTTAGAGGGAACAAAAAATTTGACGACGTAAATCGAAACAACGTTAATCGAGGCGACGTAAATCGAAGGATTACTGTATTGTTGATTGGTTCGCCATGTCAAGTCATGTTTGCAGGCGAAGTTCTCTGGTTTAATACATGTTTTATAGTAACCTGTAGGAACATTGTCTTGTGTCACAGGCAGAGCAAATCTGATAACAGTTCAAATGGAGGTGGACATAACACAAAGACTAGCATTTGTCGGGAACCTGTCCTACAATGGCGCTGGAAGAACTATTGCATTAAAGTCCCCTGCACATGGTAGTGAAGACCAGAGCTTTGGACACTAAGGTTAGAGTAACGGACTTCTTGTCATAATAAATCGAGTGGCTGACAGCTTCCTCTTGAATTGTCCTCAGATGGCACTTGTAGACTCTTGGGTTTTAATTTCCAGGGGCCATCCAAATTTCAGACATCTGAATTATATGTTCCGTATGTTGATGTGATGAATTATGTACAAATTTGCGAAAGTATTTCCTCAAACCGGCAAAACCAATCACCATCTGGGCCATAAAGAAGTGCGATGTGAAATGCTTTCTCAGATTTCAACCTGAATTCTAAGGCGATACATCGAAGACAATTTCCTCCTTGTCATAGGACGCTTCTGGCCTAATAGGATAGGCATATAATATTAATTGTCCTCCTCTTTGATGGTCCTCCAATATTCGGCATTAAACTCTCAAGCGCTATTTGAATCGTGAAGACGTTTTCACTGATGAATTTCGCGTGTTCCTACAAGTTGAACCTCAAGCCCAAATATTTTATGATCCACTTCGTTTCTAAGTTGGTGTTTCTCATGCGGTTACCTTCAATTTTTAGAATATTTTCCAGAGGCTGCAGCAAATGCCAAGCTATGATCAGACTATTCCGATTGTTGTATTCGTCCTCTTCCTCTACACTTGTTTACGTATTAGTCACTAAGGCTATGACAATGTTGTACGTAGAGCCCACAATTCTAGTTACGTCTGGTTTTTGTAGTCGCAGTACTCTCCCTCGCACATACTATACCACAGTCAGAGCCTAGCATCGACACAACTTACTTTCTTACTTAATTTGCCATTAACAACCCGATTAACGGATTTCGGCCTGCCGCAATACATCCTTTCAGGCGCCTCTGCTTCTTGCGCGCGTACGCCAGTTGGTCACACTAATCGATGACAGGGCTTCCTCGATTTAGTCCTTCCAACGCAGACAAGGTCGTCCTCTTCGCCGATTTCCGCAGACTCCCGCATCAAATACCCGTCTCGCCGGAGCATCCTCCTCCATTGGAACGACATAGCCGAGCCAGCGCAGCCGCTGGATGTTAATACGCTGCACAACGTCCATGTCGTTGAGGAGCTCACATACAGCACACTGTTGGATCGGATGCGGAAATCATAGCCAACTCGCACTGGACCGAAGACCTTATGTAGGACTTTTCTCTCGAACACTATCAAGGCCTCTGGATCAGGGCTTAATAGGGTCCATGCTTCTGCGCCATAAAGAAGCACGGATAGGATGAGTGTCTTGTAGAGTGTTAGTTTTGTCGTACGAGAGAGGTCTCTGCTACTCAATTGCCTATTGAGACCATAGTAGCACCTGTTGGCAAGAGTTATCCTGCGCTTGATCTCCAGACTGACATCATTTTTGGTGCTAACGGCCTTCACTGTATCAGAAGTATAGTTATCGCCCGTAATCTGAGAATCAACACACGCCGCACGTCTCTACTTGTCGATAACATATACTTTGTTTTGCCTCATTTACTGTCTATCGCATCCACACAACATATTGCTTTAATCCATGGAATATATTACTCTTCGGTCGCAAGAATGCCCTTACAAGTGTCCGTGGGAGTTCATCTTTTCGAATATTTCCCGGCTGCTTATCAGGACGGTCTCTGTGTTATCTGCAACATGTACCAATCCAGCTGTACCAACCCTTGTTCCAACTACTGTCTTCATCGACGTCCCTGTACTCTTTACTATCTTTGTTATTGGGTCTGGCACAATGTTGCCTTGCCCCCTAAGTTTACAATTGTAGTCCATTTGGTACATACGTAGGAGGCCTAATCTTCGATCATGATGGGACTCGTTTCATAACTAAATCTGCTAAATGTTAGATGCTTAACCTTCTCCAATGCTCTGCATGAGATATCAAAGACACAAACCAATGATAGGGCATCTTCCATGTACTCTCATTTTTAAGTTGAAACACCTGAAACATCTTAAACTCTAAAATTCTCTTTCCAACACTTTAAATCCTTCAAAAACACTTTAAACCTGCTATTCTTGGAGTTTAATTCTTCCATTATCTTAAATTGGACGCCATTATATAAAATACTTCCTCATTACATACGTTATAAGACGACTTCCTATTTCTTTTTCTTTGTAAAACCCTTTAAATCCTTAAACTTTAAAGGATACTTAAAGTTTAATAGGCAAACGATTTCCTTTCTATCACTCAGTACAATCTAAGAAAAGGACATGAGCATGATTTTCTTTCGTTCTATTTGCTAAGCATGCTGAAGTCATTAAAAATGCATTCAAGGAACAGGAAGTCTAATGTCACTATTAAACAAATATTTGGAAAATTGAAATACGACAGACGGACGGCAAAAAATAGAAAATCATTCTAGAAAATCCATATCCTTAGGGATATACAAACAAACATGCTTACAATGAATGAGCGTGTGTTTTATTATTTTTTTTTTATTTATTCTCTTCTCCCATTTAATGTTTCTATTATAAGTTTTTCTCTTCCTTTATAAATACCAACCTCTGGAGTATACAAACATACATATATAAAGGAAGAGGAAAAAAGTAGTATAACCTGCAGGACAATGAACCTCGTTATAGAAGGAAAAAACGGTAGAAGAAAAAATGAATATGAAAAGAAATGTGTATATGGGTTATTTATTTAATGTTTTACATAATAAAACATAACTGCTCGTTATATGACCATGCCAAGCTTAGTAATATTAAAATTAAACACAAATGAGGTTGTCTAAATACTGCTTTTGTAAGCTGGCTTAATAAACAACGGTCAATAGGCAAAAGAACAATTAAGAATTTTATAAATATTATATGAAATGCACTGCAGTTAAAAGAAATGGAAAGATAGAAAAACTTTTTCTTTAAGTTAAAGTTTTAAAGTTATTTAAAGAACTTTTCTTTAAAATTACGAACATTTACGTAATATTTTCTAGTTCGAAATTCGAAAATGCCAATATTCAAAGGTAAAAAATTAAAATTTTTGCAAAATAGTAATCTATGGATACTAGGAAATAATTTGGTGGACTTAGAAATTTTTCGAACTTAAGTTCGAATTTTCGAACATTGGCTAAAAGTGTTATTTTTAAAATTTACATGTGATATTTAACAATTTTCCGTTAATATTAAAAATATTTGCGTAATATTTTCCAGTTCGAAGTTCGGAAATTGCCAATATTCAAAGATAAAAAATTAAAATTTTTGCAAAATAGTATTCCATGGACCCTAGGAAATAATTTGGTGGTCTTAGAAATTTTTCGAACTTAAGTTCGAATTTTCGAACATTACACAAAAATGTGAATTTTGTGTTTACGTGTTATATTTAAACATTTTTGGTTAAAATGTAAGATATTTGTTAAATATTTTCAAATTCGAAATGGGAAAATGGTTAAATTCTTTGCGAAAAATGTTTGTTTTAATTATTAACTTTCAACTTTATTTAAGTAGGTTCCTAATAATCCATTGAAATAAAGTCTAAAAGACAACTGTATAGTTTCTTTTCCTCTTAAGAACTAATTAATTACAAACTAAATTGTTTTTTGGGTTACACAACCATATAAAATTTTGCCAGTTAAGCGTTTTAACATAACAAAAACACGAGCATCATTCTCATTCATGAAGGAGAATAATTCATTACAATATATAACACAGATCAAATTAATTTTTAGGCATAAAAACTTTGTAAATGAAAAAAAAGAATGGAATTTTATTTTTCTCCGAAATTTGCATTTCAAAACAAATTATCTGTTTTTCAATGTGATGTTGCACAAGTTCAGTTTACGATTAAAGATTTAAAGCGAATTAAAAATGTGCTTACAATTGTTTTTAACGTTTTTTATAAAAATTTGTCATCATTGCTTGTCTTAAACAAAAAGAGGTTAACTAATTTATGTCAGCATAAAACATTTAGTTTGACGAAAAGCAGGACTTTATTTTATTTTCTCTATCGGTTAATCAATTTCACATTTTAAGCCTTTTTATTTTACACAAGTTAGCATCACTGTTGTCCTTAAAAGTGGGAAATGGTTCACATTTTTTTTTTTATAAATTTTATTTTATTAAATGGCTTTAAGAATAAAAATGTGCTTAATTTTCTTTGCATTTTATTTAAAAAATATTATTTTTTAAATCATGTTAATGACATTTTAATTTGTTTATTGGGTTACACATTTCCTTACTATTATTCTGCCCACATGTCGACAATTCTATGAAGGTAAATGAAGTTTTTTTGTTTGCCGTTATTGTTTTGCGTGGGTAAAAGCATTTTTTCTCTCTCTCTTCATTCCTTTTTTCACTTTTCTGTTGTTAATGTTGCTGTAGTCATCGTTGTTGCTGTTTTTTTAACGCCAAAGACAACATATTCCAAATGACATTGACTTTGAGTTGCAAATTACAACAACGTTGCGACAAAAAGTAAAAACAAGAAATATGTTAATGAATCGTGTTGTTGTCTTTTTTGTTTTTGTTAAAGTAATATTATTAATAGGTGTTTATGTGTGCGTGTTAAACAGTTTTATTTTAAATATGGCTGGTTATTGCAAAGGCAGGAGAGAAAGATCTTTTGCAGCAGGGATGGAAAAGATGAATTGTGTTTTCGTTTTTAAGAATTTTTAATTATTAGTGGGAACTAAATGATAACATATTTTAAAAATAAAGACAATTTTATCCTAATTTCTTAGTTTTTAATTAGAAATGGTTTTTAAACTCGTAAAATCTTTCAAAAAAAAATTCCGAAATTTTAAATATAAATTTGAGGTTAGGAAATTGTTTTTTAGAGTCTATTGATTACTATTTTGAAAAAAATTTAATATTTTTCTTTCAAATACTGCCATTTTTGAATTTCGAACATGAAAATATTACGCAAATATTTTTAATGTTAACGGAAAATTGTTAAATATTACATGTTTGTTTTAAGAATAACATTTTTAGCCAATGTTCGAAAATTCGAACTTAAGTTCGAAAAATTTCTAAGACCACCAAATTATTTCCTAGCGTCCATAGATTACTATTTTGCAAAAATTTTAATTTTTTACCATTGAATATTGGCATTTTTGAATTTCGAACTTGAAGATATTACGTAAATTTAATTTAATTTTAAAGATTTAAATTTTTTTTAAACTCCTTTAAATAACTTTAAAACTTTAACTCAAAGAAAAAGTTTTTTTATCTTTCTATTTCTTTTAACTGCAGTGAATTTCATATATTATTTATAAAATCTTTAATTGTTCTTTTGTCTATTGACCGCTGTTCATTAAGCCAGCTTACAAAAGCAGTATTTAGACAACCTCAATTTTGTTTAATTTTAATATTACTAAGCTTGGCATGGTCATATAACGAGCAGTTATGTTTTTTTATGTAAAATATTAAATAAATAACCCATATAGGTACATATTTCTTTTCATATTCATTTTCCTTCTCCCATTTTTTCCTTAGCGTGTGAATTCGCCGTAGTCTAGTAGGTATTGTGTTGGCCACGGTTCAAACTTTCGACAACTTCTTGCCAGCAGCCTTCTGTCAAAAAAACTCTGAGAGTAAATAAAACTTGCCCAGAAAAGTTGCTCAAAAAATCTGTCGTTCGGAGTCGACTGTAGGTCCCGCCACTTATGGATAAAATTAACACACACAACATAAGTAGTGCGGGAAGCTTGGTCGTAATCCTGACTAAAGAGTTGTAATCAATTATGTATGTACGTAGGTTAGCGGGTAGCTTACCGTTCACAAACAAGTTCTCTCGGTGACCCATATGACTCATTGTATTACCCAGTGTGTTTTGAGCAACCTTGGCAAATCCAAATTTTAATATTTCATGACTCTCATCTCTGTTGAACTTAGTTTTACTTTTAATCCTCTCGCAAATACTTGTTCAATTGTATGCCCATTTAAGGTAATGAGTTTAGTGCTGAAAGTGGGAGAGAGAGAGAAAGAGTAATTTTTGGATTATCACAGAAAGTTTTGGCGAATTTTGTATAAAATTTTTAAGCTTCAAAATTAATTGAGTAATTAAAACACTCATATATACGGTATCACATAGTCTGCCTTGCATATCTTCTTAAAAACTTTATTGCTGGTGTTCATTGTGTTCATTTGTTTTGTTATGAGCCGTCTAATTAATATGCATACAGTGTTGCATTTTTAATGGAGTTGCTGTTATAAAACTTGACATAATTGAGTGTGTGATATAACTAGACGCGTTCTGTTCTACATATCTTGATGGAATTTTAAATGAATTATTTTTTCTCTTTTTTTTTTTATTTAATAATAATACAATTTAAACGAAAGTAAGTTTTTTTTTAGAAATTTATAAACACAAATTTACTTGCGAATATTACACTGTGCTGCAATAATAAATTAAAAGGGGTATTCATCAGCTGTATGAGAGGACTTTTGTGTAAGTTTCTTCTACGAAGAATAATAAAATACAGGGTGTAGTCGTCATAGTATAGTAGATAGTATGTTGGCTTATTGGACCCCAGGCCAGACGTTTCGATCAAAAGGAAATATGAAAAAATATTTCTTTCTGTCAAAAACTCGCAGAGTGAATAAAATTGCACAGAAAAGTTTCTTTAAAAAAATCTGTCGTTCGGAGTCGACTTTAAATTGTAGTTCCCACTACTTATTCAATTCAAATATTTACTTCGTTTTTACTGCTGTAAGTAGCATAGGGCACTACAAAGTCATTGGAATTCGCATCAACTTCTAACCTACTTGCTTCCACTTCCACACCTACCGCATTTATCATTTTTCTGCGAGTTTCAATACTGTTTGGTAATGTTGTTTCTTGGTTTTCTCAGAGTATGGCTCAATTATTTCCTGTCTTACTGGTTTCATTCTAGTTACAGTCTGACTAGTCTACACTCTATAACACTGAAGTTTTCTGACATCTATTTATGATGACCTACACGTGTCCAGCACAGTCAACGATATGTTTCACGACAAAAATGACAACTTTGACGTTTGTATTAAATACCCGCAGTTTCGACTGTCTGGAAAGCGTTCTTTCTTGTTACGACGGAGTAATATATTCACATTGGTTCCACCGTTTTCATTCGTTATAATGGCAAAACACATTAACTAACTTTCGTTCTCTTTTACTTTTCCGTTGATAATGATGTTTGTGGGCCACTTCGTCTTTCGAATGTGACACGTTTTATTACATCGTAATCAGTTTCTGTTAGGTTCCGGGTCATAAAGTGATATTCTTAATATTTTGGGTTCTTATTGGACTAATGGTGTCTATGTCGTATGGGAGCTGCATTACTGACTCGATGAAAACTGTAATGTTTTCCAAGCGGAAAGCTCTTGAGCTGAGCCCATGGTTGAACTCGCCTATTCTAACTCGAGTTCTTCCGTAGTTTTCGATGACAAACAGCGCTAAGGATCTGTCAAGCGTAGGTCGCTAGTGATTCGCTGCGGTAAAGACTATATAAGGGCCATTGATTCACATCGTAACCAGGTTCTGTGGGCTTCCGCTTTATGTAGTTTTGTTCTTGAGAGCGAGATTGCTTATGTCATTGATAAATAGGTGGTCCTACAATCGTCTAATTTGCTACCCATACAGGCTAACCGGAAAATGGGCTCTAAAGAAGAGCAGAGGTAGTGGAAGAAATGTGATGGAATGACTCACTACTAGGGCTCAATAAGCTTAACATGGAACTGTTGACTAAATTCCTTGCGGGACATTTAGACGTCAGGTATCTGACTTTAATCTGGGATAAATTTCAGCTGCATTTTTGCTGAGTATGTGTAAGAGAGACGATAAAGTGGCTGTCGGACTCTGGGTAGAATGAGGTTAAATACGTTCTTATGGGCAGAGGATCATTTCTAAAAAGTAATGCAGGGTATACAGACGACACTATAGGCAAATAAAGGTCCAAGAGGAGACCAATTATGAAATGTTAAAAACTTTATCTTTAAAAAAAAAAAAATGGTTTTTTTTTTTTTTTTTTTTTTTAAGAACTTGTGGAACTTATGTATGGTTTCTCAAGAAGGTCATACACATACCGCGATATGTATGTACATATATGGTGCCGAGTGTCTATTCTAACATCCTTTTAGAGTTGATTTATCTAAAATAAATTTTGAAATAAACAAAATTGATTTGTAATTGTAATTGTTTTTTTTTTTTTTTTTTTTTTTTTTTTTTTTTTTTTTTTGTCAATCTTTTCAGAATGTGGTGGACTATAACGGGTAATTTTGGTAATATTTTACCCATCGATTGGTCAAAATCTTATACACGTAAAATGCATATGCCTACTTTAAATTTGGGACAAAATCCACCTAAACAATCTGATTCTCTAGATGCCCAAACATCCGGTGATGAACTGAACAGTGAAGACGAAGCCATTGCCAATGATCTCGATATGCATGCTTTAATCTTGAATGGCCTCAATAGCGAAGCCGAGGAGCCCATTAAAAGTGTCGAAGAAGTTATCAAAGAAATTGAATACATTATAGATGAGGCCGAAAGTCCAACGGATGACGCGACCACCTGTGAATCGGAGGCGATAGAAAAGGCCAAAGAGGTGTTGGGTGCTCCACTATATGCGGAAAGTAGGTTTCGTTTTGATTGTATTGATTTTGGAATTTATGATAATAATTTGTTAATTTATTTTTATTGTAGAATTACAATATCTCACTATCAATCAATTGAATGAATTGTACATGGAAATGGAGGTATTGATACAGGAATTAAGTGAGACGTTAATCAATGAATTGGCTTTGCGTGATGAATTGGAATTTGAGAAAGAATTGAAAAATTCCTTCATCTCCATACTGCTGGCAGTACAAAATAAACGCCGCCAATATCATGTTGAAAAGAAGCGTGGCAAATTTCAAGGTGCCGATCCCAAATATTTAACCACAGTCATACCCTATAGCATGGAGAATGGCACACCAAATAATCAAAATTTACAATTTTTAATTAAAAGTTAGTGAAGTTTGATTTGTCTTCTTGTCTTGGATTAAAATTTAAAATATTCTTTCATTTTCTATTTCAGTTTTAAAAGCCATTAATGAAGATAGTCCTACGGTGCCTACTTTATTAACGGACTATATTTTAAAGGTATTGTGCCCCACATAAATTCATTGATTTTTTATCCGCCTCGTTTGTTTTCTTTTTTCTTATTATTTTAAATTTTTAATAATTTTTCTGTTCATTCTTTTTTTAATTAATAATTATTAAAACAATCTTAAGAACAAAAACAAAGAAAGAAAAACAGAACAAAAAAATTTTAGTTTTTAAGTAAAAATTTTTAATTTTTTTTTAATCTCTTAAGAAAAAAAAGATTATTGGGTAGACAAAAAAAATATTAAAAACAAAATCTAGAGTAGCTAAATACTTTAAAGATTTATAATTAATACCTTATATGACTAAAAACAAATACATATAATACAATATTTAAATTATATAAAATTTAAATTTAAAAATAAAAATTTATTTACAAGTCATTTAAAGTGAAAAATAAAAATTGAAAAAAAATTAAATAAAAATATTTTAAAAATAAAATTGTGTAAATTTATACAGTTAATACTGCAAATAATAAATAAAATTAAATTAAAAAAAATACAAAAAAATTGTAAAAGAAAAGTTTTTTTCCTGTGACAAAATTCATTCACACATGCCTTGTGAAATTCTAAAGCCAAAACCTTCTCCAAAACTTCATTAAGTTTTCTTTTGAAAGGCAATTCTTGAAATTATCCAAAACGGCGGGACCCTCCTTAAAGGGCAATTGGGTCAAAATTTTGGCCCATTATGATCCTACAGTATAAAATATTTCCTATAGGAAACCAATCTGAATCCAGAAGAAATGTTCCTTTTTGCAGCAATCTTTATATAGTAGAGTTCAATCAAGGTTAACCGAGAATAAAAGGCTCTTATGGCAAAAGAGGACAGAGGTACATGTAGTGAAAGATAGTCAGCTCATGCAAAAATCGTTACAGGGAATGCCAAGTTTATCAGTAAGCCTTCCGATAAGACAGAATCACAATTGTGCAATGTATGGCCAATCAGTTCTATGCTCCAGACAGAATATTGCACGTACTTTCCTGCTGCCAACGATGTTGAGTGTTCCTGTAAAACAAATGGAGAATAATACCTAGTCTAACAGAGGCAAACAAAATACCTAAGACCTGTGACATTTTGGATATTATGAGCTTTTACACCATGTCTTAGAACCTATACAAGAATTATTTAACTTTGAATGATCAGTAATTTCCCCGAGAAGTACTTGGCATTAATGGACGCAAACATGTTGTGACTTATTGGAGATTATGAGCTTCGAAGCGGTCCGGCTATTTTGATCAGCAGCGGAAATTTCAACGACATCCCGGTGTCTTGCAACCCATACAAGAGTTAGATTTGAATGATCCGAAATATTTCTTAGAAACACTCGGCATTAATGAACGCAAACGGATGTTGAGAAGAACTTTGTTAGAGTATTTATTAATCGTAACCTGGCTGTCCGAATAAATTAAGAGAAGAATTAAGAATTCCATCACTCAATAAACAAGGCGGCACTCTCAAAATTGCTATGACCTCAGGCTGGAAAACTGTGTAGTGGTGAGACAGCCTATGCGAAAGTTTATTATACTTATACAACAGCCTCAACTGTCCAGCATTTTAGAGTCGTCCGCTATAAAACTGCAGAAACCTGATGGTCTAAAACCAGTAAGTCCCAAAAGAATTTTTATTAGAATCTTACGCTGTGAAGCATTGTTTTTCGAAAATTGATTCGTTATTCATCAAATTCTAATGTTTTCGAAAATACTGTGAAGAATTCAATTCAAAAAAAAATGGAAAGGAATTAATTTTGTGACATTAGATAAGTGTTACGTGTTCCAATATCGACATTGATTTTTGGTGTATTAAAGAAAGATTTTTTAAAATGAAGTTCTTTTTAAAGTTTATTTGGTATTAACTGTGTAACTTTATTGTATTTTAAAACAAAGACACCCTAGAACAAATATTTATTGCTTTTTACACCACACCAACAAAGACAATTTATTAAACAAACAAAAACAATGACCCCCTCCAAATAAACAAAAAATGCTTAAAAATATATATAGAAGTATAGATAAATTTTATGCAAATATAATAAAAAAAATTATAAAAAAAAACTTAAAAAAAAATTAAATTAAGTTTATGGAGAAATTATTTTCGTTATTTTTTTGTAATTATTTCGTAAAAAAGTTCGTAAATATTTAAGGTATTCAGCCTTATAATGGTTGACGAATGGTAAAAGAAATTCAACAATTTTGTAAAGTATTAAAGAAAGAAATCTGTATGGCCTTTAATCTGTTACAAAATTATTGAACGTTGTTTATAGTTCAAAAACCCTAATGAGACTGGCTATATTGATTGATATTGATTGTCTTAAAGAAACAGAGGAGTAAAAGTAAATCGTTTCTTGCCTATAGTTGCAGGTTAAGCAGAAAGCAATTAAAGAAAATTTTTAAAATTGGAATAGATTTGTGTACCTTTATTACAATTAATTTATTTTCGAATTAAATATTTTTTAGTTACTCAGTCTTATAAAGGTTGTGTCGGTTGTAGATAATTTTCTACACTTTTGTAATAGATTAAAGGAAAAATATTCCTGTTAATCTTTAAAATCATAAAAATGTTGTGACTTCATCAACGAATCAACAACCATAATAAGTCTGATTAATCCTCTTTATATGTAAAGCAAGTGTCTTTAGACGAGCGATAATTTATATGAAATACAATCAGCCTCATTACGATTGTCGAATTGTGAACAAAAGTATAAAGTATTATAATAGATTAAAGAAGAAATATTCGTGTCAGCTTTAATCGATTACAAAAATGTTGAGACTTCTTCAACAACTGTAATAAGTTTAATTAATCCCTGGCGAGTGATAATTTATTTATAAAACCAACCTGTCTTTTTACGATTGTCAAATTGTGAACGAAAGTATATAATATTGTAATAGGTTAAAGGAAAAATATTCGTGTTGCATTTAATCGATTACAAAAATGTTGAGACTTCGTCTACAATTCATCAACCGTAATAAGTCCGAATAATCCCCTGTATTTGTAAAGCAAGTGTCTTCAGCCAAGCGATAATTTATTTGAAAAGCAATCAATCAGCCTTATTACGATTGTCGAATTGTGAACGAAAGTATAAAATATTGTAATAGATTAAAGAAGAAATATTCGTGTTGCCTTTAATCGATTACAAAAATGTTGAGACTTCGTCTACAATTCATCAACCGTACTAAATCTGATTAATCCCTGACGAGTAATAATTTATTTTTAAAACCAACCCGTCTTATTACGATTGCCAAATTGTGAATGAACGTATATAATATTGTAATAGTTTATAGAGGAATATTAGTGTTAACTTTAAACGATTACAAAAATGTCAAACTTTGTCAATCAATCATTTAAGTGCGAATAATCATGAACGAAAGTATATAATATTGTAATAGATTAAAGGAAAAGTATTCGTGTTGCCTTTAATCGATTACAAAAATGTTGAGACTTCGTCTACAATTCATCAACCGTAATAAATTGATTAATCCCCTGTTTTTGTAAAGCAATTGTCTTCAGACAATCTTATTACGATTGTCAAATTGTAGACGGTCGTGAATAATTTTATTTGTAATAGATTAAAGCCAAGTTCTTATTTAATCATTTACAAAAAATAATCGAAATTTGTTAACCGTAATAGGGGCTGTATTTCTCAAATATTTTCGAGCGGTTTTAATACAAATTTTGAATTTTGTCTTACAGCAATAAGGGTTTAAAATTATTATTATTTTTATAAATCTAAAAAAACGACAACAAAAAAATTAATTTGTTTTCTTTACACTGCCCTGGATTTTTGTTAAAAAAAATCAATTGAAAAATTATTAAAAAAAAAATTATTTTCAATAAAAAAATTATTAAAAAAAAATAATTTTATTTACAAAAAAACAAAAGTTAATTGAAAAATATGTATCAAAAATTAAAAACCTTAAGTTAAATAAATTTAATTTAACAAAAGAATTGTTTTATTAAAAAAAAATATTTAAAAAAAGTGAAAAAAATTGTATGTTTTAAAATGAAAATAAAAAAAAACTTAAGTTAGTTACAAACAAAATAAGTGGTAAATTTTTAATCTACAACAAAAATTAGTTTAAATATTAAAACAAAACCAAAACACATTTCATTTAACAAAAAATATGAACAAAAGAGAAACAATTTTAAATTAAGCAAAATTAAAAAAGAAAAAATTAAATTAAATTTAATATATATTTTGTAATACTCATTATAAGCAACAGAAAAACAAAACAAAAAAAATTAATAAATAATATTTATTATTATTTATATAAGAAATTTATATATTTTAAGGCAATATTTATAATTTAAAGCTTAAAGATTGTGTGTAAAATTAGGAATAAAAACAAGCGCTTATTGTATTCTATTTATTGTATTTTATTAAGATTTATAATAATTTTTTTAATAGATTTTAACAACAAATTTTATTTATTTTTAATTCTAACAACATTTATTTGTTAATTTTATTTTTTTTAACAAAAAAAAATTTTTTATAAAAAATTAAGAAATTCGCTTACATTTGAAGCCGCCTCAATGGACAGACAAAGTTTTCTTTAATCCCGTCATATAATTACAACAGCTGGCAGACATCACTCGGTCATCGCGAGAGATTTACTAACGTGTGATGATTTTATCGCAATCTCCTTTGCATGGGATCCCAAGAATTATTCTCCTGAGGTTTCCCGGACAATGACAGAGACGTTGTTCTATTGCTTCTTCTTCTTTTTTCTCGTTTTCACCTTCTACAGAAGTAATCATGAGGTATATCCAGTTTCCGAGTGTGTAACGAACGTTATAACTACTATGGGGCCCCAAGTGATTATAAACTTAAACTTTGTTCTGCATATACCCATATCGATACAGATCTGCCTGGCTTCTCTACAAGGGAGTTCATTGTCCCATCTTTCTTTTGCAAACGAATGAAGTTTCTGTGGCACTACTTGTTTACCCCTCTGTAGAGGTTGCGCAATATCTGAATAATTTATCCGCTCTGCAGTTTCCGGTATCGCTCGGTTATTACGTTAAGGTCCTCGTGACAGCCTAACACCGTCCTATAGGGGAATATAATAGATCCTTATGTCCTGCCCGGCTTTCAGAAAGTATGATAAAATCCTTCCCAAAAATATTGTCATTCTAAGTAACCATTACCGCAGCTCGTATGGCCAATACTATATCCTAAAAGACGCTGCAATGATCCGAATATCCTACCCGGCTTTCAGAAAGTATGATAAATTCCTTTCCAAAAATATTTGCATTCTAAATAACCATTACCGCAGCTCGTATGGCCGCCTGAAAGAAGCTGGAATAATTCGGTAGCCTTATCAAGCTTTAACCGCCGACTCTGAAGAGATTCCTTCACCCACAGTTCCATCCAGTTTCGAACCATTCCAAATGGAAGCTCTGGACTTCCTCGCAAAGTCATAAATAATAAATTCCTTAGAAATTGCGTTTCACATTATGAGGTTTGCCATCTTATTGGATCACAAGACCAACTTTCGGGTCTTAAGTTTTTTACAGGATCTGGTGGAGCTTTGTTATGGTTATAACTGTCCAAATGAGACAAAAATATTTATTCCTACCGTTCTAGCTTAGAGCAGAGAGTTTTAACAAAATTCTGTCTGCATCATAAGTTTAATTTCGGGCCCACTTTTTCCCACTTCGAATGCTAATAACCTCTTACAGTTATGAACACGTTATCCTTGCCTAATATTAACCTGATAGTATCAATAACTCTTCGTATTCAAGATCATCCTCAAAACACCTAAAAATATATTCGATCCAGCTGCTTTTCGTCTTTGTTATTTCCTTGCAGCCTCAATGTTTGATCAGGCGATCTACGTTGAGATACGGGAGTTTTATATATGATATCTGATACATCGGTGGTATACTACATATATATGTGTAGAATATTGTATTTTCTAATGATAATATGAAAGAAATTTTTTTTAATATTTCTGGCTTTCTAGGGGGCCGAATTTTATATTTATAATTTTTATTATGGATTTAAATTTTTTATTTAAAAAAATCTTGTTTTATTATAAAACATATTTAATATAAATCCTACAGCCTTTAATGCCATAGTCAAGCATAAGTGTAATAGAAATAAATTTTTTATAAGAATATATTATTAAAACATAATAATAATGCACCCCTCAACAGTTATTAAACCGTTATAAGGTTCTACTAATAAACAAAATATTAATTATTTTTAATTTAAAATTTTAATACTTACAACTTTTCATTTTCCTTTAAACTTAACCAAATTTATAAAGAATAAATAAACCCAGTCAAATAAAGTATTAAATGCAGCAGTTTTGATATTCTAGAAGTTACCAAAAATGCAATTTTTATTAAAATAAAAAGCTTTTTCCTAACAAAACAATTTTTTTATTACAATATTAAAAAGGAAACTCTTTCTAAACAAACTTAAAATGATTACAAAAACAAAAATATTTATAAAAATAAATAAATTAAAAAATAAATAAAATAGTCTAATAATTATATAAAATTTGTGTGTACTTTATATATAAAATACAAAAAAAAAATGTTATCAAAAATAAAATAAAAAAATATATAAAAAATACAAAAACAAAATATTGTTATTAATAAATAATAACAAGAAAAAAATCAAATAAAAATTTAACTTCTTAAAATAAAATAAAAAAATAGTAAAACAAAAACAAACAGTCCATGTTTATTAGATTTAATTAATTAAATTTAAATAAAATAAAAATTTAAATCTTTATAAATAATTAATAATTAACAACAAACAAAAAAGAAATGAATCATTAATTATTAATTCAAACTGAATTTCTATCTAAAAATTACAACAACAAAAAATATTTATAATTTTTATTAATTATATATATACACTATACAAAAGGAAAATTAATAATAATTAAACAAGATAAAAATAAAATAATAAAACAAAAATAAACAAATAAATAAATCAATGTAATGCAATTTCTCTATACAAAACATCAATACAACAACAAGAATAATTATTCTTTAAATAAAAACTGCTTTAATAAATACAACAACACAAAAAAGAAAACAAAATGGAGTTTTATTTAAACAAAGGAAACTAATAAATCCTGGCTTACACGATCTGATAGTACAGCCATCTTTCGGCACTTAGAACCGAACTTCGTAGGCTTGGAAGCAAAGCAAAGCGTAAAAAGCCCAAACAGGAATATAAGGCAAAGCTTGCTGAGTAAAACAAGGTAACAAGGAATCCTGAACATGATAGCTTTTGGAACTTCTGTGAGTGCTTACAATCTCTATCGGTGGTAGCAAGAAAAGGTCAGATGGTAACTAAACAGAAAGTGGCATAGAAGGACAGAACTACAGTTGCTAAAACACTTTTCGTTACACTTTTTAACGTACAAGACTCCGAAATCAAATTGTATTTTTCCTGTCCTATTGCAAAGGGGCATAGAAGAACTATTGCCATTTCTAATAAGTATATAGCGTAGTAATCTAGTTCTTGGGTATATTCCAACAGCATGGCGAATGGCGAGGATAGGAAAGAAGGCTACTACACACACCCAAAATTCTTCAGAGCAATTGGCCTCATGTCCTTCATGTTGAATACACTTGGGGAAATTGTAGACAATTATGTAAGATGTGTTATATTAGAAACGCTCCCACTGCTTCCTAGGCAATGCTTATGTAGAGCATGCAGATCTTTGTAAATTTAGGAGGAATAAGTAAGGAGCTGATGAATTTGGAATAATATGGCGAATTCTTGAAAGAGAGCCCATTTGATAACACTTGTCTTGAATAGGAAATTAGATAGAAGGGTTATAGAGCCTATGGTATCTAGAAGGGTAGTAGAGGTTTCATACCCACGATAATAAGGGCGCTCACGGCTAGAGAATGAGCACAGGGTGGTTCATTTCACCATTAAATAATGTAGAGGTTGGTCGTAGATAAACTCTTGACAGAACAATCTGAGGTGGATATCGATTGCCAAAGATATGCAGATAATGTAGTCTTGATGGCTAAAGAAAAATTGAAAAGAGGAAATTAGATTATAAGTCCCATTTCAAAGAGGGAGAAAACTTCTTAAGTGGAAGCATATTCAACTCCTGGGTGAGATAATGTCACAAAAAATGGAAATAAACTATCTGAGAAGATCATAGGATAGTAAATTTTATACGATTTATTTGATTTGAAATAGGAGGTGTCACGCCCAATATTCAAATTCTTTTGTTTAATTGATTCTTTTCTACAAATGCCTAAATTTCATTACATAAGCCTTCAGTCTTAAAAATTATTACATTACAACAGTATAATTAAATTTTTCAATCATTTTAAATATATATTTTTTAATTAAAAAGTAAAATTCTATTTCTTTTTCGATTTTAATTAATTTCCAGAAACAAATTTTATCCATTTTCCTATAAAACATTAAAAAAATACAACTCTGTATAGTTTTGTTGCAAAAAAAAATCGTTTCATAGCTTTCAGCTTTTGCTTACAACAAACGACATCTCTCACAAACAAGACAGAGAGAGATTAGAAATACGCTTTAAAACGAAAATTTTATCAAAAGGAAAACCATTATTTGTTCGCAGTTTGGCCTCACAACATCAGTTATGTGGGGAATTTTGGAGACAATACAACAACGCATAGAGAAAGAAAAGTTACAATTTTAGTGAATAAGTGTTGTAGATAGAGGCGCCTGGAAAAAAGAACCAAAAACGGGGTTCATAATTTTTTGTTTGACGGAACAATTTTTTTCCTTTTAATTTCGTATTGTGGCATTTTTACGGGAGTTTTGTTTCGTTTAATTAAATTTCTAACAAAAAGAAAATATCTTTAAGAGAAGAGAAGAAAAAGAAATAAAAAAATTTGTGAAGCAAGAAATAAACGAGGGTCAGAAAAAAACGTAAAATTAAACAGCGAAAATGGCTTTGAAAGTGTTGGTTGGACAAAGTAAGTAATTTTCTAACATTAAAATATTAGTGCAGCTACATATGAGTCAGTGTTTCTTATTGTTTTATAAATATAATAACAAATTTATAGTTTATAAACCTTTTGTTAAACTTTATTAAACTTTTTCGTTTTCCTGTTACCCATATATTGATTTTTCCCCATATTTCTAGTGCCTTCTACCCCATCCTCCCTTCCCTCTGTACCTAGCAATGTTTTCTATGAATGGTTACGTATGGAAATGATTTTCCATGTTCCTCATTGCTGTTGTTGTTGTTGTGTATAGTGTGAAAGCCTCTCTCTCTCTCGCAGTAGAGCAAAAAGCAAAAAAGAGGCCTTTTGGGTGGCTGTGCTTATTACGCCCCCAGTATGACCTTTTTGCATTAGTGTTGTTGTTTATTTCCATATACGTACGTTTTTTCTTTGTTGTTGTTTCTATTTTTTGCACTGTATACCGAAAATGTAGTTTTCTCTACCCCGCCTCTCCTTTAAATGTGCGCAAATGCGTAAAGATGTCATAAAACACACTTCGTTATTGTTGTTGATAACATTTTATACCATCCTTTTGCTTGTTTCATCATGTCGTCATAATTGATAAAGAGATTTTTCTTGTTAATAAAACAGGATTCTATTAATATTTCAAACATCTTGTTTGTATGTGTATTTATTTACATAGATTGGCAATGTGTCATACATAAATGATGGTATCATGGTTGGAAGTTTTTACAAATCAATGGTTTTTTATATTCTAATAAGAAAAAACAACAAGAACTACAACAGTGCCGTTAATGATTGTATAAAATGTTCAGATTTTTTTGTTTTCGTTTTCTCCAATCGTAAATATGGCTCTCCCTCATGCATAGTGTTGTCGCGTTGCGATTGTATATTAAAATCCCATGTATTTTAAAAATATATCGCTAAAATACCTTGTAACTTTGTTAATAATTGAAAAATTTTATTAGGTTTTGTTGTAATATAGGTGGACATGATTATTTTAAATGATAAAAGAGTGTTTAAACCACATTTCATCAGAAATTAAATCTGCTTGAATGATTTTTTTATTACAAATATGTATGTACGTATGCCCAACCCATTCTGGCTCATGTTAGTATCATGTGAAAACACGTGGAATTTTAAAAATATTCGAAGCCATAATGTCTGCCAATTTTATTCTCTATAAGTCTGCTTGTTCTTGCAATCAATAATTAAATCAATTAATTTGAAAAATAATATGAAATATTTTTATTTTAAATGGCACAATACTTAGTTAATCGAAAAATCAATATCACTTCTATATCACTAGTCTCTGTAATACAAATGCAATACAGACATTTAAACATTTTAACACAAATAATTCTGTTATAAGCAGCAACAGATCCACAGTTACTTTGCAGTCTCCAGAAACTTGTATTTGTTGAAATAAAATTATTATTATATAAGTAAAATTATTAAATATTAGTTGCCAATAGCCGCCTTTAATACCATTTTTGGCAACTTACATCTGATGCTTTCTACTGTTTGTGCTAATATAATACTATTACTAATCTGATATACATATATACATATTAGATAGAAAGTACAAAGGAACAGAACATAGCAGTATTATCTGACAGTCTAGCAGCCGTCCATTCACGTGGCCCTTATGTGGTTGACCCAAAAAAAGGTAATGTTGGGTGGGAACGGATGTTTGGAAAGATATACTCAACAAAAAGGAAGATAAAACAAGCCAAAAATTCTTCTCAAACCAAATGTGTTGGATGCAATCAAAACTTTTGCATGCATATAAGGTGATGGGTGGGGATTTGTCTTTGTTGATAATAAACTGTATTCTGAAGTTTGTCAGGCCGTAGTCTAGCAGATAGTGTGTTGGCTTATTAGACATGAGGCCATGGTTAAGTCAAGTCAGACATCGAACAAAAAGCAAAAAAAAATTTCGCTGACTTCCCCTCAGCAGATTTCTGGCTAAAACTCTGAAAGTATAATAAAATTGCCATGAAAATTTTCCAAAAGCATGTCGTTCGGAGTTGATTTTAACCTATAGGTCCCGCCCCTCATATACAAAATTAACACACACAATATAAGTGGCGTGAGAAGCGAGGTCGCAATTCTGACTGAAGAGTTGTTATGACCAATTATGTATGTATGAATATAAGTATAAAGTGTGGTAAATTTTTTTAAGAATTATTTGTTCTCAACTTTTTTAATGTGACCTAAAATGGCGTTAAAATTTACTTTTAAGTTTTAACAATTAAAAAAATTACCAGCATTTATTTCTAACTGATAACAATGCAAATTAATACAAACAAATTTACTTGAATGTTTCAAGGTCTGCACTATGGGTAGCATTTTATCAAACTTGGCAACCTTGTTAATAAAAAAATTTGCTCTCTTTTCCCTACTTCTTTTTAATACAATTGCTCTAATCACCGGTTAAGAATAGCTTAAAGAGAACATTTTGAATATTTATTTGGAAGACGCCTTTTGCACGTTGAAATTTGTTTCGAAACAAGTTTCAAAAACTTTTTTGCATTTTCTTTTAAAATTTCTTTCGCTTTTGCACGTAAAAAATTAATTTCAGAAATTTTGTTTTCTTTTATCGCGTCATTCTGCTGTTTCTGACAGTTATAACTTTATTTGGCATTGTGATTTAGGTTCAAACAACGCCAGACAATTCTTTAAAAATGAACATTATATGAATATTATATTTTTTTATAATATTATAATATATTATACATATATTTATGAATGTATTATTATTTTTTAATATATTTACCTTATTTATTGATTTTTATAAATTAAAAAATTAAATTATATTCTTTTTGATTTCAAACACAAAATAAACGAAAAGTAATGACTGCCCACTACGAGATAATTCATAGTTGGCTCCCTAGAACGGAACGCAATCTACGAGTTATCTCGTACTCATTAAACCACTTTTTCTCCTAAAAAACATAATTTTTATTTTTGATGATACCTACGATCTAAAAATAGAGTTTTTTAAGTAATATAATGTAAAAAAAAATCAAATTGTAATTTTTGGCCAGTTTTTTGAAAATTGCCGCGGCAGTCAGTATGTTAACTTCACTATGCGAAACAAAAAATAAAAGAAAATGTGAAATCAAATACAACTCTGTGTATATACGAATAAAGAACAAAGCAAGTTTCGCGAGTACATGAAATTGTGAAATCAACCCCGCTCGTTTTTCCCCCCTCTCCTACAAACTCAAGAGTGTTGAAATTTGTTTCGAAACAAATTTCAACGTGCAAAAGGCGTCGAATTAAATATTATTTTTCTCTTTTTCTTTCATATTTCATTATATTTTGTTGATGCCTTTAGTCATTAACACTTATATACAATATTTTGTTGTACTTTTTGTCGTTTGTTTACCGTATTTATTTGTATTTTTTTGTTATTGTTGATCTTGTATGACTCACACTCTCACTCTCTTTGAAATAAAGATGATTTTTGTGTTTTTTTTTTCTTTTCAATTTTTTTGCTTTTTTTGCAGTTACTTTAGTTCTGTTATTCGTAGCGTTTTATCATTGAATAGTTAGTGAAAAACTCTCATATTAGTTGTGATTGATTCGTAATCGTGAGAATTGTTTAATTAAGAAATGAAATTTACATTAAATTAATAAATAAAAAATTGTGTTGGTTTTATTGTTTAAAGAAAAACGTTTAAATAAATCATGTTTGTTTGAATAAAGCAAAATAATAGCGAAAGTTTCGGGAAAAAATAATTTCGTAAAACATGTGCTTAAATAATTGCTAGACTGAGATCCCGTTAGTTATTATAATGGCTGATTTCAATTCTTCAATTCCTTCTTAAAACATGTGCTAAAAAAAATTGCTAGACTGAGATCCCGTTAGTTGTTATGGTGGCTGATTTCAATTCTTCAATCCACTACCCTTATAAACTCATCGGAAAATGGGTTATGTGACCATAGGACGTCTATTGACAATGGTAGAACTGGCTTGCTGCTGGTGGGGCTTAATAAGAAGACCGTGAAACTATTAACAGAGTTCAGAGGAGCTGGAACTATAGAGTACCATCACTGCAACGGTCAAGTCCTTTGTGAAGTAAGAGTATATGCCCTTAGTTAAGGATTCTAAGAGGGTTTGAACACTGTTGGTAAGCTAATTTCAGATTATCCTGTGGTTTATAATGTAATGAAACCGATTGGGAGAAGTACATTCGCCTATCGGCTAGTAGATTGTTGTTGTAACTGCTGTCTGTTGTTCCTAAGAGTTATTTCCTGAGGAACAGCAGACGCTAAAATGGTTAAAGAACATTTTTAGATATCATCGATAAAGGATACTAAAAACTTCTAAAAGTAAAAAGTAATACATTGCCTTGTTAATATTTGAACATGCCTTTAGGACTAATAAATTACATGTGGAGTTTTTTTAGCTGCATGATAATATCAATCTACGTTGGCATTTCTCTTTTGTAAGGCTTCCAAATTGTATAAGCTAAAAAAATAAGTCTGTTCGCGAAGTTCTTAAAGCACGTCGTTCAATTTACAGTCAACATAATCGGTTTTTAGTTGTGGAGTTTATTTTCAGTTAAATAGTTTCGTCAATAAACAAAATTGTCGTACTTATAGTGAAGTCCATCATCAAGTCGCCAACGAAGGGTCATTACGTCTATTAAAATTGGTGTATGCCGTCAAGCCAGCAACTTTTGAAGAGTTGGAAACCTATTGAGCAATACTTCCAGATTTATTTTAGCATGTAATTCAGAGCCGCGTAGACATACATATGTATGCCAGAATTCATACGGTCATCTACCAGATTATATTAAAAGGATTTCATTCCAATGATATTTCTGTTTGATGTTATCATATAAAGTTCTCAAACTCTTCCTTCTATAAAGAGCATTGGGTTGTTATCCTGATAATATTAAATCGCGTTTCTTCTTTTCTTTTTTTTTTTTTGAGAGAAAGCTTCCAAAAATTTTAACGATTGTAATCCTTTGAATATAAATGATATGAAATTATTATAAAACTTATTTGCAAACATCTTTCTTATGTTAGAAAACTCCTTGTTTAAAGCATTTCTTTTTAACTGACTTTTTCAACTTGTATTACAGAAATTATGAACGAAGTGGTGAAGTACAGACCACCACCTCCGAAAAAAGCAGGCGCTGCAGCAGCTGCAGCCAATAAAGCTAATGTGGATTGGCGTGTACTGGTTGTGGATAAATTGGGCATGCGTATGGTATCAGCATGTACAAAAATGCATGAAATCAGTGCCGAAGGCATTACATGTAAGTTTAAAACATAGAAAAAGAAACCTGAGAAGCAATTTCTTTCAATATTTCAATATAAAAAAAATATTTTTAATTCTTATTTTTTAGTGGTTGAGGATATTAATAAGAAACGTGAACCCTTACCATCGATGGATGCTATATATTTAATAACACCTTCTCAAGAATCGGTAGCAGGTCTTATAAGGGACTTTGAAAATCCTGCACGACCCATGTATCGTTATGCCCATGTCTTCTTTACGGAGGGTAAGTTTGTTGGCTTAGATTTGTTATGATTACATTTAGATAGGAATGTTTTAGTTTAAAATTTATCATTTTTTATTATGATTTTTTTGTTTTTTTTTTATAAATTTTTTTATTTTATTTTGTTTTTTATTCTTTTTGTTTTTATTTTTTATAATTTAGCAATACCTAATGAAATTTTTGATATGCTTAAAGCTGAAAAGAATTTGTTACACTATATGCAAACTTGCAAAGAAATCAATATTGCATTTCTAGCCTATGAAAGTCAGGTATTTAGTTCTTTAATGTTCTTCTTTGTCTTACATATAAACGGTACATGTTTCCATTGAAATTCATTCCTATATTTGAAAGTTTGCCAAAGAAAACTATACAAAATACATTTGTTGTATAACTTATTTCCATGTGTTCCTATACTAAATTTCTATTTATTTCTAAAAAAAAAAAATACACGCTTATTTGGCACACTATATACCAGCAGCAAAAGAAGAAGAAAAAAAAATAAATCCATATATACTGTATACAACAACGAATATGGTACGCTTTTTTCTATGTCTAACCACAAACTAATTGTGTTTTTATTGTTATTGTACCTCATCTTCATGGCAAACTAACAACCAATAAGTGTTTTTTTTTTTTCTTATTATAATTTAAGGCTTTTATCCTTTGACAGGTCAATAATTTGTGCCTCTTTGGTATGATGACAGTTTTAATTAAGCTTTAAACTCTTTAATTTATCATAAGAAATCATGGCAATTCGTTCTATTTCTTACTAACAATTAAATTTAAAATTATTTAGCGCTTAACCATGCAATCAATTTCGATATTTTCTCGAAATACTTTTAACGTGGAGGAGGGGGGAGGTGGTTTTTTTTATTATTCTTCTTCAGCATTATAATCCAGTCCCATTTGTCTTTTACGACATGCATTCATTCTTTATTGTTGCTTTTCCATTTTTTCTTTCCTCATTTTCTCTCCATTGTCTGGAAATGTATACATTCTCAATTTTATACTACATAGGCGACATCATCGTTATAATAACGTTTTTGTGTTCTTTCTTCTTTTCTGTCAAACATTTTAATTCAATTTTAAGTTTTGTTGTAACAGTCAAGGATCATACTATTACAACGTTAAGCAAAGCAGGCGAGAATAGATTTCACAATATTGTGAAAAAAGATTTTTAGTGTTGCTACACTTATTGAAGGACGTTTCCTTTTTAAACTTTTTTGTGTTTAAACTTTAGAAATAATTTTTTTTAGGAAAAAATCTTAGCTTTTTGAAATGCATTTGAAAATTGAGCACAATTTAAATATTAATTGCATTTGCTAAGACCCTAATGAGGCCAAAGATATAAAGTAATGAAAAAAAGAGGTCTTATTCTTAACCCATTAAAAACAGTAAAAAAATTCTTTAAAGATTTAAAATGAATCTTTGTAGGTTTTGTTTTCTCAGACTTCTATACCGCTTTGAATACGGTATTTATTTTATTTAATAGAATATGCCTAGGTTTAGAAATTGCCTTAGGAATTTAGTTTTATTTTTAAAAATCTTTAATACAACCCTCGATATACGATTACAGGATCGTAATACGATTACAGGATCGTAATACGATTACAGGATCGTAATACGATTACAGGATCGTAATACGATTACAGGATCGTAATACGATTACAGGATCGTAATACGATTACAGGATCGTAATACGATTACAGGATCAACTTCTTCATCTAATGTAGTGAGGCTGTAGAACGAATTCTCTCTTCAATTCTCTACTCAATAGTCCACCACCCTACGTGCATCTCATGACAGACGTGCATTACGTTAAAATGTTGTTTTATTTCCACAGAACACATTAAAGTTGAATATCCTACTCTCAGTAATAAGCACCTTTGCCCTCTTTTGTACCACTCAATGCCACGCATTGATATTTTGTGCCCCGCATATTAACAGCTTCGGACATTCTCATATTGAAACATAATAGACCTGGTCCTTCAGCCAGGATTACTACCTAGCTTATCACACCATTTATGTTGTGCGTGTTAATTTTATAAAATGAGTGGTGGGATCTACAGTCAATTTATGAGAAACTTTTCATGGTAATTTTATTTATTCTCAGAGTTTTTGACAGAAATCTGGTGAGAGGAAGTCGACAAATAAATATTTTTTCGTGTTTCATTTTGTTGGGAGATATTTGAGCCAGCGCACTACATACTTGACTACGGCGACTTGTTCATCCTCATATTTACATCCCCTATTTTAATAAATAAACCCTAAAACACTATACTGTCCCTCTCCTGCATTAAAATCGATCCTATTCACACGGTTCCATAGGTTAGGTGACTGCGTGTCATTCATATTAAAACTTTTCACCTCAATCACCAAAGTTCAAATACTTTGTCAAGAGTAAAGAGATAAAATCTTTACTAAAACTTAGATATGGAGTTGGAGATAGAACATAACCCTGATTTTGGTCTGAAATCATTTGATGTAATCTGTATATACCAACCCTGTTACAATGTGTTTACTGAGAAAATCAATAAGTTTCAATAAAAGTCTACTGATCCATACTCTATTAAATGCTTTAGAGCCTCAGTAAATAAATCACAAAAAGAAGAGACTGAATTGCAGAGATTAATTTTTTTAGACTAAAAATTAGATTCGTTTGGGTGTATCTATTATTTTCATCATGTGTGTATGAGTTCTTAACTAATTTTATAGTGTGTTTTTTTTTCCTTTAATTGTATGTACATACATACTTATAATGTGTATTGTATTAACGTTGCAATACTTAATGCCAATACTGTTTTTCCACAAACACACCCTTAAAGTCGGCAACGATTTATAGCATATTGATAACAATGCAAAGTATGTTACATAAAATTTTATAGAATAGTGTAGTTTCTTTTTATTTTCTTTCTTTCTTTTTTATCGTTGTTTTTTTTTTTCTATTTTCTGTTTCTTTCACTGCAGATAGAGATAAAGACAGAATTTATAAACAATTGAAGATTTAAAAATAAAATTTTAAAAAAATCTTTAAGGGGATTTACTTTAATGTTATTTGTTTTTAGAGCATTTAATTTAATTTTTAAATGATTTTAAGTTTGTTTGTTATAATATTATTTTGGTTTTATATTATAAAATAATAAATAAACTAGGATAACAGTTAATGGTGAGATTAATTACTGTCTCTTTAAAATAAAATAATTTCATTTTAGTTTCCAATTTACAATAAATTTTAGTAAACTTTTCCCATCATATTTAAAGTATTAAATTCCTTTTCTAATATTTATAACCACCATATATACATATATATTTTTCTTATATAACAATTTTAAAGAAATCCTTTTAGTATACCATACTATATTTACCTTTAAGCCTTACCTTTAAAGGTTGTTTTTTTCCTAAGATTTTTGACTTTTGTTTTAATTTATATATTTCTTATGATAACATATTTAAAAAAAATCTCAAGCAGCACTTAATTTTTAAACATTTTCATTTAAGTTTTTCTTTTTATATAAAAAAACAATTTTTTTTTTGTTTGAGTTTTTTGCATATCTTGATTTGGTATGTCATAGTTTTGTTTGTTTTGTTTTTGGAAAATCTATTATATATTATATTTATAGTTTGCCCGGAGGAACTATTTAACGATTTGTGTAAATCGTGCGCTGCAAGAAAGATCAAAACTCTAAAGGAGATCAATATTGCATTTCTACCATATGAATGCCAGGTGCGAATTTAAACCAAAAAAAAAAAACCATAAACAAAAACAAAAAACAATTTTTTTTCTCAAATTAAAACAGTAAATGCAACACTATTTTCAAAAACCCCAAAAAACAAAGAAATTTTGAAAATATTTAGAGTGGCAATTTTAAATCTTTTTTTGTGTTTTTTAAATACAATTTTATTTGTATCAAAAAAAAAGAAAAGAAACAAACTTGATGTCTATTTTTTGTTTAACTGCTACTATAACTACTACTACTACAACCAACTACTACTACTTAACGTACCCATTTAAACCAACCAACAAACCAACTTCTAACACTTTGATTTTCTTAAAAAAATTGTATACTTTTTGTTTAAATAACTAAAATAACAACTACTACAGCTCTTATACCAACCACTACTACATTTATGTTGTTTGTGTAATTTTAAATAAGTTTTTCAAACTTCTAAATGTTGTTACTGATGAAAATCATTTTCTCTACACGTTGTGTTTATTTAATATTTTCTTTTTTCTTTCTTTCTTAATGTGTGAAAACATTAAAATGTTTGTGTTTTTATATACCAGCATATTAAAGAAGAAAAAAATCAAAGTTTAGCATATAATTTCTGTAAAATACTTTAAACAGAACTCTTAAACAGACTCAACACAAAGAAGATTTTTACTTAAAAATCAAAACCATAAAACTCTTGTAAAACTCTTATACTTTTTCAAACATTTTTTTATGTTATTTAACAAACTGTAGTAACAAAAGGTTTTATAAAACGTTTTATACTTAAACCGTATACAAGATCATCGTATTAATCAATAAAACTTATACTTATACAGTATACTAATAAAGAAACTCTCATAAAACTCTTATACTCATACAGTATACTATATAAATTCTGTAATAACGTATAAAACTCTAATACAGTATACTTTACAAGATCTGTAGTAAACTTTTAAACTCTTATATACAGTATAGTTTACAGATTCTGTAGCAAATAATTAAAACTTATCAAACTCTTATGCTTACTCAGTATAGCTCTAAACTCTTATACTACTAATATATAGTATACATTACAGGTTCTGTAGCAATAATTACAACTCTATACAGTATATTTTACATGATCTGTTATAACAAATTAAAATTCTTTAAACCTAAATACTTAGACAGTGTATTTTAAAAGGTCTTTAGTAATAATTAAACTTTTCAAACTCTTATACTGACACAGTATAGCTTACAAGATTTATAATAAGAAATAAAACCTCTATAACCTTATGATTTATATTACAATAATAAATAAAACTTTAAATTCATATGGTTATTTAGTCTGCCTTATGAATCCTAATGCTCTACGCAGCAGCATCAAATAAAATTCTTTAGATTCTTATACCTACACGGTCTATTATAAAAACTCGTATACTATAGATTACAGATTCATATGTCTATAGTTTATTTTTCAAAAGTGATACTCTAGAAACCGCATTTGAAAATATTGAAACTCTTATACCTATATACGTACAATGGGTCAATTCGACCTCCGGGTACTGTACTTGTCTTAATTGACAACCTATCTAACCTATACCTATATACAATTAATTAAATAAAGTCTTGTACTGTTAACTATATAAATAAATGAAAGTGTTGACTTATTAAGTTTTAATACTTTAAACTCCACGAATAAGTAACTGTTTAAACTCTTATACTTATTTAGTTTATTTTTCAAAAGCATTATATTACAAATTAAACTCTTATACAGAGAATTTGACACTAAAATATATTCGAAAATCCTTTAAACTTAGCAACTAATATAGTACAGTCTTACTGGGGCCTATCCAATTTACGAAGTCTATTACTTCGAACTATAGTAACAAATCATTCTATTATACCTACGAACACTTATACAACTCCTATACCTCTTTTATTCTACTGAACCTTTCTATATAAAAAAATATCTTTATTTAAAATAAATGAAGCTTCCGTATATTATTTTGTTAAGTGTCGGGATTTGTTTTGAAAAAATCGTATAAGAGTTTTTGTGAATAAGAATTCAAGTGAAAATTTGTATAAGAAAGTCTGTTTAACTCTTAGACTTTTTACAATTTATTGTTGAAAATGATTATAAAGAATTTTAAATTTTAAAATAACTATAATAGGAGTTAAGAGTTTCCTTTTGCAGTATAAGAGTTTTTGTGAATGAGAATTGAGATGAAAATTTGTATAAGAAAGTCTGAGCCTTAGACTTTTTATAATTTGTTGAACATGATTATAAAGAATTTTTAAATTTTAAAATAACTATAACCTTTTGCAGTATAAGAGTTTTAATTTTTGTGAATCAGCTTCTTATAATAATTGTAGCCTCTCTAAGATAAGCTAGAGATTGGAAACAACAGAAAGTGTTTATTTCTATCGAATTTCCATTTCTTTATAAACTCTTATACAACTCTTATACGTACTCTATCCTATTAAAGATTTCTAAATAAAATAATGGAATTGATTTAGTTAAATTGATTAAAATTTTAATCATTAACTTCAGACATTTAAAAATAAAAGTTTTGCGTCTTTTAAAGTATAAGAGTTTTTCCTTTCCTTGTGGTCTAACTAAATAAAGTATTATTAAAACTTTTCTCCATTTTTCCGTTAATGAAAAAAAAACTGAGTCTGTTTAACTCTTTTCTTATATTTTGTTGTTATAATAAAACAACTTGAAAGTATTTTCTTTTACATTTTATGCTACTTTTTTGTGTATAAATTAATAAACGTCGTTTTCAACGCTTCTTCTCTGTTTTTATGTGAACTTTCTATGGAAAGTAAAGTCAAGGCTTTTATCGTAAAGCCTTTGAAATAAAAATGAATCTCCTTAAGTTTTGTTTTACTTGTTTTGTAGTGTTCAATTTAATGTGTATGTGATGTTATATACAGATAAACAAATCGTCAATCTGACTATATAACTCCAAAAAGAAAAAAAAGTACAAAATTTCAAACAACAAACTAAAAAAATATCATTTTATACAAACCAACAAAAACAACAAAAATATATATATTTTATATATTTACACGAATAGACAAATATATGCCAAATTACATAGTCCCTGTACACTAAACTTTCCACCATAAACAAACCCCCCACATCCATGTTATCGTTAATCATAGTTGAATAAATTACAAATGAATGTATAGGCATTAAAAAGAAATTGGCTTTCAATAGAAAATTTTCTTATTAGAAGGAATGAATGAGTGTGTTAATCAAGCTATTTATTCTTTTCAAAATTATTTCTCTTATACATTGATTTGTAATTGATTATGTAATTTGACATATAAATCTCACGGGCATCTCAAAACAATGTTATACAATAAAAATACTAAAAAAAAAGTGTCTCAGTAAGAATGCACATTTTCCGTTTTAAAGTAAAAAAACGATTTTTTTTTAATTTGATTGTAAAGCAAACTTGTTCCGATTAATTGTGGAGTAAAATAAATGACCACCAAATTTGATGGCTACTACTCTTTTTATGAAATTTTTCGCGACTTTCTTCAAGAGATACAGTCACAGTGATAATGAATTAAATTTCGGATTTCAGTTCAGCAGTTGTTCATAATCTCGAGATTTCACAAAACCCTCAACGAAAAAATCGCACAGCGTAAGATGGTGTATTATTCTCGGTGGCCAATTGACATTAGCTCTCTTCAGATACTTTGTTCTGGAAATCATTGCTGCAATAAATCGATTGTAGCAGTGGTCACCGTGTTGCTGAAACCCCATACAATAAACCAGATTTATGCCGCACAGTTCAAGTTACAAGAACTCTACGATTATAGAATCGTATTGCTGTAAAGAATGTCCTTCCGTGTCACTGCAATTTCGGCTTCATCTTCAAAAAAAAGTCAACCCAATCGCTCCGTCTAAACAAAATTCGTACCAGCTTTCTTTAGATACTTTGCTCTGAAAATCGTTGCTGCAATAAATCGATTGTAGCACGTGCGGTGATGCAGTGGACACCGTATTGTTGAAACCACATATAGATCGGATTTATGCCGCACAGTTCAAGTCACAAGAACTCTATAATCGTATTGCTGTAAAGAATGTCCTTACGTGTCACTGCAATTTCGACTCTGCAATTTCGTCTTTAGACAAAAAAGTCGACCCAATCGCTCCGTCTAAAGAAAATTCACACCAGACTGTTATACTAGTTATGGTGACATTTGTTTCTCATGCACTGTATACGGCTACACTGTTTCTGAGTCTCAAATACGTCTATTTTGTATCGGGTCTTTCATGAAGCGCTTCCTTTCTTTAAATTAAAAAAGAACAAATTGTGTGGAATGTATTATCGAATTTTTTATTCGTTTGAAAAATCGTTCAAATGTCCGTCGTGGCTTTTTTGAGTGAAGAGCATACGAAAATTTAAATTTTCCATAACTGTGGCACATAAATCAAGCTGAACTTGAACGATAGCATGGATTATGCTGACTTTGAGAACAGCTGTGATTTGTGGCTTATTCATAAACATTTGCTATCGAAGAAAACCTCAAGAAAAGGGTCTAATTGCACGATCTCGGTGGCCAGTTCACATCAGCACCACCCTCATCTCACTCGTTCAGAATATCTATGTAGTATGTATCGCCATCCTGTTGAAACCACATGTACATATTTACAATCCAGATCATTAAATTTAAACCAAAATAAGTTGCTAATCATCATGCTCATCTTTGACAGAGATGGCCTGGCCAACGTCCTTCTCAAAGAAAAAAGGAAATCCATCCATTTTTAATAATCGGAAAATAATATGTGACAGCTGTCAAATTTCAGTGTTGCCACTTGAACAAAAAATGCACTCTTACTGAGACACTCAATTATTTATTCGAAAACAACTTTAGCTTTTAACACTTAGTTTTTTTTTTTTTTTGTTTTAAAGCAAATAAAATTCAATCACTTAATTATTTAATAATAATTCAATAAACAATTATAATACTTAATTAATAGTCACTTTTATTATAAACATATTTTATTAACAAAAATTTTAAAACAACAAATCCAAAAAAACACTTGAACATTTCATGAAATAATTAGAACACATTCATTTATTTTTACAAAACATTAAATAAACTTGAAAGTAAAACTATGTATAATTAATTAATAATATTTGCATGTTAGTTATTCTTTTTGTGTAATTTATTAATTTTATTTAAGTTTGTCGTGTTTGTACAACTTTAAATGCTTCATTATATTAGTAGCCTTAAGACACAGTTTTAAAAGTATTTTTTTATATAAATTTATAACATTAGCATTTAATATTTATTTATCATTGTCATTAAATTAGAAAAGTAATATTTTCTGTTTGTGATGACATGCCATTTTAAATGTAATTGAAATCTATTTTAGTTTCAACATGTGCTGTCCTTTTACTATTCAATCAACCCAACCCTATCCAACCACAGCTAAATTGAATTGTTTTTGTTGGTATTTCTTATTTTTTTTTTTTTTCTTGTTTCCTTCTTTCGCCTTTTAACTATAATTTATTGGTTTGTTGCTATTTTAAAACATTTACGTCTTCAATAAGTAATTTCTACTATTCCCCCGTGCTATAGTATATTTCAAGTGCAATTGTTATTATAGAAAATCAATATTCGTATTGAAATTTTAAAGAATTTTATTGAAATTAAATTTTATTTATAAAAATCTCAATCAATTTAAAATTTTCGTATATTTTTCCTTTTTAAATTATTTATAAATGAAGTAGAATCTTAAGTCTTCGTCTGGTAGTTTCGACAGTTTTAGTTTCCTCCACATTATGCTCTCACTGCAGTATTCTTCATTAGGAAATCTATCAAGATCCTAATGGTTTCCCTAACCAGGTTCCATACCCTTTTTTCTCTGGAAAGGTCAAGTCTCTATCCCACAGCAGCAATCTCGTTGTCATATACTCCACAATGCTTGGGAATCCAGCTAAGTACAACTCAAATCAATGCCTTCCATGCAGCCTGACTGTTCAGATAGGTAGTTACTTTATCTCCAAACGCAACCGGTTTCTAGCCCTTTGACGGACACTGACGTCTGTAGACGTCATAACAAGGATTTCTGGGGGGACATGACATGTATAAACGTCATAAATTGTTTCCTTCAAATAACGGAGATATAGCAAGTGTCCCACGGGAAGGCTTCCTAAAATTTTGGTGTCCGTCAAAGGGTTAGACAAACTCCATTGTATTGGTGTTAGCAAACACCTCAGCCTGGATTATAAGCCACTCATAAGGGAACCTATAGAACATTTCCACAGCATCTCTAATGTAGACTCTAGCTTATGTTTGCCAAACACTTGTAAAGAGGTCTTAACCGCCCTGTAGAAGCCAGATTCTTGAGGCATAGCGCTCCAAATTCACGGTATTGGTTCTTTCAAGGTAATTTTCGAAAAAAAATTCAGCTCAGTGGCAGCTTCAGAACATAATGCGCAGTTTTTCCTGGTTTTCCGAACTTCCCTTCACTTGACATGTGCTCAATTCGAGTGATCAATAGCTTGCAGTTTTTCGCGCTCGTTCACAAGATAATCTGCACATGTTGGGAAATTTGATTTTAACTTTAGAATCTTACCAGTCGGGTTGTGTCATTATGAAAATCTCAGTACCTCGTCTAATACACGCTGGTGGCATTTTTAGTCACATTGCAGTTCAAAAATGATCGGTATTCCTGCTCTGTAAAGTCGACTGGTTTCTAGATATTCTGTTAATCCTGTGACCTGAGTTCATGACAATATTGGCTGGCTAGATAGCATGGGCTAGCATCGATGAGACAATGATAGAGATGTCCAGAGAGCTACTACATGTAATTATGATTCCGATTCCTGGGGTTAATAAACATTTAGAATTTCTAAATCCATATCGCCTGTCCTCATTGCAATATCTGTTAGCTCCAGTGTTGGTTGTTGGTAGAGGTGTGTAATACACATTTAGTAGGAAGAGAGTAGGCTGTAATTTTGGTTCTGTATCGCTGCAATGTGGTCATTATTTTTAAGCATATAAGAGGTTATATCAGTTTGTTTCGTACATCGTTGTCGTTTAACTGTAGTATGCCAAAGGATTGGGTAGGAGAGTGAGGCATGTGGGGTGTTTTCAAGCCTAATTTGAGGAAGACAACTGGTTTGTTTATATTGGCATTAAGACTAGTAGCATGTCTTACTCTCGATCCCGATTATGAGAGAGTTTATGGCATCAGGGATGTTCGTTGTCTCAAGCATTGTGGAACCTTAAAGTTCCATTCTATTCTAAGAGAACATAAAACTGTAGGTAGATAGGTGGCTGTCCGTCAAAAAAAGTGAATAGACACACTTAGGCTTAGTACATTGTGTTGCTACAGTTTTCTATTATCCCATAGTCTCGGAATCACTGGGAACCACTAATGAATCGACTCATACTGCCAGTGTCAATTTGTGACACTTCCTTCAGATCATCTAGGTAGTAGGGGCTAAGGTGCCTCTTTTATGCTCCGACGTAATGCCTGGGCTTATACCAAACAGTTGAAGAACAGTCTCCACTTCCTTCAGATCATCTAGGTAGTAGGGACTAAGGTGCCTTTTTTATCCTCCGACATAGTGCTGGGCTTGTACCAAACAATTGAAGAACAGTCCCCACTGTCTTTTCAGTCCTACAGTTTCATTACAGAAATCATTAGCTAGGTGTTCTAGACGAATGCGCCTCGCTTGCATGCCAATAATGCATTGCCACGTAGTGATCCTACTTCACAGATTAGCTAGAGTGCCGCTGGATCCCATATGATAAGTACACCATATCGTTACGTTAGACACCGTCTTGGAGTTCAATGTGTGAGGAAACCCGAATAAGTTCTTAGGTGACACCATTTAGTGTATAATTAAGCATTTAATTTCCCATATTATTTTAATTATTGTACGTTCTTGTCACAAATTTTTTAACGCTTTTTAGAACAACAATAGCATTTCATTTCTCATTATTTTTAAAACTGTGTTTTTATGATTTTGGCCTAAATATTTAAGCTTAACACGGTTATTAACAATTTAACGTTGTTTGTCTATAAATGTTTGTAACTTAAGGCTTGTAATGCTCACTAATAATTCAATAAGATTAACTATGTATTTATACACAATGAATATTAATTTAAAAAAATTTTGTTTATTTTTTTCCTCTCCAAAATATTTCTGTATACTGTGTACCCTGCCTACTAATAAAAAACGCACCAACATGCACGTTTTATTTGTTTCACAAAATATGACTCCTCTACTATAAACTCTACTCTATCTTTCTAAACAATCAACAACAACTGCACCGCAATCAAAATTATTTGTTAAATGGCCACCAAAAATGTAAAAATAACCTAAAAATTGCACCAAATCTACCCTCTACTATATTAACAACAACAACTACTACTACTACTATTATTGACAACAAAATCACCACTGCTATTACTACTACCACTACTACTACTACTACTACTATCTTTCCAAATATATTTATCAATTAAAAAACGTTGTTTATAAATGAAATGAAAATGAATTTTTCTGAATTTAAAAACCAAAACAAAAATCCAAAAAAAATACCAATAAAATGTGCTTCTCTTAGGTCTACTCGCTCGATTCGCCAGACAGTTTTCAGTGTTTGTACTCTCCGGCATTCGCTTCGATACGCGCCAAACACCTGGAGCGCATTGCCGAGCAAATTGCCACGTTGTGTGCTACGCTCGGCGAGTATCCGATGGTGCGATATCGCACTGATTGGGATCGCAACATCGATTTAGCTGCTGTCGTTCAGCAAAAACTGGATGCGTACAAGGCTGACGAGCCAACGATGGGCGAGGGTTCCGAGAAGGCACGTTCACAACTATTGATATTGGATCGTGGTTTTGATTGCGTATCGCCTCTGCTACACGAATTAACACTACAAGCCATGGCCTATGATTTATTGCCCATCGCCAACGATGTCTATCGTTTTTCACCGGGTCCCAACCAGCCCGAAAAGGAAGTACTACTCGACGAGAACGACGATCTATGGGTAGAACTACGTCACGAACATATTGCAGTTGTCTCCACACAGGTTACACAGAATCTTAAGAAATTTACCGATTCAAAGCGAATGTCTTCTAGTAAGTTGTTGTTTGTAATTAAAGCGTGAACACTTTCATGCTTTCTAAAGTCCTTTTTAAATGAAAAAACAAAAACTTTCCATTTATTTTGTAAAATTATTATTGAATAAAATAATTGAATTTATTTACATCTTATCACTCTAAATACTTAGCCGACAAGGCCTCCATGCGTGATTTGTCGCAAATGATTAAGAAAATGCCTCAGTATCAAAAGGAGCTTTCGAAATATTCCACTCATTTGCATTTGGCTGAAGATTGTATGAAATCTTATCAGGTAAGCAAAAAGATTTCTAATTTTTTTTCTTTTAAATTCTTAAGAATTTTATTTAATTTTCTGGTTTTTTTCTTTAGAATTATGTTGACAAATTGTGCCGCGTTGAACAGGATTTGGCCATGGGTACAGATGCCGAAGGTGAAAAGATTAAAGATCATATGCGCAGCATTGTACCCATTCTATTGGATACGGTAAGTTATTTTTTTAACTATACTAAGATATTTATAACTGGTAGTTGTTGCAACAGCTTTATTGTTGCTGGACAAGAAATGAAAATTATTGAGTGAAATATTAAATTCTTGTGTTGAATTAGTTTGTACCCTGATAGTAGAAAATGTGCAACTTCTAGCGGTTTTAACCATAACTCCATCGGACGGACGCATGTTGGTACTTCAACGGACAACGGAAAAGGCTATTCGTGTCCTGAGAATTTTATTCGCAAGTTGAGCAATAATTCAGAGTTCCAATATGTATCCACTTACGATATGAACTGTGGTTAGAATACCATACTGATTTAAGCAGAGTTATGATGGATTTCGTCTGCCTGGTTATTTTTATTATTGTTGTCGTGAAGACGTTCCTACGACTATACGATGTAATGTACTCTTCTCAACCTATAACATTCCTGCAAGCCTATTGAACTGATACATTTCAGAATTCTGTTCAGTATCTCTGCCCAGTACCTGATATGCAGCCTGGTGTTTTATCATCACAGAATCTGTACATTCGTTTCCAGACAACTTCTATTCAGAATAAGTTTACTTAGAGTCAAGAGTGCTCCATCAAAAGACCGGTTATGCACCACAAATTATTCCTGAATAGTCTGATACATGACTCTGGATAGTCTGATGATGTCTGGCCTTGGGCTCGAACCCTGGCTTTACGTCTAATAAGCCAACACTACCTACTAGACTACGGCGACTTCTTTGTATTTTGTCTTTATGTCTTGATAGTCTGATACATGACTCAATTCTCCTCTTATTACAATTTCCACTGCCATGCCTCCAATAACCTACTCTAACGCTCAAGAACTTTTTGAATAATGTCACATTCTCTCTAAATTTTCCTTTAGCCAACGGAGTATAGAGTGCTCCGTCAAAAGACTGGTTATCCACCTTAAATTATTACTGGATAGTCTGGATAGTACATGACTCAGATCTTCTCTTACTGTAATTTCCATTGTCATGCACCTACAACTTACAATCTCAAGAATCCTTTGAATGACGTCACAAAGACATCCTTTAGTCATCGCAAATACATCTTTTAGTCATCAAGATTATATCATATGCATATCGTAGGCTGTCGATGCTTACCTCATATAATTTTATTAAAACTTCAGCAATGACCAAGGTGCACATTAGTGGTGAAAGGACACTTATTGTGCCAGCCATCTCCTTATATTTCCACAGATACTATGTACAGGACCCCTGTCTTCCATCTGGATGTCATAGGTTCTTTATCTCTTTTTATTTAATGACGGATTTATGACCTCTACTTCAACAAATGTACATGTTGTTGCTTACCTCCTTCACAGTCAAGGAATCCTAAATGTTTCCCAGTAAATCTACAAGAGCTGTCTCAGTATATCTGTCGTGGCACCCAATCTAATATCGCGTATCTTGTGTAGTTATCCACAACTTTCTCAAGTGTTTGCAACATGAAAGATGCCTGCAGGATTTTTGGTGTGTACCCCACCCTCGCCCTTTGCCAGTCTGTTGGTATATACCCAAAATCTAGACTACTGCTGTATATATGTTTTAGGAATGGCAAGTGTTCGTCTATGCCCCTTTGTAACAGGGTTTAATTATTTTTCTACATGTTGCGCATGAAGCTAAAATTTATTTCAGTATATGGAGTCCACCTCCTTCCGACAACTACCGGAAGAAGAAATCAGAACTTAAAAGCCCTCATGTTTTTTTTTAATTTATATTTAATCCTTCCATTTCTGAATTTAAATCTTTCCAGAACGTTACCAACTTCGACAAGGTTCGCATTATTGCTTTGTATGTCATGATAAAGAATGGCATCACTGAGGAAAATCTTACCAAGCTATTTACCCATGCTCAACTTTCACCCAAAGATCAAGATATGGTACGCAATTTGAGTCATTTGGGTGTTAATGTTATTGCTGATGTAAGTTTGGTTTTTTTATCATGAAATTTTTATTTTATTTTTAATCATCGTCTAATTATGTTTCTCTTGTGTATGTTTTTTTTTAGTCTCGTAAGAAAACTTATAATGTTCCACGTAAGGAACGCATCACCGAACATACTTATCAAATGTCACGCTGGACACCGGTTATTAAGGATATTATGGAAGATTGTATTGAGGATAAATTGGATCAACGTCATTTTGCTTTCTTAGCTGGACGGGCACAAAATACCAATTATCATGCTCCAACAAGGTGAGTGCTTAAAAATTTTATTATTTATTGAGTTATTAACATACACTGAGCGCCAAAAGTGAGTAAACACCATTGAAATAATTCATTTTCTTAGGATAGCGAGAAAAGTAAATGAGAATAGTCGAATAAATTTCCAAAAATAAAAACGTTTATTTATTACTTATAAAATGTTAAAACAAAAACAACAGTTCATGATAATGGAACTTTTTTATACTGAAGAACAAAACTGTTTTATACTTAAGGACAAAAGTGTTGACTCACTTATGGCGCTCAGTGTATGTATGTCTGTAGTAAAAAGAAAACCATTATGTTTCATTAACATTGAAAGCTATATTTAGCATATTATTTTCGTATTTAACCCATATTCAGCGCATATGATCCCCTTCTGGACAAATATGTTCAGTTTTCTTAGAAATTTTTTTTGTCATTTTAATGGTAATCCCCTGCTGCCTTTCTTAGCCTTATTTAAAAAAGCTGGATCAATTATTCATTATACGCATCATTGATAACGAGTTCAAACTAAGTTGTGAATACATAAGCATGTCTTAATCAAACTTCTGGGTCTTCAAGAGATTCTTGCTGTTGAAAAACATGTCGCTTGCTTCCTTTAAACGATACAATTGTTGGCAGCATTAGTTTCAAATAAAAATATGGCTGTAAGAAAGAAGCTCAATGCAAGCGATTCCCTGCCAATAGTACCTCAGCTAAAGAGATCTTGGCCATCATTTGCAGCGGCCCACTGCTTATCGAAAACCATCGTTTTTTCTTGACATTCTATCAGCATTAGTCACCATTCCTATCAAAAATCGATTAATTTTGTTGTAATTCAGCTGCAATTCGTAAATTGAAGCCCGCCCATTCCATTAGGCTTTAAGTGTACTGTTAATGAAAATAGTATTTAGGTGACGTTCACCGTACTGATCATACCTGGTGCAGGATAGAAAGAAAGGTGAATCGTGTTTATTCGAGAGCCAGAATCAGAGAGAATCAGTAGAAATTAATATAGGAAAGGGAAGAGATAAACCATAAAAAATATAGATGATCTAACAGTGCAGAAGAAAGGCGAAATATAAAGAAAAGAGAGAGAGCCAGCTCATGCCAAAGATAACATTCGTAAATCAAAACTTCTAGCAAAAGCCATTTCATTCGGCAGAGACTTTAAATATGCACAACAGTTTTCAGCTCAACCAAAACAAATCCATAGAAAGAAAGGATGTGTCTTTTACCACATACTAGTCTTGGCCTGCAAGGAATAATGCACCGTTTAAAAACCTATAAAAATTTTAATTGATTGACTGGCCTGTTCTCGAATTGTTCAAACAAAGCCATAGTAGCCTGTTCCGCTATAAAAAATTGCTTTTTCGTATTATTACCTAATCGATCATCATCGAGACTTCATCAGATTCGAGCATTTCGCATAGTGAACCTGGTGCAAAAATTGCCTTTTTTCTTTCAATTTGTGGTGATCATTTTTGAAGCTTTTGCAAATAGTTTGAGGTTAAGCAATCACAAAACTATCATAGATTTATATTAGCTCTTTAACTCCATCATCATCATCTCCATGTAACGCTACAGATAGAAAGAAAAATCTGTTTCTTTTTTTTTAATTTTTAAACATTTTTTTTTTTTTGTTTTTTTTTTTTTTATTTTTTTTTTTTAACTATTGCCACCAATCAGTGCCCGCTATGGCCACTGGCATAAAGACAAGACCCAGGCCCAAGTTAAGAACGTACCACGTCTAATTGTCTTCATTACCGGCGGCGTGAGCATGTCCGAAATGCGATGCGCTTACGAAGTAACAAACGCCATTAAAAATTGGGAAGTTATTATTGGCTCATCGCATATTTTAACACCGGAAAATTTCTTAAGCGATTTGGGTTCGTTATCTAAGGAGGACTAGAAAAGCGCTAATGATGCAACACAAGGCGAAGAAGACAAACCGATTGCAAACGTATAATTTATATATTCAGTATAATTACATAAAATTAACAATATTTATAAGAAAATCTATTCAAATTTAAGCTTAGAAAGTGTAGTGGAATAACAATTTAATTATGGGCTTATTAAAGTAAAAGAAAAGACAAAACAATTACAACAAACAACATTTGAAAACAAGAATAAAAATAAATTACCACACAATTTGTGCAATTCCCGTTTTTTTTTTTAAATAATTTTTTTTTTGAGAAGCCAAAAGAAAACAAAAAGAAACATCAAACAAAAAAGAGATAAAACTTAATAATATTTTATTACATTCAATGTTTTTCTTCTTATAACTTTTTATGTAATTGTTAATGTAAATCCCCTTAAAAAAACATATGAAATTAAAATTATTACAACAATAGTACTTTCTATTTAAAACCAACAAAAACAAAAATTAAATTAAACAATATGATTACAATTATTTATCTCTATTTGTTTAACATCTGCTGCTAAAGTGTAGTCAAATGTTTAACTTCACACTCTATACATATATATACTTAAACAACAACAATAAAAACAACATATATATATATATATATAAATATTTATAAACAAAACAAATAAAAAAATTATATAAACTTTCTCTTCTCTTTAAAACCAAAAAATTAACAACAAGAAAAACCAAACAGAAATTAAATTAAAAAAAATTTAAACCGAAAACATACATACATACAAGAATAACAAACGAAATGAAAACAGACATTAAATGAAATTATCATATAACCTAACCAACCACCAACCATATTTTAAAACAAAAACAAACAAAAAACCCAAAGAAAATAATAATAAAGTTACACCAAAAATTCGAGTATTCTTTTCAAATTCATCCACCACCACCACAGTACTAAAACACATGTTAATAAGTCTTATTACATTTAAAAATATAAATTAAAAAGTGCTTTAAATTTAAACAAATTTTAAACGAAATTTAAATTAATGAAATGTAAGTGTTAAATTCAAACATATTTTTAAAACAAATTTCAATTCAAAAATTTCAAAAATCAATTCCATCAAGCAAAGCAAATATCAATTCTATCACCATTTAAGAAATAAAATGTAAGTGAATTTTATATTTTTAAAACAAAATCATCAGTCAAACGATTGCTATTACAAAAATAACTGTTAAGCAAGTATTCCGAATATCAATTCCATCAAGCAAAGTTAAATATCAATTCTATGAACTTTTAAGAAATAAAATGTACACAAAAACATATTTTTAAAACAAATTTCATCAATCAAACGATTGCTGTTACAAAGTTAGCTGTTAAGCAAGTATTCCGAATATCATTCCATCAAGCAAAGCAAATATCAATTCTATCAACTTTAAGAAATGAAATGTAAGTGAATTTTAAATTTTTCTTTATATTTTAAAACTTTAAAAATTCTTTTATACTATACTAACACTTACTATATTTAATAAGTTGTTTTAAAAAAGATAGTAGGTTTTTAAAAGCATACAAATTTGTATTGATAATCAAATTCCAAGAAAAAATTTTAAAATATTTTTAAAATTAACAATTATGCCAGGCCACCACTATTATTTGTTAACCTTAACAATAATTTTCGATTCGATCGTTATTGCTTTGTTTTCGAAGCATGCGAAGTACATATTTAAGCAATAATTTCCTGAAAAGAAAGTATTTCGCTTTACAAAGAATGCATTCTTTTTGAAAATATTTTCTTTCGAATCATAATACACAACAAACACACATAAAGATTGTCTATAGAAATTTAAAAAAAAAATTGAGCGTACCCTTCCAATAGACCTGTGTATTTTGATTCGTTATAAAACATTTTTGGAATGTAGCGAGTATTTAGGTAATATTTTTCTGAATATAAAAAGATCTGCAGGGGATTATTGCTGTGTTTCGATTAGCACAGAATTTATTTTTCTTTCGATTTGTTGATATAAAGTGTCTTTCGAATCATAATGGCTGAACTTACCGCTCCAATAGATGTGTGCATTTCGATTTGGTAAAAAGTCGTTTGCGAAGCATCATGTATAGGATATTCAAATTCAAACAATTCTCAGAAATGAGATCAACTCGCCTATAAACAGCTGATAGTAATTAAAAAATATGTATTTCAATATTATTGATAAAAGTTCTCTGTAGATAGATTATTGTTTCAATAAGCCAGAGGATCCTGATGCATATTTTATTTGGTTACAAGACCGTTTTCGATGCTTCATATAGAAGACATATTAATTTCAACAATTTTCTTTCCGATTTGCATTCTTATTAGACTTTAGGGTTGGTATAGGACGCCATGCAAATCTTGACAATTTTGTTTTGCAATGAAATCTCCCAGAAGATTGTTTATTGTTTCAATATGAATATAAACAAACTTGAATGACATAAAGTGCGATAACACACAATACATTGTGCATTACCATCTATATTCTCTATAAAAAAAGAAATCATATTCCCAATTTTCATCAAACATTTTGCTGCGTGTATTTGAGAAAAACAAAAAATCATTCAAAAAAGTTGCATAGCGAGATTTTGCTTCATCAAGTGCTAAACATCAACTGAATTGATTTTGTTCTCTGAGTTCAACACCAAACAACAAACAAAGCAACAAACACACGATCATTATAAGAAACCACACAAGTAAGCTTATAGTGTAGGTGTGCCAACGCAGCGTCGTCAGAATTTTCTTTGCCTATCACATGTGATAGGAAATATGGATTTTGAGCATCACTGCTCTAGAGTAACATGTACCATATCTTGAGAGTTGTGTCTCGCTATGAAAGCCCACAGGAGATTATTTATTGAATACTGTATTGCACTTGTAGCCCATAAGGTTTGAGAAAATTTAATTCATTCACTATATCCATGCTAAAGAATAAGTCGAGCTTAGCTTAGCCTAAGACTTAAAATTTGTTTTTACGTAATTTAAAATTAGGAAAAGTTTTATACAATTTAAAACAATTTGATTATATTATTGTGGCTTTCGATTTTGAAAGTCGTTTTTTGCTGCCTGTTTAATAATATTTGAAGCCATTATACTTGAAAAATAAAGCAATCAACAATTTGCCAGTTTAAATTTAAAATTAAAAAATTAAAAGATTTTTTTAAAACTTTTTTTTGACAATTTAAAATAATTGTTTTAAGCTAAAGAACCTTTCTTACTCGCTAGCCCTACTCCTGAGTGTAGGACCGCTGAATAAATTTTAATCATAATTAATTTAATTTAACGATACAAAGCAGCAATATTTTGAGATAAATTATAAAAATCATTAAGAATCTCAAGCTTAAAATAATTATTTTTACAATTTTATACAGACTTTTAATTCCTCTGTGAAAACATTTTACATAAACTGCTTGGTTCCATTAACAAAATAAAATATTTAGTCTGTGAGTAGTTGTTTTTAAAGGATTTAACTGATAAGCAATTTAAACACTTTCTATGCAAACACAAAATGGCAAGAAAGCCTTACCATAACCATAAATATTTCAATATTCGAATTTATATAACAATACAGAAACCGAGTTTAATGTTATTTTCTTTTTTTAAATAAATTAATTTTTAATGATGTGTAGAGTTAAATTATATTACTTTTTTGCTAAGGAGAAATAAAAACTATGGAAAAATAAAAATTGAAATAATAAACCACAATAAATGTTAGGATATTTAATAATTTTTAACAACAATTTGCTTTAACATAACGCCAAAACAAGAATTCAATTAAAAACAAAAATAACAAATTTAAAAACAATAACCAACAAATAAAGCAATAAGAAATTTATATAAACTAACAATATATCTTAAAAATAACATTAACATCACAATAGGAAATTTTTACAAAATATTTAAAAACTGAAAATTAAAATACATTTAAAGTACATTTAAATGTATATTATAATAACCTTTATTAAGTATTATTTTTAATTAAATTCAATTTTTTGCATAAACATTTACTTACTACTTATAAAAATTATTATTATTATTAAAAAAAATTTATATGTACGTAGAACACAGTAAGCACGACACGTTACAATTTTGTAATACATTTAGGGCACTATTATTATAACTTGCCGTTAAACTTATCTTTAGTTAAAGGTACCTTCAGCTAAAGGGAGCTGGAAAGTTACCTTTAACTTATTTTCGTTATAACTTACAACTTACAGATAAAATTTTTCAAAAATATGGCAGAGCAGGAGAAATGTCGATAAAACTGCTCAATTATACAAGTTCTTTTTTTTTAACGCATTGGCAACCGCGTGCTTCGTTTTTGTTTTGTTGTATATGCTCATTTTGTTTAAATTTGAAGTTGCCGTAATGAAAATAATATATATTATGGCAAGTTTAAATGTTAAAGGTAGGATGATCCTTCCTTTAGCTTTAACGATCACTTCTATCTTATTGGGTACTCATAATAATGAATTACCATTTATCTGTCCGTTAAAATTCTTCCTTTAGTTAACGACAAGTTGTAATGTAATAATGGCCCTTAATGATGAAATAAAATCCATTCAAAATTTAACACCATTTTTGAAAATACAATTTCAAGTGATTACAATGTTTATAAAATTTCGTTTATAAGAAAAAGAAAAAAGTGAAAATTTTAATATTCAAAACAACCATTAACAGTCCACAGTCTTTTAGTGGAAGAGCATTACAATACGTCTGTCTGTCTGAATGATGATAAGATTTTATTTTAATTTAGTTTTTTAAAAGAAGAAAAATTATATATTTTAATTAGATTTTTTATGTTTTATAACAGTTGATACCTGATTTTAATTATATACAATTTAATTACAATGTAAGTTCTGTTTATACTGCTAGTTTTTTTTTATTATTTTTTATTTTAGTTTATTTTTTTTTTGTTTTTTTTAAGTAATTTTTAGTATATAAATCAATTGTTATATTTTTTTTTTACATTATCTTTATTTCTTTAAATTTTAAATTATTTTTGCCATATTTTTATTTTAGTCCTACTTAGTTTGTTTTTGTTTTATTTTATTTTGTTCATCCTTAGTTTTTCTTTTTTTTTTTTGTTTTATTTTGTTCATCCTTAGTTTTTCTTTTTTTTTGTTTTATTTTATTTTTAATTTATTTTTTAAATTCTATTTTTATTTTATTTTATTAAGTTTTTTTTGTTTTGATTTTTATTGTTAGATTTTAATTTCATGTTTCTCTTTTTATTTAATTTTTTTATTATTTTAAACTATATTTTAATTAAATTTTTCACTTTTTTTCATTCTATTATTAATTTATTTTATTATGAATTTTTATTTTATTTTTATTATTTATTTTAATTCCATGTTTCTTTTTAATTGTTTATTATTTTATTTTTATTTTTTATTTATTTTTATTCGATTTTATGTTTTAATTTATGTTTATGATTTATTTTTCTCTTTTGTAATTTTGTTATTTTAATTTAGTTTTTATTTGTTTTTTTTTTCATTTATTTCTGTTTTTTTTTTTCTTATTTTTATTATTTTATTTTTATTAATTTATCTCTTGTTTACTTGATTTTATTACTGTAATTTATTTTTAACTTTATGAGCATGTGTTTATTATTTATAGTTTCTATTCTATTTTTTTTATTTTATTTTTTAATTTATCTTTTTTTCAATCGTATTTTAATTATATTTTTATCAGTTATAATTGTTATTTTATATTTTTAAATTTATAATTCTTATATTTATTTTTAAATTTATAATTTTTATTTTATTATTTTATGTTTTTTATTTTTATTTCTTTATTTTGTGTTTTATTGATTATGTTTATTATTTTTTTGGTTTTTTTATTAATTTATTTCAATAATTTTTTTATCACTTTATTAATCATATTTTTAATTTTTGTTCCTTTTTTACTTTATTTTTAAAATTTTTATTATTTTTTTATTTAATTATCTTTTTGTATCTCTTCTTATTTTTCATTAAGGCGTTCATTCTTTTATATTTTTTATTTTTTTGTTTTAGTTATTTTTTTTTTTGTTATTTGTTTATTTTAGTTATTTTTTTTTGTTTTAGTTATTTTTTTTGTTTTATTTATTTATTTATTTTTTTGTTTTATTTATTTATTTTTTTTTGTTTTATTTATTTATTTTTTTTTTTGTTTTATTTATTTATTTATTATTTTTTTTGTTTTAGTTATTTATTTTTTTTTTGTTTTTATTTTTTTTTTATTATATGTTTATTATTAATTTATTATTGAAATTAAAATATATAATTTAATTTATAATATCATTTATTTTATTTATTTATTTTTATTATTTATTATTTTATTTTTCGTTAATTATTTTTCGTTAATATATTTTTAATAGTGGATTCATATTATTATTTTTTTATATTTCATAAAATATTTATATATTATTATTTTATGGTTTTATTTTTATTAATTTATTTCAATAATTTTTTATCACTTTCTTATTATCCTTTTTTTTATTTTGTTTCTTTTTACTTTATTTTTAAAATTTTTATTGCTTTAGTTTAATTATATTTTTGTATCTCTTCTTATTTTTCATTAATACGTTCTTTTATATAATGTATTTTTTATTTTAGTTATTTATTTTTAGTTACTTATTTATTTTTAGTTATTTATTTATTTATTTTTGTTTTGTTTTAGTTATTCATTTTTTTGTTTTGTTTTAGTTATTTATTTATTTATTTTTTTATGATATGTTCATTGTTATTAATTTATTATTAAAATTAAAATATATAATTTAATTTATATCATCATTTATTTTATTTATTTATTTTTATTCTTTATTTTTTTTTTATATTAGAGTTTCGTTAATTTATTTTTAGTAGTGGTGTATTCCTATTATTATTTATTTTTTTATATTTAATATTTCATTTTTCCTTTTTTTATGTTATGTTAATACATATGTATTTTGTTTTAAGTTTTTTTTTATTATTATTTATTTTAAAATTTCTTTTATTCTTTCCTTAACTTTTTTTTATTTTCTATACATATGTATATTTTAAAATTAATTTAAAAAATATACAAAATTTTAAACGTTAAAAAACGTTAAATTTCTTTAACTTCATTATTCTATAAGCCTTATGCGGCTCCCACAGCTTTCAATTAATTGTACAACTAATTGTAACGTTTGAATTCGGTTGGTTGAAGATCACAAAATTGCTACAACAATTTATAAATAAAATTTATTGAAATATCGAAACGTGTGAAGGAAACGACCATCTTGTTTACTCAACTATGTTGTACAACAAATCACAACGTGTAGGGGCCGCATCGTACTATATGGCAGACGGTAGGAATTCTTAGTATTAACATACGAAATTTTTAAAAATTTCTTTTTTTAAATCATATAAAATGTAATGCGTTCATTAAAGCCTATATAATGAACCAAGACATGATTATGAAAAATTTTAGCCAGAATTTTAAAATAGCTCTGGAAGTTTTAACCTAGAAAGTATGCTCACAAAATTTTCACTTTTTTTCTTTAAAATATGGTTTGCACCAAAAATAATTCTATAAAAACTAATTTTTAAAAATTAACACAAATAATATCTTTATGAGTTACAACAAAATTTCTATAATTAAAATAAAAATTTCAAAAATTAAATTAAACAAACTTAACAAATAAATTGAAAGTTAAGAAATCATTACAGTATGAAACATCATAGTAATACCTATAAGAAATCTTTATATTATAAAAAAAAAAACATAATAAAAAACCACAATTTGATTGGCTTTTTTATTTAATACAAGAACAAACAACTCAGCTAATGAACAAAATTATGAGAAAACGCTATAACTAGCAACTTAGGCTAAGTTTTTCTGATAAATTTTGAATGTTATTAACAAGAAATAAATATAAATAAAAGCAAACAAATAAATTGGTAAAAAAAAAGAAAAGGTAGAAAACCTTGTAGATTTAAGAAAACTTTTTGAAGTTTATGGAAATTAAAAAAAAATTTGTATGTCTATTATTGTCGTAGATGTAATGTTTTCTTGAAAGAACAAATTATAACATTCAAACAGAAAATTATGACAATGAAGAATATTAAAAAAAAAAATTGTAAGCACTATAGGGAAACCTAGACATTGCTAGTAGAAAACAAAAAATCCAATGTGATTTTGTTTATTCAAATCACAAAGATTTTTTTCATATTATTTAACTTATTGCTTAAAAACTGAAATGTTTTTTGAAAAAAGAAAAAGTAGATGTTATTTGAAAGCAAATAAAATTATTTAAAATATTAAAAATAATAAAATATTATATACACACTTTGAAATTATGAAATTAAGTGTTTGATTTAAAAGAATTAATATTTAAAAAACAATTAAAATATTACAAAAAATTTACGATTTTGAAAAAATTATAAAATATAATATTCAAATATAATTATTAATACTTCAAGTTTGAAAACATTTAAAAACAAATTATTAAAAAAAAATATTAAACTACAGCAAGTAATATACATATACGATATTGCAAAAAACATTAAAAAATTATTTAGATGTTATTAAAAATAAATAAAAATTATTAAACATTATCAAAGAAAAAAACAACAAAACAAGAGCAAAAAAAGATAAGTATACTACAGCCACTAACATCAACAATATACGATATCGCAGAAATTAAATAAAAACTATACTCTTGAAAATGTAAACTTAAAAGTCAAATAAAATGTAAACTTATTTGATGCTGGACAATTTTCCGAAACAAGAACACGCGGATGTCATTGTAAAACTTATTAAAGATATTATTGATAGTTATTTAGAAAAGAAAAATAAATTTAAATGTTTATTATTTGATGTTTGAAAAATATTAAAAAACAAAATATATAGAAAACATAAATGTTTATAAACTTAGTATAACACAAACAATATATAATTGATGTTTTAAGATTTATTGGAAACAAGTAGAAAAGATTTAAAAAATAAAAATTTCAAAGATTATACTACAGCAATTAAAAATATACGATATCTAAAGAAAATTTGAAAAATATATTATAAAACAACGTAAACTGCTGTTTAATTTGTTTTAGAATACCAGAATCTATTTCGAATTAAATAGTTATTTACATATACTACAGCATAATATATAAAAAAAATACAATATCTTATATATACCAATCATACTTATATAAAAATAAAAGTAGTTTCAAATCTTTAAATCTTTATAATATTCAAATTATATATGATTATAAAATAAAAAAAATATTTACTCTTTCATTATATTAAACAGAATATTGAAACATTGCTAGTAGCAAGCACTTTAATTCAAAAAGTCTTAATTGAATCATAAAAAAAATTTCCTTGAGATCAACCATAAAAAATTTAATATATTGAAATATTAACAATATATGTATACTACCGCATATACGATATCAATATCTGTTTCAATACTTACTTACATTAAAATATATAAAAGTAGTTTAATATTGAAAATGTTTTCTCATTTAATATTGTATTACAAAATATATAAACTTATTAAACATAATTATACATTATACAATTATAAACAATAAAAAAAGATCATTGAGTACGTAACCGCAAGGTAACATAAAAACAATATTTAAAATAAAAACTAAAATGTTTTAAAACCAAACGACTTGAAAATATCTAAATTTGATGTAATACAAACACTTCAAATTAATTAATAAATATTTAATCTTTATAAACTTAAAAAAATTATTAAATGTATTTCAAAAAAATATTATATTCAAAAAATACAACTTAATAAAAAAAAAGATCATTGAGTACATATATAAACTTAAAAAAAAATATATTAAATCTATTTCAAAAATTATTATATTAACAAAATATTAAAAAATACATTATTCAACTTAATAAAAAAAAAAAGATCATTGAGTACATAAAATATTTAAACAAACATTATATAAACAATTTGAAAAAAATAAAATAAAGATCATTGAGTACGAAATACCGTCAAAATAATAATTATTAAAATAATATAAAAATATTTTGAAAAACAATACCCCTTAAATGTATTAAAATTTGTTAAAAAAAAAAATTTAAAAAAAAAACCTTAGCCTTAGCCATACAATTTGTATGTCTCTGTTAAGGTTTAACAAATTTTATTATAAGGGGTTTTATTAACAACCTATGCTATCTATCTATTAGTAATTAAGTCAAGACTTTGAAGTCTCTTATAAAATTATTATGAAAAAATAAATATTTTATAGTTATTAAGTCTTTGAAAAAAAAATTAAACCAACAAGACAGACTTTCAAGTCTCTTATAAAATTATTATGAAAAAATAAATATTTTATAGTTATTAAGTCTTTGAAAAAAATTAAACACAATTTTGTTCACAAGCTGAGTTATTATTCTACATACTTTGAAGATCTTTGAAAAGTATAACGCATTTTAAAGCAATTTTTTTAAAAATTCTAAACTTAAAGCAAATAATTGAAGTTTAAAACTATTACAAAATTTTTAAAAATTCTTTTTTCTAAATAGATTTACCACCACCCAGTTTCTATACATCAATTCCCTACAATTTTTGCAATAATTTTTAAATCTTCCTTCAAACTTAGTCTCGTAAATTTCAGAAGGAATAACTGCTATTAAGATTAATTTAAAAACTCTTCTTTGAAACATGCAGTTAATTTATGACATGAAGTTTTAAAAAAAGGTTTTAATTTAAATCGAAATTAAATTAAATTAAAGGATACCAGCTTTAATTTAATTTGAACCTTCTGAATTTACCACAATTTAATAAAACATTCATTCAAATTGCTTTAAAAATGCAAAATTACTAACAAAGATCATTTAAAGTTTATTAAAAAAAGTCAAATATAACCTACATTATATATGCAAATCATACATTGTCTAAACTCTTATACAACACTTATATGAAATATATTAAACATAACAAAGCATTAAAATATAAATTAAAATTAAAACTCATATACGGTCTTTCAACCCCATTTTGATAAAAATATAATATTACAACACATATTATTATAATATTGATAATAACTAACTAACTTAACTTGTTTATAACTTATACAACGTTTTATTAACGTTTGAGTATAGGTTATATTTATTTGAAATACAATAAAATATTATTAAAAAATTATAACTCTTATACGTATAACCAAATCATAATAATACATTGAAGTTTAAATAAAATAAATAGAAAACAATTTTTAATAGAGATTAAAATACAGTATTACAGCTGGAGTTTAAAAACAGAAATCTCTTATACAATTTTATATTACATTGAGTTTTATTTATGCATGAATAACATTTATACAGATTTTTCAAAAGAATATCTGAATATTATTTAATACAATTTTAAGTTTTAAGAGAATATGTATTATAATTTTATGATAAAATTTTCTTTAAGAGTTTTATTACTAAAGTTCTTAAAGAGTTTTATAATCTTTCCAAAACTTTTTATCTAAACCAGAGTAAAGCTCTTAAAGATTAGCATTACAAATATGAAACATATATATTTAAGCTTGAAATATAAAGAAAGTAAACAATTTTTTCTAGTATACAATTAAATGTCAAGTCATATTTAAGCAAATAAATATAATTTTAGGTTCTTTCCAAAAAATATAATAATTAAACATTTAAAATAAAGCAAAATATACTAACGTAACCATAGCTTATAAGTATAATAGAGACAAAAAAATTACCGGATCCTGTATAAAAACAATAAATATTATTTTATTATAATTATTATATAACATAATTAATATAATATAATGTAAGTCGTAAAAGTACAGTCTATTTAGTATAATAGATTTATTAAAAATATTAAAGAAAACGAAACGAAACGTAATGAAAGTCAAAACATTTGTAACACGGTCTATGTATTTATTAAAGCGTTTGATAAATAGTTTTAAGCTAAAATAATACTTAATTAACTAAATGAGAATTATAAACTTATGAATAATATTTAACTAAACACAACACCACTACAACAACAATTGTTAATAAGTTTTCTAATATAAAAACAAAATTGAAAACTTAGGGTTTTTAAAATAAAATAAAAAAGAAATTTGAGAACCCAAAAAAAGAAAATCGAAAGTCATGTATAAAAGACTTGCAGATGAAGTAAATATAACAACCAGTTCTCTCAAACTATAATTGATTTGAGAAAGATCTTCTAAAAATTTATATAAATTATCATATAAAACATAATACATAATCAACTCTTATAAAAATACTTATACGTTAATAATGCTTGTATAAGTACAACTAAAAAAAAAAAGGAAACTTTTTTCTCTAAAAAAGCTAATTATACTCATAAAAGTGTCTCAAAATATTATATACAAAACTATAATGACCAATTAAATTATTAAAAAATATTTCTAAAGAGTTGAAAAAGAAAACGAATTAAAATTTTTTTTATTTTTTAACACTAAATGTCTAGTCTTATAAGAATAAAAATAAATAAACTAATTTATCTCTATGAAGCTTTGAAAACTTTAAAAAACTCATGAAGTCTTAAAAGGAATTTCGAGTGATTTGGTTTATAAGTAAAAACCAATTTTAAATAAAAGTTTTAATTTTTTTTAATAAATTCAACGAGCATTTCTTTTCAAAGAAAACTCTAATGAGTTTTGTTTTTAATTACAAGATTTCAATAAAAATCTCTCGGTTTAAAACTCAACAGCATTATTCTGCAAAAACTCATATAAAAGGGTTTTGTCTTTAAATAAAATATGAAGATCTTAAAAATTTGCTTTTAAGAACAGCAAATACATAAAACTCTTTAAATAGTTTTTAATAAAAAAAAATCCTTTTTAAAAACATTCCATTAAAAAATATTTATAAAATACTCTTCCAAAAGAGTTATTTTAAAATTCTTAAAAGAGTTGTTATAAAATACTTGAAGGAGCAATATAAAAAACTTTCACAACATTTATTTAAAGATCTTTTAAGATTTTTCTATTCTTTTAACAATTTTTTAAAGAATATTTTTCTTTCTATAGAATTTTTTATTCCTTAAGAGTTTTTTTTTTATTCTTCGGAGAGTTTTTTATCCCTCAAACAGTTCTTTTTTGTTTTCAGAGATTTTTATAATATAAAGGTTTTTTTTTTTATTCTTTAAAGAGTTTTTTATTCTTTAAAGAGTTTTTTATTCATTAGAGTTTTTTATTCCCTTAAAGAGTTTTTTATTCTTTAAAGAGTTTTTTAATCTTTAAAAAGTTCTTTGTTGTTTAAACAGTTCTTTGTGCTTTAAAGAGTTTTTTTTTATTCTCTAAAGAGTTTTTAAAATGATTTTTTTTTTTTTTTGCTTTAATAAATATCAGAACATTTTCATAGCCATTTGACTAGACATTAGATATTTCAACAAAATTAATTTATAAACTATATAACGTAGCATAACAACAGCTACAACAATATTTAGCTAATAGATTGAAGAGTTAATTTTCTTTAATCTTTTACAAAAAAAAAAATATAAATCAAAATCAATGAAATATGCTAAAATATTATTAAACAACCAAATATATACACTTATATAAACCATTTAAGCAATATTTATATAAACAACAAAAGGAAGTAAAAAAAACCTAAGGTTTCTGTAAGACAAACAATTGTATTGCAGAAGCTAAAGGTTAAATTCTATTACTTTAATTAAAAATAATATTAACATTTTTTTTTATTAATAACAAATGAAACAAACAAATTATATACAAACTTTATTATGCTTTACTTTTAAGAAGAATAGAAAAAAAAATAAACTTAAGTTAGTATTTAAGAATTTTGAAATAATATTTAAAAGTATTTAAAAATTTCCTTTTAACTAAAACAAAAAAAAACTCCCTTTTAGATTTAAAAACAAAGAAAGAAAGAAAACTTAGATAAATCTATAAAATCAAAATCTTTTAAGGGTCGTTTAATTCGTTACAAATAAATTTCTAGCTAGCCTTATTAAATTAAGCATAGCCTTGAAAGGGTATTCTCTTACAAATCCGTATAAGGAATATAAACGGGTTTTTAAAAGAAGCTTTAAAGGTTATGGCTTACTTTCATAAGCTAATTAATAATAAAAGATAAAAACTTATTAAATTAAGCATGTTGTAGAGGATAATATTCTCTTACAAATCCATCTAAAGAAGTTGAGGATCTTTAAATGGGTTTTTAAAAGAATCTTTTATTTTTAAAGAGCATGTCTTTCTTTCTTAAGCTAATTAATGAAATAGAAAAGTTTAATTAAAAAAAAAACGAAAAGATTAAAAGCCTTATTAAATTAAGCATGACTTTAAAAGAAATTCTCTTACAAATCCGTATAAAGAAGTTGAGGATCTTTCAACGGGTTTTTAAAAGAATCTTAATTAAGCATGTCTTTCTTTCTTAACTTATTTAATATTTTATAGGATATTATAATTAAAATTATATAAAGAAACATTTAAATTTAAGTGAATATATTCTATTCATAATTAATTAAATAAAAAAACAACAACCCAAAATAAATAACAAAATATTTTATTAATAATCCGAACAATTATTGCTTACAAAACTATTTAATAAAAGTAAACTAAGATTCATGATGAACAACAACAACAAGAAAGAATTAAAAATAAATTCTAAATATATAAGAATTTTAGGTATTAAGTTATTAAAACATTTATTATATTAAAATTTAAAATATTTAAAATTTATTATTATAATTATTATTACCATATAAACAAATACGAAAGAAACGTATATAATCAAACCGCTCCCCCACATTATTTAATATTTCAATGAAAAACAAAAGAGAATACAAATGTTTATGTAATGTTTCTTATTCTTAAAACAAATTTTTATTCGATTAAACAATTTTGATTAATTAAAATTAATACAAATGAACATTATTTATTTATTTATTAAAAATAATTAAACAAATAACAATAATAAACAGTCAATTTATTCCAAAAAAGCAAAACTTTTAAAACATACAATATTTATAAAACAAAATAATAATAATAAAAAAACTACGGTCTTACAACAAAATATTAAAAATCAAAAATTTACCAACAAAAGTTATTACAAAATAATAAAAATAAAATATTAAATAAAAAAATAAAGCAAATTGTTGTTAAAATTACATTAAAAAAAAGACAAAGAAAAGCAAAGCATACATACAATATTAAAAGTAATGAAAATATAACGAATACATAATTTAATAATACATCATATTAAAAAAAATTAAATTTGAAAACATTTTGAAATTTCTAAATTATTTATAAAAAAAATTCTAAATTATATTAAATTCTTAAAATTCAATTTTAAAATTTCGAAAATGTTTAAATTTTGCTCTTAACCTTAAAATGAACAAAACAAATCTAACAATAATAATTCTTAATTTTTAAGTCTCATAGAACAGTTTATGAAAATGTTTGAAAATTTCTTTAAAATTTTCTTTAAGAGTGTGCAGCATCTGTGCTGATCTACTTTTTTCAATGAGTTTGGTAGAATTCGGTAAGTACAGAGACCACGCCTACCTCTAGTGTCACAAGTGAGCTTTAGTAATCAAACCTTCAACCTAACCTAACCTTGCTTAAGAGTGAAATATATTAAAAAGCAACTTATAAATGAGCTGCTTAAGGTTTTTGTTAAAAAACAAACGTTTTTTAAAGAGTTTATTGAAATAAAATTATGAAAAACATGCAAAATTCTTTTCATAACCAGCAGTGATCTTTTCAAAATAAATATCAAGACCTTGTAGATTAGATTAACTTACGGATAGCATGCCGTTCACTGGCAAGTTCACTCGGTGGCCCATTGAGTCACCGTAAGTAAAACATAAATGTTTTCGAAATCTCTTAAAAAAATTTTTTTTTAATAAAACCTTATATTCTTTAATGTATTTTACTTCATATATTTTATTTTTTATTCATAAAAAATTGTTGGTTTTAAGACAACAACAATATAATTCTTTAAAAAAAATTCAAGTCATTAAAAATCTTATAATACTTTAAAAAATTTCAAAACAAAATTAATAACTAAAATTATATGATAAATGGCAAATATTTTCTTACAAAATATTCTTTTTAAAATTACAAAATAAAAGCAAATTTATAAAATATTTTAACTCCCATATTCATAAAAAAAAATTCGATTTATAAAAGTCTTATAAAACTTAATTTGTATGAAAATTTGTTTCATAAAAACCCTTCATAAGTAAAAAAAATAATTTTTATGAATATGGAATTTAAACTCTAAAGTACTTAAAAAAATGTACTCAATTTTATATAAAATTCGTAGAAAAACATTTAAAAACTATTTTTTTTTAATTTAAAAAAAATTTAAAAAGCAATAATTTCCCATTTTAATATAAAACAATAAAGAATTGTTTTTAAAAACTATTTTAATTTAAGATCAATGAGATTTTACCGCTGGGATATACCCAACCAGTGAAGAACACTTTTCTCCACTTAGTTTTGCTAGTACTCTCAAAAGTCATAGGCCATATGACTAATTCCATTGCGTACTTCATGGTTAAATAATACAAAATTGTTTTTAGAAATTATTTGAATTCAAGTTCAGCCCTTAATGCTGGGATGAAGAATACTTTTCTCCACTTATTTCTGCAAGCACATACAAAAGCATAGGCCATATGACTAAGGCCTTTGCTTGCTCCATGGGTACACAGCATACAATGCCTAGTAATGACTTCAATAACGATGCTATGTTTATTACGTACGTGTGCCATGGAATTTGAACAAAGTTTCTCCACTTCTTTAACTTACCCGTATTTGAAGCAAATCGCACAGCATAGAATACGAATCAATTTGCATAACTTGAAATCAAATTAAATCTTTTACATTTACAATGGGCCATTTTGACCTCTGGATATTGTACTTGTCCCAATGACAAGTACACGACCTCAAATTTGTTACAGGTTATGCAAGCTGTATTCGTATAGCTTTCCTTAGACGTTCCACTCAAAAGTTCTTTTGGTATCGCTTTTTGAGTGAAAAACGGACAAGTTTGTTTGTCTTTGCTAATGATCGAAACCAATATATGTTAAAAGACTTTGTGGAATTTGTGACTTGACGGTAATCTGGTCAAGCTCTGCATAAATATACCAATTCCTCTTTAGCAGCATTATTGGCAAGCTACTAGCAACCTTAAGTGTGGCTTGACCGTACTTATCTTTGTCTGCCTTACGGATTTCCAGTCAATACAGTTTCTTTTTAACACTATCCTGGGGGTTTTCATAGTTCTATGATAATATTACTGTATTATTTTTAATATTTTAATTCGAATTAAATTTCTCTATACGTTCTGATAGCCAAAAAAGTATAAAAAATCAGTAGAAAGATTTGAAATCAAAAAACCCATCACATTTCTAATCAGATTCATTATTATTGCCTTTGAAAGATAAGAAAAGGGAATTTTCTAGAATCGAAAAAAGGAATTTTTAATACTTTAAAAACAAGAATGCATACATACAAGATTTTCGTATTTATATTTAATTTAAATTCCCTGAAGAATAAAATTGTATAAAATAATTAAAAAAAAAAAAAACATTTGAAGATAAACAAAAATTTAAATGTTAAAAAATGAATTTCAAAATTATCTAAAAAAAACTAAAAATTATTTTAAAAAAAAATTTAAGAAATTTTAATAAACAACACTATGCGGCAAAATACAAACAATTAAATACACCCGAGTAACTGCCTAGCCTGTAGTTGTTCAGTTACTTGAGTAGAACTCAAAAATAAAATAAAAAAACTTGTTTTATTTGACAAAAACGGTTTTTTTTTACTTTACCTACAATTTTATTGATTACACAAACAGTTCTGAACCCATGTCCAAAATTTAAACCTTATTAGAAAGGAGAGAGATGGGCCTTTAAAACAATGTACATTTATATACTATTTGACTTAATATGCTATGGGGTTTGATGAGGAAAACTTGACAAATGCGAAATTTTTTTCATATTTTTTCAAGTTTTTTTCAGTTCATAGTAGCAAACTTTAATTAAAAAATATGTGATAAAGATAAGTGATAACATTCTGAAAGTGCATTATCTTGTGAAGAGATTGACACTCCATTTGATCAAATCGGACGAAAATTACAGTAGATTTTATTTAAAGAGTAAAAAAGTCGAGTTATATTTTTCATATATACTTTTTTTTTTCGAATGAACTTTTAGTTCAAAAATTTTCAAAATTTTTGATAGATCTTGATGTAGTACAAACGTGAAATTGTCACATTTTGCGTTAAACAATCAAGATCCATCAAAACTTTTACAAATTTTTGAACTGAAAGTTCATATGATAAGATGACATATGTATATAAAAAATATAAGGCGACTGTTATACTATTTGAATTATAACTGCGGTAATTTTTGTTCGATTTGATCAAATAATCTCTCACAAGATAGTGCACTTTTAGAATGTCATCACTTCTTTTATATTTTTTAAATAAATTTTGCAATTAAGAATAGCTTAACTTGAAAAAATAAGAAAAAAAATAATATTTTCCAAGTTTACCCCATCAAATCTCATAACATATAAGTTTGAACAAAACGTTTTGTGAATATCGTTTTAAAGACTAATCTCTCCCCTTTCTAAAAAAAACTTAGAATTTTTAAAATAGGTTTAAACATAGTTGGATAATCAATAATTTTGTGTGAAAAGATTAAAAAAAAGTTTTTGTCAAATAAAACAAGTTTGGAGGGTACGAGAAAAATAAAAAAAAATTATTTTTGAGCTCTACTCGAACTATGTAGTTACATGGATGTATTTTCACTGACTCATCGTGTAATTAATAAAAAATATTTTAAAAATTTAAAAACATAAACACTTAAAAACCTAAAAGATATTTTAAAATTGAAAAGAATACATTTAAAACAAAAAAAAGTTTTAAATATTGAAAAAAAAAAACATTTACATATACATAATTGGTCATAACAACCTTTCAGTCAGGATTACGACCTAATATCTAAAATGTTTAAAATATTTATTAAATAAAAAAAAAAATATTCAAATAAAAAATAACGTTTAAAAAATTTCTAACAAAATTATAATTTAAGAAAAAAAAATATGTTACAACCTTTAAACAATTTTTTATTTAAAAAAAAATACACCACTTACATTACAATAAAATAACAAGTATTTTAAACTCTTCAACTTCTTCTATTACAAAACAAAAAATTATTCATATAATAAATTCCGTAATTAAATAAATTTCAAATAAAATTATAATTTGAGAAGAGAAAAATAGTCTTAAATTAAAAATAATATTTAAAAACTTTACAAAAAATTTCAACACTTACATTACAATGCACTAACATGTGTTTTCAACTCTTCTACTCCCTTCCCATATCACAAAACAAAAAAATTGAAAAACTTAACATCTTAACTTAAAAAAGAAAAAAAATTGATTTTTTTGATAATTGAAAAAAATAAAAATTATAAAAGTTTTAAATGTAGTCACAAATATTTATAAACAAACAAAACAAAACCAGTAAAAATTATTCATAAAAAGTTTTCATTAGAATTTCAAATAAAAAATCACAATTTCTGAAAACCCTCTACAACCAACCAGCAATGGGAAAGGATTTTTATTTATCTTTAAAGATTAACTTAAAAAAAAAATAATAATTGAGGGTAAGTTTTAATCCATTTGTGTATAATATCCATACATGTGCGTATATGTAAGTTAAAATCCTATGTAACCTGAATAGAATGTAAAATTCACTCCCATCTTCGATTTAATTTTCAATTAAATTTCAATTCATCTTGGCTCATCTGTAGTTCAAATCTAAAAAAATTTAACTTTTTACTTTTTTTCTATTCTATCAAATGTATGCCGAACGCCACTAGTATTCAGCTTTTGCATTACCGAAGACTTACGAAAATAATTGTTAAAATTAAAAAAAAAAATTATAAATCAAACAAGTAGTTTACAGGATCAGTTTGTAGAGGGAGGTGAAACAACAAATTCTTTTTAATGTGAAGGGAAGTAAATGTCATCCTTTAATCTCTAAATGGGTTTTAATAAGGCGAATTCATAGAAGGTGGGAGCGAAAGACCAGCTGATAGAAATAACAATGTCAAAATTTTTTTATTTTATTTTGTTTTGATAATCCATTTCGTTTTTTCTTATTGTGTCTGAAGTTTGTATATTTTTCTTCTTTTTCTTTTAAAATCATTTACATTTTTTAACATTTTTCCTACCCATCGTCATTCTTTAGTCAGCTGTTTGTATATTTTTCTTCTTTTTCTTTTAAAATCATTTACATTTTTCTTCCCATCTTCATTCTTTAGTCAGCTGTTTTTGACAAGATGGCCACTTCTCAACAACAAAAAATTCCTTGTTTTTGTATTGTTGTACTTATTGTAATATTAGTCCCACCTCCTATGAATTCGCCTTGGTTTTTAAGATTTAGGAAGAAAATGTCATCCTATATTCTGAGAACGTGTTTTAAGGTTTCGAAACAAAATTTGTGTGAGTTATACGATAGAAGGCCTGGCGAAACAGGTAGTTTATCTAAGAACATCAAAAACACCGGTCTACACAATGTGCCGCAAGACTTCTCTCGGCTTGCTAAACGCATACGTACTAAACCCAACCTAGTTCGCCACACTTCCTTTTTTCGCCGAGGAGGAAGTCGTCACATCCTCCGTGTGTGGGACCCTCACCCACTACATCCCCCCTTGTCTCCTGTGGACTTGTTTGTGCCCACTCCGGAACTACTGTGGTATTACTTCGGAGTGGAGTCCTTCTGGCTCTTTGGCCTCTTCATGTTCATATCCGCGTCCAAATTGCGTATCGAAAGTTGAGGAGACGTCTAAGCGTCTCCACTATTGTTTTCGTCTAAATCATCGTTTTCACTACTCGCAATCATAACCCCGACAATGTTAGCGGCTGTGATCGTAACAACTATTAACGTCAGTACAGAGCGATAGCTCTGCCAGTGTGCACACTCGAAAACAGTGTGCTCTGCATCATGCGTTGTTTTCGCTTTAGTTTTGCGATGTAAGAAGACGAAGTTCCGCGGTAGAACCATTTCCTCCACATCACAAAGCCATCCTTCGTAATTAGATCTAAACTTGCTAGGAAGTCTTTGATAAATATGTATGAAAGCTGTCATCTACTGCTCGAGAAGTTGCTTTTCTAAGAGTCAATTCATCCACTACTCCGATATTCAAAGACCCTCTTTATTATAGCGATGGAACAATGAAGTTTGTAAAAATTTATTATATTTTCAAACTCAAGGGGGTGCATGGGTCATTGGACCAAGGTTGCGTATGCTGAAAAAAATGTGTTTATCGTTTAATCGCCATAGTAGAACCGGTAGGAACACTTCTGAGAGGATAACTATCATTTATTTTTCCTGTGAATGTCTAGATCTAACAGCCAATAGCTTCTCACAGAGCCTTAGTTTGCATGCCCGCGATCTTCTGTGCTTTCTACAGAAATTTGAGGTGGTTGTAGGCTTTCTTGAAGTCGCCGTAGTCTAGTAGCTAGTGTGTTGGCTTATTAGACGAAAAGCCAGGGTTCAAACCCCCAACTCCAACAAAATGAAATATGAAAAAATATTTCTTAGGCGACTTCCTCTGCAGATTTTTGGCAAAAACTCGGAGAGTAAATAAAATTGCCATGAAGAGTTTCTCAGAAATCTGTCGTTCGAAGTTAAATTCAAACTGTAGGTCCCGCCACTTATGTATAAAAATTAACACACATCATATAAGTGTTGTGAGAAGCTAGGTCGTAATCCTGACTTAAGGGTTGTAATGATCAATTATGTATGTATATCGATAGTAAATAATCTGTAGTTTGATTCGTTTTCTAAACGGAAACCGCCGAAGAGGAGGATCTTTATAGTTCATGTTAAACAAAGAACCCATTTGAACGATATGGATATACTCTCAGCCGCAAAAGTATACATACGGTTAACAAATTTCAGACATTTTTTAACCAATCCGTTTTCGTTGAAAATATTTATAATTGTCTGACATCTTTCTTCGATTTTAAGACGGTCTTTTGCATTGGTTCAGAAATTTGTTAATCGGCCTGCACAGGCCCACAATTCAGTTCAATTTCAGAAATTTTTTAACCAATCCAAAAGACCGTCTTAAAATCGAGGAAACTATAATGATTTTCAACGAAAACGGATTGGTTTAAACATTTCTGAAATTTGTTAACCGTATGTAGACTTTAGTAACTGTGTGTGTATGTAGAATAAAATTTGCTTTAAAATTGAACAGATTCCACCTTAATAACATAGCCTTATAATAGAAGAGGCCTCTTCTTCTGCCGCTTGGGAACCTAAGAAAATAATTCTTGGGTGTTTAGAAATTTCTGACAGAACATATCTAGCCTAGGGCGATTTAATAAAATTACCACCACTAATCTACTTACGTTTTTCAACGATAAAGATCATATTTAGACTTAAAGAAAATATTACACTTTGAAAGTTTTCTTTCTTTATACTGTAATTGAGTTTTTATTTTAAAATTCTTTTCTTTATTACTTTTTCAATTTCTTATTTCTTTTATTTGTTTTTATTTTTTATTTGTTTTTTTTTATACAATAGAATACATGTATATATATATATAAAATAATAATTAGGTTGTAGCAATAATAGGTATTTAACATTTATTTATTTATAGAGTGTGTATGTTTGTATATATAGTAGTAGTAGTTTATGATGTATTTGTTTACAAAGGGAGCTTAAATTTATTACTAAATTTTTATTTAATTATTTATAATTTAAATACAATATTAATAATAATAATATTAAATAGGTTTTATTTCATTTTTTTTGTTTTTGTTTTTTAAAATTAATTTTCATACTTTTTTATATTTGTTGCATTTAAAGCGCCTTACAAGCGTATTTATTTTTTATTTTTTAATTTATTTTTATTTTTTATTTATTTTTATTTTTTTATTTATTTTTTTTAATTAATTATATAAAAAATAAAAATTATTACAATCATTTATAATAATAATAATTAATATAATAAGTATTTTATGTATGTATATTATTTATACTTAAAACAATTTAAATTTGTTGTCTATTACCAAAAAAAAATGGCTTGCAGGGAGGTGTGTGCGTTTCTTTTTTTTTTTAATTTTAATTTGAATTTCTTTTTTTTTTTTTTTTTAACTTAAAAAGGACGTCCATTCGTTGTATTACCGTAATAGTTGGGTCGTTCGGGTAGTTTTGGTGGTGCATTGGGCACAGGGCGACTAAGTTAAAGAGAAAGAAAGAAAAGAAAAAACACAAATTAAAAATCATATTTAAAGATTAAAAATTAAATAAATTTTTTTTAAAGAAAATTCTTATCAAAAGAAAAAAAGTTAAATTAAAAAGAAAAATATTTTTAAGATTTTATTTTTTGGTTTTATACAATTTATATACAACAAACACAAACCACTCACCACAGTTTTTTGAGTTTTGAGAAAAGCTTGAAAAATTTGTTTTAAAAATTAGTGCTAAAAACAATAAAAAATCACCTTTTACCAACGGCACATGTACAATAGATTATGAGTGATAATATAATGATTATGATTTTAAAGCCAAAATTAAAAGCAAAATAAAAAAACAATGATTTTGTGAATTTGTTTATACAATAAAAATTAATTTCAATTCAAATTTTTTGTACAATATGTTTTAAAACGTATGATCGAACTTTTAAATCTTGAAAATATTTATCTAAGCACGCCTCGCGACCTTCTAACAAGTCTAAGTTCTTTAGATATACTCTTTATTTTATAGGGGGTTTATTAAGCCAGTAACTGTTAAAGCCCCTCAGCATTGACAATACAATTTAAAGTCATACGGGCGGCTTATAAAGCGGATGTAGCAAGTATTTCTAATGTTTTTTTTCTAAAAATAGTTTTAAACTGGTTCCGCTAACAAATCATTACAACTAACGGATCTTTCATTAAACGCTTCCTATCTACTCACACATTTTTAAAACTATTGAGTCTTTCATTATGTGCTTTCTATTTTTAAATTTAAATAAAACAAAACAAATAAAACAAATTGCCTGTAATTGAAAGACCTATTGATGCCATTATATACATATGACATCGTTCAAATAGTCGCGGCGGCTTCTCTGGGTGGAACTCAATCAAAATGTCCAATTTTCTATAACTCTGTCTCATAAATTAAGCTGAATTTCACCGATAACATGGCTTATGTCGGTTTTGATTACCATGGCTTATTCCCATACACCGGTGAATATGTTGAAATAATGTTGAAAATTCAACAATAAAAAGTCTAACGGCATTAAATCGCACAGTTTCGGAGGCCAGTTCACATAACCGTCAAGTGAGATAACCATGCCCACAATTCGCTTGTGTAGAATAGCCCATGTGGCATGAGTTTATAAAGCAACATGTCGTTGATGTCCAGAACATCCAATGTAGGTCAAAGGACCTATAGTGATCGTCGGTCTCAAAGGAATGTGTACTATACTGATGACGATGCCAGCTCAAAATCCACACCAAATAATGATTTCTTCGGAATGCATTGAACGGCCTTGGATCTCATGTGGATTAGTTTCATTCCAAATTCGATAATTTTGTTTGTCCACGTTTATCCATTTATCCAAAAATGGGTCACATTGCTAAAGGTGGATGACTTTTCGATGAATATTATTACCTGCCATCTGTTTCAGAACCCATTTAGTACACACATGTCGCTGTATATGGTCGTTCAATTTCTGTTGCTGGGTCAGTTAAATTTTGTACGGATTCAAGCTCAAGTTGTGGTCTGCGATAGGCTGACTTCTTGCCAGCAACGCGATATTTACTACCTCGGATTCTCTCGGTATATCTTGAGTTTCGTCGAATTTATAAAATTCGTTTTGTAAAATTCGCCAAGTTGTGAACTGAGTTCTTGTGAGTGATGCGAAATCGTTTACTTCGAATTCTCCCCGTATGTCTTGAGTTTCGTCGTCGTACAATTGAATTTTATACGAATGCAAGCCCAAGTCACGATGTATAATTCGTGTAAGTTGTGGTCGGCGAAAGGCCGACTTCGTGCCTTGGATTCTCCTGGTATGTCTTAAGTTTCATCGTCTTCTAGTGTTGATCAATTGTTTACTAAACCAGTGTACTTGAACTTATCCATCACATTGAGAATAGCTTTCTTAATAGGAAATTAGGGCGAACGTAAAATGGACGAAGTGCACGCTATATTGTTGTCCGAATTTTGATAAAACAATTTTATTTTTTGCACTTGATGTTGAATACTATAATCGTCCATAGTGATTTGATAAGATTGAGAGTGCGGAAGTCCCTATGGGAACTCTCCAATATGAGATACTTTGTTTTATTTTAATTGAATGATAGAAAGCGCTTAATAAAAGACCTGATATAAAAGGAAAATTGATATTTAAAACTTTTTTTTTGAATTCTGTAAAGGAAACGGGAGTTACTTTTAAAATTATAGGTTAGGTTAAGGACTTTTAACTAAACTGCTGTATATATTATGCAATATATAGATATTTGGAATTAAAATGTTATTTTTTTATATTTTTATTTAACATTAGTAAGTTTTTATTTGTTTATTTATTTATTTTTTTATATATATTTCGGTTTTTTTAATTTTTTTTTTAGATTTTTTTTTCTTTCATTTGTTTTTGTTAATCATATAATGCAATCATATGTATAGTATTTATTAATATTTATTTATTTATTTATATATGTATATATATATATATAGTATATAATATAGTGAAATTGGTGGAAAGATATAGAGCGTACATGCCTGTACCTGTATTAGCATGACAATACATTTACTTTTTTGTTTTTTTTTTTTATTCAATAATTTCTATTCAATTTTCCGCTTCAAAAAGAAACGAAAATGAATATTTTTTTTTCAACTTTTTGCTATTGCTTGAGTTCTTTTTCCATTTTTTTTTCAATTTAATTTTTGCTTCAATTCATAACTCTTATCGTTCAATTTATTTTTTGCTTTAAGGGACTTTTTCTTTGTAGTTTTTGTTTTTGTTGTTTTTAAACACTATATAACATTTGATAATTTTATAAATTTCTTTTTATGTTATTTATTTTTTAATTTTTTATTCTTTGTGTATGCAAATATAATTCGTTTCTTAATCATTTCCATTTTAAATTATTTATAAGTGGAGTTGGTTTCCTTTGGAGGAGGCTTTTTTGTTCATTTTGTTTAACTAGGTTAGTAATTAACTTCTTTTTTTTTTGTATGTATTTATTTATGTATGTCATCATTTAAATCTTATTTTCTTCAAGCATAAAATCCTATTTTTTTCTCTTTTCTGCAATTTGGGGATTATTTTTCGTGTTTTCTTGTTGTAGTTAAGGAATGTAAATTTTTTATTTGTTTATCAGGATTAATTAATTACACATTAATGTTGTATGTATGTTTATTATTATTATTATTTGTTCAAATATTTAAATTAAAAAATTACAACAACAGCAAATAACATATGTTAGGTTCTCTTATTTTTTTTTTCTTTTTGTTAATTATTTAAGAATAATTTTTTTATAGGGGAATAATAGTGGTGGCAAATGCATTTTACTGTCTCATATCATTTTTTTTTTTTATAAAAATTTGGGTCCTTTAAACTTAAAAAAAAAGAAATAATCCTAGTACATATTGAAATTACACTCTATTTCCATAAGACAAATGATTATTTACAATTGAAAATTTTGTATTAAAACAACAATAACAAAAATATTTCGACAATTTAAAAACTTTTCATATAAATTCACCATAGTTTGAAAACACAGCCTAAATATATTCTGTGGTACAGTGTGATGCCCAAAAATTTTGCAAATGGATGTTCCTCCAATTCATACATTTTTTTTTAAGTTGTCCGTTTTAAAGATTGGAATGGTTACTCTTTCCTAAAAATGCTTGGCCTTAAAGAAAAAATTTTTCAAAGAAACATATGGCCGAACTCAAACTGAGCTGTCACAGTTGCATGTAAAATTTCTTTTTCGACCACTCTGTTAAAATTTTTGGTTGCCAGTAGGCAATGCGGATAAAGTGCGATTGCTTTCACAATCGACCCACAGATTAATACGCCTAATGGTGATTAATACTCTTAACTTTCGAATTTGTAACGAATTAGTAGCCATGGGGCACACATAATTCAATTTGCGACAAGGAATTTGTCAAGAGAAATATTATTCTCTGTCCAATTAGTCGTTGGAAGTTCGATCAATTAATTGTGTGTGCTCTTTTGGGTTCCTTTTCCATATTATTGGTTAGATACCCTATAGGACCAGAATCAAGCATTTATGCGTGTCCATCTTTAGCAGCCATATTCCTAGTTTCACATCCTTATAGAGTAACGAATTTCAGACTCAAGTTAAAAATGATAGTTTTCGCTCGGAAAAAATATAGCTGAGTCCCATACGTTGAGTTGTCTAAAGACTGACACAGTCCGAGCCAATTAATATTATTCGGCTAACCAAATGCTTCATACTGAGGCCTTTCCTCTTTTCTCTGCATTTTAAGCGTTTTAACTATATCCGACTGACTATAGGCCAAAAGACATGTAAATACATGTTGCCTGCATTATCGAAATCAGTCAAGAGGCCACCTAGCCTCTCCGTGGTTATTTGTCAAATCTCTCAAAACGATGCCTAAAGCCATGTTAAGATGCATATCCCAGGCAATATCGAAGTCTAAAGACTGACCATAGGCCAGAAGACATATATATATATATCGTCTGCTTAATCGAGATCAACCAGTTGATGACCATCTAGCCTTCTGTGATTGTTCGTTACATTCCTCAAAACATTTACAATTCTTAAACCTTGTTAAGATGCATCGAAGGCAATATTGAAATTTAAAGACGAATAAGTATCCCCATGAGTATCTGATTTGATTTCCTAATAATAATATAGACTGGCATACAGTAAATATATCATCTCTTGGCATCGGCTGAAGAACGGCGGACGTATACTTTATTTATTAATTAGAATACAATGGGTCAATACGACCTCCGGGTACTGTACTTGTCTTAATTGTCAAGTATACGTCCTCTATCCTAATTATAATACAATTACAAATTATATTCTAATTATACACGAGCGGAGTAACTTGACCATATGCTCGGTGTAGTGTAACAGGTCAGAGTTTCTGATGGGAATTGAAACCTACAACCATCAAGCTTATAGTCTAACACTCTATACACTAGACTAGCAGGACACCCAAAGTTTAAGGACGTGTAGTCGTCATTGTGACAAGTACAATATGCAGAGATCAAAATGACCCATTGTAAGGGCCCAATATCGTAAATAAATTATTTTATTAATTACAATACAATTACAAATTATATTCTAATTATATACGAGCGGAGTAACTTGACCATATGCCCGGTTTAGTGTCACAGACCAGAGTCTCTGATGGGAATCGAATTCCACAACCCTCACGCTAATAGTCTAGCACACTACCCACTAGACTACCAGGGCACCCTAAATTATTTTAATTACGTGTAATTCCGATAAACTTTATTGGAGAACCAACGTCTGAATCTTTTAAATATTTTTTAGGTTATTTTAAAACAAAATTTCAAAATGTTTGCAATCGTATGTCTTATGGAAATAGAGGTTAGGAATAAATAATAAAATAAATTAATTCAGAGGTGCTTAGGTATTCCATAAATTAAATAGAGATTCAGTTTATTTTTATTATTATTTTATAAAGAAATGGTTTTCTTTTTTTAATATTCTTATTTTTAATTTTTAATATAAAACAACAATTAACTTGGTATGGTTATTTGATAGTTAAATATGGTTTAAGATTTTGCAAAACATTTTTTTGTTTTTTTTTCTTTTTTGTTTTTTAATAAATTTAGATGAAAATTTATTTATTTTTATATTTAAAAACTACACAAAAACACATTAGCAACAGTGATTTAATAATAATTCATTAATTTTAAGTTAAGAGAGTTAATTTAATTTAATTTAATTAATTTGAATATATTTTGTATGTGATTAAATCTTTAGTTTTTAAATATAATTTCCCTAAATATTTTATTTTATTAAAAGTTAATAAGTTTTGCATTTAAGAACTTATAAAAAAGTTTACGAAACAATTAAAAAAAAGAATAATTTTTGGTTCCTTTGTTTTGAAAATTATTTTTCTTTGTTTTTCTTCGTTTTTTTTGTTTTTGGAAAAAGTGTGTCTAAAATATATATTTTTTTAGATTTTTTAATAGTTGTTGGTAGTGTTGTTGTTTCTGTTTTACGTTGACAAATGTGTTTTCGTGTTTGAAAAATAAAAATAAACTTAAAACATAACCTTAAAAAAATAAAGAGAAAAATAAATGTTTTGTGTGCTTTTAATATGTTTTACACTGTAGAATAAAATAGAATAGAAAAAAAAAAAGAAAAGAAAAATGCAAGACAAAGTACAAGACATAGACAATCATTGTTTACTGTAAAAAGAAAAAAGATTTAAAGAAAAAAAAAAATAATAAGAAAATCATTATGAAAGTAAGGCAGAGGGACACATAACAAATGAAGACTTTTTTGTTTTTTATTTTCACAAGGAATGTTAAATTTTTTTTAATTACATTTTAAATGTATTTAAATGTATGTATACATATATGTAAATGGGTATTAGTTACACAAACAAAGCTTGCTTTTTTATTATTATAGTATGTATAGAGATATCATAAATATAAATATGTAGGTATGTACGTATGCTTAAGTTACAAAATTTTAATGCAATTTCAATGCAAAACTTTCTTTACATTATTTTTTTTTTTATTTTCATTTAAGAAAGTCTTATGAATATTTTGTGTTATTTTAATTCAATTAAAAGAAAAATTAGAGACACAATTAAACAAAAAAAAAAGAGCGTAACAAGAGAGAAAGAGCGAAAGTAAAATTAAAATTTTGAATTTTTTTCTGGTTTTTTTTTTCTTTTAAATTTAATTGTTTACTTGAAACGTTGGGCAAAAACATTTGATAACTCATTAACGGCCGCTTGGCCAACCACTTGATTTACTTGGCCACGCATACTTTCGGGTATATAACGATTAGCACCAGACTGTTGGGTTATGGCACTGCCCACGGCTCCAGTTACACGTCTTTATTGAATTTCAATGAATACATACAACAATTTTAATGCAAATATTTCACATTTTGTTTGTTTAACAATAAACGAGTAAAACATAGAAATAAATTGAAAAAATATAGAAAAAAAAAGTTTTTCAAAATCAGTTGAAGTAAACAATTTTTTTTTAAATATCGTAACGATTGAAACCCCTTTTCTTTTTAAAAGTATTTCAAATATTTCAAAAAAACATTGTTAAGGGTCCTTCACAAAAAAACTACATTTTAAAACACATTAACACACAAAACATTATTAAATTATGATAAATAAATTAAAAAATGAAAAACTAAAAAATACTAAACAATAACACAAAAAATAATAATTTTTTTAAAAAAGTGTTTGTATTTGTTGTTTGTTAAAACAGTAAATTCTTTTAAAAATTTCGAGTGGTTCAAACATATAATTCGATACTGGGTATGAAATTATTCAAATGCCGATTTTTTCCACTTCAATGGAAATATTTCCAAAAAAAATTTGATGGGGATTTATAGACAATTTAAAAAAGGTTTTAAACAATGTATAATACTTTGTAGTTTTTATTTAAAAATATTTATTTATTTATTAATTACAATACAATTACAAATTATATTCTAATTATATACGAGCGGAGTAACTTGATCATACGCTCGGTGTAGTGTCACAGACCAGAGTCTCCAGTGGGAATCGAACCCACGCTAAAACCTAAACCCTCACGCTAATAGTCTAGCACTCTACCCACTAGACTACCAGAGCACCCTTATTTAAACATATTTTTAAAACAAAAAAAATTTAAACAATGTTAACAAATTGCATGTCAATATCTAGAGTCTAGACAGTAAAATGTATTCATTCTAATATTTGGGCATGCATTTTAAAACAAAATGTTAAGCAAAGTGCTGATAAGTTAAATATATCGGATACACATTTGTTTCTATCAGCACAACGATCCGAAGCACGTTGCGAAACTGTAGCTTATGCATAATTGTTCAAAACTACTCCAAACACTGGCACGGAGGCCTCTGATGTCAACATTATTGAGCATGTTTTGGAAAAACTTTCCCGTAAACTCTATAAATCTAGTATCAGGACAGTGGAGTAGCTGAAGCAAGGAATTAGGCAAGAATGGAACAACATAACCCCGGAATTTTATGGCCATCTCGTGTAGTTGATACCTCCACATTTGGAAGCAGTAAAAAAAGCAAAAGGTTTTGGTTCCAAGTGTTAAAACAAACAGTGGCTTTTAATTGACTGCCAATTATACGTTTGAAATGAAATTCGTTAACATTGTTTTAAGAATATTTATTTATTTTATTAATTAGAATACAATTACAAATTATATTCTAATTATATACGAGCTGAGTAACTTCGACCATATGCTCGGTGTAGTGTAACAGACCAGAGTCTCTGATGGGAATTGAAACCCACAACCATCATGCTTATAGTCTAACACTCTATACACTAGACTAGCATGGCACCCAAAGTTTGAGGACTTGTAGTTGTCATTTGGACAAGTACAATACGCAGAGGTCAAAATGACCCATTGTAAGGGCACCCAATATCGTAAATAAATTATTTTATTAATTAGAATACAATTACAAATTATATTTAATTATATACGAGCTGAACATATGCTCGGTGTAGTGTAATAGACCACAGTCTCTGGTGGAAATCGAACCCACGACGCTAATAGTCTAACACACTACCCACTAGACCACCAAGGCACCGTGTTTTAAAAATATTTTTAAATAAAAACTCCTAAGTATTATACGTTCTTTAAAAGAATAAATCTGCATCACAATTGTTTGGAAATATTTCCATTGAAGTGGAAAAAATCCACATTTGAATAATCTCATGCCTATGTAGTAACCAATTATACGTTTGAGCCACTGTACTTTATAAAAGGTGAGTGAGAGTAGAGAGTATTTCAAAACAACTACTTAATAGCGTTTATAATTCAAGGAATCATTTTTTTTTTAATTATTTTTTTTTACATATTTTTTATGAGCACAACACAAAATAAACATTTACTTTTAAATTAAGGTACTTTGTGTTTTTTTTTTCTTTAAATAATTTCTTTCTTTTTTTTAATAACTTATATTCTATATTTTATTATTTTTTTTTACCACAAAACTAAACTGGCTAAAAAGTGTGGTTGATTTCAAGCGTTTTATGTTTTTTTTTTTGTTTTGTTCTCTTTTTGTAATAATTAAACATTTTTAAAATTTAATATATTTGTCTAATTCATATTTATTTTTATTAATTAAATCCAATAAACTTAGCTAAATTTAATGGGAGGGGGCGAGGGGGATGTATAATTTATTTAAATTGTTTATGGGTTTTATGTTTAAAAATACACAATGTTTTCTTTCATTCGTTTTCAGTATGCAACAATTGCTCTGTGCTGATCTTGAGATTATGGTTGTTAAATTATTTTTTTTTATTAGTTTTTAACGTTGTTTAGTTTTGCTGTTAAAAGTAAATTATTTAGCGGCGTCTATTATTATTATCATTATTATTTATTATTTTTTTATAATTATTTGTATACATAAACAACAAAGCAGCAGTAAGAAGAAAAAATAGAGAAAAATTGTAGGAAAAAAAAGTTAGTGAAATTTGTAGTGTTACCAGGGTGCCACCAGTTAAGCATAGAAATAAAAAAGTAAAGAAAGAAAAAAAGAAAATAGAAAAAAGAAATTTTCTTAAACGTAATACACAAAAACTTAATAAACTTCTTGAAGATTAATAAAACCACATTTATTTATTTAAATTGTATTTCTCTTTGCAGCAAAAACAAAAACCATCGTATTCGCCTTAAAAAAGAAACGTCATAGAGAGAGTAAAAGCAAAGCCTGCAGGAATTTACTTCACACCACTCAGTCAGTGCCAAATCCCATTAACCTCATAAGAGCAAATCCAAAAACGTCCGAAGATAATGGAATCCATCGTGTTCATCTTCAAAAAGAAACGTCATAGAGAGAGAGTGAAAGCAAAGCCTGCAGGAATTTACTTCACACCACACAGTCATCAGAGCAAATCACATTGTAAACCTCACAAGAGAAAAATCCAAAAACACCAGAAGATAATGGAATCTATCATGTTCATCTTAAAAAAAGAATCGGCATAGAGGGAGTAAAAAAATTCTGCTGGTATTTGCTTCCCATTAACCACTTAGTCAGGCAAATCCGATTATAAACCTCACAAGGGAATTATGAATATCGGCTTCCGATAGAGGATTTATTTAACCTTCTTCTACAAAAAGCTGAATAGTCACAGAAGGAGATTAATCTATCATTTCCAACTCCATTTCCGTTGGACCAGGTCTCCCTTCGACTGACGAAGAGGGCTTGAAGCTCCTCTCTCACCAGAAGCGAGCGCCAACCCAACCAGAGGACGCTTATGTACCGATGAAACAGTTCTGTGCAGAAGGTTCCGCTAAGCATTCGGAGGCCTACCAATTAAACCTAGACGTGATCCAAACTCATTTACGCCACAGGAAATAAAACAGGCATCATCTTCAACGAAGACAAAGATGCTGTAACTAGCATAGGGGATCAACCACCAGCCTCAGCGGAAACGGTTGTGAACCCAAGGACTGGCGGTCTGGAAGCTATTGGTGCAGATGCTAAACCGGCGACTTCGAAGGCGCATCATCATCCACTCAGGCGGCGAAGATTAAGTGGCTGAAACCTACAACAAGCTTAAACTCGCCACCTGAGCTCCCGGTGGCCATTATTGACGGTCAGCATCCCAAAGGGGCTCATGGGTTAGAGTCTATTTTCTACACACTTCTTGTCCAACAGCAAACGGTAAGTTAAGAACCTGCATACTTTTCAGTATAGTAATTAACATTCTTTTCTTACCACAGATCTGCGATTATGACCTTCACCTACGAAGAATAGGAGCCGCCACCACCTGCCTTCAAGCGCCTGGTCCAGAATCTCTGCAGCTTCTGTGTCCTCTGGACGGCATAATCAGGCATGGGGTGGATCACCTAAGGCTGATCCTGCCATCGAGCGACAGCAGTAAGACCGCAACGGCTGAAGATGTTTCAGGTTAACTGCAACGTTGTAAGAGTGTTAGCGAGGATCTGCTGTTGTTCATCATCAACGAAAACGTGCACTGAGCCCTGGCTCGTAAGAGACAGAGTTTATAGCTTAGGGTCTATCTTGTCCCACCAACAAACGGTGAGTTAAGGACCTGCATACTTTTCAGTATAGTAATTAACGTTTTTCCCTTATCACAGATCTGCGATTACGACCTTCACCTACGAAGAATAGGAGCCGGCACCACCAGCCTTCATGCGCCTGGTCCAGAATCTTTGCAGCTTCTGTACACATCGAACGACATCAATAAGACCGCAACACATATATGCCATGCGAAGACGAGGAGCCGCCACCACCTGCCTTCCAGCGCATGGTGCATTGGGCACGCAGGATCAGCCAGGAGATTTTGAAAAGATGCGATACCAAATCCCACCATACCATATGAGGGAGCATAGACATCAACAGAAGATTTGACTGATTTTTCGATTTCATTTTTAGTTGTAAACCTACTATATGCAATAGGCCCACATTCTTTATTAAGAACAGGGAACAGGTTGTAGATCATATTATATTGCATTGTACTGTACTGTATTGTATTATATTGTATTATATTATACTATATTGTATTATACTATACTATATATTATATTATATTGTACTATACTATATTGTGTTAATTATATTGTATGCTATATTGTATTATACTATACTATGTTGTATTATACTATATTATATTGTATTATACTATATACTATATTGTATTGGTGCAGAAGCTAAACCGTCGACGTCGAAAGGCGCATCGTCCAAAACACCGAAGAGACAGCGATCGAGTGATTCCACTCAGGTTGCAAAGAACAAGTGGCTGAAACCTTCAACAAGCTTAAACTTTCAACAAGCTTAAACTCGCCACCTGAGGTCCTGGTGGCCATTATTGACCGCCAGCATTCCAAAAGGGCTCATGGGCTAGGGTCTAACTTCTACACACCTCATATCCAACAACAAACGGTAAGCTAAGAACCTGCATACTTTGCAGCATAGTAATAACAGCTCTTCTCTTACCACAGATCTGCGATCCTGATCTTCACCTACGAAGAATAGGAGCCGCCACGACCTGCCTTCAAGCTCCTGGTCCAGAATCTTTGTAGCTTCTGTGCCCATCGAACGACAGCAGTAGGACCACAATGGCTGAAGGTGGTCCAGATTAACGGCACCATTCTAAGGCTGCTAGCGAAAATCCGATGTTCATCATCAACGAGAACGTGCATGCGGCCCCGATTCCGAAACCAGCGAACGCGTATTGTATTATACTATACTATATTGTATTATAGTATTATATTACTATTGTATTACTATTAAGAAATTATTATTATAATTAAGCAATTATTATCATTATATCATCATCATCATCATCATTAATCATCAACATCATTAATCATCATCATCATCATTAATCATCATTAATAATAATCATCATCATCATTAATAATAATCATCATCATCATCATTAATAATCATCATCATCATCAGCTCTACTAGTATAGTAGCCAGCTCTACTAATATAGTAGCCAGCTCTACTAGTATAGTAGCCAGCTCTACTAGTATAGTAGCCAGCTCTACTAGTATAGTAGCAAGCTCATCATCATCATCATAATCATTAATAATCACATCATCATTAATAATCATCATCATCATTAATAATCATCATCATTAATAATCATCATCATCATTAATAATCATCATCATCATCATTAATAATCATCATCATCATCATCATCATTAATAATCATCATCATCATCATCATCATTAATAATCATCATCATCATCATCATCATTAATAATCATCATCATCATCATCATCATTAATAATCATCATCATCATCATCATCATTAATAATCATCATCATCATCATTAATAATCATCATCATCATCATTAATAATCATCATCATCATCATTAATAACCATCATCATCATCATTAATAACCATCATCATCATCATCATCATCATTAATAACCATCATCATCATCATCATCATCATTAATAACCATCATCATCATCATTAATAACCATCATCATCATCATTAATAATCATCATCATCATCATTAATAACCATCATCATCATCATTAATAATCATCATCATCATCATTAATAATCATCATCATCATCATCATTAATAATCATCATCATCATCAGCTCTACTAGTATAGTAGCCAGCTCTACTAGTATAGTAGCCAGCTCTACTAGTATAGTAGCCAGCTCTACTAGTATAGTAGCCAGCTCTACTAGTATAGTAGCCAGCTCTACTAGTATAGTAGCCAGCTCTACTAGTATAGTAGCCAGCTCTACTAGTATAGTAGCCAGCTCTACTAGTATAGTAGCCAGCTCTACTAGTATAGTAGCCAGCTCATCATCATCATCATATAATAATATAATAATATAATAATATAATAATATAATAATATAATAATATAATAATATAATAATATAATAATATAATAATATAATAATATAATAATATAATAATATAATAATATAATAATATAATAATATAATAATATAATAATATAATAATATAATAATATAATAATATAATAATATAATAATATAATAATATAATAATATAATAATATAATAATATAATAATATAATAATATAATAATATAATAATATAATAATATAATAATATAATAATATAATAATATAATAATATATAATATAATAATATAATAATATAATAATATAATAATAAATATTGTATTATACTACCACCATATTGTATTATATTCTATTATGGATCTGTCGGACACAGATGTGGTTAGGGTTACAAAGTTGGGGGTATCTACGACCTGTTCCTTTTCGGATCACTACCGAATACATCTCCGCATTGACTTCTCTCAATTGGAACTTTTGCCCTATAGGAATCCTTGGATAGGCGAACTGGAACAGTTTTAAAATGCTGATCGACCAGCTTCCTCCCTTTGTAGGGACGGGAACAGTTGATGTCCCACACATTGAATAATCTGGTCAGCAACTTTCTAGGAATATTAGAAGAGACTTTGTCAAATCATGCCTAATTTGCCAGCCCCAGCGAGCTCGAACGGCACCGTGGTGGCCATTGGAACTGAGGCATCTAAAGAAGGTAATGAAAAGACTTCAATGCGACCAAACGAACTAAGGAGGAGGATAGGGACTGAGCTATATATAAGCTGAGATTCAATTCCTACAAAAGAAACATATTTATAGCTAAAAGAGATTCCTGGGCTAAATTCTGCGAGGAAATTACCTGTACTAGCGAAGCAGAGATACTACGAAAAGTAATTGCAAAGAATCCTGAGGTAACAGGCCTGCTAATCGGGCCTAATGGTGTACACACAGAGATCAGTGGGGAATCGCTTGGGTTATTAATGGAAACTCATTTCCCAGGTGGTGTGAATGTGGAAAGCATCGCACACGAAGTTGCGGAGCCAAAATACACTTACAGCAGAGAGAAAATGAGACTTATTGGGAATATAATAACGAGAGAAAAAATAGCACGGGCAAACAAGTCATTCAAACCCTACAAAACCCCTGGAATGGATGGCATTTGCCCGATAATGCTACAACAAGCGGGCGACAAAATCATCTCTCGCATCGAATATATTTTCAGGGGATGTTTACTTTTGGTTTACATACCTGAAGAGTGGAAAGAGGTGAGGTTGATTTTTAATATCACCACCGCTGTGGAACCTAGTTATTAATGAAATCCTGATGGAAATGAAGATCAGAGGCTTCAAAATGATAGCATATGCTAACGACGTGGTAATACTGATCACAGGGAACCATCTTCCAACGATCTTATGGAGTCGACACTGGCAAAGGTGCACGGGTGGGCGGAGATGAACGGCTTGGTTGTGAACCCAGGCCAAACGGAACTTGTCTTGTTCACACAGAAGTACAAGCTCTCGAGCTTTAACATTCCGAAAATTAACAGAACGGCTCTGAGACTCTCAAAGAAGACAGAGTACTTGGGTATCACTTTGGACTCCAAACTGTCCTGGAAGAGGAACGCTGAGGGAGGATAAAAAAGGTGATGAATGCCGGGTACGTCTGTAAAAGGACGTTTGCGAGTTGATGGGGTCTGCTGCTTCGTATCATCCACTGGATGTATATAACGGTTGAACGGTCTGTACTCTCCTACGGGGCGTTAAGATGGTGGGAGGCTATACGAAAGAGGACCTTCTTCGCTACACTGAACAAGGTCCAGAGGTTGGCATGCTTCCGCATCACGGGAACAATGAAGTCCACGCAGCAGGCTGGTCTCAAGGTCATCTTGTCTCTATAACCATTGGATGTCTTCCTCTGCTAGAACTGCATTGAGGTTTAAGTTCTCATTTACGGCTAGGCTATGTACGGTGGGCTACGCTTCAATACTGCATGAAGTAGAACCGAATCACCCATGTTTTAGACAACGTACCTGAGACTGCTTTCGGATGAACATGCAAGACTCACACTCCCACACGGGAAGAATGGGTTGTTGAAGCTGTCATCGGTGACGTTGATATAACGATCTTCACCGATGGCTCAGAAATGAAATATGGATCTGGTGCCTATTCCGATAAACTGGCACTGACATGGTCCTCAGATTACCTAATTAGGCCAGCGTAATGCAGGCGTAGATTTTTGGTTTTGAGCAAGCTACACACATGGTTGAAACCGGTATCAACCTTGCATCTAGCTTGCTGAATAGCAAAAACCTGGCTGAAACACGCTGGCCTGGTTAGGTAATCCATATGACCCGTTCAGTGACAGTTTACTGAGGTATACCCCAGATCTAGTTTCATATTCCACTTATGAGCCATCGGTGAAGATCGCTATATCGACGTCGATGCTTCAGCAACCCATTCTTCTCTTGTGCGAATGTGAGTCTCGTATGTTCATCCGAAAACAGTATCCGGTACGATGTACGTCTAAAACCTGGGTAATTCGGTTCTACTTCATGCAGTGTTGAAGTGTGGTCGACCGTATATGGCCTAAGCATAACTGGGAATTTAGGCCTCAGTGCAGTTCTAGCAGATGAAGATGTCCAATGTTGCAGAGACAAGATGATCTCGAGCCAGCCGGCGGCGAGGACTTCAAAGCTCCCGTGATGCCCAAGCATGCCAACTTCTGCACCTTGATCAGCATAGTGTAACAAGTCCTCTTTCGTATAGCCTCCCACCATACTAATGTCCCGTAGGAGAGTATAAACCGTACAACTGCTATATACATCCAGTGAATGATACGGGCCTGTAGACCTCATCAAATACCAAACGTCCTTTTTAAGACGTACAAGGTATTCATCGCCTTCTTCGTCCTCCAAGTTCCTCTTCCAGGACAGTTTGGAGTCCAGAATTATACGCAAGTAGTTTGCCTCCGTTGAGAATCTCAAAGCCGTGCCGTTCATTTTAGGAATGGTGAAGCTCAGGACCTTGTACTTTCGAATGAACAAGACAAGTTCCGTTTTACCTGGGTCTACACCTAAGCCGTCTACCTCTGCCAGTGACGCCTCCATAAGATCGCTGCTCGTTGGAAGATGCTTGCTAGTGGTCAGTATCACCTCGTCGTCAGCATATACTTTTGAAGTCTCCGATCTTAATTTCCATTAGATTAATAACTAGGTTCCACAGCAGTGGTGATATTAAAAATCAACCTCACCTCTTCCACTCTTCAGGTATGTAACCCAAAAGTAAATCCATTCGATGCAAGATGATTTTACCGCTCACTCGTTGTAGCATTATAGGGTAAATGCCATCCGTTCACGGGGATTTGTAAGGTTTGAAAGACTTGTTTGCCCGTGCTGTTTTTTCTCTTGTTATTATATTCTCAATAAGTCTCATTTCCTCTCAGATGTAAATGTATTTTGGCTTCGCAAATTCGTGTAGGAGATTCTTTCCACATCCACACAACAAGGGAAATGAGTTTCCATTAATTCCCCACTGCTCTCGGTGTGGCCACCATTAGGCCCGATTAGCAGGCCTGTCACCTCAGATTATTTGCAATTACTTTTCGTAGTCTCTCTGCTTCGCTAGTACAGGTAATTTCCTCATAGAATTTAGTCCAGGAATCGCTTTTAGCTCTATTTGTCTTTTGTAGGAAGGAATTGAAACTTCGCTTATGTATAGCCCAGTCTCCATTTGCCTTCTAGTTTGTTTGGCTCTATTGAAAAGTCTTCTCGTTTCCTTCTTAAGATGCCTTAGCTCCGATGACTACCAGTGCGTGCTCGTTGGGGCAGGCTAATTGGGCATGATTTGAGAAAGTCTCTCTTAAGATCCCTAGTAAGATTGCTGGACAGATTCTTCAATGTGTGCGACATCAACTGTACCCGATCAGCATTTTAAAACTGTTCCAGTTCGTCTTTCTGGTATTCCTATAGGGCAAGAGTTCGGATCGTGAGGATTCAATGCTGAAGAGTATTCGGTAGTGATCCTCGTCTTCGTATGGCAGATATGTGGATGCTACCAGCAAACTACTGCTACTGCGTGTTCGATTATGCTGACGGCTCCTCATTTTCGTATGGCAGATTTGTGGATGCTATCAGGAAGCTACTGCTCGTTGTGTGTTCGATTATGGTGGCGGCTTTTCGTGTTCGTATGGCAGATATGCGGATGCTATAAGGAAGCTACTGCTCGCAGCGCGTTCGATTATGCTGACGGCTACTGCTTTTCGTATGGCAGATATGCGGATGCTATCAGGAAGCTACTGCTCGCAGCGCGTTCGATAATGGTGGCGGCTGCTCGTGTTCGTATGTGGATGCTATCTGGAAGCTACTGCTAGCAGCGCGTTCGATTATGCTGATGGCTGCTCGTATTCGTATGGCGGATATGTGGATGCTATCAGGAAGCTACTGGTCGCAGCGCGTTCAATTATGCTGACGGCTACTGCTTTTCGTATGGCAGATATGTGGATGCTATCAGGAATCTACTGCTCGCAGCGCGTTCGATCGTTATAATTTTAATGATTATATACATATGTATGAATAATAATAATAATAATCTTATAAACTAATGTATTACAAAATAGCTTCTATTTACAAGCATTTTTTCATTAGACCTAAAGGTCTATTTAGTACGATACAAAATGTTTTTAATAGACTGTAGATAAACTGTAATGTGGGTAAGTTGTCGTAAGTAGTCTAGTGTGTATTGTGTTACTCTCCTATGCAATTGCTACGAGTTTACACGCTGACATATTGAAAGATATGAAATATAAAATAAATATTGCTTTCACTTAATTTTAACACACATATAGCATGGTTGGTGCCTACAGCTAGAATGTAATATTTATTAGAGTTTATTATATTTATTAAAAAAAAGTCAGGATTACAACCTAGCTGCTCACACCACCCAAGTTGTGTGTGTTAATTTTATCCCTGAGTGGTGGGACCTACCTACAGTTTAAAGTCGACTTCAAACGACAGATTTTTAAGAAACACGGCAATTTTATTTACTCAGGGTTTTTGCCAAAAATCTGTTGGGGTCACTTATAGAAAGGCAACACACTAATTACTAGACTAGAAAGCTAGAGTGTAATATTTATTAAAGACTTTATTATATTTATTAAAAACTAGACACACAATAGCTGCTCACACCATCCCAGTTGTGTGTGTTAATTTTATCCATGAGTGGTGGCACATACAGTTTAAAGTCGACTTCAAACGACAGATTTTTAAGAAACTTTTCACGGCAATTTTATTTACTCTCAGGGTTTTTGCCAAAAATCTGTTGGGGTCACTTCTAAAAAGGCAACACATTAACCACTAGACTACAGAAACTTCCCTACATGAGTGGTGGGACCTACAGTTTAAAGTCGACTTCAAACGACAGATTTTTGAGAAACTTTTCACGGCAATTTTATTTATTCTCAGGGTTTTTGCCAAAAATCTGTTGGGGTCACTTCTAAAAAGGCAACACACTAACTACTAGACTACAGAAACTTCCCTACATGAGTGGTGGGACCTACAGTTTAAAGTCGACTTCAAACGACAGATTTTTGAGAAACTTTTCACGGCAATTTTATTTATTCTCAGGGTTTTTGCCAAAAATCTGTTGGGGTCACTTCTAAAAAGGCAACACACTAACTACTAGACTACGGCAACTTGCCTACATGAGTGGTGGGACGTACAGTTTAAAGTCGACTTCAAACGACAGATTTTTAAGAAACTTTTCACGGCAATTTTATTTACTCTCAGGGTTTTTGCCAAAAATCTGTTGGGGTCACTTCTAAAAAGGCAACACATTAACCACTAGACTACGGCAACTTCCCTACAAAGGCGCTTATTGTAGTAAAATATCAAAAATTCTTTTTTTTTTACAAATTAATTGGCCATTGGATAAATAAATATTGGCTTTGACAAAATTTCTTCAAGAAGTTTAAAAAAAAAATAAAAATAAAAAAATAATTGCTTTACGCAGAGGTGCTGGACAACTTAAAGTATTGTTTTAAAAATATTGATATTGATATTAAAAAAGAGGTCCCAACCGACGATAATTGTAAGAGATACTTAAAAATATAAATAAAATATTTAACAAGTGTTAACAAAAATAACTATTAAAACAAAAACAAACTTAAAATAAAACATAGAAAGTAAAATAAAAGTGAATTGCACTTACGATGGTAAGAGTGGTGGTGGAAGAGCACCGCCTGGGCGGCCGCCAGGCAATGGTGGAGCACCGCCGCCTGGGCGATTTGGAATAGCTGGTGCTGGGCGACCAGAAGCAGGAGGTGGTGGTGGGCCACGACCACCAGCGGCAGGCTAAAAGAAATTTAATATATAATTTGTGACTTAAAAAGGAAAAGATAAACGATTCTATAATCGTTATTTTTATTATTACCTGGGCAGCTGGGGCAGGTTTACGTGGTCCACCAGGGCTGGGTGGTGATAAACGTGGATTATCCAAGCCACTAGGTAACCAATCGTTTTTCACGGGTGGTGGTAAGGGTGCCGATACTGTGGCCATAGAAACATCACCTTTAAGGAACCAAATTATGTACGTTTGTTAATAAATTTTCAATATTAATGGTCACATGAAAATAATTACCAATAATCCTTAAAGCATCCTTGCAAGCATGATACATGCGCAGCATTTCTTCACGTTTGCTAGCAGCTTCAGCTGATTCTTCCATCATTTGAGACTAACCGCAAGAGAAAGAAATATAAAGAAAATGTTTTAAGATTTATATTCATAAATTTAATATTTACATACCTGATCTCCTGAAGCATACAAATGAGCCAATAGTTCACCATTAATAAAATCCTTGGTATTATTGATGATAATCATCATAATGGCTTTGGGTACCATATCTCTGGTAGTCTTTGTGACAATTTTCATATAGGAATCAACTAAATTGCGTATTGTTTCAACTTGTCTTTCTAGTTGAGGATCAGTGGAAGTCTCAACACTTGTCTAATGTAGGTTCGTAGAGGTGGATTTGATAATGGTTTATTTTAAGGTTTGAGAGTAACAAAAAATTTAAAATATTAATATTTCTTTAGCATTTTCAAAATATATTCAAAATAAATTATTTAAAAAAACAAATTAACAGAAAAAACAATTTTGTTTTTTGTTTAAATAAATTAACAAGTTTTGTGTTGTTGTTGTTATATGTAGTAATTGTTTTAGTATTCAAGAAAAATAAAATCCAAATAATATTTTATTAGTATTGTTAGTAAGTAGTAATTATAAAATTACACCAAGAGAGTTTTGAAAGAGACAGAGAGATAGAAAAAGTGTTAGGTTGTGTAGGTAGAGATAAGAGCGTAATTATACAAAGAGCTTAAACGTCATAAAAAGGAAGAAAATTTTCTGTTTTTTAAAGCCTTTTTATTAACATTTTTTTTATTTATTTATTAAATAAAGGTTTAAAAGTTTTTTGTTTCTATTAACCATTAAAACCCTAACAAACTTTTAAAAACAAAATACTATGAACTTTAGAATGTTTCTGTCACATAAAGCTAGGCTTACTTTAATGTTTAGAACAGCAGCTTAATTAGTATATTAACTCTAAGTAGGTTTCAATGTAACATGGAATTCGAATTTAATTTAAAAAGCCATTGAACATGACAAAGGTATCTGCAAGGATATTGTATGCAAATTGGTATGAAGATATGTTTAATGATCTTGTACACAAACTTCCTATTGCATGAACTTTAGATTCTGAATGAAAACTAATTATCAGTTACTGCCAAGAATCCTTGAAGACCAAAATGTTACGGCATTATCATCTTATAGTACGGGATAGGCTTTAGTTGTTCACTTATTTTTCTCTACTCTTCTCTATTAAAAGCTTTATGTTGTAAATCGTTTTCGCAATCACTCTAATTTAATTTCGTCCTTCTACTTCGTCTAGACATTCTGATAACGTAGTCTATCATAATGCATTATCTTTTGGGGGTCTGCTATTTTCCAAGCGCGTAAATCGGTCCTCAAAATCCAAGACTTAAACTTTGTTCATTAAACTTAACCTCCGCTGGAATCATAAACTCAATAAGCCACAGTCACTGATCACAGAAAGAGTCAGCCCACAAGGAGACTATAGACGAACTGACATTAAAACAGGTGATTTATTAGGGATAAGATACAATTTAGCTTGAGGCAGATAAAAAACACAGTAAACCTGCTTAGCTGGAACAACAAAAAATGCAGAAATGCCTTGTGGAATGTATATAATCTCCCAAGAAGGCTAGTGGAAATAAAAGAGGTGCAGGCACCTAGGGCGCCTGATGTAAATCCCGGAAAAACGGATATAGTACTATTCACCAGGAGGTACAATCCATTTATTGGATCTATGCAGCAGTAGTTGCTATAGTTACCGGGTATGATTGAGACAATCCCTTTGTACGGCGGATTCAAAAATTCTCTTGTATCACTATTTGCATAGCAAATTCAGATTACACGATGTCACACTATAGCGTCTAGAGGAACTTCAGAACAACGATTACGGATAGAGGAGAATGTCAAAATTTGCAACACAACTCGTGAACGTCTGTGTTTTAAACTGGATGCAGTTGTGGGTGAAGGCGTCTCTATAAAATTAGCAACGCAGAATTTAGATTACATGATGCCACACTATAACTTCTAGAGGAAGTTCAGAACATCGATTTCGGACAGAGAAGAGTGGCAAAATTTGCAACACAATTCGTGAACGTCTTTGTTCGAAATTGGATGCAGTTGTGGGTGAAGGCATCTTTACAAAATTGGCAATGCAGAATATAGATTACTTGATGCCACACTATGACTTCTAAAGGAAGTTCAGAACATCGATTTCGGATAGAGAGGAATAACGAAATGTGCAATACACTCGTGAATGCGTCTGTTCGAAATTGGATGGAGCTGTGGTTGGAGGCATCTTTTCGCCGTTGGCGGGTATAGCTCATTCGATAAGAGTCTACTGATTATTTCAACTACTTGCAGGCAGAAGTGACGGCCATATGGATGAGTCTATTCATGGGAAAAAATATTACCGTACTTTCTGATATACAGGACACTGGGTTATAAAATAACAACAACTTCTAGGATGGCTCACACCTCCGCAAGGCTGTGAAGTAAGTGACAAATTGGTATAATTTTTAAGGAACCGCAAGCCGGGCAGAATCGTAATAGACTTAGCACATCTTAAACACCAAATCATTATGACTAAACTACGACCATCACGACGACCATCGCGGATAAAGAGGTATGGATGAATGGTGCTGGGCACCTCGTCAAGGACTCCGACCAAATCTTCACTGATAGATCGAAGCTGGGAGGAACCGTTGGTGGTGGAATTTTCTCGGAGTCAATAGGTATAGCCAAATCTATAAAGTTACCGGATTACCGCAGCGTTTTCCAGGCGGAAGTGTTGGCAATACAGGCTGCGGTTAAGATTATTTGGGATTCGAATATCCCCAATGAAAACATCACCACACTCACCGATAGCCAGGCGGCTATCAGGGCTCTGGGCTCCAATGTGAGGAACTCCAGGACGATCTACGGCTGCCGGAAACACCTGAACAGGATGGCAAAGAGGTATAATGTACATATCATTTGGGTTCCGGGGCACAATGATATCCCGGGCAACTGCAGAGAGGATAAACTGGCCAGACGCGGCAGGACCATCGAACTCTCCGACGAATTCTTAAGTATTGGGGTCCCTTTGGGGACTTGCAGACTCATTATTGATAACCACAGGTGGGCAGCTTCGGATAAGGGCAGAGTGGCGCCCATGATCTGGCCGAGTCTGGATAGAGGGCGCACTGCAAGACGGCTAAAACTCCAAAGGGGCGTGCTCAGTGCGGTTATTGGAGTCGTGACGGGTCATTGCATTACGGGTGTCCACGCGAGGCGCATTGGTCTGGGACACCTGGCGAACTATTTCTGTAGAAGTTGCAGGGACGAGGAGGAGGAGACGGTTCTTCATCTACTGGGAACATGCCCGGCGCTATGTCAAAGGAGAAAGAGACATCTCGGTGCTTACTTCATCGATGATTTGAGTGATTGGTCGAGCATTGATGTCGAAAATTTGAGTCGCTTCATTGTAAGCTCTAAGTTTTTCCAGGACTAGGGGATAGTTAACGCGAACTGTGGTATCAAAATGGGCCCCATGGGGCCTGCGTGCGACAATCTAATTCATTTGGGGGGACGGCCACTTATACCTACCTACCTACCTATGACTACACTAGTATTTTTAATTCTACGTAAACTGTTTAAATTCTGTGTAATTATGTTGGCTATATGTTACAAAAGTCAATATTTGGCTGCCTTCCAAAATGTATCAATACAAAGTTTGTATGCAGTTCTACTACTGTATATAAACTACGTAGATATGCAAAGTAACCAAACAATGCATCAACTATAAATCCGATGCCTAATTGCTTTTTGGCTGCGTTAAAAATACACATTGACGACGTTTTGAAATAGAGTACATTGTATATATTTTGTACAGCGGCATTATCAAATACGATACTTTGTTCAAACACAAAGCAACTAACATTTTGGAAGGCAGCTTTTTTTTTTTTGTTTAATTGTGCATTTAAATTTAAAGATCTTTATCGAAGATTTTAAATCAACTTGAAAATTAAAAAAACTCCTATTTTTAACAGGGTACTGTTTCTTAGGAGTTATAAAATCTAATTTAATTAATCTAAAACAATTATAAGTACTTTTGCTATACTTATTTCAATGATTTCTTACTTTTAAACCTTATTTTTGTTTTGTTTAATGTTACTTAAATTTAATATTATTTACATGGTAGTTTATTATTTAACAACACATAAAATGTTTGCAAATATAAAACATGTTAAGAGAGAGATTAAGAAAAATAAACTGTTCAAATACATGTATATAGATTTGATTAAGATTAAGAACAGTAATTGTTTTAAAAATTGTGTTTGTGTGTATATAATAATAATAATAATAATAAAAAAATACTAAAATAATGAGGGCATTATTATTGTATTTTAATAAAACTGACCGAGAAATAATCAATAAAAATCACCATTAACAACCGATTAATAAAACTAAACAAACTTTTTAGCAACACAGTTAATCATCTCATCAGTCAATCAATAAATTCGAATAATAAATTTGTTATTTGAAAATAATAAGCAGGGTGGTTAGTTTTTTATTTAGCAATAATTTCCAAACATAAACTTCTAACTTTCCAAAAAGGAAAAAATATAAATTAAAATAAGAATAAAGGAACGAAGAGAAAAAATTAAATGAAATAGTAAAGGAACCCACATACTTTCTTCTGTTTGGCATTTATTTATTTTTTGTATTGTTTTTGTATTTGGTTATATATTATTATTGCATTTTGTTTTATTTTTTTTTTTGTTGTTTTTTTTACAAAAAACCATTTTATGAAATAAAAAGAAATAAAAATATATTAAAAAAATATTGTTGGAAACATAAACTTTAGAGGTGATATGAGTTTAATTAAAATTAATATGTAGAAGAAAAATTAAAATGAAAACCTTTGAAAAAACCCAATTAAAAAATGAAAACTTAAAAGAAACTAAATGTGAAACTAAAACCATAACAAAAGTTTAAAACTTTTTTTTGTAAGTTATTAAATTTTCTTTAAAAAAAGAAAAACGCTATGAAATGTTTTTAAATGATTTAAGAAAAAAGAAATTAAACAAACCTCTTGTCCTTCCTGCCATTGATGATTTTTTTTTTAAATATTTATTATCGATGATAAAATTTTATTTGTTTTTAACACACACAAAATTAGAGGGAAAAGAAATACACAAAAATTTGTTTATGGTTAAAAAATTTAACAGAAATTATTGTATTACAAGAAGAAAAAAATTATTTAAATATTCATTTAATAAGAAAAAAGATAGGAATGCTATGATTAGCTAGGAATTTAGTAGTTTGAAATGTTATTAATTAAAAACAGGGTGGTGTAAGTAAATGTAGTTGGTATAGTGTTGGGGGAAAAGTTTTAGTGAATTTTATTGTTAGTTTTAGTTTTGAAATTCAAAATTCTCTAATGAAGAGTACACAAATTAAGTAAACTACATAAAATGTTTCAAAAAAAAATACAAATATTTCTCGCTACAAATTAAAACGCTCTGAGAATTTAAAATGTATGAAGAATCAGAACAAAAAATTATTTTCAAAGTGTATGCAACTTTGCTGACAAACTATTCTTAGATATAAACGAACATATAAAAAATTAAAAGTATTATTTTCATTTATTTTTGGAACTAATTGAGAATAAATGTAGTCGTCCTGCAACTACACTAAGGGGTATTTAAAAAGAGTACCAATTTGAAAAAAATATTTTTTCAGGATACTTTTAATCTAGGGGTGGTGGTGTCGAAGTATTACCAATTTCACGCTGCTGTAGAGCAAGAAAAAGCATGCTCTTTTTAAACTACATACGCCTGTCCTCTTATATTATAATTTTTAAGCCAAGAATTTATACAAATAAATTTCATAAAAATGCAACAATGACAACAGATGACAAATTCTTTACACCTTGGCTTAGGTTTTTAACATATAAATAAGGCATCTTGATGGGAATTATAATTCATTTTTTCTTTCATAGTCAATGCGAAATGAAATAGTGTAAGCAATAAATTTTTTGCTTTGCAAACCTATAACTTTTCGAGTATTGTGGGGTGATTGATTATGATCGTAATAGTAGACTCTACTGTACAAGGTATATTATAAAGAAATTTGCGGTCAAACCTTTGCATTATCGCAATGTAGACACTGCTTGAAATAATGCTTCTATTACAGAGAGTGTAACAGATAATCGGGATTTATCACTTTCACAGCATTCTTAACAATTAAGCCTCTTCTACGTTTTATATTATGGCGAATTTGGCTTTTAGATTTACACCTACATGCATATAAAGTTCAACTAACATAACAGTTATGTGGAACCGGCTGACCATTCATAGTATCACCATACCATATACAGGCTGGGTGCTAGAGCAACAGGCTTTAAATAATGACTTTTAGGTTAGGTTAGGTTAGAGGACGTGTACTTGTCAATTAAGACAAGTACAGTACCCGGAGGACTAATTGACACATTGTACAACGTCCGAGTTTCTCACGCCACTTATGTTGTGTGTGTTAATTTTATACATGAGTAGCGGTACCTACAGTTTTAAAATCAACTCCGAACGACAGATTATTGAGCAGCTTTTCAATGCATTTTTTACAGTTCTTGCCAGAAATCTGCGGAGAGGAAATGGCCGAAGAAATGTGTTTCGGTTCGTTGGATATATCTGACCTGGGGTGTGAACCGTGATTTCACTTCTAATAAGCCTACACATAACCTTCTAGACTATGGCGACTTCTTCATTAAATTACACAAATTATTATCCATGGAGGCAAGCAACAGAAATCACCAGAATATAATGGAATTGGATTCCACAAAAGTTAAAATGACATTAGAAGCTGATTGAATGATATTTAAAGACGTAGTATTTCTACCGAATCATTACAGATTGTGTGACAGAATGATTCCATTAGAGCAACCTAAAGCACTAAATATCATGGTTATAAAACCGAATCAATGTCAAAAGTTGCAACAATTCGTAAATCGTTAATTGCAAAATATATATTTCAAATTTAGGGGCCAAGAACTATTTCCAGTGGTAGTTCTGAGTGCAACTCATAAGGTAAAATAGAAAATGAACATCCAAGAACTTCGTAACTCTGATCTATTAAGAAGAAAACTTCCAAATCATTTAACAAGCTGAGAACTGTAACTAGGTATAGAAACCAATGGAAATTATTGGGCTAAGTTCAGAGTGCATATGTATACTGCGTGCCATATTAATAACAAGGTCAAAGACGAATATCGACGGCACCACGGTAATATTCTCTGCGCCCTGTAAGTAGGATCAAAAGTCTATTTATTGTCTTTAACACAAACAATTCGATACAAACTAGGCTTTATGGTAGTATCCCTTAAGGCCCTTAAACAGAGTTTGACGTATCATATTTTAACAATTCTTCAGACTTAAATTCAATTGACATATCAATAAGAAATATTATGAAGGCTAAAGTATCAAAATAAAAAAATTTAAACCGGCAAACTTTTTTGAAATCAAGTTGAAGGTGGTCACAACTAGCAATAATGAAATTGGTTTAGCATTTGAAATATTTCTACGATATTTAAATTGTTTTTAATAATAATAATTGATAAACGTACAGTTGGTAACACTCCGAGCGCCGACCCCTAAATAGAAAAGAAATTACTTTAAAAAGTATTCTTTTATAAAAATTTTTCGAAATTATAGTCTTCCGTTAAAATATTTGTTTGAATAAATATTTATGGGCATAATTTGAGGGTTTTTTAATTCTAATTATGATAACGGTTGTTTTTTTTTTTTGAACTAAATGAAATAAATAACATTATAAGAAATAAAGGAAAACATTTTTGAAATAAATCATGACTAAATTTTAAAGTAATAAAGAAAATCAAATAAAATTTAAATAAAAATTCGGTGAGAAAAATTAACAGAATATACTGGTATAATGAAGCAAATGATATACGGAAGAACGACAACACTATGATAATAGTGACAACATTGCGATAGTATATCGATAACATTTTTACAATATAGAAACTATATAGTTCACCTACTAAATGAGGCAGTAATACAACGGTATTGTGGATTTTTTATAAGCGATATATAAACGATCATGTTTGGAATTTTCGAAATGATAGGATTTTAATAAAAGAAATAATAGTCTTTACAAACATGGGGAAACTATAAAATTTAATTGCTTTTGATTTTCTAGATTATTTAAAGAGATTATTATGCCACGAATTAAAAGATTGTTTTAACCTCAAATATTCAGTTTGAGTAGTAAAGAATATTATTTCAATATTAAATGATTTCTACTAATAGGTATTGGATAAGAAGTTATAAGAAATACTAGTTACAAGAAAAACCTTACCTCATCGCCATTTTCCTGAGTTTCTTGTTTCTCTGGATAGACACCAGCACGTAAGAAAGATGCCTTCCATGATTCAACGTCTTCAACAGTTTCACAGGACAATTCAAGTTGTTTATAATCCTGAAATCCAAAATCAAAATGAATTTTAATATGATAAATAAAGAGAAAACAATATAAAATAAAAAATACCTTATAAACATTACGACCATCGGGACTGAATAAAGCGAATGTAACACGTCTGGACATTGACATAAAACCCTGTTCAATGTCACGTAATTTGAGACCATCTAATGGCAGCATGAATTTCTTTTCTTTTTCATCTTCATCCTTATACCAGGAAATACTTTCCGAGGTTAATACAAACCAATAAGGACGTGAGCCACCTAAACAATGCAATTATTATTGTAAATGAAAACAAAAAATGGTTTTAAAAAAAATTATTTTAAAAAATATATCTTTTATTTTAAGCATAAGGACTAATCGTTTAAACATTTCTTTCAAAACAAATTTTAACGATTAGATAATATTGTATTTGTTGCACATGACTATTTTTAAAACTAATGAAACGATTGTGAGTGATAGGATATGTGATGATGTAACTAGTCAAAAAAAAAAAAAAAACAAAGAAAAAAATCCTAAATAAGCAAATTTGTGTTGGAAAAATAAATGCTATTCAAAGAAATATTGGAATTTGATAATAGCAGGCTACTAAACTATAATTTTAAGTTCGTTGTGACAACTATAAGCAGGCTTAAAACGATGCCGACGAAAGCAATTTTTGTGGTTTTAAACTGACTACTTATTGAACCCATTACGAAAAGGGCAACTTAAATCTGGACTTTGATTCTGAGTATTGTTGGGAAGTTCACCATCGAGTAATAAAGCTTATACTGCCATATCAAGATTCTGTCCTCAAAAATATTTTTTGAAAGCCTGTCATACTGCAAGATGAAATGTCTGCTATTTATATGACTATAATTCGTTAAGATTATCAATATAGTGGCTTCAAAACCGATGTTATTTTATCTAAATTATCATTTATTCAGTACCATTTATTAAAAATCATTTATTCGTAGATTGTAATCTAAGAATACTTTAAAATAGTTAAAACTACTCTAAATGGTGGTAAGTCCAACGTGGCCACTTTTCGAGCACTACGAGGTGATTATGGTCGTTATAATCGACCTACAATGCAAGGAATTGCCAAGATTATTAAGAAATTTGAAGAGACTGAAAACGTTACAGATGTGGTCAGATGTAAGCATCATCACAATACATTAAGTGTCGAAAATATCGCTTCTATTAAAGAAAGTGTGACAGGTAATTCCAATTAGATGATTCCATCCATCTGTATAAAGTTCAACTCATGCAATAATAAAAGCCGACAATCGATTTTGACTTTATTGCATAAGAAACTTCCAAAAAGATTTATTTTTTTCATTTTTTTGTGGAACTACGTCAGAAGCCTTGTCTATGCTGATAATACCTTAAAGTTGCAATATTTGAACGCTAATATTTTTTAGGTTATTACTTAGATACCGCATGAAATGTGCAAAAAAAATATCTTAAAAACTCAACTTTTGCCAGGATATATAGCAGGTTCAAGCTCGCCTCTGATGGGCTAGAAATATCCTGATTGACTTTTCAAACGCGGATTACATAAGAGCTGCGTCAATTAACTTGTACAGTAAACAGTAAAGTGCTTAGAATGATACTAAATTGAGACAACTTGCTTGTGCCAGCACTGTCTTTTTACAGATCATAAAACATTTTTTATGAGAAGATTGGATATTCCGTTTAGTAGCCTTTATCGAAGCATATAAAGAAAAGTTGAACTAATATTCACTTTCTTTGCAAATGTCAAATGTTGTCAAGAGTAGGGAGAATTAGAGAGTTATTGTTAGAATTTCTAATTCCTTCCTAAGTATATATTAATTCCTGAGAATTTAAATTTATTTCGAAAGCTATAAAAATAAATTGATGAGTGACCCACTAACTTAAAGCTTCTAATTACTTCGAACGAGATTTATTAGTAACGGATGAATTAGATCTGTTTTAACAAGTAAACGAATAAATGAGCTTCCAGAAACGTAGAACTGGCATTCAAACTAGAGACTGTAGGAAAATATGCGCAAGGTTTATCGTCCACTCTATATCTTGAGGCGACAAATAGATTTCGCAAGCATTCAAACCGATTGAAGCTGGGGCAAATTCAGAATTTTTTACAAAACAGACAAAATGGAGGAAATTTCTTGTAGAACCATTGGACACGATATATAAATATTGAATAATTAACTTGTTTAGTAATCTGAAAGTTCAAAGTATGATTTAAGTATAGATTGGTACTTTCAAAACAAAAATTTAAGTTTTAAGGTTGCTTGCTCTTCTTATACCAAGAGACAGGGATTCATAAGGATCTTATGATGCTGATATGATGATATGTCAGATAAGCATTTCCTTTAAAAAAGAAAATGTTCTTCCCGTTGACTTTTTATTGAGGAATTAAAAAAAGGGTCAAAATTTCGTGGAGAAAATTATGCACGATAATATAGATTTTTCTATGATATACAGAGCACGCTCGCTAATGTGAACTAATTAAAACTGGCGTTGTTCACTTTTGCAAATTGTTCACATTTCCGAATACCGAAAGTTTTAAAACAGCATTATACCATCTTTTAAACAAAAATCATTATTTATGAATTTTTTTATTTTTTTAGAACACATTTTATAATTTATTCTTCACAAACTTTCTTCACATATCTAAATAGCAATTGAAGAATAAATATGTAAGCAGATGTACTAACACATACATATATATATATGTACACCTAAAACGGGGATTCCCGCAACTAATAAACACAGAATTTTAACGTTTCAAATTAAAAAAAAATATTCTGTTCAAATTATAGGGCTTTTTACATTTTTTCATCTTTCAGAGTAGGCAATGAAGCAAAAAAATGTTCACATTAAGCGGTGTTCATATAATGCGGTGTTCACATTAGCGCGCGTGCACTGTATGTACATTCCTTTAAAAATAGCATATATTTAACCAACTTTCTAATAAGACACAATGATATAACAGCCTGGGTAATTAGTAGAAATTTTGAATTTTGCTGCTAATACAATAGATACACACACGATACACGTTTACTAAAATAGGCATGCGTTAAAAAAACAGGATTTAAATTTAAAAAAAAGAAACAAAATTAACAAAAATTATGCAATGAGGATTACTTAAATGACAAACACATACAGAAAATTAAAAAAAAAGAAACACTTTTTGTTTTTAAATCAACAGAAAACAAAAGAAGAGCGCAATTAATACGAACCAATAGCGCGAGGTAATAAAAACATCAAAGCTACAAGAAAGAAAAATGAATAGAAAACGAAAAATTTTGAAAAAAACAAAATACAACACGAATTAAATTAAAACAAAACAAAGAGAGAAAATATTAAAGAAAACAAATTTTAAAGAAAAAAAATTTCAAGTGTCTTTAAGAAGTTTAACACAAACTGCATGCAGTTAATACATATTTTTTTCTATTTTTTGCTATAAAAAATAAAAATAGTTAATGAACAGAAACTAAACTAAACCTTCTGGCCCTAGCTTATAAAACAATTAAATGATTGCTTAACACAGTTATAATGTAGAGTAGGATTATACAATACTAAAATAATTGTAGATAGTAGTAGTAGTTATACAAACCTTTCATGATGCCTAAATTTTGTATAACCATATGACCCTTACGGATCACCTGGTTACCAAGTTGACGTGTACCAGTTTTATTCGAATTTTCAGATTTATTCTGAGCACTAAATAGACATAGAAATGAGAGAGGGGTTATAGAGAATAGATAAAAGAACAAATTAAATTATTTGTTGAGTTATAGAATTATAAACCTCATGTGAAAAACCCTTACTTGGCAAAACCAATAAAATCTTCATGATTGGTATTCATATAGGCCAATTCAAAATCAATAAGTAATAAAATTTGTTCTTTGCACCGTTGCTCCTGTTCTCGTATGTGCGTGGTAATAATACGTTCGGTTTCTTCACGTAGACGTGGATAACGTGACATCTAAGTTTGTTTCAGTTTATTTATTTAATAATCATATTATAGAATAAGAATTAAAAAAAAAACGGGGAAAAAAAGATAGAAAAAAATAATAATAATTTTAGCATACAAAACTAGCCATAAAGTTGATTTAAAAAAAAAAAAGTGAAAGAGAAAAACAGGCATGTAAATGTGTAGAAAAAAGAGACGAACTTACCTTATCAGTGCATAAACGCACAACTGCTGACAGTTCCTGTACGACTAGATCAACGCATTTGATAACAGGTTCTTTCAATTGTGAAATTTGACGTTTAACAATAGCTTCAAAAGCCATATCGGGTGTAAACAGGCCCACACGAATACCGTGTATATTACGAATGGCAAATGAGATTTCGCGACGCAATTCCTTTTCGTCGCAAGCCATTTTAACAATTTCAAAGCGTAAACTAAAAAAGAAATAATGAAAATTAAAGTATGAATTGGAAACCCACAACATATGAAATATTCAGAAAACGTTACTCATTTTTCGTTATTTTGCAAAAAATATTTTAAAAAAATAATTCAAGGATTTTAAATCAATATTTAAAAAATAGCTAAACATTGCATTGTCAGGACAACATACCGTTCATGGAAAATACGATTTATTTTAGCACCACCCGACAACTCATTGGTATTAACCAACGCTGAGCCTGATCCTTCAATGGTACGTTCAAAATCTGACTGCAATTGTTGTATCATCCTAAAAAGGAAATAAATAAAAATAATTTAATAACACTTCTTATAATTGTAAATCATAGTTTCATTACTTACTGTAACATAGCCTTGGTTTTTATACTCGTATCGCCTGGTTGGAAATGTTTAAATTCGGCCACATCTTTCTCTAAAGCCAACATTTGTTTTTGCAATTTATCTCTCAAAGCAGGCAATGTATCACGTATGTGATTGGTTAATTGTTGATTTAAGATACGCTGCAAATATGGTGTACCCAAACGATCAGCTATGTGACGATAAGATGGATGACTTAGGAAAAATCTTCTTTCAGCTGCCAAGGCAGCGTGAATATCTTTGCGTCCTTCGATATCTTTCTGTGAACGATTCACTACACCTATGTAGCCACGACGCAAAGGCAGCAATTTATTTTCCAAAATATCGCGTGCATCGGTGCCTTCGTCCATCAAATCCAATTTGGTGATGACACCAATCGTACGTATACCTTGAGGATCGACTTCTTTGGCCAACTTTAAAGCATCCGAATTGGCTAAATCTGTATTGGCTGGTGTTACAGCCAATATTAAACATGTCTCCTTGCGTATAAACTGTAAGATCATGTTGCGTATCTGTTGTTCAATATCGGCCGGCTGATCACCAATGGCGACTTTTGTTAAACCGGGCAAATCGATAAGTGTCAAATTGAGTACATGTGGTGAGTAGACACGCAAATTGATTGGAATGTTTGAAATTCCCTTATTACTGCCAGTAACACGATCTGTTTCATCTTCAATCTCTTTTCGTATCTCATCGAAACTTGTGAATTTTTTGCCCTTACAATGTAAAAATTCGCCATACTCTACGAGGGGGAACAGAAAAAGTTTTTGGAAAATATTATCGGGATTCTGAATTTTAAGTGGAAAACATTTACAACTTACCGGTAATACCGTTAATCAATTGTAAGATCAATGGACGTCTGGTAACAATACCCGAACCACGAGGTAAGAAATCTCTGAAAAAAAAATTAGAAAGGAGGGGGTATTATTAGTAAATTTAAAAAAAAATTTAAAGGATAAGAGGAATTTGACAATACCTTCTTTAATTTAAACAAAGTTGTTAAATGATTTTACCATAAAAAGTGTACAACAAAGTTTTTTCGTGCTCACTCCTAATGTATGTATGCGACTACCCCTTAATAGTACCCTTTTCAACAACGAGGAAAATCCTAAAATAGAATTTTGGCTGAGGTAATCCCATTGTTGACGGAGGCAAAAAATCGGTGAATAATACTAGGCAGTTAACTGATATGTAAGGTTCGTATAGAGGGCATTCCAAGGAGAGCGAAGCTGTTCATAATGGTATGGAAAAGGCTTGCAAAGCAAACCCAAGAAAAATATACTGAATGTATACTAAGATGGTTAGGCCTATTGAGTAGTATAAGACCATTGTTTAGGCAGACAAGACAAATTTGAAAACAGATAAGATAAGATACAAAGACTATTATGGGTCGGCATTAACGGCAATGAAAACTTGTTTTAAGGCCAGAGTCATGAAGACTATGGTTGGAAAGCGAGAACACACGAAATATATAAAGATGTGTCGTGACTTGATAGATCAGGTGGTAAAAAATATAATTTTGGGAATTTGCAAAGAGACTGCGTGATACAACTGAATGGAACAAAAGTACCTACGACTTCAAAAGAAAAACCATCATGTCATCCATCTACGTATGGATCAAAGACCTATGGTGGGACGAAAGCGAAGGGAGTGTTCTATCATAGAGTGAAATATTCGAGATCCATGATGAAACTTTAAGAAAATGTCTGCTAGTTTCGTCATTATAGCATTCAAATTGCTACAGAGGACGACTATAAGGCAGCCACTTAAACACTTACGTGCTCTGAAGTTGACTCAAAAATAGAATGGTAGTGTATAGGCAACTTGAATCAGCTAAGCAGGAGGAATAGGGTTATTCATTACTGGGTTCCAGGTTATGTTAAAATTCAAGGCAACAAATGACTAGATGTGCTTAGCAAGAGGTAAGCTTACACACCTTTGATGGGGTCAGAATGTTTTAGTTGGAGTAGAGGGAGGTGTTTGAGAAATTGTACTTGGCGAAAGGGGATATAGAAAGACTCATCTTAAGCCAAGCGTCTTTGTGATTATCTAAACTGATATGCTGAGTAGTTATTGTGGGTAGAGGTTTTAAAACTTGCCTTAAAAAATCCAGCAATAGCTTGAGAATAACAATCAGCCATCCCGAGCACTGACGGCTCAAGGAACTTTTGAACATATGAGAAGCCAATATGTAGACCAGTGTGTAGATTCACCAATGAACAAAACGGAGAAAGCGGACACTTTTTCTTAAACCAAGCCGCTTTGTGACAATTGTAAACTTTAACAAAAATTCTCAGTGGGAAATGATTTAAGACTTCCCTCAAACTAGCCAGCAATAGTTGAAGTATAGCAACAGGGTTTCCCCCCGAACGCTGTATACTCAAAATACATTTAAACAGAATGGAAAGTCCTTCAAGCCAAATATATAGGATACTGTGATGAGGAAAACGGTGCTTATCAAGTACTAAGTGGGGTTGTATTCTTACTAATTCGAGACAACAAGCTGAGGTTCGTCCGGACAACAGAATTGTATGACACATCATAGGGAAACCCACCACTATATAGGTTGAGAGCAGTATAGTATATTGTTTAATCGCAAAACTTTAGTATGCCTACACAATAATATAATGCAGCTTTCACGTTTCTAATGCAACAATTGAGAACAGATTATTAGAAAACTAATCGTTTAAGTTTTTTAAAGAAATTAGAAATTCGGAAGGAAGTATTTCAATATGGTATGTAAAATTTGAAATGCGCTTAAATATGATAAGGGTTGGAGATAAAAAAGATTTTTCTTGCGTTTTCTTATGTTTACTCTCGCAAATAAAAAAAAGAAAGAAAAGAAACCAGCAGAAATTATAATCGCTTTTACATGCATATGTACATATGTATGTATGTACAAATAATACATATAAAAAATAAAAATTGTAATACTGTTTTATGCCGTTTATTTAATATTTTTAGACTTCCTTCTTGGGTATACACTATGCTGTGATATTTATTTTTTCTTTTCATTTCTTCATTATTTACATAAAATATTAGCATTTGAAAATTCTACTCTGGGTACATAAATGAAATGATTTGCATACTACAGCTTAAGAGTTAGAAACGAAAATCTGTAGGTTGGTTGGATGGTAGAGGCGGCTTATCATAAAAAAATTAAAAAAAAAATAAAAAATAAAAATGAATTCTTTTTTCATTTTAATATTGCATTAAATTATGAAAAACAAAAAAAAAATGTTTAGAGAAAATAAATTTTAAATAATTTAATAATAAAATAAAAAAGAATTAAAATAAAAACAATTTTTTTTAATTATAAAACAATGTAGCTGGATAGGTAGAGTAGTATCTTATTAAATAATTTTCATATCAACAATATAATTTCAAAAATCCATTTAATTATGTTTATAGCAAAATGTGTGTCAAGATAAGATAAACTTCTAAACATTATTAAAACTCTAGAGCCAACAAAAAAACATTATTATTGATGGTGTTGGCCGGTCTTTACTCATAGTCGAATAGAGTAACATACAATGATTGCTACACACCCATTAAATTCAAATTGAAAAATGCACTCTTTCCAGGAAAGTTAATAAAAAAAAGGCAGATTATACACAAAATTAAAAGAAATTGGGTAGGATTGAAAAACATTTTTCGTGATTTCAATTTAAAAACTAAAGCCTAACCTAAACGTTTTAAATATCATGGGTATTCCACAACAGTTGGCATATTTTTCACACATGGTTTGTGTCTTTAATAACTTACATTTGTTTAATACACAAGAAATGAGTAAGTGAGTTCCCTACTAGTATTTTAAAGGCAGGCATTATAATCTAACATAATAAAGATGTTTCACTTTAAAGGACCCTGGAAATTCAATCTTGCGATTCAATGTTAAATTTCTATAGCGAATCTAATTGTTTTCTTCAAATAAGCAAAAAAAAGTGTTCTACATAAATGGGGCTAAATCAGATAAAAAAAATGGATTTTTGTGGGAATGGACCTAGTGGTCACCTATATCTCCATTCCCAAGTGATGCTCGACCATAACGATATCTGTTTTCGAATCCTAGATGCCATGGCTATTCAGCCGACTAGGCCGTTTTTCATCCGATTTAGCATAATTTTTACAGAGCACTTTTGTTTTCGCTGGTTTGAAGAATAAAATTAGCTACGTCAACTATATCTCTGATTGCAAGTAACACCCGACCGTAAGGAAAATTGTTTTGATATTAGTGAGATACCTGCAGCAAGTCCTATTTTTTTCACAGTATCGATCATCTTCTCCAGACATCGTTAAAACAAGCAATTTTTTTTTTTGATTAAGTTTTTCAATCTTCAAAACAATTTGCGAATTACCAGAGAACCTGGAACGTGTGGTGTATATTTTTTAAAGAATACAGTAGGGATTCATTCTCCTATATCGTATATATGATCAATTTCTGCTTCTTCTGTTAAACACTTAACATTGCTATGTTAACTTTAAACTTGGCTCTTTTGAAAATTGTTTGGTTTTTGTCTTCGGTACTTAAATTCGCATTTATCTTTACACACATGGCACCAGTTAGGTGCCAATTCGAAATAGAGCCTTTGTAAAGGTAGGCTTGCAAAATACCCGGAAAATATCAGTAAAACCGACAAAAAGATGGTTAGGAACTGGTGTGTGTCACAATTGCTCCTGTTAAAACATTGTCCGCAAGAATAAGACAAAGTATGCATGATGACATAAGAAAAGTTTTGACCAACGTCATACAACATGTTAAATTGAGTCGATAGTTCGCCATTACAATAAATATTTTAATAAAATTTATAATGTACCAACAACACCGCCCCAAACCCCCCTCCCCCACTCCACCAATTAACAATTTAACACCCGAAAATTTGCCAAATAATCCCACCATTTTCAAGTTATAATTCTTTGAACCAATTATTTCATTTGGGAATATAAAAAAATATGTCAAACGAAAATACAATAAATATGTCTCAATATGTGGTGTTCGTTTATTGTTAATAATTTTAATTAAAATTAGTTTATAAACAATTTCAATAACGAAGTTTAAATTTAAACCCAACACGCAATATATGTATGTATTGTTGCTGAATGATTATTTTCCAGTCATACTGTATAATATTTCAATTGTATGTTAAAATGTACGTACAAAAATAAAGTTTTTGTTCAATGAATCAACAAAAATTTTGCGGTTATTGAAAATATTTATAAAGATGGGGGGAAAAGAATAGAATGTGATAAATAAAGAAAATACAGAAGCTAGATACACGATATTTACAATATAGTCTAGTAAAGATTTTTTAAATAAATTCTGTTTAATAAGCGGTATTTCAAAAACGCTTTCGAATCAGCGTGAATGATCTTAAAAATAAGTTTTGCGGTCACCAATAACAAATTTTACAATAAGAAATAAGTAATGGGGAGTTATAGTACAACAGAGTATTCGTGGCATCTGACATAATATACCTAGCCAAGCGATTTTTTAATAAAAAAAATTCAATTTAAAAAGCCTGTCTAGTCTATCCTCTGTCTGCCCAAGACATTTACGTGTGTGTCTAAGCTAAGCTGTGGCTTAACTCAGTGACCTCAAATAAGTGAAAGGAACTCGGCTCTTAAAGCAGCTTGTACCATCCTACTGTTGCAGCAAAGTAATTGGCACAAGGTGGGGACTTCTGTTCTGGTATGGTTCGCATCATTTATGCCATGGTTATTGTATCGCGTTTATGGAGTTGCCTTCTGGTAAACTGTCTCCTCATATAAATTGCAATGTGAAACTCCTTGATAATGTGAGGAAATTTATTCCGTTACAAATTACTAAAGCGTTGTTTGCGACCCTTACAAAACCCCTATCTATAATGCTTAATTGGCCATCTAGATTACTTGTCAGAGAACATGCAAGAATTACCTACTACGCTGGCACATTATACCCTCTAGGCCTTCCTCTGTCATATGTGAGTATACCAAGGCGCTAAATGAAATTGGCTTACCTCAATCCAAACTTGGTAGGAAATTTCACACTATAATTTCAAGCAGGAATGTCAAAATTTAGCTTGTGTTGGTTTATAGGACAAGAGCCCGTGGTTTTAACCCCAGCTATCTCGAACAACATGAAATACGTATAAAAAAAATATTTCTTGCGACGACTTCCTCTCCACAGTTTTTTGCCAAAAACTATTAAGAGTAAATAAAATTTTCATCAAAAGATCCCGCCAAATCGTGGATAAAATTAACACAGACAACATGGATGGAGTGAGAAGCTAAGTTGTAATCGGGACTAAGTACTTCAAGCAAAGAAGACCAGATGATTGTCGTGGTCAGTTTCGAGGATTATGCGAAAGCTTATACTATGTTAGGTTTTCAAATTGTTCTCTGAAGACCTTAGGACACCTCTCCTACTAGCACTGTAGTGTGTGTTTTAGGCCAAAGTAATGACCATTGAATTCACCTGGCCTAAATAGGAATAAATGTGGATTTAAAGCATTACGATCAACAATTTAAACAGCATCGTCTACTCTCACGGGTCTCGCGAACTTCTGCACAGGTTGTAGATCATCGAAAATAGCCTGACGCATCGTTATATGATTCGAAAATTAAATCCTTCAGTCATTACTTTATGAGATGAGCGACAGAAGGCAGCATTAATTTTCAAACACAAAGGTACAAAGATTTTAAGGTTTTAATGGTGACAGGACAACTTGTGTCGATGTTAAATAAGTTTATAGAAACGAAAGCTAGTCATAAGTAGACATAACCAGTCTTTAACCACCTTGTTTCCTAATTGCAGCACTTAAACCATCCACTAGCGACCTCCACTACCAATTTGCTACCTATACTATACTGCTACCTATAGCGTCTTTTTCATATATTCCCCGTATACATACAAGCTTTCTCTGTGATCGATAACCGGAGAGAGAGACAGAGAGAGATAACCGAAAACATAGGTTCGAATTTTCGAACATGTCTAAAAATACTTTAAATTTAATAAAGAACTGAAAAAACCGAAGATTTTAGGTTTTTTAATGTTTTTTTTGGATATTAGTTTTGGATAAGTTCGGAATTTCGAACAAGATCTAAAAATGTTTAAATTTTCTCGAAATACAAGAATTTTATGTGAAAAGTAGAAATTTGATCAAAACTTTACGAAATTTTAATTTTTTTATAAAAACTTACATTTCAAAAGTCGAAGTCTGGGCAAGTAATACAGAAAAACTGAAAATCTTGCATTTTGTTTTAAAAATTCAATATTCGAAAATGGAAAATTATTAAGAAAATAAGAAATAAAATAATAATTTGTTATTTTTTGTTTGTTTGCTGAAATGTAAGTTCCATGAAATCAAATAAAAATAAATATTTTTAATAGTAGTACCAAGACAATGGGGTATAATTAAAATATAGCAATAGCATGACAAATACAAATTATAATTATACGTTTACAAATAGCACTGAGAAAAATAAACTAAGTTAATAAAAATGTAAAACAATTTTACTTATAATCCAACCCATTTTAAATAGTTAATGAACCCTTTGGCTAAAGAACCTGCTATCAGAAGATATTAAGCGCATATGGTCTGAATGTATGAAAAAATCGGTGCAATAAGAACATGAATTTTAAATCTAAATAATGCCAACACTGTCCTTGACAACAGGTCTTTGTTTTTGTTTCACAACCATCAAAAGCCGCTGCTTGTTTTAAGAAGCAAATGACAAGAAAAAAAATGGATATCAAGATGGTAAAAATCCATGAATTAGAGTAGAAATTGCTCCCTCCCTCATCCGCCCTATTCTCCGTATATACTCCCACCCGGATTACTGGGCATCTCAAGAGGAGATGGCACGACAATCTATATTAATTCATTTTATAATTGACTTAATAAAAAACGCTTAGAGCTGCACCTATCAATTTAGGTATAATGATCGATTGACCTCTTATGTACGTACTATGGTTAGTAATGTCACAGAAAATCCTCTACATTATGTAGTATTTAGAGAAACTCAATATGTGTGCGGGCTGAAGTGATTGTTAGTTATTTTCTACTGTGTAAATAACTTCAAATAAGCAGATTCACAACAGTTGATGTAATATCTTTTCAACATGGTTGATGTCTTTAATAACTCATATGACGTTTTGAAGAGTAAACTTCTGTTATTTATTATTACCTACGCAATGAACAAAATCGTAAAAATGTCAGATGTCATGTCAGCAAGGCATCAATCGAGCGATTTTTTTTTTTGCGTTTCCAATAAAAATAAAAGTGCATCGCATCGATTGCTTATCTAAGCTCGTTCTAAATATATTTCAGGCCGTAGTTTGTATATTTTAGAAGTGGTGATTTTGTAATACAAGGCAGAGAAAGCGAGTGGGGAAAAAGTGAAAAATGTAGTCTTAAAGGCATTACTCTATTAAAATTGTTATCATATTCAAGAAGAACTTTCAAAATCATTTTTATCCATTCAAGCAGCAATTTTAAAACATTTACAAGCAGCAGAACTAATTTAAAAGCTCGGAAATTGTAAACCATACGAGTTGTAAGCCAAGCGACCTTGAGAAACAATTTCACATGTTTATAATACTGCTTAAAAGTCGTAAAATTAAATCATTTTCAATATCGAAATAATATGTGACGGCCAACTTAACTATCGATTCAACGATTCAAATAACAATGGTGTCAAGGCTCTGCATTTCTTCGGATCAAGGAGGTCCTATCCGATAACAGTCAAGAAGATGTACGACTCTCATTGGTTGCGAACAATACAGATCGCTCTGGTCTCTGGAATATCTCTGACAATATTAATTGCATCAGGCAACACCATTGCTTATATGAAAGGTGACATTCATGAAAAATTAACAACGTTAAGAAACGAGAGAATGTTGTGACTAGAAAAACAGTATGCAGTAGGACGATAGAGGCAAGGTAATTTAGGGAGAGAAAACAATCAATCCTCTTTCTGTGCAAATTAGTAAAGCAGAGCCTCTTAATATTAGACATGCTCTCTTGTGGTTCGAAAGAGGACTCTCTGGACTACCATTTGCATATAGTATAGTTGCAAATGTTCCAAAATGGCTCTTTATCTTTATATGTGACTATATCGCTGATTATATTAAGAGGCCTTGGAGCTTTCCTTTGAGTATGGTATCGTAATCATAGCCCTAGTATATATCCTAAAATTAGCTCCTAAACAAGTGGACTTGTTCAAATGGATACTCTTAGATGGCTAACAGTGGTCTGTTAAGTGTAAATTTTGTTCTGTTAACCCCAAATGTTGGATTTTCAAATTCGAATTTATCTTCACACACATAATAATTTTTTTATATTTATATTATGCCACCATAAATATTGATAATTTCAATTAACTTTATACGTTATCAACAGAACAATAATTACAATATTAACTTCCTTATCATACAAGACCTAAAACTGTATTTTTTTTTTTGTTGTACACTTTTTACAATAAGTGCTGTTAGTGGTTAATGCACATTATGTAATACCAACCACCCGAACAATTTTTAACTGAATTTTGCTAACAAAATTTTATAAACTGGGTCATTAACATTAACACATACATACATACATATATATACGTACTTATTGTACAACAGCTTGAAGTAAATTATAACAATCACAAGCCACCAAATAAAGGAAAATGTTCATAGGCAGGCATGCCGTAAAACATTGATTTTTTTCTACTCATTTTTTCTTTTTGGTTTGTTTATATACAATTTTATAAATAAAAATAAAGCAAAATATAGAAATAAAAAGAAAATTAAATTAAAAAATGGAAATCCAGTTTTCAATTCCATTCATTTTCAATTCATTTTCACTGTTAACTTTTATCGTTTAACGTTTTAATTCGCGCCAGTGCAAAGCAGATTTTTTTTTCAGAGGTCATTGCATTTTTTCCAAGAGTGCAAATGTTTGCAGAAATAAAAAAAAAAAATTTTAAAAGAAAACAGAAAAATCCGTGAATGAAGTTTCTTTTATAAAATAATTTTTTTTATCATATTGCATAATGGCTTAATGCAAAATTACAAATTAGCAATGATAACTGCTTTAAAACACTCTCTCTCTCTCTCTCTCACTCTCTTTCTACTATAAAATGATGGAATAAAAAAAATTACGTTCTTAATTTAATTTTGTAAAATTACTTAAGCATCGGTCGAATGTGTATTAATAAATAATTAAATTAATCATACAGACAGTGTAATAATAAACTGACTCACTTCGACATCCATTCGATTAAACGACAACTGAGCTTTACATTTCTACTTGTTAGTCATTGGACAATTGAACAATAGAAAAAGACACATGAAATCTTGGTCTAAAAAGATAAAAATCGATTAAATCGATTAGCCAATTGAAAACTATTGAAGAAAAGACGTTTCGTCTTTACAGCCTTTTAATTTAATGAACACATGCTTTTAAAAACTTTTTAGTCATTTTTAAAAGAACAAAAAAAATATTAACCGACTCACGACAAATTGTGTTGTATCAGCTAAAAAGAGTGTTCTTTTCCATTTAATGGAATTTCTTTATTTTCTCGTTTGTATTTGAAAGAATTTCCCTGTAGCATAAATAAACAAGATTTAGGCGAATTGCAAAGTTCTCCGCCTAAATCCAAGGCTGGAAGACAATTAACACATTAAGAGCTTGAATGAGGATAGGAACTAGGTTAGGTTAGGTTAGGTTAGGTCGGAGTGTAGCTCTGATATCAGAAAGCTCACTTGAGCACGCATAGCGGCCCGTTGTGATGCCACGAGGTGAACGTAGCCCCTGTACTGCTAAGTTTAAGTTTAGAGCTGCACTGCTATCCATCTTTCTGCATCGCCAGGCATGTCTTCTCGCACAAGGCAGATTACCATATCAAGATCTCGTATAATAAAAAAGAGAATAAGACAAACTATAGCGTGAATACATACATACATAATTGGTCATTACAACCCTTTAGTCAGGACTAGGACCTAGCTTCTCTTACCACTTATGTTGTGTGTGTTAATTTTATCCATAAGTGGCGGGATCTACAATTTATAGTTGAGTCCGGACGACAGATTTCTGAGAAACTTTTCATGGCCATTTTATTTACTCTCACAGTTCTTGCCGGAAATCTGCTGAGAGGAAGTCACCGCAGAAATATTTTTTCATATTAATGTCTGGCCTCACGTCTAACTAGCCAACACAATACCTACTAGACTAAGGCGACTTCAGCGAGAATAAACTTTTTTAATTGGAACAGAAGGTAATTCTCGCGATCTTCTCCTTCTCCTTGAAGCTTAACTTCTTGTCCAAGGTAATGCCGAAACATCTAGCACTACCAGTAAACTTAATCTCATTATCATGCAAGATCATTCGCTGAAAGCAAGTTACAGTGTTATTCCGCGTTAAGAGTTTGAGTTCCACTTTTCTTAGATAGCGACTCCTTATTTTCTCGTCCCTTTGGCCAGGCTCTCCAAGCCACTCTTTAGAATGTTACGGCATAATAAGAACAAACTTTGCCCTTACCGCGATAGAGGACCCGGAGGTCGAATAGACCCATTGTAAGAAGTATTGTATCGCGATAGCAATATTGTATTTGTATACAATAATCTTTCAGCCAAAAGACACCAATGCAATTAGTTCAGAGTCCAGCGATAGGTTCAACGATAATGAGAAGAGTACTCCCCCCTGCGACGTTTCTGCTACTAAAACATTTGATAATATGATAAGGAAGTCCGCCAAAACCAATTTCAGTCTCGATATCAAAAGATCACGTACAAATTTTAAATTAAAATTCTTGGTTAACTAATTTACGAAAAGAGTTCACCGATGATGCTATTAAGAGGTTCTGGTTGCCTACAAATGATGACCAGAAAGATTGAGTATTTCTTAAAACTTAGCATGAATAATAAAGGTCTTATGATATATTGAGTATTGGTACTGGAGTGATGGCTGTAAATATTTAGTCACTTGGATTGGTCTCAGCCACATGACTACCGACTGCAAAACAATGAGGCTCTGAGAGCTTAATTAAATAAGAGGACCATGTAGAAAAGGCTTTGATGATAGCCAGCATAACGGGTTATCGTGCCACGAGCAACTCTCTATCGTTAGCAGTTAAGGATACTTGACCAACTGTGTTAAAATGGAATAAGTTCACCTCACTATTCGAAACATCAGGAGGGTGTTTCTGTTAGTACACTATTCTACAGCCGTTTATTGCTTCAATTACGGCCAATTGATATTTAAAGTTTACCACAGGCAGAACTACCTATTTGCAAAGAAAATTGATTGAGGTTATCAAGGGCTACCTACACACAGTTACTAAATTATACACTGTTAAAAAATTTAAAAATTTTTTTAACTAATCCGTTTTCGTTGAAAATCTTTATAGTTTCCTTGATGTTAAGACGGTCTTTTGCATTGGTTAAAAAATTTCTGAAATTGAACTGAATTGTGGCCCTGCACAGGCCCACAAAGGTATGCATCCGATTTACAAATTTCACAAATCCGTCATAAAATCGAGGAAAGTTGTCAGACAATTATAAAACTTTTCAACGAAAACGGTTTGGTTAAAAAATTTCTGAAATTTGTTATCCGTATGTATACTTTTGTGGCTGAGTGTATAAGCATCAAAATTGGACACTTCCCTCCTTACTTTGATGTAGGAGCATGAAAAATCTCATTTTCATAGATTTTCTATTAAAAAAGCATTCTAGAGATGAATAATTGTATTGCTTCCAATCTGATGACATTTACTATCTAAAAACCCCTTACAAATCTTTGGTTTTAATATTCTAATGTAAATGCTAAAAGTTCTTGACATTTTACCTTTAGAAAAATGCCACTACTGTTGCTCTATTTGTAGGAAATTACAGACAAGTTCGTGCAAACAAATAAAATTCAAACAAATCATTAAAAAGTATTTCAAAAAATAAACAATTTGTCCAATTAATATTACAACAGAAAAGTGAGTGAGTGCCTATAAATAATTCCATATCCATCCACATCTTTAGTTTACTTTCTTCTTTATCTATTAATAGATTTATTTTTATACTAGGCCCTGTCTGTTATATGGAGCAAGGGTAGTAAAGCAGAAATAATTGTTACATTCTATCGATTTTAGGTGTATTTGTATAGGCTAAGGGTAGTAGGATGAATGACGCTGTATGACAATGACAGACTGTTGGTATGTATACATATATATATATATATATACATATATATATACATATATATGTACATACATATGTACATATGTATGTATTCTGATTATTATTATAAAAATAATGATGATTTTGACGAGGGGTTGAGATAAAATAGTTTTCTATTGTTTAAAATCCCAGTACAAAAGAGTGAAGGAAAAAGGCTCATGGAGAGTTAAAAATGAAACGAAATGAATGGAATTATGATACATATAAAGAGTAGGTAGGTGCCTGATAAAATTTGTAAAAAAAATCATTTGTATATACCCCTATACAACAACAGAGACGTATAGAATTGTCAACGTTTTAATTTGAAGAAAGAAAAACACCAAAAAGTGAAAAGTAAGCGTGTTTTTTGAAGAGATCTTTTTACTACTGTAGTCACACCAAAACGCTAAATTGTAGATATCCTTATAATCCCGTATCCTTAACTGCTACCATTAAAGGATTATTGAAACCAGAAGTATTGTTACAGAAACCGTTACCTTGCCTGTCATTAATACCCTCACGACAGGGTACAGCCAGCTCCACTACTTCATGGCCGGTGAAACTATGATTGCAACCAAACTAGGTGGTATACGTTCTACAGCCAACCACCGTCTGATACCAACTGCCATACCATACTTAAACTTGTTTATTCTACAAGGCAATTCATACAGACACGAATAGCTGTTTGAATAACAGCAACAATCGAAACTTTATTCCCGGAAATGTAAATTTCTGCGTCCGTTATTCCCTCTTTTGATCGTATTCATAAAATTTTGCCTCTGCTGAGAATATTTGACAACGATAGAGATCTATTTAGATGGAAGGAAGCTGACTTTTCCATCAGAAGACAAAAAATTTTAGACAGAGATGTGAGGCAAGCTGGTGAAGGTATTACCGAGTATACGATATGAATATACAGGCAGATCTTAAAGACTTGAAAGGTCTACATTGTTTGCATCCTGAGCAAGTCGAGCCAGGCATTCCAACCTAGTTACTTGGATATGCAGACTTTCAAGATAATCTATTCGCTAATAATGTGAGTCATTAACTCGCACTGATTACGTCCATGACCTGACTTATTCGCTAATAACATAGAAAAAAAATTAAGCGCCGAATTGCTACTTTCGAATAATGAGCTTATTCCCATGTTGCACTCATTTATTATTTTTACTCATGTAAGTGCATTGTATTGAAATTTGGAAAATAGGTTATGGGATGGATGAAAGAGGAAGCAATGTTTATGAATATTAGACTTAAATCTGTTTATGTTAATGGTGATAAGATAAGGAAGACAGTTCCACATACGAATAGTGCGTCTGAAATACCAATTTTTATTATAATGTATTGTGCGATCCACTAGCCAATGGCTCACGAAGGGATGTAAGTGATTTGAATAACAGATGATTATTACGTAAAAACATACGATGTTCGGGAACTGGTTCCTTCATTTATCTCGAATACATTCAGTTGAATTAGTAATAGAACAGTGAAAAATGAGTGAGCTTTGTAATGGTGCTCTAATGAATCAATAGAATTGCATACCTCACTTACATACATACATAATTGGCCATTACAACCCTTCAGTCAGGATTACGGCCTAGCTTCTCACACCATTCATGTTGTGTGCGTTAATTTTATACGTGAGTGGCGGGACCTACAGTTTAACGTCGACTCCGAACGACAGAATTTTGAGAAACTTTTTCATGGCAGTTTATTTTACTCTCAGAGTTTTTGCCAGAAATCTGGTGAGAGGAAGTCGCCGAAGAAATATTTTTTTTTCATATTTCATTTTTGATGTCTGACCTGGGATACGAACCCGGGCTTTACGAATAGTAAGCCAACACACTACCTACTACACCACGGTGACTTCGGTCTCGGTTTTTAAGGTCGAAAGGTCTACACATAGGGGCTGGACTTCATTTTCGATTAAATACAAGGTAGCCATAGTCTAGTAGGTAATAATGTTGGCTTATTAGACGTGAAACCATGCTTCAAACCCCAGGCTAGACATCTCGATCAAAAAGAAATAAGAAAAATATCACTTCGGCAGATTTCTGGCAAAAACTCTGAGTAAATAAAAATTTCCATAAAAAGTTTCTTAAAAATCTGGGGTTCGGAATCGACTTTAAACTGTAGGTCCCGTTACTTATGGATAAAGTTAACACACACAATATAAGTGATAAGAGAAGGTAGGTCCTAATCCTGACTAAAGGGCTGTAATGACCAATTATGTATGTATAACAGGTGTAAATAGTGATAGATCAGTTGGAGGTCATAAATGTAGTTGCTCTGCATTTACTAGAACTAGAGAGAGGCTTCCAGGTAGGGAGGTTTTTAATCAACTGCAATATTCCTTATGTTTGAGGGGATTAAATACTGGTCATTATCTAAGATGGACTTAGGCAAATAGAATAAGAATAGAAGTTGCAATGACGTTACTCACTTCTAATTCCATTGCCTCACCCTGTTCAGAAATGTTAAAAGGATTCTATGTGGAACCAAACCAAAAATTGCCTCGCTGCTCTATGATAAAGGAATATGGTTTAAATGGAACGATAACACTTCTAGCTGGTATGGTCGAATTCGCCAATATTTATCACGCAAGAAAATTGCGTAACACGCCTAATGACTTTTACAGAAATTGGAATGTAACTATAATTTTAAAAGCAAATTTGTTTTTTTTTAAGATATGTTTTCCTTACCAGGCGTGCCTTTTAGTCTGAGGGTTGCAGGTTAATCTCCTTCCAAAGATTTGGTCTATTGCACTACACTGAGCACATGCTCTTTGTAACTTCACTCCTTATAGTTAAATTTATTTTATAATTGTGTTGTGATTAACAAATAAATCAATAAATAATCTTTACTTTACAAAATTTTCCACAAATTCTTTAATGAAAACTATTAAACACTATAATAAAGTTGTGTAATATAAAAATAAAATAAATTTTAACAAATTTTCCACTTTCAACCACGTGTCCTTTGAAATAAATGAAGAAAAGTACTGTTAACTTACGTAAAATGCGTCTTTTCTTGAAACAGCAACTTAGCAGCACTGATTTTTTTCAACAACAACCACTTAGAAATATGTCAAAACAAAGAGTAAAAAAGGAAAAGCGAAACGAAACAAGTGTCTATAGTAAAACACAATTTTTACTCCCCCAATATTTTTCGTTTCTTCTTCTTCTTTATTACTGTTACAAGAGTGTAGCAACTTTTGTAAATTGTATCACAGATTTCTGAAAATCTACCATTAACTATCGCAACAACAAAAAAAAGAAGGAAACCATAGTAGGGAGAACAATTTCCATAAAGAGAAAGAAAAATAATCTCTCTTAAATTAATAAATGTCCCTTTCTCTGTTATACTCTGTCGGATGACTACATGGTTCGTGCTCTCTGCCTCTTTGCTATTAACCAACAGAGGAAAAAATTATGAATGAAGTTGATATAAAACAAAAAAAAAACGTAAAAGGGAAGACTGAAAAAAAAACTTGTATCATAGTGTAGTAAACAAAGCAATAAGAAATTCTTAAGCTGTTATCTTCTTTTATGTTTCTACTCTTATATGTATACATTGCTGCCTTTAACTCTTTTGAATTTAATATACTGACAGTTATAAGTCAATGAAGTCAAAATTGGCACTGTAGTAATGATAATGATGATTAGCGTAACGATGTTTTTTTTTGGAAAATATGCACAAAAAAAGAAAAACAATAATAGAGTTCAACTCAGTGAAAAACAAGAAGCAGTTCATATAACCAACCATAGGAGTAAAATTTTTTAGGTATACATGGAAAATATTGGAATATTTTTCTTTTCTTTTGCTTCCATAAAAATAACAACTAATGCTAGCGCTGCTATCGCTGACAAATAAAATAAAGATATGGCAATAAGAAAACAATAATACAAAAGAAGAGTAAAGTAAGAAGAAGCACAGGGGAAGAAAGAAAAGCAAAATAATGTGAGATAACAACAATACAATATTAACGATATAAAAAATAAATATGGGTGTTTCCTTATACGGCATAAATTGGATGATACCAATATGCATAAAGAATTCTAAACTACTTGTGACAAATAAATTATTAGTAATGGTAACAAATGAAGTTTTATTCATTCTTTTTAAATATATAAATTGTTTTTAAGTAAAACCAAAAATACAATTGTTTTAAAAAATTACTAAAAATCTTTTCTTTTTTGCACGAAACGCTTGTTATGAAATCCGTGTCCTGAATTGACGATGGAAAAATGTTTTTTGATGTGCATTATGGGGTGACAGTCTTAATTGGAGCATATTTTTTCGTAAATGTCTCTGCACAAACAGCCACGTCTGCATGACAATTGATTTTATTTACCTTGTAATTGAAGATTATAAACTAAACAACGTGTGGTCTCAAGAAGACGGAGCTACAAGCCACCTCTTTTGGATTTATTGCATTGGAAGTTTCCACGAAAAGTCATTTCACATTGAGCCGATGTCAATCTAATTACATAATTATTTTTTAATCAAAATTACAACCTAGCTTTTCACTTGGCTTCTGAGAAAAAAAATTTAATGACCGTTAGACAATTCCTTCGTGGGGTTAACTCAAAAATCGCGGCTATGCAGACAAACTTCTATTGTTGGAGAAATATTTGTCAAGTTATCGAATCCAATCCAAAAACGGTCATTTCATTTCGGTGATTATATTTCGTATATAATTGCAAAGTTCAAACGTTCAAAGTTTAATACAAAAAAATGCTGGCTTTAGTTCCTTTTGAAATGTTTCAAAGATTTAATGGGTTATATGGTTATATGGCACACAGAATATATTTTCACTTTGTATTTAATAAATCTGTAGGCATAAATCGAAATATTTTAAGTTTAAATCATTTTTACACCAACAATCTCTTGTTAAAAAAGTTAATATTGTCAGAATTATTTTACCGTCTTAAATATTAAATAACCATTAGGAAGAAATATTTAAGCGAATTTGACGTAAAACATAACTAGTTTGTAAATCTTGCCCATAAATGTATTAATATAATGAATATTAAAATCAATGAAATTGGTATAAAAAAGAAATACAAATAGTTATTCTTTTAGTTAAAACTTTATAAATTTTTATTTTTCTTTTGATTGTCTATGCAGACATTAGCTTGCAAGAAACTGAACTGAGAAGCTGGAGAATCAAAGGAGTATTTTTATTTTATTTACAATACTTGGGAAATTGTAGAAAATTATTTTTTATTTGTAGAAAAAAATTTTTATTTATTAAACATAACTTAATGCCGAAAAAAGCTATAAGAAATTATAAAAACTCAACGAAATCTATATTAAAAGAGAAAACTCTGAAGGTGAGAACAGGATTTAGAGTTTTCATTACAAAAAATATTATTATATAAACCCTTCAAAAATGAAATATGTTTTATTTTTAACAATATTCGTGACAAAATGAAATGTAGTCAAGTTTATATTTTTATTTAGGACCAGAATTTAACTAAAACAGAATTAATTCAGTAAAAAAATATTAATGCGATCTTTAATATAGAAAAAATTACTATTACGTAATAAAAGTTGCCGTAGGTAGCGTATTGGTTTATTAGACACGAGGCCACGGTTCAATCCCCAGGTCAGACATCTCAAACGAACGGTAATATGAAAAGTATTTCTTCGGCGACTTCCTCTCAGCAGATTTGTGGAAAAATCCATTAAAATTGCCACGAAAAGTTTCTTAAAAAATTTGTCTTTCATAAGTGATGTGAGAAACTAGGTCGTAAACCTCACTAAAGGATTGACCAATTATGTAATGAATTTATTACTGCGACTGGGCTGACACATATTTGAAAACTTGTGTACACAAATCACCCGAAAAAATTGATTGAAATCAATAAAATAATATAAAATGAAAAAGCTCGGTAATTTAACTGCTTTAAACAAACTTCGCACTCAATTGAGAACATTGTGGAATACTTCCAATTAGTTTTTGACATCATTAGATATTCGGGTATGTTAATTTTTATTAAAAATTTCGCAGTTATTTGAAAAATAATGCAAAAAACACTTATAATGAAACCAATTTGTCCACTTTCCTCCTATAACTTTCCGCGATTTCAATACAGTTCACTCCATGGTTAGGAAACATCCCCTAAGTGTTTTTGTAGTTTAAAGAAATACTGAATTGTTCCACTTTTCTCTACGAATTTCCTACAGGGCAATACAGTTTTTAGCCGGAGTTTAGCTACTCTTGCATACGTTGGACTATAATTGGACTAGCGTACGATATCAAAAATCAAATCATATATATTTATATTTATTAAAAATTCTTGTAAGCTTATTGTACATAAAAAATTATAAACGTAGGTCAGCATAGTTAAAGGCTTGTATTACAATATGAACGTTCTAGATTTAGAATCTAAAGCAGGGTAAACATTACTGTTTCTCAATATTTATTACTGAAATAAAAAAACGTTCATATTTTGTCCATTCAACAACACTCAAAGAAGAAGACAGTTTCCTTCGAAAACTTGTTTAAATTAATTAAAATTGGTTTTTAATTCATTTTACGTATAAAACCTTAGCTGATAAGATTTTTAAGAATATTAGTCATCATAAATGTTTAGTTTTATCATTGGAGAACCTAGGCACATTCCTTTAAATACTTTTTTACATCTAAAAACCACATCTTTAACGCCATTAATTATAGAAACACCCATACTGCGTTAAAATAGAAAAAAGAACGTTAACTTCGTACAAAAGGACAAATATTCAACAACTCAAGAGAGAGGCCACAGATGAGAGAGTAAAAGAAAGAATAAAGAAAAAAAAATAAGAACTAAAAAGAAAATGTCAAGTAATAAATGAGGAACATTGAAAAAGAGATTCAGGAAAATTGCCATTGATTTTTCACCAAAAACACAACAGCAGCATTGTTGTATTTGGCATTGGCTTAGAAAAAAAAAAAAACAAGACCGAAAAAAAGGAAATTTGGGGGCGGAGTCTAAAATGGAAAGAAATGCACATCGATTGCCATTGATTATTACATAGAAAAGGTTTACATAAAATAATGATGATGATTGAAAGGCTCTATACTTACTTGCCAACAAAGTTCTCCAGGACAGAACTTTTACCGGCCGATTGACCACCGACTACAGCGATCTGAGGCAGATCCAGCTGCATGTGAACGCCCAGCTGAGTGAAGGCATCCTGCAGTTTATTAACAATTGGAATTAAATTCTCCATGTTGATGCCGCTGCTGCTACTGCTGTTGGTATGCTTTTTTTAAACCAGATAAAATGAATCTGGTGCCTTGGATGTTTTGCAATATGAGTTGCTGTGTTGTTTCTGAATTTTTATTGGTTTTTTATAGAGAGAAGACTTTTGTGTGGAGGGGAAAAAATTTAGAAAATTTCCAACACCTTTAAAAGGTGTCAGAAATTTTTTTTACTACTTCTGCACTTAGTTTTTTGAAATTTGTTTTTTTTTTCAAGACAATTTTAAATTAAAATGTTTACTTTTTAAAGAAGCTAGGAAATATATGTTTAAAGAATTTTAATTAATTATCCTTTATTAATTTTTAACACTTTTTGCTAAGGTTTAATAAATTTTTTATTGTACTGGCATTGGATATATAATCTCTTTTTTGTTTCACTGAGTTTTAAATCTTTGGTATGTATCAGGTTTACGAATCGTTACACGACTAAAATTTCGATTTTTTCATTTATTCACTTTTTGCCTTTTCCAACATTTAATTTTACTACGATATTTGCTTTTGAGGGTATTTATTGCCATCTCTCTGGCATTTGCTCTTCAAATTATGCTCTCTCTTGCTATTTTAGTTCCAATTAGAAGTTCAGAGAACAATAGAATGACATTTGAAAAGACAATTGTCAAAAGTTAGAAAATGACATGTAAGCAAAAAAAAAAAAAAATAGAGAAAGAAAAAGAATACAAAGAAAGAAGCAGTACCGTTTTTAATTTTGCTTCAGCAAGATAATTTAAAAAAAATGTTTTTGTTGTAAATGTATTTATAAGCACTGATAAAAACTCCTTTATGGTTTTTTTTTTATTGTAAAACTCTTGAAAGTGAGTCATTCATAACGAACGACTCATCCAATAATTGATGAATGAAATGCATAAATAAGCATTGAAGACATAAAGGAGCACGAGAATGAGAGAGTAAATAAATAAATCAAAGTTTTGTAAACAAGTGTTAGAAACAGAGTTGTTTTAAAAGAAATGTTAAACACAGGGTTGTGTAACACATTTATTATGTATCCAACATAGTTTATTTTATTTGATCACTTAAAGAAATTAATTTTAACACTTTTTAATAAATAAAATTAGTTTTTATTATTTTCCAAACATTATTTCACCAAAATGTTGTTGTTTTAATTAGGTTACAAACAACACACAACGCAAGCCCAAAACCAGGGACGGTATCAACTTAAATGAAAATTTTAAAAACAGGGATGTTCTATTTAGCAAAAAAAGGTCATTGAAATGAAAATTTTAATTGAATTTAAACTCTCAGAATTATTATAACAAATTTATATTTTTAACAATTAACAATTATTCTTAACACTTTTCCTTATAGTTTAAGCACATTTTAAAATTTAGCTAAAGAAATATCATAAAAACCACTGCAACTAATTTCTTTTTAAGCACTTTTTCTTTCTTCTTGGCAATGGTTGCTTGCAAATGTTTTTAAGGTCACCGGATAATATATTTTATTTGTAATTTAATTACTTTCTGGAATGTTGTGTATAGGTAATGTATTAATTTTAATAAATCTTTATTAAAAGTTTTTCAAATACTATTAAATTTTCGTTAAAATAAAAAACTCTGCCTCAAAATCTTCGCTGCACAACTATAGAAAACTAAACCAATTTTTCGACTGAGCGAGAGACAAATATACTTGACTGATGCAAATGCATAAGAAAACGAAGTGTCAAATATGTCGTTTGCTTTAGAGTTGCCAAGATTCGGAATTCTTTTGTTCTGTAAAAACACAGTCATGTTATTTGCAAAGAAATTAGACGCGGCCCACGTCTATTATTCGGAATGGCAAATTCTAAATATTGGAGTAAAATATTCAAGTTCGGTGAATAAAACATATATACTGAAACAAATACACGGAACAAGTTTATTTTACTGACATTCCGTTATTACTTCATTATCATACCACGATTTACTTATTTGCTTTTCTTGATTTACCTTACCAGTTACTGGCTTAAAGGTTAGGCAATTCCGCCATTCTGGTATCCCCAGATTTGCACGTCACTTTTATTGGTGAAATTGGAAGGATTACTCCATTCCCATTTCTGACTGCTCTCATCATTATCTCTTAATTATTTGAGATAAGTCTCTTCCTGTAGTCGTAAATATCTAGTTTGCGGTCCAATTTTGGTGAATTGGATTAGAAATATAAGGTGGATTAAAAAATAATTAATTATTTAAACGTAAAACGATTAGCGGAATCAATGAAAATTTGTCAGATGATTTTAATCAGCCGCTGTATACCGCACATTTTAAAACTGAATTGCAGCCAACTTCTGGTGTTTATAACAATTACTGTTCATAGTTGAAGTGTCAAAAAACGGAAGTTACCTACAAATGTCAACTAGCTGACAGCTTTCTTTTCGTTCTAATTTTTTTAAACGAAAGTTGTGTTTTTTCTTGTGCTGTACGCGTTTCGTGTCAAAACTAAGGCTTAAAAGTATGTAACAATAAGAAAAAAATCGTTAATTATTTAATATGATGAAATTAATAAAAGTTATAAACAATTAAAGTGGTTATTTATGACAAGATGTTAAAGATAATAAAAGATTAAAATATGTTGAAGCATGTTTGTTAAAATAAAAGCTGTGTGTTAAAGTGAATGAAATTCATTAATAATTAACAAATATTCATGTTAATTTGTTAAAATTAATTGTATTTTTTTGTAATTGCTTTATAGAATGCGTTACGTGGCTGCATACATGTTGGCTGTTCTCGGCGGTTTGGAAAACCCCAAAAATGCTGATATCGAAAAGATCCTCAGCTCTGTTGGTATTGAAGCTGACAGCGAACGCTTGACCAAGGTCGTTAGCGAATTGACCGGCAAATCCATCGAGGACTTGATTGCCTCTGGCCGTGAGAAGTTGTCCTCTATGCCCGTTGGTGGTGGCGCTGTTGCTGCCTCCGCTGGTGCTGCTCCCGCTGCTGCTGATGCCGGCAAGAAGGAAGAAGCCAAGAAAGAAGAAAAGAAGGAAGAATCCGAATCTGATGATGACGATATGGGTCTTGGTCTTTTCGATTAAACAACAACTTACGCCAACAACAACATTAACAACTTGGTCTTGTGCGTGTAGAAGCTTGTCTAGGTAAGTCGCAATAACAATGTGTGTGTGTGTGTGTGTGTATGGCTTTGTGTGTTTTGGTATGTGACATGGGGGTGGAGAGAGGTAGATGTAAACAAATATGACCTTAAGGAATTTCAAATGGATGTATGAGCTTCGAAGGGGAGGGAGCCTATAGAAATTTTAGCTATTATGTAGTAAACGTAGATAATAGTGGACTCTTATAAAGACTTGGATGTAAACACACCAGTTTTTAATTAATCTTACTGGAGCCTGGACGGTTTAAACATAATTGAGCCAATGTCCACCCATTCTATAAACTTATTGAACTCTTTTTGGCAAAATGACTGAGTGATCTAACTGGACATTAATCTAATTATAAAACCGTTAGAATTCAATATAACGGAGAGCAATGGCCACCGATTATGTAGTTGCCAGAATCTGTTAAGAAAAGCAGCTTCTGGGTAGTCTAACGGGACGATGGTTTAATTATAAATCAATTGCATCGAAATAATAGACATAACAGTGGACAATGATACAGACTTGCCGCTTTTTTATTTTCTAGGCCTTTGGGCTTTTCGATGATTATTAAACTGGACACTAAACCTAAAAATAGAATACAAATAATCCTTAGTGGACGTTTTAATAGATTTCTACGAGTGATCTAACTGGACGTTGGTAGACTTGCCTTAGTGGAACCTGGGAATCCTCCTATTTTTTTTTATTATTATATTCACTGTGATGATCAAAACTTTCACCATCTTTCGACTGTAAAATCATTGATGATATATAAGTTTCACTGATTTTTTAACATTTATTACTAATTAAAGAAGATATAACTTTTATTTCCTGAAATCTAATTTTTATTTCTTTATTCCATTTTATTTACAGCATCTTTAACCAACAACAAACGACATCATGTCGTTTACCAGCCTTCATAATAACAGCCGGTTTAAAAGTAAATTTTAGATTTGCATGTCATTTGACTTCATTTTTTTAAACCTGTACAAAATTCAAAAGAAATTGGTTTTTGTTTCTATGAAATAAAACCTTGAAATCTGCAAGTTTTTACACGTAAAACAAAAAATAGTTCATGTGTTTTTAATTATTCGGTTGGATACCACAGAAGGTATCCCACAGTTTAGAAATCAAGAAAAGTAATTTACTTTAATTTGTTGAATATAGGGTTTGAGGATAATTAATAAGTTTGGACAAGTTTGGAAAGTAAAGAGTTTCACGCTATTTTGATTCCATTGCAGGACAAGATTTATTGAATGCGAGTATAGGAGGTATTTGAACTTGTAGGTGATTTTCTAATTCAAGTATAGGAGTTATTCGAATGTGCTGCAGTAGAATGTTTAAAGCTTGGAGTAGAATTATGTTTTAGGCCTTTAGTTACACATTTTCAGATAATGCCGCAAGAGGTCTATCAGCCAATGTGGAAATAAAATAAAACTGATACATACAAGGAGAAGAATGTTTGGCAACAGTTCTGAAGATAAAGCTGTCACAAGCAGTGAAGAATATGCCCGATGCCGTAATTTTTATTCTGGATTAAAAGGTAAGTTTAGATTTTTGATTTTTAATATAGAAGTCTAATTGAAATTAAAACCTTTTTTCCTTTCTTTGAATCATTTATTCGTCATTTTAATTTCAATTCAATTTTAAAAAACTCACTTCTTTTTTTTTAAAGGTTTTAATTTCAATTATTCGAAAATAGTTTCTTTATAATTAATTTATATATTACGTGATGATTTTAACCATTACCATCTTTCGACTGTAAATTTGTTGATGATCACTTTTTAACTGATTCTCTTAAATAAATACAGAAAATTTAACAAAATCTCACATACAAAAGCAAAGAAATTAATAAAAAAAAAACTTCTTTACTTTACAGGTTTTTGCTATAACAGCAACAACTAATCTGCAGGATTGAAGGCAATTATGCTTGTGGAACTCAACATTTGAAATTTTTTATTTTAAACTAAAAAAATAAATATTAAATACTTTGATTTAATATATTATAGGTATTAAGTGTTCTTTTTTCTTTAATAAAAATTAAATTATAAAAGAAATCTATTCATAATTGTTATTTAATTGCAAAAGTTAGGTTAAGTTGAGGTAACGGCATAATCACTTGAGGTTTTATTCAATAAGAAAGGTTTTATTCAAAGAGAGTGCAATGCACAGCATTAGGAATCGCCACTTAGACTCTTATCTGTTTATCGGAATGTCCTATAATTTCGATTCTGACAGTTTTGCCAGACACCTCAAGTATGGATTTTTCACTATCCACATGTTAGGTAGCAGGTGGTTTTTCCATCCCTCAAATCGCAACTGCTGCAAAAATCGCGCTAGGGAGCGTCTAGCTAAGGTGCTTGCCAATAGGTAAGACTCCCGTAAAAGAAAGATACCACATAGTAAATATACAGCCGAGAGAGAAAAATTTGCGATTTCAGTCTTGGTTTAAGATTTGAGTAATTCGAAAGGCGATCAGGCTGGGACTCTTATACAGCAATGCTGTGGAATTTGCGCCCTAAACACAAGACTAATTATGGCCAAGGAGACCTATCAGCGGGTTGCATAGACGGTTGTTCCTTCAGTTCCCGTTGTTATCAATTCGTGCACAATACAATCTGTTTTTATCTCTGTGTTCAGGGACTCAAAGGAGAATTTCAAATAATTATGGACAAGCTGGGACGTCAGTGTGGATTTTGACATGCACTTTAGTGCAGCTCGAAAGTTCAAGCAGATTTGCGTATTAGAGAATATTCTGCTACAGAGAAGGCATTTACTCGTCAAGAAAACAGCCAGCAGTGATTTCCATCTGATTCGGCAGTCTGTGCGGAGTGCCTATCCAAGGCCTTTATGTCGACACCACACCCTATCGATGAATATTTTCCAAGAAATCTGAGATATCCCTATGCCATCTATTCCACCTATATATGTGTAAAAGGTCAATACCCCGTTAGGACTGCTACAACAGATCATAAGGCTCTTGCAAATCTACAATACGATCTTCTACTAAGGATTCTAATGCTTCACTCCTTGCTTCTATTTCAATATTATTTAAAGGTTCTTCGATATCCAAGAAAGCTGCTAGAGTAGACTCCCCGTACTATTCTTCTATATAACTAACAACCAACCTCATAAAGCACGCTTTCAATTGATTTGCCCTTGTATTTAACGTGCTTCTACGATGAAAGTCAATCAGTTTCTCTAATACCTTCAATTGAAAAAGACTACACCGTAGTTTACTACGTAGCTTCAGCTCTGTTAAACGGTAGGCCCGCCACTCTTTGATAAAATTAACAAACACAACATGCATGGCGTGAGAAGCTAGATTGTAATCCTAACTAAAGTGTTGTAATGACCAAATAAGTTAGTATATCAAGCAGAGAAGACCAGTTGAGTGACGTGGTCAGCTCCAGGGATTCTATGAAGGCCTATACTGTGGCAGTTCTAAACTTAGGAGTGTTAGGTATTGAAATTTTTCTCTAAAGATCTTAGGATACCTCTCCGTCCCGTCTCCTATCACTGTAGTGTGTTTCGGGCCAAAGTAATGACATTTAAATCAAGCTCCAGAACTGAACCTGAGTAAAAGATCTCCAACAAATAGCATTTTTCTTTTCTCTGACAGCAAAGTGGCTATCACGCCTATTTCGGGTGCAACTTTTCACTTTCACTTGCTTTCGAGTGAATGGTATTTCCTGCTTTCGGAATGAGAACCTAACCTAAAATCTCTCGACCTCCTAAGAATATAGTATTTAAGCAATCAGACCAATCGTCCAGTAGCTTGCTGTAAGTACACCTTCAGATGATGTCCGACTTTTCACTTTCACTTGATTTCGAGTGAATGGTATTTCCTGCCTTCGGAAAGAGAACTACCCTAAAATCTCGCGACCCCCTAAGAATATAGTATATAAGCAATCTGACCAATCGTCCAGTAGCTGTAAGTACACCTTCAGATGATGTCCGACTTTTCACTTTCACTTGCTTTCGAGTGAATGGTATTTCAGCAATCTGACCAATCCTCCAGTAGCTGTAAGTACACCTTCAGATGATGTCCGACTTTTCACTTTCACTTGCTTTCGAGTGAATGTATTTCCTGCTTTCGGAATGAGAACTACCCTAAAAACTCTCGACCTACTTCAGCAATCAAACCAGTCGTCGAGTAGCTGTAAGTACAGCTTCAGATGATGTCCGACTTTTCACTTTCATTTGCATTCGAGTGAATGGTATTTCCTGCTTTCGGAATGAGAACTACCCTAAAAACTCTCGACCTACCAAAAATATAGTATTTCAGCAATCAGACCAATCGTCCAGTAGCTGTAAGTACACCTTCAGATGATGTCCGACTTTTCACTTTCACTTGCTTTCGAGTGAATGGTATTTCCTAGTTTCGGAATGAGAACTATCCTAAAAACTCTCGACCTCCTCAGAATATAGTATTTAAGCAATCAGACCAATCGTCGAGTAGCAGTAAGTACACCTTCAGATGATGTCAGACCCGATTGACTTATGCCTTGAACGGGTTTACTGCCAATGACTTCCTCCTGTCCAATGTGACAATTATTTTCACTACATTGAAAGATCGTGTGACGACTCCTTTAGTTGTTTTTTTATTTTTTATTCAAAAATTTGTTCATATTTGCTCGTTTATCTGTTTAAAAGCTATGCATTACAAATGCATGCAATAAATAAAATATATTCTTAAGGAAATAAACTACACATACAATATAGAGTTAATAATACTATTTAGAACAGGGGCCCTAAAAACTAAGTTTGTTTGTCTTTTTGTTTTATAAAATATTTTTTGGCAATTTTCAGGAAATAAAATATTCGTTTAAATAAATAAAATACTAAAACGTAATACAAATGAGGCACTAAAACTAAGCTTACAAACATAAATTGGATAGGATTGGATTTGATTGGATATTATGACACTAAAGTGACAGCAAAATAGGCAGCTGTCAACTGACAAGATATTCAAATAAATTATTCTAAAGCTAATATTGTGCATTTTGGTTAAATGAGAAGAAATAAAAACAAATAAAAAAAATATACTAAATCCGCCCCTTCCCTTACTGGTCAGCTTTGCGTGCACTGAAACCCTCAGGCATGCTAGATTTACGTTGAGCTTCTGATATTTGCACTATACGCGACAAAGGCGAATGTGTACTTGTGGTTGAAGGGCGTGCAGTTGGTGGTAGTAGACGTGTTGTGCTGCTGCTGCTCGATGTCGGATTGGTGCTCGTGGGACTTGTAGGTGATGAGCCATCGCTAATGGCCAAGGGTGAAGGTCTTAGGGATAAACGTCTTTGTAAAACCGTTTGTGAGGGTGATGCTAACGGTGCAAGTGTTGATTTGGCAGTTGGCGAGTTTACAGAACCCCCAGTTTCTGTTAAAGTGCTTATATTAACACCCGGTGGTGGCGCTTTACCTGGCGGTATTTGCAAGGCTGTCGGTCTAACACTAAAACGCCTCTTAAACTTACTTTGAGCTGCAGTTTGTGGCTGTTGTTGTTCGTTGTTGGTGGCTTCCTTGCTATAACTTGGTGGTGGTTCTTGCATATGCATCGTGGAAAGTCTTCTGCGATTTACCAAATTGCTAGCATTATTGCTGTTCACCGTGGACTGATTCATTTGCGGCAAAGTGCCCACTATGGTAGAGCGGCGTGCATATAAACGATTGGCTGCCGCTGCCTTCAATGCATCGTCATTGTTGCCAAACAAAGACAACAGCGGATTGGGTTCAAAAGTATTAGAGCTTGATTTGCGATTTTTCTTTTTGTTTGCCACATTCGAAGCTTCGGCCGCTTCATCTAACACCGCTTGCGTATGCACCGCTTCCAAGGCTCTTATAAGATCAGCCAATGTTGTATTTTCCAAAATCTCTTGATTCTCTTGTGAAGTTGTCGACAAAATACTGGGTCTCCTATGATCTATTGCTGACACGGGGAAAAGACTGCCCCTTCGTGTGGGTACACCCATGGCCGAGGCCGTACTGCCTCTGCGTTCTGTTGTAAATAAGCTGCCTCTTCTTTGGTTAATAGCGGCCGGCGGATATAAACTGCCTCTGCGATTGGCCAAAGCGGGATTTTGTGCAAATATAGAATCACGACGTTTGCGTGCCGCTCCCATTGGTACATTCCTTTGATAGGATGTATTAGACAATGAATTGGTTTCAGCCAAATGACCATTTGATAAACGTTGATTCAAGCTACCTTGAGATGGTTGCAATTGGCTTTGGCCATTACTAAAGTAACCTGGACTAGCATTCGCTGTCACTGTACTATAATAATCAAGAGCCGGATTTTGATAGTGCATAGTTTCAGGCACACTAACCACGGAGAATTTACGATGATTGGGAGCCTTTTCCACATCCTCAGCGTTGGCGAATTCAGTTTGCGAAGAACGTTTCTTAAAGGGAAATAATTTACGAAAACCATCTGGCATAGAGAATTTCTTAATTCTACTAGTTCTACGTCCCGCAGCAGCACCATCCTGCTCCTCCACTTGAGCCACATCATCCAGGGTGGGTAAACCAAAACTGTTGCGATAAAGATTTTCTCTGTCTCTGTCCATTTGACGTGTACGAACATTAATAGCCTCTTGTATTTGATCGTTATCACCACTCCAAGTCCACTCATTTTGGCCAGCAACAGTAGTTCGGCGTAGTCTCGTTTTGGGATTAAGATTGAAATCGGAAGCGGCACGACCACGTGGCCGTGGCATTTCATTAGTAGCGGGGAAAGACCATTCACTAGCCAAGATCTGAGAATCAGAGAAACCATGATAGCCGCCATACATTGTGCCCGCACCCAAAGTAGTATCATCTTCCTCCAACGGTGGTTTATTAACAGCCGCCAAGGCGCCTACAACTTGAGCCAACAGGCCTGTGGTACGTCTATAGGCTTCAGCTGTTTCGAATGATTTATCGCGATCGATACGATCCAATTCAGTGTCGGAAGATGAACGTGCCATAGTGGGTGTAGCGACAGCCCGGGCCTCGACCGCATCATAACCAACAGAGAAAGTGCGACGACGACCTGGTATCGGCACAGGATCTACACGATACATGGTGAGTTCGGGGCAAGAATTGGAACGAGGTAAAATATGAGCACCGTCTTCGTCAAAAGTATAAACAGGCTGAATACAAAAAAAAAAAAAAAAAAAAAAACGAATAAATCATAAGATAAGGTTTATAAAAATCGCATAAATTGATGAAATGCGATGAGATGGGAAAAATTCATGATGATGATGATGATGATAGTAATGCTGTGGTACTATGTGGGTGTAAGAAAAAACTGTATTTCTGTTTGCTTGGCTGAATAAACGTTGTTGACTTCTTTCTCTATTTTTCTCCATTTCTTTCGCCCCCCATAAAGCCTGTTGCTGCTGTTTGTTTGTGTAAAAAAGGCTCCATACAAGTGACGTCCTTGCCTTGTAATAATTTTGATTGTAACAGTGTTGCAAGCAAATAAATGGGAAGCTGTGCGAGAGAAAGAAAAACGAAGAAAGCCAATACAAAGTCCATGTGATTGCAATTGCGGGTGGGTTGTAATAGAACAACAATAGCAAGAAAAAGAGGAAAAAAGCAAGACAAAAAGGACTCTTAAAAAATGTTGAAGCAACAGTAGTGACTGCAACAATAATGGTGTGGTAATTAAAATATTAATAGAACTGGCCTACAAACCTACACTTTTGTTCAGAAAACTCGTACATTTTTGTGCATTTCCAACCCGAGTGTTTGGCTTTAATTTAAAATATTTGAGTGTCTTGTTTGAGCTGCATAAGAACTACTAATATCGATAACTATGGTTTGACAGATTAGAATGTCAAACTGTGGACATTTCTCTTCACTAAGCTTTATAAAGGCATCATGAATCGTTTAACGTCAAAACAACTTACTTAACATACAACACTACAACCCTTTAGTTAGGATTACAACCTAATTTCTCACATCACCCATGTTGTGAGTGTGTTAATTTTATCCTGAGTGGCGGGACTTAAAGTTTTGAGACAGATTTCCGAAACTTTCCATTACAATTTTTATTTAAACTCAGAGTTTTTGCCGAAAGGGTTGGGGTTGCAACCTAATAAACCAAGACATGACCTACTAGACTACGGCGACACTGATGGAAGATTAGGTTCAGATGTGGCAAACCGATTTAACTCAAAGCCTGGAGATTCTCAGATATGATAGACGAGCGGCTAGAGGAAACAGTGTCCCTGCAGGCCAATAAGTTGCATTGTATTGGAGAATTCTTGCATGTTCTCTTGCAAGTAATCTAGATGGAAGGCAACTAAGCTTTACAGACATAATTTTTGTAGGGGCCGTGAGCAACGCTAACGCAACATCGCACTCCCTACTAAAATGCGGTGACTTCAATGTCAAAAATTGTGGAAATTTATTTTGAAAAATATAAATCTGTTCATAGATCAACCTAATCGGCCTAGTGAAAGAGATTTTCGTGCAGTTATTGATTATTTTCGCACTAATTTTACTCTTTTCGATTCGAAACTATCAACAAGGCAGAGTAATAAGCGTAGCAGTGCCAGGATATACGCCGGAAATCGTATTTAAAAACTAAATTATCTGCCAGATTATTATAAACGATATATTATAATATATAATTCTGTTTTGTATTATTATTTTAAGTTCTTAAACTCTTAAAAGGCCACTCTATATATTGATTTGTTTTAATAAATCAATACTTACTCTAATACAGCCTTCCTTAACGAGTATGGTAGTAAAAAATCTAGGAGCAATTTAAAGAAAATTGATTTCCTTTTGATTATTTTGATTTAAATAAAGTTTAAGAAAAGAAAATTTAAAGTAACCCACAGATGCGGTTAATTAAATAAAATTATAAAGGAAAAACCACAAAATTAAATGAAAATGTTAAAAAAAATAGAATCAAGCAGTAAAACCCATTAAAAAATCTCTTAAAAAATTATAAAAAAATCACTTACATACATATGTATATGTTTATAATACTAATAAATTAAAAAACGACTTACCTTTAATTTCATAATATACAACTCATTGAGTATACGTCTCAGATAGCCAACATCTTTGGTAACACCATTCCATATGCGATTATGTGTGGCCTTAATATTAGACGATAATTGTTGTTCTAAGCGTTTTAATTTTTTACTTTGTAAGCCTCTGAAAAAAAGGAAATAAAATTAATAAAAAAATAGGAAAAGGTTGAGGATAGGTTTGAGGATATGAAAAGCTTATAAGACACAAATAAAATTAGTTATTTTATGTATAAAAACTATGTATAAAATCATTCCCAGTTTTCAATTCAATTTCGAATTTTCGAACATAGAAATTCAAAATAAAATGTAACAATTTCGTATTGAAAAAAGTATGTTTTTTGGTTATGTTCGAAGATTCGAAATCAAGTTCGAAAAATTTTTAAGCTACCAAAAAAGTATTAATGTATTCCCAGTTTTAAACTTATTTTCAAATTTTCGAACATAGAAATCTAAGCGAAAATTTTAAAATTTGTTTCGGAATGAGTACAAAACCGTTTGCTTTATCAAAAAATTAAATTTTTGGATTATATTCGAAAATTCGAACTTAAGTTCGAAAATTTTTAAAGCTTATCAAAATCTTTCTCCAACACTATAGACACCTGATATATAGAAACTGTAAATGTGTTTCCAATTTTTAACCTGTTTTCGAATTTTCGAACATACAAATTCTAAGAAAAAATATAAAATTTCGTTTTAAATGCGAATGAAATTGCTTGCTTTATAAAAAAAATATGTTTTTGGTTATGTTCGAAAATTAAAACTAAAGTTTAAAATTTTAAATTTTGTTTCGGAATTAGAAAACCGTCTGCTTTATCAAAAAATTATGTTTTTGGGTTATGTTCGAAAATTTGAACTTAAGTTCGAAAATTTTCAAAGCTTATCAAAATGTTTCTCCAATACTATAGACACCTGATATATAGAAACTGTAAATGTGTTTCCAATTTTTAACCTGTTTTCGAATTTTCGAACATAGAAATTCTAAGAAAAAAATATAAAATTTCGTTTTGAATGAGCATGAAATTGCTTGCTTTATCAAAAAAAAAATATGTGTTTGGTCATGTTCGAAAATTAGAACTTAAGTTCGAAAATTTTTTAAGAGTACCCATATGTTTCTCTGAGACCATGGGCGCTTTATACATAAAAACTATAAATATATTCCTAGTATTTAACTCAATTTCGAATTGTCGAACACAAAAGTTCGAAAGAAAGTGTCAAAATTTTGTTTTGAATGAGTATAAAATCGTTTTTAACCCTAGATGCCCTATAAGATTGTCATAATAAAATCTATCTGGTATTTTCATTATCAAACTAGAATTGAAACCTTCTACAGGTATCGTCTAGCCTATAGCGATGGACAAAAAGTTAAGATTTTATCATGATTATAGCTTTTGTGATTCTATGATTCCGTAATATTTACCCTCAGAGCTTGTTTCAAAAACATATCTAGTGGTAGCCTGTTGAAGATATGTAGTTAGCAATGCCTTAAAACAGAACCACGTATACCTGTTATCAAGATTGCTACCAGTTTCATACTCATGACTAAATGAGAATTATTTGACAATGTTTATTCTTTAAAATGCCTTATAATTTACTAAAGACACAAACCATATGTAAAAGATACGCCATCTGTTGTGAATACTACATCTGTCAGTTGTACCGCCCAACATACCATAGTATACATAGCTGTATGGATTAAATATAAAATATCCCGCAAACATAAGTTATTAGTTAATTAGTGATTAGTTAGGCTATAATTCTATAGTGACCAATAATAAGTGTTTAACGCTTATTCAACCATAATTTTAAATAATTTTAATGCACTATTCAAATGTTATTATCAATATTTATAAGTTTTACACACCAACCCAGCAAACATTAGGTCATTAACAGTAAATTAATCATAAGCATTTCATTACTATTGCTTTATATACATATATGTAATATGGACTCACCTAGTTATGAATGTCATTATCATTAATAGATAACCCAATGAGAATATAAACCAGACTATAACAAATATTTGATAAACCACAAACCAGCCGCCAAATTCGCGGGGCTATAAAAAAAATCGAAAATAAAAAAATAATTTTTTAGTATTTCTTAGAAAAAGTAATGACCACCAACTACATCATCATCATTATAATTACCTGTTGTGGTTGAAAAGTGGGTACATAGTCACCAAACCCGATGGTTGTAGTGGTTACATATGAGTAATAAAAGGCCAATGGATATGACCAACCCTCAAAATAGGAAAATACCCAAGAGGGTATAAGTAAAAACAATGTTATACCCGGCACTAAAGCAATTAAAATGGTGGATACCAAACCCAATTGTAAAGGCACATAGTGTTTGTCATTTGACATTTTGTACTTCTTGTAACGATCATAAATCGCCTGGAACTGATAACAAAACAAATGAAAAATAAAATAAAATATTTAAAGAAAAATATTCATGTTTACTTACAGTTCTGCCAAAATATTCACCCAAACCGGCAAATAATATACCATTGACTGGTATACCTATAACAGAATATATAACCATAATCATGCGGCCCAAAGTGGTTGTGGGCGAGATGTTGCCATAACCCACCGTTGAACAGACCGTAAAGGCAAAGAAAAACGAATGATAAAATGTCCATGTAAAGGGTATTTCATATTCTTCTTTTGTATAATCGGTCACAGGCTTGCCGCAATAATGTGTAATACGTTCCAGGACTTCATTCTGTGCGGTTTCATTTTTCCCTTCCAATTGTTCAATTATATAGTCTGGAAAGAAACAAAAGATAGTGGAACTGGTTAAAAAAAGTTTATAATTTCGTAATAAAATGCAATATATAGGGATGGATAGGAAACATAATTTTGAGAGGACTTTCAGAGCCGTATTAAAAAAGCCTATTAAAACTAGTTAAAGAGCCTGTTGTAAGTCTATTATAAGCTTAAAATACGTTGCCTTAATTGAGCTAAATGACGTGTATAATGTTCTCCGATAATCAGATTTTGTGACAGTGTTTTTCTTGATTACCCAACACTAAGGGGATGGCCCCTACACAATTTTCAATGGACTTTCAAAGGTTTTCAGAAAAACTTGTTAATAAACGTCTTGCAAGTCGAGTATGGGCTTAAAATACTTTGTCTTAATTGACAAAATGAATGTGTATAATGTCTCTCTTTGTGACAAGCAGCACTAAGGGGATGGCCCCTACCTATATAGTGAATTGTGTTGGAACAAGAAAATAGATTGTAAGAAAAAGAGAATAGAGAGTAATGTTTATGTTGTAACAGGAAAAGCGTTTCACATAAATAAATATATAATTTTTCAGTAGAAAGCCATATGACAAGTCAAATGTAAAATACATGTCTTGTAAAAAAAAATATAGGAAATCATTCCTATGACAATATGATTCAAATTAAATTTTCGTTTTCGTAACGAGTTGAACTTAATAAAAAAACAATTAATTTGTAGTCAAAATGTGACAAGCAACACTAAGGGGATGGCCCCTACTCATATAGTGAATTGTGTTGGAACAAGAAAATAGATTGTGAGAAAGAGAGAATAGAGAATAATGGTTATGTTGTAATAGGAAAAGCGTTTCACATAAATAAATAAATAAATTTTGCAGTAGAAAGCCATATGACAAGTCAAATGTAAAATACATGTCTTGTTAAAAAAAAATATAGGAAATCATTCCTATGACAATATGATTTAAATTAAATTTTCGTTTTCATAACGAGTTGAACTTAATAATAAAGAAACAATTAATTTGTAGGCAAAACACACCTAATTTTTACAATTAAAGCTTATCACTACACATCACATCACATCAAATACATACAATCAATCAATTACAATAAATACGGTGGGTCATACAAGTGATAAATAAACAGTGTTTATTGTCTAAAGTCAATGTCAATGTGATATAATTTGGAATAAAAAAAAAAAAAACAAACAAACAAACAAAAATTGAGACAAATTTACAAAACAAAACAAAACATTGACATTCAAAATAAATGGCCAATGCCCATGCCCATGCTGAAAACGGTTATCTGTTATTGCAGTCTATTACTAACAAAGAACGCTATCAGGGAGGCAGTTATTACAATCTTGACCTGTTACATATTGATAGCGGGGATAATTTTATTTTGTTTTCTTTTTTTTTTGCTCTTTTTGTTTTAAAGTGATTACCTAGAGTGACACTTGTTTTAATTTCCGGATACCGTATGTACATACGTATAGCGTATATCGTATATTTTTTTGGGATTTTTATTTGTATTTGTTTATGCCATAAATTATATATGCTTGGCTCTACAAATGAACGAACGAGCGAGCGAGCAGCTGTTTATTTTAGAGTATTTGTTAAATTAATTTAATTTATATTTAATGATTTTGTTGTAGAACATATAAAAAAAAGTATTTTCATGCTTGATTGCCTGCCATCCATTTCGCCATTGGAAGATAAATGTGTGAAATATAATCTGATATTGTTTCTAGCATGTAGCATGTAGTATATAAGAGACATGATAATTTATAGCAAAAAAAAAATGCAAAGAATCAAAGTTTCTTACTTAAACAATAAACAAACAAATAAAATAAAACAAAAAAAAAAAAAAAAAACAAAGAAGACGTCAGACGAATTTAATTTGATTTCAAGAATTTTTGTGTATTTTATTTTAAATTATGACTAATGCGTTATTATTTTATTTGATTGCCCACAAACATTTTAAATAAATATTTTATTAAGAAAAATCGTTTATTTAAACACATTAAAACTGTATTTGTTTTAATTATATTTAAGCGGTGGCTTTTTGATTCATTGAAATTGTGAGAACTTGGAAACAACTGTGGAAAATACAGGCTTTTCAAAATCGAAATAAAAAAAAAAAAAGCCTGCTGAAAAATTCATGAAATATTTAAGCCCTCTTATACGAAATGTATTTTACATCTGACTTCCCATTACAAAATGTGTATACGCCATGTAATACCATCTTATACGAAATGTATTTTACATCTAACTTCCCATTACAAAATGTGTACACGCCATGTAATACCATTAAATTACAAATTGTCCGTTAAATTAAAATTCAAATTTAAGGGAATTTTAACAGTAATAAAGTGCACTTTCATTAATTGTATGCAAGTGTTCACTCTGAAATTTAATAGCCGTCACATGCCTTTATACCGATAATTAAAAACACATTGCTTTATGAATGTACAAAGCATTACAACTGTGAAAACTAATTAGAAATTGATCTCTTAAGTGTCCCTTAAAGCTTGAACGCTTAACAAAAGAATCGTTTATGGTAAAACCGCTCGCAAACTTCCAAAAATATTGAGGCGAAAAGTGCACCTGCACTGAGCGCCATAAGTGAGTCAACACTTTTGTTCTTAAGTATAAAACAGTTTTGTTCTTAAGTATGAAAAAGTTCCTTTATCATGAATTGTTGTTTTTGTTTTAAATTTTATAAGTAATAAATAAACGTTTTTATTTATGGAAATTTATTCGACTATTCTCATTTACTTTTCTCGCTAACCTAAGAAAATGAATTATTTCAGTGAATGAAATTTACTCACTTTTGGCGCTCAGTGTATGTGTCAACCATTTTCAAAAAATGTTAAGAAACTGGTTGATTTATGGACAGTAAGATTCCTGTGTATTAATGTTGGGTTCGGTCCCTTTAAAAATTTCCTGCTGTAAGCGAAAGTGTTGCCGAAAATCCAAAAGCATAAAATCGCCATCGCTCTCAATAATTTCAAAATTCACGAAGCCCTACGAAGCGAATTTTGATAAAAAACTTCCACCTTTTTGAGCACAAATTTCAGCTTACTTAGGACCTCAAACCAGCAGACCTATGGAGCAAAGTGAAATCAATGCCAACTCTTCGAAAAAATCTATCTTCTCCGTTTAACTGCATATTCATTTGAATGGGTTAGTGAAACACAAAACTGCTGAGATGCTTCCCAAATCTTCTAGATATTTAAACCGAAATCTTGCAAATGAAAAAAAAAATGGGTTATAGTGCGTACATAGAGAACTTTGATACTCACTATGGAGCCTGGGAGCAACTGATAAACTTGGACAGCCAGACTGTCATAACTCTTTTTCGAATGTCTTATCGACATCTAAGCCTGCATATGAATTCCGTCAGAACGGCAGATTTTTTGTGTTCCTAGATATAAGGAAATACATGAAAAAACATCTTGGGGAAAACGTATTGAACTGGAAACCGCCAGAACGGGTATCAACTTAAAAAACTAATATATGAACCGTTCATAGAGGTCTCTCCTCACTTGGCCACGATTATGCTTGAAATTACGGAAAAATTCTATTCCTGGACTAATGCTTCTTGTTTGGTTGCTCTGTTGAGCTAACTTGAAGGTACTATTTAATACAGAGGCATTCCCTTTGGTTAGCCTAGCAAGATTTCTGTGAAAGAAGGTATTCGGAGAAAGAAGGGGGATGGATCAATTGTTGCTTAATGTGTTAATGCTTAGATCTCGAGCAAACGTTTGCGAGTATACTGGAAACCTCAATCCTGCTATAAGATTAAAACGCTGCCTAGTATACAAACGAGCCTGGATGGCTTAATGGTATACATTATCTCCTTTAGCTTAATGGGTCTGATCAAATTGTCTCAAGGAGGAACATCATGTGTTTTAATGTGTATTGACGCCAGCTAATCTTATACGGTACCATACTTTTCTAAACTGCCCTAGAAGTTATTAAAGACACAAACCATTGTGAATGCGGCATTTGAAGTTACAAAGGATGGTGTTCACCGTTAGTCAATGGATTAAGTTTAGCAACAATGTTGCCAATAACTAATTTTTTCTTTTGCATTTAATTTAGAGAAAAAATTCCCCATTCTTTCCTGCTATTATTAGCACGTTTACCAATAAATAAATAAATTTTATATGTTTTATTTTATTATAATTAATCAAAGCGTATAATTTGACGTCCGCCTTAAGGTTCAAACGGAACCATATACGATATAAAAATAAAATTTTAAAAATAAAAAATAAATAAAAAAAAAATACAAAACAAATGCTAATTAGTTCACATAAATTTACACATTTTTTTTTGTTGAGTTTATTCTACTCAACTTGGTTTTTTTTAAATTACTCACATGTTAAGCTCGTGTATGCCAGGAATAAATATTTATTTTTCTGTGGCTCTAAATAACAAACGAAAAATGATTTCAAATTATTTGTAGTATTTGAAATATTATTTATAAGATGGTATTATTGCACTATAAAGCGATTTCATTTAATTGTATTTCATTTTAAATTATTATATGGACGTCTGTCATATCTGTACACATGTGATTTATTTATTATTTTTTTTTTTAATGAAAATTTCTTAGCAAATCGTGCGTTTCTTTGGCGAAGTATTTAACAAAAAAAATTCAATTATTTATTGAACTTTTCATTTCAATTTTATTTTTATTATTTGTCTGTCTGCTGTTGTATCGTTTATTATTTTCTAATCATTTTATTTTCTTTTATTTTAAAGATTCATAAAATATATGTTAATTGGTATTAAAAATAAACCATAAATGATCTAATTAATAACGCAAGTTAGTAAATCGCTAAAAAGCAACAACAATTAAATGAAAGTTTATATTATTTATTTGGCAATAAACATGGCAACTCTATAAACATTCATACACTGTATATGTACATATATATAATATAGGTATTTAAAATATTAAATGTATGGGAAGGACTGCTTTCAAATTTGATTAAAGGTAGGATTTATGACGTGTGTAACCATAGTGGTCAATAAAAAATATCTAGAAATGCTGTGACCATTTGTATTCATTCTAGAAAGGGAAAAGAAGTGACGTAAAGGATTAGGAAAGGATCCTAATCACTAGGGGAGAGGTAGTAGCAGCTTTTAAGTGCTAGACATCCGATTCGGAGGTATATATTGAGCTAGTTACAGGCCACATACCCTGGGGATCCGCCTATATTGTTCGCTGATGATAACTACGGCTACTTCGTTTTCTGCTTGAGGAATGCATACGATTCCTGGCTGCTATGCACATTTGCTTGCTAAAGTTTCGTAATATCTTGACCAGCGTGAAGGGGTCACACTTAAAGGCCGACCTTAAGGCCTGCGTCTCCACCTTTACCGCATCAGGTTGTTTTTTTAATTTTGTTCTTATGGAGTGTCGAATTTTTGATACCTAGTATACATACAGTGAGCGCCATAAGTGCGTCAACACTTAAAAAAACAGTTTTGTTCCTAAGTATAAAAAAAGTTCCTTTAGCATGAATTGTTGTTTTTGTTTTAACATTTTATAAGTAATAAATAAACGTTTTTATTTATGGAAATTTATTCGACTATTCTCATTTACTTTTCTCGCTTTCCTAAGAAAATGAATTATTTCAGTGGCGTTTACTCACTTTTGGCACTCAGTGTATATTGTCATATGAATTTTTTTCAATTTATGACCCGTAAAATAATTTCACATACGTATGCCCAGATTTAATCATTCGTGGAACAGTTTTTCTTTTAGAAAATTTTGTATAAATCAACTTCAGGTCACCTCAATCGACGTTTGGAGAATACATAAAAGGTGACAAGCCTATAGGGGCTCCTACGTCAATGCTATTATCTTATATTTCTATACATACAAGTTAGGTTAGGTTAGGTTGGAGTGGTAGCTTGGTACTAAAACTCACTTGAGCATGTACAGCGACCCGTTGTGATGCCACTGGCAAGCACAGTCAAAGTACCACCATACTAGTAACAGAGCTAAAAATATTTTTCTTTTTAAATTATAAACTAGTTTTAGTTTGATTTAATTTACTTTTAATCGAAGTCTAGCCATAATCATTAGCTTTTGAAGTTCAATATTATTTGTTTAGATTAGTTTCGCCACATTTTGTAGGAATTCCCCAAAAATTCCCCTTAATTAACATCAAGATCGATAAGCACAATTGTATGTTGCTTACAAAACATGATAAATTAAGGGCAATTCTGTATAAGATTCTTATCGTATTTTATAAATTTAGTAGGGTAGGTTGTGCTTATCGTCTCATAAAATTAAAATAATAAAAACATTATTATTTTTGTATAAAATTTAAAATTTTCCATTCTAGTGTATTCCGTACGATTGGTCGTAGAAAATATTGAATTTAAGGACATTAGCAACACTGTAACTAAGTCATTAAAAACATAAGAAAATATTTTGAAAACATTTTTTCAAAATGAATGAAAGGTACAGTTGCGTTGCCAACTGGTAACCATGAATTTTTAGTTGCAAAATTTGTTTTTGGTTTATATTTTCAAATTTTAGTTGTCTGTTGCTATCTGTAATGCCAATTCATACCGTCGTAGTAAAATTGGTAACGCGGAATCAAGTAGTTTTTAGAAAGCAGGCTTAAAGCATTATCGCTAGATTTTCTGTGTTTTGGAAAATTTTTCAGAAGTTATTGACAAATTTAATATCAAATTAATTGATCCATTAAACGAACGTGTTTCACGTTAAGAATTTTCCAGAATTTTAGACATGAGAAAACTAGAAATTTAAAATCTACTTGGACGCCTAACTAATCGTATATTTTATTCTTAATTTTGCTTACCATGAATCTGTATACGCTCACGTAGTTCCTCTTGCCTTTGTTCCGCTTCCAAACGATGTTCAATGTGATAATAAATACTGGCACCAAACATTAAATACGAAATATAGAAAATTAATAATAAAATCCAACGCTTTGGGGACATCATCCTGTGATTGTAATCTTCGGTCACAGTATCATTAGCACGCGAAGAACATAAAGGATAATTATTGTTAGTATTGCCCGAGTATGTTGGGGGCGGTAATGGTGAAGTAGGCGTTTGTTGCTGCTGTTGTTGTTGATGATGATAGTTTTGTGCCGTTGGATTAACGCCGCTATCGACACAATCACGACGTGATTGTGTAGTTAAGATCGCGGGTGCACTAGGATTACGGGTAAATGGCATAAATATATTAACCATGTTTAATATTTTTTTTTGATTATAATAAATTATTTTAAAAATAAATTTGCATTTGTTAAGGTATATGAGATTATATTTTTTTATTTAATTTTTTAAAAAATTAAAATATTTTTTTGTTTTCAAAAAACCGAAAAAAAATCACGTTTTTAACTAAACCACTTCCATTTAATAACTGAAATTCTTAACAACAGAATTTCAATAGAAAAACATTTTTAATAAAATTGTGTTTTTATATTGTTATTTTCTTTTTTTTTATTAGTGTTTAAAGCCTTATAGCTAAAAAATAAAGCAAAAAAAAAAAAAGAAATTTTTAATCATATCAATTGCTAAGTTATCTGACAATAAAGTACAAAATGCCAATTAAAAAATTATTACTTATTGTATACGACAATGTTCTTAAAACTAAAATTAAAAAAAAAAAAATAATAATTTTTTAATCTTTTACCACCGTAAAAACGGTATGGAACTCATCAATATTGTCAACATTTTTAATGACGCCTTAAATTTTTAAGAAGTTTTTGTTGAAGTATTTGATTTGATTTGCTATAAAAGATGTAGCAGAAGAGTATTTACTGGTTTAAACATGTACAACCTAAATTTAGAATAACATCAACAAAATTGTTTATTGGGTTAAGGTTAAAAGCGGTAGCAACGGTATTGAAGATTGCCAACCATAATTTAATAAATAAAATTTTTGCAAAGGAAATATTATTCACATCTGTTGTAAGGTATGTAGTTTGGCAAAATTTTAGAATATATTATTTATGATATTAAAAGATGCTTAGTTTTTATAATAAAATGGTGGCAACCTTTTTGAAAGTTTTAACAAATCACCCCCTCAACAGATTTATACGAGCTCTAATATAACTTTTTAGACAAGAATAATATTTATAACGGTTATAAAAAAGGTTGACAACCTGTTAGTAATGTAAACAAATGATTTACCAGATCAGAAAATTATTTCTGGGTTATTTTCTTGAATATTTACAGTATATGGACAGACAGAGTCTCAGAGTGTAGGCGTAGTTAATATAGTGGACGTTACTCTTCCCAACTTGCGGATTAAAATTTTAGAATTAGGTTAGGTTAGGTTAGAGGACGTCTACTTGTCAATTAAGACAAGTACAGTACCCGGTGGTCGAATTGACCCATTGTACAACGTCCTAGTTTCTCACACCACTTATGTTGTGTGTGTTAATTTTATACATGAGTGGTGGGACCTACAGTTTAAAGTCGACTCCGAGCGACAGATTTTTATTTATTGAGAAACTTTTCATGGCAATTTTTATTTACTCTCAGAGTTTATGCCAGAAATCAACTGAGAGGAAGTCGCCGAAAAAATACTTTTTGTATTTTGTCTTTGATGCCTGGCCGGGGCTCGAACCCAGGCTTTTGCGTCTAATAAGCCAACACACTACCTACTAGACTACGGCGACTTCAAAAATTAGAATTATGTAAAGGGTTGTTTTTATCTCTGTTGTTGTCATCTCCAAGTGTAGGCGTGCTGCTGTTAATATAGAAGCAAGCTGCTCTTCCCAACTTGAGGACTAAAATTTTGGAATTATATAAAGCGTTGTTATGTTTATGCTTTCCCAACAATAGACACTTAGGCCTAGAAGATCTTCTTGATGTTCTACTTAAAAGTGATTTATTACATAAGCATCCCTACACAATTACCAATAAAAACCCCAACAGCAAATGATATTCAATTAACCATGATCGACTATAGGTAGGACCATATCATTCAAATGTTCCCTCAATAGGGGCAAGTCGAAAAAGATGTTCAAATAGCAACTTTTTTGCCATTCGAATGAAGTTCTGAAAACCACTGTTAGAAACAGTTCTAATTTCCCCTGAATTTAAGTGACAACGATTTAAAACGTAAAATGTGTAAAATATTACACAAAACTTGCCTTTGCATCCTTCTCCTGATAGAGCACGAGCTCAGTTTTATCCCAAATATATAACCTATTGAGATAATATCTCATGTGCAGTTTCCGTTTCGGACATTGATCGCCTTCTGTTATTTATAAGAAAATTTTTATAAAAACGGCCCTACAAATTATTTAGTCTGGTGCAGTCCTCGCAAGCCCTCTAAATATGATTTCTTTAGAGAGGGAATCAATGGCACATCTTTCAACTGACTTTTGCAGAGGTAATCCCAAATTAGGGCTCTTGACCAATAAAATTTGCTCTCGCCAGTACGTCAGTAATTTCGTTGCCTATTATATCGGACTGATATGGAATTGTGCACATAAAATCCGAATTTATAGAGGCTTTAATATTTATTTAAAGCAAAAAAGGTTTTAAAATGTTTGTCTGGGAGGTTGAGGGACTAAAGTCGAGATTCAACGCTTTTTGGCTGCTTTACACATTCAAAATGCTGCTTAAATATCATAAACGGAAATAATTTAGGCGTCGAATCGTTACAGGCCAAGGAAATGGATCCGTTACGACAATCCAAAGTCCAAGAATTCGTATATGAAACCAGAAAAGTCCCACATACATGTTGTAAAGTGATGGTTAACTAAAAGGTCAATCACCTAAGCTGATCACTGGACAACTACAAATTTATTGTTGGAAGTTGGCAACGCAAAGGAAATTGGGTTGCCTTTCGTAACCTGGTTTGTAATAAGTTTCTGAAATTTTTAAAACTAGGTTATACAAATACTATATGTTGTCCTATTAACAGCATGTTTGAAAATTAAAAATGTTGGCAACATTTTTAAAACATAATGTGGTTATCAGTAAAATTCTGTAATTTCAAAGATGTTGTTTAAGTATGCAATTGAAATTATCAACGAATTATTTAAAGATTTGACTGCGTCCTATCTCTGGCAAGTACAAATTAAAACAGAAAGCTCTTGTTGCTTCATGTCTCACGGAGGTTAAGGGTGTTGATTACACTTAATGTAATCAAGAAATAATAAAAAAAACTCGGTCGAGTATTTTAAAATAAAACAAAATATTGACAATAAATGATAATATATTATTAACGAGCTATTGGCTAATTATTGATTAAAAAACTTTAATAAATTATCTTGTAAATCAAAACGAATTTACCAATAATGAAATAATAATAATAATAATTTCTTGCATAACATAAAGTAATAGAGTGTAGTTATCGTAAATATGTTTAAATAATTTTATAAGATTGTTTTTATTATACACAAAGCACTCTTAAATGCGCTGTATTTGACGTCTGAATTGGCAAATACCCACTACAAAATACGTAAATGACGTGTAGTATCACTGAAAACTAAAAATACTTGTCAAATTCTAATTTGATCTGTCAATTATGGAAAAATGAGGAGTGCACACTCAAAAATTTGGCAAACATTTTTCTTTTCGATTGCTGCTCTAAGAATACAGTATCAGTGTAGATAGCATGGTGAAATATGTATATTTATCGACATTAAAGCGGCTACTAGAACCCTTCATAATGTTAACATCAAATCTAAGATTGTCTAAGAATACTGAGTGCCTCTAAAGTACATAGAGAGACTTTCGGTGGACACTCACATATAGATTCCTGAACACGGCAACCCGTTTGCAAAAGTTGGCACAACGAAAAATTGAATTGAATGCTTTAAGGAGATTGGCATTCCCCTACAGAGAAGTCAACGCTTCATTCATTTGCAAAAGAAAGCTGGAGTAATGAACGCAATGGCAGAGAGACCAGTTAGATGTGGTCCGATTTGAATAAAATTCACTTGCTTACTTAGTTAGGACTACAACCCAGCTTTTCGTAACACCCATGTTGTGTTAATCTTATCCAAGAGTGCCGGGACCGACAGTTTAACAATTCTATTTACTCTCAGAATTTCTGCCAGAAGACTGCTCAGGGGAATTGGGCGAGAGAAATATGTATTCGTTTTGTTCGAGATGTCTTAGCTAGGGTTTGAAACATAGGTCAAGTCAACACCCTAGTCGCACCTTCAGAAAACTCTTGGGATGACTGAGAGAAGCCAACCAGGAGTTGTTATTATATGACGGAAGAGATAATATCTGTGTTACCATGTAACCTTATAGGACCCAAGTAAGCTACAGGACCTAAATAAACTAGGCAATTTAGTGGATTGACATTGATAACAAAGGTTGTTTCAATTTTTTAAATTGTAAGTGATTTAAAAATTTTAAGACAAAACTTGTATGTGTAACCTAAGTGTTGCCAACTGTATTTCGTTCAAAACGTTTACTGGGTTATTTAACGTATGAAATATGTACTCGAATTCTTTTTGCGAAAATACTTAAACAGATAATTAATTTTTTTTAAAATTTTCAATAATATCAGATAATATTGTTTGATATATTCAGCGTGCACTTTTATTGACAACACTTGAGATAATTATGGCAAACATATGTAATAAATTAAAGTAAATTATTTATACTTTTCGGAACTTAGAAATTATAAAAGGGACTTTTTGTGCACGTCTTCTTCCCGTTGTATAAATATTTAAACACAAAATTTGACATTTCGACGTCATTTTCTCTTTAAATTATTTGTTTTTTGTCATTTACGACAATTTTTTCTTAATAATTATTTGTATAAATATTGGTATGTCTTATAAAATATATTAATTTTGTGGACAAAATCTTTATATAGAGCATAAGCCATGACGTCTGTATAATTTTTCAATAAATAAAAAAAAATTCCAAAGAGATTGTGCATACAATCGTAAATTTAAAACTCAAATCCATACATATTTTTCGGAACATTGTAATAAGTCTTTATAATTAAAAATAGCTGAAGGTATTTCTATTACTAAACAATTGTTTAAATAAATGAAAAATCTTTTAATTAAAGCGGTCTTAATTAGCGGTTCTCTTAAAGAGTAACATTATATTGATTGATAATTAGGCATAATTTTAATTAAAAATATCAAAATAAAGTAATTTATTTACATTTATCCGCTATTAATCTGTATGAGGGGAATAGAAAAAAGCATTAGCTTCAGACTACCTAGGGTTGCACACAGTATAAGAGATATAAGGATTTTTACGAATAGCTACGAACCCACTCGTAACAGCCTTGGATAACGTTTACTCAACATCTCTTCCGAACACAACATAATGTCAAAGATCTCTGTATGATATGACGACACATACTACTGTTAGTCTTGTCTGGGTAAAGAGTGAAACAGGCAATGAGGTAAACCTAATTGCTGACAGGCTGGGCAAGGCTGGTACTAAATTCCCACTATGGACATTAATATCAAGATTGGTGTTCCCTTTAACTCACTTCAAACACTGGTAGATCAGGCACTACTGACGATAGCGATATATGCAATATATGTTTATATAGTGGAGAACTTTACGACCTGAAGAAATTACATGATTTGACCACAGTCCTCAGACGCAATTTGCGCCTTAGTCATTAGGGTGATAACAACTAAAGTTGCCATAGTCTAGTGAATGGTAGTATGTTGATTTATTAGACGTAAGGTCACGCTGCAAATACCAGATCAGACATCTCGAACAAAACGAAAAATGAAAAATATTTCGTCGGCGACAGCATAGCTTTGAATTACTCACAGCAGAGTTTATTTTTGTTTACATAACATTACTCTGTTAATATTAAAATTGTTGGTCTTGTCGTATTTATCTTTACACACACCAAGTATGTGTGAGAGGTTTGTCAGCTAAAATCGTTTGTGTACTTAATTATATCGTTGTTCGTACAAAAAAAAAACAGAAAGCAAAAAAGCAATTCTCATTTAGTTCATTACAATTTAAGAATAACTAAACGAAATTATGTTTGGAGGGTGGGTGGAGGTGTCAACTTGAAACCTTCCGGAATCCAATAATCCACCAATTGGGTTCTATTAGACACCCTGCCTCTTCGACGACCTTCCTTTAGGAGTCTTCTGGTGAAATAAAATTGCCATGAATAACTTTTCAAAAATCTGTTTCGGAATACGATATTAAAGTGAAGATACCGCCACTCATGAATAAAAATAATGCTCACAACATGTGTAGTATAAGAATCTTGGTTCTAGTCCTGATTAAAGGGTTGTAAATGTAAAGTCGCCATAGTCTAGTAGGTACAGCTGTGTGAAATATAATAGTAGCGCTGTATCAAAAATATTTTAGTTAAGTAAAAAAATTAATTTTTATTCAAGTTAAAAAAAGTTTGTTATTACATTTTATTGCTACCAGTCTAAACTATTGAAAAATAAAAAAACTTCAAGACAAATATTAATTTTCTAAAGAAAACGATGCTAAATTGTTAAAAACTCAAAATATTTGGCGTGCAAAAAAATAGTAGTAGCATTAGAAAACGTATCTACATAAAAAAAATTTTGTTCCAAGTGATTATTTTTTTATGTTATTTTGTTAGATAGACCTTAATATTTAGTTGAGAAGCCCTTATGGGCTATTACAGCTGCGCAACGCCAAGGTATTGAGTCAACTAAAGATCTGCACCTCTCGATAGGAATACTTTCCCAAACTGACCTCACTGACGAGCACAACTGCTCTACATTTCCCGGGTTATCTTTAAAAACACGTTTTTTACATCGCCCCTAATGGGATCTAGGTCTGGAGACTAAGCCGGGCATTCTAATACCTCAATTTTATTTTCAGAAAACCACTTTTTTGCCATTTTACTGGTATGTTTGGGATCGTTGTCTTATTGGACCACCCATTTAAGCGGCATATTATATTCTGCATAAGGTTGCATGACAGTTTTTAAAATTTCCACATACATTGAGGAGTCCATGTTGCCTTTAATCCAAAATATGGGTCCTGTACCATTATAAGAAAATCAACACCAAACGTTAATTTTTGCACCACCATGCTTTACGGTCCTCATGACAAATTTTTGATCGTATTCCTGGTTCTTTTGCCATCTTGCATATTTTCTGGTGCCAGGAGTACCCAAAAGAACAACTTTGGATTCATCTGTCCACAGAATATTGCGCCATTTCGTCTGAGGCCAATCAACGTGAAGTCTAGCAAATTTAAGTCGGTTGCGGACATGTCTTGAATTTAGCAATGGTACTTTCCTTGGACTTCTACCATATAAATTATCTTTAATTAGATGCCAGCGAATAGTTGAGGTATGAACATCAAGCTCCAAGTCCTGTTTTATCTTTGTTGAAGTAACAAATGGGTCTGATGATACCATGCGTTTTATTCTTTCTTCTAAGAAAATTGAGGTATTAGAATGGCCGGCTCAGTCCCCAGGCCTATTTCCCATTAAACATCTTTGGGGCGATGTAAAAAAGGTATTTTTAAAGATAACCCGGGAAATGTAGACCAGTTGTGCTCGTCAGTGAGGTCAGTTTGGGAAAGTATTCCTATCGAGAGGTGCAGATCTTTAGTTGACTCAATACCTTGGCGTTGCGCAGCTGTAATAGCCCATAAGGGCTTCTCAACTAAATATTAAGGTCTATCTAACAAAATAACATAAAAAAATAATCACTTGGAACAAAATTTTTTTTATGTAGATACGTTTTCTAATGCTACTACTATTTTTTTGCACGCCAAATATTTTGAGTTTTTAACAATTTAGCATCGTTTTCTTTAGAAAATTAATATTTGTCTTGAAGTTTTTTTATTTTTCAATAGTTTAGACTGGTAGCAATAAAATGTAATAACAAACTTTTTTTAACTTGAATAAAAATTAATTTTTTTACTTAACTAAAATATTTTTGATACAGCGCTACTATTATATTTCACACAGCTGTAGTTTGTTGGCTTATTAGACGTAAGGCCGCGGTTCTAACCCCAGGTCAGACATCAAAACGAAGTATGAAAAAAATATTTCTTCGGCGATTTCCTCTCAGCAGATTTGTGGCAATAACTCTGAGAGCAAATTAAAATTGCCATGAAAAGTTTCTCAAAAATCTGTCATTCATCGTCGACTTTAAATTGTAGGTCCCGACACTTATGGATAAAATTAACATTCACAATATAAGTGGTGTGAGAAGCTAGGTCGTAATGACCAATTATGCATATACATATTCGTATATGTATGTATGTAACCAAATCGTCTATATTACGACTTTTGTGGTTATGTAACACTACCAACCCCTAACTCTATTCCTTTTCAACGTACAACTATACTATTGGCTTGGAGTGTTTGACAGTTTTGATATTTGTAGACTCTTGTGTTCAGCGTATTTCCTTAGAAAATCTTCCTAAGTTGTGGACCGCATGGAAACTTGCATAGATCGGAATGAGATTATTCTGGCATAGAATGATCAACTTATCCCTTCTGGCATGACTGTGTTAATGTCTGTAACCTTGAGTTACGCTTTTTCCTTTGGAAAATTCTGGAAAAAATATGGCTGGCAACGTTGTTATTGTTTAAACTTAAATATGTTGATGTACAATAAAATGAGGAGCTTTGGATAAATTATTTAATTTGGCAACTAAAGTTGTAATAAAGCGATGATTTAAAAAAATAGGAACCATTAGGAAAAATGTCTTTTAAGATTCTAAACGAATTGTTATGAAATTTTATGAAAAGGGTTAATTGGTTAACTTTTTAAGTTGGTAACGCGTCATTCACTGGTGATGAGAAAAAACAAATTTTTTTTAGATTTTCCATAAAATACAATTATTAACAATTGTAAAAGAATTGTGTTTCTTTTAGAAAAGGAGGACATTGGTTAACGTTTTTTTTTGTTTTAAGTTGGTAACGCCTTATTCACCATTTTGAAATAATTTATTGGCAATTATTGAATGAGTAAATAAAGTAATTTAGAGTGGATTAGATATTATTAGAAAAATTTTCAAGTAGGTAAACTGTTGTTTACATTTAATAATAAAATTAATAAATTCAAATAAACCTTGTAGGATATGTTATCTTGATAATAACTTAAAAATTATTATAAATTTTTTTAATTTGACCATCTATAAAACGTCACAGATTAATATCATGGTGAAATTCTATCATGTTTAGTCATGTCTGGCCAACTTTATTGTATGATTATGACCATTTTGTTTATTTGTTTTAACAAATACAAAGTTTACTAGGAAATAAATAAAGTAAGCCTAAATAAAACTATTTTCTAAAAATATATTAAAACATTTCAATTATCAAAGAAACAACAATAAAAAATAACGATTGTTGTCCGTTGATAAATTTTGTATTTAAACTTGTAATGTCTTGCATTAAAAAAGGGGGCCAACTTAGGTAACCAAAGTAATTAGCTTGTGTTAGTCTTGCCAAAGATATTAAGCAATTATTTTAATCTTAAAATTAAAAACTTAATTTATGGTCTTGTTTATTTCTAAAAATGTACTTCTCTTCTCACATATAAAAATAAGAAAACGTGATTAAAAATGTGAACAGAAAATAGAGCAGTCGCCTACTTTGTGGTTAGGGATATTGAACACTTAATTACGCGTGATAATCATAAATAATTTTGGAGTACAAATTATGAATTTTAATACAAGAAAAAAAAAACAGTAACTAACAATCGCGTGATCTTGCTAGTTATTGGTTTACCTTAATATCATTTTTGTATTGCAATAATAAAATAATTTATAATCTATAGTTTTGTACTATAAATAACAATTTCAAAAAATGAAGAAATCATTTGAAAGACGTTAAATTGTATCAAGTAATCTATAAATAATAAAATAGCCACTTAATTTCAGTAGTTTAATTACAATAGGGACAACTCTGTTATCTTTGTTTATGCTTAGCGGTATCATAGGAATAATATTGAAAACTTTATTAGGTTGGCAACGCGTTATTTCTATTTGTTAGTATTTGTAATAAAATTAAAATCAATAATTTGAACAATGTTTTGAAATGTTGTCAACTGTTTAATCTTTCATGTACTGTTGAAAAGAAAACCCAATTTATACAAATACTTCTAAGGGAAAAAGTGTCTTAGCTGATTAGCTGAATCCGAGTGTGTTGCCTTCGAAGCCCATATAAGACCATGACGTAGTTCCATCCCTTTCATATATTATTTAAATGAAGTGAAGTGAAGTCGACGTAGTCTAGTAGGTAGTGTGTTGGCTTATTAGACGTAGAGCCAGGGTTCGAGCTCCAGGCCAGACATCAAAATAAAATACAAAAAGTATTTCTGCAACGACTTTTTCTCAGCAGATTTCTGGCAATAACCATGAGAGTAAATAAAAATTGCCATGAAAAGTTTCTCAAAAATCTGTCATTCGGAGTCGACTTTAAACTGTAGGTTCCGCCATTCATATATAAAATTAACATACACAACATAAGTGGTGCGAGAAACTAGGTCGTAAACCTGACTGAAGGGTTGTAATGAACAATTATGTTATGAAGTGACCTGAAGGTGATTGATGAAAAGAAAACCTGATTTATACAAATCCTATGTATAGGAAAAAGTGTTCCGCAATTAGCTGAATCCATGTGTGTTGCTCTAGAAGACCATACGTGATGCTATTAGGAAACTTGATGCTATCAGACCAACAGGTACAATACGATGAACAAAGCAGGATAGACATATCTTGTACATTCTGTTATACGAAAGTGAAACCTAGCTAGTAGCGAATGAAATCCGATCCTAGTCTCTAGGAGCAAGATAGTAAGATTTTAGACTTATAGACACTCAAACGTAATATTGATTTGATGGAGTGAATTGAACAAGAAGTCCTATCCCTACCTTTCAAATATCATACTATCAGGAAACTTCATGCTGTCAGACCAACAGGTACAACAAGATGAACAAAGCAGGAGGGACATATCTTGTACATACACTTTAAAGTACATTCTGTTATACGAAAGTGAGACCTAGCTAGTAGCGAATAAAATCCGATTCTAGTCTCTACAACATGTTCCATCATTTCCATCCTTCATTTTCATGATTTAGCCACACTCTTATAACTTCAATTTCAAAGTTAATTGACTCAATTAAAATGTATGTATGAACAGACTATTAATTATTGTAGTACTATTATTATGGTACTTAAGATTGTTAGTGGATGAATGTGAGGCTGCCTTTCAAAATGTTAGTTGCTTTGTATTTGAACTAAGTATCGTTTTTCATAATGCCGCTGTACAAAATATATACAATGTATTCTATTTCGAAACGTCGTCAATGTGTATTTTTAACGCAGCCAAAAAGCAATCAGGCATCGGATTTATAGTTGATGCATTGTTTGGTTACTTTGCATATCTACATAGTTTATATGCAGTAGTAGAACTGCATACAAACTTTGTATTGATACATTTTGGAAGGCAGCCTGACTAATTAGAAGAAAAGTTTTTCAATGTACATATAATTAATTATTTGGTTTTTCAAAAACTGTCACTAAAAAATGTGCGATAAATATTATACATATACAATTAATTATTAGTTACTCGTATTAATTATCATTATTTCTGTTTTATATTAAATTAAATAAAATATCAAATATTAAATAAAATCAATAAAAATCGAATTTCTTATCTACATACTACATATGTATTGTATTTGAGAGTGCGTTAACTTAAAATTGAAAAAATTTTCATTTTGATTTATTTGAATTAGAAATCAAATTATTAGCAGAATACATACACAAACAAACATATTTTCACTTCTAATTCATATAAACATTTATCATTGTCTGTTAAGTTTATTACTCTTGTTATTGGTTGCTTAACAAAATTGATTTAAAACTTTGAACAGATTTATTTATTTTCCACCAAAAACAAAGCAAAAACAAAAATTGTTTATTTGATAAGGCCTTTAGCAGTGTTATAAATATTATGTTGACATCTTTTTGTTTATGAAAAAAAAAAAAAAAAACACAATTAAATAAAATAAAAATATTTATTTGTATAGCATATTAACAGGGTGAGGGGAATTTTTAATCATTATAATTGATTTAAAAAAGCATTACTTAATGATTTATGGCTTAAAATCGTTTTAAAAAATAAATCTTTCACTGCCACTATTAAAAAAAGATTTAAAAGCGAATAATATTTATGAAAATCTTTCGAGAATTTATTAAACGGCGTCTAATGCGGAGTACTTAAATTTATTATTACCATCGATTATAAGAAAGTGTATTGAACCCAAGGAGCAAGATAGTAAGATTTTAGACTTGTAGACACTCAAACATAATATTGATTTGGTGAAGTGAAATGAACAAGAAGGCCTATCCCTATCTAACAGCCAAGACTAGGCTGTTTTTCCTGGTGAAAGCGATACCAACTCCCATCAAATATCTGAAACAATTATTGCCGAAAGCCAACAAGAGTTTTAAATACACTGAGCGCCAAAAGTGAGTAAACACCACTGAAATAATTTATTTTCTTAGGATAGTGAGAAAAGTAAATGAGAATAGTCGAATAAATTTCCAATAATAAAAACGTTTATTTATTACTTATAAAATGTTAAAACAAAAACAACAATTCCTGATAAAGGAACTTTTTTTCTACTTAATAACAAAACTGTTTTATACTTAAGAATAAAAATGTTGATATGTATAATACATACATACATAAATGGTCATTAGAACTCTTCAGTCCTTCAGAACTCTTGCTCCTCATACCACTTACGATGTGTGTGGTAATTTTACAAATGAGTGGCAGGACCTACAGTCGACTCTGAACGACAGATTTTTGAGAAACTTTACTCCCAGACTTTTTGCCAAAAAATCCGCTAAGAGGAAGTCGCCGAAGAATTGTGTTTTCATATTTCATTCTGTTGGAGTTGTCTGACCTGGGGTTTAAACCGAGGCCTCATAATAATCTCGATTATAAGCAAGAAATACTCGTGATTCCTTAAACACACATGAGTGGCAGAACCTACAGTCGACTCCGAACGACAGATTTTTGAGAAGCTTTACTCCCAGACTTTTTGCCAGAAATCCGCTGAAAGGAAGTCGCCGAAGAATTATGTTTTCATATTTCATTCTGTTGGAGTTGGGATTTAAACCGAGGCCTCATATCTAAGGCAATACACGACCTACTAGACTACGGCGACTGGTAAGTTAAAATAAGTTGCCATATTGTTCGTATTAAGTGTATAATAATCTCGACTATAAGCAAGAAATATTCGTGAATCCTTAAACGACACTAAAATTAAATACAATAAATTGGTTTTAAATTAACCCATTTCGCTGCGAGATTAAATTTTATTTTTTCTTTAAGAAGAAAAATACTTTTTTAGGGTAATTAGGACCTACTGATGTCAAAAATCAGCTCAAAAAATTTTTCCGACTTTTCGTTTTCGGATAAGCGCCAGCGTTCGAAATTTCGAACAGACAAGTTTACACATATGTGAAGGCACGCATGTGCATATTTTCTTTATGGTTTATAAAACGGTTACATATATTGGCAGTAATTCCTCACAATTATTTTTTTAATTTTATTTTGTTTATTATTTTTAAAAATTAATTTAAAAAGTGTCCAAAAATATGGGTTGAAGAAATTTGCCCCTAGCATCGGGGGGGAGGGGATATTTTACGGGGGGATTTATTTTTATTTTCCTCAAGTTGAGTCTTGATACCAAAACCCAATTTTTTTTTGAAATTTTACCTTTTTCATACATAAATATTATTTGAAAAAAGAAGATTTTTACTGTTCGAAAAATCGAACAGCGGAGCGAAAGGGGTTAAAAAAGCATGACCTAAACAAAAAAATGTCATACCTTTTGTTGTCGGCTTAAATAATTTTTTTTATAAACAAATCTTCAATTTGTTAGATTGTAAACAATCTATTAATGATACGAGGGGGGTATTTAAAACATTATTTACAAATCGTTTAATTAATAAAATTGTTTAGTTTAGAGTGATATTTTTTTTAATTAACTGATGTTTTCATACACATATTGTACAAGTACTACTAAAAGATTTCTAAGTGATATTTAAGAGATTAAATTTCCTTATTTCAACAATTTAATTATGTGTACAACTGTCTAGATATACAAAAAAAAAATTACGTATTTTTATGAGAAGCAATATAACTTAAGATAGACACCGAAAATAAAAGTAACATGTGACCCCCATTAATAATATTAAAAATTTTAATCAAAAACAGACAGTTGGCATTAATTGAGAAGATATTGCTTGAATATTTTGTAGTCTTTCTTTGATAAGAAACTTTAAACAGCTGGTACCCTGTTAAAGAAGATTTTATAATAGACTCTTAAGAATTTCTCACAAATGCTGACTAATTGTCTTCCTTTGTAGTATTTGGAGAGGTAGTTTACGCTATTTGGGCAAAACGGTACTTGGAAGGAAATCGTACGAACCCTGCTTGAAGGGTAAAGTTCCACTGAGGCCATTGTGATACAAAAAATCAACATTTGACCCGGGTCGACCCAAGTCATACGTTGTAGTTTGATTTTTTTCAAGTGACAGCAAAGTTGCATTTCTTGTTTGCTTTATTCCATTCGATACTTTCCCGTTAATGCAACATACAGCGGTGACCTTATAATTAGAAACGATGTTTCTGGAACAGAGTTCTCTGGATTGACGAATCTAAGTTTAATTTGTCCCAATTTGATGGAAAAAACGTGTGTAAGACGTCCTCCAAACAAAGGCTTTGATCCCAGGTACACAGTGAAAACTGTAAAACAAATTAACAAACATACATGTTGCTAAGTCGTTTCTAATTATAAGGCCACCACTGTATAATAGTGCGAAAATTTTAACGTATGTCGTATACTTCGATGGCTATCAGCTGATTTGGTTTTCTATTTCTTCTTTAGATTTGTTTACTTTGTGGAGGCAAGGCTATCAGCTGAAAAAGTCGAAGTACAACGTATGATGGACTCTGTAAGACTTGGCCTAAGATGAGAAGTAAAGAATTTTTGTCTATTCATTCCAATTGTCAGACACTGACACATAAAGCTAAAGTCTATATTTTCCTCCTCTTCTATAGTCTAAAGCTTCTGCAGAGGTCATTTGAGGGAAGGCCAAGTCTGCCCTGCCATCCATGTCTTTCAATAGTACAGTAGGCTGGAAGAACCGTAATAGAGCGATGGAAAAAAGAAGAAAATCAATTATTTTATTGTCCATATCTGCAGAGCCTAGCAATTTTGGATGTACACTCATGGTACCAAAACCAAGTTGAGGCTTCCTATAAAACGACCGGAGAGTTACTATTGAATGACTCAAAATTTCCCTGGCATATCCTCGGCATTCGACTTCGAACGAGTAAATCCAAAAATTGTCTGGGGGAATTGCATCACCCAACAAGCATTGCGAGGCCGGACCGGAAAGTTACTTTTTACTGCCCCAAAATTTCCCTGGCACATCCCCGACATTCGACTTCGAACGAGTAAATCAAAGAATTGGCTGGGGAAATTCCATCACTTAACAAGCATTGCGCCGCCTTCAATATGGCCTATACGACAACCTATACGCAAGTCTAACGTCTGGATCGTCAAACCAGAATTCTCAGTTTGAATACTAAAGCTCCTATCGAGAAAATTATAAGGAACCATGTAATGAAATGAATGAATGTTGCAAGTACTGCAGCTATCTCTAGTCGAGGTTGGTCTAGTTGTAGCTGTTAAATGCATTGAGTCTTACTGCTAAAGGCTTAGCACTCAGCAATAGACGGGAGATGGTAGCTAATTAAGTATATCAAATTACGCCTTAGTTAGAGTTATACAAAATGCCCTGGTGATTAAGTCAGCTGATTGCCAGACAGAGAGAGGGGCCGCTGAGGTTTGCACTCTCGAGTTCTTGTCTATTCGTATCAAAACTTATTCTAGAGAAATCTAACTCAGAAAATATAGTTTTTATTTTTGCACGCATTAGAGGAAAAGGTATAGTACCTACCCCCCCCCCCCCCCCCCCCCCATAATTATCACTTTCAATTGGCAAATTTTCGATATTTTAGAAAAAATTACATTTTCATTGTTATAAATATTAAATGCTAATTAATACAACTAATAAATCTAGGAGACAACAAAAATAAATCAATTTTATAATGATAAATTATAAATATTTTTAAAAAAATCTTTAATTTATGGTATATAATCAGACTGATAGTATGTGATACCATAGGTCGTGAGGCAGAAAAAGTAGTTCCCCCCATAAAGGAAATTTAAAATTATTAAACAATAGAAATACACGCTTTTTTACATTATCTTGTGAAATATTTGAAGTAAGTTTTATAAAATTATATTTAATTTTAAAATATATTAGGATATATTACAGTTTGAAGCGTGTGCCATGGTCATAATCATCGGATTTTTTTTTTAATGGGTCAGTTTTAGATAACTTTATAACTAAAACAATGGATATATCGTCCCAGCGGAAATCATCTAAGTATTCAATGAAGAATCGTGACAATTTTTACTTCTGTGCAAGAGTGTTAAGGAACTCGGAACAGATGATCTATTGTACTGCCCCTAATCTGTATGAATCTACGACGTTGTCGTTACCGATACCATACAACAAAAGCATCATAATAATACGACAAGATTGAATCGGGTTTCTACAAAAAGACACAAGAGAACCTACAAAGGCTCATTTCAACCAGGCATGATATTTACCATTTTAGGCGTAGTAATGTGTTAATTTGTTGTACAAAAGTACAGGCTTTAGTAGGGTGGTATATTTATTAAAATTATTTAAAAATTTTTTAATAAGAATTTCTAGAAATATCTCGGAACAAAAGCCAAATTTTGGTGTTAAAATAAAAATGAAATTTAGGCGAGCATATTTCCTACTCAATAGGGTCAAATCTCAGGCGGTCCCAGTGTAATAAAAAATTTTATCTTTAAATTATTCCAAGGAATTAATATTTAGGAGGGTCATAACAGCTAGGTTACGACTTTGTACTCCTAGCATAAAAGTTAATGTTGTTAAATATTTTTAAAACTAAAATTATCTTTAAGTTAAACTGAACTGAACTGTTAAAATAAAAGCGAAGAATTTATAGAACAGTTTGTTAAGAAATTCTGGGCAAGCCTTTACAAAATCAGAGGGTAATTTATCCCCTATCTATTAAATATGTTTTCTTTTAAGATAAGTGTAGTTTTTAGCCAAGCCGTGGCAATAGAATTTCCTAGAATTTGAAATTATTTGAAATAGAATTTCAATAGCTATCTAGGAAAGGGCAAAACTTGAAGGCGCGTCCAACTATTGTAATAAAATTATCTTGTTTCGCCTATAGTTTTTATATATTTCTAGTGAAAAGGGTAAAGTTTAGGGCGGGTCAAACTATTTTATTACAACAAAAACGATTTTTTTCAGATTTTGTTAAAGTTCTTAGGCAGGTCTTAGTGATCCGGGCTTCAAGGTGTATATCTATTAGTTTTTTTTGTGGGACTATGCCGAAGTCCATGTCTACGCAGATAATGCGTTAGTATTGAAGCATTTTAATACCAAAATTCGTCAAATTGCTGTTAAGGTACCGTCCATCTAATTACTCTCGAAATTTCTTTTTACAAACATTTGTAAATACACTTACATATGTAATTATTTTAACTAATTGGCAACACTTGTAAAGTCTATTTTAATAGGAAAGTTTAATGGCCAAGCGACGTTTTTACTTTTTGCCTCATTTTTTTTATTGTCTAAGCAAGAAAAAATAAAAATAATTGTGTTTAAATCATAATTTATTTGAAAAGAAAAGTAAAAAAAAAAACTACAAAAAAATTCAATAATTAAAATGCAAAGCACAAATTAGTTACGTTCTTATTGCTAATCTTGTTTAGTTTTAGTTTTTTTTCTTTCTTTTTTTCTTTTAAGCCGTAAATTTTTGTGAGGGAGAGAATATTACACTTATTTTTGTTTATTTACATTTTTTAAATATTTAAATAAAAATTTAAGTTTAACATGAAGTTGAAAATAATAGTGGCAAAAACAATTGAAAATTATTAAAATTTTTAAACATTATGTAATTAAGCATGTTTTTATTTGTAAATATGTAAACTAAACTGGAATTTGAATACACAATCCAGAAAAAAAAAGTCCTGAACTAAGTTATCAACCCTAAAAGTGTATCCTAGCTTTAGGACCAACTCTATTCCATGGGTCCGTGAATTGGTGATTGGTTTGTGAGAAAAGGCATCATAAAAACGAGTTTGAGTGTGTTATGAGTATAGTGGCGAGCATAATGATAGGTACTCTTAGAACTACTAAGGCACTGTTCACTATTATTTACTTACAAGACATGTTGGCGAAACACATGTGTGGAAACGCAGTGTGGGGCTGAAGCGCTATAGTTATGCCAAAATCTTGACTATATTTGACCGGAAAATATCAATCCTGGTTTTACAACAAAGACAACGGATATATGCTATTATGTTAAGAGTTTATATCTCCTAGAGAACGTCAAATTTCACTGATGGGATCTAGATCACGTAACTAAGTCCCATGCAGAATCTATTCAGAATAACTAAGATTGTCCGCGCTTGGAGACCGCAAATAAATCAAAGCGCTTTGTGTAAAAGCTGTAACGACGAAGAAAAAGAGGAGTCCACAGAATATTTTCTGTCATTGTCAGGCACTTGGGAACTTAAAAATTCTTGTGCATCCAGAAATTATTGACATGTGTCTTACCAGAGGAATTTGAAGCAGTAGTGGCTTGATTTTGTAGTGATTTTCCATAGATACGTCAATAGAAATTCTGTTTGTTAGATCAAAGGGTTTTGTTACAGGGTTTAGCAATTAGACAATCGTATTCTACGAACTTATAGACATTTTAAACAATTGACTTTAAAGGATTTGGTGGTGCATCATTGACAGCAAGATTCATGATTCCGAATCGAAAATGTCGAGTAATGGGCGGTTGAAGTATCTGCTTTTACTATTGGTGATTCCAGAAATAAAAATAACACAAAATTGTTAAGAAATTAGCTTTTTTTTAGTAAATACCAATGGCACTTATTTGCCGTATACGGATTGGAAAATTGAATCATGAATTTTTAAAAACCAATATCGATCGTAAATGCATTTGACAATATCTACTTGAACACTGAAAAAAATCCAGAATGTAGGTCTAAAGCTACTGTCACATTAAGCAAATTTTTTATAAGGAATATGTAGACAAAACTCACAAATAATTTTAAAAACAAAAATTGGTTTAAATTTAGAAGAATTGGAAATACTATTCTCTTATTAAATGCAGTAAATATTTAACAAAATAGGGAGCTATCTTTTAGCGCCAATTTTTTGCTTAATGTGACCATAGCTTTAGCGATAAAACTTGCCAGATTTTTACTTAAAGTGATCATGGCTTTGGCGACAAAATATCTAAAATACATATGTACATATGTATAATAATAAATGATTTTAAAGATATTAGATAAAGAAAAAAATTAATAAAAATCTTTCAACGTTTAATATAAAAAAAATCGAAAAAAAATATTAGTAAGCCTGAAAACACATGCTCGAAATTGAAAACATTTTTTTTTTATTATTTTGTTGTAATATTCTTTCTTTCGTAATAATTTTCTATGAAATTTTTTCGTTAATAAACACACTTTTTTACAAATAAAATTTTCCAGTTTATACACGATTTTTAACGTTGGCCTTAAAAAATTTATTTATTTTTTTATTTACTAATTTCTTTATTAATTATTAAAATTAGCACATGTTGCTTGGAAAAAAACGTTTTTTTTCAAATATTTTAACGCAAGGTTTTCAACATTAAAATACCTTAACAAATGCAAAGATCCTTTAAAATAATTTTTTTTTATGTATATTTAAATTTTTTATAATAAAATTCACTGTTTTATAATTTGTTTAATAATTTTTATTCCTTTTTTTAATAAATAATTTTTTAATTTAATTTTAATTCTTTTTTTTAAATTTCCATATTTTTTTAATTAAAGAAAGAAACACAAATGTTTTAATATATAAAAACATATTTCAAAATACCGTTATTTAATTTTAATTGTTTATTCCCGTTCGTTTTTCTGATTTTTCTTTTACTATAAAAATTTATTTTTCGTTTAAATTTTTTTTTTAAAAATGTACGATCGTTATGAAGTATATCATCTGACTGGCGTTTAACGGCTAAATTCTACGAACATTAAATAAATTTCACATTTTTTTCTTTTTATTTTATTTTTTTCGTTAAATATAAAGAATTGTTGTTGTTTTTATTTAAAGAAAAAAAAAGTAGTAGTGAGTAGTAATACCTTGTAGTAGTAATAGTATTAGTAGTACTACTAGAAACTGTCAGTTAAATTGTGTTGTGATTTGTTTGTTTTTATTTATTTTCTGTTTGTTGCTGTGTTGTTGTTATTGTTTAAATTTTACACTCAATATACGCGTAAATCAACAATAACAACAAACACACATAATAAATAAATATACTGTCTGTTTTAACATGCTCGTGTTTAATTTTATTATTGTGTTGTTTCCTCTTCTTCATTAAACAAAGAAGGAGAAGCCCACACACATACATTTTTAAATAAGCAAATAAGTATTTAGCTTTAGTTTAAGCTACTCATCATTTCTGCACACGAAATTTCTCTCTGTGCATTAGTATTGTGTCGTATGGTCGATCATACTCTAATTTTGTAAACACTCGCAATCATAAGAGAGTACATATTTTTGTTCCTCTAGGTACTCGTACACACACATACATAAATAAAATCGTATTGAGTTGAATGTTTTGTTGTTGGAGCAATAGAAATACAATAGTAAATAGTATAACGGTATTTGTTTGTTGACATTTTCTAAGCTTTCTTTTAAATGTAGTGGTTGCACCCTGTAACAATGAAATTCATGCGATGAACTCGAGAAACACAAAGCAAAGGTGGCCAGGAGGTAAATTCTATACACTTGTCTTCAAGCCCTAAAGGCAAGGTAGCGCCTTCCTCCTCGCATACTCATTTTTACGAATTTCCATATGGCCTGAGATCCAGCAGAGAGTAGACCTACATATTTCCCTTTGCCTGGCTGTCAAATAGTGTTGCTATATCCTGTCCAACGTGAATTCAGCAAACCTTTCGAAACCGTAGAAATTGATTTGGAAAATGCCTGGCAATGTTTCACATTGGGATTGAACACATCCTCTCCCGTTCTACTATCTGTCATCCATTTGCCATGGAATGGTTCCAAAACGATTGTATTGCCTTCAAATTGTTACAAACCCTCTTATTTCGTTGCGATAAAGTTTACTGGTACTGTCAGACATGAGTTGAGGATAAATCTCGTATCAAACTTGTATCTTTAGGTCTGGTTCGCACAACCGTAAAGGCTTAAATCCAACCAAGCTTCCAGTACCGCTGTTAGACAGGCACTTATTTTCCCGGTTGCCAGCGTCTGTATCTTAACCAATTCCATCTGAGCTGATTTTAATTCAACCTAGCGGTCGAAAAGATCTATTCTTCTACCCAGGAAGCCTGATCCTGATATTGAGCCTAAGAGGCCCGTGAGTACAGATCTCAAGAGAGTTGTCCACTCTGGCAATCGTTCTGCCTAGTTTCCAGGTACAGTACGGCTCACACTCTTGTACCTTTCACACAACGAGAGGGAATTCAAACTCTCTAATTAAAAGCTTATCTTCTAATCCGCTTCTTCTTTCGAATTCCAAAAATTCATATTTCTTATCATCTGGTTACCCTAATTTACAATTGTTTACAAGATAGTTTAATAGATATTTTACACTTCCATAACGATTTACAATGACATTACAATAGATTTTATCACTTCATTCTTTATCTACAAATTATTACAAACTCTTAAACGCCTTTGTACTCATAATTCCTCATCTAAACTACTTGAGTAGTTTGAGGCGATAAGTGATTTTGCTTACAATTGACAACAACAAATGGGAAATGAAGAAGAATTTTATTTGATTAAAACTAAACTAGTCTTATAAGATGATAGAGAGACACAAAGAATAATTTTTAGAAAAAGAAAAATTCTGCTCACACATATCTGTATGGAACACAGTATATACGCTACAGTATTAGGCGATTTATAATTGGTTAATCAAGCAAAAGGTAGGATAGGTTTATAAATATAATGGGTATCATACTATGTTGTCTAAGTTAATTACGTTAGCAATAAATGGTCTCCAAGTGAACTCGCTAAGCAACAGAAAAATACCATCACGGTTTTCGAATTTATAAAGTAAAGCGCTTCAACCCGTTCTGAATAATCAGCATAGTAAGATCTTAAACCATGTCTAACAAGGGAGGAGATTACATCCATAACAGATATTATGAAAGGACTAGTAGCAAAGGATATGGGAACAATACGATTAGTTGAGTGCTATATCCGTCCATGGTGATTTGTTGAAACAGACTCAAAAAATGACAACTAATTTGACAGATGTAGCTTCAATAATATGACCGTTATCAATTTTCAAAGTTCGGAAGTCACTGTTGGAAGACCCGATACTTTAAAATTTATTATTTGCATTGTAGCAAACAAACACAAGTAGTCTCCCTAAATTTCTTATCTCTGCTTTGGATGCTAAATTTACAATTGCTATCAAATCTTTGCTTTTTCTAAAATTACACTCCCTTCGTAATCTGTTTTTCATTACGTCGTTCATATTCACCAAATGTTTGTTTTAGTGTCTGAGATTTGACCCTCAGCATTTCACATACGCCGCCGAATGTTAATCACTTTGATTTGCTGTTAGAAGCGTTTAGCTTTTTTTCACATCTTTTTTACTCTCCCATCCTATACACCTACACTTTTTCCTCTTGCGGCTCTATGTCCCGTTCAACTAGTTTTTGAAAACATAATTGAGCGTTGCCATCATATTTTTGTATATGGAGCATGAGTTATTTCCCTCCGTATGTGTTAAATGGCAAAACAATTGAAAAGATCTGAAAGGGGGCAATTGTTTACGAGTAGCCGCTCTAAAACGAAGTGATGCAAAGAAAGGTGCTAATGAATAAATTATGTGAAGAGAATATGGATTAAATTGAGGGAGATGCTCTTTTAGAAAATGCCTTCTCTTTCGACATTTTTAAATAAAGTATGACGGGAGTGAAGATTTTTAATTTAATTTTTCATCTTGCAGAGTAACTTCGCATCTTGTATCGTTATTAGTCTGTATTTCATACAACTCAACAATAGGCTTAAGAAACATATGGAGAAAGGAATAACATTTACGGCCCTTCTTTCCAGACCGAGCTACTGAGTTATCCTGCGGGATCATTAAATTGCTGTACGCTATTCGACAAAAATAATTTTTTTTTATAATATGTAACATTCAGGGAATGGCTCCTACTTCGGCAGTGCTTTCTGTTGTTGTTGTCGTTAAGAAAATAATTTGTGGAAAAGAAGAAAGAAAGAGTTGGGCTTAGGGACGTTCGATTTTAATTTATTCACAGTGCAAGTGCCATAGTAATAGTGACGAACTCGATTGGTGAGGTGTATATTAATTCCAATACTCCAATTTGCTACCCCTACGGACTCAGATTGAGCAAAAACGCTGAGATCGGTGGAATGGTAGATCAGCGTGCTACCCACGTAGCTGGGAACCTTTGGTAATATATCGACGTGGTGTTCGCTGCTAGGACATGGTGTCTCCGCTTATTGCGAGAGGCTGAAGAGGATGAGGGTGGGAGGCGTTAGAGCATCTATTCACCATATGGAACACCATGAGAAAGAGTTTCTTTGTGCTTTTAAACGAATAGTGCAACTAAAGATCGAATTTTCTCTGAACTTATTTTCTCTTAAGGTTTTTCAGAAGACGTTTCTGGTCATTCACAACGCCGTAGATATTCTGATTGGATACTAGAACAACCGGTTTCCTAAACTAATTATTGGTATATGGTTTCAATAACTCGATGCCATGAGCCACACAACACATCAGCTTTATTGCGAGATAAGATCATGCGATTTGATGCTGTTCCAATTTTTGGTGGGACTACATCAGAAACTGTTCCTAAGCATGTAATTCCCTAAGTTTGGATCATTTGAAAAACAGCAGTTGTTAAGTTATCGCTGAAAAATGAAAGCTATGATCGAAAAGTACTTTAAAAGGATCGACTTTAAAACCATTGAAATCGTACTTAAAAAGCAGGGCTTTAATTGGATTCCTGGTTGGTCATTATTTTCTGAGGACAAGAACTGATTTGCAATATCTCTGTTTTTAAGTCGCCGTAGTCTAGTAGGTAGTGTGTTGAGTTATTAGACGAGTGACCGTGGTTCAAGCCACACTCAGACATCTAGAAGAAAACATACATACATAATTGGAACGACAGATTTTTAAGAAACTTTTCATGGCAATTTATTTACTCTCAGAGTTTTTGCCAGAAACGAAATCATATTTCGTTTTGATGTCTGGCCTGGGGTTAGAACCGTGGCCTTACGTCTAATAAACCAACACACTGCCTACTAGACTATGGCGACTTTACATTTACAATCGTTTAATCAGGACTAGAACCAAGATTCTCATACTACACATGTTGTGAGCATTATTTTTATTCATGAGTGGCGGTACCTTCACTTTAATATCGTATTCCGAAACAGATTTTTGAAAAGTTATCTCATGGCAATTTTATTTCACCAGAAGACTCCTAAAGGGAAGTCGTCGGAGAGGCAGGGTGTCTAATAGAACCCAATTGGTGGATTGTTGGATTCCGGAAGGTTTCAAGTTGACACCTCCACCCACCCTCCAAACATAATTTCGTTTAGTTATTCTTAAATTGTAATGAACTAAATGAGAATTACTTTTTTGCTTTCTGTTTTTTTTTTGTACGAACGACAATATAATTAAGTACACAAACGATTGTAGCTGACAAACCTCTCGCCACATACTTGGTGTGTGTAAAGATAAATACGACAAGACCAACAATGTTAATATTAACAGAACAATGTTATGTAAACAAAAATAAACTCTGCTGTGTGTAATTCAAAGCAATGCTGTCACCGACGAAATATTTTTCATTTTTCGTTTTGTTCGAGATGTCTGACGACCTGGTATTTGCAGCGTGACCTTACGTCTAATAAATCAACACACTACCACCCAACTAGACTATGTCAACTTTAGTTGTTATCACCCTAACGACTAAGGCGCAAATTGCGTCTGTGAACTGTGGTCAAATCATGTAATTTTTTCAGGTCGTAAAGTTCGCAGCTATATAAACATATATTGCCTGTGCTATCGTCAGTAGTGCACGATCTACCACTGTTTGAGGTGAGCTAAAGGGAACACCCATCGTGATATGAATGTCCATGGTGGGAATTTAGTACCTGTCTGCAACTAGGTTTATCTCATGGCCTGTTTCACTCTTCACCCAGACAAGACTAACAGTACTATCTGTCGTCATATCATGCAAAGATCTTTGGCATTATGTTGAGTTCAGAAGAGATGTTGAGTAAACATTATCCAAGACTGTTAGGGGTGGGGAGTTCCAAGCTATCAGTAAAAATCCTTATATCTCTTATACTGTGTGCAACCCTAGGTAGTCTGAAGAAAACGTAATATGAAAATATGCCAGCAGTCTATGTGGCACAAACTCTGCGATTAAATCAAATTGCCATGAAAAGCTCCTCTTTTGCGGTCGAGGTGAAAATGTAGGTGACGTCAGTCATGGATAAAATTAGCAGACACAATATGAGTGATGTGGAAGTCGCCGTAGTCTAGTAGGTAGTGTGTTGGCTTATTGGACGTAAAGCCGGGGTTTGAGCCCCAGGCCAGATATCAAGACAAAATACAAAAAGTATTTTTTCGGCGACTTCCTCTCAGCAGATTTCTGGCAAAAACTCTGCGAGTAAATAAAATTGCCATGAAAAAATTTCTCAAAAATCTGTCGTTTGGAGTCGACTTTAAACTGCAGGTCCCACCACTCATGTATAAAATTAACACACACAACATAAGCGGTGTGAGAAACTAGGACGTTGTACAATGGGTCAATTCGACCACCGGGTACTGTACTTGTCTTAATTGACAAGTACACGTCCTCTAACCTAACCTATGAGTGATATGAGAAGATAGATTGTAATGACCAATTAAGTTAGTCCACATATTGTAATGAAATAAAAGTTTCATGGAAATCCTACCCTAGCCTAGAATTTTTATTCAACATCAGTTTTGAAACTGAAAAAATTTTTTTTTCGAGTTAAGTATCCAAAATATTTGGTTCTAGAAGTTTTTCTTAAAATTTTCCTTTACTGGAAATTTCTTAAACATTTTTATTACGGCGTATACAATTTGTTTTTATTGAAAAATAAAGAAAAAAGATTAAAAATTCAAATCAATTTTCCTCTAAAAAAAAAAACAAAATAAATCGCTTGTTGATAACCTCTTGTCAATTTATGTCAATAAAGGCCAATTTTATGGTTTATAGGTAAAATTTATCGACTGCTTATTTAATGATAAAACTTTATAATTAATTACAATATAATGATTAATAATTTTTCCAGAGAAAAATATTTGTTTAAATTATTAAATAAATAATAAATTATGAAAAGACAAAATAACTTATTTCGTCTAGCAAAAATGATTAGACGACAGTTTCAAAATGCTACAGAAAAAACAAATGAAGAAGTTAAAGAAAAGCGCTACTCAAATTTATATACAACATTACAATGTATTTTTATAAATTACGCTTTACGTCATAACGTCACGTAGTGTTCTAATTAAGACGTGACAATGTCTATATATTTGGTTTTCTTTTTAAGCAAAACTATACAATATTTCCCCTTAAATCGATTGGCCTAAATCTGTTTTTACAATATTACATATGCTTTGCCATCAATATTAAAAAAAAGAGAGAAACAATAATTAATTTATTAAACAGCCAAGTATAATCATACTGAAGATCTGTTTTAATAATAATATCCCCCCCCCTTCGCCGCTCAATTTTATTTAAACTTTACTTTTATAGTTTGTAAGAAACACAGCAGCTTTTAACACAGTTTTTAAACTGTTTTGTATATTGATTTTGTCTTTTATTATTCATTTAATGTTGATTATTGTGATTATTATTGTTGTTAATTTAACAATATTATGTTAATTAGGCCTGTAAATGTTGTTTAAATTGAATCATTCTAAAAAAAAAACAAAACAGTTTAAGGGAGTTTAAAATAAGTGACCGAAAATTGTCGTTGGCTTTTAGTTTAAGAAAATACGATTACGTACTACACAATACAAAAGTGACCAGGTGTGAGATGCTAATCCTTACAAATTCTAAATGCTTCGATCGTAAATGGTTTTAAATTTTAAAATATCATCTGCAATTTAATCTTTACATCGGAGTTTTGGCATTTCTCTTACGAGTCTGCCCTCATAATGAAAACATTTTTTCTTCGAACCATTTCCACTTATTATACACAACGTAGACAAACTATCGAACTACATCTAGAAAATACCCATGATTTATTCCATATTTGTGTTCAACTCCAACGCAAATTGGCTAAATACTCTACAAAGTTATTCTCGCTCTAAAACATAACAAACATCAGCTTCTCTAGGTTAGGTTAGGTTAGGTTAGAGGACATGTACTGGTCAATTAAGACAAGTACAGTACCCGGAGGTCGAATTGACCCATTGTACAACGTCCTAGTTTCTCACACCACTTATGTTGTGTGTGTTAATTTTATACATGAGTGGTGGGACCTACAGTTTAAAGTCGACTCCGGACGACAGATTTTTGAGAAACTTTTTCATGGCAATTTTATTTACTCTCAGAGTTTTTGGCGGAAATCTGCTGAGAGGAAGTCGCCGAAAAATACTTTTTGTATTTTGTCTTTGATGTCTGGCCTGGGGCTCGAACCCTGGCTATGCGTCTAATAAGCCAACGCACTACCTACTAGACAACGGCGACTTCTTAGTAGAGATATTTGCTATATTTGCGTCTCTAAGTAGAGATATCGTTCGATTTTCGTTCGAATGGAGGAGGATGCTCCGGCGAGACGGGTATTTGATGTGGGAATCTGCGGAAGTCGCGAAGAGGACGACCTTGCATCCGTTGGAAGCACCAAATCGAGGAAGCCCTGTCATAGATTGGTGTGATCAACTGGCGTAGGCACACACGAAGCAGAGGCGCCTGGAAGGATGTGTTGCGGCAGGCCGAAATCCGTTAAACGGGTTGTTATGGCCAATTAAGTAAGTAAGTAGAGATATTTTCTAGTTTGAAGGCTCTTGAGATCATGGCTGGCCTAGTCTCTTCATATGCAGAATCTTACGTGGTCTTGAAATTGATTGGGTCGGTCTGGTGTAAAATTGGTTCATAATTTTAAGAACTCCAAAAGACTTGGATTCGTCTCTGTTTGGTTCTGGGACATAGCGGTAAACCTAGAAACTAGATGGCATGTCTTTTTCTTATACTGGATTCATATTCCATGCGCGACTAGGCAGTTACTCCTAATGTTCCCATCTGCCACACTCTATTGACTTATCGGTTAGAAACAGAATCGTTTAGAGGATACAGCAGTATGTTGAGTGTTTTAAGCCTTTTGCATTCTATCTACGACGGTGGAATTGGCTTGATGCTGATTTGATTTCTTACGGGATTTTGCAAGATTAGGTTGCTTGCAAGGATTTGGGATGAATCCCAGCCGGACTATTTTAAAGTATGTTGTGATAAGATGGAGTCGGAGCCTGTAGGACATCTCCTCTGCAACTGCCTAGCCGTTCATATAAATTTTTATGGACAGAAGATAAAGCGTATTTCTAAACTAAAAAGTACAGACATTTGGGGGCATTTAAGAGTCTAGAGAAACCTTTTAGGCAATCAAATTGACCTCAGTGAAGACATAAAATACTAAGGACAATTTCCTTTATAACCTAACTTTATTAATTTCGAGCCGTGGTCTGAGATATAAAGTATCCGTGAATACAAGCTAAAAAATGGTAGAATAAGGGCGGGAATTAAAGGAACCAGATATGAAAAAAGTGATTACAATAGGTGTTCATACAAAAATTTGCCAGACAGGAACTTATGACATTGAAATATATGGCGAGGTAATGTCGCCGCAAGTGAATAAGAGATACCTGCAACCATATTTGAATCTTAAAGCCTATGGACACCACAAAATTGTTTGGGAACTTTAATGCTATTTGTTCACTCGTGTGATCACTACTAATGAGATGAATCCGAACCTATACCTGTGAAATTACAAAAAGCCAAAGTTCGTTACTTAGAAACTGAAGGGAGAGGAAATTTGCTAGTGACTGGTATAATTGTGTCGGTTAGAATCAGCAGATTTATTAACTCCTAACAGGGAAACCAAGCTAAGTAGAGCAGACTTCCGACTCTAAAGTGGCTCTTTACGAGCCCCTGCAGCCAAGGGGAATTGAACAAAACGGATCTCTTTGAACACAATGTCTGTAGATTTTATGACAGTGATTCTAAGATCTCAGATCACATTGATTGCGATTTTAATCACTCAGCAGATTAAGGACAACAGTCCAGTCGCACCGCAGCACCCCTCTTCGTTCACTGCTTAGTCAAGTGCAGCAAAAGCATATGTGTTCCATCTACTCTAACTGCTTGTATTTGCAGTTTTGTAAGGAAATTTAAGCAATATCTCTCTGAAGGCAGTATTTTAACATAGAAAACTCAGATGTTTTTGAGAGGAGCACTACGTTTGATGTAGTTAAGAAGGTTTATGGGGCATTTGCCTGTGTTACCCTCTGCTCTAACGCCTTGTATTTGCAGTTTTGTAAGGAAATTTAAACAAATTCTCTCTGATGGCAGTATTTTAGCATAGAAAACTTAAGTATTTTTGAGAGGAGCACTACATTTGGTATAGTTAAGAAGCTTTATAGGGCCTTTACCTGTGTACCCTCTACTCTAAATCCTTGTATTTGCATTTTTGTAAGGAAATTTAAACAAATTCTCTCTGATGGCAGGATTTTAGCATAGAAAACTTAGGTATTTTTGAGAGGAGCACTACATTTGGTATAGTTAAGAAGCTTTATAGGGCATTTACCTGTGTACCCTCTACTATAACTCCTTGTATTTGCAGTTTTGTAAGGAAATTTAAACAAATTCTCTCTGATGGCAGTATTTTAGCATAGAAAACTCAGATGTTTTTGAGAAGACCATTATATTTGGTGAAGTTAAGAAGCTTTATAGGGCATTTGCCTCTTTTTGAATTTGTAATGCTGGAACACTTGGTGATATTTTCATTTATCCATGGAAGTTGTGGTACAATAAACCGTTAGAGGTCTCAGATTGAAGTTCTGATTATCTAATTAATGGCAAGCAAACTGGTTTCATAGGTTCAAAAAAAAAAAGCTTACAATCTTTCATATAGTCAATATGGCCACCCTAATAACCCCATAAATCTTTATTTTCAAATCAAGACATTTACATGTGACTCAAATTTAAACATACAAAAAGTAATTGACAAATTTTTCCGCATTAAATTTGTTGTTTTTCTTGTTTGTTTTGTTTTGTTTTTTGGGGTGTGGGGACTACGGATACAAATTAGCGTTATAAAAACTGTATATAGCGCAACAAATGGATATTGGAACGAATATGAAAAAAAGTCAAGAATTCTGACTGTGAAAAGAAAACGGGGAAAAAAACAAAATCGACGCCCATTATAAATGTTTGTTTTGAATTATCTTATTATCTAGTTTAGATAAATAAGATAATTGTAATAAAACAATTAATGTTTCGGTTTAAAAAGGCTAGTTATGTCTACGTACATAAAAACGTACATGGGTATGCAATTTTATAAGCAAATGAAAATTTATTCATTAAAGGCGTCAAAAATTGCTGACGTTTTAAGTTAAAAGAAATCAAATAAAATAAAATAACATCAAGAAATATAATTCAAAAGTTTTGCATTTTTTTGTTTCTCATATAATATAGACTTTCTTAGTAACAATCGAAAGTACCTTTAGTCTTTTGGTGGTAGTTGAGCTTTACAATTATCCAAAAATTTACGTTCTTCAGCGGTTATTAAATGCTTTTCACACAAATTCAATTGCTCTACACTAAAGAGGAAGTAAATAAAATTAATTAGTGACACATTTTTTTTTTACACACAATGTATGTGTTTTTTTTATCAACTCACATCAATTGTTTGGCTTGCAATTGACTTAAATTTAAGTCTTCGATGAAAATGTTTAAATGCCTTAATGCCTCTAAACGATTGTGGCCTGTCTTTATGCGTTGAACACTTAACGCCTTTACCAATATTTGTAATACCATTAAGACCACATGAACATTTAGCAATGCAGGTGACTCTACTCGTATTACGTTATCAATTAAATGTTTATGTCGTCTTAGAATCGCCTTAACAAAATAACATAACAAAAGAAATTAAAATTAATAACAACAACTATTGATTGTCTATGTTCATTAGAAAATATTTACCATTATGGTATGACTTTTTAGAGCTGGTGTCTGTTTATAAAGATTGTAAATCATAACAGCAATTACGTTTTTATAAATTTGAAATCTATGATTGGCCAATGTTATGATTAGTGCCTCTAATTCTTTATTGAAAGAGTGTTTAAACTGGAAGAAAGAAAAAAAAAATAAAGAACTCAGGACACTTAGTAACACGGAAAAGTTGATTTGTAGGTGGCATAGTTTAGAAAGATACAGTCAAAGAAAAATATCTACATACACCGGTGTATGAAGACTTTTTTCCGCTAATTTTTATTTTTTTCCCAATAATTTCTATGTTGTCTTTTACATATTTGTTTTGTTCTTCAAACATTCTTGATTGTAAATGCCTTAAACAACTCTATAACATCTTTTTCAATTTGATAAAAATCACCGGGAAAAGTCTATATAGAGCGGTGTATGTAGACTTTTTTCCTTGACTGTATATGCCATCCTTTAATAGTTATAGCTCCTAACCTATACGAGGCTGTAAGTAATTCTAAACTAAAACTCAACAACTCTTTTAGAGCTCTTTCAAAGTCAACACAGAACATGTTGTATTATTTCTTCTCCATCGGACATACACACAGTTATTAAAGTATACATACGGTTAACAAATTTCAGAAATTTTTTAACCAATTCGTTTTCGTTGAAAATCTTTATAGTTTCCTCGATTTTAAGACGGTCTTTTGCATTGGTTAAAAAATTTCTGAAATTGAACTAAATTGTGACCCTGCACACGCCCACAAAAGTATACATCCGATTAACAAATTTCACAAATTTCTGAACCAATGCAAAAGACCGTCTTAAAATCGAAGAAAGATGTCAGACAATTATAAAGATTTTCAACGAAAACGGATTGGTTAAAAAATTTCTGAAATTTGTTAACCGTATGTATACTCTTGTGGCTGAGTGCAGATCTGATCATATAGTGATTTAAGTTAATTTGCTGTAGTTAAGCTATTTCATTGTCTTTTAGTGAAGTTCATAAGAAGATCTGTTTGCCTCTTCCAATCGTCAATGAGATTCGAAAGTCCTGTCATTGTTACTACTACCAGAAACGCATACCTCTTGTGCCACAAGATGGTGGCAACTTGTAAGGATGAGATAAAAGGTGAATTGAATCTTAACCCTTTTTAACTTTTAAGGGATCTGATGTTAATTGAGGTTGACGGAAACACAGCAACTATTTGCTTATGGCATCGCTTTAATTATCTTATGGGACCTCAGATCTGCTCGAATAGAGGTGGCAGCACTGATTGAGACAGCGACAAGAAAAAGAATAATCATGCTACTCGGGCAAGAGAATCGAATTTAATGGACGGATCTGTAAAACATCCAGTAGAACACAACGCCAGCCAATTAAGTTCTGGGTTAAACAGATATTAGATGTGTCATGACGAAAAAGAGAAGATTATAGAATGTTATAGGCTGCTTTAGACTAGACTGGATCGATCTAGGGCGGATTCAGAATCTCTGACAGTGAACTTCTTTCTGTGAAAGCAATAAAGAATAGAAACAGCAAGAGAGAAAACAATTAAATAATGAGGATAATACCTAATAGAGAGGAAAGACTGAGAAAAGAAAGACGTGAAGAAGTAAAATCATTTCACTAAATATTCAATATCCTACCAATAGAGAAACTTCGGTCTAGTGTTCTCATTCTGCGCCTTTGAATATCAGGATAGACGACACATAATGGATTGGATAGTTTAATTGTTCAGAAAATTGGGATTTCTGTTTGAGGGCCTTGCCAGAAAACTTGTCAATGCTTTCATAGACTCCCTAGATCAATAACCATTCTGCTTTAGAACACTCCGACTTGGGTCATAGTAACTTGGAAATTATGCAATTATGTATATCTGCTGGCTTTGGTCGATAAGCTCGAAAAAGTATACGAGACTATACAGATCCCTCCAGCAGCTCCATTCAACTTGGACCTCTCTTGTTAGTTCATCTGCGATTCCCAACACCACATTCATCCAGTTTATAATATACTTGTCCAGGAGAATTGTAAGGGCCTCCTTAGGACAAACAGACATAATGTTCAGTCTGTACTTTTGAGGAAGCCTGCCTAGTACATACAAAATGTCAGCCATATCGCTGTTTGAGTCTTATCTAGACCAGCTACGCTGTATTCATAATCGCAAACTCATCAACCTAGAAGATCCTGCGCTTATCAAAAATATCTAGGCACCATCCCCAAAGTAAATTCCCGCGACGTTGCCGGCTTTTACTTTTAAACTATTATCCCTGAAAATAGCATAACCGTCTAGAAACCTACTACTACAAGAAAGAGCAATTCCTTTTAAAGAAAAATTCCCTACTTAGGCAAATAGAATACATTTTCAGCACAATAAACTGTAATAATTATACAAAAAGTAAGGGAAATATCTTAAAACAAAATTGAGAATTCAATTATTTGTATGGTAAAGTAAAGCTAGTTGTAACATATTTTCAAACAAATAATGCGTAAACATTTTGATACGTTATAAGTAACAATTAAATAAAAATGGAAAAACTTACCATGCCATAATAGATGCATAATTTCCAAACACAATTCGTATTTATTTCTAGCCTCTGGTATTTATGCATTTCTGCGAATTGGCGAAGCATTAAACGTTGATACACCAGAGACTGTACAGGATGAATTTGATGTAATTCCCAGTCTTGTTGGCGTCTAAGGGTTTTATTTTTAAAATTTATAACAATTAAGACTTGTATTAGCTGATAATAGTCATCCGTTTCTAGTTTCAAAGGCAAATGACAACATAAGTTTAAAAGACAGCAGAAATACTATGGAAAAAATTAAAAGAAGTTTTGTTATTACATTTGAAATTTAAAAACAAATACATACATACTACCTACCGTCTTTACATGGACCACAGTTGATTTAAGTAAATTATCCATATTCTTAATACACGACCACAAATAATTGAAAAGCTGCTGGACTTGTAAGGTAAATGTAGTATTTTCCATAAGCCCAACACTTTGGCTTCTTATGACTTTCAATAGCAAAGAAATAACCATTTCCAATGCATATAAATCGATTAAAGATTTTTGTTGTAAGATTACAGACTTAATTTCTTGATTGTAGACGAAAAAGTGTAATAAATCGCTGATAACTTCTAAAAAATTATTATCCAGCAGCTCATATTTGGTTTTCAATATAATATTTAAACGTTTCAATACGTTATTGTAATGCAATAGATTGTGCTGTGTTATAAGCTGTAGAAAAATATTTGAATTTTTTTTAAATACTCTTCTGCATGCTATCCATTACATACCTCCGTTTGCTGTTGTTCTCTTGTCTTCAAATCTCTTATCATCTCACGATATTTACTTAATAAATGATCGCTCAAGATTTCTAAATGCTGCCATTCACGATTAAAACTTAAACATTTATGGAGTGCTTGAAATAAGTTCATCAGCAAAGGATATTCCAAATTATTATCAACGTATGTAAATACACCCACAGCATAGTGTATAAAATTATCCAAGGTCTAGTAAGAAAAATAAGTATGAATGAATAAAAATTTCTTTCTTTTAATTGCTTTAAAAACTTGCCTGTTTCTTGAGTTCCTCTAAGGGTATATGCGAATAAGCCAGCAATAGAATGCGTTCACATTTTTGACATTGTAGATTTTCAAAGATTTCCGGTAGAATTTGTAATAAATGCTCCAGTTCCGGTAGGTTAGAGGAAGCTGTGGAAAACAAGAGATAAGTACTTAAAGACTAGGAATTAAAATTAGTAGATTAGTTATGATGGGTGGTTTCCCTACTTAGATGTTATGGGAAGTTATTAAGTCACTGAACAAAAAAACCTTAGTCAAATTTAAGTTCTTAGATCTGATTATAGACTACTAATCTGATAATAGTTAGCTGAGCAGCCATGTTATCTTCACAGAATGTGTGAAGATAAGAGGCAAGCACCACCGTCACATATAAGCTTCCTAATAGGTGGAGTATATTCGAGTGTGAGGCAGTTTCTTTTAAGGCCACTATGGGTCACTATCTCAGCTCGAGGGTGATTGCTTCTGCCAGAATCGCCTCATAATGCTTCAGGTTCAATGTAGTATAGGACAGCTTTATACGCCGAGCACTTTTACATGGAGCAGACCGATTTTGCAGATAAAAAGCGGTAGAGGGCGCGAAGAAATGTATAAATCGAGCAGAATGGTCTGTAAAACCTCCTATGGTAGTACATCTTCATCAAACAACGTCATTGCAAAATTTGGGTGATTGTAATATGGCCCGGATAGAGCCGTTCTAAAATGGAATGGGTCTTGAACATTTGTAGGGAGTCCCTTAGGACTTTAAAAGGGCTCCTGGCAGCCGTTCTAAAATGGAATGGGTCTTGAACATTTGTAGAGAGTCCCTTAGGACTTTAAAAGTGCTCCTGGTCGGGCATTGTGCTCTATGGACAAAGACTAATTTGAGGTGTCCGAGGTATCTCCGTTCTTTAAGTTGCTGTAGTCCAGTAGATAATGGGTTGGATTTTCGACGAAAGCCCCTGGTTCAAATCCCAGCTCAAACATCTCGAACTAAACGAAATGTGAAAAAAATATGCCTTTCGACGACTTTCTTTCAGTAGCTCATAGTCGAAGTTAAACTAGATCCCGCCTGTTATGGATAAAATTGACACACTCAACAGGGGTGTTGTGAGAAACTAGGTTGTAGTCCTGATTAAAGGATTTTAATGACAAGTACAGTAAGTATCTTTGTTTTCTACAGACTATACGGTTATAAAGGGGAGCAGAGAACTCATCTTGTGACTCTGAAATGGAATTCAGGTGCATGTAACCTGGGTTACTCCTTCAGGGCTTTCTTAAAATACTTTTATTATAACTAATGACTGTCAGTGTTACTGACGGACGGGACCTAGCATTACTATTTGACAGTTAAGCTGCATACCCAAACAGGTAGCTCCTTTAAAGTTGCCACAAGATTATTATTTGACTGTCCGAGCGAGATGAATGAGTTCGACAGGGGAAATAGAGTCACAGGTCAAGTGGATGGACAGATAAGCGTGCCAGAAGCGAAGCGTGTGATGCTCAGTGCCTTAAAGCCAGTTTTAAGATAATTTATAAAGCGTTTCTAGCTTTGCGCAATCTGTCGTCATATACAAGTAATGAATAGTAATTAATAAGACCAAAAGGAGTAGGTAGTATTTTTGAATTTACTATAGATGATCTGGTCTGCACTGTAGATATACCTCAGCCCAAAAGTTTATTTTTCTTGTGCAGCGCTTTGATGTAAAAACTCATTGGAAAGTGAGAGAGAAGACAATAGATCTTGGAGGAGAATTTAATGTCAAAAATGAAAGAAATAAGTCAGTTGGGAACATGTCTACAAATAAAATTTTGGCATGCCAGTATAGAGGAGGGGTTCCCATTCCTGAAATTCTAAATATTAAATACTAGATCTTAGCAACTTCTTTCATAAGATTCGTTTTTAATTTTAAAAGCTTTTAAACCTTAACTATCAAAACTACATTTAACACTTACCATTTTCCTGATATTTTATTTCAAAAATAATGACCAACATATGAGAGCTCAATAGTCTTACAACATCTGTACAAGTATTGTCGGTAATAATTTCCAAAAGATTGTTAAAATTCAATAAAACATTACATCGTTTATATACATTCAACATATAAGATTTTAATTCAACAATGGATACCTAAGTAATGAAAAAAAATGGAATATGTAAATTCTGCTACATTTTGAAAAAAGAAAAATTTTTCCCACTTACCACATGGCTTGCATAAAAATTCATTAAATGTTTTAAAATCATTTGATTTGAAAATTTACGTTTCATCATTGTTATATACAAACTGCAGGCTAAAGTTGCAGTAACAGCAGTTGGTTTGAAAACTAAATTTAAAATAGATTCCATAAATTCGCGTGAAAAGCAATCAAGAGATATTAATTTGCTAAAAATAATACAAAATATTTGAAGTTAATTTAATCGCATTTTGAATATTTAATACCTTTGCAATACATCCAAGAATTTTAAGCATTCATGTTGTATTTTTTCCACACTCTTTTTGGTAAGTTTGCCTAACAAAGTGGTGAAATATACTTTAAGCATAAAGGGTTCTATGAGAAAATTCGTTATAATATTTAATTTGTCTTCACTTTCCAATTCGTTGAGGATTTTTTGTAACGATTGGTATAATATGAGGGGTGAGTTATTAAGCTGGAAAAATAAGGATTTTTAAATGTTTGTGTGTTAAATAAAAACTTCAAACAACAGAATACCTCTACGGAAAAGGCTTCATAAAAGAAATTAATAGTTGTAGTATTATTGTTATAAAATAAATCAAAATCTTTAGAGAATATATGGAGTAAACCATTAAATATGATATCATGGGTTTGTTTGTAGCTAGAAAATATTTAAAAAATGTGTTAATTAATATAAGAAATATAAAAACAATCAAGCATAGTTACAATAGGCCTTGTAAAGCACTCCAATATAAACGCTGGCATATGGCATCTAGTAGATGCAAGTCCAATCTATACAGTTTCCTTAAATCATGCATGCCAAGTAATAAATGGAAGTCTAAATAGAAAAATAACTTAAATTTGATTGCAGTTTAGAAGTACTACCCCTCTTACTTATTCTTGCCAATGGCTCTTCAAATCTTTTATTCAATTGCAGTTCTTCTAACTTTTGTAATTGTTTATAAACATTACACCATACGGCAATTAATTGCATTAAAAATTCCACAGGAGAGTCATATTCATCTTTTCGTTCTTGCACATCTTCTAAAAAGCTGTCATGTTGTAATTGCATCAAGTTGCACAAATGCAATAAGAAATCTTCCACTTTTTTGAAATCCAAGGCAACGTAATGGAAGATGTATATTTGAATCTGCTCCATGGGCCAAATATAGTTGCCGCCTTCATTAACCTGCTCCGGTGTTAGAAGGCATTCTAAACCAATGGCCGCCAAAAGATCATTAACAAAATCACAGGAGAGTTGCAAGTCCAAATCAGCTTGCTGCCACGACTTTTCTAGCAAAGCCTTGACAAATTCCAAGGCAACGTTCTGTTATAAAAGCCAAGAGTAAAAAGGCTGCTTATGTAACAAAATATATCATACCTTAGTGGATGCCCCGGACTTTAGGAGCAAATAAAAATGCATCTGAAATTCTTCTACTTTTTATAAGATCTTTTTGGATAAGAAAAAAATGGAATCCAAAAAAATCCGCTAATTTTCAAGGTCACGCTGAGGTTAAGTGCCAGTATCAATTAAATTTGGTAGCTTTTGCGGCACTAAAATATATACTTTAATTGGTTTTTTACAATATTTCTATTCAAGAAATACTAATAAAGATAATAATAATAATTCAACGTTATAAACTTTAATATTTATTAATATTTCTTTATTTAAATAATTTTCATACCTTTTTCCAATAAAATACGATTTAAACGCGTAGACTGTTGTTCACGAATTGTTCGCTTCCAATATATGGCGTTACCAACTCTTTGGCTAAAAACAACTCTGTTTTCTTCATATCGAACATTACAAAAAGTCATCTGACTACGGCCGTTGAAGAATTTAAAATTTTTCCATTAACGCTACAGTTTCATGTACAATATTCTCTTTTCATGTTTTTCCGCTTTATATACGCCTTGAATTCAAGAAATTGGAAGCTATAAATAGAATGCATTAAATTTTCCATTCTGATTTGTATCAATTTTCGTTTTCGACATGCATTCATCAAGAAAACAGCAATAAATTATAGCAAACCGGTTTACATATATATAGTAGCAAAGTTTGCTATCATTTCCTTCTGATTTTTTAATTTGTAAGTTGGTTATAAAAAAACTTCTTAATTGGAATCAAAACGGCCATTAATAGCATTGCCAACACTTTCCATAAAAACAACTCTGTTTTTTTCCACTAAGTATTCAGTCAGTAACAAAAAATCGTTTGACTACGGCCGTTGGATAATTAAAAATTTTACGGGCAAATAAAGTGAAAAAATTATTAATTTATATCGGTTTTTACAAAAAAAGTGTACAAATATGTTAGTGCAAGTGTGGTATAAAATAAATCGTTGGAAAGGCAGTGTAAAATATAGTGACACCGACACAAAATATTTTAGGTTAGGTTTGTAAAGTGAACAGAAGAAGCTTCCGGCTGGCGCCAAGAAAGGTCTCACTATGTAACTAAATGCAAGTACAGGTAAGTACAGATTAAAATAATTTTCAAGCATTTATTAAATAGTTGTGCCTATGTGTTGCTCAACCATTTTGTATTGTTCAGCTTCAACTGACAATATTTGCTCCTTGGGCATTCTTAATACACATTATTAGCTAACTAAAGAGGAAGCTAGATAGAGTAAGGAATCATTATATAAGAGATAACCTTGTACCAAGTCTTGGCAGTTCATTACATACTAGACTACCACTACTAGTTCAAGTTCGAGATCCTTACAAAAGATCCCAAAACCAGTACTCTCAACTAGTTTCAAGCCATTCGTGAGGATGAGTGCACATATCCGCTTTGGATGTTCAGTACTGTCATAAAGTTCTATCCTGAATAAGAATCCTCAGTCCAGAGAAAAACAACTCCTCGCTGATTCCATGGATACTTCTATTCCCCACTATTGAAGAAAATACTTTCAGAATTTATACCTTCTTGAATGAAATTGGTACACTTAGCATGGGTAGAGGCGGAAGTTAGACGGTTATCCTTTCCTTTCTCTCAGTTCTTATATAAAACTAGCAGAGTTTTAATTTCGTTTAATCTCCATTTAATATTTAAATCTTTTTAATTTTTGTATTTAATATAAAAAAAAGATAATTTCTTAAATAAACTAAATTGTCCATAATACATAATGAAATTAAATGTAAGAATTAAAATAACTTCAGAGATAAAAGTAATAACATCAACTTTCAGATATCTGTATTTAATACTAATACGTGTTAAAAATTCACCATGTGTATCGGCTACAGCCCTTATAATTTCCAGTAGTAATTCGCGCGACGAACCCGATGTCTTCGGCAGTCTTGCCACCCGAGCAAAATCCTTAACAATCAGCTTTAAGGCATGTTCGTTAATATCAAAGATTTTCGTATAATCGGAAGCTTCTAAAGTTTGTAAAACATTTTCATAGGTTATGTTATGCTCCAGAGAGTACTTGCAAAATGAGTGCAAACGATTATTCGATACACCATAAAAATGGGGAGCCTTCCTGGGGTGGTAGTTTGGTTTCACCATAATAGATATAACGTAAGAGGGATTGAATAGCCTCTACCGATGGTAGAATATCACCAATGGAGATGTGTTTGAAATGAAAATTTCGTTATTAATAAACGTTTATTTCAGCTTTCATGGCAAAACTAACATTAACTGTATTATCGGGCCGCATAAATGATCTAAACATGGTCTGAAAATATTGCATTCTTGGCGTTCTTATCGCAGAAATCCTTGCCCGTAGGCTTCAGAAATACTGCCATATCACTCCAATGTGGTACCTACAACAAAACAAAGAAAATTCAAATTTATTTAAAGTTTGTGGTCCAAAACTTACAATCCGTCTACGTTTACTTACCCTCATTTTTATCTAAATTATTATCGGTAACTATTTTACTAGGATTTAATTTTTTGCGTATAATTTCCACTTTAAATGTTTGTGCGTTAAATAAAAATTTCAAACAGAATACCTCTACGGAAAAGGCTTCATAAAAGAAATTAATAGTTGTAGCATTATTGTTATAAAATAAATCAAAATCTTTGGAGAATATATGGAGTAAACCATTAAATATTATATCATGAGTTTGTTTCTAGCTAGAAAATATTAAGAAAGTGTGTTAATTAATATAAGAAATATAAAATCATCATAGTTACAATAGGCCTTGTAAAGCACTCCAATACAAACGCTGGCACATGGCATATAGTAGATACAAGTCCAATCTATAGTTTCCTTAAATCATGCATGCCAAGTAATAAATGGAAGTCTAGATAGAAAAATTACTTAAATTTGATTACAGTTTAGAAGTACTATCGCTCTTACTTATTCTTGACATTGGCTCTTCAAATCTTTTATTCAATTGCAGTTCATCTAACTTTTGTAATTGTTTATAAACATTACACCATACGGCAATTAATTGCATTAAAAATTCCACAGGAGAGTCATATTCATCTTTTCGTTCTTGCACATCTTCTAAAAAGCTGTCATGTTGTAATTGCATCAAGTTGCACAAATGCAATAGGAATTCTTCCACTTTTTGGAAATCCATTATGTTAATGGAATACATGTATATATATTTGAATCTGTTCCATTAACCAATTCCAATTTTTCCATTAACATTATAGTTTCATGATCAATATTCTCTTTCCATGTTTCTAAGCTTTATATCTGCCTTAAATTCAAGAAATTGGAAGCTGTAAAGTAGAATGGATGCAATTTTCCATTCAAATTTGTATCACTTCGTTTTCGGCATGCATTCATCAAGAAATGATATCAAACCGGTTTAAAGGCTTATAGCAGCAAAGTTTGTTATCATTTCGTTTTGATTTTTAATTTGTGATCAAAACGGCCATTAATAGCATTGCCAACACTTTCCACAAAAACAACTCTGTTTTTTTCCCACCAAGCATTCAGTCAGTAACAAAAAATCGTTTGACTACGGCCGTTGGATAATTAAAAATTTTACGGGCAAATAAAGTGAAAAAATGATTAATTTATTTCGATTTTTACAAAAATAAGTGTACAAATATGTTAGTGCTAATGTGGTATAAAATAAATCGTTGGAAAGGCAGTGTAAAATATAGTGACACCGACACAGAATATTTTAGGTTAGGTTTGTAAAGTGAACAGAAGAAGCTTCCGGTTGGCGCCAAGAAAAGTCTCACTGTGTATCTAAATGCAAGTACAGGTAATTACAGATTATAATTATTTTCAAGCATTTATTAAACAGTTAAGCCTTAACGGGCCTAATATAATTTTATCTAGTAACCTTTTCCACGCCCTGGGAGAAAAAGTTTGACATGTATAAAACGAAACTGTTTGTTAGGTGTTGTTGTTGCAACGCAACTGCTATATTTTAAGGAATCATTATTTTTCTATTAAAATAATCAGCAATCACCTTGAACTCTAAGCATCAATGACATATCGGTCACTTCAGAATGTCTGCCTATGGGTTGCTCAACCCTTATATATTGTTCAGCTTCGACTGACAATATTTGCTCCTTGGGCATTCTTAATACACATTAATAGCTAACTAAAGAGGAAGCTACATAGAGTAAGGAATCATTATGTAAAATAGTCAACCTTGTACCCAGTCTTGGCAGTTCATTACCAACTAGACTACCACTACTAGCACAAGTTCGAGATCCTTATAAAAGATCCCAAGACCAGTACTCTCAACTAGTTTCAACCCATTCGTGAGGATGAGTGTACTTATCGGCTTTGGATGTTCAGTACTCAGTCATAAAGTTCTATCCTGAATAAGAATCCTCAATCCAGAGAGAAACATCTCCTCAGTTTCGATGAAAACTTCTATTTCCCACTATTATTATATTATTATTATCTTTATTATTAATATTCTTGAATACTTTGAAGAAAAGCTTTTCAGAACACTTGGTCATTCAATTTATACCTTCTTGAATGAAATTGGCGCACTCAGCATGGGTACAGGAGGAAGTTAGACGGTTATCCTTTCCTTTCTTTCACTTTCTCTCAGTTCTTATATAAAACTAGCAGAGTTTTAATTTCGTTTAATATCCATTTAATATTTAAATCGTTTTAAATTTTTGTATTTAATATAAAAAAAGATAATTTTCTTAAGTAAACTAAATTGTCCATAATACGTAATAAAATTAAATGTAAGAATTAAAATAACTTTCAGAGATAAAAGTAAACATAATTATAGTTTAAGATAAAATTAAATAGAAAAAGAGATTCATACACACAAAGCTAGGAAATAAAATATAAAAGGGCAGTCAAAGAAATAATAAAAAAAGGAAATTAAAATTAATTTTCGACAAACATACATATGTAATGAAATAACTTTTATAAGAATATAATTAATATACATTTAAAATATTAAGTGTGTAATTAATTGATAGATAAATAGATAGATAGTTAGATAGATAAGATACATTTAATAAGTTTTAATAGAATTCAAAGAGCATATTTTGTAAAACGTTTTCTTTTGTTTTTAACTAAAATAAATATCGTTTTTGTTTTGGGTAAGAAAATTTAAATTTTTTGTTAATAGCAGATAGAATAGGTTATGGGGGAGTAGAGTTTTACGGTGTCAAACAGCATTGTTGCCCCTTTGCAGCCAGGCCAATAGGAATTGTAAAGCAGGCTGTAATAACACCAATTTTCAGATATCTGTATTAATACTAATACGTGTTAAAAATTCACCATGTGAATCGGCTACAGCCCTTATTATTTCCAATAGTAATTCGCGCGATAAACCCGATATCTTCGGCAGTCTTGCCACCCGAGCAAAATCCTTAACAATCAGCTTTAAGGCATGTTCTTTAATATCAAAGATTTTCGTATAATCGGAAGCTTCTAAAGTTTGTAGAACATTTTCATAGGTTATGTTGTGCTCCAGAGAGTACTTGCAAAACGAATGCAAACGATTATTCGATAGACCATAAAAATGGGGAGCCTGAAAGAGATATAAAGCATCTTGGGGTGGTAGTTTGGTTTCACCATAATAGATATAACGTAAGAGGGATTGAAAAGCCTCTACCGAGGGTAGAATATCACCAATGGAGATCTGTTGGAAATGAAAATTTCATTATTATTAAACGTTATTATTTCAGATTTCATAGCAAAACTTACATTAACTGTATTATCGGGCGGCATAAATGATCTAAACATGGCCTGAAAATATTGCGTTCTTGCCGACAATATCGATTTATGTGCCATTATCACTTGACCCTCTAAAATCAAGCTTATATCGCAAAAATCCTTGCCCGTAGACTCCAGGAATACTGCCATATCACTTTCCAATGTGGTACCTACAAGAAAACAAAGAAAATCAAATTTATTTAACGTTTGTGGTTCAAAACTTACAATCCATTTACGTTTACTTACCCACATTCTTATCTAAATTATTATCGGTAACTATTTTACTAGGATTTAATTTTTTGCGTATAATTTCCACTAATAAAGGCTTATCTAAATCGCTAAATTCATTGGACATCACTATATCGGTAAAGTTTTCTTCTTTGATAAGAAAATGCATGCAGTGATCCTTGACAATTTGTATCCTGTTTTTTTTTTTGGAAAGAGAAAATCAATTCAAATCAATTTTGTTTTTTCTTATAAAATTATTAGCATTTCTAATACAAACTTCTTTTTGTCCGCATTGTACAAAGCCTCTAAGACATTTTGCTTATTGATCTTAAAGTCCAAATACTGTATACAACCCTGGGCCAAGCGCGGCATTAGAAATAGGCCCGCCAATTGATAAATATCGGTTATAAGTATGATAATATTTTTCGTATACGACTCCTTCAAATCTATGCGATCGGTGTAGATGTAATTCAGAATAATTTCAAAAGCCTCTGGATTGGCATTAAGCAAACGCACTTCCAGCAAAGGTTCTTGATTGGCACCTTGCGTACAAGTGCGCACTTCTATGCATGCCGTACCAAAAACTTTTTCCATTTGTTGTTGCCTGGCATCGCGTGCTGCTAATATTTTGGTTCTTAAATATTTCGATCTGGCTGCCACAAAGGCAATGTGTGCCATAATTTTAACCTCTTCCGGTCCTACTATAAATTGTATATCGCAGAATTGTTTTTCATTGAAAAATTTACCATAATCTTCCCTTAACGTGCATTTCGGATAGCTAGAGAATTGAAAACGATAAGTGTCACCACGTCTGACGCTATTATCCACTGTGCCGCCAAATATGTACATGGCATCACTGATAACAGCACTGGCATGGAATACCCTTCCCGAGGGTACATCCGAATTGGCTTCTGGTTGTATAATAGACCATACCTGTGAGTCTAAATCATAGCAATGCAAGTCATTTGGCAATGTAGAATCTGCCGAGCCACCAAAAACATATAGAAAGCGATCATGATGGACCATAGTATGGCCATAACGTCTAGAGGGTGGTTGGGATGCCACGCCTCTTAAGACATGTTCGTTGCCAATGCGTCTCCATCTATAATAAATTCAAGAGTTTTTAAAAATGTTCGTCTGTTCCTTTTTTTTTGTAATAAATAAACTTCACTTACGTTTTCGTTTTAAAATTAAATTCAAATAAAGAATTCGTTATTTGCATACCACTTTGTCCCGAAAAAACATACATACAATCGCGTGCCACTGCCACCGGAAAATTACAGCAGGTGGGCGGCCGTTCACCCTTTTGTTCAATTTCCTCCCATTGATGATTTTCGCCCTTTTAGGAAAATAAAAGAAGAATTTTATATTAGAATCAGAGATTAAAGATGCCTGTAGGTTTGTTAAGTAGAAATCTGGAAGCTTTTAAAACAAGGGGAGAGTCGTTCTTAAGCAAGGAGAGATCAGTGTCATATCACCAGCCATCTAATGCTTGAGATGAAACGCTTCAGGTCAGAAATTCTAACAAGAGCTAAATCCCTCAAGCCATTATAGAAACCCTAGGGCAAATACAGAGAATGTGGTCGACAATCTTCGGCTCTCCTTTCTGCAAAAAAGGCTTCAGAGGCTTGTAGGTTTGTAAAAGATATCCTATTAAGGTTCCCGGAAAGGTTTAACGTCATTAGATGGTGATTGGGTTGCCCTCTCTGATGATATTACAGGTGAAACTTCTTCAATACCATAATGTTGTGTTCTCCGAATGTTATTTTCTTTATCTTCCCAGTTTGTGTTCCACGGAATGCAATTAATAATTATTGTTTTGAAGGCTGGCTCTGTCACTTATTCCATTCCTTTTACCTTGCTATTAATGTCTTTCCACACTGGCACTGTATAGTTTACCCCTGGCCGGCCACGTATTTTACTTGTAGTCAACAAGGTATCCTTATCCATACAACCCCCCCCCCCCCCCAAGTCCTTGTTTCTATTTCTCATATTATCGCAGATTGCATAGGAGGACATCTAATGTGACTCCCAAAATATTTGGTTACTAGATAGTCGAAATTCCTTTGCAATCGTTTATCATATTCAGTTCTTCTTCAAACTTTTTTAACTCAAATTTTGAACACAGTTGCCAGGGGTTTTGGTGAAGAGATTTTAAGACTCTTCGCCCTGAAGAAGACTGCTAGCATATCTAAGTAACCATACGGCATCGATCATGATTGTTATGCCTCGTTGATGACAACGAACACTTAGCATATGAGATGATTTGGATAATTCGGTACTGATGAGCATTTATAAGATAGAAATTAAACAATACCAGGCAGAGAAGTGTACCCTACTTCTTGCTTAATTCTTCATGGTTTCAACTTTTCGTTGTGGTCGAAAAGATCGGAAACAGAAGGAGTCTTTTAAGTGCTTGACTGTATCAAATGCCTTTAAAACATCGAGAGCCATAAGGACTGTACGACCAATTAGTAGAGACCGGTTAAAGTCGTAGCTTATCTGTGTGGTTACAGCGTTGGGGGCAGTAGTTGTGCTGTTGAAATCGTTGTCAATCCGAAAACAGAAATGCATCGAGCGTTTTAACGGTTGGTGGCAAGAGGGAAATTTATTTCTACGATTTTCTTTGATTTGCAGTAGAAACTTTATGAGTTCTCATATGAGAACAATATTTTTAAAATACCCGGCACTGTTTGATTCAACATCTGCTCTCTCTTTATTACCGACCCTTATCGTTTAACTTAATGCTGGCAGTAAAAATAATTTTTTTTTAATCGCTTACCACAGTTACTTACCGTTAAATTCAATGTCCACATATCATTTAGACGAGAATTACCATCATAGCCTGCATAAATCCACATTTTATTATCATACACAGCTGCCCCATGAGCTGAACGTGCTACGGGCATTCTAAAAAGCAAAGAAATATTGAATTTTTTTTTTTAATTTTTTTTAAATTATTAAGTTAACTAACGACTTACTTTCCCGAAAATTTCCACTCTACCCACATGGTCCTTTTGAATTCATACTCAAATAAATCATTTTTATTTGTTAAATTCGAATTACTATGTATATCGCCCGTATAGCCGCCAAAAATAAACATGGAATTGCCAAAAACCACAGCCGAATGATGATAACGTGGTGCAGGTGGTGTGCCAGTGGCACAGGCCCTGCTCCAGGACTTGTCTTTAACGCCAAATATGATAAGATCGTTAAGCATGGTCTTGCCATTATCACCGCCAAAAACATACATTGAATCTTTGTAGGCCACCACAGTGTGTTTGGAACGTCTGCAAAGAAAGAAAGAAAGGATAATTTAATGAATTATTCTTTGTTTAAGAATTTCTCATTGTATATACATACTTGGCCCCTACAAATTCGGCGCATTCTAACATTTTCGTCCACTGATGGGTGGCCGTGTATGTGCTAAAGTCAACATTTAAAGCATTACAACTGTAGCTGCCTGGTGAAACAGACTTGGAGTTATTTGACATGCAGCTACGTGAGCTGCCACGCATAGAACTTGAACTGGAATGTGACATTTTGCTACAACTACTGCGTGTAGCAAAACTACGTCTACTTTTACGCTCCCCGCTTGCTGACGAATCTGTGTGATAATGTTGCTGCTGTTGCTGATAATGTTTATCAGCTTCGCATGCTATACAACCGCTGCCCGAATGTGTTGATGTGGATGGTGCTACTGTGGCTGGTGTGCCGTAATCGTAATTGATGTTGTTTAACACTGCACTCGATGATATAGAACGACTGCATCCGCCTCGACAAAATGAACTGGCCAATCTACCAGAGCCGCCAACTATTGTGCCCGATCCCTTACTGCTGGCCGAGCCTGCGGCAGGACTATTTGTATTTTTGCCACTGCCTGTAGAGCCCACACTGCCACTGCCACCGCCACCGCCACCACTATTACTACCAGCTCCGGCTGTTGATGCTACGTCCTCCTGTGAATCGGTCGAATCCGACCCTAAAATCGCCCTTAGCATGAACGTATCATAAACCTTAAAACGTTGTTTCGGTTTAATTTTCTCACTCTGCGACACTTTGTTGAATTTTCTTTAAACCTAACGCACGCAATTGTTTTATTAACAACTTTTCTTTCACAATTTTCCTTGTAAAAACCAATTTCTGTTCAAAGAATAATTCTTTTTTCCTTTTGATTCTTCAAAAAATTTATGCGTGTGTGTATAATAGAATAACCAACCAACCAACAGTTCTTTCTTTCTTTCTCTGTTATCCTCACAACTCGCCCCCAACAACGCTTAAACAATAATAACAGTAACAGCCAGCAACAAACAAACGCGTTGATATGTAAAGGAATCGTCTCCATACATATGTAGATAGGCTTCTATTGAATAAACGAAAAAAGAAACGATAGAGAATGAGATGTAAGGAGGAGTTTTAAGAAAATTATCAATGAAATGTCAGTTTTTGTTTTGTTCAAGTCATTTGCAAATACCAGCTGTTGGTAATGAATTGAAAGCAGAGAAACAATATAATTAACAGAGATGCCAGATGGCTTTAGAGAGAAAAAGTAATGCCAAGTCGTTGTTACGTTATAATTTAAAAAGGCGTCAGTATTTTTATGAATATTTTTGTTAACGGGACTATTTATAATGTTAAACTAAAAGAATATCAATTTTCGTCAATGAAAAGGAAATAAATAATTTGTTTTACAGTTTTTGGTCGAAGGCCTAAATATAACATAAGAATTACTATGTTTTTTTATACAGAGATTTTAATGCAATAAAAATGTGCTTGTGGAGCCCTATTTTTACTCTATTATTTTGTAAATATAAAGCATTTCCAACATATTTTCAAACAACAGCCTTTGTGTACTTTTAATGGAAGTCAGTGACTTTATGCTAAGTCCTAATCCTTTCCAAAAGTAGTCCTATCTAACCTTTGTATAATATTCATTGTTGTTGTCGATGTTTTAAGAACTTGGTTGGTTCCAGACTGAATTTATTTTGAAACAAATAAAAGATAATTATTAGTTAAGTGAAGTTGCCGAAAATCGCCGTAGTCTCTGTGTGTTGGCTTATTAGACGTGAGGCCACCATTCAAACGGCGATGGCTGGAGGATTAATATTTAGTTGTCCCATGGCGTTAGGTTAGGTTAGGTCCGTGTGGTAGCTCTGATTTCACAAAGCCCACTTGAGCACGCACAGCGGCCCGTTGTGATGCCACGGGTGAACGCAGACCCTGTACTGACCAAGTTCCACCAAAATCAGGGAAGAGGAAGAAGTTGGTCAGCGGAATTGCTGCACATCAAAAGCACGACTACCCCATACTGGAAAACCAGAAAGAAAGTTTGATGAACGAAGCTATATCCTTGATATCAAAAGATGATAGCTCCGTCAAGCTGACAAGAAATGGAGAGTCAAATAACCTATTTCTGCACCTAGCAAGAGGCGGGCACTGACAAAGAAAGTGGATAACAGTCTCCTCTTCCTCAGCGGATCTGCATCCACGGCAGAAGTCGTTAAATGGGAGCCTCATTCTCCGCGTGTCTACCCATAGCACAATGACCTGTAAGGACGGCCACTGTGGTTGAGATGACGCCACGACCAAGACCAAGCAATTGGTTGGTACGCCTTCTATCCATCAAGGGCCAGGTGAGTCTAGCGATGGAACAGGACTCCTCATAGACCCAGGATAGGTTGGCGTCCCGAAAGAATTTCCGCGCAATGTCCGGGGCAAGTGGCATACCCAGTTCAATTGAAGAGGATGCCGGAAGGAGCGCACCAGCTCTGGCGAGCTCGTCGGCCCTACAGTTTCCCGGAACTGTGCCCGGGGACCCACACCTGTGAGACACTGGTGAAGCGCCTAGAAAGAAGGTCGAGACAGCGGCGACATTCCCTAACGATCCTAGAGTTATTCACGAAACACGATTTAATGCAATAATTTGTATGGGCCATTAAATAGTTCTCCATTTGCAAAAGCAATCAAACTTCCAAAGCATTACACAATTTTATAAAGGAGGATTTCCTCTCTATTAATATAAATGTAATTGAAAACCAATATTTTTTTTGTTTGTTCAAAATAGGCCTCGGGTTTCTAATTTTGTTGTAAATAATTTAATTTTCAACTCCAAAGCAATTATTGCTTATTTCCAATACCATTTTGCGGAAATGAATAGTTTTACTTGCCTTATTTTCTTGTTCCTTTCAAATAAAACCACTTGCCTTTGCCATTAACTTTTATTTATCTTACCACTCCTCCACCATACTTTCCTTTTTTATCTTACCTTCCTCTGCTTACCTTTTGACCTTTTTTCCTATTTGGCTATGATGTTCGAAGATCTGTTTTTTTTCTGAAAAGAAATTTAATTTTGAATGCATATTACCGGAGGTGTAATGGCAGTGTATAACATGGTTAATAAAGGGAAAAAGGTCACAACAACAGGATATAGTACCATGTACACCTTATCATTTTAATTTCTTTCCTCCTTGTTTTTTTTTGTATTTACTTTGATACATTCTCTCACTCCCATTCTCTTTGCTTATCTATTTCCGGTAATCAGTATTATGATGATGATGAAGCTATTTTTCAGTATTTTTTCTTCCCTTTTTCATTTTATTTTCTTTTTATTTTCTTTTTTACTTTCTTTTTTACTTTCTTTGTGAGGATTTTTCTTGTGAATTTAATAGTTGGTAATTAACGTTTAAAAAAAATTCTGGTTTTGTTGCTTTTTAGCGTAATAAATTCGCTTTTAATAGAGTTTTAAATGGTGTGTTTAGGACTTAATTAAGGATAACAAAATTATGATCTATTTTTTCTTTTTTGGTAGACACTTTTAAAAGGTTGGAAACGCTAAAAGGAAATTATGACATATTCGAATGTCTTCTCGCCCGTCAGACACTTGCTACCCTCTGTTACTTTAACCCTTTGACGGACACTGACGTCTATAGACGTCATAACAAGGGTTTCTGGGGGGACATGACGTGTATACACGTCATAAATTGTTTATCTTGCCAAATAACGGAGATACAGCAAGTGTCCCACGGGAAGGCCTCCTAAAATGTTGGTGTCCGTCAAAGGGTTAATGAGTCCTATCGGGGAAGCTATAACTCTGCAAGCAGTATGAATTTGATACATTCTGGTGTTGAAGATATCATCTCTAGCATTACCAATAACAAAAATTACGAAACAGAAAGAAGGAATGAATATGTCCCACAAACGGGTCCTTGCTTTCACAATACTTTGTTTAAAATCCTCTTAAGATTTTAATAGTTTCTCTATCCATATTCAATATCCATTGTGTTCTCTAATCTGTCAAGCCCGGAGCCATAATAAACTGGAGATTTTACAAACTTTCCTATGCCACCAAAAAGTGCCCGCTCTCTTTCTGATCGTTTAAAAGATCAGACAAAAAAAAAAAACAATTAAAATGCCAGCCCATCTCATTGGCCCCTAATATACCGTAACCAAGTGAAGTATCGTCTAAGTCTTTTGAGGGTATCCCTGCATATCAACTTTGAAGTGAAAAGATACCCAGTAAGCACTGTTAAGGCTGGCTGTCTATCCATATCGATAACTACCCAATAACCTGTTGCAATTCGAGGTCAGACATCCAGCATCCTTTTTTGAACAACTGCTTAAACAACTCAATCGAGTATAACTTGCTGAAATAGATAGTGTCACCATATAATTCGTAAAACTTAGACCAAAAGTCTATATGTTCAGTTAAAAAATGGTCAAAATCACAGCATGACCTGGCATAATCTCAAAAAGTTTCTTTCTACATACTTTGCGGGCAGTAGCATCAAAGTCAGCTCCATCTCAAGTTTGAGGAGCTCTCCTAAAGGCACCCGAAATACCCAAAGAGATACATCTTTCGGCCTTACATAGCAATTTACTTCCACCATAGGTTAGGTTAGGTTAGAGGACGTGTACTTGTCCATTAAGACAAGTACAGTACCCGGAGGTCGAATTGACCCATTGTACAACGTCCTAGTTTCTCACACCACTTATGTTGTGTGTGTTAATTTTATACATGAGCGGTGGGACCTACAGTTTAAAGTCGACTCCGAACGACAGATTTTTGAGAAACTCTTTCATGGCAATTTTATTTACTCTCAGAGTTTTTGCCAGAAATCTGCTGAGAGGAAGTCGTTGAAGAAATACTTTTTGTATTTTGTCTTGATGTCTGGCCTGGGGCTCGAACTCTGGCTTTACGTCTAATAAGCCAACACACTACCTACTAGACTACGGCGACTTCACCATACTAAGTAGTTATACCCACTTTATCACACATAGGCGAAGGTCCCTGTGTCCGTCCTCTAACTGCATGGCAGACATTCACTCCTAGGCTAGGCAATACAAAATAGTTCAACTCATAAAACTTTGTGGACTGTCCATTTCACCTAAAGCTCAAGATTGTCCTGTCCAAACATAACGCTGAAATCTTATCCAGAGAAAGAGGGTTAATTATTCTAAGGGCATTCCATCTCTTGCCCATTTTATATTTCCTCCCTAAAAAATACATTCTGTTATTCTAAGTCCTTTCTTTCCTATCAAATACTGCCTTTAACCCTTCATTAGTTTGAAAGTATCATTTTTCTTTATGTCTCAAGTCAATTTATTTCATTTTAATAAACAAAAATTAATTTTAGAAACCTTTAGAATTATTACAAGCCTTGTCGGCAAAGACAAATACATCCTTGTGTTATGCATTAGAAAACATATTTATTTGTCTGCCTGAAGGTATGCATTTAAATATGAATTTCCATTTTCTATTCCTATTGTTTTAATGAAATTACAAATTACCAACAAATTAAGGATAACAATTGAATTTATTTGTCGAAATAACAAACAAACAAACATAAACATGGAATCCCTTTTTTTTGTCTCCAAAAATAATAACAACAACAACAGGCCAAGAAAGGGAATTACAAAAATTTAAAGCATACATTTAGAGAAATATTTTTGAAATGGGCCCGTAAAACAAAAAGTGTTAATAAACTAAAGTCCGTAGTTTTGGAGTCTAAGGCTTGAATTAAGGCTTTTGTAGGGCAGGGCAAATTTAAAATTTTTTATAAACTTTTCCAGACGGTTGGATGCTGTAGCACCTCTACTGCGGCCTTATCAGTAAAGATGATTCTTCACACTCTGTACAGTTTCTAAATAAGTTTTGTGAGGATTCATTCTCCTTATCACAGCATCTATGCCTCTGGTTTGAGCTATTCCTAGGGCCTTGTGTAAGCGATTACTGTGCCCATTCAAAGGCTGTTTAATATCCTCAGGTTACTTCTGGATAGTTTGATGCAGAATTAAATCTTTTCTTATTGTAATTACCCTACAAATCCAGTGCCCGTTTAGGCTGCTGCTGGATAATCCGATGCATGATTCAAATCTCTTCTCATTCTAATGACTCCACATAGTCTCAAATTCATTTGGCTTGGGAAGAGCCTCTGCCTCTCACCATCTTCCTCTTCGTCGAGTATACCCAGTGCCCGTTTAGGCTACTCCTGAATAGTCCGATGCATGATTCAAATCTCTTCTCATTCTAATGACTCCACATAGTCTCAAATTCATTTGGCTTGAGAAAAGCCTCCGCCTCTCTCTATCTTCCTCTTCGCCGAGTATACCCAGTGCCCGTTTAGGCTGCTCCTGGATAGTCCGATGTATGATTCAAATCTCTTCTCATTGTAATGACTCCACATTCTTTCAAATTCATTTGGTTGGGGAAGAGTCTCTGCCTCTCACCATCTTCCTCTTCGCCGAGTATAACTCGCCAAGCAATCCTACCCACTCCATAGAAAGGGTCTGGCGTGTCAGGGGCGTGGTAGCTCCCATCCTTGCAAGCTGATCTATCTGCTTATTGACGTGAATTCTTACAAGGTCTGCGATCCAGTCGAGGGTGACCCTATTCTCCCTGCCTAGTTGATTCAGCTTGCCCACAGGGTTCCAAACTCTCTAACGAGCCGCTTGCTGGAATAACGTCCTAGTTCCCGGTCAGTGAGTTTCCCATACATACATAATTGACCAATACAACCCTTCCAACAGGATTACGGCCTAGCTTCTCACACCACTCATGTTGTGTGTGTTAATTTTATACGTGAGTGGTGGGACCTACAGTTTAAAGTCGATTCCGAAGGACAGATTTCTTTTTTTTGAGAAACTTCGTGGCAAATTTTATTTACTCAGAGTTTTTGCCAGAAATCTGCTGAGAGGAAGTCGCCGAAGCAAAATTGTTTCATATTTCATTTTGATGTCTGATCTGGGATCTAATAAGCCAACACACTACGTACTAGACTACGGCGACTTCATGAGTTTCCCATGGTTTTCCAATATTTCATGCTGGCACTGAACGCCCACGCTTCTGTCTCGCTATCTGTCTTTGAAGGATCGATATGCCACGGATAGGTACGTACATACGTAATTGGTCATTACAATCCCTCAGTCTATCTTAACCATAGTCTCTGTAGTTACTATATGCAACAGGATTAAATCCAACAATGTGTTTAGCGCCGCTTTAAGACAGGTTCTCATTGCTCCGTTCATACCAATGCATTCAATCCCTATACCTTGTTCCAGTCTATCTGAGCTGCTTTTATATTCTTTCTGCCAACCCGCCCTAACAATGGCTCCAAGTATTGAGTAGTTAACTAGGCATAATTGCCAGGAGTTTTTAATTTTATTCTGCAATCTTCATCTTGCATTTCTGCTTGTCGAAGTCACATTATATTCTATTCTCGAGCCTAAGAAGTTCGGTTCTAAGTGCAACTATGTGTGGGGTTTTACGTGGGTACCTATCCGTGTGGTCCTAATCACATGGTGCTCTTCGCACAGGGTGAAAAATAATGCGTCTACCAACGCTCCCACATACCGCAAACACTGGCTGCAACCCTGTATGTGGGTAGCAATTTGAAGTCATTTTGTCTTGGACATGACTTCCCTCTTGTTTAGGGGCCGGAGACCATTTAAACTCCTTCAATGCGTTAAGAGTGTAACGCCATACCGTACTAACACACTTCCCGCGATTTGGGTCTAAACCACAGCCACCACGTCGCTCCCACAAGGGGGCCTCACCATTGGCGGGCAGGGACAAGTCCATGGGGCTCCCGGCACCCGTGGCACCAGATTAAGGCCTCTGGTCAGGCTTCGCAGCCAAGTAAACCAGACTGCTGCCAGTTGAACCCCAACTAGTTCCTGACTGGTAGCAGCACCCTTAGTCGCCTTGTACGACAAGTAGGGTGATCATTGTGGTAGTATTCTATTCCCGCTACCACACGGGGAGGTTCTAAGTACAGTAAGATGTAAAAAAGCACTGTACAGAATTCTGGTTTAATGGAAAACATTTTTAACTAACAGGGCACTGTGAGGGCGCCTTCCTCTACTTGTTTTTCGGTGTATTAAAATTGTCTGGCAATTGAAAGATTTATGAACATAAACTTGCCTCCTAGGATTTTAATAAAGATTGACATTAAAAGACAAACTATTGCCCAAAGTTTTTCAAATTCAACAACAAATGTTGACATTACAAATAGATTTTCCAAATTTATGCCACACTGGCAATGATCATCATAATTGCAAATCCATAACCAAACTATGCTCTGGGGTATAGTTTTTTGGAGGAGCACAGTATTTGTCTGGCAATACTTGTTACAAGTTGTTGGTTTAATGAAAACCAAAAAAAAAAATAAGTTTTATGCTTGAAAGGATAGGATTATGATCTATTACAGGAAACAGGCATGTCATGCTAAGGAGATAGACAAGACAGTACAGGGAAAAAAGAGAAAAAAATGTCAATAACATTGGAGATAAACAGGGGCTATAGCAACAGCATGTCAATGTCAAGAAAAGGGAACACAAATAAACTAAAAACTCAAATTGGTTTGGATTTTCAATAATTTCCCTTAAACTTGCAGCAGATAGAGGGAGAGGGAGAGCAAGAGAGATACACAAGCATAAGGGGATAAATAACCTCCCCCAAATAATCTCAACCATTAATGATATGACCATTGCAAACGCCTTAAGGAAAACAAGTGAAATAGCAACTGGACCCTAATTTTCTGCTTAGACAGGCACTACATAAATTCATAAGCCATAATTCTTTTTCGTTTAACCCTTTTTTCTTTCTTCTTACTTATCTGTTATTTTATATTTATTATCCCAACTCAACTCAATGGCAACCTCTTTTCCATTTCATTCTTTCTCCTTCTCCTTCTCTCTCCCGTTATTTTTAAGAGAAAAATAGAAAAGAAACTCGTTAAGATTTAGATAACCAACACCAGAGTTCAAAGTTGTCAGTGTATAAATTCCAACGCTTTGTTAAATGCTCCTTTCTTTTATAAAAAGGGTACAATTTATGGACCCCCCCCCCTAAGCGCTAAGAAAACTTTCTTAAATGGTCAAGATTATTTAGCTCCGATATGGCAAGCGACACGCTGTTTTTTTTTTTAATATCAATTAAGTGGCAACATTATTTTTACGCTTCAAAACACATGGTCTATTTTAACAAAGTGACAGCTAGTTTAGGAAATTTATGGAGGATGAAATGAAATCAAAAGGAAGAAAAAAGAATCCACATTAATTCCTATTATAAACCCTAAATCAAGGGAAATGTGGCTAAAAAGCCTGTTGTTTAAAGAAAAATGTATGGAAACCGAAACTCAGCCGCCCATTCACTATCCTGGTTGCTAAAGCTAACATTTTAGCTGAAATATTCGCAAATATAATTCTTTCTTTAAGCGCTTCCTATCTTTAATTATAATTTCACAAAGTGTGTGTGAGATATCATCGAATTTTTTATTCGTTTCGAAGACCTATTGATGTCATTATGTGTTGAATATAATATCGTTAAAATGTCCACCACGGTTTCTATGATCGAGGCGCATCCATAACGATCCAATTTTTCATTACCCTGATGCATTAATCAGACTTTGAGGACGGCTGTGGTATGCGGCTTATTCGCATACACCTACGACTTAAGAAAACCTCTCTCTCGAGAAAAAATCTAACAGAGTTAATTCCCTCAAGGGCAAATTCACATCATCTCCACTTGAGATGACCATGCCCGCAAATTCCAAATAATTCTTTCTTTAAGCGCTTCCTATCTTTAAATATAATTTCACAAAGTGTGTGTGAGATATTTGATATTAATGCCATTATGTGTGGAATATAATATCGTTTAAATGTCCACCATGGTTTCTATGGTAGAGGCGCATCCATAATGTCCAATTTTTCATTACCCTGGTGCATTATTCAACTCTTGGCTTTGAGGACGGCTGTGGTATGCCGCTTATTCGCATACACCTGGGACTTAAGAAAACCTCTCGAGAAGAAGTCTAACAGAGTTAATTCGTATGAAGCTTGAAGTCGCCGTAGTCTAGTAGGTAGTGTGTTGGCTTATTAGACGTAAAGCCAGGGTTCGAGCCCCAGGCCAGACATCAAGACAAAATACAAAAAGTATTTCTTCGGCGACTTCCTCTCAGCAGATTTCTGGCAAAAACTCTGAGAGTAAATAAAAATTGCCATGAAATTTTTTTTCAAAAATCTGTTGTTCGGCGTCGACTTTAAACTGTAGGTCCTACCACCCATGTATAAAAATTAACACACACAACATAAGTGGTGTGAGAAACTAGGACGTTGTACAATGGGTCAATTCGACCTCCGGGTACTGTACTTGTCTTAATTGACAAGTACATGTCCTCTAACCTAACCTAAACTAATTCGTATGAACTCAAGGGCAAATGCGCATCACCTCCACTTGAGATGACCATGCCCTCAAATCGCTCGTGCAAAATATCCAATGTGGCATGAACTGTATGACATGAAGCGTCCTGTTGAAACCGCATCTTGAGTTTAAATCAAATGTCCACAAACACTACTCCCTCTTTCCACCTTCCTATAACCTATTTTCCTAAACCTGCATGAGTAGGGGCCATCCCCTGAGTGCTGGTTTTACAAAAAAAAAAAAAAAAAAATTATCCAATTCAGGACAAAAGAAGTTGGTAATCATCGATCTGTAATGCACATTGTTGATAGTGATTGCCTGGTCATCGTGTTTCTCAAAGAAATTTGGACCGATGACGTGCCAGCCCTAAATTCAACCAAACAATGTCAGAATGCATTAGGCGCTCTCGGATTTCATGTGGATTGATATCGTCCCATATTGAATTTTGTTTGTTCACGTACCTATTTATTCAGAAATTAATATGATTTTGTCCCCCACCATTTGTTAAGGTAATTTTACAACGAAAATTGGGGGAAGTTGCCAACTTTTCTGGATCCCATTTAGTTGTTGTCTATGGTCGTTTACTTTCAGTTCCGGGGTCAATTGAATTTTGTAGGGGTGCAGCCACAATGCATTCCGTGTAAAATACAATGTATTTTTTATTTGCTAATGTCCTATTTAGATGGGCCGTCAAACAACTTGGGTGTCACGCAATCACTGACGTGTCATTCTACTGCTAACTTCACTCAGCATCATACAATAACATTCATGTACAGATAACCAGCGCTACCAACTAATTTCTCTTTACTACGCCCTATATAATCTATAAAAGCATTGAATACTTATATTATGGCGATGAAAGGACATTTAGAAAATTCTGTTAAATTTCCTTAAAGAATTTTCTGTCTGCCTTAAAGTATGCTTTACTTTTAAAATATTATTTTTAATAGGTTTTCTATAACGACTCATTATTCCTAAATGTTATGCAGCATTTTAATCTCTTGTTAATACAGTATATTGTACTTTTTGCTGCCTTAAACTATGGTACAGTTTTTGATATTTCTTTTATGAAAAACTTTATTTTTAATGAAATTCTTAATTAGCATTACAAGTCTACTCTTGCGGAGTATTATTATGATTACGTTTCGAATAATTTTAAATTGAGAACAATTGCAGTATGATTAAAATGTATGTTTAAATAATTCCAAACAAGAGGAGTAATAATCCTAAAAGCATGCTGCACATTTTGCATGCCTCTTGACATCATCATCTTAATTAGCTTTATTAAATGAAGAAAAATATCGTATTTATTTCGTAAGAGGAGCTGTTTTCAAGGGTCTGGCAAATATTTGCCATCCTTTTAAAGTGATTGATACATACAGCTTGATATGTGTACTCCATTATTAAGGCTAACAATTGAAACACAAGAGACGACAGAGTGTACACAGAGAGTACACAAAGAGCATGCAGGGTGTGAGTATAAGAGGAGGAGGAGTACAAGACACTCTCTGGTTGGTACCACACACAATCCATCCATCTGTGTTTCTTTAATACAATATTGTCATCTTTCAGTATAACTTTTTGGTCCAAACACTCTTGACAATTTATGTCACATCAGCGTAGAGTTACTCGAAGTGACCAGAATTGTAAGACAATACAGAACCAATGCATATGATTTTGATGTAATAAATTATGAATGTCCAAGCAATTCATTATCAAAATAGCAAATAGCAGTAGAGGACGAAACTAAACACAAGACCAAGACAGAGACTGACTGTCTCGTGTAACGTAAAATGGTATCAATTGTGTATGTCACACTCACTCACTCGTACTCACTCACTTGTACTCACACACTTTGTAAATTGTTTAAAGTATTGCCAAACAATGTGGAAAGAATTGCAACGATGGCTGGAGTTTCGTAAACAAGTTACATGAAGCTTAAGTGAGACCAACTAGACAAGTTATATTTCAGAGAGGCCAGGCTGCAGAATTATAATAATAGCGGCATAAATTCACGACCTGGTTAGTTCTTCTTCAGCAGGGAAAGCCCTAATGGCTTTAGTGATATCCTTAGAAATCGTCATCCTCAAATCCACAGCTCCGCAGATGTCGATGAATGGGTTAGCCACACTAAAAGCTCATTAATGCAGCTTCTTCTTCTACGTCGGATACCTAGATAGCTGATTAAATCGAGACAGATGTGCCGGTAACAATAATCACCTAAGATATCCTTAGAACTTGTCTTATCTAAGATTAAAATTTGAGTCAACCGGACCATACTGAACATAGACCGGATAAGATTGAAAACTAATTTCCTATGGTTTCTCAGAACTTCCTCAATTCCCTATAACTGAATTTAAATTTTGTCACTAAATTCTGTTACTAAATAATCTGCGATTTGCCTTCTATGTTAAGTCTTGTCCATGTTTTTGCTCCCCTCTTTCCCTATTAAGTGTAGGCATCAGTCATATGAAGGCGTGACAGCTTTGTTAAACCAAAGCTCACTTGAGCACACGCAGCAAGGCGTGGTAATACAACAAGGAGCGATGCTATAGAACTTACTGACAAGCTAAGATTAGTCGGTCTTGACAATTAGCATTAGAGCTTCGCAATTAAAGCTTGACTATCTTAAAAAAAAACTGAAAACCTAGCCTATAGGTCCTTTGAAATACGATAATCCATGACTTATAGCCACCACCTCGGCCTGAGAGGTATATCAAAATTAGGGACTTTGGAGAAAATTCCACAACCAATCGTATCCTGGAGTTTAGAACCTGACTTGTAGACTTTCACCGTATCTCCAGAGCTAACCATGGTAGAGGACAGCCTAACATCAAATTTTGGTGTGAAATCTCCCATCAGAAGAAGGTTCGGCCGTGTAACACTCAATTTTACTCAGACTTTAGAAGTCGGCGTGGTCTAGTAGGTAGTGTGTTGGCTTATTAGACGAAAAGCCAGGCTTCGAGCCCCAGGCCAGACATCAAAATAAAATACAAAAAATATTTCTTAGGCGACTTCCTCTCAGCATATTTCTGGCAAAAACTCTGAGAGTAAACAAAAATTGCCATGAAAAGTTTATCAAAAATCCGTCGTTCGGAGTCGACTTTAAACTGTAGGTGCCGCCGCTCATGTATAAAATTAACACAACATAAGTGGTGTGGGAAACTAGGTCGTAATCCTGACTGAAGGGTTATAATGACCAATTACGTACGTTAGGGGTAGCCAAAGAGAAATAATGTGCCAGAGTGAGAGGGCATTAAGTCGTGTTGCGATAAGAACTGTATGTTATCTGCTCAGTAATATAGATGGAAGCCAATTAAACAGGGCCTTCACCCCTACGATGCGCCACGCAGTCTTAATCTGTATTGCCACAGATCTCTCCTCTTTATAATGAAGGATTATGTTAACAATTTTGTGCCTGGTCAGAGATAAATCAGACCAGATTAGATACGAATTTCGTGTCTAGCTTGCTACATGTACTTGCATTTTATTGATGTTATTCTCACTGATCACATATAGTACACGATAGTACAGATATGAACCATAGCAGACATGTTACTCATTATGAATCTTATCTTAGATTTGTCGTGGACAATAACTTCGGGTCAAGTTAGGTTCACTGTTCACTTTTTATTGACCGTCAGATCAAACTTTTCACTAATTTCGTCTCTGGTGAGACATACACCAGACCTGAGATTCGTATACTGTGTGGTTCTTGTCTGTGCTTACGTTTTGTCAATGATCTGTTATCGAAACTCCGAATGTAAACCACAGCGGATATGATACATATTTTATATCTTGTTTTAGATCTCTTTTATATGCTAATTTCGGATTAAAACTGGACTTAAATTTTTTTGGTGTACTTTTCCTGATGTCCTCTGTCTATATTACAATATTAGTTGGTCATCTCCAAGGCACAAGACACTTTAAAACTCTTGAACATATTTGTCCATTAGTTGTGCTTTAACATGTGTTTTCAATAATACCCTAAAAGTATGCTTAAATTCTTTTTCTTTTCTCAATATTTATTACTCCTACTGCTAGACAATTATGGCTTCTTTTTTTCTCATACGACAATCGTAAGTACCTTCTTAAATGTCATCATAGATTTTACAACAATGCAAACAATAACAATAACAACAACCAGAAAACCCGTTAGTTATACCCTTATACATTGGATAGAAGAAAAATATTATTTTACTCGTTTGTTGTTGATATTTTTCGTATTTTTATTGCATACGTTAGGGAGTCTGACTTAATTTATATATGTTTGCTTATGGCATTCATTGTTTACTCTTATGCGAATGTCCGAAATGTTTTCATTATGATGGCAAGATGAGGAGAGGGAGAGAGATAGAGGGAGAATAGAGGGAGTTGAGACATATGTGCGTATAAAAACAAAGACAATCTCATATTTATTTATGAGTACTGAGTACTATTGAATGGTTAGGGAGTGGAGTTGTGGCAGCAATTGTTGTTTGCCTTTAAGAGCAAATATGTAAACACACACACACTCTTACAATTAGAACAAAAGTCAATTTTTGTTTATTGTTATTGTTTATTTAATAATAATAATAACATTTTAATCAAAGTTTAATTGAATTCAACAAATATTTGTAAAGAAAAGCCATTATCAATACAATACTACCATGATATTATAAAACAACAAGTAATGTGAAGCATATTTTAAGGCAGTTGTCATTATACAAACATTTATTTACAATAAAAGTAATGGAAATACGAAAACATAAAAGAAAAAATGCAATAAAGAATATTGCTTTTAAGCTAAAGAATATTATTAAATCAGTATAAAAAGAAGATTTTATTTTAAAGCATACTTTTAGGATTTTTAATTTAATTTCTTTAATGGAATTCGAAAATTTCCAATTCATAATAATACTTTTGAAATTATTTGTTATTATTTTTGTACATACTTACACTTATAAAAGAGAATTTCTAATGCATCTTAGGTTAGATTATGTTAGAGGAAGTGTACTTGTCAATTAAGACAAGTACAGTACCCGGAGGTCGAATTGACCCATTGTACAACGTCCTAGTTTCTCACACCATTTATGTTGTGTGTGTTAATTTCATACATGAGTGGTGGGACCTACAGTTTAAAGTCGACTCCGAAGGACATATTTTTGAGAAACTTTTCATGGCAATTTTATTTAATCTCAGAGTTTTTGCTAGAAATCTGGTGAGAGGAAGTCGCCGTAGAAATACTTTGTATTTTTGTCTTGATATCTGGAGTGCGGCTCAAACCCTGGCTTTACGTCTAATAAGCCAACACTCTATACTAGACTATGGCGAGTTCAAAAATGCTTCTTAGATGGCTGACATGCAGGGCCACACTCTTCCTGAATCAGCGTCACACTTCTACCAACTTGCAATCCATACATGAAAATAGCCATACGACTAAACTCGGGATATGATAGAATCTTACTTTGTTACCACACTTACTTGTCCAAAGTTACGAAGGAAATGTCCCAACATGGATCGTAGCAACGTTTGTGTAATGGCTAGGCCTGCGGAGAGACTTTGTTTAACTGCAAATGATTTTTACAGAGGTTGTTAATGGTAAACGTTTTTAAGTTGCTCCGCAAGTGTCCGCCGAAAATTTAACACGTTCTTCTGGAGTTTAGCGACAATTTTTATGGAGTTTTCGCTACCCTTGTTAATTTCCACCCTACACTATGCTGGGCTCTTTTTCTAGCCTTTGCAAATGTCTTTCAATCAATATTTTAATTTCTTTTCATATTTTCTCTTTATTTAACAAACCATTGTTATTCAAAGTGTTCAGACTTCCAGGCCAGGCTTTTCAATCAGCCCCATCCATTCTTCATTTTATTGTCTACGCCATCAACCAATAACTTCCTTGCCTAAGTGGCTAATTTCACTGGATGAAGTTCAGAAATATTGTATACAAACCGCAACTCCACTTTCTACTCCAAAACAACTTCAAAATACCATAAACTTATCAGGAGGAACAAGAGAGGATACTTCAAATATTGTAAGTGCAGGAAAAAGTGGCAACAATAAAAACGAATTCGAAAATATTAACGATGGCGTATAAATATACAAAATGCAAGGATTTTACTGCTAAGAAAGACAAACTGATATTGCCTTGGCGGGCATCATCTGCTGGTGTAGTCATAACCTCACTCTTTCTCTTTAATGGTTAGGTTGGTGGCTGTGAAAATATTTCAAGTACCACTCACTACTACGCTTGGCTCTTGGGAGTATGAGTATCTTCTGCACTTGACTGTTACTTATTTACAACTATTCGTGCTTTATAACTGTAGTTTTCACTTTCGCGTTCACTTTTTTCTCGATTCACTTCGCCTATGTATTATAAAGTTAACCAGTGGAATGGTTTCTTAATAGACTTTGTCATCATAAAAACCAAGCATTGAAGAGGGCAATCAGAAACAGGCAAAAAGATTTTCACAAACATTGTAAAAAGAAATCTTAAAAGATGTTTTATTTCCATATGATGATGATGGGTGGGATGGTTGATAAGGCGAAAAATCTTTCCTAGACAGATGTGGTTTAATTTAAATGTAGTTTCAATAAAAGAAGGAAATTTATTGTTATGTGGCATACAAATCACTTTGTTTTCCACAAAATGTTTAATTTTCTTTTCAAAAGCAAAGGAATCAGGGGGTAGGCAGGTCCTCCAAATCTGTTTGAAAAACAATTACGGGGAAACTGTTCTCCAAAACTTTTTGCTCCTCTTTGCAGTTTTCCAATAAGGCGTGAGTGTCCATCCATTGGAGCTCATCAATACATTTCTTTGAAGAACCCACTAACTCTGACTGTTTCTGGAGTTCAGTCTTAACTGAAAACTGTATCCCTTGGCCCTCTTTTCTGTTTACCTTTACGAAATTTGATCGAAACTTTGTACATCAACATTATATTTCTTGCCAGTATACATAACATCTGAATGGTCGGGAATTGCGACCTGAATACTTCAATTAGGCTCTTGAATAATTAGCGTCTAGAATTCACATTAAATCCCATGTGATATCAGGTAATGATAGCTCCGTTAAACTTAGAGAAATGACGTATCAAATGAGAGAAGTCTGCCCCGCTAAAATGGTAAATAATATGGACAATACTTTTTCTCCCTCTCTCCTCGGCCGATCTACAACTCCTGTAAATATTATTTCCCGGCGAAAAGTCTCTGCGCCGTCCTGCTCATTAGGCTGTGGCCCTTGGGAATAGATAGAGAAGTTCTTGAAGTCGCCGTAGTCTAGTAGGTAGTGTGTTGGCTTATTAGACGTAAAGCCAGCGTTCGAGCCCCAGGTCAGACATCAAGACAAAATACAAAAAGTATTTCTTCGGCGACTGCCTCTCAGCAGATTTCTGGAAAAAACTCTGAGAGTAAATAAAATAAACTGTAGGTCCCACCACTCATGTATAAAATTAACACACAACATAAGTGGTGTGAGAAACTAGGACGTCGTCAATTCGACCTCCGTGTATTGTTCTTGTCTTAATTGACAAGTACACGTCCTCTAACCTAACCTAACCTAACCTAGAGATGTTCTTATGACTCAATTACGATCAGGAAGCCATGTGTAGATTACACAAGACTACCGTAACAGTCGATCAAGACAGTTTAGATCTGAAGATTGTTTGAAGAGAAATTCCAGTTATTGCCATACCCTTATTTAGGGTCAATTCCGCACTGATTTCCAACAGTTAGAGAGGCTGTGTGATATGTCTTGAGGTAAATAAACCTTGAGGTAAAAGTCCACAATCTACCTTATTTTCATTTTTAGAATTGTTCTTTAAGATTACCATAGCCTGCCTTCTGGGAATTCTAGTGAGAAACCTCCTATCGAGACTAGGTTCCGACAAAGTATAATCAATTTCACTCAGAGTCTGAGAATTCTTAGATAAGATGAGAGGCGCCTAGAACGGCATGACTTGCAAGGCAATTTAACAGAACAAAAAGTACAGGGATATGATTCCATTAAGGACATAAGGTTATATAATTATCGAATAAATCCGGCGAACCACATGGAGACAAAGTCCGTATCTCATATCAATTAGCTTCCTGCAGTGGTGGGGCTGTCCCCCTGTTTAGTTTAAGGTCAATATTCAAATCTAAATACGGGCCGCGTATTAAGTTTATTTATTAATTCGAATATAATTACTGAATGAAGTCGCCGTGGTCTAGTAGGTAGTGTGTTGGCTTATTAGACGAAAAGCCAGGCTTCGAGCCCCAGGCCAGACATCAAAATAAAATACAAAAAGTATTCCTTCGGCGACTTCCTCTCAGCAGATTTCTGGCAAAAACTCTGAGAGTAAATAAAATTGCCATTAAAAGCGTCTCAAAAAATCTGTCGTTCGGAGTCGACTTTAAACTCTAGGTCCCGCCACTCATGTACAAAATTAACACACACAACATAAGTGGTGTGAGATGAGAAACTAGGTCGTAATTCTGACTGAAGGGTTGTAATGACCAATTATGTATGTATAATTACTGAATATACTATAGTGCTCAGTGTAGTGCAACAGACCAGAGTCTCTGATGGGAATCGAACTTATGACCCTCGCACTAATAGTCTAGCACACTACAGGCTAGTCTTCTAATTCAACTGACTACGTCTAATAATATTTATTACGCTCTTGCTAGGTTAGAATTATTAAATTTTTATTCAAATTTTTTTAATCCTAAAACTATGCTGTAATTCTACATGAATAAATTGCGCCTTTTAGCCATGCTTTACTTTTAATATTTAATTTATTTTAATTAGTCACAAGTTTTTTCATGATCATAAAGGTATGCAATACTTTTGAAACATTTTCGTTTTGCCTTAAACTATGCTTTAATATTCTAAAAAAATACTTGCTTCATAGCCACATAATTTAATGATAATAAACTTAATTATACAAACATTATAATTATTATATTGTATTATGCTAAGAAAACTACATCCTGTTAGACAAAAACCTAACATAAGGCAACATTAAGGAAAAACATTAAGAAATTTCCGTATCCTGTTGAGGCATGCTAATGCATGTATGTATAGTCTCTCTGCATAGAGAGATAGAGATGCAGACAGACAAATAGCCTGAAAAACAAAATGAAATCTTAGAGAAATTCTTATTATTTTAACTAATTATGGTTAAAGTCTACACAAAAACAAGAAAGATTATAAATAAACTTAAGCAGAAAACCACAGGTACTTTAAACTAATCTCATATGCTTATACTGCAGTGCCTAAGCCTAATTGTAGGCTATATTAAATAAGGCTTAATTCCCAAAACACAGTGCGTCTGGCTGAGGCACAATGATTATTTAAGACTTTGTATATAAGTTTAGTGTGTTTGTAATTCAATTCATTTAAAATTTAATGTCTGTCTTTTAAAATAGTAGTAGTTTAGGCGCATGCAGCTCGCCTTTAATCATAATGATTATTTAACATATTGTAGCATGATTTCAGGCTGCTTAAAAACCACACACACACATAAAGAGTTCACAAGTTTATGGCATTTGCACGTTTCAAATCTCTAAAGGTTTAACTCAAGGTCTTAAAATGATTTCGACGAAAATTTTATAACGAAAGTTATAAATTAAAAGACGTTCAAAATATAGCGGCTAGGGGAAAAAGGGGAAGAAATAAGTACTTTTTCTGGGGAATAGGAAAAATTGTAAAATATTGTCTTGAAAATGACAAAGCTGTAGGAAGTAAGAGCATTTTTGGTACATTTTTTTGGTGGTGGGAAAAAGGGGAAGAAAAAAGTACTTTCTTTCTGTAAGGAAAATCAAAAATTTTTAAACTTTTTTTCTAATTATTCCAAAAGTGACAAAGTTTTAGCAAATTTTGAAATTTCCCGCAGGATTTTTGCGGGTAAAAAAGGGGAAGAAAAAAGTACTTTCTGTAAAAATGTCTGAAAACTAAGCTGTTTTAACATAATTTGTAGGTTTAAAAAAGTATTTGTTTTTTTTGTACTTTTTAGTGATTAAAAGAAAGGGAAGAAAAAAGTACTTTCTTGGGAAATATTTGTAATGAATAAAAAAAATATTTGTTTGTAGCAGAAAAACTACAATGCTTCCATAAAAAAGTCAGTACGTATTGGTACTTTCTTGATATTGAAAAACACAGAGAAGGAAAAAGTACTTTTCTAAACTTACTACGGATGTGGTGAGTCAAACGTGGCCATTTATACGTGGTGATTACATAATAGATCTACTGTGTAAGGAATTGGCAAGATTGTAAAGAGATTTAAAGACACTGGAAGTGCTACAGATGTGTCCAATGTGGTGCATTCAAATAGTACCTTTTTTTTGGTACTTTTTTCCAACTGCAGATGTTATTCCTTCCTTGGTACTTTTACCATAAGGTTGTTGTAAACTAATTTATGATATTCAAAAAAAAATTTTTAAATGATATTTTCACTGAAACTACAAAATGTACCTTTTTTGGTACTTTTTCTATCGCAGTAGATTTTACTCCGATTTTGGTAGTTTAATTAATATTTTGTACACAAGGAAAGGAATTAAAAAGGATTTTGCGAAAGGCGTTTTTATTTTATGGTACGTTTTTAACAAAAAATTTAGTTTTTTTTTTGGTACTTTTTTTGCAAAAAAATTCGAAGTTTATCATTTCTTTCTTCTTGATTGGTAGTATTTGAGTTTGTATTAAAGAAAAACCAATTTCAATTTAGAAAAGGTATCTTTTTTGGTCCAATTTTGGTATAAAAATACCTTGGGTACTTTTTTACACTTTTTGGTACATTTTCTAAAACCATTTTATCATATCATTATTTTGTACTGATTTAGACAATTAGAGTTAGTTTTAAGAGAAATAGCATAAATTTAGAAAAAGTACCTCCTTTGGTACTTTTTTGAAAACATATTTTTAACACTTTTATTGTTCTGAATATAAAAAAAATAATTTCTTAAGAGCCGTAAAATATATTTTTTCAATAAATACAGGGCTTAGGTTGAATATGTAGTATTTTGAAAAAAAAAGAAAGTACTTTTTTGGTACTTTTTCCCAAAAAAAGTATTCTTAAGCACTTAAGTTTGAATTTGTGTACAATGGGTCAATTCGACCTCTACTGTACTTGCCTTAGTTGACAAGTACACGTCCTCTAACCTAACCTAAGTTTGAATTAAGAGATATTGATTTGAAACTTTTTTTCAAAAGTACCTTCTTGGTACTTTTTTTTTGGAAAAGTACATTTTTGTGGTACTTTTCTCTAAGTTTGAATTAAGAGAAATACACTCTTTGAAACTTTTTTTCAAAAGTACCTTCTTGGTACTTTTTTTTTCGGAAAAGTACAATTTTGTGGTACTTTTCTCTAGCAGTTAATTCTCTAGGTTTTTTGTTGTTGTTGCAAACATTAAAAAATATTTACCCGTGAAATGCAAAAAAAGTGAATTTCCATAAATATTAGACTGTGTGTGAAAGATTTCGGTTGAGAACATTTGATTTAAACTCTCACACACGCACAAACTTCAGAGAAACTCATAAAATTTCCGTTTTCATGGGACGCATTTTGAATTTCATTAAGTTTAGTTGAAATTCATTTTAGTTGCTGTTGTTCTTCTCTTCTTTTACTCTCGTATTTTTTATGAAATCATAGAGAAAGGAATGAAAGCAGCAGCAGCAGCGACAGCAGTAGCATATGGTTTAATAACTTGAACTGAAATTGAAGCGCTCATCTATGTTTTGAATTCTGAATGAATTTAAAGGAAATGGAAAAAACGAACAAACGAAACGTATGAATGGCGGTTATAAATTTTCAATTTTCATTTTTCCAACGATAAATCTCTCAGTAGTAAAATAAAAGTTATGAGCATTTATAAAATGAAAAACACTGAGTGAAACACACACAGAGAGAGAGAGAGAGAGAGGGAAGCAGAAGAAAAATAAATATTTTCTCTCAACAAATTTTATGACTGTTTAAGACAGAAGTTTTTAAGTGTTTCAATTTTCTGTGTTCTGGTTTTCTCTCTCTCTCTCTCTCTCTCTTTTAACGGTGGCTGCAAATGACATTTGTTTTTTGGGAAATTACTAAAGTATACTTTTAGGAGGCTTATTACAAATTAGTTTAAAAATAGAAAAACAAAAAAGAGGCGAATTATTACAAATATTGGGTGTATAACTTAAAAATGCCGGCTAATTTCCTTTACAAGCTATGAGCCGTTTGCATATTATGGATCCCCCGTCGAAGGTTAATACTATGTTCAGATATGCACTTTTATTGAGTCAATATTCGGTTTATTGAGTACAATATTTTAAGTGTTCAGACATAATATTATACGCAGTTCAGCTGCTTATTCAATTTTATTTGACAGCTGGTAAACAAAACAACTGATTGTTCCAACAGCATTGTTTTTTGAGTTGTCAAATATCAACAGAAATTGTTCGGATAATTGTAATATGCGCACTGAACATACTTATGACAGTGCTGCATTCAAGTTTTACTCAATATTATAACAATTTGCGTATTTATTGCGCAATAATTAATTGAAACTTTATATGAAATATTGAGCTCAATAATGGCGTTTATTGCGATTTATGCAATAAAGGTGCATATCTGAAGGCCGTGTAAGATATGTGGCCACGTAAGGTTCCCAACTACTTGAACATCTTCGTACCATGCCACCACCTTCCATTCAATTAAAAGGTAACGATGTGCACTCTTAAGATGTGTCTTCTAGTGTAAGTCAACCAGACTTACTTATACCGGGCAAAGTTCTTCATGCTAAACTCAGACAGTTCCTTCAGGGAAGTCGGGAAAGAAGCAATTTCATACGCATTCACGTAAGTGCTAGCCAGTGACACATTAAGTGACACACGGTTTCGTACTATGTCTCCAAGTAGCAACTTCCGCAGAAATTACACGAAAGGACGACTAGTCGATAAGTGCTGGCCAGTGGCACATTAAGTGACTCACGGTTTCTTACTATGTCTCCAGATAGCAACTTCAGCAGAAATTACGCGAAAGGGCACCTAGTCGATAACTGCTGGCCAGTGACACATTAAGTGACTCACGGTTTCGTACTATGTCTCCAAGTAGCAACTTCCGCAGAAATTACACGAAAGGGCACCTTGTCGATATGCTTGTCTTTCGCATTGTCCTGCAAGAACAGTGACCATACAATTAATGTCAAGCCGTGAGAGGAAAATATGAACGGTTTCGTACTTCCTGGGTTGAAATTCGGGCAGCACAAGCTAGCAGTAGTACAGGATCTCTCTTCCACCCAGGCAGCATTTCATAAGGAGTGGAATTTTCCCCTAATTGTGGTTCAAGAGGGTTTATATTGGTTTTATGGTGGGGTATCTTTTCTAGTCAGTACGTCTGCACATAATTTGTGCCTAATTGTGATCAAGAGGACCACTATGCTCGGATCATATATTGGTTATATGGTGGGGTATCTGTTCTAGTCCGTACGTCTGCAACACATTTTCTGGGTATGCCACTATCCCAGGGACCCATATGATGTAATCCTTAAAATAATCCGCCATTTCGTAAAAAAGTCGGGGACATTAATGGTTATAGTTGAGATGTCGATATGACGTTTCAAGGGGACTTCATGGTAGCCTCGCTATTCTAATGTTTCAGTACTTCTTCAGAGGATAGTCTGCTACTGAACAGCCACCTTAATCACCCTTAGGATAGGCGTCATGCCCTGGAAAATTTTACAGTGATTCGAGAGTGCTAATGAGTTTCTAACATTTTACTCCACGTCTTCCTATTTAACTTCGAGTTATCGGTGTGTATTTTCAGTGTATTGGGAGGAAGATTTCCTCCAATCATATCAGCATTTTTCTTTCACCGTTACTCCCTTGCGTCCCAAGACGCATTTGTTAATCAGTCTTATCTTGTACTACGCCTATTACTAAGTAACTCGAATCCAGCGTCCAGGAAAGCTTTCTATTGTAATTCCCACCTTTTTAAGTTCGACCTCCAACATATGCATGAAACCAGCTGGTTTTTCTGAACATATTAAGAAAAATTACGGCCTACTTTTAGGCTTATTAAAGCATATATGAGCACAAGTTGTACAAATTTTGCTTCTCGGCCATAAATTTGCATTTATATGCCTTATAACAGGGCCAATTAAAAAACTTTTTTCACCCTCAAACTGTCAACAACATTTATATTTATTAAAATAATATTTTTTTACTGTAATTTTAAAACCACAAAAAGGAATTTTTTCTCTCTCTCTATAAAATACAATTTTTTTTTGTGTAAATCCTGCTGTTTGCTTTCAATTGCATACTTTTCTTTTCATTGGTAGGTTGCCATTACAATACCGTTTCTTTTTTTTAAATCTTTTTTCCATTTGGCCATTATTGTTGCATATTTTTTGGCTGGCGCAAACATAGTTTTTTTTCTTGTTGCTGCTGCTGCTTTTGTATTTTCTTTGTTACATTTTCTGCAGTTTGTATAAGTTGGTGGCTGCCAGGCCAGTATTGTGTACTTATTGTGTATTATACTCCATTTAATGGCAACTATTTTAATTTTGTAAATGCCATTTCCATTAAAATATATATTTTCTCTTCCCTTTTATTCATTCATTTTCTATTTTATTTAAATTTGTTTCAGGAAATTTAATATATTTTTTGGTAGTAAAAATTTATTTGTAGTTATTTAAAATACGGGTTTTAAAGCAGCCTAAAAGTAGATACTTTAGAACTTTAAAGCCTAAAAGTATGCAATTAATGTTTTATTAGAATTATTGAAATCATTTTCAATTCTCTTTACCGTCCATTATATCATAAACTGATGCATACAATAACATAAGCAGACCCAATTTAACCTATGTATGCCTGGTAGGGTCAAATCTCTTGGCGGGCCAACTAACCTCAATCTGATATGAAATATTTTTATTAGCCTGCTATGGTAGGAATACTTTGGCAGAACATCTAATCTTAATCTAATACGTCGGATACAAGGAACTTTTCGCATTATTTTTAGCGGTGCCATGAGTACTAACCCTACCTCAATACTGGAGATAATTTTACGCTTCTTTCCGGCAGACTTTTATTGTCTGGACTTAGAAGTTTAAACTTATCAGGCTCCCTGGGCATATGGATGATAGTTTGGATAAAATATTGGTCTCTCAAAAAAAGTATCGATCACACGATGCCGCACTATGTCTTCTTGAAGGAGATTAAAACATTCATTTCGGTTAAAGAGGAAATAGAAGTCGCCGTAGTCTAGTAGGTAGTGTGTTGGCTTATTAGACGAAAAGCCAGGGTTCGAGCCCCAGGCCAGACATCCAGATAAAATACAAAAAATATTTCTTCGGCGACTTCCTCTCAGTAGATTTCTGGCAAAAACTCTGAGAGTAAATAAAATTGCCATGAAAAAGTTTCTCAAAAAAAAACTGTCGTTCGGAGTCGACTTTAAACTGTAGGTCCCACCACTCATGTATGAAATTAACACACACAACATAAGCGGTGTGAGAAACTAGGACGTTGTACAATGGGTCAATTCGACCTCCGGGTACTGTACTTGTCTTAATTGACAAGTACATGCCCTCTAACCTAACCTAACCTAAAGGGGAAATTGTAGAGCGGATGGTCTAACCAAATGTGGCACAACTATCTGCTGAGTTCTCTAGATTGAGAATCGCTTCGAAGACCTGCGAGCTTGTAATTAATAATCCAGTAATTCATTCAGTATGCATCAATTGGGATACTGCAGACGCGACTCAGGACTTTAATCTTGGTCATGCTGGCTCACTAGAAAAATATTCCCTGAGAATACATTGATCTACTCGAACTGTCATAAAGTTCCATGCAAACCTCAAGTTTAAGCTCGTGCCTTGGTTCTCACGCAACCAATCTTATTACTTCCAGACTTTTTGCCAGAAATTTGCTGATATCCAATTGCCGAAAGAAATATTTTTCCAAAATTTCTTGTTCGAAATGTCTATTGAAAAGCATGTCAAAGCTTAATGTTCAATATTAAAGCCGCTTTACAGTATAAAAGTGGACGTTTGAGCCACACTAGTTTAAGGGCCATATGATCGTTCGATATTCAGACTTATGCCCATTTAAGTACCAAATATTTAACTCAAAAACAAAATTGTAGTGCCTACTTTAGGGCTTTTTTGTTATAAAAAAAATTGCAGCATATTTTCAGGCTGCAAACAAAAATTCCTTACATTCAATACTTTCGTTAGGCTTATATGTTTGAGGAAGCGGTGAGCCTTTTTAAAGTTTTATTTAATTTTGTTAAATTCAATCTTTTTTGAAAAGAAATCTAAAAATAGGGCATTTTACCCCAAACGTGATACCATTTCTGTACACCTTATTACCTCGAATAACAGCTGAAATCCTTTTAACACTTCCTTAAAAATATTATTTAATTTTCTTGATGAAAAAAAAAAAGAAAAAAAGGAAATCAATTTCAATGTAATAGCCAAAGTGTGTCAGTAATTTGTCTTTGATTTGGTTTAGCAAGTTCTGCTCCGTAGCAGAAACTCATTTTTTAAAAGAAAAATTTCAGTTCTACACTCCTCCATCTGCACCATGTTTCATTTCATTTATCAAATGTAATGCAACATGTTGCAAGTATTTCGTAAAACGAACGATTTTTTAATGGCAAATAAATAATGTTTAGAAATTTATCACAATTTACATATGGTGTACGGTGTAAATAAGTCTTTACCTGTGTATTTCGTACCGTTTCTTCTTAAACTTTTAAAACTCTCGTGTAATTTAACAGAAAATCGTGTGTGAAAAAAAAATCGAAAATTTTAATGTTTTTGAATCTTAAGCAGTGTACATCCACCCCTTTTTCCCGTTGCCTTAAATAACGGTTTATGAGTTTCTATACACACTCACACACGTTTTAACGGTAACACTCTTATTCATTTAATCAATCTTACGCTCACGTTCATGCTCACCCTTTCTGCCTCATATATTTGTATACTCATCCGAACATTAATAATTCGTTTCCTAACGGAAACTGTTATTGAGAGTGTGTAAGAGGACTTATATGATTTATTTTTGCATCTGTGTGTGTTAAGAATTCTTTTTTTAATTTCGCTTAAGTCACTGAAGAAAGTAAGAAAAGTTTATGGAACTTTAAGAAACTGAAACTGGATACGTATCCAGAGTGTTTTGGCATAGGGTAGTGGATCCTCTTCCCTACACCCAACACTACGGAGGGCGTTGTATGTACACAACGTCCAAAGGGTAGTCCTATCCTCCTACAAAATGCTAAAGAATGTGCACTTGTAACAGCCAGTGTCTTATCAGAAATTATCCCAGACCAAGGCAGTGAAAATGGAGAAATTTGTTCTAACGGTTGGTGGACCTATAATGATGGAGTAAAAGAAGTTAGGGAGTGATCCATTATAAACTCGTTCTTACTTACATTGCCTTAAGCTCGGCATCTGACCAAGATGTCTCAAATTTCCTAAGGCTTATCTGCTTAACATACATGCTTACTTAACAACCCGATTAACAGATTTCGGCCCGCCTTAATACATTCTTCCAGGCGCCTCTGCTTCTTGCACGCCTACGCGAGTTGGTCACACTAATCGATGACAAGGCTTCCTCGATCTGGTCCTTCCAACGAAACAAGGTCGGTCTCTTCGCCAATTTCCGGAGATTCCCCCATCAAATAGCTGTCTGGCCGGAACATCCTCCCCCATTCGAACGACATGGCCTAGCTAGCGCAGCCGCTGGATGTTAATACGCTGCACAACGTCCATGCCGTTGAGGAGCTCATACTGTTGGATCGGAAGTAAAAATCATCGTCAACTCTTGAGTGCATCTTTTTAGAGTCTTGAGTGTTGATTTTCATTGGAAAATATTTTTACGTGGTGGGTTTCAAGCCCTAGGCACACATACATACATACATAATTGGTCATTACAACCCTTCAGTCCGGATTACGACCTAGTTTCTCACACCACTTATGTTGTGTGTGTTAATTTTATACATGAATGGTGGGCCCTAGGCACAACCCAAACTTAAAGTCCAGGGGATTGGACTTTGCTGCACGCATTAGTTAACATCCCATACCAACTATCTAAAATGTTGTATTCAAATCGAGATTTAGCGTGCTTTGCGGTAGAAAGCAGTGTGATAGAGGTGACGCTAGAGTACATTCAACTTGTTTCTGCACTCTTTCCCAAAAATAGGTAGTCACGCAAATATTGAAGAGAAGAATAGCGGCCTGGCTGTCCACATATATACATACATGCCCTAGCGTTTCAATCCAAGACAACATTTCTCCTTAATGGCCATAGATCTTCGCCTGAGGCGTGATTGGATAATTGTAGAGGAGTTTCACCTCCAACATAGAATAAAGCTGAGATGATAAAGGCAATAAAACAGTGTTGTACAGAGAACCAATGTTATACGGCGTTCAGATATGCACCTTTATTGCATAAATCGCAATAAACGCCATTATTGAGCTCAATATTTCATATAAAGTTTCAATTAATTATTGCGCAATAAATACGCAAATTGTTATAATATTGAGTAAAATTTAAAATGCAGCACTCATTGTCATAAGTATGTTCAGTGCGCATATTACAATTATCCGAACAATTTCTGTTGATATTTGACAACTCAAATGTCAGCAACGACAAAAAAAACAATGTTGTTGAAACAACCAGCAGTTTTGTTTACCAGCTGTCAAATAAAATTGAATAAGCAGCTGAACTGCGTATAATATTATGTCTGAACACTTAAAATATTGTACTCAATAAACCGAATATTGACTCAATAAAAGTGCATATCTGAACATAGTATTAGGCCAAAAAGGGCTAATTTTCTGTTGATTCTGATTATGCTAGATAGGAAGAGTAGTTACCGTAGTGATAAAACACACAAAATTCCTCTTTTTCCTGTTTCCTTAAGGCCTGCTCGGTTGATTGACTTTAATTGTCCTTTTCTTATTCATTTTATTCCTTGAAAAGAAAAAGTTTTCCCTTTCACTTTTGTTCACCACAATTTAATCGTCTTTTGTTTTCATTCTAAATTTTATTATGCAGCCCATAAAATTCATCTTCATCACCACCGCCATTGTCGTAATAAATTCTAAAAACAATACAAAAAAAATGAAATCAAATAAAAAGAAGAAAAAAGAAATTAAAAATTAAATTAAAACTGACAACTTCAGGGCGAATAGATAGAGACACTGACATCTCTTGGCCATTCACTTTCATAGTCACCAACCAGCCAACCAACCAACCATCCTCTCCTTTAGCATCGTCATTATTATTCTTAACATACAGCACCTGTTTTCATGCTGATGCTGTCCCTCTTCTCTATAATTCCCTGTGTGGGGAATAAAGCATAACTTTAGGTGTCTCGCGAAGCATGACGCAGTCATTTTGAAAAATCTAATTTCATTAAAGTTTAAATGAAAGAGTGTTTCAAATAATAAATGTTGGTTAACGCCAACGATGATTGTCATCAACGCCATCAATGGACGTTACCGGCACGGTTGTCAGTTAGACAATTTCGTAGAAAATTTAATTTGATTTTAACGCCTGAAAATATGCAGCATATTTTTTTTCGATCAAGGAAGGATGCAAAAATGTTGTTTAAAAATTATAATAATTTAGAACGCTTAACAAATTTAGAAGCCATGAGGTTTTGGACATCGTGAGAGGAATCTAACAGCCTTTATAGGAAATCATCTTCATTAGAAAATAAATCTCCCTACGGCAGCAATCTTCATGTTGGATATTTTAGTCAAAGTTCACAGGAAATAAGCGGCAAGAGCTGTTCACTAATTCATGAAGTAAGTGATAGTTGTCTCCCCCTTCTCTTACACGCAGCTCATATAGAAGTCACCCAGAATTCATGCGAGGGAATGCAAAATGTATCGGAATGTCTGCCCTATTGGTCATGTGTGATAGATGGCCCCCTGAATGATCCGAAAATTTCTTGAGAAATCCTCGATATTCATGGACGGCGACAAACATCGAGAAAACATTGATGAAAAGCTTATTCTCTGACTGTCTGGCCGAGTAAAATCTGTTCATTGGCATTGCACCGCTTTCAATAACCTCCAATTAGGAAACATTGCAATAGACAGTCTCAACGAAAGGATCCACTGCCTACTCTCAGTATTTTGGAGCCATCGGGATATATTGAAGAACCGTTCCAGGAACCTTCGGGTTGTAAAACCAGAAGTCCCAGGCTGGTATTCTTAAACAAATTCTTCTGTCGAAAAATTTTTAAAGAACGTAATCGACCCTAATGTGCCTATGGATTCCTAAGTAATGCAGCATGTCCTTAGCAGAGGTTGGGTGAGAAGATAACTGCGTTTAGCCTTCTACTTCAATAGAAGAGAATAGCAAATATGAGGTCAGTGGGAGTGGGGTAGAGTGTCCTGGTGATTAGGACAGGTAACTGTCTACGCATCCAGTTAATCCGAGCATCATAAAGCACAATAGGCTCCACCACAACTAGAGCTATTCCTCCAATTTTGCAAACTGTCCTTTTCCAAGAGGTTTTAAGCGTACTCTTTCTATCTCGATCACTCACCAGTAGTGTTTGTAGTCCAAAATAATTTTATGGTTGTAGATAAATATAGTCCCCTATGGGTAGATCGAATTTTCTATTTCTATCCACGGTCTTCTACGTGGTGTAAAGCATTATGGTTGCCTTACTCTCTCCATTATCTTCACCCTCCAGGAGTGCTTGTGCTCGAATATAACCCCTAGACTGCTTACCTTTCTGGATAAATTCTGTCGCTCTCCATTTTGTATTTGCCTTTGCAAGAATTGACATTTAGCCCTCCCAACGAGCACCATTTTGTGGTAAATATGAAGGTGCGATTCCATTCTCGAGGAATAGGGATCAGATCATCCACAAGACCAAGAAACTACATCGTTTTAAATTTTGAGCTGTCTCTGTATAAAACCGTTCCACAGTAGGAGCGAGACAACCTCGCTTTATCTTTCCTGTCAGATCCCCAGAAGACAGTAATAACGTTCTGGTTAAAAAATTCTTGGTAAACCTCGATATGTAGCCCTGTAGTCAATGAGAACTATGATGAGCTCCCTCCGCAATAATGAAGGCTCCACAACAATGAAATCTCCACAATAATTGAACACCTTGGTACAGTCACGGTGGACAGCCCTCTAGGGAATGTGTATTTCATTGCCGAGAACCCTTTTCAAGTATTTCAATACTAATATCTTTTTTCGTCTTCACAATGTCTGTGTCCTCTTACCACTTTTGTGACATGTACACAATAGTAGAGATTATGGCAGTTGAAACTACAAAGTAGGCCTCAGTCTGAGAACGTCACGAAAATGTTGAAGTCTAATAAACACAAGGTTTATCATTTGTATCTGCATTAGCCGTAATCTATTAGGCAGCTTGTTGGCTTGTTAAACGAGAGCTTGTGGTTCAACCTTTGGTTCATTCAAATATTTCTTTCGGCCACTTAGGTTAGGTTAGGTTAGAGGACGTGTACTTGTCAATTAAGACAAGTACAGTACCCGGAGGTCGATTTGACCCATTTTACAACGTCCTAGTTTCTCACACCACTTATGTTGTGTGTGTTAATTTTATACATGAGTGGTGGGACCTACAGTTTAAAGTCGACTCCGAACGACAGATTTTTGAAAAACTTTTTCATGGCAATTTTATTTTACTCTCATAGTTTTTGCCAGAAATCTGCTGAGAGGAAGTCGCCGAAGAAATAGTTTTTGTATTTTGTCTTGATGTCTGGCCGGGGGCTCGAACCCTGGTTTTACGTCTAATAAGCCAATACACCACCTACTAGACTACAGCGACTTCTTTCGGCGACTTCTTCTCAGCAGTCTTCGGAAAAAAAAAATTCTGAGAATGAAACAAATTGCCATGAAAGGTTTCTTAAAAATCTATCGTTCGGAGTCGACGACACGGCGACGCACACGAGTGGTGTAAGAAGTTAGGTTGTAATCCTCACTAAAGGATTGTAATTAGTCAGTAAGTAAGTAAGTACATGAATAGGGGGGACATCCCCCTATTCAATAAACAAAAGCATAAATTAAATAAACTTTTATTTTAGAGACTGTATAGATTTGTATAAAAATTTTCAAATTTTTATTTCTTTTTTATACAGTTTTTAAGCTTTCCGTTTGAATCGATTTGTTTTCAAATCCCCTTTAACTTTATGAAACACAAATAAATACAGATTTATGGTTTGCTTTTTAAATAAAATTCTCTAGCAATTGCAGAGATTTTGCCTTCAATTTCGCTTAGATAAAACCATTACACTAAGCGGCCATCAATTTTTTTCGTTAAAGAAATACCGAAAAGGTGTGTGCCAAATACTTGCATAAATTTTTGGAAACCAATAAAAATATTGATTGGTTTACGCAAAGCGGCAATAATTTTTGCGAAAAAAAGAAAGCAAAAAGCAAAAGAATAGGCAAAAACGTAGAGTTTTTATGGGTTTTATAAGGTGCCAACGATACAAACAAGATAATAAACGCCTTAAAATATGCTTTACACCTATAAAAAACAGAAAACACTTGTAAGTTATGCTGCGATAACAATATAAACAAACGTCGTTTGTATACACAATTACTTGTATTTGTTTCGCACACATACATATACGCATACATTTCAAAACATATTGTATTTGTTTTACACTCACCACATACTTTCGTCTGTTTTCCTTACTCAAGGGAAATTTACATAGAGTTGCGCTCCCTTATATGGCACACATATACCTGTTATTTTCAAAACATAAACAAACCAATACATGCGGTGTTATTGAGAAAAAGAGAGAGAGAGAGGCAGAGAGCAATGTAACCGCAAATATCTTATACCCCAAAGCATAAATAAAAACAAAACAAAACAAATTGTCGCACACATTCTTGCACACTCACAATAAAAGTTCTCTGCATTCCAGGTTCTTCAATACTTAAGTAAGACGCCAAAAAAAAAACAATTGGCAACAATTTCTTTCGCAATTGTAAGTGTAGCCCCATAAATTTATTTATTTAAATAAACGATAACGCAAATGTTATACTTGAAACAATTTCGTGGAAATCGCTCTTCTCTTCTTCCTTTGAATGGAGAAATACTTGCTGAAAGTAATTCTTGGCAACATTTTTGAGGGTTGGGTGGGGGGTGGGGGGGGGGGGTTGTATGTAAACCATCTATAAATTTTAGAATTACATTCTCTTATGCCGTTTTCAAAAGATAGAAAGATTCTAAAGTTTTATCTGAAGTTCATAAAAAATTGTGAGTATATGTTTTACAAATATGTTGTTATCGATAAATCGTATAGAATATATTATTACATAGTAATAAAAGGTTTGTTTTCCATGTGCAATTTCAAATTGAGATACTTTTTTATAAGCAATGACTTATTTTTGACTTTAAAATGAATTGGTTTTTTGCTGAATGGCTTAATATTTCAAAAATTCGTTTGATTTACAGTATTTCTAAATGAAAACTCGATTATTGTTGCCAGCTGAATTATTAAAAACATTGCTGAATAAGTATTTTTCTTAGCTGAATTGTCTGAAACTTCTCAGTTAATAATTTTTGCACATTTTGAATATATTTTAAGCCAAAATAAAATTTCTTTTGTTAGCTGAATTAATAAAATATTAGCTGAATAAGTATTTCTCTTAGCTGAATTGCCTGAAACTTATGAGTCAATATTTTTCTCACATTTTGAATACATTTTAAACCAAAAGAAATTTTTTTGTTAGCTGAATTAATAAAAATATTAGCTGAATAAGTATTTCTCTTAGCTGAATTGCCTGAAACTTAGGAGTCAATATTTTTCTAATATTTTGAATACATTTTAAACCAAAAGAAATTTTTTTGTTAGCTGAATTAATATAATATTAGCTGAATAAGTGTTTTTCTTAGCTGAATTGTCTGAAACTTATTAGTTAATAATTTCTGCACATTTTGAATATATTTTAATCCAAAGGCAATTTTCTTTTGTTAGCTGAATTAATAAAATAATAGCTGAATAAGTATTTTGTTCAGCTGAATTGTATTTTTGGTAATTTAATTGCATTTTTAAATTTAAAAAGTTTTAATTTGTTAGCTGAATTGATTAATTAATAGCTAAATGTTATAAAACAAATGAATTATTATTTTAATTGGTTTTATTGATTTTTTATATTGGAGAATATTTTATTTTGTTAGCTGAATTAATAAAATAATAGCTGAATAAGTATTTTGCTCAGCTGAATTTTATTTTTGATAATTTAATTGCATTTTTATATTTAAAAAAGTTTGATTTTGTTAGCTGAATTGATTAATTAATAGCTGAATTAGTATTTTTCTTAGCTGAATGTTATAAAACGAATGATTTATTATTTTAATTGGTTTTATTGAGTTTTTATACAGGAGAAAATTTTCTTTTGTTAGCTGAATTAATGAAGAAATAGCTGAATAAGTATTTTGCTCAGCTGAATTGTATTTTTGGTAATTTAATTGCATTTTTAAATTTAAAAAGTTTTATTCTGTAAGCTGAATTGCTTAATAAGGAGTTTAATTAGTATTTTTCTTAGCTGAATGTTCCAAGACTTAAGAGTTATTGTTTTGTACGGTTTTATTTAGTTTTTATACTGGAAGAAATTTTAATTTTATTAGCTGAATTAATAAAATAATAGCTGAATGAGTATTTTACTTAGCTGAATTGTGTGAAAAGCACATAATTTGTTATATTCTTCAGCTGAATTGCTTAAATAATAGCTGAAAGTATTTTCCATAGCTGAAAGTTCTAAAATTTAAGAGTGATTACTTTGTATTGTTTTATTTAATTTTTATTCTAGAGTATATTTTCCTTTATTTGCTGAATTCATAATTTATTAGCTGAATTGGTGTCTTTTGTACTTCAGAATAATAATATTGAGATTTTATTTAAAAACAATGTTATTTTCCTTAGCTGAATTAGCAAATTTTGTCTTAATATTAATTCAATTAATAGAAATATATTTTTAATTGTTGTAAATGAAATTTATTATAATTTATTACTATCGGAATCAATAACACTTTAGCTGTATTAATAATGTACGGCGAAATTCCTTTTTTCGTGTTCTGTTAAGTATTTTCCTTAGCTGAATACACTGAAATTTAACTGAATATGGAAATTATTTTACTAGTTTTAGTTTTTAAGAATTCAGGCAATTTTTCCCTTAGCTGAATTAATAAATAGTTGCTGAATTGATATATTTTATACTATAGAGTAATAATGACATGATTTTCTTTATAAAAATGCCATTTTCTTTAGCTGAATTAACTAATTGCTTTATATTAATTTTTTTCGTGTTCTATTAAGTATTTTCCTTAGCTGAATACACTGAAATTTAGCTGAATATGGAAATTAGTTTATTATTTTTATTTTTTAAAAATCTAGAAATTTTTTTCTCTTTGCTGAATTAATAAAATAGTTGCTGAATTGATATATTTCATACTATAGAATAATAATGCCATGATTTTCTTTATAAAAAATGCAATTTTCTTTAGCTGAATTAACTAATTGCTTCGTATTAATTTTGATGAGATTTTTCTACAATTATTTCTTGCTGAATTGATGTAACTATAACTGAATTAATAGTTTAAGACGAAAGCTTATTTAATTATTGAAGCTGAATAAGCTAAAATGTAGTTGAGTATGAAGATGCTTAAATAATTTTGTTTTTTGTGGTTTATTTAGTTCTCACGTTAGCTGAATTAATGCAAAAGTAGCTGAATTGTAAGTTTCCTTGTATTTAAGTAAAAATAATAAAGTTTTCTTTATAAATAAGTGAAATAACCCTTGCTGAATTTACTAATAGCTTGCTGAATATGAATTTTCCAATAAATCCTTAATGTTAAGAGTTTTCCTTAACAGTATTTTAAATCTCCAATATGTTATTAAAAGTCACCATCTTCCATACAACACTGCCCCCTACCCTTAGTTTATGGCTGCAGCACATAATAATTCTTGGCTTAAACTCTTACAAGTAACCTGTGTAGACTTCAATAAGTCAAGCAAAAAAAAAACAGCAGAAAAAACAACAACAACAGTAAGAAAATAATGTATGAAGAACTGTGGTAATAAGGATAATGCGCTTAGAAAGTTAAAATAGACCACAATTTACTCCAGCTGCATGCAACACACACAAAAAAAAGGTCACTGATATTAAAAACAGGGGACTCTTTAAGACCAGAAAGGAAAAGGTTTTGAAAAGCAACTGGCTTTTGTAGAGAGTTAATACTGTAGCCTTTTCATCCCTCTTTCAGTTTTATATGTATGTTCTGTGTAGCGAACAGGGCAGACCCTGAGAGCTGTAAGAAGATAAAGCAGCTTTTTAGTTTATGAGGCATCATCTTGCAAGAGCCTTGTGTGCCTTAATTCTTTTACCACAAGGCTATGATAGCGTTGATGTTGGGTGATGACGTTGTTGTCTACTTTGGCTCATAAACTAAGAACTTTTGCTTGGTTTTTTCCTCTTATTTCCTGGGTTACTTTAAGGATTTTCTATTTTATGTGCTTTCCCTTGTACTTTGTTTCCTCAGCGCCAATAAACTTTATGAGCGGCCAGCGTATGAATAATGTTCAGGTGCTTACTTGCTTGTAGCAAGCTTGAAAAGGTAGAAGGCAATAGAGACAGAGCTCCATAAACACCTGTTTATTGTTGTAAGCAGTAGTCCAGCAGTCTTAATATTTATTAACGTTTACATTAGAGCACTGGTAATCACTGCTTAATTCTTTATAGGTGAACATATGTTATGCAGGCAATTATTATTTCAATAAGGGATATGATGTAAGTGGTTTTGCTTACTTAAAAAGGGATTCGAAAGGGAGAAGTTATCTTAAAAATAAGAAAAGTATAAAAATTGATAAAATTTTTTCTATAAAAACCCTATTCAGCTGGAATTTTACGTATTCAGCAAGCTTAAACCGATTAGGAATTGCAAACAAATGCGAAAAAAGTCTTATTCAGCTACTTTAAAGCTTATTCAGCTAAGGTAATCACTTTTATTTATAAAGGCAACCTTATTATTTTACTGTGTTCGAGGAAATATAAAAAATTTGATTAAATTTTTTCTATAAAAAACCTATTCAGCTGGAATTTTATGTGTTCAGCAAGCTTAAACCGATTAGAAATCACAAACAAATGCGAAAAAAGTCTTATTCAGCTACTTTAAAGCTTATTCAGCTAAGGCAATTATATTTAATTATATAGACAACCTTCTTATTTTACTGTGTTCGAGGAAATATAAATTCAGCTATGATTTTACCTATTCAGCTAACAGAAGTCTATTCAGCAAATTAAAATCAGCAAGAAATTGAAGAAAAACGTGTTAAAAATGTAGTTAGAGCTTTAAAAGTCACAAAATCGCTGAAATTAAATTTACATTTATTCAATTCAGCTATGTTTTACTAAATTTTTTTATTAAAATGCAATTGAATATTCAGCAATTTATATTCAGCTACAATTTTAGTGATTTAGCAAAGTTATATGCAATTCAGCTACATTTATACTAATTCAGCTCAGTTGGATGCAATTTAGCAACATTTTTCACTAATTCAGCTAACTTATATGCAACTCAGCAGCATTTTTAGTAATTCAGCAAAGTTGTATGCAAATCTGCTACATTTTTAGTAATTCGGCAAATGTATATGCAATTCAGCTGCATTTTTAAGTAATTCAGCTAAGTTATATGCAATTTAGCTACATTTATAGTAATTCAGCTCAGTTGGATGCAATTTAGCAAGTTTTTTTTACTAATTCAACCAATTTATATGCAATTCAGCTGCATTTTTAGTAATTCAGCAAAATTCTATATAAATCTGCTACATTTTTAGCAATTCGGCAAATGTGTATGCAATTCAGCTACATTTTTTAAGTAATTCAGCTAAGTTATATGCAATTTAGCTATATTTTTAGTAATTCGTCTAAGTTTACAAGCAATTCAGCTACATTTTCAGTAAGTCAGCTAAGTTATATGCAATTCAGCTACATTTTTAGTAATTCAGCTAAGTTACATGCAATTCAGCTACATTTTCAGTAAGTCAGCTAAGTGTTATGCAATTTAGCTACATTTATAGTAATTCAGCTAAGTTACATGCAATTCAGCTACATTTTTAGTAATTCAGCAAATGTGTATGCAATTCAGCTACATTTCTTAAGTAATTCAGCTAAGTTATATGCAATGCAGCTATATTTTTTAGTAATTCAGCTAAGTTACATGCAATTCAGCTATATTTTTAAGTAATTCAGCTAAGTTACATGCAATTCAGCTACATTTTCAGTAAGTCAGCTAAGTGTTATGCAATTTAGCTACATTTATAGTAATTCAGCTAAGTTACATGCAATTCAGCTACATTTTTAGTAATTCAGCAAATGTGTATGCAATTCAGCTACATTTCTTAAGTAATTCAGCTAAGTTATATGCAATGCAGCTATATTTTTTAGTAATTCAGCTAAGTTACATGCAATTCAGCTATATTTTTAAGTAATTCAGCTAAGTTATATGCAATTCAGCTACATTTTTTAAGTAATTCAGCTAAGTTATATGCAATTTAGCAATATTTTTAGTAATTCAGCTAAGTTACATACAATTCAGCTAAATTTTTAGTTCAATACAGCCATAGCTAATTCAGCCATAGGAATTTTTGGGAAGTTGGCTAGTTGCATGCAATTCAGCTACATTTTTTGCTAATTCAGCTAAACTATATGCAATTCATCTACATTTTTAGTAATTCAGCTATGTTGTGTGCAATTAAGCCACAGGAATTTGAAATATTTATACGGAACTTTTAAATATATTGAAAGAAATTTATTTTAAATACAATTTCCGTTCCATTTAACCAATTCAGCAGAAATAATTTAAAAGATGAAGTTTTTAACAATTAATTCCACTTCATTTGCAGAATAAATGTTCTTCCAATGATTCGTCTTTGCTCTCGCTCTGTTTAAAACTTGCAACCATAAAATCAAATGTAAAAATGTTTTTGTAATTTATAAAGTAATTGTTGTTATTGTTGTAATTTTATTGTAGCAATTGCTATTTTCTGTACTAGCTATTGTAACAAAATAATATTTGAATGCTGCTAAAAGGTGTCACTTGTTTAAAATAAAAACATTTGTTTTCATCTTCTTCTTCATCGCTCTACTTCTACTTTGCTGTACTTGAATTATTATTTTCCATTGTTGTTACATTCAACGACTAGATATAGCAAATGTTGCCAATGTAATGTTAAATAAATTGATACATATTGTGTGCGGGTGTGTGTGTGTGTTACGTAGTGTAGGTGTGACAATTTTACATGCTTATCATACAAAGGCTTCTTCTCAGGCTGGCATATAAACAATAGGAGTTCTAAGGCAAGGCAAATAATAAGAAGTAAACAAAGGGAGTGTATGCACAGTTAGTAAGAGAAAGAGGGAGAGTGGCGAGGAAAGTGGGAGAGCAAAACTAATAATATTGTTTGCGGCATCCAAGTATAAATGTGCTCATATGTGGGGAAGTGTTGTGAAGCAAGAGTTTTCAACTTTAAACAAGAGAGGAAGGGAGAGAAAAACTTGTAATAAAGTTAAAAACATTTAACAGTTCTTAAAATTTATAAGCATATATGCATTTGTTGTATGCGTTATATGCTCGTGTGTGTGCATAAATAAGTGTATGAATTAATATGTTTTGTTTACATTTAACATGTCTATGTAACAGTGTATGTGTTGGAAGCCATTGTTTATGTCTCCGGCTGTAACAGTCTTTATGGTTACAATTGTTTTGTTTTTCATGTTGTTGTTATTGTTGTTTTTTATTTTATTTTAACTTGTTTTTGTTGTTAAAAACTTCTCTTCTTTTTTTAGTTTTACAGGAACTCTCATATCAATTGTTTTCTTTTTCTTGTTGTTGTTGTTGTTCTTTTGATTTTCTATACAATTATTGTGAAAACTATAAACAAAACTTAAAAAAAAACAACGACATTTAAAGTTTTAGAAATTTATTATTGTTGTTGTTGTTGTTATTGTTATTGCCATTGCTGCCGTTATTTATTTTATAGTTTTGCTCGTATTGCTGCTGCTGTATACAGCTGCCCTGTATGTGTATCGTATGTAAGTCTGTGTTAGTATAACAGCATGGCTGTGTTTTATGGATTTCGTATAGAAAAATCTCTGACAAATACAAATCACTTTAGATTTATTTGAAAAATTTATTGTGTTGTTGGCAAAAAGCAAAAGCTAAATATCAGCTATAAAAGTAACAACAACAGCAACAACAATTACAATTACAATAAGAATTTAGAAAATAAAAAATTAAGAAAAAAAATTATTTGATTGAGATCAAATGGTATTTCAAAAAATAAAAAAAAAAATAAAAAAAAAATAAATTAAACACGACAGCAAATTGGAAAAAAATCGAATTTTCTTTTACTGAATTGCTTAAATAGTAACGGAATTTGTTGGTTCAATTAATCAAGTGTATAGAATAGAAGAGGGTCAAGGGAATGGCAGCTGAGTTAAACCTTAGCCCATTTGAGCACACATAGCGGCCCGTTGTGATACCCCATTAAGGGATACCCAGCACCAACTAACAACCAGTTGTTAATTAGTAATAAAGCCTCGCTTCTAAGGCAATACTCATACATACATAATTGGTCATTACAACCCTTCAGTTAGGATTACGACCTAGCTTCTTACACCACATACATATGTTGTGTATGTTAATTTTATACATGAGTGGCGGGACTTACAGTTTATAGTCGACTTCGAACAACAGATTTCTGAGAAACTCTTCATGGCAATTTTATTTGCCGTCTGAGTTTTTGCCAGAAATCTGCTGAGAGGAAGTCGCCTAAGATATATTTTTCATATTTCGTTTTGATGTCTGACCTGGGGTTTGAACCGTGGCCTCACTTCTGTGGTCTGTGGTTCCAACTCCAGCTAAGACGATAGATAGACGCTTTCATTTAAAACGAAATATTAAAAAATATATATTTTTAGGCGACTTCCTCTCCACAGACTTCTGGTAAAAAAAAAATTCGTGAATAAATAAAATTGCCACGAAAGGATTCTCAGAAACCTTTCGTTCAGAGCCTACATTAAACTGTTAGTCCCGCCGCTCATGCGTAAAATTAACACGCACAATATGGGGCGTGTAAGAAGCTAGGTTGTAATTCTGACTAAATAATCGTACTTGCTAATTAAGTAAGTAATCGATTTTACTATTAAGTAACGATATGAAATGAGTCTATGTCGCCCTAGACGAGTCGATCTACAATATCTCCCGAAATCATTTGCAAGTAAAGTGGTCTCTTCTCTTGCCTATGCATTGGTGACTGACCCAAGAGAATAGATACAGCGACAGAGATGTCCCTACGATCTAATTTAAGTATTTGTTTGGTACGTTACCTAGCCAATTTAGACCAAGAGAGTTTGGCAACAGGATTTCTCAGCGTACAATGAATACTTTTGTGTAATAGTCTTACAGATTTGTGTTGATAAGTATTCGGCCGGAGTTTGCAGATCTCGCAAATTCATTAGATACACAATTATTCTGAACATTCCAGCCCATATCACAACTGTTATCTTGTCAAAATATTTCCCTGGTTTTTTCTGATTCTCACACTCCCCCTCTTTTCTTTTGTCTCTTTCTTCTGTTTCGTTTGCAGTTTCAGAAGTTGTAACTGCATATGAAGTATGAAATCCCGCAACTAATGTAAAATAATGAATTTGTTACGTTCGTAAGACATGAGAAAAACACGTGTGAAGATATAAATCCAAAGACTTAAAAGAATTATAGCATATTTCAAGGCTCTTAAGAAATGACATGAAATTATTGCATACTTTTGGGGTACATATCTTGATAAATATGATAACGTTGAATATAAATGAAAACTTACTTAAAGTGAACGTGATTATTTTTCATTTTATTAATTTTTCTTTCCTTTTTAAAGACAAGCTCCTTAAAGTATGCAATACATTTTTTGTTATAATCTTTTTTCAAAGATATCACTGACAGCAAATATCAGCAAATCATCATAATCATAAAAATTTCTGAATTTGCTGCTGCTAAACAAAGCAAGTGCAGCAAACGAAGACGAAAGCGCCTGGAGTTATGCTTTAGTTTTTTTTCCTTTTTTTAAGAGTATAGCAGTAGTTGTAGTTTCCTTTTACAAGAAAAATTAATAGAATTTCTTTAGGAAAATAAGAAGGGACAGAATCAAACGGAATAAAAAAATAAAACAGTTTTGTTTGTGCATATCAAATTTGAAAAAAATGAAATGCAATGTCTTAAGGCGTTTTAAGAGACAAAAAAAAAATATTAAAAAGTTTTTAATAAAATTTTAGAATCATATTTAAAGTGTTGATAACAACGTTAAATAATTTTGCAGAAAAATTTAAAAAATGCTGAAACACAAAACAAGGAATTAATTTGATAATCCCTTAGAATATGCAACAAAAATATCTGTCACCTAACATATGCTTTAAAATTTTAAATTTATTAAATTCTAAATCCTTTTCCCCCGCCTATGGAAACAAGTACGGGAGCATATAACCGTGCTCCATCAAAGCAATATTTTAAAGAATTTAATTGCCAAACTGAAAAGGGGATTTTCTTTTTTGATTTTCTGCCAATTGCAAAAGGAGTTGGAGGATTTAAAACCAAAATCCTTATGCAAAAGGTTGTAAAACGTATTAAAAAGGATTTGCTTTTGTCTCTCATGCAGTAATTAAAAAGACTCGCTGGCATACCGACAGTAATATTTAAAGAAAAATCGTAAAAAACCATTTGAAATGTAGAGAGAAAAAAGGGTAAAGAAAACGGATATAAAATCCATGTTTAACTGTCTTAACATTAAGATTTCGACATGAAAGTTGTTGTCGTTGACAATTTAAATAACATAGAATGCCAGCCAAAAAGGGGTTTAAAACCAGAGATGAAAGGCAAATAGCAGACGGGGATTCAAAAGAATTATCAAAAGATTAACAGAGAAATAAGAAACACGCTACAAACAATTTACTCAAACTTATGTCACCAAGAAATGGCTTGAAAGGAGGTGATTGGTGGTTGATTTGAGGATCTGTACACCCTTTCCCGATGAGTCAAGTAGCAAATTGTTGTATAAGGTTTTGCTAGAGTATCTGTCACCTTGATCCCACTTATACCCGAGAACCTAACTGAAACCGATCGCGTCCAAGTGTTCTTATGGAGTTCCTACAATCACAAACTAGTTGTGACTTACGCCAGACTGATACTTTAGGCCTATGGACAGCCTGACTTCTAAGGAAAACCAAGTAAAAATCCACATTTGAATAAGTGGTGTCAGCTACGCCCACAAGAGGCTTGAATACAGTAAATATCTCCGTCTGTACGACAAGGCAATTGTCACACAATCTATAATGAAGTTTCAGTTCGAAATGTTTACAAAACAAGTCGGCTCCAGTGCTCTCATGCGTAAAGATGTGTGCATAAGTCCGCATTGGGAATTCCCCCCTACAGGGCCTTAGAGGGGTTGAGAACCCCCAATCCACAGAGAAACATTGTCTCGGTTCACGTTATATTCCTTGATTCAATTAAGAAGTTTGTTCACCACTGTTCTGTACACTGTACTGTTCACCGCCGTACAGGGACTGCGTTCACCCGTGGCATCACAACGGGCCGCTATGCGTGCTTAAGTGAGCTTTGTGAAATCAGAGCTACCACTCAGACCTAACCTAACCTAACTGGTGAAGAAAAGACGTTCATAACACTGAAGTGATGACATTACACGCCGCACATCTCCTAATACTGTCGTATGATATTCACGAAGATAAGCCGCTGAACCTTTTTCAAGATAACCCGCTGGAAGCTCTTATCTAGGGTATTCCTCCAAATCTGATAATTGTCGTATTGATTCAACAAAAGACTTTAAGTGTCCAGCAAAGTATTCAGCACCTCCTCCTCCTCTCCTTCGAGATTTCTCTTTCAGTTCCATTTATTGTTCAGAAACATAGCGAGATACTTGGCCCTAGAAGAGAGTAAAACTTTCATTCATCCTTAGAAGTCGCTGTAGTCTAGTAGGTAGTGTGTTGGCTTATTAGACTTAAAGCCAGGGTTCGAGCCCCAGGCCAGACATCAAGACAAAATACAAAAAATATTTCTTCAGCGACTTCCTCTCAGCAGATTTCTGGCAAAAACTCTGAGAATAAATAAAATTGCCATGAAAAAGTTTCTTCAAAACTCTGTCGTTCGGAGTCGACTTTAAACTGTAGGTCCCACCACTCATGTATAAAATTAACACACACAACATAAGTGGTGTGAGAAACTAGGACGTTGTACAATGGGTCAATTCGACCACCGGGTACTGTACTTGTCTTAATTGAAAAGTATACGTCGTCTAACCTAACCTAACCTAACCCTCATACCGCCTTAATACGGCATCTTGTACGTACGAATCTTGTATCTTCGCGAAATCAAAACATGTTCCGCCTTATTTGTGGGTCCCATAGAACGACAGATATGTACCTCTAGTAAGCCACAACCTTCATGTTTTCATTTTTCAGTCGCCTAAGAATAACATTTACAACCAGAAACTTTAGGAAAGTGAAAAGGACTCCTCTCTCTCTGAGAAGTGCTCCAAGTTGTAAGCTTAATTGGGGAACATCCGCCCATATCCATTGACTTGTAGCCCTACTAAGGGCGTGAAAACTCCCCAACTCGCAAGAGTCGCCGGTCGGCTTATATTTTGGGATTTCTACATGACCAGGGATTCAGCAGAGTGTGGTCCTATTTTCACTGCCCAGCTGGTTAAGGCTAAACAAAGTGATCTATACGACTCAAGTGAGAGACAAGTCCCGTCCCTTGCTGAAAAGCTCTTGATATGTACATGGAACTTTAAGAGTGAGTCCATCCGTTACAAATCCTTTTAAAAACTTAACGTACAGATCACGTTTGTGTAAATGCTTTACGTATGCCAAGTCTATTAAGGAGTGTAAAATTAACAACCAGTTAAAGTGTCAAATACAGAGAAGAGAGAAAAAAATGAGAAAGAAGGAGTGAAACATGCATTCATTACTTTGGCAAAGCAGACTCAAGATTATAAAGAAGACGTAAATTTTCTTTTCAAAATAGTTGGAAGATTATTTTTCTTTTTCTTCTCTTTTTCTTTTTTCTTATGCCAATGTATGTACATTTCAAAAGGATACAATGAATAGGAATCGTATTTCCCTTTATAATTTTCAATACTACTGACAGTATAACTGTCTATCTGTCTGTCTATCTGTTTGTCTCCTTATATTGTGGAATAATACTTCATCATTCCCAGCAAAAGTATTTTATTACATTAAAATCTACAATTTTTCTCTCTTATTACTGACAAAAACCCGGCATGAAATAATATTTCTTTGTATTGCAAACAGTTCTACAATACAAATCTTCCTTACTATGTAGCACTGCCTTTGGAGTACATCTTAAGCATCAGCTGGCTGGATATTTGGTTTTATTCTACCGCTTGTGTTAATTGTCTTGTCAAAAATATCTCCCTGGTTTTTCTTTCATTCTCATACTCATACTCCCTCTCTCTCTCTTCTTTTCTTTCTTCCTTCGTTTTCGTTTGTAGTTTCAGCAGTTGTAACTGCATATGATGTATGAAGAAATCTCGCAACTGTTGTTAAATGATGGATTTGTTACGTTCGTAAGACATGTGAAAGACATGTGTGAAGATATAAATCTAAAGAATTAAACGAATTATAGCATATTTCAAGGCTCTTAAGAAATGACATGAAATTATTGCATACTTTTGGGGGGTACATCTTTATAAATATGAAAACATTTGATATAAATGGAGACTTGCGTACGGTGAAAGGGTTTCTTTTTTTTAAAGAAGTAAATTGAGAAATTGTAGCATACTTTTAGGTGTGGTAACAGGTAGCATAGAAGTGTATTCTCTCTTTGTTTTGCAGTTGTACATATTGTGTGGAACCTAGTTATGCATACCACATCTACGATGGTAATCCAGAAAATTTATCACTTTTACGCTTTGGACCTCTTCTGTAGGGGCTGATAAGCTAATCAGTCCGCCATTCAGGAATACTAACGAAATTGGATACCTACACTATGACTTCTAAAGGATTCCAAACATCCATTTCGGAAAGTAGTGAGGCGCTTCACGTGTACGACTTCATGCAAATATTCGCGGATGGTTCGAAACTGGATAAAGCATTGTGTGGATGGAAGTATGTTTTCGGCGTAGGTAGATATACTACTGTGAGGGGGCGGTAGCGTCGGAAAACAATATCCACGGAAATATATTAGCATACTTTCTGACAGGCAGCCGATTGTAAGGCACTGTGTCTAAATGCAACACCTTTAGGATTTCTACATCTACCGCAAGGCCCTCAAAAGTAATGGCAGAGTGGCAAAATTTTCTCATATCATTTCTACAGGGACATAGTAGAATTCCGGGAAACTCCATGATAAATGAAGGTGGCCAACTATATTACAGACATCGAATTTTCAGTTAGTCTTCTACATTGGGAACCTCATTGAGGAACTGCAAACTTAGAATTGATGGAGCAGTTATGGATGCTGTTAACGAGACGTAGTTAGCTTCGGATACGAGGAAAATAGCTCAGTAAATCTGGTCACATGGCTAGATGATGGAAGTACAGAAAATTCGTCCAATCTTCAAAACAGCACACTTATTGTATTTCTCGTAGTTATTACTGGACATTACATTTTGGATATTCATTTGAGAGGCATAGCCATATGTTCAACGACTCCTGCAGAGGCTACAGAGACGGGGAAGGGGTGTAGAGACGGGAAATTGTTCTTCACCTCTTGGGAACGTGCATAGTGCTATGTCGTAGGAGAAGAAAGTACCCGGACCTCGACTGTGAAGATTATTTCACTGATCCGTCAAGGGTACACTTAGAGTCTAAATGTTGTTATCAGAAGCTACTTATGGTTGCAATGTTAGGGGAATTGAATTGAGACTGTTGCATAACAATGGGACACACGTAGTCTTAGAGTATTTACCTTTTAGGGTAAAAGCCCCTTTTTACCTCTCAATCTACATACTATAGATCCTCAGAGTGAAAGCCTGTTTTACATGTTCATCTTTATCGCCTACACAAAAACTGTAGAGCTCCGAAAGGGTTTTAATTCAAAAGTGTGGTTAGCCTCCATTAGTCAATCTTTGCCACACAGGCTAAGCAACCCTTCTAACTCGTGTCTGACGGTATCATCCCCTTAAGGACGCTGCCTATCGTCACCATCCGGTTGATCGCACAATGACTTATTGATGTTCATCAAATCTCAGACTTTTGAATACAAAGTAAATTTCATGAAGGTCCATGAAGGTCCTGCCCTTTGGCACATGTATTGTGCAACGCTTCTAACAGTAGCATCCTTTTAAGAACGTTGTCCATCGTCACCACACGGCCGATCACTCAATTACTTTTTGATGTTCACCAAGCCTCAGACTCTTGAATACAAAGTGAATTTTAAGAAGGGCGTCAATTGCCATTTTACGGATGGTGACGGATGGTTACGGATTGCCAGCGGATGGATGCACATACATACATATTTGGTCATTACAACCCTTTAGTCAAGATTACGACCTAGCTTCTTATACCATTTATGTTGTGTGTTAATGTTATGCATGAGTGGGGGACCTACAGTTTGAAGTCGACTCCGAATGACAGATTTTTGAGAAACTTTTCATGGCAATTTTATTTACTCAGAGTTTTTGCCAGAAATCTGCTGAGAGGAAGTCGCCGACGAAATATTTTTCTTATTTCGTTTTGATGTCTGACTTGGGGTTTGAACCGTGGGCTCACGTCTAATAAGCAAACACACTACCTACTAGACTACGTACACTTCTAAGGAAATACTCCTCCTTATCCTAAAAATTGAATTTATTTGGTGATTGAAGTCGTCGTGTACAATGGGTCAATTCGACCTCCTCTAACCTATGTTGTGTGTGTTAATATTGCGCATTAGTGTAGGGACCTACAATTTAAAGTCGACCTCGAACGACAGATTTTTGAGAAAGATTTTCATGGCAATTTTATTTACCCTCAGAGTTTTTGCCTGAAATCTGCTGAGAGGAAGTCGCCTATAAAATAGTTTTTTATATTTCGTTTTGTTGGAGATGTCTGACGTGGGGTTTGAGGTGTGGCCTCACGCCTAATACGCCAACACACCGACTAAACGACTAAAGGCCTTGTTGTATACTCAATGGGGAGTTTTTCCATGACGGAAATATATTTGCATTAATCGGAGGTTAACCACTTCTTTAACATAAGTCTACGTTAGCTTGTATCCTAGTTTCCCAACTTTAAAGGTCAAATGGGTACACTGAGCATATTAAGTGATACCTCTTTGAGTTCGGGCAGTGGTATTACATTTTGCAACGGCCAAGTCTGCTCAATTATAATACAGATGCTGTTCTCCTATCGATAAGATTCACGGTTCCCTTGCTCATTCTGCTTGAGAGTGTTATCTCTATCCAGAGATGGCACTAAGTGACAACTAAGACCGGAAGAAAGTGTTTTAAGTGACATGAAGTGATTGGCTTCACTGAAAGTCACAAAAAAATGAAAATTTCTATTTATTGGCTAGATTTGCGACAATCTTTTAAAATTTTAATATTATTAGGTTCCTCCCCCCCCCCCCTCCCACTTTACCCCCTTTGAAAATAGGACCTTTTCTTCTAGCTTTTCACTTTATTTTATATTCCATTGCCATTTCCATTTCCATTTTATGGCCATAAATATACAAATTGTTGCCGGCTTTTGGCTTCCTTTTACTGGCAAATAATTTTGCAAATATTTGCTTTATTACCTTTAGACAAATTTACACGCTGTTTCCTTTCCTTTTCTCTTTTCTCCTTCCTTTATTACATTTATTTTAAACAAATATGTATTTTTGTAATAAAGAAAACACATTTACAATCATATACAAAATGACAATAAAACACAGCCCCAGCCATTCATTTAATATTTCGCTTTTTTGTTGCCCGTGATTTCATTTCTTTTTTTGAAATAAAATCGTACTCTGTACGCTATGCCGACAACATGTTAAACAGAACCATAAAACATTAAACTTATGTTATGGCATGAAATGGCAGGGCATTGTATGGTAGATGGTTCTTGTATATGATCGTATAAATTTTGTTTCTCCCTCTCTCTCTCTCTCTTTAATAACACGAGGGCGGTTGTAAAATTAAGCGATTTTACCACGATTCACCATGGTTGGCTCCTTTGTACTAAATTCACTTCACATTTCTCTCAACCTCTTTCCATCCGCGTAACTGTCATTAGAAATTATTTCGGGAATAATTCGTTACGTTAGGTTAGGTTAGAGGACGTGTACTTGTCAATTAAGACAAGTACAGTACCCGGAGGTCGAATTGACCCATTGTACAACGTCCTAGTTTCTCACACCACTTATGTTGTGTGTGTTAATTTTATACATGAGTGGTGGGACCTACAGTTTAAAGTCGACTCCGGACGACAGATTTTTTTTTATTGAGCAACTTTTCATGGCAATTTTTATTTACTCTCAGAGTTTTTGCCATAAATCTATTGAGAGGAAGTCGCCGCAAAAAGAAATTCTTTAACTTTAAAGCTTTCTTATGACAAATTTTGTTTCTGTCTCTCCAATCTTCGGGGTTCCAATCTAACTTTAGTCATGGGTCGACTGTACTTGTTTCATATGGAACCGGAATACATTTTCCAGCATCCTCATCTTCATCTCTAAACTTGGGTTAGTTTTTCCGGAGCTGTCATGAACTTTAGAAAACTCGCTAAGGTTTTGAAGCCCCTGATATTTGCCACGCCCATCATTTTTGATGAGTATGAAATAAATAGGTAGGTTATGTGTTGGCTTATTAGACGTGAGACCACGGTTCAAATTCTAGGACCGAAATCTCCAACAAAACGAAATATGAAAAAATATTTCGTAGCCGACTTCCTCTCAGCAGATTTCTGATAAATACTCTGAGAGTAAGTAAAATTATCATGAGAAGTTTTTCAAAAATTTGAGTCGACTTTAAACTATAAGTGTTTGGGAGAAGCTAGGTCGCTATCCTGACTGAGGGGTTGTGATGACTAATCAGAGATGTATGTATGTATGTATGAGAGAAATAGAAAAACTCTGTAAGGGAATGATGCTTGCATTGAAATTGAATTAAGAAGCCTAAGAAGATTATTTAGTTTAAATTGTTAGGTGGACCCTATCAAAGTTCCATTGCAATAACATTGCTCCTATTATACCGTGTATTTAGAACTCACTGTGACAAATTTGTGACAATATGGGTTCTATCCAAATCACTTCTGGCTTCCCGAGTGACAGAGAAGGTCTAACCTGGTCTCCTTTTCTTGCACATCATCACAGCTGCAGCAGAACACATTGTAGAGAAGTCTTAGCATTTTTCAATCACATCCTAAACTACAATAAGATGTTGTGGGCTTTTTACCAGCTTAGAAAGTGCTTAGCTCAACCTCGACAGTGTTAGTCAGGCCAACGTAACGCCTTGGAACTAAAGGAATGTGTTTTATAGATTAGGTTAGGTTAGGTTAGGTTAGGTTAGATGACGTGTACTTTGTCAATTAAGACAAGTACAGTACCCGGAGGTCGAATTGACCCATTGTACAACGTCCTAGTTCCTCACACCACTTATGTTGTGTGTGTTAATTTTGTACATGAAAGAAATAGGTAGGTAATGTGTTGGCTTATTAGACGTGAGACCACGGTTCAAATTCCAGGACAGAAATCTCCAACAAAACGAAATATGAGCAAAAATTTCGTAGGCGACTTCCTCTCAGCAGATTTCTGACAAATACTGTGATAGTAAATAAAATTATCATGTGAAGTTTTTCAAAAATTTTTCCTTCGGAGTCGACTTTAAACTGTAGGTCCCACCACTCATGTATAAAATAAACATACACAACATAAGTGGTGTGAGAAACTAGGTCGTACTCCTGGCTGAAGGGTTGTAATGACCAATTATGTATGTATGTATGTAATGTGTTGGCTTATTAGACGTGAGACCACGGTTTAAACTCCAGGACAGAAATCTCCAACAAAAGGAAATATGAAAAAATATTTCGTAGGCGACTTCCTCTCAGCAGATTTCTAACTAATACTCTGGGAGTAAATAAAATTATCACGAGAAGTTTTTCAAAAATTTGTCCTTCGGAGTCAACTTCAAACTGTAGGTCCCACCACTTATGTATAAAATTAACACACACAACATAAGTGGTTGGGAGAAGCTAGGTCGCGATTCCGACTAAAGGTTTGCAATGACCGATTAAGTATGTATGTATGTATGAGAGAAATAGAAAAGCTCTGTAAGAGAATGATGCTTGCATTGAAAGGAATTAAGAAGCCTAAGAAGATTATTTAGTTTAAATTGTTAGGCGAATCCTATCAAAATTTACCCTGTAATAACATTCTTCCTGTGCAGCCCTTGCGCTGTCCAACTTTTTCTTCTTCCCTGGTTTGGTGGAGTTTGGTCAGTACAAGGACTGCGTTCACCTGTGGCATCACAACGGGTTGCTATGCGTGTTCAAGTGAGCTTTTGGTATCAAAGCTATCAGTCCAACCTACCTACCTAACATTGCTCCTATTATACCGTGTATTTAGAACCCACTGTGACAAATTTGTGACAATATGGGTTCTATCCAAATCACTTCTGGCTCCCCGAATTTTGGCCAATGACAGAGAAGGGTCTCCTTTTCTTCCTCATCATTACAACTTCTGTAGAACACAGTGTAGAAAACCCTTAGCGTTTTTCAATCACGTCCTAAACTATAATAAGATGTTGTGGAATTTTTACCAGCTTGGAAAGTGCTTAGCTCAATCCCAACAGTGTTTGTCAGGCCAACGTAAAGCCTTGGAACTAAAGGAATGTGTTTTATAGATTAGGTTAGATTAGGTTAGAGGACGTGTACTTTGCCAATTAAGACAAGTACAGTACCCGGAGGTCGAATTGGCCCATTGTACAACGTCCTAGTTCCTCACACCACTTATGTTGTGTGTGTTAATATTATACATGAGTGGTGGGACCTACAGTTTAAAGTCGACTCCGAAATACAGATTTTTAAGAAACCTTTTCATGGCAATTTAATTTACTCTTAGAGTTTTTGCCAGAAATCTGCTGAGAGGAAGTCGCCGAAGAGATGCTTTTTGTATTTTGTCTTGATGTCTCGCCTGGGGCTCGAACCCTGGCTTTACGTCTAATAAAACCAACACACTACCTACTAGACTACGGCGACTGGTAAATATGTTTTATAAGGTTACCACTTTCTATTTGTCACATTAACTAATTTGGGGAATGCCCTCGTATTTATATGAAACTCCCTAAAAAAAAAGTAACCTGCGAACATATTTTTATGAAGCAGTGACAACAATGGCAGGCAGTGTTCGAATGTTAGTGGCAGTGTCACGGGCACATTATTCAAACAGTTAAAATCTGCAATTCATTTTACCGTTAAATAAAAATTTATGAGCGATGTAGCATATACATATGAGTGCATATAAGAGTGAGAGAGGAATAATGACTTTTTTTATAATGATTTACCGAAGTGACTGAAAAAAAGCACACATTTTAAGGATGTGAGAATGCATTGTAAATACAAAGAGGGAACACGCTTACCTTAGAGTTTCAAAATCTTCGAATTCAATAATATTGGAGCAGTGATAAGAAATGCACAGCCTAAGTGGCCCTTAACAGTTAAATTCTTGGAGTCGTGTGCAGATTAGGATCAGGATATATCTGAAAAACTAGGAATAATTCATTCCTTAAGGAATCGCTCTGGTTAGACATGATAGGAAAAGTGGACAAAAGGGAAGATGTAACATGTTCCGTTTAGCATGCCAGCGTGGTGACCGCTACAAACTATAATACCACTCACCGCAAGTGTCAAAAGATATTTTTTGGCCACCACTTGACAGTAACAGGACGCTCGAAATACTACTTACTAAACTGATTTGCTCCTTATACACAAAAGTAAGGGGGCTCTGGATAGGACACACCTTAAGAAAATCACCCAATGAGGTTACTGGCCTTAGACCGGAATCCCCATGGTGGTTAAAGGCATTTTAGATGACGAGGACACACAGGACTGAGTGGAAATCCGTGAAAAAGCTGCTGGTAGTATCCTGGGATGACTGGAATCCTAATACGGTCCCCCGCCCCGGAAGTCCTGGATATATATACCGACGGCAGTGTGTTTCAGGCGGAGGTGATGGCAATTTATCGGGCCGCTCAGTGGATCCTCGTCAACGATGCTCCTTTCACTCGCGTCTCGATCTTTTCTGATAGTCAGGACGCGATAAGATCTCTATCGGGTTTCGTGATTAGTTCTAGGATCGTTAGGGAATGTCGCCGCTGTCTCGACCTTCTCTCGGGGCGCTTCACCAGTGTCTCTCTGGTGTGGGTCCCCGGGCACAGTGAAATTCCGGGAAACTGTAGGGCCGACGAGCTCGCCAGAGCTGGCGCGGTCCTTCCGGAATCCTCTTCCGTTGAATTGGGTATGCCACTTGCCTCGGTCAAGTTGAACATTGTGCGGAGGTTCTTTCGGGACTCCAACCTATCCTGGGTCAATGAGGAGTCCTGCTCTACCGCTAGACTCACCTGGCCCATGATGGATAGAAGGCGTACCAACCAATTAACTGCTCTTGGTCGTGACGTCATCTCAACCACAGTGGCCATGCTTACAGGTCATTGCGTCATGGGTAGACACGCGGAAAGAATGAGGCTCCCTTTCAACGACTTCTGCCGTGGATGCAGGTCCACTGAGCAAGAGGAGACTGTTGTTCACTTTCTTTCCCAGTGCCCGTCTCTTGCTAGTTGTAGATATAGGTTATTTGGCTCCCCATTCCTTGTTAGCCTAACGGAGCTATCATCTATTGACATCAAGGATATAGCTTCGTTCATCAAACTTTCTGGCTGGTTTTCCAGTGCGGGGTAGTCGTGCTTTTGTTGTGCAGCCCTTGCGCTGACCAACTTCTTCCATTTCCCTGATTTTGGTGGAACTTGGTTAGTACAGGGACTGCGTTTCACCCGTGGATTCACAACGGGCCGCTATGCGTGCTCAAGTGAGCTTTGTGATAACAGAGCTACCACTCCAAATGTAGGAGTTTGGTGAATTGCGTGTCTAGACCTTTGGAAGGGTCACTACCCATTGAGGTAGGGCAAACGAAAGTTGTTATTTATGGCTGTTTACATTGCCTGTAAAGAAATGTGAAGTACGCCGCCTATTACGGTGCACTAATACCATGAAGAGATTTGACTCACTTCACGTGATCGTTTGAGTCACGTCGAGACACTTTTTTCTCTAAGGATTTAAATTTTTAAAACTTTTTTATTTTCTTAATATTTTTGAAAGCACCTGTATTTACAATAAAAGTGTGTTGTGAATAGCCTTAATAAAATAGCTTAAAACTAATCTATAGCTAGGCTTTTTTCATGGTATCCAAACCCACCATTTTCCGACTCTCCTGCCAAAGCCAATGAGCCAAATGTGGATTCCGAGACCAAGAGGGCACATAACATTTCTTCATGTCTTGATAAAAACCACCAGTTTTATCTGTTAACTCGGGATCCAAGGCCAAAAATAAGGCAGTTTGTGCACCCTTTCGAGGAGATTTGGCAAACAATTTCAATATTGGATGAAACAAACACCAGGAGTTATCGTATACGAGATCGGTTTTAACCATGCCGGGATATAAACAGTTTACAGTGACTTGGGTTTCTTGTAGGACTGCGTTTAGTTTGAAGGTGAATAAAGTATTGCAGAATTTGCTTTGCAGAAAAGCCTTGGGCCACCAGTAATTTCTCTTGCTGTTAATATCCTCTTTATTTAGCACGGGCCAGAGATAGGGCGTAGAGGTCACTATGATGATTCTACTGGGGGTAGTTTGCTTAAGACGTTCCAGTAAAAGTTGCGTGAGAAGAAAGTGACCCAAATAATTGGTGGCCAGGTGGAGCTCAAAGCCATCTAAGGTTTCTTGTCTTGTTTTACTTAAAGTCACTGCATTATTGATTAGCACGTCCAAACGTTGCTCTTCTTTAAGGAATTCGGAAGCAAATTTTCTTACCGATTGTAGGGAAGCCAAATCCAAAGTTTTGTTGTAGACTTCGGGGTTATTTGAAGCTTTTATAATTTCTAGGCGTGTTGACTCACATTTCTCCCAATTTCTACAGACCATATAGACGCGAGCACCACGTTTGGCCATCTCCAAGGCACACTCACGTCCCATGCCACGATTACAGCCGGTGATAAGTACCACTTTGCCGTCCAAGCGATTTGTTTTTTTATAATCTGGACTCTGTAGACATTTTTTGATTAGAAATAACACCACAATCAAAATTAAAACAATAGCTATGACGGCAAACACCCAAAACCATAGTCTTTCAGGCACTTGGTTGTAGTGGCTGGTGTCTTTCGACTCGGTATTGTTGGACGATTTTAATCTATAAGGTCGGTAGAGCTAAAAATTAATTTCAATTCTTTTTTCTTTATATAGAAACCTTAACTTACTTAAGTAAAAAATCCATTGTTTTCTACAAAATAAAATAATATTCGCGTAAGGCCCGCTTCTTAGCTGGCTTTCGTAGACAAACTGTTTACAAAACTATTTTTTTTAAAACAAAGCTATTCTCTACAAAATAGCAAATTTTTAAGAACAACAACAAAGAAATCAATAAAAAAAGTATTTTATAGCATTTAAATATTTTACACTGAAGTGCAAAAAAATAGCACAACCTAAATTTTTTTAAATACATTTATTTCAGCCTAAAAATTTTATTTTTATTTCATTTTTAATTGAAAATTTAAAAAAAATTCTTATGATACTATTTTTTTACCCCTCACTGTATGTCTCTAAACCCTTAATATTGTATACAATCATATGTAGAATTTCGATTATTTTAATAATCTCCACCTGAAGCTCTTAAAAAATTTCTTCTGCTATTTTTGTACCCATAACTGCAAGTCTACAAACCAGTATTTAATAAACATTGCATAAAAACGCCTCTAGAATTCTTAATTATTTTTTTTCAAGTCGTTTATTAATAATAATTTTTTGTTTTTGGTCTATCCGTACGCTTAATACGACTGAGAGTACTGGCCGCTAGAGAAACACTTAGCTTTTGGGGGAAAGTGGTTACTCTTCGTGAGTAAGAAACAAAAATATTAAGAGAGCCGCTCTCTTTATAAACAATAATCGCAAGCTATTTATGGTTCAAGAATAAACAAATTATAACAACTTAAATACATACATATACTATATATATGGAGACCTATTTACACAAAGTTACTAAAGTATACATACGATTAACAAATTTCAGAAATTTTTTTCCTCGATTTTAAGACGGTCTTTTCCTTTGGTTAAAAACTTCTGAAATTGAACTGAATTGTGGCCCTGCACACGCCCACAAAAGTATACATCCGATTAACAAATTTCACAAATTTCTGAACCAATGCAAAAGACCGTCTTGAAATCGAAGAAAGATGTCAGACAATTATAAAGATTTTCAACGAAAACGGATTGGTTAAAAAATTGCTGAAATTTGTTAACCGTATGTATACTTTTGTGGCTGAGTGTATGTATAACGCGGAGAGCATTTCAAACAAAGTTATTAAGTGACTAAAAATTAAATGAGAAAAACGTATTTTTGTTTTCATTTATACGGTGTTTAGCTTAGGTTAGAGCGACAGGCGTTTCAAAAAAACAAAGCTTACGTGGGTATTATAAAGTCCACTAGTAATACCTTATTTGGGCTGATAATTTTATGAAGATGTGGACTTATTACCTTCAGACAGACACGACCTCTTAATAAATTTTAGGAGACCGAAAACACTTTGTGTCAGATTCCCAAATGCATTACAATGACAGAGAATGTTGGCGGTCTGAATACAGAGTTTGTAGAAATCAAAGTGAGTAGTTAGGGGCCGATGCCACTTTATAATGGCCTCAAATGAACTCCGGTATTCTTATTCTTCAAATTCATATCTATCCAAAGAGTGTCAGCTTACTTACTTACTTAATTGGCCATAACAACCCGTTTAACGGATTTCGGCCTGCCGCAACATATCCTTCCAGGCGCCTCTGCTTCCTGCGCGCCTACGCCAGTTGGTTACACCAATCGATGACAGGGCTTTCTCGATTTAGTCCTTCCAACGGATACAAGGTTGTCCTCTTCGCCGTCTTCCTCTTCGTCCTCTTCGAGATTCCCGCATCAAATACCCGTCTCGCCGGAACATCCTCCTCCAATCGAACGACATGGCCGAGCCAGCGGAGCCGCTGGATATTAATACGCTGTACAACGTCTATGTCGTTGAGGAGCTCATACAGCTCACTGTTGTATCGGATACAGAAATCATCGCCAACTCGCACTGGACCGAAGATCTTGCGCAGTACTTTTCTCTCGAACACTCTCAAGGCCGCTGCATCTGTACTTAATAGGGTCCATGCCTCTGCGCCATAAAGAAGCACGGGTAGGATGAGTGTCTTGTAGAGTGTTAGTTTTGTCGTACGAGAGAGGTCTCTGCTACTCAATTGCCTATTGAGACCATAGTAGCACCTGTTGGCAAGAGTGATTCTGCGCTTGATCTCCAGACTGACATCATTTCTGGTGGTAACGGCGGAGCAAAGATAGATGAATTCCTTGACCGCATCAAAAGTATAGTTATCGGCCGTAATCTGAGAATCAATACGCCGCACGTCCCTACTTGTCGATAACATATACTTTGTTTTGCCCTCATTTACTGCCAAACCCATCTTAGTAGACTCGCGTCCAATAGCACTAAAGGCAGCAGTAACATCTCGCTTGGTACGCCCTATGATGTCAATGTCGTCAGCGTACGCAAGCAACTGGACACTTTTTTGAAAAATAGTGCCATTGCGATGCACTCCCGCCTTTCGCAGAACACTCTCCATGACGAAGTTGAAGAGGTCGCATGATAAGGGATTGCCTTGCCTGAAAAAAAGAGTGTCAGCAGTCTTTCAGCAAAAACTCTGAAAGGAAATAAAATTGCCACGAAAAGTTTCTCAAATATCTCTCTTTCGGAGGCGTCGTTATGTCCCGCCACACTTGAATGAAATTAACACACACAACATGGTTCTTAACCAACTAAATAAATAAGTAGGAGGGTTAGATTTTTCTAAATTATTAGTTGGCCTTTTCATGTACGTGCAGGTCATACTGCCCTCTAAGTAACGTGCGAGTTTCATTCAATACCTCCCTCTATGCCGATACCACTTTCCATCTTATTGTGGTTTCAGTCCGGCTTCACTTCACTCTTTTTTAATTCGGCTTCATATGACTCTCAACCTTTAGTACGATGTTTAACATTATCGTCAGATGGAAGGCGGGTAGGATTATTCGCAGACATTTGTTGAAGCAAATGTGCAACCGATCAAGTCCTGCAACATTCCAGGCTTCTCAATCTATATGTTGAAGACGTGTATAGCCATAGGGACAAAAATTAAAACAAGCGTAGGACATTGTGTGCTTTACAGAGAGAGGAAAGAATGTAAGTGAAATAGAAAACAGAACAGAGAAAGAGAGAGAGAGCTACACAAGTGTGAAGGTCCCTTATAATCCAGCATAATACCATTACACCTTGGAGTCTGAATCCGGGCTCCCGATAGATAGTTGAAACCCTCTCTCCGGTCAATCAATCTCCTTCTATAGAGAATCTGACAGCTACAGAGGAAACGTTCTATTCTTTTCAACTCTTTCTTTTTCTCCACATACTCTGCAGAAATCCAACTGAGATAAGCACCAAAGCTCCGAAGAAAGAAAAAAATCAAGTTGCTGGTCTCTTGTTAGGCCTATTAAATTCCAACAGAGCATTAGTTACACCACCGGCGATAGATTGCCAACAGCTAGGCAATACTTCTATCACTGCTTTCAGCGACTCTGCTCCTCTCTCCAACCCAACTCCGCATGAGTCAATGGAGAGATTGGAGGATTAGATCCAATAACCATATCACCAATCGAGTCAGAAACCAATCTTGCAAGAGTTTCAATCGTTATCTCGTATATACATCTCATAACTTACACCCTACGGATCCTATCGCCCTCAGTGTCACTTGACTGTCAACGAAAATCACATAAGAATACGCAATAAAACAAGCGAGTTTAGCCAAAGCCTTCAAGAGGCTTCAAAACAACAAATATCTCCGCCTGAAAAACGCTGCTGTTATCCAGTCAGTTGAAGTCGGCGTACTCTCGTAGGTAGTGTGTTGGCTTATTAGACGTAAAGCCAGGGTTCGAGCCCCACGCCAGACATCAAGACAAAATACAAAAAGTATCTCTTCGGCGACTTCCTCTCAGCAGATTTCTGGCGTAAACTCTGAGAGTAAATAAAATTGCCATGAAAAAGTTTCTCAAAATCTGTCCTTCGGAGTCGACTTTAAACTGTAGGTCCCACCACTCATGTATAAGATTAACACACACAACATAAGTGGTGTGCGTTGTACAATGGGTCAATTTGACCTCCGGGTACTGTACCTGTCTTAATTGACAAGTACACGTCCCCTAACATAACCTAACCTATCCATCCAGTTTCGAACCTCCAATCCGAGATACTTACAAAAGATCACAGCACCAGTTTCTCTGTCCAGTTTCGATCAATCGGTCCAAATACAGTTCCGTAGATGTGCAGCCCTTGCGCTGACCAACTTCTTCCATTTCCCTGATTTTGGTGGAACTTGGTTAGTACAGGGACTGCGTTTACCCGTGGCATCACAACGGGCCGCTATGCGTGCTCAAGTGAGCTTCGTGATAACAGAGCTACCACTCCGATCTAACCTAAGTTCCGTAGAGCTCTATCTGGAATTAGAATCCTTAATCCAGAGATAAACACAGTCTCGTAGCCCTATAACAGAGAAAATTTTAAGCTCTGAATGTGAATTGGTGAAGACCGATTCATTTTAGCTGTGCTTAGCATATTTCTGGTTGTATTGCTCCGATGGGATATAGCAGTGATTTCTGGCCTTGTATTACTTATTCCCGTATTTTTTGGCCTGCAATTGAAGATTATGAGCTCGTTGATAAGTGGTGTCAATGAGACGGTCCGACGAGCCACACAATATGTCCGATTTTGACTTTATTGTATGAGAACTTTCCAGAAAGAGTCACGTGTAATTTTTTGTGACGTCATTTGTCCTTAAAGATAGTGTCCTTAAAGAAAGTGAGAGCGTGTCCACACGGATAATTACCATACGTAGGAGCAAATGTCTTAAGCAACAGCGCAGATATCGCCAGAAATATTTTTAAAAGTTGTAGAAAACTACAATTCTTCCACAGACCTGGTAGGCTTATGGTGGCTTCTATTATTTTTCCTTTGAATCTTTTTTGTCACTTTAGGAACTTCGGTACTTAAAACTCTGTCTGTCTCTCGGTTCCAAGAGCCACACAATATGTCCGATTTTGACTTTATTGTATGAGAACTTCCCAGAAAGAGAAACGTGTAACGTTTTGTGACGTCATTTGTTCTTAAAGATCATGTGATTTGATGCGGTGAGAGCGTGTCTAAGCGGATAAGCTCCTAACGTAGGGGGGGGGGGGGGGAGGGTGGTAATCAGTATTCGTCAAGTAACAGCTGATTTATCTCCCGAAATATTTTTAAATGCTGTGGAAAACTGTTCATTGTCCTAGTAGGCTTGTGATGGCTTCTAATTTTTTTTCATTGAATCTTTTTTGTCACTTTAGGAACTTCGGTGTTTAAAACTCTGTCTGTCTCTCGGTTCCAAGAGCCACACAATATGTCCGATTTCGACTTTATTGTATGAGAACTTCCCAGAAAGAGTAACGTGTAACGTTTTGTGACGTCATTTGTCCTCAAAGATCATGTGATTTGATGCGGTGAGAGCGTGTCTAAGAGGATAATTTCCTCACGTAGGGGGGGTAAATCAATATTCGTCAAGTAACAGCTGAGTTATCGCCCGAAATACTTTTAAAAGTTGTGGAAAACTATTGTCCATTGACCTGGTAGGCTTATGGTGGCTTGTATTTTTTTTTCTTTTGAATCTTTTTTGTCACTTTAGGAACTCTGTCTGTGATGCCCGTTTATTTTAGTAAAATTTATTTTTTTTGTTACACAGTCTTTAAATTCCTTTCAAAATGTACTTCTCCTTTCCCAAGTTTTCTTTTCTAAATTTTTTCCAATAGGAATGCTTTGCCAGACTTGCTTCAGACACCCAAGAATGTTGTTGACCAGGAAAAAAATTACATCCCTTTACAAAGGAATTTACCACATAAAGGCGACAATAATTGAATGTTTAAAAAAAGAACGAAAAAGGAAAAATGAGTTGAAAACATGAATTGCTTGGCCCTAGAAAAGCAATTAAAAAGAAAGCAAAGTGACAAAAATTGAACATGAATTTGGAACGTAAAAAAGGCTAAAGGACATTTAGTGGCCCTTGTAAGAAAAAAGGGAACAATCATTGCCAGGCAATAACATGATAAAAAGAGTCCCCTTTTTTATAATTTTGTTCAAGACAGGAATTCAATCGAAAAGCAAAAAGAGAGTTTAAGGCAGGCGTAAGTGATTAAATATTCACAGAGAAAATGAATTTTAATTTTCTTTAAAAAACTCTTGCTGCTCCTTTTTTAATTTCCTTACAAAACTTTAAAGAACTTCTGATTGAATCATAAACATTTTTTCATACCATCATCCCTGCCGTACGCCTGCAATAAATCACTTCTTATTACGCATAAAATCTGTCAGAGATGTGTTACTACTTCACGGGCTCATAAAATGGTCGCCCATAACAATGACTGACTGTCATTGTCATGTCATTTAATTAAATTTTCTTTTTCATTTTTCTTTGCCAAAAACAACTGCTACGTACAACTCCTGCTACCACTACTCCAGTTAACAGTTATAAAATGGAAAATTTGAAGTACCGTTATAAAAAGAGTACTTACTCACATACGTGCGTACAGTTACGATGTTGTTACGTTTAAACGTACGTTTTATGGCTTCAACACGTTCAAATTAATTTTCTACACTATTACCACAGTTATAAGGACCGTTATATGTGTTACGTACGTACATAGGTACAGTGGTAGGCATGGCCTTAACTTTCTGGAAACATTTTCCAAGATCCAATTGTCACTTTCAATGTTTTTCAATCTTCGGATTTTGAACGCTGGAAGTTACATGGCAGGCTTAACACTTGGGGGTCTGTAACACATTCCGAAATACTTATCACAAGGCAATCTGTATATCTAAGACCGGTAGGGCATGTCACTCTGTTCCTTGAGTTTGGAGAAGTATGGCATAAGTTTTTGCTAATAACGACGGAAATAATAGTGGATCTACAATATATCTGAGCAAAAGGTTGACTAAAGGAATCCTTAATGGAACTCGAGTTAGGTTAGGTTAGGTTAGAGGACGTGTACTTGTCAATTAAGACAAGTACAGTACCCGGAGGTCGAATTGACCGATTATACCACGTCCTAATTTCTCACACCACTTATGTTGTGTGTGTTAATTTTATACATGAGTTGTGGGACCTACAGTTTAAAGTCGACTCCGAACTACAGATTTTTGAGAAACTTTTCATGGCAATTTTATTTCCTCTCAGAGTTTTTGCCAGAAATCTGCTGAGAGGAAGTCGCCTCAGAAATATTTTTTCATATTTCGTTTTGATGTTTGACCTGAAGTTTGAACCGTGGCCTTACGTCTAATAAGCCAACACACTATCTGCTCGACTACGGCGACTTCATTTCATTTCGGAGCATTGGGCGGGCCTTAAATAATAAAAATGAGACACTAGACAGGACCTAGTTGCTCTTGGATAAAGGATGCTACAGAAAAGTATCAGTGTCTCAAAGTACACTTCAATAGAAAGTTTTTTTTAGTATACAAATGACGTGGCTTATCTCGTCTACCAGTGAGTTCATGCTGTCTTGGTACATATTAATACAATAGAGACGGAGCTGGTTTTTTCACAGGCTTGAAGTCGCCGTAATCTAGCAGTTTAGGTTAGGTTAGAGGACGTGTACTTGTCAATTAAGACAAGTACAGTATCCGGAGGTCGAATTGACCCATTGTACAACGTCCTAGTTTCTCACACCACTTATGTTGTGTGTGTTAATTTTATACATGAGTGGTGGGACCTACAGTTTAAAGTCGACTCCGAACGACAGATTTTTGAGAAACTTTTTCATGGCAATTTTAATTACTCTCAGAGTTTTTGCCAGAAATCTGCTGAGAGGAAGTCGCCGCAAAATACTTTTTGTATTTTGTCTTTAATGTCTGGCCTGGGGCTCGAACCATGGCTTTGCGTCTAATAAGCTAACACACTGCCTACTAGACTACAGCGATTTCTCAAAATCTAGCATGTAGTGTGTTGGCTTATTAGACGTGAGGCCGTGGTTTAAACCCCAGCCCAGACATCACGAACAAAACAAAATTAAAAATTAAAATTCTACGGCGGGTGCATATAATATTTCAGGGGGTGCAGCTCCTGCTTTAACCAACTTCTTCGATAAATTCGATGGCATTCGGTCAGTACTGGGTTACGCTTAACCGTGGCATCACAACGGGCCGCTATGCGTGCTTAAGAGAGCTTTGTTATCAAAGCTAACACTCTAACCTAACATAACCTATCCACTCATTAGTCTTCCGTCAAAAATCCAAACCACTGTGTGCTCTTTTACTTCTTATTTTTTGGAGAAAAAGAAAAAATAAATAAAAATAATGAAAAGAAATGAAATATTGTAGCACCTCGTTTCCTCGTCACGGAAAGGGGACCCCCTCCCCTTCGAAGAAAAATCTCCTCAAAAACATAAATACAACGATCACGCAAAAGGCATAAACAAGCAGATTTCAAAGCTTTAAAAACTCCCCGAATTTACTCATCCCTCACTGCTCACACACATATTAACGAATGTTGAGATTAAACACGGGCACACACACTCACCCACTCACATGGGTTAAGATTTTAGGCATAACGGTATTATTTCTTAACCAAAAAAAAGCAAAGCATCCACAACATGACAGATTACTTATGGCCAGAGAGCTCTCTGCACAGCTCACCGCCTTTAATAAGAAAATGTGAACGTACGAGAGCAGGAGTAGGAGCTGAGTAATACATGAAGTCTGAATCTAATGGTCCTACGTTTTAGAGTTTTAGAAAGTGTGAGTGTATGTGTGTGTGTAATATATTATAAATCTCATTTACAATAAAAACAAACACCTGTGCGTGTTGTAATCGTTTTGTGCATGAGAGAGAGAGGAAATCACAGCAGCAGCAGCATCATCAGCACCAACAGTATTTAAACGTACTTCAGGAAATTGTTTTCGTGCGTTTTTGTTTTTTATTCTTCTTTTATTCTCACAATTCATTCCATTTGATGAAATCATTTCTAACAGAGAGAGAGAGGGTACACATTAGCGAGGGATTCTTTTCGGGGCAAAATAAATTTGTAATTGGGGAATTTACTACAAGGGGCGGCCACACTCTGAGTGATCCTAGATCGAATTGCACTGTCCCACTTTGGTTGTTGCAAAGGCCAGTTGCATAGGTCTTGAAAAAATCTCAGTGAAAAACTGATTTGAAAATTTGAACTTTAGCTTGGAAGTGATAGTTGAAGGAGCCCCTTCCCCTTGTTTCGTTTCCTTCCCTGAAAGATTTTTAGTAAATAGCTGGAACGAAACGGAGAGGAGGAGAGAATTTACAGCAAGGGGCGGCCAGACTCTGAGCGATCCTAGCCGGAATTGCACTGTCCCTCCCTGGTTGTTGCAAAGAATTTCAAAGGCTAGTTGTATAGGTCTTGAAAAAATCTCAGTGAATTGCACTGTCCCTCCCTGATTGTTGCAAATAATTTCAAAGGCCAGTTGTAAAGGTCTTGAAAAAATCTGAGTGAAAAAACTGATTTAAAAAATTTAACTTTAGCTTGGAAGTGATAGTTGAAGGACCCCTTCCCCTTGTTTCGTTTCTTTCCCTGAAAGATTTTTTAGTAAATAGATGGAAAGAAACGGTAGCAGTTCGTTGTAAAACTGCAGTCGGCAGTTATAAGAAATCTTTCAAAAATTATTTGCTTTGATAGCAACAAATAGCTGTAGTAATTAGAATCTATCCTGCGGCTGTATTAGAGGCTTGGTAGGATTTAAGCCCATTGTCTCTATTAACAGGGACATCCAAACTTTGACAGCTGATAACGACCATATTGTTGGAGCTACATCTGTCAATTTAATTGTCACATATTCAGTCGAGGACAGACAACAACGTGTGGCCGTTAACTGGGTTCTGAATTGGCCACTGACCCTAATTCTCGGTGAAAAATTATCATGAGGCCTGTTTGTGGATGAGATGGATACGTAAACAAACAAAATTATTGAATTTGTGGCAATGCCAATTCACTGGAGATCCAAAAGCGTCCAACGCTTCCCGAAAAATTACTGATTGATATGGATTTTCGTTTGGCGGCGTATTCGATCCATATTTCTTTCATTCATATTTCAATATTTCTTTCATCCATATTTCAATATTTCTTTCATTTTGAACTCAAATAACCTTATGATGCGGGCTTCTTGGGGACGATTGCTGTAGACTGTCTAATGGTGAAGGTATAGCACTGGCCATTATATAGTCACCTAGCAGCAACTCGTTTCTTTGCCGTTCGCATCTTGAGTTTAAATCAAATGTCCACAAACACTACTCCCTCTTTCCACCTTCCTATAACCTATTTTCCTAAATCTGCACTGTATGAGTATGAGTAGGAGCCATCCCCTGAGTGCTGGTTTTACCAAAAAAAAAAAAAAAAAAAAAAAAAAAAAAAAAAAAAAAAAAGAGCACTACGTTGACGATTACCAATGTCTTTGCATGATTTGGATATAAACGGCTTGCGGTTTCAAGTAAAGGGCGCTACACAGCTCATGGTCACACTGGCGATTTTTAGGGCATGGTCCTCTTACGTATAGGTGATGTCAATTGTCATACGAGGGCATGCCCTTTGACCCCGATAGAATTTTTCTTGTGGAGGTTTCTTAAGTCGCTGGTGTATGCGAATAACTACAGCGGCTCTCAAAGCCAATATAACCCATGACATCGATCAAATTTAGCCTGATTTATGTGCAAGAGTCATAGAAAACTTGACATTTGGAATACATTCCACCTAGAGAAGTCGTGGCAAACACTTGAACAATGTTACATTCCACACAAAATGGCAGAATTTCGATGATATCTCATCACACTTTGTTTTATTTAAATTAAAATAGCGCTCTATAAATCGGTCCATGTTCCTTATCCTTAATTCAGACAGTTGCGTTACGGATTTCGAATATTAGCGCACGCGTTTACGCAAATGCTTGGCGGAATTTAAGCGTGTGAGAACCTAACCGGCAGTCATGCTTCTCCCATTAGGCAGTGTAACGTGAGCACAGAGATCGCGATTAATGAATGCCCAGTTGAGAGAGTAAAATGAGCTGTTTCGTTATCATTGGGTTTGGATCGGGACAGCGCAATCTGGCGATCGAATAGGCACTCCTTCCTAGGTTCGGTTAGGTTAGAGGACGTGTACTTGTCAATTAAGACAAGTACAGTACCTGGAGGTCGAATTGACTCATTGTACAACGTCCTAGTTTCTCACACCACTTATGTTGTGTGTGTTAATTTTATACATGAGTGGTGGGACCGGGACCTACAGTTTAAAGTCGACTCCGAACGACAGATTTTTGAGAAACTTTTTCATGACAATTTTATTTACTCTCAGAGTTTTTGCCAGAAGTCTGCTGAGAGGAAGTCGCCGAAGAAATACTTTTTGTATTTTGTTTTGATGTCTGGCCTGGGGCTCGAACCCTGGCTTTACGTCTAATAAGCCAACACACTACCTACTAGACGACAAAACCTAACCAGCAAGCAATAACTGTGAAATGGAATGCGTAGATTACATAGAGATTTTCCTATGCGGTATTGGCCAATAAGCCCGTAACACAGTTTCCCCAGTATGGCCCTATGCACAGAAATCCAAACAATGGAGATTTTAATGTCTCCCACTTATTTTGATATTCTGAGTTTTTAAAGCGCATGTTGGTAGAAAATATGATGTTTTTTTCGAAGTAAAAATTTACTTAAAATATGACGTTCAATGAGAGGCACAATGACAAATATTTATCCTCCCAAGTCTTATGTAATCTATCAAAGACGCAGACCTTATCTAAAATATATGCCATTTGATAATTTCGTGTAATGAGAGACACAGTGACAAATATTTACCCTCCTAAGTCTTATGTAATCTATCAAAGACGCAAACCTTATCTAAAATAGATGTCATTTGATAATTTCGTATAATGAGAGGCACAGTGACAAATATTTATCCTCCCAAGTCCTATGTAAGCTATCAAAGACGCAAACCTTCTCTAAAATATATGTCATTTGATAACTTCGTATAATGAGAGACACAATGACAAATATTTATCCTCCCAAGTCTCATATAATCTATCAAAGACGCAAACCTTCTCTAAAATAGATGTCATTTGATAATTTCGTATAATGAGAGGCACAATGACAAATATTTAGCCTTCCAAGTCTTATGTAAGTTAACAAAGACGCAAACCTTCTCTAAAATATATGCCATTTGATAATTTCGTATAATGAGAGGCACAGTGACAAATATTTATCCTCCCAAGTCTTATGTAAGTCATCAAAGACACAAACCTTCTCTAAATATATGCCATTTGATAATTTCGTATAATGAGAGACACCGTGACAAATAGTTATCCTCCCAAGTCTTATGTAAGCTATCAAAGACGCAAACCTTCTCTAAAATATATGTATGCCATCCGATAATTTTGTATGTTTTCGAATCATACACGTAATAAATTCCTTTACATTCTTGACCTAACACTTCTAAAACGATATCCTTCTAAGCCTTACCCTTTGCTACCTGACATAACATTTCAATTTCAAAAGAAAACAGTACCGGATATAATACCACTACGAAAGCATAAAATACTTTTGCATAAACAACAAATGAAAGAGACAGACAGAGAGCGAGAGAGAGAGAGAGAGAGGAAGAGAAAGTGTGTATAAAGGTACGTATGTGTGGTGAGAGTGACACTTACATGCATGCAAAATGAAAATAAATATGACATTTATATTACGTTACGTTACGTTATACGTCTGTTGTTTATTGCAATTGTTGTTGTTGTTGTAAAAAATGCTGAGAAATGTTGTGTAATATTAATGTCATACTTGTATACCCGAGCATCCCACTTCATCTCTCTTCTCTCTTTGCTTTAATCTCTATTGCTTACGTAGAGTGAGTGACTCATTTCCAGTCACCTCGAAAATGAGTAGCTATTGTAACGAACGGTGTGTTTATGCGTGTTTCTATTATTATTGTATGTGTTCAGAGTATGTATGCGCGTGTATGTGTTTGTGTATTGGATAATCCATTGTGGGAAAGTATAGCGTAATAAAACCGGATATAACCTGCATATACAGACACGCACACACATTTGATGCATGTTTCTTGTGTGTATTCATGTCATGTCATCTTATAGTCGTCGGTAACATATCATAAGTTTTATGTCAAGGACTTTACGTTGAGATGAGAGACAGACGGACGGACATACGGAAATACGGACGTACAAAAGAGAATAATGTCAACAATTCATTTGAAATTTATAAAGGGAAACAAACACATACATACTCACATACGTAATAGTAATTAGACATGAGGTTGGGATTTATTTTTAGAATTAAAAAACTTTGAAGGATTTAATCTTACCATGAATGCAATGCATTAGTAAAGTTTGCTGTGTTATACGGTGTTCAGATATGCAACTTTATTGCATAAATCACAATAAACGCCATTATTGAGCTCAATATTTCATATAAAGTTTCAATTAATTATTGCGCAATAAGTACGCAAATTGTTATAATATTGAGTAAAACTTAAAGTGCAGCACTCACTGTCATAAGTATGTTCAGTAAGCATATTACAATTAACCGAACACTTTCTGTTGATATTTGACAACTCAAATGTCAACAACGACAAACAAAAACAAAAAAAAAACAACAAAACAAAATAAAAACAAGGTTGTTGAAACCACCAGCAGTTTTGTTTACCAGCTGTCAAATGAATATTGAATAAGCAGCTGAACTGCGTATATTATTACGTCTGAACACTTAAAATATTGTATTCAATAAACTGAAAATTGACTCAATAAAAGTGCATATCTGAACATAGTATTAGAGGACAGATAAAAGGAGTAAAAAGCAGATATAGGGCTTCACTTATTGCTGTTTTATAACGTGCAGATTACCTCTTATTAGAAAGTTATACGATGCAGGCTGCCCGATAAGAACAGATTTTGATAAGAAAAGCGGTTCTGCATATGGTATTGTTCAAGATTACTTTCTCCAGATAATACATACATACATAATTGGTCATTACAACCCTTAAGTTAGGATTACGACCTAGTTTCTCACACCACTTATGTTGTGTGTGTTAATTTTATACATGAGTGGCGGGACATACAGTTTTAAAGTCGACTCCGAACGACAGATTTTTGAGGAACTTTTCATGGCAATTTTATTTACTTTCAGAGTTTTTGCCAGAAATCTGCTGAGAGGAAGTCGCCGAAGAAATATTTTTTGTATTTAATTTTGATGTCTGGCCTGGGGCTCGAACCCTAGCTTTTCGTCTCATAAGCGAACGCACTACCTACTAGACCACGACGACTTACGATCTGCAGATAATAAATTCTGATAAACGCTCTGTCCTAGTATTTAGAGCCTACATCTCTACATTCATTCTTAATTTTTGGAAGCTGACAATCAGAAGCCTGCCTTTCCTAACATGATTTTAAATGTTAAACAACAACAACAACATCTTTCGCCTACCCAACTGTTGTTCAGGACAGGATATTGAGCTCTGTAAGCCGATTCTATCAGAGTTTCGAATGTAGTTTATCTTCTCAAGATTCATATTCACATGCCATATCCGCCGATGTTATTATCCATCCTATAAAACAAAAGCCGTCCTCTTTAATATTGATTATACCATTCGCTCAAGTAGGCTGAGGAAGTTCTGGTTATACTATGTTCAGATATGCACTTTTATTGAGTCAATATTCTGTTTATTGAGTACAATATTTTAAGTGTTCAGACATAATAATATACGCAGTTTTGCTGCTTATTCAATATTCTTTTGACAGCTGGTAAACAAAACACCTGGTTGTTTCCACAACATTATTTTTGTTTTGGTCGCCATTTTTTGTTTGTCGTTGTTGACATTTGAGTTGTCAAATATCAACAGAAAGTGTTCGGATAATTGTAATATGCTCACTAAACACACTCAGACAGTGCTGCATTTTAAGTTTTACTCAATATTATAACAATTTGCATATTTATTGCGCAATTATTAATTGAAACTTTATATGAAATACACCGTATTAGACTTAATGCCCGATTGCATGCAACAGCAACATAATTTCATTACACAACTGCGGTTAAGCGGCTCTATATAACGATTTTAAAAGAGTTTCCAATCTAGTTCGTCTTCTAAAGATTCACAGTTTTTCATATCCGCTGTTGTGGTGCTTCCCAAAGTCGATGTTATCCCCACTATAAACCAAGACCCGTCCTGTTCCCTGTCGGTCATATCAGACGCTCAAGTTGACTGACCCACTTCTACTTCTGTTTAGACTTGCTCAGACGTTAATAAATCGCTTACATAACTGCGCTTTATTTCAGGTTATCCTGAATCGCCCGGTATGGCGATTTTATAAGAGTTACGATTGTAGCTTGTTTTCTGAAGTTTTACGGTGCGCCACGTCCGCCATTTTGCTGTTTCTCAAGCTCTATGTTATCACCCGGAAAACCTGAAGTCATGCTGTGTTAAGTTTCGATCATACCACCAGCCAATCCAATGCTTACCGATTATAATAGGAGCGGCATAATCCGCATAAGCAATTTAAATGTAATATTTTGTAAGAGTTACAGTAGTAGTCTGTCCCTTGGGGTTTCACGGTTTGCCAAGTTCGATGTCTATATTCCTATAATAACAGTTATGCTCATAACTTTTTTACATTTTTAGAAAATTAAAAATTTTTTTGAATTTTTTTCAAATTAATTTTTATTTGAATATATTTTTCTGTGAACAATGAATTTTATTTTACAATAAATATGTATGTATGTACGTCTAATTATCCTTGCCACACCCTGTATTTATTTCCTTATATTTAAAACAGACATTGCCTTTTAACACTGTACAATACAACCACCTGTTACTAAGGAAATATTCAAAGAAATGTTAATGAAAATATTCTCTTTTAAATAACATGTGTTGGATGTAAAGGAGAATAACGACAATGTTATTAATAAGCAATGTTAATAACAGAGAAAGGATTTTTAATATTAACTGTTCCAGCTGTTCTATATGGGTTCAATAACAGCGTGAATGTAACAGACAGCCTTATAAGAATTGAATTTATTTTTAACCAACAATAATCCCTTTTGGTTTATAAAAGCAATGATGTTTCAATTTTTAATGTTAAAGGCAATAACAAAGTACATACGTAGTATTTATGTGTGATTAAAGGGTACTGTTTGATTTTCTTTTCTGTTTGGCCTCTTTGATTTGTTTGTTATTTTGTCGGCACACAATATTCTTTAAACTGTTAATGCTTGAGCACAATATGTTGATTCAGTGTGTGATTAACCGGTTCTCTCTGTGGTACGTTATAAAAACAATAACATTGAAATTGTTAGTGTTAAACTCTATAAGCAACCATACTGAAGTAATGTGTAGTTTAGCCTGTTGTCTTTGTTTTTGCTGTTATTGTGTGAACACAATAACATTTGAACTGTTAATGTTACACTCCATAAGAAATCATATTACAGTAGTGTGTAGTAACTACACTACAGTCTCTGATTAAGCTGTTGTTGAGTCCAGCCAATAACATTTAAACTGTTAAGGAGCCTAACTACAGTAGCATGTAGTCTTTGATTTTGCTGTTATTGTGTAAAGCCAATTATATTTAAATTGTTTAGTGTGTGATTTTGCTGTTGATAAAATCTCTATGTTTTGTGTTGCAAACTGCTAATAACAGTTTGTTTTGATTTTATGAAAAGCAAAAAGAAAATTAACATTTTTATTAGCTGTTGATAGTACATATATCTCTCTCTTTGTAGTTGTTACTAAATAATACAGAGATTTTCTGTTATTAAACACTCTTATATGATTTTGTGTCTGCCTTGTAATAAGAGATAGAGAGAGCAAGAGTATCCAAGTTAAATGTTATGATGGGGTTAATTGTGTATCTTCTACAGTGTTTGTATTCATGTTATTGTAACATTTTGTTTGTGGGGGAGGGAAGCGAGCAGATATCAGTATAGTTTAGTGTGCGGTTTAAAATTATTTTTATTGAGTAAGAGCAGTTTTTCATATGACATCTTAGGATAAACACGATAATAATTAAAGACGGCATTATGTGTTTGTTTGGTTTTTAATACTCAATTTTATATTTTTCCTTACATTTGCTATAAGAATAACGGTAGTTCGTGTGTTTATAAAACGTTTTGTGTGATTCAAAAAAAAAAAGAAAAAGAAAAATACCGTATATGTGTGTCTAATTAAAAAAGGAAATTAATTAAAAGAAAATATTTTAATTAAAATAGAAGGCTTTAATACAAATAAAAATTAAAAAAAAATTATTTAAACAAGTGTGTGCAATTTTTATAAAGAAACAAGTGCTTAAAAAGAAAAGAAAAAAATATTGTTTGTATAACATATTTAAAGGTTTTTAAGTTAAAGAATTTAATTTTAAATTACAACGTTTGTTTAATTTATAAAATCACTGCGTATTAATTTAGTAATCCATGTGGAAAAACTTCACGTAAGTTTTTTAATTAAGCCTTTAAGAAAGCCCTTTAGTAAAAAAACGAAAAAAAAATCCTCCATTTTAGCAAACCAACTCCCTTTTGTGGATTTCTTAGCGTTGCTTTACATGAAAGAAAAATAGAAAAAAATTCTTCTTCTAGTTCTTTCAAAATTTTTCTCTTTTTCTTTTCTCCACAACATGATGTGAAGTTTTTTTTGTTGTTTTTTGTTTCTTCTTTCATTTACATGCTAAACGCGTGTGTTTTGCTTGTTGTTATTGTTGCATTTTCTTTAATAATTCTTTTTTCTTCGTTTGTTTTGTTCCTTCCTTTTTTTATTGTTGTTTTCCTCAAAGCAACATATCTCTCTGCTGTATAACCATTGTTGTTCTTGTTGTTTTGATTTTAACATGCGCCAAACTCTCTGCTCCCTTGTAAGTAGGCTTCTATGCATGTATGTGTGTGTGTGTGTGTTCATAAATTTTATGTAAGCATTGTGTATTGTTATTGTTCTAACTTCAAACATTTTGTTTTTATTTCTTTCTGCCTCTACTCCAAAAATAAAAAGAGTCCCTTAAGAGTACATAAATGAGTATAAAGAGCTAAAACAGTTCTTTTAAAGAGAGCGTAAACAGTTGTTTTGTATGAAAAGAAAGAAAAAAAAAGAATAGAAGTGTAAGAAAACATAAAAATCGAAATCAAAACAAAAAAGTTTATTGGCAAGTATAAATAATTTGCAACACTAAACATATGTTTTGTTTTAAGGAGTGCGTAAAAAGGCTTAGAAATTGAGGAACAAAAAAAAAAACGCTTAAATGCTTCAATTCATACAAATTTAAGGAAAAATGATTTTTAATTAAAACAAAACATCCTTTCCCTTATAAAAGGAGCAGGACACTGACACATGACTCCTCGGATCCACATCTTTCTGCAGAAGTCTGTCAAGTCTTTCAGCATGACTATCTGCAATGGATGACCAGGACAGATATATAAGTAGGTCTTCTTTTAATCCGTACGTGCTAAGAGGGGTCTAGCAATATTGCACGTTCCTTTGTGCCCCAAAGAGATGGGGCTTAAATGTGGAGTGGAGATTACGAGCTCCCTACCGGCTCTTGCCAGCTCATCAGCAATGTATTTTGAACGATATCCCTATGTCACGTAACCTATTTAAGTGTTCCCAATGACTAGTCCAAAATTTCTATAGGAAATCTTTCATGAGAAAGGACGGAAGGAGTTCGTTACGGACTTAATCGCAACCTGAAACTCTAAATCAAGAGATTTCCAGCAAAAACTCCCACCCAACAAGTATTGCGCCGTTTTCAAAACACTGCAATGGTTAGGCAGCATAAAAGAAAGCTTGGTGTTAGGACCTTCAAATATACTACAGCCTACCCTGCCAGGCATCTTTGAGCCATCGTTATAAACCTCAAGGGCCTCATTGGGAAGTCCTGGATCCAATTTCGAATTTTCTAGGTTGGGCATGGAGGATTTGATTGCATTGAGCCTTATTGCCACCTAGTCAGTGCTCTGTCTTAATAGGAGATCAGAGGGAAAGCCATTTGAGTGCTTTGGGAGATTGTAGATGATTCCCTGTAAAAATTTCCTAAAAGATATGTTTGATTTCTGTAAGAGCTGTAGGTCTGAGGGGGACATAATTTTTCACGTCATGTGTCACAGCCTTGTTCCAGCAATAAATATATGGTGGTCTTGACTGGGCTGTCTAATGTAAAGACTGCTGCAATAGCAAGCATTTTTCTGGACTCAGGACTTAATCTAACCTCACTTTCGTGATGATTAATTCTGACTTGATTGCATTTACGCAGGTTTACCGCAATTATTCTATTTTAGAACTACTTTGCATAAAAATTTGCATTACATTCCCCGTTTTTAACTTACATTACAATAAATTAAACCTTTTTAAACTTAAATTCTGTTTTTCCTTTGTTTTCTAGATGAGCCACGAAATAATATAAAAATGTGACACCAAATGGAATTTATGGAAAAATCTTTAAAAGGCAAAATTAAAAAATTCAAAATAACGTTTAAAAGACCAACCATGTTTTAACTAAATAAACAAGAAAAAGTTGCAATGGCTCTACAAATATTATGTGAAATAAGGCCTAACAATAATTCACAATAATCAGTGCAACACAATTTACCATAAACGCTCAAGTAAGAATTCCCAAAAACAAAATTTAGTGTTACAGTGTTGTTCGAAAAGTCACAAAATGTCAGAAGATTGTGGCAAGTATAAGTAATTTGATAAACATACATAAATATTTAAAACTAAATCATAACCAAAGACAAAATCATTCACAAAGCGTCCAATACCGAAAACAATAATAATTTCTCAACAGAATTTCTTAAACGATTTCATTTTTTGGGATACAAATTTCTTTCAGTGTAAGAGTGCATAATTCACAATTAATTAAAAAAATTGACAAATTTAAATTGTTTTAAATGAAATACTAAAAATATATAAACAAAACAAATTTAAAGAATGTAAATAATTCAGAAATAATTCACAATTAAAGAAAAACCATTCACAATAACAGCAACAAATATCCCAATAATTTAGTCTAAAAAATATTTTAAACATTTAACATAATATACGAACATAATATATAAGTTCTAAAGACATAAATCGAAATCATTCACAGTACGAGCAGCAAAAACAAAAAATTAAAACTTCGATATTCAGTTTTAAAAATGTCATCAAAAACTGAAAAATGAAATAAAATTATAAGAATAAAGTGGCTTATAAACTAATTCACAGTAATACCAATAAGTTAATGATATTTTTTCTAAATGTTGAAGAATAACAGTAATAAGAACGACAAGGAATGAATATATCCTATAAAATAAAAAACATAAAATCATTCACAATAGAAGAACTCGCATTTCGTAAAAAATTAAGAAATCAATAAAAAATTCATTCAGAAAATATCCCATGAAATAGAAAAAATTTCATTCACAATAATGCTATCAAATAGCTACATATATGAAATTGAAGAATAATTTTTATAAAAAATCCGACTTTCCAATTAAGTAAAAAAAAAAATCAATCATTCACAATAAGTGTAACAAAATATCTAAACAAAGTTGGCGAAAAAATTGGAAATTATGACTTAACAAATAATTCACAATAATTAAATCGGAAGCAATCACTTAAATATTTCAAATCGAAGAAAATTTCTAGAATATTGAATAAAATTAACTGAATCAGTCACAGTAACAATTAAAAAAGTAATTCAAAATATCAATTCACAATAACTACAGTAAATCAGTATCAAACAAATATTTAAAGCCAAAAGAAAAATTTTTACAATCCTTTCAAGAGTACGATTTTGTTCACAGTAAAAATAAAAGAATTATAAAAACGCAAAACAAAAACAAAAGTAATTAAATTAATTCACAATAATTAAAATCAATTCCAAATATCTTAATCTGAAAAATAAATAATAAACCTGCCTTTCCATTAAAAAAATAAAAAAAAAATCAAAATCCATTCACAATAGCTAGAAAAGTTTAATTTAAAAAGAAAAAAAGAAAAAATAAAATAAAAAGAAAAAAGATAAAAAAATCATATAAAAATAAATAATCGGTGTTTCGTGTTCGATCCTATTCTCAAATCGTGCTCTTTTAACTCGATAACCGTGTCGCGTTTTGTCTGCCAGTTCTACGCGTTTTTAAAACATTTCTCTAACGCGTTCGCTTGTCAAAGTCAGTGTTCGTACGCCCTCAATTTGTATCCGTTAGTGTTAGTGTTTCCTTTAAAAAAGACTTTTATCGTTATTTGCATAAGTGTCGTGTCTAACTGAGTTGCTATCTCTCTACCAGCTAACTGTTGTATGTCTAAGAGTGAGTGTATCGTGTCGCGTTCTGAATCGTGTGTGTGTGCCGTTAAAGTTTTGTAAAAACAAAACCACGGTTCTTTTCTTCTTCTTCCTAATGATTGTTACTTGATTGTAAATGGTCGTGTCGTCCCTCGTCGTCGTATACTTTGTAAAAGAGAGTGTCTAAAACGTGTCTAATTTCTATTTCGTGTTTTATTTTCCAAACCACGTGTATTCGTTCGTTACAAGTTACAAAATCGCTCGTTTAACACTCACTCCCGGGGCCGCTTACCCTCCCACACTTGATTTGGTTTTGTTTGTTGCTGTCTCGGTTGTCGTTGGAGTTGACGTTTTGAAAATGCATCACTTCCTTGTTTTTATGGATTTTTTCTACACTCTACTGTTGCTGAAGGAAAACAGGATGTTAAAAAAGGATACGTTTTAAAAAGCATTTCAATGTGGATGTTTTGCGAAATTTTTTAATGACAGGTAAGTGAAGAAATTTTATTGAAAAATTTAACAAACCTGTACATAAAATAGGCTTTAGACTTTAAGAATATTTAAGGTTAGGTTTAGGGGATATCTGTATTTGCAAAAAAGCTTTAAAATTGTTGAAAATAAAAATACGTTTCAGTTTGAGGGTGGTATCTGTATCCCCCATATAAAGGGTCCGCCAAATAACTTTTATTTTTTTTGAGAATGCTTAAAAAAACTACTGAATATTTATTTTTGAAAGTACAATCCTTCCGGTTAATAATGGAAAATAATTTCAATCAAATGCCTGCCTCGGCTGGCCATGCAGTAGCCTACACGATCGGTCCAATTTTTAAGCACATTACCGATTGTGTGCAGCTGTATTTCACCAATGGCTTCACGAATATTGTCCTTTAAAGCATCAATTGTCTCTGGCTTGTCGGCGTAACACTTATCTTTGACGGCACCCCACAAATAATAATAGTCCAACGGTGTTAAATCGCAGCTCCGAGGTGGCCAAACATCAGCTCTGCGGCTGATAATGTGATCTTCAAAAACAGGGCGCAAAACATCGAGTGTAGCTTTGGCTGTGTGGCACGTAGCGCCGTCCTGTTGAAACCAAATATTGCCAATATCCTCCTCTTCAATTTTTGTGAACAAAAATTCGTTCAACATGGCCCGATAACGATCGCCATTGAATGTAACGGCCACTCCTTGCTCATTTTCGAAGAAAAATGGCCCAATTATGTCTCTGGACCAAAATCCGCACCAAACAGTGACTCGTTTTGGGTGCTTAGGTTTTTCAATGTATGCGCGCGGGTTTTCTGTGCCCCAAATGCGACAATTTTGCTTGTTTACATACCCGCCAAGATCAAAATGAGCTTCATCTGAAAAGATGATTTTTTTTTGCTAAAATCGGCATCTTCTGGTGTAGGCTACTGCACGGCCAGCCGAGGCAGCCATTTGAATGAAATTATTTTCCATTATTAACCGGAAGGATTGTAAAAAGTTATTTGGCGGACCCTTTATGTTCTGATTATGCTCACATCAATTTTGGCTTGACGAAAACCATTCCCTAGTCGCTGTTGCCACACGATTTTCAAGTGGTTACTTTGGTTGAACGTTCATTGAAGGTTTAGGGGCTAAATGCTTTCGCAGCGGCTCTTTCAGGGCTCTTCCTGCCACTAGGTTAGTTTAGGTTAGCGTGGTAGCTTTAATTTACCAAAAAAAAACTCACTTGAGCACGCATAGCGGTCCGTTGTGATGCCACAGGTGAACGCAGCCTCTGCACTGACCAAGTTCCTCCGATCCAAGGAGGGGGAAGTTGGTCAGCGCAAGGGCTGCACTCTTCCTGCCACTATAACTGTAAGAAATTGTTCTCACTGTGAGACAATGTTTCATCCAGCATTGCTGTCATCTTTAACGTAATAGGACCGAAGTGTCTTTTCCTCTAAATTCGCTTACGGGTCCAGCTTAGGTGAAGTTATGTCCAAGTGATGTGAATGCAAAGTCAATCGACAATGATAGTGTGGACGAGTCTAAAACTAAGTGACTTCGGCACAGCGGGAATTACATCCCCCTTTAGTTACACTGTCGTACTTGTTAGTTGAATAGGTATAGAGGACGGAACATTGCCCCTCTCAGAGGAGCGACAATGCCTCAATTAAAAGGAGCAAAACTTTCATGTCTTATCATTCACTGTATAATTATTGGACGCATGTCTGAACATATGGTTTACTGCACTACTACATATGATTTACTCCTTATCGCTAAGGTGAACAAAAAGAACAGGATTCGTTACTACACCTTCTTTGTTACTGTCCCCCTCTACGAGGACTTAAACTCGCTTCCCTGCTCTAGACTGCCTCTGGAACATGTCACTGAAAAATTTCATCAGGAGATCCGGCTGATTCTCGCGAGAATTAATTGCATTTTCCTGTTTCTGTCAACGAAAATGTCGTCACTTGCAGAATATCTTGGATTCCCTGGTCTACTCCAACATGGTAAAGAACCTGAGCTTTCTTGACAGGAATTCAATTCCAGGAATTCTTGTGCACATTATGACTGAACGTAGGTCTAAACGAATGGGAGATTCATATTAAGAATATTGTGGAACTTTTAAGGAAATGGAAAATCAGTACAACACTTTCGACTCAATGTTCGACTCTATGGGAAACTGTACTAAGGCCTATCGGTGTTGGTAGTTTTCAGAAATGTAACTACCTCGGAAATCTGTCATTGTCGTATGTGATAAGAGGATGTGAAGAGAAGGACACGGAGTATACATAAGCCTGGATTAGGACAGAAGAATTTTATATCTCAGAGGGCCATATGACCTCTTTATATACTCACGCCAGTTACGAGCAACTGGCACAACGTAACCTAATCTTCGAACCTAACTTACTTCGGCGATTTCCTATTTCTTTAACCCTTCAGGGGGCCCTTGAAAGGGCAAGAAAATTAGTCCAACTTTTAATTTCTTGACATTGACTTCTAAATTCCACTCCTTTTTTAGGGCAACACCCCTACTTTAAAGTTCCTGAATGTATAATTTCCTAAAAACTTTTTTCAAACATTCTTTAACGCTATCTAATCATCCAATCAGGGTGTCAACCATTCGATACGCCCAAAATTTTAGCTGTCACTCTGCTTTGTCACTCTGTTTTCGACTACAAAGAATCGATAGCCATCATGTACGGGGCAAATGGGGATTGTGTGGCATGTCAGACTGAAGAAAAACTGAAAACAACAACGAAAACAACAACAAAATGGAATGCAAATTAAAAAAGAAATTATTATGCTGACATAACAGAAGCAGAAAATGGGGGAACATAGCTGCCTGCGAATGTAATTGAACAAAAAAAGAAAAAAGTGGACCCTCGTACAACTGCTACGCTGAAAAAAACCAGCGTAATTTATAACAAAAATATCTGTTTGAAGAAAAAAACATGTCAAGAGCAAAATTTTTAGATTTTATTTTCAATTCTATTGCAATAGACCAACCAAAAAAACACTTTAGGAACAAGAAAAAAAGTCTGTATTGGAGGGAAGGTATCCTAAGAAGAGAAAAAAATCAGAAGTGATCAACTGGCTGTGTGGTTGCTCTCTTCCACCACCAAATAATTCATCTACGACTCATTCCGATACCGTGACCGCCTTACACGAACGGCAATATCAATAACGAACATCATAGGAAGGTGAAGTGACGTCACCACTTTATAAATAGAAGCAAAACTCAATCGTAAAAGAGTTCTCTAGTTTGCTACACCGAAAAAATGCTTACGGAAGACATTGTTTTTAAGCAACATCGCCTTCTTAATCCAGTTTCATGTATATTCCATGTGCTGTGCTGTGTTGCTAAGAACCCATACTCTTGACAAATACTTTCAGAACCGTCAGTGACTCAGTTCCGCGGTAATCATACATAATTGGTCATTACAACCCTTCAGTCAGGATTACGACCTAGTTTCTCACACCACTTATGTTGTGTGTGTTAATTTTATACATGAGTGGCGGGACGTACAGTTTAAAGTCGACTCCGAACGACAGATTTTTGAGAAACTTTTTCATGGCAATTTTATTTACTCTCAGAGTTTTTGCCAGAAATCTGCTGAGAGGAAGTCGCCGAAGAAATACTTTTTGTATTTTGTTTTGATGTCTGGCCTGGGGCTCGAACCCTGGCTTTTCGTCTAATAAGTCAACACACTACCTACTAGACTACGGCGCCTTCCGCGGTAATCACGCTCCTTTAAACAACCTGTATTTACACAGAAAGTCTTGTACCGATTTTTCTTCTTTCTTATACAAGAAAGTCCTGCAATAGTCGTAATATGGATGGGTTAAACGCTCTGAAGTATACCCAGAAGCTATACTGAATGACTGCTAAGAACTAAGGGAGGTCGGGTTCTCTCTCATCCCTCCGTACAGTTGTCTTTAGAAGTATTATAGACTCTCCCTCTGAAAAGTCCCGCGTGTTTATGTCGTTTCCTTTCCTTTCCCTTAACAGAAATGACAAGAGAATTCTGTATGCTCTGCACGTGGTGATTTGAGTCCTTCTCCCTCAACGCTTGTACATCTATCAACAGCGAAACTAAAGGAGAATATACATATGCCGCGCCGTGGAGAACCCGTTAATTGTTGACCTCTTAAGTAGTCCGATTAAGTTCTACTTGCCTCAACGGTTATAACGATCAATTTCGACAGCGTGTGTCCTCCTTTCACAAGGTTCTGACCGTTCCTGTATCAGTATCCGTCCTCGAGCTCTTATTAGATCGAGACTGTGTCTTCCTGATGGATAGATTCCGCAGATTGATCTTCTTTGGAGGATATTTAGCCCACAGATCCTATCGAAGTTCAGAGTAGGTATGACACAATCTAATCGACCCCTAAAATGTTGATATGTAGGTGAGGAGTTGGATATGGAATTGAGGGGATAATAATTGCCCCTTCTGTAGGTTAAACATACATAAGTTGGGCAGCACAAATGGTGTAGAAGTTGTGGGAAATCTTCAAATTCCATTATATTTAAAAGGCGACAATGTACACCACAAGAAGGAGTCCTCTAGCTTAGGTATCTCAGACTCACTTATATAGAGCGCAACATCTTTTATTATACCAGTCAATATCAGGAAGTTCTCAATACTCTCGCTTGAGTTTGAGCTAGTGGGGGCGGTGTCTTCCTCCCTCTTCCGAGTCGCAACTTCTACAGAAGCTATAGAAGAGGACGCTTTGTCAACAAGATTGCCTTCCGATTAAGCATTGTCCGTAGGAGATAGAGACGACATAATAACGTCAAGTTGAGAGAGAAAAATGAGGTGTTTGGTCCATCCTGTGTTACGATTCGTTCGGCTAGCGCTCTTATAGGCTCTTCCCTTTAGTCGGGAAGCGTTAGCAAGGGAGTGGAATTTTCCCTCAGGTGCATTATGGCAACTTGTCACATATGCATGTGGTTTTGCACAGTAGTATCCATCCTGGCCAGTGGGCCTACAACATAATTTCCGTATTTGTCATGAGATTCAAGGGAGACCTGTTAGTCTGATGACATAAAAGTACTATTTGGGTCATAATCCCAGCCACCTCGCAAGCTATCTTGGTATGGAAGTGTGAATAATATTGGAAAAATATTAACCTCACATATAATGGCGTCTGAGCTCCTCTATTAAGGGCCGGTTTTATCTTGTATTGGGGGAAAGGCCTCTAATTAGAACCAAGGCATTATCCAACTGATATGCTCTGAAATAATTTGAACATTTATGATTTGTCTAATATCTTGAAATTTTCCTCTAGGGATACCTTCCCCTTCACAAAATATGGTCATGTTTTGAAGAAAATTTTTTTCCTTTTTTTTTCTTTGGAACGACGACTATTGCGCGGTCATAAAAACTAACTCATGCACTCACCAACAAACAAATTTTTGAAAAACTATTTTTGACGTTAATTCTGAATTGCTGTTGTTGTTTTCGTTGTTTTTGTCGTTATAATTTGTCTATGTACACGGAATGTAGGCGCAATTGGTGGCATAAACACTACATCACACAGCGCAGCAAAATAACACGACAGCGTGAGAGATAATTACAGGCGAACTGGGCAATAAAATTCTTGTACAAAATTTGCATGGTAGAGGTGGAAAGTGTTGGTATAATTATGTTTCGCAGTGTACTTGAAACTATTTTTGGATTTTATGCAATTGACCAAGCTTATGGCCTGTTGTTTTTAAAGACTTGCCAACAACGTAAATCGCACAGCAGTATGTGGGTGAAGACATTGGCAATGTAAAGTGTGGCTGGCATGGCTGAATGACTGTATGTAACACTTTGTAACTAACTGTCTGGCTATAAGGTACCTTAAGTTTGGCCAAAAGCAGAGAGGCAGAGAGAGAGAGAGAGAGAGAGACCGATAGACAGACGGCAGAACAAAACTAAAAATCTGTTTAAGTTAAACGGCTTATCGTTGTTGTGTACATGAGCGAGAGTGACTGTCTAACGCCAACTGCTGCTTTTCGTAAGTAAATAGTGAGTGGATATGCTGGGTAAGGACAAAACATTGTTGCCTGTGTGCTACACTGTGTGTTACACTGTGTGCTACACTTTGTGTTACACTGTGTGCTACACTCTGTGCTACACTATGTGTTACACTGTGTGCTACACTGTTTTTTTTTTTTTTTTTTTTGTCTTGAGCCGGAGGTGGGAATCTTCGAAAGACACTTTTGTTCCAACAAAAGAGTGCACGATTCACCATCACTGGTGCCTACGTACTAAACCCACGCCCTACACACTTCAACCACTCTCCCTCCGCGGGACTGCCGTAAGGTATTACTTCGCGGAGAGCTGGTTAGCTTGAAAGCTTTATCACGTTAATTCAAATTTCGCCTCCGTTCCTCCAGTCTTCGGAGTGCTATCAAAACTTCAGCCATTCTCTGGCTATATTGACTCCATAGAATCCTACGATTCAACAGCTCTTCCATTAGCCGGTTTGGTCCTAAACTCGTTTCCCCGGGCCATCTAAATCTGGGACAGCATATTAGAATATGCTCCGCATCTTCCTCCTCATCTACACAGTTTGGGCATATAGGGGAAGTGTCATGACCAAATCTGTGCAGGTACTTCCTGAAGCACCCATGACCAGTTAGGAACTGAGTCACGTAGTAGTTCAGCTCGCAATATTTGTTATTCATCCAAAGGGTTACATCAGGGATAAGGCGAAATGTTCATCTTCCCTTTAAACTGCTTTCCCATCGTGACTGCCACTTGTGCATGGAAGTCCTTCGTTCCTCCGCTTTTATAGCTGCTATTCGTTCCGGGTGCTCGAGACGGCGAAGGTATATCCTCCTCATCTCATCCGCCAATATGTCTATTGGTATTGTCTTTGCCAACACCAATACCGCTTCATCAGACACTGTCCTGAAGCCACTTATCCGTCTAATCGCGCTTAGACGATACACCGAGGACAGTATCCTCCTTGTCGTCCCCACGGAGAGTGCCTCCGACCATATTGGGCAAGCATACAGCATTATCGACGTTATTACCGCCGAAATTATCCTCCTTTTGAATGGACCTGGTCCTCCAATATTTGGCATCATCCTCGCCAGTGCTCCCTGTGTTACAGATGCTTTTTCGCCGATGTATTTCACGTGCTCCTTAAAGTTCAACCTGTCGTCGATAATCACTCCCAGGTATTTTATCGCCCTCTTCGATTCGATCGTTGTGCCTCCAACGGTCAATTTCATCTTCTCCACTATCTTCCGGCCGCTTATAAAGACGGCCTCCGTTTTATGTGCAGCAAGTGTCAAACCTGCCTCATCCAGCCATGCTCCAACATTTCGAATCGCTGTGTTCGTTTTCTCCTCTATTTCTCCTACCGTTTTAGCTACCGAGACTATGGCAATGTCATCTGCAAAGCCCACAATTGTAGTCCCGCTTGGCAATCGCAGTCGAAGTACTCCATCGTACATAATGTTCCATAGTAGTGGCCCAAGTACAGAGCCCTGAGGGACTCCCGACGTCACTACGTATTCCTGCTCTCCTTCATCCGTTAGGTATATTAGCTTCCTGTCCTGAAGGTAATTATTCAGAATCTCCATTAAGTATGGCGGCGTAGCCATGTTAAAGAGGGCTCTCATAATACGCCCCCATTTCGCCGAGTTGAACGCGTTTTTAACGTCAAGTGTGACAACCGCGCAGTATTCCTTGGTGCCAAATCTCCATCTTTCGCCCTCTATTGCATCTCTTGCAATGTCGACCACCCTCCTTATCGCGTCAACAGTGGACCGTCCTTTCCTAAATCCGTATTGCAGGTCCGAGAGAGCTCCTCCTCTCCAGTATTTTTCCCATCGTGTCAAGTAGGCAGATGGGCCGATACGACGATGGTTCCCCTGGCGGTTTACCAGGTTTCGGAATGAGAACCAATTTCTGCTTCTTCCACCTATGTGGAAAAACACCATCGACGAAGCACTTGTGGAACACCTTGGCGAACGTATCCGGTCTGAGCCGGATAGCCGCCTTAAGTGCCCTATTCGGGATTCCATCCGGCCCCGGTGTTTTCCTATCTCCTATTCCAGTGCATGCTGCGAGTACCTCCTCTCCTGTTACCTCGGGTATGGTATGAATGGCATCCGGCTCCCTACTTATAAAAGTGTAGGGCTGGCCACGTGGGAATAATGTACCAATGATCTCCCGTAGCAAAACTGGACAACCTAGTTTAGGCTGTTCTCGAGCACCGATTCTCTTGCAGACGACTCTGTACGCCGTCCCAAAAGGATTGATGTCAGCTTCCTGGCATATCCGCTGAAAGGATAGTTTCTTGCTCCTTTTAATGGCTCTGCTAAGTTGACGCCTTAGATTCTCATATGAAGCCCGTTCGACTTCCCATGTCGGTCTTCCTCTCGTGCGCTGGGCCCGTCTTCTCGCCCCAAAGCACGCCGACCGCAGTCTTCGAATCTCGTCATTCCACCAGTAGCAGGGGGAACGTCCCCTACACACAGTTCTCCTAGGCATACCAGCATCATGTGTGTTACACTGTGTGCTTCACTGTGTGCTACACTGTGTGCTACACTGTGTGCTATACTGTTTGCTTCACTGTGTGCTATACTGTGTGCTTCACTGTATGCTACACTGAGTCTTGAGTTTTGTCTGCTTAAGTATGGGCGTTTTATGGCGTTGTGCCGTTGCTGTTGCTGCTGCTATTTTCACAAGTTTATTCTCACAATGCTACTGTTGTAGTGCTAGTGCCTGGGTGTTGCTTAATGTACTCTGGAGTACATTTCGCCCTTTGCCTTTCGTTGTTTCGTTGTTTTGTTTTTTTGTTTTTCTCTTGGTTTAGTTCTTTAGTGAAGTGTTATGAGCCCAGCCAGTCTGTCTGTTTTTGTGTATGCCCAGTCCGTGTGTGTCCAAGTAGTGTGTGCAAGTTGATCGTCGTTGAGAAAATAAAGTTGTTTTGTTCAGTGAGTGCTACTGCTTATTATCTTGGCCAAGAGCCTGTAGTTTTTATTTGTTACACCCATTATTGCCAAGAAGAAAATAATGGCAATAATGGCAATGCAGTTTCAAAATAGTTCTTCTTGACTTTAATAACAACAACAACAACATCCAAACCATTGAAAATATAAACAATATGATGCCATGAAACGTATAGACATGGAACAATAGGTAGACAGCTGGTTACTGCGGCTGCAACAAAACTAGTGAAGGAAAATAAATTCAGAAGTTAAATTTCTAGGCCAACTTGAAGGGGAAGGAAATGCTTTTTAAAATGTGTATGACTTCTGTAGAAATAAAACTGTTGGGCTTTTTCCGCCACACGTAATAGTGTGGAGAACTTCTATCATGGCATGAAACATCTGTTCGACATGGCAAGAGTCTATAAAGGTCTTAAGAAGAGTGGATATGGAGTGGTAAGATTCACTAAGAAAGGAGATTGAATTGCTATACGAATAGCGAATCAAAGGGGATTCATTTCCCCGGAAAATGGTTTCGATAGGAGCAGACTTGTAGAAAGATTCCTTGTGTTGACTGAGTCTAGCATTAGACCTTTCAGAAATAACGTGAGGTTAGTAAACGATCTTTGGCTCAGAGTACGCTTATTCAGAGCAGCACCTTGAAGTTTGTCATGGCGATAGGCTTGGAGGAGACATTAGATGGAGACCTTTTAAAGTTGGAGGGAGGGCAACACATTTTATGGTTGCTATACTAAGACACCTCTTCACGGCAATAATGATTTCCCAACCTAAAGAAGGCAGTGGCAGGCATTAACTTTAAGAAGCGGTGAACAACTACATCTAAAACAACACGCGAGGGCGGATATACTGAGACAGGAGCCCTTGGATGTTAAAGAGCCTTTTTTCTCATCACTATCCTATGACAGGATAGTAGGTAGTGTGATGGCTGGCGAAAAACCAGGTTTCGAGCCCCAGGCCAGACATCAAAATAAAATACAAAAAGTATTTCTTCGGCGACTTCCTCTCAGCCGATTTCTGGCAAAAACTCTGAGAGTAAATAAAAATTGCCATGAAAAGTTTCTCAAAAAAATCTGTCGTTCGGAATCGACTTTAAACTGTAGATCCCGCCACTCATGTATAAAATTAACACACACAACATCAGTGGTGTGAGAAACTAGGTCGTAATCCTGACTGAAGGGTTGTAATGACCAATTATGTATGTGACCAAGAATCTTTTATAGCAGATTGCCAAGTGTTCAACAATCACAAGAAAAAACTTCTATGGGCTTACCGTTGTCCTCGCCATTACAGCTTCTTCAGAAATCGTTGTGAGATATTCTTAGCCCCATGGTGGGTGCACGAAGAGGCCAGTATTGCATTATAATCGCTATGAGGTTTCTGATGTGAACTTTGGTTAGGTTTAACTAAAATGCATACAAGAGGGTGCATTATCCCATCATGCATTATGCCGATGATTTACTCGATTTTATTCAGAGAATCGCTGATTCAACATGACTTTGTCCTCTTGTCTCACTTTTTTATTTTGTTTACAACCAACACTTAGGGGATGGCTCCTATTCATGCAGAATCTTTTATCACAGATTCCTTCTGTGGGCTTATCTTTGTCCTCGTTACAGCTTCTGCAGAAATCACTGTGAGGTATTCCTAGCCCCAGGCTGAGTGTACGAAGAGGCCAGTATTGCGTTATAATCGCTATGAGATTTCTAAGGCAAACTTTGGTTAGGTTTAACGCAGATTTTGTACGTCGTATATTCATAGCGGACCAGGCTTGTCTGATCTGTAAACAAGAGGGTGCATTATCCCATCATTCATTATACCGGAGATTTACTTGATTTCATTCAGAGAAATCGCTAACTGAACATCACTTTCTAGATGCCCTCTTCTCAACTTTCCTCACTTTTTTATTTTATTTACAATCAATACTCAGGGGATGGCCCCTATTCATACAGTGCTTTCTGTAAGAATTAGGAAAATAGGGAGGATATTAGATTTGAATCTATCAATGTATGTCCCGTCACTCATAGATAAAGTTAACAAACTCAACTTGGGTGGAGTAAGAGATTAGGTTGTAAACCTGAAGTCGCCGTAGTCCAGTAGGTAGTGTGTTGGCTTATTAGACGTAAAGCCAGTTCGAGCCCCACTCCAGCTTTCAAGACAAAAATACAAAAAGTATTTCTACGGCGACTTCCTCTCAGCAGATTTCTGGCAAAAACTGTCGTTCGGTGTCGACTTTAAACTGTAGATCCCACCACTCAAGTATAAAAATTAACACACACAACATAAATGGTGTGAGAAACTAGGACGTTGTACAATGGGTCAATTCGACCTCCGGGTACTGTACTTGTCTTAATTGACAAGTACACGTCCTCTAACCTAACCTGACCTAACCTAAACCTGATTACAGGGTTGTAATGACCAATTAAGTAAATAATATAGGGTTGTTGAAATTATAGATGAAGCGGATACAGACACGCGAATAAAGGATTAAGTATTCTCTGAAGATTTTCGAGACTGAATAAATCGATATCATTCTAAATGTTGAAATCCAGGCTATATAATTCAACGTCAGCGGCTTAAGTAGACAATAGAGCCTAGTAAAGACTAGTTTTTAGGCAGTAGAGAAAGTATTTTTCTGACATCGTGACGAAACTTGTCAGCAGTTTGCCCTCCATGGAGGAGCCGTGCTTGATTTTACCAAGACAACCTTATCATTCACCATTTCCTTACGCAACCTTAATCACACATTAAGGGTTACTTACTTCCCGATTTTCGTTTTTCTTTAAACTTCTCTTCATAATTTTATTTGAAAGAAAATCATGGACATCCTTTTAAAGGATTTTTCCTTTTTCCAATCACTTAGATTTCACTTCTTCTGAGTTTTTTTTATTTTTCCCGCCCGGTACAATTTAAATATTATTGTAGCAGCGATTACATTTACCAGTTTCACCATCACATTACACTTATAATGATCGTCATCATCATCGTCATCATCATAAAACTAGTGACAGGACTTTAACTGGCAAGGAGCAAAAGACATTTGCAGACAACGATTTGTGATAAAAATGTCATCTCATTACAAATTTACAAAAAGATATGGGAAACTGAAGCACAAACCAACCCAGAATTGCAAACAGTCTTCAGCAGACACTTCAATATTCACGTGGGTACACTTAGGAGGGGTTAGAGAAAGAGTGAGAGGAGGCAAAGAAAAAAGGAAAAAAATTATTTTAAAATATAAACTTGTAATCGGGGTCTATAAAAACATTCGTAATGTTGCATTTACAATTGGATTTGTAAGGAAATTTATTTTTTGCTGACCCGCCTGTGTTTTGACTACACCCTACAGTAGATATGGAAGCATACATAGGCTAGGGTTGGCGTATGCGTAATAAAATGAAACTTTTTATTATTGTTTGGAGTGTAGAATTTCAAAAAGCATTAAATATCGCTACTTAGGGGTTGAGATACCCCTTTCGAGGATAAACGGTAATGAATGGAAGCCGTATTTCATGCTAGTTTGTAAATCACTAGCTTTGGACTATAAACAACCACTTGGTAGGTGTCCTGAGGTCGCCATATAGCAGTTTAGAATGGTAGAGAAAGACTAACCACACCACTGCTATTTCGAGACTCCATAGAATACGCTGATACTTCAATGCCTATACAAAACAGGAGCTATGGAGCCGACCTCTGGTTATTTCGCTGTGTTAATATGCAGATGAAGAAGCGCAATATAGCAAAAGAAGAGCTTCATATCATTCCAAAGAATTTATTTTTCTGCAGCCCTAACCCAAGCCCCTATTAGGCAAAGAATAGAAATCATTCCGACTATCGTGAACAGTCTTTCTTGTAAAGCATAAAGCCAATCTCAATTACTTCAAGTGTGGCAAGCTGGACACCCACCTGACTTTATTGGTTCTTACAACCCTTTAGCTACGATTACAACCTAGCTTCTCACGCCACCCTTATGTTGTATGTGGTAATTTTGTTCATGAGTGGCAGGGCCCACTGTTTAACGTCGGCTCCGAACGACAGTTTTGTAAGAAACTTGTCATAGCAATTTTGTTTCTTTCATTCATTCTTTCAAAATGGTTTAGGCGTCATTAAGACCGCGGAAAGTATCGCACGCAAGGGGAAGATAAGAAGCCTGACAAACTCTACGAGTTTTGGAACTTTTACAGCAAAAACTTAAAGTTCGCGGTTGTGCATCTATATTTCCAGTTTCTTTGGGGAAACGATGTAGAAGATTAAGCAACTGGAAGCCTACTGGATAACACACTTCAATGTAAGATGAAAAACCAATTTGCCAGGGATAAGGTGTAGGAGAATTTAAGGGGGGTTCTTTACAACAATGTTCGCATCAAAACCGAGGAGGCATATAATGCATCCGGGAAAATCATGTAAAGTGTGGAGTACTTCTCATGCCATTGATATGTTTATGTGACAATTTCTGTTGTGATAATATTCAGCCATGCAAAACTAGCCGAACCTAAGGCACAATATGCAACTCCTGAGTTGATTTGCTTTTAAAATCTTTCATTTGACTAGGTCCAGTTGAAGGTTTACACGTAATTGCACTGTAAAGGATAACCTAAGTAAGCCTAACATTTCTTTCTGTTTCTGAACAGAAGTTGTTCCTTATATTTGTATAGAAGCATAGCTCTTCTCAAATCGACTTGACCCTAAACAATAAAAACTTTGCAGTTACCCCTTTGAAAAACTCCTACCCAACTGCTGCTGTTTATATTTGTTTTGCTTCCAATTGTTGTTATTTTTCTCAGATGAATTTTTACCCAAACAAATTTCCTTCTCTTCTTCTTCTTCTTTGTCTACCATGTAATATTCTGCAGTTTTTACCAAAAAAAAAAAAAAAAAACCATGGGCAGAACGAGGAGACCTAAGCCAACATCATTTGGTAACAAAGTTAAATAGTTTATGTTGTGAAGTTGAGTTGAATTGAGTTGCAATGGGGTCTCCCCCCATGGTGGTTTGTTTAGCCACAGCCACATAGGGGATATTTGTTTACAGAAGACCAAAAATTATTTTCGAAATGTTTGTGTACCTAAATAGGAGGGCTCACAGTGAAAGTTTCTCACACGACTCATCTTGGGTGTGTTAAATTTTATCCATAAACTAGCTGTACACTACGTGCGTTGCTGCGCCACCAAATAAAAAAAATTTGAACGAAATTTTAAATTTTAGCGAACGGGTCTCAGCGTTATATACTCGAAGATTTTCCAGTCTCAATGCTCGTCTGATTCTGAGGCTCGTAATGCTCTTTTCTTCCGTGCTTGTAGTGTAGGTCGACCAATTGCTTGTCATTCATTTTGAATAATTTTCAGTGACGCCATCCATCGGCAATTAATCGCACCAAACTCCGTCGACTCATTCGCAACGACTTTGTTAAAGAATGCACAGTTTACGATGCGCAACAACTTTGCTAAAGATCATAACGTGATCAAATGCACAGTTTACGATTTAATTGATTTTAAGTAATTTTCAGTGGCGCCACCTATCGGATATTGGTCATACCAACTTAGAAACCTTCCCCAGCTCATACGCAACAACTTTGCTAAAGATCATAACATGATCAAATGCATAGTTTACGATTCTATAAGGTACATACAAACAAACATTCATTTTTATATGAGTATGTGGGCGTAGCACCTCGCCTACTTTAAATTTTAAAAGAAAAAGTAGCCTATAGTTCCTTCCCGACATACAGGAAGGTACTGTTAAAATTTCATGAAAATCGGTCCAGCCGTTTAGCCGTCTATAGACTTCAAACAAATAAACACATTCATTTTTATATATAAGATGAGCGGACCTACAGTTTAACGCCGATTTCGAATGACAAATCTGAGAATCTTTTTAATACAATTTTATTTACTCTCAGACTTTATGCTAAGAGAACCACGGGCACTCGTCTAATAAGCCAACACACTATATGCTCCACGAAGACTTCCACGCTAGTTTACTGCCCAGTATTATTTCCAGCCATTTTGCCTTAAATTTCTGTGATATTACCTTTCTCCAGGAATCAAATAGTCTTGCACTTAGAAAATTTCCTCCATTTTGTGCCACAAAGTATTTCTTCAAGTTTTCCTCTTGCCATCTGAGCTATGTTTGTCGTCTGCATAGCCTTGAGAGTCAACGCCTGCCTCAGACAATTTCATCAAAAGTCCATCCACAACCAAGCTCTACATTAATGTTATAAGAACTCCATCTTGTGAGTCTACTAATTGTGCTAACTCTTATTAAGTCGATCTCGCATTTGTTTCCGCATTTCGTGTGTATAGGAAAACTTATCCAATCGAATGTCATAGGATATACAGCCCTCCTATTCGCTGCTTTAGACATAACCTAGTGATGAGAAAAAAGGCTCTTTGACATCCAAGGGCTTCTGTCTCAATATATCTGCCCTCGCGTGTTGCTTAAGATCTAGTTGTTCACCGCTTCTTCAAGTTAATGCCACTGCCTTCTTCAGGTTAGGAAATCATTATTGCCGTGAAGAGGTGTCTTAATACCGCAACCATACAATGTGTTGTACTCCCCTCCAACTTTAAAGGGTATCCGTCTAATGTCTCCTCCAAGCCTATCGCCATGACAAACTTCAGGATGCTGCTCTGAATAAGCGTACTCTGAGCCAAAGATCGTTTACTACTTACATACATACATACATAATTGGTCATTACAACCCTTCAGTCAGGATTACGACCTAGTTTCTCACACCACTTATGTTGTGTGTGTTAATTTTATACATGAGTGGTGGGACCTACAGTTTAAAGTCGACCCCGAACGACAGATTTTTGAGAAACTTTTCATGGCAATTTTATTTTACTCTCAGAGTTTTAGCCAGAAATCTACTGAGGGGAAGTCGCCGAAGAAATACTTTTTGTATGGCCTGGGGCTCGAACCCTGGCTTTACGTGTAATAAGCCAACACACTACCTACTAGACTACAGCGACTTCATTCTTGGTCAACCAGAATTTATTATCAGAACGTGTATACGAGCAGTTGATTTTAATAGAATCCACATCTTCGTAAGGCTAACAGGACGGTTGAGGAATACCAGCCAGGACCAATAGTTCAATGTCAAAGTAGGTGCTATCGGCATTACAAGTGGGTCTTTTTGCAAGCAATCTGTACTTTTAGAGGCGGCTGCCACTTAACCTGTAAGGACCTAATCTAACCTTCATTATTTGTGATTGAGGCATGAACCGATATCTAGTAAAGTATAACCTTCGCTCGCTGCAGCTTGGAAATACAGATGCATGTCTAAATGTGTAAATCGATATTACAATTGAGCCTTATAGGTATGCTTTTGGAAACGTAACCTAGCCTAACTTTCTTTATCTGCGATTGCGTTGTCAACCGAGACCTAGTAAAGCATAACATTCGTTCGCTGCAGCTTGGAAATACAGATGTATGTCTGAATGTGTAAATCGATATTACAATTGGGCCTTATAGGGCTCAAGTAAGGTATGCTCTTGCAAACATAACCTAACCTAACTTTCTTTATCTGTGATTGCGATGTGATCCGAGACCTAGTAAATCATAACATTCGTTCGCTGCACTGAATTGTTCAAGATGATGAAAAAGTCTTTTTCCACCATGTACACGGTGGATATGTAATGGACGAGATGCTACTCTTCGAGAATATCTTTAGAGCGGATTCACCAATTTTGGATTAAGACGTATCGATCACAACAAATTCTAAGATTTTCAAATGTATGGGGCTCTAAGAAGACCCTGCCAATTTTATGGATTTCCAAAAATGGCGGTGATAAAGCATCCGCCAAATAACTTTTTTTGTTTTGAAAATGTTTTAAAAAATCAACTGAATGTTTTCTCAAATTTCTTTTTTTTTATTTGAAAGTACAATCCTTCCGGTTAATAATGGAAAATAATTTCATTCAAATGGCTGGCCTCGGCTGGCCATGCAGTAGCCTACACGATCGGTACAATTTTTAAGCACATTGCCGATTGTGTGTGGAGCTGTATTTCACCAATGGCTCTACGAATATTGTACTTTAAAGCGTCAATTGTCTCTGGCTTGTCTGCGTAACACTTATCTTTGACGGCACCCCACAAATAGTAGTCCAACGGTGTCAAATCGCAGCTCCGAGGTGGCCAAACGACATCAGCTCTGCGGCTGATAATGCGATCTTCAAAAACAGGGCGCAAAATATCGAGTCTAGCTTCGGCTGTGTGGCACGTATCGCCGTCCTGGTGAAACCAAATGTTGTCAATATCCTCCTCTTCAATTTTTGTAAACAAAAATTCGTTCAACATGGCCCGATAACGATCGCCATTGCCTGTAACGGCCACTCCTTGCTCATTTTCGAAGAAAGATGGCCCAATTATGTCTCTGGACCAAAATCCGCACCAAACAGTGACTCGTTTTGGGGGCACCGGCTTTTCAATGTATGCGTGCGGGTTTTCTGTGCCCCAAATGCGACAATTTTGCTTGTTTACATACCCGCCAAGATCAAAATGAGCTTCATCTGCCAAAATCGCCATCTTCTGGTGTAGGCTACTGCATGACCAGCCGAGGCAGCCATTTGAATGAAATTATTTTCCATTATTAACCGGAAGGATTGTACTTTCAAATAAAAAAAGAAATTTGAGAAAATATTCAGTAGTTTTTTTTAAGCATTTTCAAAAAAAAAGTTATTTGGCGGACCCTTTATTTGACTTATTCAAAGGGCAAGAGGTGTAGGGCCAATACCCTCTCCCACGTTTTTATGGCTGCCTATCAAATATAGCCCTGGAATATTCAAAATGTAAGCAAATGTTTGTCTGTTTTTTTTATTTAAAAACAAAAGTTAAGAGCCCGCGTGCTAATTTGCATCTCTTTTTGCAAAATATTACCCGGCCGCCAATAGTAGCTATACATGGCATGTGGAAGTGTTAAAATAATCACACCAACAATGAAAACGCGTAACAGTCACGTTCCGTAAACTATTAAAGAGGGGCGCATAAGTTTTTTTGCTTAAAAAACAATAACAATAACAACAGCAAAATTGAAATACCACAACTAAATGTGAATGTAATGAATGAATGAGTGAATGAATGAATAAATGAATGAACAAATGAATAGAAATTATACGAATGTATGGATGAATAGAGGTTGAGCAACTAAAGAACGGAAATACAGACTCAAACAACCAGCAATTGTGTGTGTGGTTATATGAACACATACAATCTCTTAAGCCCATGGAATGGTAACATCATGCTCCTCTCTCCCCTTTACGGTACGTCACAATATTCTAAAATTCATTTCCATAACTTGAAGGCAGCCTAAGCCAAATGAAAATCAACAGCCATAAAGCACTAGAGAAGCATCAGAGAGGTACCACAGAGAGCAGATGGTGACGGTGACTGTAGTGGCAATACAAAAACTTATTAAAAGACACACACACAGCCAGAGAAAGAATGAAAGAAATGAGTGACAAGTCAAGCACAAGAAGAAGAATAACTACTATAACCAACTACAACAACGGCAATAACAATAACAGTTTGAAATGAAAGAATGCATGACAGGCATGGCAACTCAAGGCAAGGCATTATTGTGTACATGGCAACAGGATGATGATTGTTGCTGCTGCTGCCGCTGCTGATGACGTTGGTTGGTTGTTGATGATGTGGTGCTGTTGTGTCATCACAGGCATCGTCGTGGTATAAATAAATAAACAACTCAACGCATGCAATTCAACTCAACTCAACTCAGCTCATTTCAAGAAATAGTTGCGTGTGCTATATTTTGTTGCAACAACAATAGTCTGTTTAAACAATTTATGCACACGCATAAACTCGTACATCAGCGCCCTCTATTGTCAGGGGACTTTAAGGAAATCATCGAAAGTTGTATGTTGTGTCATGTAAAGTGTACGTATGTCATGATAGTGATGAAGGCGTTAAGAAACATGTTGCTTCATTGTTCTGTTGCGCTTATTTAAATGACTACTGAGGACGACATTTAAGAAAATGATGGGGAAACATGAAACGGGGAAACATGTGTACGGGAAGTGACAGGAATTGTGAATGTAGAGCAGCTCAGTGTGTTCTCTGTCCCCTTGATTAAATATTCAATTTTGGAAATTAAAGTCTCAATAACACACAGAGAGTTTTGCTATTTTGGAAGCCTGATACTCGTAAATTGGCGGATCAAAGGAAGGCTTTAACAAGTTCACATAAAAACTCGAAAACTTTCCATTAATTAAAGCCTATCTGGTGCTCACGTTCCATTTTCCAAAGTATAAAACAAATCATTGTCAACACAAATGCTCGAGTTACCATTTAATTTGAAGCGTCACGCGTTTTGGTGCCCTTGAAGACACGTAAAAACCCCCAGAGTCTTGTCAAATAAATTTTTATAGGAAATAGGCTGAGGGTGCTTACGAAACAACTCAGTTTAATAAAATAAAAAAAACTTTAAGTGGTTACAACATACCTCTCTGTTCCATCACAGGTCACATAGTGACAAGTATCACGGGAAAACCGAGGATAATAATGCCTCGCTCACATGAGGAGAAAACAGATTGACACCGATATTGTCGTCGTGAATTAAACGCAGGTTCACTGTAAGAATCTATCACTGTGAGAACCTCTGTTTCTTAAATGATCAAAAAAGGAGCTGCAGTCACGATCTTCAAATTACATTGACATGGGTGCCGTACGCCTTAAGAAGGGCACAGAAGTGAAGGACAATGAATGATATAAAGAGAAAGAAAAAAGGTGCAAAAAACAAAGCAGAGGGATTATCTAAACATTTCTAACTCACCTCAATCTCATTATAAAACTCTGGTTAGAGTGAATATTCCAACGATCCAACATTCTAGCGACTCTGCTCTATTAACGAACTAATCTCCTGGCGGAGTCCCGAAATGGACGATTAGTCTCAGATATTCCAATCTTGCAAATGCATCAGCCCTTTCGTTCTCAGAAATACCACTATGTTTTGTAACCGTGCAGACACTGATTCTATCCACTACAAAGACTTTTTGGGAGTCCTCACAGTAACGAAGCACTAGATATATGCACAACACCAATCCTATCGCCTACGAAAATCACGTAAGAATTCATATTTAAAGAGGCAAATTGAGTCACTGCCTTCAAAGCCTTTAAAACAAAGATATCTCCGTCTGAAAGGCGTTGAAATTCTTATCGAGTTTATAATCAAACTCCACATTATCCTCGCATAAGAGGACAGCACCAGTGGGCCCATTCAGTTTCAATACTTCATTAAAAATGGGTGTTCCAGCCGGTTCCCCGCCTCTCAGGCCCTAGCTAGAATGAGCTAATCACAGCCTTATGAACCATTTATCAGCTTGACAGATATCGTCGTGTGGGGAAGCACAGACCTAATTCGCCGTGGTGTAGTATGTATTGTGTTGGCTTATTAGACGTAGGGCCAGGGTACGAGCCCCAGGCCAGACATCAAGACAAAATACAAAAAGTATTTCTTCGGCGACTTCCTCTCAGCAGATTTCTGGTAAAAACTCTGAGTAAATAAAATTGCCATGAAAAAGTTTTTCAAAAATCTGTCGTTCGAAGTCGACCTTAAACTGTAGGTCCCACCACTCATGTACAAAATTAACACACACAACATAAGTGGTGTGAGAAACTAGGACGTCGTACAACGGGTCAATTCGACCTCCGGGTAATGTACTTGTCTTTATTGACAAGTAAATGTCCTCTAACCTAACCTAACCTAACGCCACCACTTAAGAATTCGTATTTAAAGACGCAAATTCAGTCATGGCGTTCAAGGCTTTTGAAACAACGATATTTCCGTCTGGAAAACGTTGAAATTCTTATCGAGTTTATAATCAAACTCCACATTATCCTCGCATAAGAGGACAGCAGCAGTGGGCCCATTCAGTTTCAATACTTCATTAAAAATGGGTGTTCCAGCCGGTTCCCCGCCTCTCAAGCCCTAGCTAGAATGAGCTAATCACAGCCTTATGAACCATTTATCAGCTTGACAGATATCGTCGTGTGGGGAAGCACAGACCTAATTCGCCGTGGTGTAGTATGTATTGTATTGGCTTATTAGACGTAAAGCCAGGGTACGAGCCCCAGGCCAGACATCAAGACAAAATACAAAAAGTATTTCTTCGGCGATGTCCTCTCAGCAGATTTCTGGTAAAAACTCTGAGTGTAAATAAAGTTGCCATGAAAAAGTTTCTCAAAAATCTGTCGTTCGGAGTCGACTTTAAACTGTAGGTCCCACCACTCATGTATAAAAATTAACACACACACAACATAAGTGGTGTGAGAAACTAGGTCGTAATCCTGACTGAAGGGTTGTAATGACCAATTATGTATGTATGTATCACGTGAAAATCAAGGATTAGGGCATTCCCCTCACAAGAGGAGAAAACAGATTGAATTGCCGTGAATCAAAGATAGGATTACTTTGAACAAAATTATTGAGATGCTATGTACGCCTCGTAAAGGATCTAAACAAGCGGAAATTACGGGTGCGATAGCCCTCTATTGCTCGAAACTCTTCGAGAGTTCTGACGGTAACCAACCACTTGTAGCTTATACTAGACCGATCCTAATGTGTCTTGACTCTTAAAGAAACTCACTTAAGAATTCGTATTTGCAGAAGCAAATTCAGTCACTGCCTTCAAAGCCTTTAAAACAAAGATATCTCCGTCTGAAAAACGTTGAAATTCTTATCAAGTTTATAATCAAGCTTAACATCATTTTCACACAAGTGGGCAGCACCAGTGGGCCCATACAGTTTAAATACATCATTAAAAATGGGTGTTCCAGCCGGTTCCCCGCCTATGAGACCCTAGTTGAGATAATAGGATGAGATGGGGACGAGCCCTCCGCGATCGGGTGATGGTGGGTTTGTGTGAGGCCGGGGACGTTCGAAAAAATAAACACAGCCTTATGAACCATCCATCACCTTGACAGATATTGTCCTGACTGCAATTTAGTTGTGGGAAAGTAAAGACCTGTACCAGCCTGCCTGCTCCGCCTCTGAGGCCCTAGCTGGAATGAAATAATCACAGCCTTATAAACCATCCATCACCTTGACAGATATCGTCGTGACTGCAATTGAGTTGTGGGGAAGTAAAGAGCTGTGCCTTCCTGTTCTCCGCCTCTGAGGCCCTAGCTGGAAAGAGATAATCACAGCATTATGAACCATTAATCAGCTTGACAGATATCGTCGTGACTGCAATTAAGTTGTGGGGAAGTAAAGACCTGTGTCAGCCTATTCTCCGCCTCTGAGGCCCTAGCCGGAATGAGATAAATACAGCCTTATGAACCATTCATCATCTTGACAGATATCGTCGTGACTGCAATTAAGTTGTGGGGAATTAAAGACCTGTGCCTGCCCGCTCTCTGCCTCTGAGGCCCTAGCCGGAATGACATAATCACAGCCTTATGAACCATCCATCACCTTGATAGATATCGTCGTGACTGCAATTAAGTTGTGGGAAAGTAAAGACCTGTGCCTGCCCGCTCTCCGCCTCTGAGGCCCTAGCCGTAATGAGATAATCACAGACTTATGAACCGTTCATCAGCTTGACAGATATCGTCGTGACAGCAATTAGGTTAGGTTAGAAGACGTGTACTTGTCAATTAAGACAAGCATAGTATCTGGGGGTCGAATTGACCCATTGTACAACGTCCTAGTTTCTCACACCACTTGTGTGTGTTAATTTTAGACATGAGTGGTGGGACTCACAGTTTAAATTCGACTCCGAACGACAGATTTTTGAGAAACTTTTCATGGCAATTTTATTTACACTCAGAGTTTTTGCCAGTAATCTGCTGAGAGGAAGTCGCCGAAGAAATATTTTTTGTATTTTGTCTTGATGTCTGGCCTGAGGCTCGAACCCTGGCTTTACGTCTAATAAGCCTACTAGACTAGGGCGACTTTAAGAACTGCAATTAAGTTTGTGGGGAAGTAAAGACCTTAAATTGGGAGTTTAATGTAAAAGGCTTTGCTTAATAGATCTTTGATCGTCTACCTTATTGCCCTTGAGTGATAATAGTAGGATACCTTCCCTTTAAGAATACTTTTCCGGCAACACCAAGAACTAAAATCCATAAATTTTGATTACCAAACATGACACACAAACTGTGGGTGCAAAGACTTACACCGGATGTAGCAAAGACCCGCAACAAATTTGAGCATGAAGTGGCAAGAAAAAAAGGAAAGAAGCAACCAAGTGAAAGACTTGAAGGTGGGGAAAGCCTCCACCCACCAATGTGCGCCTGGTTTTACCCAATATTTTCATTTCATTGTTTCCGTGTGTTCGTTTCTTTTTCTTTGCCTCCATACTCTGGGGAAAAATCAATGGTTAAAACGCTATGAATGAATGAAGGCATCTGCTGAAGCCGTAAAGCAGCAGGCAAAGGAATTGTCTTTCCGTTATTGTTTTATTCAACGAAATCCATTAGTTTGCTTCTCATCTGCCTGACACCACACTCTGTGCTATCTTCGTTTGCTATGATTTCCAATCTTGAATTTAAAATAGTTTCTCTTACGGTAGAGAGGAGGGGGAGCAGGGATGGATGGATCAGATGGAATGGAATGGAGATGTTTGTTGGCCAAAAAGTATTAAAAATTAATGGATGATGGATAATTTTATTTGTGAATGGTTCTCTGGATTTGGTTTCATCTCAACACTCTATTGACACACATTTTTAATGGCCCAAGAATATATTTTATGGACCACACACACACACCGTCTTTCTCGTCTCTTACTTGTGGCATGTCCGGTTGCTTCGGTGAAAAACAGTTGGTATGCGGAAATAGGAAATGGGAAATGCCTGTCTGTCTGTCTGTCTCTTACTTGTGTTTGTATTTGTTTTCACTTTAAATTTGTTTGTGGAGTCGAAAGATTTCTTTTTTGGATTCTATTTGGATTGGATAACTTCCAAAAAAAGGCAAAAAGAAGGAGAAATAAAAAACATTTAAAAGCAAAGATTATTGCCCTGGTCATGACAGCAGTTCAATGAACGTTTAAATAAAGTTTTTTTTTCTGTTGGCAGTCACTGGTGGCCCACCACAGCACACCACACTACATCGCACCATTTGATTATAAAAATCAATATGGGGATCATTTGAGGTTAATTTGAAAAGGAATAAAGACTTTAAAAGAACCTTAAATGATTGTCTTTATATTTCATAGCAGGCAATAGGCTGCAAAGTGCCTATATGGTGCTTTCCATTATAAGGCAGAATTTTACACTGAGGTTTCCAGAGTTATCTTTCCCTAGTTGAAGCGATTTTGGAAGCATTTATGATAATAAACTTTAAATGTACTTCAAAGACCAGGGCTTTTCATAAGGACAAATACGAAATTATTATTAAGAAACATTTTGCAAAACTTTCTTTCTTTTCCTCCATCTAAAGATCTCTCAGTATTTCTTGCATTTTATTACAAATTTACTTTGAACCCCTATTTCTGACTGCGTTAGAGTTATACCAGAAGACCCTGTATGGGGCTTTCCATACGAAAAAAGACTTGCACTTTTTTAGTCGATGACATGCATTTTTTGGTCGATAACTTGCATTTTTTCGTCGATAAATTGCACTTTTTGAGTCGACGACTAGCATTTTTTGGTTAGGTTAGCTTAGGTTAGGCTAGGTTAGGTTAGAGGACGTGTACTTGTCAATTAAGACAAGTACAGTACCCGGAGTTCGAATTGACCCATTGTACAACGTCCTAGTTTCTCACACCACCTATGTTGTGTGTGTTAATTTTATACATGAGCGGTGGGACCTACAGTTTAAAGTCGACTCCGAACGACAGATTTTTGAGAAACTTTTTCATGGCAATTTTATTTACTCAGAGTTTTTTTTGCCAGATATCTACTGAGAGGAAGTCGCCGAGGAAATACTTCTGGCATTTTGTCTTAATGCCTGGCTTGGGGCTCGAACCCAGGTTTTACGTCTAATAAGCCAACACACTACCTACTAGACTACGGCGACTTCGGCATTTTTTGGTTGATGACTTGCATTTTTGGGTAGGTGACTAGAATTTTTTCGTCGATGACTAGCATTTTTTGGTCGATGAATTGCACTTATTGGTTCGATAACTTGCTATTTTATGTCTGTGATTTGCATTTTTTGGTTCGATAACTTGCATTTTTTGGTTGATGACTTGCAATTTTTGGTAGATGGCTTGCATTTTTTGCTGCTGATTTGCATTTTTGGAAGACTTGCACTTTTTGTCGATGATTTGCATTTTTTGATTCGATAACTTGCTATTTTATGTCTATGATTTGCATTTTTTGGTTGATAACTTGCATTTTTTGGTAGACTTGCATTTTTTGTCGGTGATTTGCACTTTTTGGTCGATAAATTGCACTTTTTGGTTCGATAATTTGCTATTTTATGTCTATGATTTGCATTTTTTGGTTGATGACTTGCATTTTTTGAAAGATGACTTGCACTTTTTTCGATGATTTACATTTTTTGGTCGATGACTTGCATTTTTTCCCGAATTATAAGAATTCTTTTGCTCATATGAGGAAAACAATTAGCTTCGTGACCTATATCTCCGGTTTCAAGCAATGTCCGATCTTAAAGAAACCTGTTTTGGAATCCTTGATACCATGGCTATTCAGCTCACTTAGTCCATTTCTCCGTAAATTAGTTTTTTTTTTTATCAGATTTCGCTCGATTCATGGAGGGTATATTTGGTGAAAAAATCCTGATGTTTCAACAGGATTTTGAAGTCGCCGTAGTCTAGTAGGTAGTGTGTTGGCTTATTAAACGTAAAGCCAGGGTTCGAGCCCCAGGCCAGACATCAAGACAAAATACAAAAAGTATTTCTTCGCCGACTTCCTCTCAGCAGATTTCTGGCAAAAACTCAGTAAATAAAATTGCCATGAATAAGTTTCTCAAAAATCTGGCGTTCGGAGTCGACTTTAAACTGTAGGTCCCCACCACTCATGTTTAAAATTAAGACACACAACATAAGTGGTGTGAAAAACTAGGACGTCGTACGATGGGTCAATTCGACCTCCGGGTACTGTACTTGTCTTAATTGACAAGTACACGTCCTCTAACCTAACCTAACCTAACCTTCAACAGGATTATCTTGATGAGAAAACAGCTTTACGCACATAGTGTGAGGTCAGAGAAAACTATCAAGCGATATCAGAAGTGCACATAAAATTATATTTTTGAATGCGGATTGGATCGCAGCTAGCCGCGAAGTGCTTTGAATAATTCGATGCAGCGAACACGGATAACGCAATACTTCGAGAGCACTGAATACGAAATTGCTGAAAGACTGGCAAGGGATGGACACGCAGAAGATATTGGGCTTGTGTTATGGGATTGATTGGGAAGAAGACAAATCTAGGACGAGTTGATGGAAATTCTCTCACATGGACGTAGATTGGAAGGGAACTTCTATGGAGAGGAGGGGTTTTATCATTTACGAACGTCGAACATTGCATGAGTGGGATAGTTTCTATTGCGATTTTCTGAAATATCATCTCTATTGGTTACGTGTCTAAGATGCCACCAAATGCCTATAATTTACTAGACAGGCCTTCGGTTACAAACTACTTTCAATTTTCTTTTTAAATAAACAAAAAAAACTTATTCTCGTCCTGGTAGAAAGCGGGCCTATTAATCGCATTATTTGCTGTTGAGAATACAAAACATATGGCCATCGATTTTCACCGCCATCGCCACTCTACCATTTAAAGTCTCTCAAAATAAACTAAAGTGTCAGAGAAAGGCAAACAGAGAGAGAGAGAGAGAGAGATAGAGGGTTTGTGTGTGTATTTTTAATGTTATTTTTAATCTCAATTGTATTTAACATTTTGCCATTGTTGTTATTGTTTTCAACACATGTTTTATTATTTTACTTTTCATGCTCTTTCCAATACTCTCTTGCAACGGGTTTTTAAGTGGTTTTGTTTTTATTATTGCCTTCCAAACAGCTGTAAAATGTGTTTGAGTTTGTTTGTTTTTGTTGTTCACACTTTAGCGTCTTTTTAATTATTTGTTTTGGGGCTGTTAAAGTAAAAAAAACAGAGAGAGATAGAGAGAGAGAGAGTGACAGGGTGACAGGGCAAAAGAGAATTTTAATATGTCTACCATTCAGTTAAGTACTAATCCATTGAACTTGAGTGAGTGAATGGTTGTACTATTGTCACTAGTGGAATGCTAAAAACGCTGAATAGAGGAGAGTGTCGGTGGGGCGGCTCTCTTTCAAAAGGCCAACATAATAATAAATTGTTGGCAACGACAACAATTTATTATTCAATGTTTAAAAGGGTGTAAAATAAAAAAGTTTGTTCGTTTTTTTTCTGCGTTTTCTTTTTTCCTTTCGCATTTAGTGCCAGTGCCAATTGTTGCATACTTTAAGGCTTTGTAATAAATTATACGCTTAAAAAGACCATTTAAGCAGTAATGAATACAGCGGCCACATGCCCCCCATGGAGAAAAAGAAAGCAAAAGAACAAAATAAAAGCGTGTAATGCGACAACTAATTATGGCATACATTTCGAGACAGACAGAGAGAGAGAGAGACAGACAGAGTGAGAGATATCGTGAAATAAGTAGAGGAGATCAGCTGGAATTAAGGGTAATGGAACGTTTAAGCTTGTGGTATATAAACTTTGGCAAGGCGGTATGAATATTTAACAAAATGAGGTTAAATATTGATTAAAAAGATCATATAACCTCACATAAATAATTGGCGAAATATTGTTTAGGATTTTCGGGTGAAATATGTCACTATAGGTTTCACACGTGAACTTGTGATATTGCTTAGGGTGTAGCAGCTCAAGAATTAAAGTGAGTCACGTATTATTTAAGGCAGCATCTTGTAATGGAAATAGTGGTGAAAACCGTAGACCTCACATGTAGGCGGTTTGTAGGGTCGCTTGCTCCCACTCACTTCCCAGATAAAATTGCTAACGAGGAAGTACTTTTCTTTATGGTTAATCATTAGGGACAAGTCCTCTACTAAAAAGTAAGGCTCCGTCAAGCTGAGCTCACATATTTTTGAATGGAGCCTGTAGATTTCTTACTTGTAACTTGTAAGAGTTACATTCTATTTGGTGCAGCGTCATGTCATTGAAATATCGGTGAGTACCACAGTACTCACGTCAGCGGTTTGGTTCGAAAGAAGGTTTTACTCTTGAGTCCTCACCTAAGTGATTTGTGAAGACGCTTGCCATCGTTAGAATGCTAAGAAATGAATGTTCTTTGCATTTAATTTGTAGAAATATCTTCTTACAATACGAGTCACGCACTTTGTGACACAGTATTATTTTATTGGGCGTCCCGATCTAAGTCTTTGTCTCCTGAAAATAGCTGGTTTTCTTCCTGAGATCTAATGATTTCTCGAACCTCTCACGCTTCCAACAGAAAGCATTTTACTATGCGTTTAATAATTCGAAAGGTCTTCATTCACTTCGAGTCACGTATAATAATTCAAAAGGTCTGATATAACATCGATTCACGTCCCGTTTTTTACTTGAGAACCTCACGCGAGTGTTATGTATCCGCTTAATAAGACGACAATTTTTCCGTCACGCCGAGTCACGTATAATAACGCAAAAGGTCTGCTATAACATCGAGTCACGTCCCGTTTTTTACTTGAGAACCTCACGAGGGTGTCATGTATCCGCTTAATAAGGCGAACATTTTTCTGTCACGCCGAGTCACGTATAATAACGCAAAAGGTCTGCTATAACTTCGAGTCACGTTCCGTTTTTTACTTGAGAACCTCACGTGGGTGTCATGTATCCTCTAAATAAGTCGAAAATTTTTCTGTCACGCCAAGACACATACAATAACGCCAAAGGTCTGCTATAACATCAAGCCACGTCCCGTTTTTTACATGAGAACCTCACGTGAGTGTCATGTATCCGCTTAATAAGTCGAAAATTTTTCTGTCACGCCGAGTCACGTATAATAACGCAAAAGGTCTGCTATAACATCGAGTCACTTCACGTGTTTTACTTGAGAACCTCACGTGAGTGTCATGTGTCCGCTTAATAAGACGAACATTTTTCTGTCACGCCGAGTCACGTATAATAACGCAAAAGGTCTGCTATAACATCGAGTCACTTCACGTGTTTTACTTGAGAACCTCACGTGAGTGTCATGTATCCGCTTAATAAGTCGAAAATTTTTCTGTCACGCCGAGTCACGTATAATAACGCAAAAGGTCTGCTATAACATTGAGTCACGTCACGTTTTTTACTTGAGAACCTCACGTTAGTGTCATGTATCCGCTTAATAAGTCGAAAATTTATCTGTCACGCCCAGTCACGTATAATAACGCAAAAGGTCATCGAGTCACGTCCCGTTTTTTACTTGAGTACCTCACGTGAGTGTCATGTATCCGCTTAATAAGTCAAAAATTTTTCTGTCACGCCGAGTCACGTATAATAACGCAAAAGGTCTGCTATAACTTCGAGTCACGTTCCGTTTTTTACTTGAGAACCTCACGTGAGCGTCGTGTAGGAAGGAACATAATTTTTACGCTTAAAAGCTTTTAAACTAGCATAAGTCATGTGTTTTCAGATTGAAAATATCTTGTTATATAAGCGGGCTTAGTAACTAAGTCCTTTACCCTCACAAACCGGTTAGTGTTGCTACTAGGTTTTATAGAAAGGGATCCAAATTTGAACCAGAGTACTCGGTTTTGCTGCTTGGTTCACGTCCTTTAATAAACTTCGTTTATCACTGAGTTTCTTAGGATTAACCTGTGGGCTTAATGTCAGAACCCTCACATGAGCGAATCATTTTTTTCTGCCATACTGATTAACCTTCCTATCACGTGTTATTGTAGGCGATACCGGTTTGACGAAACTCTGCGCTGCTTTAGGTGAACTTAAAAGTGAATATCCTGGTTTACTGTTCCATGTTCTTTTCATGTGATTGATACGTGAGTGACCAACGATTTTCCTTGGGGTTAACCTGGTCGTTTAACACTCTTTTTAGTCTCCAGACTATTTGCACGTTTACTCTCTACGTGTCACCGATATGGCACCCAATTAAAGATTGCTCTTGTCATCCTATTAGAACAACATGACCAATTACACAAAATGTGTCCTCTTGGTAATCAAATTCCTATTAAAACTCTCATCTTCACCTCTTCAATTGCCTTTTAAACAATCCTCAGCCATAAAACTTCCAATTTACGGTAGCAGTTTCATACGTTTCAGCCAGATTTGCTCCATAAAAAAAGTGAACGAATACGTATTGAAAAGAATTCAGCAACAAAAAGCGGAAAACGAGAAAGGAAAATGAAAATAAAATTTGAAAAATAAAAACCAAACTTCAGGAGAGCATCAGGAATAAAATCTAAAGTTAACACTTTATAAAGCTCTCAGCAGCACAACGAATTGTATTTGTCATGTACAATTTGCACCAATGTTTTTACCTTAAATTTTCATTAATTATTAATGCACTTACCCAACCCCCGAGAAGAGAAAACCAACACAAAACCACCCCCAGTTCAACACACAGTGCCATGGTATACCATGAAGGTGCTCTGTTCAATGAAACTGGTGTTGATGCTGATGATGATGGGGCGTTGATGATTGTACTGTGCTGTGCTATGTTGTGCTGTGTTGTATAGAAAGTTTCATTTTCTAAATGAAAGCAAAAAAAGGTTGACTTGTTGCATTACCCCTCATCCTCCTTCTACCTATACGTCTCCTCCTTTATCACCCGTTACTTATTTATTTATTTATAAAGAAGTGAAAGAAAAAACAGAATAAAAACCAAGCACAGTCGTACTACCAGATAAACAGAATTTATTGAAATGCTTGAATAAACCAACAGGAAGAGAAAGAAATATTCCAGACCAGACCAGAACAGAAACAAAAACTCATGAAAAGCCAGACCGAGAGACACACACACACACACAAACAGCGGTAGTCTAACGGAAATGAAACGGTTAACATAGAAAAAAAGGTAAAATTACGCTTTCATGTTAAATCATGGCCGCAGGTGGCAAGGAACGAATTGTAGGGGAATTACACAGGTAGGACACATACCTATAATGTCACGAAGGACCCTTTAACTGTCCTTTGCATATTGTCGTGTGAAGGTCGTGGATGTCACGTTAATTCTCCGTCATATACATCTCGCCAGATGTCACTTCCGTCGTACTTCGTACAGATTTCAGTTAGGTTTTCTAGTGATACATTAGGTTAGGTTAGGTTAGGTTAGAGGACGTGTACTTGTCAATTAAGACAAGTACAGTACCCGGAGGTCGAATAGACCCATTGTACAACGTCCTAGTTTCTCACAACACTTATGTTGTGTATGTTAATTTTTATACATGAGTGGTGGGACCTACAGTTTAAAGTCGACTCCAAACGACAGATTTTTGAGAAACTTTTTCATGGCAATTTTATTTACTCTCAGAGTTTTTTTTCCAGAAATCTGCTGAGAGGAAGTCGCCGAAGAAATATTTTTTGTATTTTGTCTTGATGTCTGGCCTGGGGCTCGAACCTTGGCTTTACGTCTAATAAGCCAATACACTACCTACTAGACTACGTCGACTTCTAGTGGTACATTCAACTCATCATAGAATCAACATATTAGGCTGGAAGCGAGACACATGCTCAAGTGATCGCATAAAGCGCTTTCTGTAAATATGTTCTTGGGCACACTAGAATGCCCGCTGAGAATGCTGATTACATTTTGAGGTTATTCTTAGACACTCTCATTCATACTCGAACGTCTGCTCGTTATAATTGCCTAGCAAAAGTTTAGACCGTCCCAGGTCCGTTTTTGTCTGTATCATCCTCCGCTTTCCACTCCTAATTCTTGGCCAATTAGAATTGTAGAAGTTGTCTGCCTGTTTAGACGATCTCTCTGCTCTTTGTCCAGAATTTCCAAGTGTTTTGGAATGCAAATCGTGATCCCATTTTCCCTTCGCTGCTGAATTAACGAACAAACTTTAGTATGGACAGTATGACCCGCCACTTATGGGTAAAATTAACACACACACAATGTCTGTGGTGTGGGAAGATTGGCCGTAATCCCGACTAAAGGGTTTTAATGACCAATTAAGTAAGTGCTGCAACATGTCAGTAAGAATAAATCCTCGCCTAGTATTAGACTATCAATCTGGAGTTTCTGTCTGAGATGCATTAACTCAGCACAGTTTCCAAGTATGTATCCTGGTGATTCGTTTTCCTCATCACAGAATCGAAATATGGGCCTTGAATGGATACCTGTTTTGAACGAATGTTTCTGGAATCTGCCGGTCAGGAGGCTACTGGTGATTTGTTTTCCTCATCTGAACGAATATTTTTGTAGTCTAGAATGCCCGTTTAGGAGACTACGGGTGATTCGTTTTCCTCATCACAGAATCGAAATATGGGCCTGGAAGTTATGCCTGTTCTGAACGAATGTTTTTGTAATCTGAAATGCCCGCTTAGGGGGCTACTCCTAATGCGTGATTCCTATTTCCGCTCTTTGTAATTCTCCAAGACCCTTTAAATCCATTTGGCTTAAGAAGAGTATCTTCCTTCCTATATTTTTCTGTTCTAAATATCTCTTTACACTCTACTGAAAGATTCTGGTCCTATCACTGGCGGGGAAGCTCCCACTCCCAGACCTATCTACATGCTCATTGCTCTGATATCCTATGTGGCTTAAAAAAGGCGACCCTATTCTCCCTGCGTAGCTGATTCCGCTTGCCAGACAGGCTCATAGAAGTCTTGAGTCAACTACATAGAAGCTAAGTGTAAGATTTCTGTAATCTTTGACACCCGCTCTGGTAGCCGAGAAGTAGACACTTCCTTCTGTTGTTTTATACCCGATTGCATATGTATACTGTGAGAAATATTTTCAGTTTACAAACGTATTTAATGTTCAAGACATGATTGTGCTACACTGTTACTGTTACTGTTCTTTGCATAATTGATTAAATGACTGCCGCCTATAACGATTATACTTGTGATTTGTATTATTCTCTCTCTCTCTCTCTTCTTCATCATCTTCTTGTTTGTTTTTATTCTGTTGTTGTTCTTTTTTACGGTTATTTTATTGTCCGTCTGCCTATTTGAAAATAAAGATTTCCTTTACGGTCTTTTCTCACTTTATTCTCCTTGGCTGTCTGTCTGTCTGTGTCTGCTATGCCATGCCATGCCATTTATTTTCAACTGTAAATTTATGACAGCCGTGTAGGTGAGAGAAGTTTTGCTTAACGGTGCCTCTACGTCTGTCGGAGTGTCTAAATCTTAACTGTAAATATTATTGGCGGATTCTGTTTCTTGTTATTCGTTATTCGCCATGATGACTGCCATGAATAATAGAATAGAGAGTGATAAGGAGAGAATATCGTTAACCGTTGAGAAATGGCAACACTATCAAATATTTCATGATTTCTGTCATAAACATTATATGGGCTGTGGTTGAGATTATAGGGCTCCAAAGGCATGATTGTGTTTATGGGGGGACTGCTTAAAATAAAACTGGAAGTAGTCTTGTGAAGAGGAAAGATTTTTTTTTTTGCTGAGATTCGGTAAACATTTAGGAAGCCAATGCAGTATTTGGAAAATACTCTGCAGGACTGTAGGGAAGCATATGATGTATTGAGCATATCGTGGCAAGAAAGTGGGGAGAATTTGAGGCGTATTTTATGCTCCTGTTCAATATCAAATTTCTAGTGACACTGCAGTTGATAAGGTCTTATGGAGAAAGTTGAGATCAGTCTTATGTAGGTTAGGTTGGAGGACGTGTACTTGTCAATTAAGACAAGTACAGTACCCGGAGGTCGAATTGACCCATTGTACAACGTCCTAGTTTCTCACACCACTTATGTTGTGTGTGTTAATTTTGTACATGAGTGGTGGGACCTACAGTTTAAAGTCGACTCCGAACGACAGATTTTTATTTATTGAGAAACTTTTCTTGACAATTATTATTTACTCTCAGAGTTTTTGCCAGAAATCTACTGAGAGGAAGTCGCCGAAAAACTTTTTGTATTTTGTCTTTGACGCCTGGCCTGGGGCTCGAACCCAGGCTTTTGCGTCTAATAAGCCAACACACTACCTACTAGACTACGGCGACTTCAGTTTTATGTAGCGAAGTTGAAAGAGACACAGAGACTAACATGTAACCTTGGCGATGAGAACGTGCCCTACAGTTTAGCTGGAGGCTTTGTTGAATTTAAACCTGTAACTATAGAGGCTATGGTTAGGTTAATGGAGTTTGACACGAACTTCAAGAGAGCGCATCTTAACCTCAAAAAATGGGTGTCTGACCCTTACTTAAATGTTCCCCGGATAGAATCTGCAAACTCTCTGACTTTGGAAAGTAATGCGCAACACAACTGGACAACAAAAGTGAAGGAGGGGGGGGGGGGGGTACCTACTCTTTTAAAAAAGAGGCCACTCTGTCGTATACGAATGAATCGAAAGCAGACTTTGGGCCAAGAGTGGCTTTGTATTAGGGAGAGAAAGAGTGAAGTCTTCGGAACACCTGAGGAAACTGGAGGGAATCTTACAAGCGGAAGTCTGTGCTTTGTATAGGAATTAATAAGGGCGCAACATATCAATACTATCTGATAGATAAGCCATCACGCCATCATAGGCTGTGTGGACAAGCTGAATCAGCTATTCAGGGCAAATAGGGCCACCCTCTGCTAGATGCCACCTCAACAGAAATTTCACGACGATAAGAAAAGTGAAGCTTGTAAGCCTCTAAAACGATCAGAACCATTCTGTAGCGTAGGGAGACATGATTGGAAGAATATATTCGGCGGAAAGGAAGGATAAAGAGATGTGGATACTCGCCTCAAGCCATAGGGATTTGGGACAATTTAACCTTTATTTGGTACATTATAATGAGCGGAGCCAAGCAGTATTATGAGGATACTGTTCAGCGTTTTGAACTGGCACAGGAGACTCTAGGAAAACTTGTTCAGCATAGGAAGCGCCTGAAGTTCAATTTATAGATTCTGTGATGAAAGGAATGAATTGTTAGAATACATACTTGGAACTTATGCGGCCTTAATGCATCTCAGAAGGAAATATCTGACATATGCAGGAAGTTATTTTAGCTGGCATCGAACAATACCCTGAGATTCATCATAACAACAGGATTTGGTTAAGATATTATACATTGATGGATGAGGGCTCCATTTTCTGGATCTCCACGGTCATTGGTTCCGTTAAAAAGCTAGCGATGGTATGCTAATATCAAATTTTGACCTGTTAAAACAGAATTTTTCCGTGTTAACGTAGAAAGTGTCGCTGCTAAAACTTTGGGTTTGCGTCTTTGGTTTTTTAAATTAATTTTATGTTCGTACATATGATTGCTTATCATGGCCCTTGGACAAGCACCAGCACGTTGCATTAAAAGCGCCAGAACTGGTTGCAGTCCTAGAAATCCGATTGTGGTTCGAAGGACCATGATCAGTGCAAAACTCTGCACATTATTGAAGTATTTTCTTGGGTTTTTTTGAAAACAGTTTTCTCTTTATCTGTACGGTAAACATCTGTTCCTTCACTTTTGCCTGTCACTGTTATTATTAATCTCGTTAGCATGCCAAATTAACAACGAATTCTGCATCACAGAAAATTGTAGACTTGAAAACCTACAATTTGAATTTGAAACTGAATTTCTATGAAAAAATGTTTTGCATTTAAAATTAAATTGAATGAATGCCTGCCCCGTCATGCCTGCCCCGTCATGCCTGCCTGCCTGCCTGGCCTGCATGGCTGGTATTTTTAGTCAAAATGACGTGGAGTAATGGAAACAATGGAAATATTTTTTTTATTGTTGGTTTTGTTTTAATAACAATTTCAAATGAATTATTGATTAAACAGCAACAACAAAATAAGAAAACATATGTAAATAAATTGTAATAAAACAATACCAATAAACACAATGGCATGGCATGGCATGGCATGGCATGGTTAATAATGAAGAAAAAAAATTATTTTAAATGCAGACATGCAGCTCAATCCGACACTAAAAAACAAACGCCAACACGCGAATTTTTTAAAGCCATAAAAAGTCAATTAAGAGGGTGCCAAAGTAGGCTTCTCCCCTCCACATATGCATGCGGCTTTAAATGCATTTCAAATGAATTTTTCAAAAGAAATCTTGTTTAAAACTTTAAGAAAAATTCACCACATGCCTATGTCCATGCCCATGCCCATGCCATAATTCATATTGTAAACTTGACCTTTATTTTCTCGTCAACTTTAATTGGCAACACTTTTCTTGACATTCTCTTGCTTGCCGTCATACTAAATGAAAATGTGTGTGTGTGTGAATAATCTCATGATGACTACATTTTTTTTGTTAATAATAGACTCGCTTTGTTGTTTTTTCTTAATATTTTTTTTTGTTTATTTCAAAACACAAAACGACAGAAATATTATCAGAGAAATTAAATTTTTTTTCTCTTGTCGTTTGTAAATAAATTTTAATTTAATGCGACGAAACAAAACCCAATGTTTTGCAGTACTGGCTTGTGGGAAAGTGAACGAAAGAGTGAGAGAGTGAAAGAGAGAGTCTTATTGCATTTGTAAGCTCTCTGTTTATGTTTGTTCAACTACAGTCAGTGGCTAAAAAGTACGCTGCATTTACGAAATTGGATGCAATTTTCGGTGTATATTTCTTAGAAAGAAGAAATTTTTACTAAACTTTTAGGAGTTAATTGTGAATTATGGCTGTAGTATCAATAATTCCCTGTCTTTTGTTAGGTTAAGATCACACTTAGGCTTGTGATACCACAAATCCAACAATTCCTGTAGGAAACCTTCCCTATTCAAAAATATCTCTTGGTATTGCATTAATCTTTATTTTGTGGAGTTGATACAAAGACCATAGAGAATGGGCAGCCAGGAATCTTCGCTTTTTCTTGGCAAGAGCTCGGTATTGATGCACAGTTACAGCAGCATGCCTTCCAATAGGAAAATCGTAGTGTAATAGAAGGCCAGGCGTGCCAGACGTCGCACAGTTACAGCAGCATGCCTTCCAATAGGGCAATCGTAGTGTGATAGAGGGCCATGCATGCCACACATCGCACAATTGCGGCAGCATGCCTTCCATTAGAGCAATCGTAGTATGATAGAAAGCCAGCCGTGCCAGACATCAAACATTCCCAATAGGATACCAAACTGGCTACAACATAAATATTGCAATTGCAGCAAGCAACCTTTTACATACAAGAATGATAGCAAACGAGAGGTTAAAAATCTCTGCCTCTTCTTTGGTGTAGCTGTCCACTGACACACAAGGTTACATAAAAGATCTTCCTTCTCTGAAGTTGCCGTATCGAACCTACTGTAGAGGGGACCATAACCAACCAGACAGTCGACTCGAAAGTGTCGCTGTTTTTGGGCAAGAATTTCAATGCATTGAAGACTACTGTCATCTGCCTGGAACATCAATCGGAGCAGAATGAAGTTCCCTGGTAATCCGGGTAGCTGCCTACGAACTCTGTCCATCAAAAGCTGCAGTGCACACTACTATAGAATATCAGACCGGCAGATCCATTCTATGTTTTTCAAGTATTGCAGCATATTCTGCATAGTCCAGGTTGGGCAAGAATTTAAATGCATTGAGGACTACTGTCATCAGCCTTGAACATCAGTCGCAGTGGAATAATAAAGTTTCCTGGTAATCCGGACAGCAGCCTACTAATTCTGTCCATCAAGCTGCAGGGCATACTACTAGGGAACGTCAACTCGTCAGGTCCAGTTTGTAATGGCAGGTTTAAGCACCCAAATCGTCACATCTTAGAGGTGTGAAGCATAGTAAATAACCAAGTTAATCACTGTAGTTATGCTAATTGGGTTCTAAAGCAATATTTCTTAGAGATCTTAAAAGTGAATGTGGCAAAGCCATTGCATTCGGAAAAGTCACTGTTTAGTGCATATAATGGTATAGAGGCGCCATTGGGCTGATTTTTTTACGAAAATCATACTGGAAGAACCGTTGTTATCAATTCAGAGCATTATATACTCATGGACGGTATGTGGTTTTAACAAGGCAGTACCACAAGCAATATACAACAACTGATTTTTGCTTGGTCGCATGACAAATTGCCAGAAAGATAATTTTAACGTTTTGGCGAAATCAATTGGCCATCCGGATAATGAGATTTGATACTCTTAAGCCCTGGTTAGCCAAACGTATATTCGGAACGTATATTCGGAACGTATATTCGGTTTTAAAATACGAAAAGCAATGAGAGCGATTAGCGAATCCTAATATGTATTACATTAGTTAACCATTTAAATTGCTCTTCATATGCTAAAGACGAACGAACATTCCGTTACGTTTGTCTAAGCAGGGCTTTAAGCTCTTATTGTATCCCTAACGTCGAGGCATATGAAAAGACATTCGTTAAGTTCTTGCCGAGATACCGGCTATAATTTCAACAAAAAAAATTTTAAAATTTTCCAAAAAGATATTCGTTAAGAAAACCTATTTAAGAAGGCTTTTTATATGTCACCCACTGTATATTTACAATTTAGTGCAGCCGTAAACAATAACACAAAGTTCGTTCGTTAATGAGTGTTTGTTTTCTTATTTTGTCTTGGGTCTTGGGTCTTTACAAGAAATCAAAACATAAATATTGTGAGTCAACACATGCTCTCTTCATCTGTGTGCCACCCATCCATCTTGTAAGCTCTCTTTATTTACATACACATACTGCTGCTGGTACATACATACATATTTACAACAAGAGCAAAATCTTGAAGAAATACAAACAAAAACAAACGTACACATTGTAAACAACTAAACAAGTAATAACAACAACTACAGAGATAATGTAAACACATACTGTTTTACTATCATATTTACATTCAATACAATAATAACAAAAACAACAACAATTTCATGTAAAACAATTTCAATTGAATTTAACGTCTAATAAAAAACAAAAATAAAAAGAATGGGGGAATAAAATTGAGAGGGAGAGAGCAAAGAAAAAAAGGAAAAAAATTAGCACAAAAGTTCGTTGCACTGTTTAAAATTATACACACACACATACACACACTTGTATACTTATTTACTTACTTGCATACATAACGATACATTACGATGTAAGTAAGCACAGGCAGGCATAGTCATGCAAGTCAATCAACAAAACTACAAAAACAACACTTCAACGATTATTATTAAAGGCATTACAAAAAAAAAAATAAACGAATAGAAGAAACGAGACAAACAAAAAACGGGAAAAAAAATTACAAAGTAACATGCAATATTTGCAACAACAACAAACAAATAAACAGGCAGCCCGAAACAGACAATAATCATTCGTAAATTAGAGGGTGTTTACTGTTTCATTAATATTGTTATTATATTTGTTGTTGTTTTGTCCAGAGAGGAGTACACTTGTAATATTATTTTTCTAAACCATAAGAAAAGGAACAAAAACAAACAAAAGAGCGTAGTATTACACAAATGTAAGAGAGTTGTATGTAGAAAATGCTTGAAAAACATGTTGATTTGTTAACAGAAGAGACAGTGAGATTACATGGATTATAGGTTTAGTAATGCAAAGCAAAACTGTAAATAAAAGAGTGTGTTGTAACAGCATGATAAGAGCTTTGTATTGTGATGATTTCTTTTAACATTTATTTCGTTTTCAAGAGCATAACATTGCAACAGTGTAACAGAGGTTTTGTTTTGAGATTCTATAACTCTGAGCAATTGATTTTTTTAACAGTGTTTTTACTTGTCACTTTCAGTATGTTTCTGTACACTAAGGACGGACTGTAAGGTTTTAAACAGAGTTTTATAACATAACATAACAGCTGTTTTCGTCTAACATTGTATTTTGCTTTACATTTTTTACTGTTTGATTATGAGTGTTTATCTCGTATACAGAGAGGATTTTAAGGTTTGTTTATATTTATTTAACAGCTGTTGTCGTATAGAAACTTTTTGCAATTGTTGTTGTATTGTGTTCTTGTCATTACTAATTAAGTTGTTAAGTTTTTAGTATTTTTTCTTTTAATTTTTTGTTGGTTTTTAAATCAGAAAACTTAGAATAACCATAAAAGACCTTGACAAAGTATGTATGTATGTACATAAAGACAAGTGTTGCCAATTTTTTTTAAAAATTGATTGCAATGGAAATGGGATAAAAAACATGTTTGTTTTGGTTTTATTAATGACAAGAAGAAATTTATTTTGGTTTTTAATGGTGCTACACATGCTCCTATTTTGTGTTGGTTGAAATACCTAGAGGCTAATGTGGCCGATTTTAAATCGGCACACATGAAGATTTAAGGTTTCGATTGTTGGACACTCAATATTGGATTTATTACCTCAAAAATTGTTGAATTAGGTAGAGACATTTTGAAAACTAATGATGGAACTGAAAGTGAAAGATATTGAAAACATTTCCTTGCTATAGAAACTAATTGATAACTAATAATGTAAAACAATACAATTTCAAACAAAAAAGTTATCGACTACTAATGAAACTCAACGGAAAACTTTACAAAAAGTTATTATTTTCTGTAAAAACTTCGATAACTTGTGTTTTTCTACAGAGCCTTATCTATAAATGATCGTTTTTGTGATAGATCTTATAATTATTTATATTATTTATTAATTCTTTGGTTAACTATCAATAATTAATATTTTTTATAGCGGATTATAGAACATCCTTTCAAATATTATAAACAATTATCGATAATTAAATATTTTCTTAGGAAATTATTCAATAATGAATTCCTAACTTAAATTTTATAAAGCAAATTGTTCTAAAACTGATAATAAGCTAATGAATGTTATCGATATCTGCTTAATTTAAAATTTTTCTAAAACTGATTATTTCTCATAGGAGTTTTACCACAATTGGTGTTTTTTTATAGAATATAAATTATTTATTTGGTCTAGTAGGTAGTGTGTTGGCTTATTATATGAAAAGCCAGGGTTCGAGCCCTAGGCCAGACATCAAAATAAAATACAAAAAGTATTTCTTCGGCGACTTCCTCTCAGCAGATTTCTGGCAAAAAATCTGAGAGTAAATAAAATTGCCATGAAAAAGTTTCTCAAAAATATGTCGTTCGGAGTCGACTTTAAACTGTAGGTCCCGCCACTCATGTATAAAATTAACACACACAACATAAATGGTGTGAGAAACTAGGTCGTAATCCTGACTGAAGGGTTGTAATGACCAATTATGTATGTATGTATAAATTTATAATGCCATTTGTAGAAGACTGCAGACATAATTATCGGTTCTAAAACTTTTTATATAGAAAAGTAATGAATACGCAAAAGATTGCTATAGTAAATCGTTAACAAAGATTTTTGATAGAAAATTATCGATAACTAGGAATTTGTCAAAAAAAAATTCTATCAGAAATCGATAACTAGGAATATTTCATTAAAGGTTTTCGAATACCAATAATTTTGAATAAAAGTTTATCGATAAATAAAAATTTTTAATGAAAAATTATCGATAACTAATAATTTGTCATAGAAAATTCTATAGAAAAGGAATAACTAGCAATTTTTAATACAAGGTTTATGAAAACTAATAATTGCAATAAAAAGTTATCGATAAATAATAATTTTGAATAAAATTTATCGATAAAAATATCGATAACTAAGATTTTATTGTATAAAATTATACAATAAATCGATAACTACTGAGAATTATTAACCAATTACAGTTATCAATTACTACTAATTTTCAATGGAAAATTATCGATGTCAAAGTCATACAAAATTTTATAGAAAAGGAATAACTAGCAATTTTTATATAAGGTTTACGAAAGTTAATAATTGCAATAAAAATTTATCGATAAATAATAATTTTGAATAGAAATTATCGATAAAAATATTATCGATAACTAAGACATTATCGTTGGAAATTATACAACAAATCGATAACTACTAAGAATTATTAATAAATTACAGTTATCAATTACCACTAATTTTCAATGGAAAATTATCGATAACTAATATTTTAAGTTACTCTATTTGATCAAAATATAGTCACCTAATTCAACACAATACCATGGTATCGTGCATTGTAGTGCAATACCTAATCAGGTCAATTCTTTCTCTACAATTTCAACAGAGTTTCTCTTTTATTTGGAAAACAAAAAGAACCATGAATTCATTTCAATTACTTGGTTTTACCATTTAAAAGCTTTGTTTTGTGGTCTCTTCAGGAAAACTAAAGAAGAATACAAAGAAAAAAACCCTGAAATTAGAAACCCAATGAAAAAAACACCTGTTGGCTGTCGGCTTTGGGGGGACGTGTGTTGCTGTGGCAAGTCATTAATACGCTGCTACCGGTGTTATCGATTGTTGTGGTGTGGCAAGTGTTGATGCGGTGTCTTGTACAACAAATTATAACGATTATACAATCGAACACCAAAAGTAGCGAATTAAATAAAAATAGACACGCTAACAATAACAACAACAACTTGGCAAAACGCTTAAAGACATAAAGTCCATTAAAATACTTTTATTAGCAACGTTCCAAAATATTGGGGTCAATGAATTGTGTTGTAATTGTTATTGCAATTGTTTTTGTTGTTATTGTTGTTGGCAGTATGAATTACAAGCGAAATTTATAAAACCAGGGGTACTCACAGGCTGTGGAAACTGTCTTGAAATTCTAGAAAGTTTCGGAAAAGTCTCTTATGGTCCTTCGAGCCAAAATGGTCCTTCGAACTGTTAAAAAGCAGCCGGAAATCAGTGGAAAATATGAAACTGACTGTTGGCGAAACGGATATAAATTCGAAGATGGCCATGAAATATTTGAATGCGGTGAACGATGGTCCTTCGAACCCAAGTGGTAATTCGAATAGTTAATAAGAAGCCGAGTATCAGTGTATGAAAGTAACTGTTAGAGAGGCTGATATAAAATCAAAGAGAGGGGTCATAAACTATTTGGATATGGTAAACGATGGCAGATTAAACTTTAAGGAACATGTAAAGTTAATCGAGGAAGACCTGCCATCGATTGGTGGAATCAACTGGATAAGATGCGCAAGAAGCAGAGGATGTGGTTAAGGCTGGCCGAAATTCGGTTGTTAATGGCCAATTGAGTAAGGAAGTAACTGCGTAAGGTATCACACGGGCCTAAACTCTAGCCTAAGTAAGGCTTAACTCTACTTTTTATTTTAGTGTCATAGGATTGTGGCACTCAGTAGGACTAAGTTCTGGGTTGTGGTGGTAAAGTTTAATGGATTTTATTTCCTTAAGTGCCGTTTGTGTAAAATTACTTACTTAATTGGCCATTATCAACCCGATTAACGGATTTCGGCCTGCGCAACACATCCTTCCAGGCGCCTCTGCTTCTTGCGCGCCTACGCCAGTTGGTCACACCAATCGATGACAGGGCTTCCTCGATTTGGTCCTGCCAACGGATACCAGGTCGTCCTCTTCGCCGACTTTCGCAGATCCCAGCATCAAATACCCGTCCCGCTGGAGCATCCTCCTTCATACGAACGACATGACCGAGCCAGCGCAGCCGCTGGATATTAGTACGCTGTACAACGTCCATGTCGTTGAGGAGCTCATACAGCTCACTGTTGTATCGGATGCGGAAATCACCGCCAACTCGTACTGGACCGAAAATCTTACGCAGTACTTTTATCTCGCACACTATCAAGGCTGCTGCATCAGTACTTAATAGGGTACATGCTTCTGCGCCATAAAGAAGCACGGGTAGGATGAGCTTCTTGTAAAGTGTTAGTTTGGTCGTACGAGAGAGGTCTCTCCTACTCAATTGCCTATTGAGACCATAGTAGCACCTGTTGGCAAGAGTGATCGTGCGCTTGATCTCCAGACTGACATCATTTGTGGTGGTAACGGCGGAGCCAAGATAACCAAATTCCTTGACTGTATCAAAAGTATAGTTATCGGCCGTAGCCTGAGAATCAATAGGCCGCACGTCTCTACTTGTCGATAACATATACTTTGTTTTGCTCTCATTTACTTCCAGACCCATCTAGACCTATCTTAGTAGACTTTGTGTAAAATTGCCCATGAGAAAGCTGACCACTACCCATTTGCAGAGTAGAAGATACCCACTGAGGCATTTGTTTGAACTGAGTAAGACGAGTGCAGACTGTATGAATCGTTAGATTCGAGATACATATGGTCTAAGAGTTATGACTATGGTCCTTCGAACCATATATTATTGACTGCCACTTGTTAACTGTGAATACCCTTCTTCAAGCAATGAAAAAAAGCCATTCAAGCGCAATTAGTGGAACTAAAAATAAATATTTTGTTAAATAACAACAATTACGACAACAATAACAGTTACAACAACAACACGAAACAAAAGAGAAAAAACACAAACTGTAATCAACAATAACTTTCAACAAGTTGCAGTTGAAACATTATTTTTTTTGTCCAAACACTGTGGTAATTGCCAACCACCATCATGCCATGCCATGCCATGCCATACAATACTTCTGCTGTTGCTGCTCTTGCTCCTCCCCTAACTGCTTCCACCCGGTATAAATTGTAATTATAATGACCATTTAAACACCTGGCTTTTTAGAGTGTAACATTAGTCACGTGGGAATTTGCTCATTAAGGCCATAAAACTTGTTGTTCAACCAGCAGCAACAACAACAACAGCAAAAACAACTGAAAAGATGTTTTAACCACACAACAAGAAATAAAAACGTCTTGAATTTCCTTTTGAATGGAATGGCGTTGCAGTTGACATTTTCAATTACCGAGATTTCTAACACAGGCTGGCGGTTTTTCTTCAATTTTTCTTTTTGTTTCTGTTTTTGTTTTTTCCTTTTTGGGCTTGAAATTCATTTTCCATTAAGAGTTGTAATGAGTGACTGATCAGGAAATTATTCATAAAAATAATGTGAATAACTAAGAGGGGAAATTAAAACTCATTAGCGAAAAGCTGTGGCAAGGGAAAGTGGAAGATAGTGACCATAAAATTTAACAGCCGGCTAAAGTGGGTTAGCTTAGGTTAGAGGACGTGTACTTGTCAAATTAAGACAAGTACAGTACCCGGAGGTCGAATTGACCCATTGCACAACGTCCTAGTTCCTCACATTAAAATTTTTAATTTGATAGGCAAGTCATGTTAGTTACTTCCCATGTTCATGTGAAAGGAGAGACCATTGAGCGGATTTATTGGCTAGGCGCTAGCCCTGGACTCAGAAATGTTTCTACAGCTTCTATAGTGAAGGTTAAAAGTTAAACTTGTTTTAGCTCGTGCGCATTCATTATGAAATGCTATGAGTTTCGGCAGAATTTTACAGAATTACTTGTTGGGAGATCTTCATAAGTTTTCGCGTCCTATCTCTGTCATGAAGGGGTCAGAAAACCCCTGAAATCTTTCGTTGAACAAAATTCCACAGAATACATAGGTGGGAGATCTTCAAAAGTATCCTTCGCCTATCATGCAGAAGTTAACACGGCTTTGAAACCTAGCAGGGGGTACAGAATTCCATTGAATAACTTGGTGGGAGGTTTTTAAAAGTTTTATTGTCCTATTACTGACATACAGATGTTAGCAGGTCTTTGAAACCTCACAGGGGCTACACAATTTCACAGAATAAATAAGCGGGAGATCTTCAAAAGTTTTAGTGTCCTACCACTGTCATATAGATGGCAGTTGGCCCTTGAAAGCAAGTAGGGGGAACAGATTACCCCAGAATAAATAGGGGGAAGATCTTCAAAAGTTTTAGTGTCTTACCAGTGTCATGCAGAGATCAGTAGGCTCTTTGAACGACTCGGGAGGGAGAGAGTTCCACAGAATAACTTGGTGGGAGATCTTTATAAGTTTTCGCGTCCTATCTCTGTCATGAAGGGGTCAGAATACCCCTGAAACCATGCGTTGGACAAAATTCCATAGACTAAATAGGTGGGCGATCTTCAAAAGTTTTAGTGTCCTACCACTGCCATACAGATGCCAGCTGGCCCTTGAAAGCAAGCAGGGGGAACAGATTGCCACAGAATAAATAGGGGGAAGATCTTCAAAAGTTTTAGTGTCTTACCAGTGTCATGCAGAGATCAGTAGGCTCTTTGAACGACTCGGGAGGGAGAGAGTTTCACAGAATAACTTGGTGGGAGATCTTCATAAGTTTTCGCGTCCTATCTCTGTCATAAAGGGGTCAGAAAACCCCTGAAACCATGCATTTGACAAAATTCCATAGAATAAATAGGTGGGCGATCTTCAAAAGTTTTAGTGTCCTACCACTGCCATACAGATGCCAGCTGGCCCTTGAAAGCAAGCAGGGGGAACAGATTGCCACAGAATAAATAGGGGGAAGATCTTCAAAAGTTTTAGTGTCTTACCAGTGTCATGCAGAGATCAGTAGGCTCTTTGAACGACTCGGGAGGGAGAGAGTTCCACAGAATAACTTGGTGGGAGATCTTTATAAGTTTTCGCGTCCTATCTCTGTCATAAAGGGGTCAGAAAACCCCTGAAACCATGCATTTGACAAAATTCCATAGAATAAATAGGTGGGCGATCTTCAAAAGTTTTAGTGTCCTACCACTGCCATACAGATGCCAGCTGGCCCTTGAAAGCAAGTAGGGGGAACAGATTACCCCAGAATAAATAGGGGGAAGATCTTCAAAAGTTTTAGTGTCTTACCAGTGTCATGCAGAGATCAGTAGGCTCTTTGAACGACTCGGGAGGGAGAGAGTTCCACAGAATAACTTGGTGGGAGATCTTTATAAGTTTTCGCGTCCTATCTCTGTCATAAAGGGGTCAGAATACCCCTGAAACCATGCGTTGGACAAAATTCCATAGACTAAATAGGTGGGCGATCTTCAAAAGTTTTAGTGTCCTACCACTGCCATACAGATGCCAGCTGGCCCTTGAAAGCAAGTAGGGGGAACAGATTACCCCAGAATAAATAGGGGGAAGATCTTCAAAAGTTTTAGTGTCTTACCAGTGTCATGCAGAGATCAGTAGGCTCTTTGAACGACTCGGGAGGGAGAGAGTTCCACAGAATAACTTGGTGGGAGATCTTTATAAGTTTTCGCGTCCTATTTCTGTCATGAAGGGGTCAGAATACCCCTGAAACCATGCGTTGGACAAAATTCCATAGACTAAATAGGTGGGCGATCTTCAAAAGTTTTAGTGTCCTACCACTGCCATACAGATGCCAGCTGGCCCTTGAAAGCAAGCAGGGGGAACAGATTGCCACAGAATAAATAGGTGGGAGATTTTTAAAATCTTTAGTAACCTACCGCTGTCATGCAGAGATCAGCAGGCCCGTTAAACGACACGGGAGGGAGAGAGTTTCACAGAATAACTTGGTGGGAGATCTTCATAAGTTTTCGCGTCCTATCTCTGTCATAAAGGGGTCAGAAAACCCCTGAAACCATGCATTTGACAAAATTCCATAGAATAAATAGGTGGGAGATCTTCAAAAGTTTTAGAGCCCAACCACTGTCTAGAGAGGCCAGTTGGCCCTTGAAAGCAGGTAGGGGGAACATATTACCCCGGAATAAATTGGTGGGAGATCTTCAAAAGTTTTAGTGAGAGATCAGCAGTCCCTTTAAACGACACGGGTGGGGGAGAGCTCCCCAGAGTAACTTGGTGGAAAAACTTGAAGAGATTTTGTGTGGATTACCACTCTCATGCAGACGTCAACAGGCCCTTGAAAACACGCAGGGAGACAGAATAAATATGTGGGTGATCTTTTAGTGTCCCTTCGCTTTTGTGTAGAGTTCAGAAGGCCCTTGAAACCACACAGGGGGCAAAAAATTCCACCTTTCCACACCACTCCCATTATCTACAGATGTCACTCTTGATGACAGTAACAGGACAAAAGTACGAGTAGGCGGTGGCAAATTCTATTTCTATTGAGACTCTTAGGAAGTTCGTTAGGTTTTGGAATTTCCTACTACTTGAGGTCAATTTACCATGCCCCTAAAAGCAGCTCCACTATGAGGGAAAATTTTATTTTTACCAGCAGCAGCACGATCCCTTAGAATTTAATACTCCTGCAAAATGTCGGAGGTTCGACTAAAGAATACTTCTAAGTAGGAGAGAGTAAGACGCCTTTGGCATTGTCAGCAAAATTAAGATGCCATAGAGCTGTCATCCTGATTGTACAGAATGACATTGGGAACAGCATTGGGTTACTACTGCCTACTATCGCCAGTAACCGGGCTCTGCACTCTTTCAAGCTGCTTTTTGATAGTCTATCTTCTTCTTGTTAATTGGTCATCAGAAACTTTTAGTCAGGATTCCAACATAGCTTCTCATACCACCAACGTTGTGTGTATTATTTTATTCAAGAATAGCGGGACCTAAAGTTAAACTTCGAGTTCGAACAACAGATTCAGATTCCGATTTCATGTGAATTTAATTTTACTCTCAGAGTCCTTTCTAGAAGGCTGCTGAGAGGAAGACGCCTAAAAAATTCTTTTTGTTTTTCAATTTTCGTTTTGTTTGATCTGTCTGAGTTGGAGTTTGAACCACGGGCCCTTAACGAACAGGAATATCTAAACAATTTGACACATCACCGGTGTCAAACCATAGTTATCGATAGTTCCCATGCAGTTAAAAAAAACACCCGATACGATACTGTGTTGTCTGTACTATTTCTCTGCCCCGTAGCATATGCAACGCTTTTGTTCTTTTATGATGTGATGTGCCCTCATGTATCAACAATACTCGTGTGCCGTTATATTGTTTCTGTTTCTTTTTCTGTTGTTTTTCTTCTATTTTTAGTTTCAATTTCGCATTTTTTCTATTTTTTCTGTTGCTTTTTGTGACGATTTGTGACAACAATACGTTGGAATATATTTTTGTTTCGTATTCTTATTGGGGTTGTAATAGTGCGCTTAAATGTATGCTATAATAACTGTGTCATTTATACAGAATTCAACAATACGGGCAAATTACCAATATATACACACATACACACACTACACATAGATGTAACATTGTGTGGCAAAGCCCCATTGTAAAATATGCAAATAAATCCTTACAAATGTGCATCATAATAAATTTCACAAATACACGTATTTACAGTGGCAGTATAAACGTATTTAAGTGTATGCGTGTGTCGTCAGCATTTTATTGATGCATACATTCAGGAGGATTTACCCCAATAAATATGCATGCATAAGCCGGGAGAGCGAGCCAAAAATCTGTTGTAAACGATGCCACAATGTTGTTAAATGCAGTTGTTAAGCGAAACCAAATGCACCCATCATTGCCTAGAATTAAAACACGAAACCCTAGCTAAGCCTGTTAAGTTCGCCTTTCTTAATATTTGAAGCAGCTTTTTAGGCTGCTAATAAAACATTTCATGGCTCCTTTAGAGGAACAATAACGTTTTGCAAAGGCCTACCTTTAAAATTTAGGTCATGTATTGCAATACAACCATGGCATTACATCTGCTTGACCCGAATTAAAGATGCCGTCCGTAGCCTTCAAAGTTCAAACACTGTTTGCATTAATACTGTTGGGGTCCACAGATGTTAAATGTTGCCGTTGAAGATTGAATATGTTTTGGTTGGCAGCAGCCATTTATGCATGCAAAGATGGATTAAGGTGTGCTATTTAACAATTAACCCATTAAGAGGAAGGGTAAGAGAAAGTAATAACACAGGTCGTGTTTAAATTATTTGGAAAATATTTCCAAGAGTAAGAGATGTTAGCTGCTCTCTGTATGTAGGTCTGGTGTTCCTAAATCAGCACTAATCACCTAATAGGAGTCGTTTTGGCACATAAAGGACACTTACCCACTTATATCGAACGTTTACATTGTCTGCCAAATGGTTTTTCATGCTCTGTGATCGCTTATTACTACCTCTCGGTTGGCAAGAGAGCACAGGAACGAATTGAACACCCTCAACTCTTTTTAGTGGATTCCAGGCTGCCGTGGCTTTTATGGAAATGGCAAGGCGGATGAGTAGGCCCGTGCGGGCTCCAATTATCCCATTTATTGTTTCCAACTGACAGACATGCGAGGGCTGAATAGTGTGAACACTATGAGGCCTCCATGGCGTCTTATACTATGTATTCGGAATATTTCCTACAATTTTCTTGCCCCTTCGCTTAAACAGGTCATATGGACTTTGGAGCGGTAAAGCTTTCAAAAAACAGGGTGAAACATTCCCTGCAAATGTACTAATATTTTCGGTCAACTAGGCTGTCACTTTAGTACATCATTTAGACTGCCAAGCTTAAGCCTCAATATCCATTTTTCTCCAAGAAGACTGGATTATTTCAAGGGGTCCCTTATATGCGTCTCTGGACTTGCTTGAAAACTGTGTTGCTGAAAGTGCGTCCAGAAGGGATATCCGATTGGAAAATTCCCCACGTGATCCCCGTATTTGAGTGCCCTTGTAAGACTAAGTCGCTGTAGTAGGTAGTGCGTTGGCATATTAGACGTAAAGCCCGGGTTCGTAACCCAGGTCAGACATCAAAACGAAATATGAAAAAAAAATATTTCTTCGGCGACTTCCTCTCAGCAGAGTTCTGGCAAAAACTCTGAGAGTCAATAAACCTGCCATGAAAAAGTTTCTCAAAAATCAGTCGTTCGTAGTCGACGTTAAACTGTAGCTCTCACCACTCACGTATAAAATTAACGCACACAACATGAGTGATGTGAGAAGCTAGGCCGTAATCCTGACTGAAGGGTTGTAATGGCCAATTATGTATGTATATATGTATGTAAGACTAAAAATTAGTGTAACATTCCACTTGAGAAGAGAGGACCTGTTTCACCGCTAGGACTAGCTTTCAGAATTTGTGTCCATAGAGTACGTAACGGACAATTTGTCTCCATCTTCCAAAAATTTTTAAGTGATCTCTCTCCTCACGTGACACACTGATGTATGCCCCTCCGCTAGGCGCCCTTTCAATTTTTGCAGAAGTTGCGAGATGGAAAAAGGGACATGCAGTCTGTCACTTAATGTGTCACTGAGCAACACTCATACTAAAGCATATGAGAATTCTAGGGGCCTCCCTGACGGAAGTGCTTTAATTTAGAATAGGAGCATTGCCCTGTATACATATGTGCCTTAATTTTTTAAATTTAATAGAATGTGGTACCACTAAGGTCTTGGTATATTGCTAAGAAAGGGAACTTGATGTGTTTTTATGTGTGATGACATGAGGCCTAACCTAACCAAACAATTGAAGAAGGGAGGACTTAGCCTTGTAAGCTAACTAAGGCTGACGTGAGTAGATGTCAAGATCGTCACCCGTGGCATCACAACGGGCCGCTATGCGTGCTCAAGTGAGGTTTTGGTACGGAAGCTACAACACTAACCTAACCTAACCTAAGGCTGACGTGCTTTATGGATTAGTCGCCTTACCCGAAGGTAAATGAATCCATTCCTGGTCCTTAAAGGGTTATTTTAATATGCATTTACGAGTATTTCAATGTATTTTTTTCTTCTTGCCTTGTGTTATTTGTTTGGCTCTGGCATTGATGTTGCACTGCAGCAATTTGCATAATGCATTTGCCACTGGCTTCGTTTACACAAATCCAACAGCAACAACACCAACAACAGCAACAATAATAAGAAGAATAACAAAAAATATATAAAGAAGCATACAAAGGTTCAATCTGTAGGATTTTATTGCAGTCACGAAGAGAAATATGAAACACAGGACATGGGACACGGGGAAAAAAACGACTACGACGCTGACGACAACGACAATAAACAACATTTTATTAATTTGCAAGCTGTGACAATCAAACCCCTACCCTTCTGCCCTACCCTGTTGACCCTCTCTGGCTTTACCCTTAAATACAACAATTTGGAATCCTTTGTTGACTCTTATAAATGCCGCATTCATAATACGGCATACAACAGCTGGAGTTTCCGGCAGTCGTTTGCAATATGACCAGCACACATGCACTGGCACATATGTCCATAGTTACGGCTGTACGGGCTTTAAAGAATAAACGTCAGGTAAACTAAAGCTTAAAGTCAGAATAATGTACGCCCTCCCTCCCCTATGCACTTTCCCTCACTCTGTCTCTTGCATATTTTTGGGCGGGTTGCACCGCAATTGTAATCGTAAATACCCTTTCGGCTGTTGTGTGCAGAGATGCATTGCTTCAAAATAAATACCAAATCGAAATGGATTGGATTTGTAAACGTTTGATGTTGTGGGTTCAATTTTCAATTTCCGGTGGCTTTCCATTACCAGTCAGTCAAATGCCATTTTGTTTGATCAGAAGTTGTGCAAACTTAGCTGAGGGTGGGAGTAGGAGTGTGGGCAAATTTTCCCTGTGTTTTAAGTGTTATTGTCAGGCAAATATTTACAAGGAAATGTAAGGAAAGTTGCAAGTTGAGGTTTTTGTGCGGCTCTTAAGTCACAAGCTAATGTGGTTATGCGAAAATGAAAAATTAATTAAAACCTAACCTCACTTCATACAAGTGATAGTCAAGTGACTGTTATGATGGTGGCATCGAGAGGTCTAGGGTAGTATTGAACACTAAAAAGGCAACAAAGGACTGCTCCAGGTAGGATATGATGCGCTTTATATGGTTATATAAACAGGGAATGATCAGAAACGAAGTGTCGAATGGTCCAGACAACCTAGCAGGGAGGATCACATGAGGTAAACAATTCCTCAAAAAAATTAACAGCCTTGAAGGGCACTGAAAACCTATCTGAAAACCAGGGAGTATTATCTAGCAAGGGAATGATCAGAAACGAAGTGTCGAATGGTCTAGACAACCTAACAGGGAGGATCACATGAGGCAAACTCCTCAAAAACAAATGAACAGCCTTTTAGGGCACTGAAAACCTATCTGAAAGCCAGGGAGCGAGTCATGAAACGCTAATGTTACTTTGGGAAACACCAAGCGCATTTTAAATCTACGGAAAAGTTAACTAAGCGTGTTAATAGATGTCCTTAGGGGCCAAGCGACTTTTCAGGTGTATTTAAGCTGAAAATGAGTGCCGCCCTTGCGCTGACCAACTTCTTCCTCTTCCCTGAATTCGGCGGAACTTGGTCAGTACTGGGACTGCGTTCACCCGTGGCATCACAACGGGCCGCTATGCGTGCTCAAGTGAGCTTTGTTAAATCAGAAAGAGCTACCACTCAGACCTAACCTAACCTAAGCTGAAAATGAAGGGCACTTAGAGAGGACGCCAAGGTTTAGGTAATGTTTAGATAGGGGACTTGTACTTGTCAATTGAGACAAGTACAGTACCCGGAGATCAAGTTTACCCATTGTACTATGGCCTAAAGGAGTGGGGAGAATAGAGGAGATAGGGAAAAGGAGAGGAAGTAGGAAAAGGAGAATAAAGGAAACGGAAAACTAACGCAGACCACAAACTCACAAGAGAGCGACTACACCATTGAAGCCCTAGTACTTCTCAACCAGCTCATTAGTTTGAGAATAATCTATGGAGAGACTTAATGTCGCCTCATGACAAAGAATTCAAACTCTCGAAGAAGTCCTTGCCCAAGGTCATCAACCAAATACTCATTGAGGCGCCCAGGTATCAGTGAGGCTCCGTTGTAATGCAGTCGCATTAGATCCCTGACCGCAAGCTATCTTCTGAGTACGGGTCGCTTTATACTGCAAAGTACAGGCGTATAGAAATTATACATGATCGGGCGGGTCGAAAAGATCATTTAAGAGACACCAATTCGAGAATAGTCCTCACAAAATATTAGGGTAACCTTTAGTTATGCACAACATCTCCAACAGGTTGAGGATAGGTGAACTTAAGCCCCCATATTGCGACAAGATTATTATCCAGGGGAGAGGACACCAAAATTATGGAACATTTTCTGTGTTGTTGCGTTTGGAACGTATGGGATCTAAAGCATGACAAGGAAATAATTGTGGACTTCCTATAGATTTACATGGTTGGTAATACTTGTTAGTGAGTAAACAATAGGCTAATGTGTCCATAAGGCATACGAGAATTCGCTTGTCTGATGGTCTCCTCACTCTATTGATTTATAGAATGCGATGAATAGGGCTGCATATGGGTGACAAACCCAAACTTGGGTCCAAGAAATGTAATGCACACGCTAAAGTAATTTGTGATCGTGCTCTATCACCTTTCAATCAAATTCCAACACTATGGTCCGCTAAAGAGTTAAATTTTTCTCTTCTCCTTAATGACTAAACAAGGTACAGAAACCTACTGCAACCGAGCCTCCACACTGATGTGCAATATTATACGCGGATCCATGATGCAAAATGTGCATTGTCCTGGACACTAAACTTTATACCAAGTCCATAGGGGACTTCCGCCTATAGCGCCTTCATTGACTGAGGAATTACGAAATGCTGCGTTGTTTGTTGGAATGCCTTGAATAGTAGCCTAGCCAGCCTGTTATCTTGAGTAAAGGACAGCGGAGTGTAGCTTTGAGTATAACTATGCTCTGTCTGACCTAACTCTATTTGACAATTAGTCGAGCATTGTCAGGCGAGAAAGTGCCATTTGTTTAAGGGAATCGGACTTTTGGGAATAACTTCCAAGTGGTTGCTTTGACCTTTCGAATGTTTCTTCTACGCTATTAAGGAAGGAACTTATAAAACTGCAGCTTTTATGGTTTTCGACACTGTTTTTATCGCAGGATTGAGGATTCTCATAACAGATATGGCCTTGTAGAACGGTATCAGGGTTAGAATACCCTCTTTTACTCATCGTTGGCACACTGAAGCTACATTTCCCTTGACAATCAGGCTGCCCTAATAACTCTTTTCTGAAGATCTCGGGCTTAAGCTGCGTTATAAACTGAATGACAACTGCAACGTTTTTAAGGCGAAGATATTCGCCTGTTGTATTGAAGGCTCTTGAGGCCGTATTTAACCTCACTTCTTCTATTCTGGGTTTTTAAGTGATTTTCGTTGTTACTCATGCTTCTTTTGGGTGCGATAGAATCAGTTTGATGCAAGTCACGAATGGTTTGTAGCTGTAAGAACTCAATTAGAGTCTTTGGAATGGATCGGGTCAAGCTTTGTTGGGTTCGGAAACATGGTGGTGTTTCCTAGTACAAGAGGGCTGATGCAGAACAGAGGCGCCTTGATGGAAGGCCGAAATTCGATGAATTCTACAAACCGTTTATCAGCCAGTTAAGTAAGTAACAGGCTTTGTTGGATTCCGAGACATGGCGGTATTTCTCTTAGAACAAGCGGACTGATACAGAGCAGAGGAGTCTTGGAGGGTCGAAATTCGATGAATTCTACAACCCGTTTATCAGCCGGTTAAGTAAGTAACAGCGCTCAAGCTTTTTCGGGATCTGCTACCTCATGGAAGGCTGAAATCCGATGAATTCTACAACCTTTTTTATCAGCCAGTTAAGTAAGTAACAGGCTTTGTTGGAATCCGAGACGTGGCGGTATTTCTTAGAACAAGAGGGGTGCTGCAGAGCAGAGGCGTCTTGATGGAAGGCTGAAATCCGATGAACTTTACAACCCGTTTGCAAGCCAGTTAAGTAAGTAACAGGGCTTTAGCTTTTTTGGGATCTGCTACCTCTATGGAAGATGACAACTAGACACCGGAATGATAGTTTGGAATGCTCCCTAGATATGAGCCTTTGTCCACCATGGACGATGGCAAAACTGTCTCTTAACTTCGACTAAGTAAACCCAAAGTGAGACTAGTGGTTTCGTGCCATTCTTGAGAGAGACTCTGGTCGCAGTAGGCAGAGGCGACAGATTTCTGTAGTGGATGTGATGAAGGGGACTCACCCTTAGGCAGGGTTTCTTTGCGAGTTTATAAACTCGAACCCGCGAACCGATATACAGTGAGAGCCATAAGTGAGTCAACACCCAATATAATTTTAAATTCTCTGTTATGTTCTTAAGTATAAAGAAAGTTCCTTTGCTTTACTTTTCTCCCTATCCTAAGATAATGAATTATTTCAGTGGTGTTTACTCACTTTTGACGCTCACTGTACAAGCTCCCCTGATATTTATAATGAGATTAGATTAACTAAGGAGTATGAATTCATAATCATGGCTTTATACGAAGTCATAATTCAATTGCCATTTTGTTTGATCATAAGTTGGGTAAACTTAGCTGAGGATGGGAATGGGAGTGTGGGCAAATTTTTTTTTGTGTTTTAAGTGTTATTTTCAGGCAAATATTTACAAGGAAATGTAAGGAAAGTTGCAAGTTGAGGTTTTTGTGTGTCTCTTAAGTCACAAGCTAATGTGGTTATGCGAAAATGAAAAATTAATTAAAACCTAACCTCACTTCATACAAGTGATGGTCAAGTGACTGTTATGATGGTGGAACACTATTGAACTCTAAAAAGGCAACGAAGGACTGCTCCAGTTAGGATATGATGTGCATTATATAGTTATGTAAACAGGGAATGATCAGAAACGAAATGTCGAATGGTCTAGACAACCTAGCAGGGAGGATCACATGAGGTCACGAAGCTCAGAAAACTTGTTTCAGAAAGAAGTCTATACGGTTTTAATGGAACAACGGCCATCTCGTTTGGAACTACAAAGTAGTTTGTTGCAGTAGAGGGGGTAACTTCTTTTGGCTTTGAAGTTTTGCTTCATCTTTTACTAAAAGAGTACTTAAAAGGTACTGAAAATAGTACCAAATTTCAGTACCTTTTAAGTACTTTTATATGCAAGTAGTACCCCATTTCCTCTTTGGTTTCCATTTTTACATTTAAAATTGAATTTTTATTTCATTTTCCCAGAAATATTTTAATATTCAACAGCATTAATATGACACAAGTATGCAACTAAACTATGCAACTAAGTAAGTTTATAATCCCAAAGCTTCAAACCATAAACTAAGTACTACAGCCAGCTAAACAGCCAAACAGGCAAACATGCAGTCAGGCATCCAGGCATGGGTGTATTGAATTTGTATTTATTTTTTATTGTGCAATAATGGCAACTCTCTCTCTCTCTTTAACTTTACAAACGTTTCCATTTTATTTTATTTCATCGTATTCGTTAAGCAAGTCTTCCCCCCCCCCAAAGTATTACTTTTTCAAACATTAAATACAGCTCAGCGCTGCAACAAAGTATTGTGGGAGAAAAATAGTTGTAATTGCGTTCATTGCTACCACAAAAGCAACAACAACCACAACAACACCAACAGCAACTTGTTTAAATTCATGTAAAATATGCTGCCACATGTGTCGCGCATTTTAATTAGATTTCTATCGATATGACACCAACAAGCACTAAACGAGTGAACGAACGAACGAACGCACGAACCTACTATGAGCGCAGATGAACTCTGTTACAAGCATGCAGCCAAGATAGCTTTTTGAAGATACAAGGGAGGAGGAGGGGGGTTTTACAAAGTGCAAATAAATAATGGTTATCCAAGCCGAAATGAACTACTAAAGTAGTTGTCTTCAGTAGTTTACAGTAGTTAAACAGAAAACTAAACTACAGTACAAAGTACACATATAATGTCTTAGAAGCTCTTGACTCTTTAAGTGTGTACTTTTAGTTGTTAGTCTTCAAGGGGATAATAATATATGATGATTTAAATACTATACAACACCATTTCCATTACATTGGAAAGAATCAAAATCAAATGGAAAAAAATGTTTGTTCTCAAAAGTACCATCTTGGTACTTTTTAAAACCAAAAAGGTACTTTTTGAAACCAAAAAGGTACTTTTTGAAACCAAAAAGGTACCTTTTAAGATTAAAAGCAAGTTTTTAAAGTGTGTTTTAAATTTTAAAATGTATTTATTTAAATCTAAATGTACTTCTTAGGGGGAATCAAAAATTAGTTTCAACTTCAAGTAACTTTTATGCTTAAAAGGTACCGTTCTTGGTACTTGTTGAAACTACCACTATTTTCTGCACACGCACAAAATTTAAAATCAAATAAAAATCGTGTTTAAAAATCTTTTTGTTATGAAAGGTACCATATTGGTACTTTTTAAAACCAAAAAGGTACTTTTTAATATTAAAAGGTAGTCTTTAAAGTACGTTTTAAATTTTAAAATGTAGTTATTTAAACCTAAATATACTCTCCAGGGCGAATTAAAAATAAATTTCAACACCAACTAACTTTTACGCTCAAAAGGTACCTTTTTTGGTACTTATTGGTACTACCACCATTTTCTGCACACGCACAAAATTTAAAATCAATTGCAAATCGTATCTAAGAGCTTTTTTGTTTTAATAAGTACCATTTTGGTACTTTTTGAAACCAAAAAGGTACTTTTTAAGCTAAAAAGGTAGTTTTTAAAGTACGTTTTAAGTTTTAAAATGTATTTATTTAAACCTAAATATACTCTCCAAAGCGAATGAAAAATAAATTTCAATGCCAGGTAACTTTTATGCTCAAAAGGTACCTTTCTTGGTACTTTTTGAAACTACCACGATTTTCTGCACACGCAAAAAATTTAAAATCAATTGAAAATCATGTCTAAGAAATTTTTGGTTGTCATAAGTACCATTTTGGTACTTTTTTAAACTTAAAGGTACTTTTTAAGACTAAAAAGTAGTTTCAAAAGTGCTTTTTAAGACTAAAAAGTAGTTTCAAAAGTACCTTTTGAAGTAAAAAAAGTACTTTTCAACATAAGTGTTGAAACCGTAATTAAAATGAACATTTTAATGTGTTTATTAAATACGGAAAATAAAGGGTCCGCCAAATAACTTTTTTTTTTTGAAAATGCTTTAAAAAAAAACTACTGAATATTTTCTCAAATTTCTTTTTTTATTTGAAAATACAATCCTTCCGGTTAATAATGGAAAATAATTTCATTCAAATGGCTGACCGGTGCAATTTTTAAGCACATTACCGATTGTGCGCAGCTGTATTTCACCAATGGCTTCACGAATATTGTCCTTTAAAGCGTCAATTGTCTCTGGCTTGTCGGCGTAACACTTATTCTTGACGGCACCCCACAAATAATAGTCCAACGGTGTCAAATCGCAGCTCCGAGGTGACCAAACGACATCAGCTCTGCGGCTGATAATGTGATCTTCAAAAACAGGGCGCAAAACATCGAGTGTAGCTGCGGCTGTGTGGCACGTAGCGCCGTCCTGTTGAAACCAAATGTTGCCAATATCCTCCTCTTCAATTTTTGTTCAACATGGCCCGATAACGATCGCCATTGGCTGTAACGTCCACTCCTTGCTCATTTTCGAAGAAAAATGGCCCAATTATGCCTCTGGACCAAAATCCGCATCAAACAGTGACTCGTTTTGGGTGCATCGACTTTTCAATATGTGCGTGCGGGTTTTCTGTGCCTCAAATGCGACAATTTTGCTTGTTCACATACCCGCCAAGATCAAAATGAGCTTCGTTTGAAAAGATTTTTTTTTTGCCAAAATCGGCATCTTCTGTAAGTCGATCGCAGGCCCACTTAGCGAAGCGAAAACGCATTGGATGGTCAATTGGCTTCAACTCCTGAACCAATTGGACTTTGTATGGCGTCATACCAAGGTCTTTATGCAAAATTCGTCTCAATAATGTCTCCGAAATGTTCAATTGTTGAGAACGACGGTGAATTGATGTTGGTGGCGCTTCACGCACACTTTCTGCCACAGTAGCAATATTCTCGGGTGTACGCACTGTTTTTGGCTTTTCACGCTTTTTGGTTTATCGTTGAGGATGCCAGTTTCTTTCATTTTTTTCACAAGATAACGAACATACGGAGCTGAGACGGTGCTTCTCTTCTCCCAAAATCCTTACGCAATTTTCGCACACATTCTGCAACAATACCATGATTTTCAAAGTAATGTCGCAATATTTCCCAGCGTTGTTCAAGCGTATACACAACCATATTCGTTCCGAGGAAGGATAATACTAATTATCTGTCAAATCAGACATGAGTGTTACCCCATTCACGAAATAAGCACTAGTTGAGAAAAAAAAAACGTTAGATGGCGGACCCGATACTATTGGAATAAAATACTTACTTTTTTAATACTTATTTAATCTAAAAAGTACCTTTTAATATATATATTAAATATTGAAGATATTTTCTAAAGAAATTTAGAATAAAATTCTCATTCAAATAACTTTAATGCTTCAAGTGAACTATTTGGGTACTTTTTTCGGTAGTTAAAAAGTACCTTTTAAGAGGTACTAAAATTTACTTTTTTTGGTACTCATTTAATTTAAAAAGTACCTTTTAATATATTTATTAACTATTGAAAATACTTTCTAAAGAAATTCAGAACAAAATTCTTATTCAAGCAACAAGAGAACTATTTGGGTACTTTTTTCGGTAGTCAAAAAGTACCTTTTAAGAGGCTAATTACAACTAAAAGGTATATTTATGAAAAAGGTACCTTTTTAGTACTAACATTTGGGTTTCTACTATTTGCTAGGGTTTATCCATGTAAATGGTGTTGTTTTAATACCACTTATGTTGCCTGTTTAGCATGTGCCCCCTCACTTAAGGTGTTTTTGAAAATATTTTTAACCTTTTGATCTCTCACTCTCGTTCTCTCTCTCTCTCCCTCTCTTCAATCTCTTGCATGGTGAAGAGGTTCTGGTGGTTATTAAAAATTATTCAATATTTAGCAGAGTTGGATAACTGTTACTACTACTGCTACTAGTGCTCCTAGCATACATACCTACTGCCAAGTACTTCACCAACCACCCATGTACTCTCCCCTTTAGCTACTGTTTTTGAATTGTCTTTTGTGTAAAGCCATCATAAATAGTTTGTTTTAAGTATTATTAACGTTAATATTCCACTTATGCAGTTGTTGTTGTTGTTGTTGCTATTGTTGCTATTGTTGTAACTAAGAAAAGTATACGTGACATAAATGCTTGTTCACGTTCACGAAAATATTTTGAAATTCTCATACAATTCATGGAAATTTTTTGCTTATGTTCAGGCAAAGTGAACGATGGCGATGAGAAATGGTTGACTGTTGGACTCTCGTGAGTGATGGAATGGAATGTTGGTGTGATGGGTGATGAAATTAATATTTTTAAGCGGAAGCCATTTTTTTCTATTTTCAGTGCATGTCTTGAGCATTTTTGATTTAGGCTCTGAATAGTTGGTTCACGTGACCAGTTAGATTGTCAAATAGTGTTGCGCGATACTCATTTTATAATTATCAGGTCACTGGTAACCACATGCCATTCCATGTTTTTCATTTCCAAATCACCAGATTGCGATATCTGAAGTATCATTCGGCAGCTGAAAGCGATCTAAGCTCAACTGTCGCCTTTTCTTCCCCCATTGCCTGAGCAACGGCAATGATTGTAATCCAGCGGGCGTTGTCACTATTCTGTCAGTGTTCAGTTTTCATTATATTGTCCAGTAGGACTACAGCAGACACTTTGACCTAAAAGATCTTTATTGTCCACCATAGATTATGCTTAGTTAAGTTAGTCATAGGTAGTTCCTGTTTATTGTTACTTTATTCAGCTTGTGATTAAGTTCTGTAGCTGATTTATGTTCGCGTTGCCATTACTTTTCCCTTACCCGCTACAGTCCGGACTATAGTGTGTACGTGTGCCTACGTAATGGGGACGAGCCCTCCGCGGTCGGGTGAGGGTGGGTTAGTGTGAGGCCGGCGAAGTTCGAAACAAAAAAAAAAGTCCTATCACTCACCGGATTTGTTCACCAGACCTTCTCCTCTCTCCAAATTAAATTCTCTGACAGGAACAGTCGTGATTTCCTTGGGTATAAGTGATTAATACCTGTTCAAAACATGCCATCTGGTCCTCGTCAGCGCAATACAATTGCTCGCCAAGCTATCTGCGATTTCATCCTTTGCCAGACAGAGACTGGACATCGTTCCATCTAGGGGATGTATCCTACAGAGATGGTATCATGATAGAAAACTTACTATCCTACCAATGTGTGCCATCCGTATTTTCTACCGTATATTTTTCAGTGACCACACTCGATAATAGAGCTCTACTTCTGTTAGGTTAGGCTAGGTTAGCGTGGTAGCTTTCATTTGCCAAAAAGCACACTTGAGCACGCATAGCGGCCCGTTGTGATGCCACAGGTGAACGTAGCCCCTGTACTGACTAAGTTCCTCCGATCCAAGGAGGGGGAAGTTGGTCAGCGCAACGGCTGCATCTACTTCTGTTAAGTGAGATGTGAATTCTTTTGCTCACCAGTCCGACGGCAATTTAGTTGCCCGTGCTACTGGAGCGCCTGGGAAAGTAGTTGAAGATGGTAAAAGATTGTCCAAACCAATCGCGATATCATCATCAACATCAAGTCAGTGATTTCAGGGTGGCTTGACTAAAATAAAAAAACAGCGACTAATTTTGATATGTCCCCTCAACTATGAATGAACAATCAAATACGTTTGTCATCATATTCGGGCATTGGGGCTGTCTTGAGGTACTACGGTAAACAATTGCCCGCCACCTTGAATTTGCTTTTCAAAGAGGATGCTCACGTGATCACGTAAAGACAGATGCGTCGTTTGAAGCCATAGAAAGAAGGGGAAAATCTCCACTTGAGAGATTACCAATAGCAGACTGCAGTAAGCGACCTGATTCAACAGCACAGTTTAACTGGGAGTCATTTTCACAAGCCTTAATATCGAACTCTTGCAGAGTGTCACATCGAAATTATTTAGATCAGGAACCTATCCTTCATTCGAATCGTCGAATTAACGTTGAGTTCGAAAGTACAAAGTCAAGCTAAGTAGAGGGAGGGGGGAACATGAAGTTCATCTGGGAGTACTTAAGAAATCACCGGAACCTGATCAATGTTCCTGAAGATATCACTCTCATTGCACTGCAACCTGCTTAAAGAAGAATAAACCCATCGATTGGGAGTAGTTAGGTTAGAGGACGTGAACTTGTCAATTAAGACAAGTACACTATCCGGAGGTCGAATTAACCCATTGCACAACGTCCTAGTTTCTCACACCACTTATGTTGTGTGTGTTAATTTTATACATGAGTGGTGGGACCTACAGTTTAAAGTCGACTTCGAACGACAGATTTTTGAGAAATTTTTTCATGGCAATTTTATTTACTCAGAGTTTTTGCCAGAAATCTGCTGCGAGGAAGTCGCCGAAGAGATACTTTTTGTATTTTGTCTTGATGTCCGGCCTGGGGGTCGAACCCTGGCTTTACGTCTAATAAGCCCACACACTACCTACTAGACTGCGGCGACTTCATAAGACTTTGGAGGGACAGGTGCTGCCATATTGTTGGCATATTAGTCGAGACTTTTAGACGAAAACACCTATCTTTTCAGTGCAGCCCTTCCGCTGACCAACTTCTTCCTTTTCCCTGATTTTGGTGGAACTTGGTTAGTACAGGGACTGCGTTCACCCGTGGCATCACAACGGGCCGCTATGTGTGCTCAAGTGAGCTTTGTGATAACAGAGCTAGCACTCCGACCTAACCTAACCTATCTTTTCAACTCAAACATACAGTCGTAGGCGTTGTATTGGACCACACACTTAGAGAACTTTCTTTCAATTTTAAAGGAGGCGCTTTGGTTATCACGCTTATACATGGACAAGGCACAGTTAACGTGATTGGCAAATGAGAAAGAAGGATTAAAACAACTTGATTGCAACTCTGTGTTCCTTTTTTATAAACTTTCTTTCATGTATCCACTCTTTTATGGCCCTGCATAAAGTAAATTCTTTCCTGATTTAAATTATAATTTTAACTGTTTGCCTGTGTGATTAAAACAACTTGATTTCAACTCTGTGTCCCTCTTCTAAACTTCACTGCTGACTACAAAACAAATTCTTTCATGTGTCCACTCTTTTATGGCCCTGCATAAAGTAAATTCTTTCCTGATTTAAATTATAATTTTAACTGTCCTGTGCCGGTATGGCTATTCCAATGAATTGTGGTAATAAAAGGAAATTAATTTTACAAAAATATTCTCCTTTCGCAAATTAATTTATTAAAATGCTTACAAAACATAAAAAAATGCAACAAAAAATCATGCAGAAATATGCTGAAATATGCACAATTATATGCTACAACTGTGTGCAGGCATTTATTGACTTCACTTTGACATGACAGCTTACTACAGTGGCATGAACTGAAATCAGCTTTCTTTAAAGAAATTTCTTTAAAGAGTTTTATACCGTTTACTATAGGCTTTTACTGTTTTAACATGCCTCGCATAATAATGCATAAATTTTACTGTCAATGACATGTGAATGTTTCATTAAAGTTGTCTCCGTTGTAAGCCAAAATGGGAAGTTACGGTGGGTGTGTGTGCGAGTGCTTTTGGACTTGACATAATGAAAGAGTAATTTAGAGGCTGTCAAGACAGAGAGAGAGAGAGAGAGAGAGAAAGAATTCAAAATTTTTGAAATTAAAATTTAAAGATTTAATAAAAAGAGAGAAAAAGGAATTGAATGAACCAATGAATGAAATTAAGGACTTTGGATCGTTTTTGTTCTATTACTAGTGGATATGGATACGTTCCTTAGGTGTATAGAGTATGTCGTTTATGAACCGATAATCGCCTCGGCCAAAGACCATCCCAGTAGTCATTAGTACAAGTTATTAGTAAAAGTTCCCTGATGGCCACTTGACTTTCAGGCACTCTGGCAATATTTTGCCACAGGTATTGTTATCCTTTATAATAATCACTACAGCTCATATGAGCGCCAGCTAACGTTTAAAGTAGACTTATTGAGTGAGTTACTACCTCAATACTTCCCTCTCTATGTTCAGATAGGAGGCAGCCATGGTATTATATTCCCACCTAGCGTACACATTAGGATAGGTCTCAAGGTCTCAATTTACCTGCCCTTATTGTAGATATTTTGCCCCTTAAATGATAAATTTCCATCCAATCTCTGGCATGTAGAGTCATTAACACATCTACACGTGTTACACTCTGTGTAGATAACTTTACCCATAAGTGAGCAATGGACTGCAATGTCGTGCATGGTCGTGGTAGTCTAGTACGTAGTATTTTGGCTTATTAGACGCCAGTCTGTGGTTCAAACTCCAGCTCAGACATTTCGAACAAAATGAAATATTGAAGGAAAATATTTCTTTCGGTGACTTTTTGTGTGGAGGCCCCACCCCCAAATTTGATCTTTAATTCTGCGCTACTCAGAGAGTAAAAGCCATATAGACTGGCTACCCCCTGCATAGATCTTCACATAATATTGCTAGTCTTGCTTTGGTGGCGAGGGGTTCGAAAGGAAAACTTCCCAGGGGTTTTAGTGTAGTATAGTGTAGGAATTCAATGAGGAACCGCTAGACTCACCTGGCCCAAGATGGATAGAAGGCATACCAACCGATTACTTGCTCTTGGTCGTGATGTCATGATGTAGACACGCGGAAATAATGAAGCTCACTTTCAACGACTTTTGCTGTGGATGCAGGTCCACTGAGGAAGAGGAGACTGTTATCCACTTTCTTTGTCAGTGCCCGTCTCTTACTAGGTGTAGATATAGGTTATTTGGCTCTCCGACCCTTGTCAGCTTGACGGAGCTATCATCTATTGACATCAAGGATATAGCTTCGTTCATCAAAGTTTCTGGCTGGTTTTCCAGTGCGGGATAGCCGTGCTTTTGTTGTGCAGCCCTTGCGCTGACGAACTTCTTCCTTTTCCCTGATTTTGGTGGAACCTGGTTAGTACAGGGACTGCGTTCACCCGTGGTATCACAACGGGCCGCTTTGCGTGCTCAAGTAAGCTTTGTGATATCAGAGCTACCACTCCGACCTAACCTAACCTATAGTGTAGGAATACGGGAAACGAAATAAAATCCGTGAAAGAGGATCTTAGTTGCGCCGAGATTAAGGCATTAGCTAGAGGAGTCGTAGCAATGTAATGGAGTAAAATGGCGTACTATGCTGCTAAGGTGATTGACAGATTGTCCCAGACTTTCAGTGCCTTCAGTCTAGCTGCACTAGCCTGGCTGCATTGTGAGCCTGGCTGCATTGTGAGCCTGGCTGCACTGTGAGCCTGGCTGCACTGTGAGCCTGGCTGCACTGTGAGCCTGGCTGCACTGTGAGCCTTTGGCTGCACTGTGAGCCTGGCTGCACTGTGAGCCTTTGGCTGCACTGTGAGCCTTTGGCTGCACTGTGAGCCCTTGGCTGCACTGTGAGCCTTTGGCTGCACTGTGAGCCCTTGGCTGCACTGTGAGCCTTTGGCTGCACTGTGAGCCCTTGGCTGCACTGTGAGCCTTTGGCTGCACTGTGCGCCTGTGGCTCTACTGTGAGCCCTTGGCTGCACTGTGAGCCTGTAGCTGCTCTGTGAGGTTTTGGCTGCACTGTGAGCCTTTGGCTGCACTGTGATCCTTTGGCTGCACTGTGAGCCTATGGCTGCACTGTGTGCCTATGGCTGCACTGTGAGCCTATGGCTGCACTGTGAGCCTTTGGCTGCACTGTGAGCCTATGGCTGCACTGTGAGCCTATGGCTGCACTGTGAGCCTATGGCTGCACTGTGAGCCTATGGCCGCACTGTGACCCAGGTTGCATTGTGAGCCAGGCTGCATTGTGAGCCAGGCTGCATTGTGAGCCAGGCTGCATTGTGAGCCTGTGGCTGCACTGTTATCCAGGCTGCACTGTGAGTCTGTCTGCACTGTGAGTCTGGCTGCACTGTGAGCCTGTGGCTGCACTGTGAGCCTGTGGCTGCAATGTGAGCCTGGCTGCACTGTGAGAGTGGTTGCACTGTGAGCATGGCTGCACTGAGACTATGGCTGCACTGAGACTGGCTGCATTGTGAGCCTGGTTGCACTGTGAGCCTGGCTGCACTGTGAGCCTGAAGCTGCACTGTGAGCCTGGCTGCGCTGTGAACCTGGCTGCACTGTGAGCCTAGCTGCACTGCGAGTTTGTCTGCACTGTGAGTCTGGCTGCACTGTGAGCCTGGCTGCACTGTGAGCCTGGCTGCACTGTGAGTCTGTCTGCACTGTGAGCCTGGCTGCACTGTAAGCCTGGCTGCACTGTGAGCCTGGCTGCAACGTAAATACCAAATGATCATTAAAAGCTGAATGAAGTCCAGTAATCACTCTTGACCCAAACACACAGTTCTTTGCAGTATTTTCCTACTGGGCTATGACTGTTATAATGTCATCGTAATTGGTACGGAAAAGAAATCGGTACTTTTATTTCCGTTTAAGAAAAAAAGTACCATATAAGGTACTTTTTGTAAAACACAATATTTTCTATAAAATAACCATAAAATCTTGAAACTTTATTTGAGCTTTACATGGGGCTTGTATACACACGCCATGTAACATAGACGGACGGCGAGTTATGGTGTTGCATACTAAGAATCTTGCATTAGCATGCAATATGCAAATCCCTCGTATAAATGACTGGATATTGTTTTATAAATAACAACAACAACAGCAACAACAAAATGACGTTTATTCAATAAATATTTTTCATTTTTTGTTTTTCTTTCTTTACTTGTGATTTGACATTTCCGTTCAATGTTCCGCCGTTTGTCAGCAGTCAGTACACTGGGGAGGGCTTTAAAGAAATTGTTGCCGTTTAACTAAGCACACACACACACACACACAATGCATTCACAATGAGCTTTGCTTTCCTGCATTGTCTTCTTCTAATTTTTGTTGTTGTTATTGCTGTTGTTGTTGTAAGTAACAATTTTTGTCGTACGTTGCAAAGTAATACTAAAGACTGTGTGAAGTTTTAGTCGAAGTAATATTTCATATGACTTGCGTGTATTGCATGTGTAACCATAGCATTGGAATTCATTTGCTTGACTGGTTGGTTAGTTGGGTTGGTTTGTGCATGGCTTGAAGTTTAATATACGACTAGGCTGTACGAGAGTTAGTATTGCTGTTACTGCCAAGCGGCATCAGTTACTTAAAAGCATTTAAACATCCAAGATTAGCAGGAAATCCGTCCCAATCTGTTGTTGTTATAAGCGAAACTTTTTCTAGGTTATGTTAGGTAACCCGCTTAGATCAAAGCTCATTAGGCTACTTCACGCCTTAAAATTAAAAGGCGACGATGTACACTAGGTAAGGTTAGGTCGGATTGGTAGCTCTGATATCACAAAGCTCACTTGAGTACGCATAGCGGCCCGTTGTGATGCCACGGGTGAACGCAGTCCCTGTACTAACCAAGTTCCACCAAAATCAGGGAAAAGGAAGAAGTTGGTCAGCGCAAGGGCTGCACACGATGTACACTATTAGGTAGAGTTTTCTAGGTCAAGCTTCCCACACTAATTTTGCACCGGGGAATGCCCCTTATCCTCAATTCCAATAGTTTAGTCGGGCATATCAAGAATTAAGTTCCCCTTATTCTTGCAAGCATTCGTGTGAATGCTAGATAGTGACACTTTAAGTGACAGACGTCTCGTCTCCTCTTCGCACTTCGAGTCATTATTTCTACAAATAATAGAGGGATTGGCCCTTATCCTCAATTCCAATACTTTAGTCAGGCTTGCCAAGAATTAAGTTTCCATTATTCTCGCAAGCACTCGTGTGAATGCTAGATAGTGACACTTTAAGTGACAGACGTCTCTTTCTCGTCCTTCGAGTCAAGATTTCTACAAATAACAGGGGGATTGTCTAAACGCCAGGCATGCCTTCCTATTACATAAAGTCCCATGAGAACAGAAGCCACACAATAAAGGGCAAAGAGAGAGAGAGAGAGAGATAGTCCTCTCTGACCTATGGTTGGGCCAGCGCAATAGGTCTTCGCTGGAAAACATTGTATACGAAGTAAAATTTCTCCCACTTGCTTACATACTTACTAAATTGGTCTTTAATATGCTTTATCCAGGATTTTTAAGACTGGAAGTCGTCATAGAAATATTTTTTCATTTTTCGTTTCATTCGAGATTTCTAAGTTGAGCTTTGAACCACGGGTTTGCGTCTAATAAGCAAACATAGGTTAGGTTAGGCTAGGTTAGAGGACGTCTACTTGTCAATGAAGACAAGTGCAGTACCCGGAGGTCGAACTGACCCATTGTACAACGTCCTAGTTTCTCACACCAGTTATGTTGTGTGTGTTAATTTTTATACATGAGTGGTGGGACCTACAGTTTAACGTCGACTCCGAACGACAGATTTTTTTGAGAAACTTTTTCATGGCAATTTTATTTACTCTCAGAGATTTTGCCAGAAATCTGCTGAGAAGTCGCCGAAGAAATACTTTTTGTATTTTGTCTTGATGTCTGTCCTGGGGCTCGAACCCTGGCTTTTACTAGACTACGGCGACTTTAATAAGCAAACATACTACCTACTAAAGTTCGACGACTTCAGTGTCCTACATTTTCTTTAAACTATAGTTACTGAGTTCTCTTGTACTAATGTATTTCGGACGTTAATTGCTTTAAGGATTTTGTGGAAATTATTGATAATTGTTTGATTGTAAAAAAGTACCTTTTTGGTACTTTTTGTGAGTAAAGCAAGAGTACCAAAAAAACCAAAAAGAAAATCAAATTTTTTTCAGGTAAAACACAAAGAAAAATAAATTGCTTCGTCCTCCCAGGCTTAAGATTCGGCCTGCACAACATGGCGGCCGAAAAGTTCCTTGCTTCTCCCCAGGGAGCATTACCCACGAAGTAGAATTTTTCCCAAAACGTCTTTGAATGGTTGGCAGTCAGTTGTTCTCGATTTTCTAAAGCGTTTCGGACGTTACTAACTTTAAAGATTTTGTAGAAATTGTTGGGAACTGTTTGGTGTTAAGAAAGTACCTTTTTTTGGTACTTTTCCTAAGTGAAGTAGGATTACGTACAACAATGAGAAATATTAAAAATTAAATTAAAGACAAGAAAATGGTGTAAAAATAAACAATGTCCCTGTTTTCTACCTCTTTTGTTGATTTCAGAAGGTACTTTTTCTTGGTACTTTTTTTGATTGTTAAGCAAATTCATTTACCCAAACCAAACTGAATTTATTTTATTAATTATGTTTAATTAAGAAAATTAAAAAAAAATTTAAAATGTACCTTTTACAAAGTACTTTTCAAAAAGTACTTTTACTTGTTACATTTTAAGCTTGTTGCATAATTTCATTTAACGAACTAAGACAGAAGATATTTCACTGTTTATGTTGTAGAAGTAAGTTTTTAAATAAGAAACCTAATAAAAGTACTTTAAAAAGTACCATTTAAAAAGTACTTTTTGAAAAGTACTTTTAAAAAGTACTTTTACTTGGGACTTTTTTGAGTTTCTTAGGGAGCTTTCATTTAATGAACTAAAACTAAAGTTTTTATGTAAGAATACTGACAAAAGTATTTCAAAAAGTACCTTTTTTGTATTCATTTTTCATCCCTTTTTTTCTTATACTTCCAGCTTCTAAATAAAGAACCCAATAACCCACATCTAGAGTGAAAGCCTAGAGCTTTTAAGAACACATTCAAACCTCCTGGCCATTTGCTGTAGTGGTAGATAAACCACTAACGCTGCCGCCAACCGCACCACCAACTAAATGTCTGACGAAGTGCCTTCGGGAAGATTGTCACAGATCTTTGATACTCTAACCAATTTGCAGCCACAGCAACAACAACACTATCAGCAATCATTTCATATAAATCGCCAACGATCCAATTCGTCTTCACCCTCACCCTCAACATCGGGTCGGGCAACACCAGCTTCGGGAGGAGCGGCTAGCAATGGCAGTGCCGGCAGTAGTGGCAGTTCTCATTACCAACACCATCAAAAGCAACAGCAACAACAGCAACATACACAGCAACAACCAAACTTTCAATACTTGACACATACCCACAACTATTTTCATGTGCGCAGCCATGAAGGTGAGGGCCATCTGGCGATGGGTCATAATTATTTGCATACGTTTCCCTCTACCCATACGCCCAGTCACATGTTGCAGCAACAACAGCAGCAACACCAACAGCAGCAACATTACCTGCAACAGCATTGTCAACATTTCCAACAAACAAATGTGATGACTGCACCTTTTATGCAACATACCCAACAGCAGCAACACTCGTTACCACCTCTATATGCGGGTCCCTCGCATTCTTTGACCGCCTCACCTTTACTACCGAAAAGGGCCATTTCTTTCAGTGGCCAGATACCTTTAAACCGCCAACCTTTGGACACGTCCTCCACGACTTTACGGCAGCACCAGCAAGTGTTGCAATCCACACAATCCACCCCCAATAGTCCACGTTTAATGCCGCGGCGGCAATCGAAACCCCCACCTATACCTGCTAAACCCTCTAGCATAGCAAATACCTCTTCGACGGCCAGCACCAGCAGTGCTGGCAGTAGTAGTCTACTCTCCAATCAAAAGGATAACGCACAACTGAATCCAGCCTCTTCGCTAGATGGAGCCGATGCTCCCTGGCCTCATTTCTCAACGTTAACTGACTACTTGGATGTACATCAGGTGAATAATTATGGTCAACAAGTTCCCGAGGTAAGTAAAGACAAGTGAAAACGAGACATATGCAGTGACAAGGTTACTAGAGATGATTTTATGTTTCAGATCAACTGGCAAGAACGCTGTTTGGAGCTGCAACTCGAGTTACATCGTTCCAAGAATCAAGCAGGACGTATACGTGATATGCTGAGAGAAAAGGTAGGACCATGTTTTTTTTCTTATTAAAAATTGTTTGTAATCTTGCTTGACCCCTGGTGTCAGAGGTCAATTTTAAACACTGAATCGTATATTTCCTAAAAACCTACTTAAATATCCAATTGTAGCACATTTCCTGCCACAATTAAATGGCTTACTTGGCTCTTTCTCCTTCTCTCTCTCCCCCTTTACACTACCAATGCTTTTTTGTCTGCCTTGGCAACTTTCAATGCTCCAAAGAATGATTTCCTTGAAGATTACATTACTAGGCCGACCACACTATTGTTATGAGACAATAAAAGTATTGCTGCTCTCACTATCCCACATTGAAAGGAGATTTGTAGCCTTTTTTAGTCATCCTGCCAAAAAGGACAACACAATGCAACAGAGTCGATGAATAGCATGAGACTGCTTTTCTTTCAAAACATTCAAAACAAATAGTCTGAAACCTCTTACAAAAGATATTGTGGCACAAAGAATTACACTGTGTTGCAACTTCGAAATGTGCAACAAGCTGAGAGAAAGGAGGACAAATTAGCTGCAGGCTTAAGGGCGGAGATGAAAAACTAAAAACTTTTAATAGGAATAAGTAGCGAAAAACTATTGTTGTTTTGATAATAGACTACAAAAGTAGTATTTAATGAAAGAATTAAAGCATACTTATAGGAGCTGTAAATACAATTCTTTATAAAGCATACTTTAAGAAGTATTTAAAGAGCCGGATTTTGTTTTTAAATGTTATTGAAGAGAATTTAAGAGGATTATTAGCAGAAAAAATGGTTAATCATGGGCTAAACTAATAACTATGCCTTGTTAACTGTAACTACAATACTTCTTTTCGATCATCTTATACCAGCAAAAACAGATTTGAGTTTTTCTAAAACAAACATAAATTTCTCATTTCAAAGAATAGAAGCTCTTTGCGTGCCTACAAATGGCTTTAAAGATGATCCAAGATTCATCAGTTTTTGTAGAGGTTTCATCAAACAGTTTTCATCAAACAAATAAAAGATTTAAAGCGTACTTATAGGAGCTGTAAATACTATTCTTTATAAAGCATACTTTAAGGATTACACGGATTTTGTTTTTAAATGTTATTAAAGAGAATTTAAGAGGATTATTAGCAGAAAGAATGGAGAATCATGGGCTAAACTAATAACTATGCCTTCTTCGAACGTCCCTGGCCTCACACTAACCCACCCTCACCCGACCGCGGAAGGCTTTTTAACCGTAACTGCAATACTTCTTTTCGATCATCATTACTGGGGTATGTGGGTGTTCTCAGTCTTATACCAGCCACAACAGTTCTTCTAAAACAAACTGAAATTTCTCTTTTAAAAGAATAGAAGCTCTTTGCGTGCCTACAAATGGCTTTAACGATGGTCCAAAGTTCTTAAAAGGATCTCTTTTTGAATCCAACAGTTTTTCTAGAGGTTTCTTCAAACAGTTTTCATCAAACAACCTGGATTACTCTATTCAAGGAGCCTTCCTCGAAGCGAAAATACTGTATAAACGACAGTCCCTGTGTCCATTTAAGTGGTCCTGGGGGAGTGGAACAGTATCTGACCAATCTGAGCCAGGAGGTCAACAAACAGGCTGAGGTTTCATTCGAATTATTAGACGAGAGCCTGTGGTTCAATATCCGGCTCGAACAAAACAAGAAATTAAAAATTTTTCTTTCAACGACGCTAGTCTTATACCAGCCAAAACAGATTTGAGTTCTTCAAAAAAAAAAAAAAACTTAAATTTCTCTTTTAAAAGAATAGAAGCTCTTTGTGTGCCTACAAATGGCTCTTTTTGAATCCAACAGTTTTTCTAGAGGTTTCATCAAACATCCTGGATTACTTTCAAATCTTATTGCATACTTTACTGGCCCTTCGGAGTCGCCGTAGTCTAGAAGGTAGTGTGTTGGCTCATTAGACAAGAGCCTGTGTTTCAACATCCAGCGCAGACATCTCGAACTAAACGAAAAAAAAAATTTTTCTTTCAGCGACTTACCATGACCAGTCTTTAGGCAAAAACTCGAAGAGTAAATAAAATTGCCAAGAAATGTTTCTCAAATCTGGCATTCGAAGTCAAGCTTACACAGTAGGTCCAGACACTCGTAGGTAAAGTAACACGTATAACATGATTTCAGAAATTTGAAAGTTATTTGACTATCCGCCGTCACCCTCTGGCTCTTTAAGTGGTCCTACAATGCAAATTTACTTTCGCTTTTCTGTTTTTCTTCTCTCTGTCAAGTCGCCGTAGTCTAGTAGATAGTGTGTTGGCTTTTTAGACGTAAAGCCCCAGGGGTTCGAGCCCCAGGCCAGACATCAAAACAAAATACAAAAACAATTATTTATTCGGCGACTTCCTCTCAGCAGATTTCTGGCAAAAACTCTGAGAGTAAATAAAAATTGCCATGAAAAAGTTTCTCAAAAATCTGTCGTTCGGAGTCGACTTTAAACTGTAGATCCCACCACTCATGTATAAAAACTAACACACACAACATAAGTGGTGTGAGAAACTAGGACGTTGTACAATGGGTCAATTCGACCTCCGGGTACTGTACTTGTCTTAATTGACAAGTACACGTTCTCTTACCTAACCTAACCTAACCTTTTCTCTGTCGTCTTCAAGTATCCGTATATCAGTATCACAAGTGAAGAGGGCTCATGACCACAAATTTCTAAACCTCATTTGCATGCTTTGTCTCAGAGGCCTCGTTGCTTATCCAAAAACCTGTAAAGAACTCTTTTTAAAACAATGCAACGGGGGCTTCTATTGCTGTATTGTTCTCTTTGCTGTATTACTAACCAAATTTAATCATTAATCCTCTCCCTTTTCAATTCTTTATTATAATTTTCTTTCATTTATTACAATTTCCGGTTCTACTGTTCCAGATTTGCTTTGGTTTTTGTTGCGTTTTAGACAACATACCACCAGTACCAGTAATAGACTTAAATCATTAAAGTCTTGTCTGCGTGACAGTTTCTTGTTTATATTTTTGTTGTTGTTGTTGTTGTTGTTTTTGTTTTTAATGACTTACCTTATTTAAAGCATACATTCAGGCCGATGTATAGGAATAATAAATGTATTGCATACTTTAAGGGCGTCCCTTTTTATATTTCTTCTTCTTTCCTTCTCATCATACACGCTTTTAAATAAGCGAACCAGCAAAATGAACATGAAAAACTTTTATAATATCTCGGGTACATTTTTATTTATTTATGGTTTTTACTGTCATTCTTTTTTGTGTTGCGAAACAAACAAGAAAAAAAACGGAGGGAAATAAAGTACTTGACACTTTTCCCTACAGTGGCAAGTAAAATTGGTAGAAATATGTAAGAGAACCTCTTAAAAATAATCACTGTTATGGTAATAAATGCCTAGAAGGTTTGGTTATGTTCTAATTTGTTCTACACTTTTGCTCTCCACTGTTTAATATCCTCTCTGCCATATGGACACATAAACAAAACCAAATAAAAAAAAAACACAAAAAATTATGCCTTCCGGTAAAATGACAATCAGTTGTTGTATTACAACTGGATGAGTGAGTGACATACTTATACAGATGAACAGTGAACGCGGTACATTCACATTCGTCTCTATGTCACATACATAGGTCTGCGGAGACAATGGTGGCTTCAATCAGGGAAATGAAGCAGTAAAAGGGCCTTTTTTTAAGGTGCCTAAATAAACTTATTGCATGCAGGGTGTAAGGCTTTCACAGCCATTGAAATAAAATCGGAGGCTCAGTAAAGCTTTCCCTAGAGAGTGACTTTTTTACAAAAGGGAACATGAAGACAGGTGGCTATACCGTCAATGTAGGGGATATGTCCTCTCTTTATCCACCAACGCTATTTTTGGTGCCTCTTTCAGTATGTCTTCCTGCAGACCTTAGATAACGGAACCACCAAATAATAATCTCAGCTTTCAGAGTTAAATGTGCAGACCGAGCATATCTTTTACTGGAGAGCCACGTTTTAAAAAGAGGAGACATGAAGACAGAAATGGTCAAACTGTCAAAAGTATCTGTCATGGTAGAGAATGTGTCCTCTCTAGAACTGAAGTGAAGTCGCCATAGTCTAGTAGGTAGTGTGTTGGCTTATTAGACGTAAAGCCAGGGTTCGAGCCCCAGGCCAAACATCAAGACAAAATACAAAAAAAGTATTTCTTCGGCGACTTCCTCTCAGCAGATTTCTGGCAAAAACTCTGGGACTAAATAAAATTGCCATGAATTAAACATTAAACTGTAAGTCCCACCACTCATGTATAAAATTAACACACACAACATAAGTGGCGTGAGAAACCAGGATGTTGTACAATGGGTCAATTAGACCTCCGGGTGCTGTACTTGTCTTAATTGTCAAGTACACGTCCTCTAACCTAACCTAACCTAGAACTGAAGTACTTTCTCTCTGTCCATCAATGATTTTTGGTACCCCTTTCAGCCTAACTACCTGTAGACTTTATATAAAGGAACCGAGCTGAGTAATTATTGTCAGAGGTTAAGAAATCATTTGAAAACCTTTAGTCGACTATACCCTATTGGGTATCTTCTTAAGTTTAAAAATCATGCAACTGCTCGGAGTCTAATGGGTCAGCAAGAGTCTGTCAAAGTTCTGTTAAACTGGTCTTCACGATCACCATCAAGTATTCACATTTAGGCTGAATCTGGTGTCGATAAGTCTGTAAAGGGTAAGACAAATAAGAGAAGTGTGCGCCGAGCCCGTCAATCGATCTACAATCTCTTCAGAAAATATTTGTAGGTGATTTGAAAATGTCTGCAATACAATTATGCCAAGTGAATCTGGCACTGTAATCACACGGAATCCCTCTTTCCACTTTCCTATAACCTATTTTCCTAAACCTGCACAATGCACTGCATGAGTAGGGGCCATCCCCTGAGTACTGGTTTTATATAAAAAAAGAGCTGAGCGAAGGTGTCGCAGCATATGCCAACTAGTGTGGGTCTGAAGGTTGTATTTCTCTGACACCTACTTGGGTGTCAAAGAAGATAGAAATTCTAGAATAGATATCCAAGTGAATCTGGCACTGGTACATGGCGGAATCAAAAACAGCTGAGCGAGGGTGTCGCAGCATATGCAACTAGTTTGACTCTGAAGGTTATTCTTTGACACATGCTTAAGTGTCAAAGAAGACACAAATGCTAGTAGCTGGATATCTCTTATCAGCCTCGCAGCCTGATTTATGGCCATGAAACATATTACAGAAGTCAGGGTGGCCGAGAGATATCTTAGGGTTAAGCCCTTCGGAGAAAATTTCAAAGCCCTTCTTATTATTGAAGTTTAAAACCGTCAATGTGGACCTGCACAGAATTTTCGGAGCTGATCATGTGTCCTACCTGCTAAGAATTCAAGTATAAATTTTCTTATCAATACTAGGTTCAGGTAGCGTGATATACTCAATAATTTCATCGAGAGTCTGAAGCTCCTCAGACAAGAAAGAGTAGAGTCGAGAGAGAATAATTTGACACTGTGACAGATCCTTAAGTCGCATTGCAATAAATGACACATGTTGTCTGGCCAGTACTCTAGATGGAAGCCAATTAAGCGTAAAAAAGAAGGCCTCTTTAACTGTGATGCACAGCTAATCTATAATTTGGATCGCAATAGATTTTCCCACTTTATCATGTGGAGGCGCACATTGCCATTTTTTATTAGGGGAAGTCCACCAGCAGAAGATGGCTGGAATCGTTAAGCAACGAATAAATCTAGACAACCATGTTGGTTTATACTTTCAGAGCTGAATTTTCGGATTTTTTTTTTTGGCACAGAAGGCCTCTGACTGGTCTCAGAAAGGGTAATTCAGTCACTTAAAAGGGGTGTCCGTTAGACATTTAGGGTTAAGGTTTGTTGGTTCCTCTTCTTTCAAGCTAAAGACGAAAATTTTATGAATTTTAAGTCGAAAAGACTTCAGAAATTATTCTTTGGAACCTAGTCTAACATCGCTTGTTACAGGTTTAGTTGCTCATTTACTTATTTTAGTTTCTTTTTTGTCTCAAAGACGGAGGATTGGCTCTATAAGGACCAAGATTACTGGGTTTATTCTAACCGATTACAATCAAAGAACTTCAGGCTGTCATAAGGTTTCATATGTTCTACACGGAGGTCGGAAGAAAAATATGTTTTTCAAACATAGGGCCTTAGGTGAGCACCAGAGAAGCTAAGCTTGCGAAATTGTTTTTAAAAAACTACAGTGTAAAGAGCAGGGCCTTGCCATTCCGTTTGCAATATAAACGACCTAAATGGTCATGCATGCTGATGTATCTGTACGCAGTAGTGAGACAGTTTACATATGTGTGTGTATGACGACACACTCACATTACCTTTCTTGTGTTCCTCTACTGCTGTATGCATTACAATCCCTTAATGTCTCTCTATACGTACATACATATACAGCAGACCAGCAAACCCTTTGTTTTGTTTATGGTGTCATGTCACATGTGTGCTCCATTCTCTCTAAGGTTTTGCCACCCCCCCCCCCCCTCTCTCTCGCTTGTGTTTATTTTTGAACAGAGAAGAAAAAGTTTTTCCCGTTATAATGAAGCATAAAGATTATAAATAAAATACAATAAAAATAAAGAAATACTGAATGAATGACAACAAAGACAAAGTGAGAGAGGGAGACAGAGAGAGAGAGATAAAACACACACACACAGTAACAGGAACACAAATAACTAGAGCCAGTTGTTGAGTTTTGTATTGAAATAATGAAAGCAAAAAAGAAAAGAAAAAATTCATGGGGAAATAAGAATACAAATAAATATGGAGTTGTGCTAGTGTGTTGTGAGTTCTGAAAAGGAAACGGAAACATATGCACATGCATGTTATTATTCATATTTCGTAGTCGTATTTGTATTCGTATTCATTTTTTCATTTGTTTGTTCACATAGAAAAACTATAACGACGACAAAAGTTTGTATAAAAAAAAAATTAAAGAAAACAAAACAAAACACAGAAAAACTCGAATAAAATAAATGATGAAAACAGTTTAAATAGATAAAAACAATTCAAAAAAACAATACATATGTACATACATACTGATGATGGTAATATGGACTTGAGAGTTATTGCTGCAATAGCAACAGCAACAGCAGCCGTAGCTGCAGTAAAGTATTTATGTTTTGTGCAGCAAAAGTTTTGAGCACAAGATATGAGAAAAAACATGAGAAACAGAAAAAGTTTCCAAAAAAATAATAGAAAAAAACCTGGGCAAACAATCAAAATTTATTTAAACAAACGAATTCATAATTTCATATGGAAAACAATAAATGCAGGAGGTTAAAACACGGATGTTAACAACGGATGCAAAATAATAATAAACAGGTTAAGATAGAAGAGATGCTTTAAATCCGATTGGATTAGACGAATCAAACACACGAGAAATTATTTCCTGCAGGCAGAACCATATTTTTTCTTACATTTGCCTTCGCATCGACGCCTGTTCAATGTCACATTCAGACATTGGTTTCAAGAAAGGTTGCCAATTGATTTTGGCTTCATACACTGTGCTTAATCAAATGGCAGCCACTTTGATCTGAAAGATCTTCTGTCCTTATATGCCTCAGATTAGTCACGAATGATGACCCTATCCCTTCACATTATCAGTGCAGCCCTGGTTCAGGGTTCCATGCAAATGTTTCTCAAATAGAAAGTGCCAGGCTAATGGAATTTTTCCGATAATGAGTGTGGTCCAGTAAATCGCCAATAAGAACAGATTTGATTTCTGAGTTTAGTTTTAGGACCGATAATGTAATCACAAAAAATGTGTCGTGTGATATCTTTCTCTTCTAGAGAGAGCCTAGGGTCCATCTCCAGAAGCAGCCCAACGAGATGATATTTCTTGTAGTAGCAACCTGAAGTCGCCGTAGGTAGTGTGTTGGCTTATTAGACGTAAAGCCAGGGTTCGAGCCCCAGGCCAGACATCAAAATAAAATACAAAAAGTATTTCTTCGGCGATATCCTCTCAGCAGATTTCTGGCAAAAACTCTGAAAGTAAATAAAAATTGCCATGAAAAAGTTTCTCAAAAATCTGTCGTTCAGAGTCGACTTTAAACTGTAGGTCCCACCACTCATGTATAAAATTAACACACACAACAAAAGTGATGTGAGAAACTAGGACGTTGTACAATGAGTCAATTCGACCTCCGGGTACTGTACTTGTCTTAATTGACAAGTACACGACCTCTAACCTAACCTAACCTGATAGAAGGGAAGAAAGTCACCGCATTCTAGTAGGTAGTGGTGTTGGGCACTCCTGAACAAACCTCTGGCTCACACATCTCGAACAAAACGTAATATGAAAAGAATGTTTCCTTCTTCTGGCAAAAACTGAGGTTTAAATGAATTTTCCATGAAAAAGTTCTCAACTCGGGCTCGACACCTACGGATAAAATTAACATGCACAACATCGGTGGTGTGAGAAGCTAGGTTGTAATCCTGATTAAAGGGTTGTGATGGCCAATGAGTTGTTGAAGGCACTCGCCGACCAGCTGTGTCTCCATCGAATAAAAAACCAGTGCTCTTAACGGGGTCTGTCTAACCGAAAATATAATTTTGTACACAGCTTTGGGTACACCCTATTGGTTTATTCCTGTACACTCTGAAACTGGATGAATCTCAGACGGAACAACACTTGGCCATTTGCCAATAGATTACGGAGATACTTGCATTTGTTTCAAAGGCTCCCGCCTACCAATGTGTGCCAGTCTTTGATCCATCCGTGAACCCGTTCCGATTGAATGCTAGAGATGAGTACAAGGCTGTTCTGAAACCAATTTTCTATGATCAAGAAAAATCATTTTTAAATTCTTTCAGGTTAAGTGCCAAGCCACTAAATCGTACAAATCTTGTGTAGACTGGCTCAACAAGACATCTGGTATTATTAGAAAACCCCGGAGATAAGATGTCCATACATTTTATGTTAGCCTTGCCTGAGTCGCAATTGCAATACAGATAGATAGCTATTATGCGAGCCAATTCACTAAACTGTCTTTCACGGACATTGATTACATGATTCCTATCCCTTTCCTGTCACTTAAAATTTATATAGATCGAGCGCTACAAACGATAGCCTAGGAAAGATGGGGACGGTATCCTATCTGTGCTATAACGCAACAATTCTTGCTGTCCACAAGCCCCTAAAGATTCACCGCTTTGATTAGAATTAATAGCAGAAACTTGCATATAAGGATTGCGGTGATTACTGGTAACTTTCTCAATGATTCTAATGCGAGATATCTATTTCTACCAGGGACTACACTTCCTCTGGCACTGCCATGAGGCAAAAAGGTTTTGAAAAGCTTGACCAACATGTTATCTGTAGGTGTCGTATCTCTGAATTCATTAACGAGAGGTTTCCAGCAAGCAAAGTCAGCTCATTTCTGTCATTAATCTGATTTACTTCATTGTCATTGACGGTGCGATTGTGGCTCCTAGGAGTTTGTCAAAGGCTTCTCAAGTCTGATTGAGATTGTTGCTGCTACAGCTCGATCATCTCATTCCAATTTTATGTTAGGATGGGATGTCGTTGATGCCATTTTGTTACCAAATATTTTAGGCACGAATGTGAATGTTTGGGACGTGATTATCTCATTTTCGGTGACAGTGCCAGAGTGACAGAGAATTGGCACTCAACCTCGCACTAATAGTCTAGCATACTTACTTACTTACTTAATTGGCCATAACAACCCGTTTAACGGATTTCGGCCTGCCACAACACATCCTTCCAGGCGCCTCTGCTTCGTTCGCGCCTACGCCAGTTGGTCACACCAATCGATGACAGGGCTTCCTCGATTTGGTCCTTCCAACGGATGCAAGGTCGTCCTCTTCGCCGACTTCCGCAGATTCCCGCATCAAATACCCGTCTCGCCGGAGCATCCTCCTCCATTCGAACGACATGGCCGAGCCAGCGCAGCCGCTGGATATTAATACGCTGTACAACGTCTATGTCGTTGAGGAGCTCATACAGCTCACTGTTGTATCGGATGCGGAAATCACCGACAACTCGTACTGGACCGAAGTTCTTGCGTAGTACTTTTCGCTCGAACACTCTCAAGGCCGCTGCATCTGTACTTAATAGGGTCCATGCCTCTGAGCCATAAAGAAGCACGGGTAGGATGAATGTCTTGTAGAGTGTTAGTTTTGTCGCACGAGAGAGGTCTCTGCTACTTAATTGCCTATTGAGACCATAGTAGCACCTGTTGGCAAGCGTGATCCTGCGCTTGATCTCTAGACTGACATCATTTCTGGTGGTAACGGCGGAGCCAAGATACGGTCAAGGACCGTATCAAAAGTATAGTTATCGGCCGTAATCTGAGAATCAATACGCCGCGCGTCTCTACTTGTCGATAACATATTCTTTGTTTTGCCCTCATTTACTGAGTCTATTATACTACCCCCTAGATTACCAAGGCAGGCACCCAAGATTATCTTAACTGTTGTCGTAACACTATTTAACTGGCCCAACGACCCTGGAGACCACTTGTAGAGTACCTTTTCTACTTAACCTATTTATTAATGTAACTAGCAGCCCCTATTACCCAATGCTTAATGCCAAAATTAATTTTTCCCAATAGAACTGTTTAAGTTTTATTTTATCACACACATTTAAGTTCATTACATTTGTACAAAAAATTTGTTTTAAAAATAATTTCCCTTAAATTACGAATCTTTCGCCTTCAGGCCCACCATTTTTTCACTCTCCTCCCACAACCAATCGGCCATTTCATCATCTCGTGCCTTATGCAGCAATGGGAAAAGTTTCATTTTATCGTAGTAGCCACCCGTTAAGCCTTCAATATCAGGATCTAAAGCCAAAAATAAAATCGTTTGGGCACCGCCTTTGGTCGAGCGTAGTAGCAGCTTATGGAAGATCGAATTAAAGAAACCCATTATCGGATCATAGCGTGTCAATTCCGATTCTACAGAGCCGGGATGTAAACAATTCACGGTGACCTGAGTACCTGCCAACATTTTTGCCAATTTGCGTGTGAATAGAATATTCGCCAATTTACTACGGCCATAGGCACAAAAGCGCAAGTAGCTCTTCTCCAAATTCATATCGTCCTTATCGATATTACCGAATATATGGGCCAAAGAAGCCACCACTACAATGCGGCTGGGTGCGGATTTCTTTAGAAGATCCAACAGTAAGTTGGTTAAGAGGAAGTGACCCAAATGATTGACAGCAAACTGTTGTTCATAACCATCCTGAGTCAGTTTACGTGGCGTGCTCATTATACCGGCATTGTTTATGAGAATATCCAGACGTTTTTCTTCTTTTAAAAACTGCTCAGCAAAGTCTCTCACCGATTGCAAAGAAGCCAAATCCAATTTCCGATTGAAAACGTTCGTATTACCCGTACGTGTTACAATTTCTCTGCGAGCACGTTCACATTTCTCTTGATCACGGCAGGCCATATACAACCTTGCACCTCTGGCAGCAATATCCAAGGCACATTCCTTTCCTATGCCTGTATTGCAGCCTGTAATAATGACCACTTTGCCATCTAAACGATTACGTTTGGTATAGTATGGTCCTTCGCGCCACAAATAGAACACATACATGGCCGCTATGGACAACAGACACCAGCAGGTGAATTCAAATTCTGGACCACCTTTGACACAGAAAATTTGCACTTGCTTGCGGCAGAAGAGGCCATTCACAAGCTCCGAAATCAACATGTTGAAGCCTTTAAGTGTAAAACCTGAACTGAGATTTAGTTCTACTGGCCAAGTGTAGATTAACTGGTATTAACTCACCTTACTTCATTAACAATTATTGCAATTACACGAATAATTAATACGAATTAAAACAGCTTTAGCAACCAGAGTTCAATGTTTAACCGCTATTGAGTAACTGAGCAAGCAACAGCTGGTGAATAGTGTGAATAGGCGGCCCCCAGTTATCATGTTATGCCAAAGCATATTCAACTGATTAAATGGCGAAATGTAAATAAACAAAGAGAGAGAGAGAGAGAGAGAGAGTGACAGAAAGAGCGAGTGTGTAGATATGCATTAGTGTTGCCACATGGTTTTTATATTAGAAATTCCTTTTAAAATTGTGGAAATACCCAAAAAAACCCTCAAAAGTTGCGTGAATGTAACAATAAAGGGGCATATGTAATGAAAATCTAGTCTAGCCAGGATTTAAGTAAGTTTACTCGTCTTTTCGGAGTCAAATCCATTTTCAATTTCATTTCATTGCATATTTCGTCTGGTATATTCGAAAACCTTTTTACTTCCAATTTTTCAGACTATTTAAGGTCTTACAAGATCGTGCAAAAATTTTTGAACACATTGCCGATCTTGCTAGCCATGCTGTTGCATACATAATCGTTCATTACAACCCTTCAGTCAGGATTACGACCTACTTTCTCACACCACTTATGTTGTGTGTGTTAATTTTCTACATAAGTGGTGGGACCTACAGTTTAAAGTCGACTCCGAACGACAGATTTTTGAGAAACTTTTCATGGCAATTTTTATTTATTCGCAGAGTTTTTGCCACAAATCTGCTGAGAGGAAGTCGCCGAAGAAATACTTTTTGTATTTTGTCTTGATGTCTGGCCTGGGGCTCGAACCCTGCCTTTACGTCTAATAAGCCAACATACTACCTACTAGACTACGGCGACCATGCTATTGCCCCTAATTTTTTTAGGCCCATGCATAATCACCATTCCAAATATAGTTTTCGAAGACATTACTTACTTTATTCATCATTTCAACCGTTTAGTCAGGACTACAACCTAGCCTATCACACAACTTAAAGTCGACTCCGAACAACAGTTGAGCTGAAACCTTCCAAGGCAATTTTATTTTACTCTCAGAGCTTATGCCAGAACACTGCTGAAAGGAAGTCGCCGAAATTTTTTGTATTTTGTTTTCTTCTAAATGTCTGAGCTGGTATTTGAACTAAGGGCTCTCTTCCAATAAGTCAAAACACTATTTACAAGGCTACGGCGATTTCGTATTGGTATTCAGTTTATTTTAGATGAGTATGACATGCTTCCCCCTACCGAAACAGGAGCAGTTACCAATCCTGAGCCCCTGCAGCCCCTGCGCTGACCAACTTCCTTCTCTTCACTGATTTTGGTGGAACTTGGTTAGTACAGAGACTGCGTTCACTCGTGGCATCACAACGGGCCGCTATGCGTGCTCATGTGAGCTCTTTGATATCAGAACTACCACTTCGACCTAACCTAACCTAACCGTCTACATGTTAATAACTGTGTGATTGAAGCGGGAAATATGTGTGTGCCAGTAGAAATGAAATAGTGAAGGCGAAAAGCTTGCGAAAGCACCAAGCTTCTGGGCCTAAGAATATGTCAGCAAATCTGTTATCAGACGACCCAAATACGAGTGCGTAGCAAAACATTTGTAGGCAAGTGAGGCAGCCTTTTAAAGGAGGGCATTATAACCAAGCTCGATTGAAGAAGCTGAAGTCTCATATGAACAGTCTTTTAACACGAATCACTAAAAATAATCATTAAAACGCCTTTTAAACGCAGTCATGGGTATTTACCCTTAAATACCCAATTTACCGTTTGGGTATTTACCCTTATCCCATGACTCATGGGTATTTTTAAGCTCAGAAAAATCTCAATGTGGCAACACTTGAAATTTAAAAAAGCAAGAGAGTTAAACATACGAAACAAGTGTGGTAAATTTAGCGTTTTATGTGTACTTTATTTAAATTTATTTTTGAAACCGAAAGGTTAGAGGACGTGTACTTGTCAATTAAGATAAGTACAGTACCCGGAGGTCGAATTGACCCATTGTACAACTTGAAACCGAAAACTTGAAATTTACTTTTTTGGTACTCTTTTTTAATAAATACTTTTTTATTATTGTCTCTTAAAAACATGTAATATTCTCTGTTTTATGCTCAGAATTATACTAATTAGAGTTCATGTTCGGTACTTTTATTTTTAGTACTTTTTAGAACATTTTTTGGTACTTTTTTGATTCTTCTTTTCTGGTTCTCTCAAGCATCTCGTAAACTAATTTTACTAGTGTCAATTAAATGTAAATTATTTGTACTTTTTTGGTACTTGTTTTAGTACTGTTTAGTACTTTTTTTATTATTACTTTTTTATGGGCTCTTGGCTCGCTTGAAAATATTATTATTTAATATTCGCTTCTTTACGTTCAGAATTGCTCTAATTAAAGTACATACTTGGTACATTTCTTTTCAATACTTTTTAGTACCTTTTCAATAACTTTTTTTAGTATTGGTTCTCTAGCATTCCCTAAATAATTTCTCCTATTGGTCGTTTTCTTCTTAGGCCTGCCCCTAGAGAAGTAATTATTTGTATATTTTGTGTTACTTTTTTGGTACCTTTTTGCCACCTTTCTGTTACTGACTCTTATGAGTGAATTAAATTTTCACCTTTATGCCTAGGACTGTACTTATGAAAGCATTCAGTTGATATTTTAATTATTTTAGTACTTTTTGGTACTCTTTTTTTATTATTTTGGTACTGTTTGGCACTTTGTTAATAGTTTTTTTTTCAATATTTATTTCTATGTATCTTCTAGATAACTTGAATCTTCCCTTTATGATTAGGGCTGTACTAATATAATAAATTACATATTTGGTACTTTTTTTTGGTACTATTTTTTTAATGGTTTTTATGTACAGCCTGGAAAATATTTATTATTGCTTAGTTTATACTTAAACTGTATTTATGAAAGTAATTTTTGGGTACTTTTTTGGTACTTTTTGGTACTCTTTTTTAATAGAGTTTTTTTATTATTTTGGTACTGTTTGGCACTTTTTAATAGTTTATTTTCAACATTTATTTCTATGTATCTATCTATATTTAAGATTAGGACTGTACTAATATAATAAATTATATAATTGGTACTTTCTTTGGTACTATTTTTATTAATGGTTCTTATGTACAGCCTACAAATTATTGCTTTCTTTATGTTTAGACTGTATAAAAGTAATTATTTGGTACTTTTTTATCGTACTTTTTTCCGTACTTTTTTGGTACTCTTTTTTGATAGTTTTTTTTTTATTATTTTGGTACTGTTTGGCCCTTCTTTTATTTTTTTTCAATATTTATTTCGATGTACCGTCTAGATAACTTGAATATTCCCTTCTTTTTAAGATTAGGACTGTACTAATATAATAAATTTATATATTTGGTACTTTTTTTTGGTAAAATTTTTTATTAATGGTTCTTATGTACCACCTACAAATTCTTCTTTATGCTTACACTGTATTTATAAAATAATTATTTGGTACTTTTCTTTTTTTCTTTTCTACTTTTTCCCGTACTTTTTTGGTACTCTTTTTAAAGGTTTATTTTTATTATTTTGGTACTGTTTGGCCCTTTTTTTATTTTTTTTTTAATATTTATTTCGATGTATCTTCTAGATAACTTGAATATTGCCTTCATTATGATTAGGACTTTACTAATATAATAAATTATATAATTGGTACTTTTTTGGTACTATTTTTTTAATGGTTCTTATGTACAGCCTACAAAATTTTTATTCTTGCTGTCTTTACGCTGAAACTGTATTTATAAAAGTAATTATTTGGTACTTTTATTTTTTGGTACCACTTTTGGTACTTTTTTTGTACTTTTTACTGTATTTATAGAAGTAGTCATTTGGTACTTTTTTTGATACTTTTTATATAAAAAAATATAAATTTGAAAATTTTTTTTCTGGATTTCAATTCAATACCTTCTGTATTTGGTACTATTTTTTCGTACCTTTTTGTTTCGTACCTTTTTCGGTACTTTTTTATATACTAAAAGAGAATTGCAAAAATATTTCTGGATTTCAATTGCTACGATTTCTCTTAAATTACTGACAGTTTTTAGCTTCTTTATAAACGTTTCAAACATTTTTGTTTTTAGCAATACAGGCGTTTTTAAAAAACCGCTATATCATCACATACGTGATTATTCTCTCTCTCTTATACTCACTGTCACGCTACAAATAATTACAAACCCAAACACACAGTTAAACAGTTGATAAGATTTCAAATATTTTTCTGTTGTTGTTGTTGCTCAATTGAAGACAGACAGTACCAACAGACTTTATAGTGGAAACAAAAAGCAGTTTTATTGGAATGGTGTGGTGGGGGGAGGGTAGTGGATGGTAGTGGGGCTACCTACCATTACTTTGAAATGCAATACTCAACTCAAAACATTATTCTTTTAATTGTTTGTCACGATAATCATTATTTTTATGTTTCATTTTTAAACGTAGTCGTTTACAAAAGTTTAAAGTCCATTAAAAATGCTTACAAATGTTTGTTTAACATACTTTAGTAATCTTATTCAAATTTTGATAAATTTTGGGGTTTCAAATAGTGCCTAAGGAAGTGTACTTTCAACTAAAATAAGAATAAAAAAAATTTTTAAATTTAGTGACACTATAGTGCAGTGTGCTACCAGTCGCTACTACTCTCTCTTAGCTGCTAAAGGGGCTATCAAACATTGAACTTTTGTTAGAGATATTGCTTGCATTTGTATTAAATAAAGGGTTATCCATTCGTTGGTTTTAAAAGTAAAGTTTTTCGTTTTATTATAGGGCTCGTACCATGGCAACGTGTATAAAGGAATATAGGCCTGTGGTTTGGTTTTAGCATCCAATCGTGTCCAATCCCATTGCGTTAGCTTTCAACCACTTTTCTTCACATTTTGGGCGGTATTTTGTTCATAACTTGACGAACGTTGGGTTTTTTAAATGCTCTCACGTTAAGGGATTACACTCGTAGATACGGTATTCGATCTTTCCCATCAGGAAAATGTCTAAAGGCATGAAACAGCATTGTCTTGGTGGCCAATTCGCTTCGCCAAAATGCGAAGGGAAAACGAATATTTTTAAAGACATTGTTAAACTTCTAAGCTGTTTAGCTATTATGGGACAAAAAATTTCAAGCTGGCCATAATTTAAAATATTCAGAAAATCATGATTTTTCAACAGAAAGAGAAAAGGAATATTTTTAAAGACATTGTTAAACTTCTAAGCTGTTTAGCTATTATGGGACAAAAAATTTTAGGCGGGCCATAATTCAAAATATTCAGAAAATCATGATTTTTCTTCAGGAAGGAAAAATAAATATTTTTAAAGATATTGTTAAACTTTTAAGCTGTTTAGGTATTATGGGACAAAAAATTTCAGGCGGGCCATAATTCAAAATATTCAGAAAATCATGATTTTTTAACAGGAAGGGAAAAAGGAATATTTTTAAAGACATTGTTAAACTTCTAAGCTGTTTAGCTATTATGGGACAAAAAATTTCAAGCTGGCCATAATTTAAAATATTCAGAAAATCATGATTTTTCAACAGAAAGAGAAAAGGAATATTTTTAAAGACATTGTTAAACTTCTAAGCTGTTTAGCAATTATGGGACAAAAAATTTCAAGCGGGCCATAATTTAAAATATTCAGAAAATCATGATTTTTCAACAGAAAGAGAAAAGGAATATTTTTAAAGACATTGTTAAACTTCTAAGCTGTTTAGGTATTATGGGACAAAAAATTTCAGGCGGGCCATAATACAAAATATTCAGAAAATCATGATTTTTCAACAGAAAGAGAAAAATAATATTTTTAAAGACATTGTTAAACTTCCAAGCTGTTTAGCTATTATGGGACAAAAAATTTCAGGCGGGCCATAATTCAAAATATTCAGAAAATCATGATTTTTCAAGCGAAATAAATTTTTTCGATTAAGCTTTAAAAAAATACGATTTCCTGAGGCGGGCCATTTTTTGCAAAATGTTTCAATTCACTGAAAAACGTATGCGAAAGCATTAGGATTCGCTTTAAAATTAAATTATTTATTTAAATTTTGTAGCGATAATAGCGATTAGTTCAGAAACAATGATTTTTTGAGTGCGATATTAAAGCTTTGCTAATATCGAAGCTTTTATTAAGCGCTTGCTATCTGTAATTTAAATAAAGGGTGTTGATTATTCGATTGACATGAATTGTATTTATCCGAAAGATAATCTTGTGGCATTACATTTTAAATATGATTTCTGGCATATGACCGCCACGGCTGGCGCGGATGTAGTCCAATCTGGACGTCCAATTTTCGATGACTTTTTTCAACATTTGTGGCCGTATATCGGCAATAATACGGCGAATGTTGTCTTCCAAATGGTCAAGCGTTTGTGGCTTTACCGCATAGACCAACGACTTTACATAGCCCCACAGAAAGTAGTCTAGCGGGTGTTAAATCGCAAGATCTTGGAGGCCAATTCACAGGTCCAAAACGTGAAATTAGGCGGTCACCAAACGTGTCTTTCAATAAATCTATTGTGGCACGAGCTGTGTGACATGTTGCGCCGTCTTTTTGAAACCACATCTCCTGGACATTATGGTTATTCAATTCAGGAATGAAAAAGTTAGTAATCATGGCTCTATACCGATCACCATTGACTGTAACGTTCTGGCCACCATCGTTTTTGAAAAAGTACGGACCAAACAGTCAGTTTTTCTGGATGTAACGGTGATTCCACATACACTTGAGGATTACCTTCACTCCAAATGCGACAGTTTTGTTTGTTGCCGTAGCCATTCAACCAGAAGTGCGCTGCATCGCTAAACAAAATTCGCTTATGAAAATCGGGAACAACGGTAATCCCGTTTTGGGCCCATTCGACGAATCTACGCCTTACTTGATGATCGTTTGGCTTCAAATCTTGCACGAGTTGGATTTTGTAAGCACGCAAACCAAGATCCTTCCGCAAAATCTTCCATAAAGTGGATGGACACAGATCCAATTCCTGTGCTCGATGGCTTACTGCTATATTAGGATGACTTCGAAAGTGAATTTACTTTTTTTCCACCAAAAATATCATGGTGCGGCAGACTTTTGTTACCTTTAAAATGTTGTTTTTTTATTGTATTGTAAGTTCTTTGTTGTTTTGTTATTGTTTCTTGGTTTTGTTCTGAAAATTAAATGTTTCCATGAATTGCCTAGAACTTGTTGTGCCATGCTGAACTACAGCTCACTTCACCTTAAATTTTAAAGCAAAAAAAATTTTTTTAGTTTTTCTTTTTTTGTTTGCTTTCATTTAAATAATTATGCTGCTCTATTATATACATATGTATTCCCATTAATGCTATTATGGCATACAAACATGCATATGAACATACATATGAACATACATACATAAATAGTATATGTATGATATGATAATATTATTAACATTAGTGCCTAATTAGTTGTGTATCATTATGAATGTTTAAATAGAAATGAAAAGAAAAGAAATGAAAATGAAATGAAAAAAACCAAATGCCATTAATATGACAGGGGAAAGGCGATAATGATGTTCATTATTACAATGAATGCTACGGATAATGATGATGAGAGAGTTTCTTTTTTTTATCGTATTTTGCATTAGTGGTAGTGTTATTAGCTAATGACTGGCTGGCTGGCTGTGGCTATACGTTATTTTATTTACCAACACTGCTTTATTTTACTCTCCTTTTATTTCTGTAGTTGTGTATTGCTGTGTTACATTTATTAACTCATTTTCTCTTCTCTTCTCTTTTTTCTATTGTTTTGTTTTGGTTTTTTTTTCATTCCTTTTGGCGTACCAACATACTGTGTTTTAATAAATGGACTCCCCAGAGATCTTAATAAAACTGAAAACAAATAATGATATCCACAGCATATACATATATTTACAATACACGGAGAGCGAGATAGAGAGTAAGAGAAATATAAAAACAAATATCCTGTCATGATGACATAGTTTTAATGTCATTTAAATGTCTAGGAAATGTTTTAATAGATTTCCAGCACACAGCATTATTTGTTTTACTGGGATTCTTTCACTCCTATGTATCACTCTCTCTCTCTCTTTCTCTTTGTGTTTTTAGGCAATTCAATTAAGTAATTAAGAGCTGTTAATGAATAATTAGGCAGCTGGAAATCTGCGACAGTGTGTTAGTTTCTCTTCTCTCTCGATTCTTTTAAGGAAAATTTATTACAAAAAAAAAAAGAAAAAAAGAAATGAAGAAAAATAGACCACTAGAGCGACAAAATTTATAAGATTTCAGATGGAAAGTGTTAGTAAACATGCTTAGCAGAGGGGATTTCCTAATATTCTATTAGAAAAACTATTTATTAGCGTCGTGAAGAGATGCGGTCATATGATCTTTTGTAGTTCCTTTCAAACTTTATTAGGGGATCCCTAAAATAACTCCTCCAAGCCTAGGTTAGGTTAGGTTAGAGGACGTGTACTTGTCAATTAAGATAAGTACAGTACCCGGAAGTCGAATTGACCCATTGTACAACGTCCTAGTTTCTCACACCACTTATGTTGTGTGTGTTAATTTTATACATGAGTGGTGGGACCTACAGTTTAAAGTCGACTCCGAACGACAGATTTTTATTTATTGGGAAACTTTTCATGGCAATTTTTATTTACTCTCAGAGTTTTTGCCAGAAATCTACTGAGAGGAAGTCGCCGAAAAAATACTTTTTTTATTTTGTCTTTGATGCCTTTTTGCGTGTAATAAGCCAACACACTACCTACTAGACTACGGCGACTTCAAAAAAAAAAAAAAAAAAAAAAAAAAAAAAAAAAAAAAAAAAACCTTCAAGCCTATTGACACCACAAATTTCAGGACGCTACTCGGTTGAAGTCGCCGTAGTCTAGTAGGTAGTGTGTTGGCTTATTAAACGAAAAACCAGGGTTCGAGCCACAGGCCAGACATCAAAATAAAATACAAAAAAGTAGCCGAAGACGGCGACTTCCTCTCAGCAGATTTCTGGCAAAAGCTCTGAGAGTAAATAAAATTGCCATGAAAAGTTTCTCAAAAATCTGTCGTTCGGAGTCGATTTTAAATTGTAGGTCCCGCCACTCATGTATAAAATTAACACATAACAACATAAGTGGTGTGAGAAACTAGGTCGTAATCCTGACTGAAGGGTTGTAATGACCAATGATGTATGTATGTACATATGTCGTGAAGAAATGCCTTATCGCAGCGACCATACGATCTACTGTACTCTCCTGAAACTTTAGAGGATATCTAAGCCTATGGCCATAAGAAATTTCAGAATACTCTTCGGTGTTAACAATGAAAATTTCATGCATAGCACTTGATATGCACCCAGATTTATCTTTCTGGAATGCATTAATGCCCTTTAGGTCTCAAGAATGTGTCCTGATGATCATCTCATTGTCACGGAATCTATATGTGCGGCTCAATACACCACGAGTTCTGCATAAGTGTACTCTGAGTCTTCAGTACCCAGTCAAAAGACTGCTTAACAACCTCAGGTTACTCTTAGATAGCCTGATGCTCGGCTCAGATCTCATTTTATTGTAATGGTGCAACAAAAATTTTGTTTGCCTCCAACCCACTTGGTTTGAGAAGAGTATTTACCTTTTTTTTTATTTTGCCTTTCGTTAAGCATTCCTTTTCAAACATCCGCCTACGCACCACAGAATGGTTCTGATCCTATCAGCGGTGTTGATGTTCTCCTACACGCAGGCTCATCTACTTGCTCACTGCGGTAGTTTCCCACATAACTTGGTCACCAACAAAGGGTAACCTTATTCTGTTTATCTAGCCGATTCGGCTTCTTCAGTCAATTCCATACTATATGCGATTTGAAGTCGCCGTGGTCTAGTAGGTAGTGTGTTGGCTTATTAGACGAAAAGCCAGGGTTCGAGCCACAGGCCAGACATCAAAATAAAATACAAAAAAATAGCCGAAGACGGCGACTTCCTCTCAGCAGATTTCTGGCAAAAACTCTGAGGATAAATAAAATTGCCATGATTTAACCACATAAGAGCCAAGCGCTGGAATGGCGGCCTGACTCATTTAGTATTCCTATGTTCTGTCTTCTATCCAAGTTGTATTGGGTACATCAATCGATGGTATAGAGGTCTATACTATATAGACTTCCAGTTGAAATATACTCGCATGTTTCCCTATGGGCTCGGAGTATTATAATATGCAGCTTCGAGATTTCCCCATCAATTTTCGTTGTTAATTCTCGTTGCGAAGCATTCCACAGAATTCTGATCCTCCCCGGGGTAGAGCTAAAGAGGAGTTGGCTGTCATTTGATTTCTGAGGTCATGAATTTCATGTTAGAATTGCCTCTCTTTAACCTAACTTACAAAAACTATCCTTTTAACTATTACCAACTAAAAGTTCTGAGGTGGGTCATAAAATGCTGCAATGTATTCTAGGGAGAGCATTCAAATCGATCGTAACAATTTGTGAACAGAAATGGCAAGACCTGGGCTATACAGCCGATGAGGTAAAAATTCCCATCCAATGTTTTCCAAATAGTTCTTAACCGTACGATATTATTACGGCCCCTGTTCTGGAAGCAAATTTAGAACGTTATTTTTTTTTAAACCAGCAATCAGGGGATGGCCCCTACTCATGCAGTGCATTGTGCAGGTTTAAGAAAATAGGTTATATGAAGGTGGAAAGAGGGAGTAGTGTTTGTGGACATTTGATTTAATCTCAAGATGTGAACGGCAAGGAAACCAATTGCTGCTAGGTGCCCAATGTTCACTTCAACTTCGTGATAGTCCTGCTGGGTTTTAATAGCTCATAATGGATTACATTTCTTTGGTCGCACCAATTATATAGTATAACCTCAACGCACTGGATATTCTATTTCTTCGTAGATTTTGCTCGTTGTCCCTGCCTCGCATATGATTTCTTAAGCTTCAGATTATCGTTATGAAACCATTTTTCAAAGCCAGTGAAAGGTCGATGTAAAAATGGTTAGGGCAACATAATTGGAATACTTTTTATATAATATTAAAGTTTTGACCTCAAACTTATTGTTTTATTTAACTTTAGCACGATATATTGCATAACAATTTAATTCTCAGGCGGGCCATATTAATGTGAAAGTGGAAAATATTTCAAAGCATTACAAAACTCTGTATTTATTCTTATATGTATTTTAACATTGATTTTAAGGCTAATTTTTTTTTTAATTTCTTAGTTTTTAAAAAAAAATTTTAAATAACTTTTTTTGTTAAATTTTTTGTAAAAAAATTTTATTTTTAAAAAAATTTCAAGAATTTCTCTTAATATACCAAAGTTCAAAGGGTGTACTTAAACCTTAATTAAAAATTATTTAAATATCTTTATAAATAATGAAGATCTCAGGCGGGCCATGTAGGCGTTCAAAAAGAATTTTTTTTCACTTAAAAAAATAATTTTTTTTGCACTTTTTTTATGGATTTATGTTTAGAAAATTATGTTTTAAACCATTTTGCAAAAATATTTTTTGAAATTTTTTTAAATTTTGATTTTAAAATTATTTTAAATTTTAAAAATTATTTTTTATTATAATTAATTAAAATTTTAAAATTTTTTTCGCTTCAACTAAAGTCTTGATGTGGTATTTAAAACACCGTAGAAATTTTTTATAAATTTATTTGTTCATCATCAAAATCTGAGGCGGGCCATGTAGGCATTATAGTAAAAATATATTGCTTTTTTATTTTAAAAAATATTTTTTTTTATTTTAATTTTTTTACTGTTTAGAAAATTTGTTTAAAATCCATTAAAAAAAAAAATATTTTGTTTTATTTATTAAGAATAAAAATTTTTTTGATTATAATTTTCAAAAAAATTAAAAATTTTTCTGATCCTACGAAAGTTCAGATACTATACTTAAACCATAGTTGAAATTTTTAACAAATTTCTTTGTAAATAATTAAAATACCAGGCGGGCCATATTTGCATTTTAAAGAAATTCTTATTTTAGGACTTTTTTCACCATTTTTAAGCATTTTTCTTTGATTTTTATATAAATTTTTTCTATCTTTACATTTGTATGAGAAATCTATGTCGTACATACCTTAATTCAGGTGTCTTTATGTTTATTCCTTAACATTTCATTATGATTGCCTTGCTAACAGCATCATAAACTTACTGTAACAACTTTGTTACGAAGCTTCCATTTAAATGTTTATTCTTTTCGGGATTTGTTTTTCTATTTTTTCTCCCACAAATAAATAAAAACATGGTTTAATTTGTTTATTTTTCTAGACACTGATTTTATGATTTTCTTCACGTATATTGACTTGAGAAAGTTCTACGATTTTCCTACGACTCCTACGCTTGCTTACAATCCTTGCTTTGCCTTGCCTTGGCCTTACATTATGCAGACATTATAACGAGGGCTGTAAAAAAATTAAATGCAAAAATATATTTGTTGTTGTTGTGGGTAAAACGAATGCCATAAAAATCCTCTTTTTACAACATTGTCTGCCTTACCGAATTGCCATTATTTTCCTCTCAAAGACTCTCAAGTGTACATGGTTTATGGTGTTGAAACCAAACAACAAAAATCAACAACAAATTGTAACTTTAACTGCCAACAGAAAACAACTTAAAAACTATAACTAGAGAGAGAGACAAAGCTATAAAATGTTATAAAAATTGTTGAATTATGAGTGAAAATATTTGTTGTTGTTGTTAGTGTTAGTGTTGCAACGAAAATTCTGTTTTGTCTGCCACACCATAAAAAACAAAATTTTAAGTTTATTGCCTCTAAAAAGGGGAGCAAAATAAAAACAAAAAAAAATCTACAAAATTGTAATGCAATAAGAGAAGAGGAATATTTTTAAAGACATTGTTAAACTTCTAAGCTGTTTAGCTATTATGGGACAAAAAATTTCAGGCGGGCCATAATTAAAAATTTTCAGAAAATCATAATTTTTCAACAGGAAGGGAAAAGGAATATTTTTAAAGATATTGTCAAACTTCTAAGCTGTTTAGCTATTATGGGACAAAAAATTTCAGGCGGGCCATAATTAAAAATTTTCAGAAAATCATGATTTTTCAACACGAAGAGAAAACGATTATTTTTAAAGACATTGTTAAACTTCTAAGCTGTTTAGCTATTATGGGACAAAAAATTTCAGGCGGGCCATAATTCTAAATGTTCAGAAAATCATGATTTTTCAACATGAAAGGAAAAAGGAATACTTTTAGAGACATTGTTAAACTTCTAAGCTGTTTAGCTATAATGGGACAAAAAATTTCAGGCGGGCCATATTTAAAAATATTCAGAAAATCATGATTTTTCAACAGGAAGGGAAAAGGAATATTTTTAAAGACATTGTTAAACTTCTAAGCTGTTTAGCTATTATGGGACAAAAAATTTCAGGCGGGCCATAATTCAAAATATTAAAAAAATCATGATTTTTCAACAGAGAAGGGAAAAGTAATATTTTTAAAGACATTGTTAAACATCTAAGCTGTTTGGCTATTATGGGACAAAAAATTTCAGGCGGGCCATAATTGAAAATATTCAGAAAATTATGATTTTTCAACAGGAAGGGAAAAGGAATATTTCGAAAGACATTGTTAAACTTCTAAGTTGTTTAGCTATTATGGGACAAAACATCTCAGGCGGGCCATAATTCAAAATATTTAGAAAATCATGATTTTTCAACAGGAAGGGAAAAGGAATATTTCGAAAGACATTGTTAAACTTCTAAGTTGTTTAGCTATTATGGGACAAAACATCTCAGGCGGGCCATATATCAGAATATTCAGAAAATCATGATTTTTCAACAGGAAGAGAAAAGGAATATTTTTAAAGACATTGTTAAACTTCTAAGCTGTTTAGCTATTATTGGACAAAAAATTTCAGGCGGGCCATAATTCAAAATATTCAGAAAATCATGATTTTTCAACAGGAAGGGAAAGGGAATATTTTTAAAGACATTGTTAAACTTCTAAGCTGTTTAGCTATTATGGGACAAAAAATTTCAGGCGGGCCATAATTCAAAATATTCAGAAAATCATGATTTTTCAACAGGAAGGGAAAATGAATATTTCGAAAGACATTGTTAAACTTCTAAGTTGTTTAGCTATTATGGGACAAAAAATTTCAGGCGGGCCATAATTCAAAATATTCAGAAAATCATAATTTTTCAACAGGAAGCGAAAAGGAATATTTTTAAAGGCATTGTTAAACTTCTAAGCTGTTTAGCTATTATTGGACAAAAAATTTCAGGCGGGCCATAATTCAAAGTATTTAGCAAATCATGATTTTTCAACAGGAAGGGAAAAGGAATATTTTCAAAGACATTGTTAAACTTCTAAGCTGTTTAGCTATTATTGGACAAAAAATTTCAGGCGGGCCATAATTTAAAATATTCAGAATATCATGATTTTTCAACAGGAAGGGAAAATAAATATTTTTAAAGACATTGTTAAACTTCTAAGCTGTTTAGCTATTATGGGACAAAAAATTTCAGGCGGGCCATAATTCAAAATTTTCAGAAAATCATAATTTTTCAAGTGAAATAATTGTTTTGAATTAAGCTTTAAAATATACGATTTCCTGAGTCGGGCCATTTTTTTTCAAAATGTTTCAATCCATTGAAAAACGTATCCGAAAGCATTAGGATTCCCTTTAAAATTAAATTTTGTGGCGATAATAGCGATTAGTTCAGAAACAATGATTTTTTGAGGCGGGTCACAAATGTTAAAGTGTGATATTAAATCTTTGCTAAGGTCGGATATTTTATTAAGCGCTTGCTGTCTGTAATTTAAATAAAACCGAATTTTTTTTATTCGTTTGAGAGACCTGTTGATGCCATTATGTGTGGCATATAACCTAACCATGGCTTCTCTGGGGGGAGTGTATCCGAAATGGCCAATTTCGCATGACACTTTAACCCCTAAATAAGATTGAATTTGACCGATGGCATAGGTTATGTTTGCTTTGAGGACCGCTGTGGTTTGTGGCTTATTCGCAAACAGCTGCGACTTCAGAAAACCCCACAAGACAATGTCTAACTGTGGCAAATCGCACGATCTCAGTAGCCAGTTCACATCAACTTCACTCGACATGATCATGCCCTTAAATCGTTCGAGCAGAATATCCATTACGGCATGAACGGCATACAGGCTGCTTGTTGAACCAGTGAACGCGAATTTTTCCTCTCACATTGCAAATAATTCTCCTTTTGGTAGGACGATAAGGGCGATCGTATAAAGGGCGTATCACGCGGAACATTGCTCTAGCATGTGTTGCTCACAGGGCACCGGTAATAAGGATGGTAGATTATTAGCTAGTTAGGCATTCGCTGCTTAAAACATTAGGGATTCAAGTACTACCTTGTACATCCAGCCTCTAACTAGGGTTTAACAGTTCCCCTCCCCTTCTTTCAGAGAAATTCTACTTCTATAAGAACCTCCATATGGATTAAGGGCCATGTATCTGGTGGAGAAACTTCGTTAAATTCTAATCATTAGGGGTTCAACCACTGCCTTGTACATCCAGGCTCTAACTAGGGTTTTACAGGTCCCCTCCCCCAATTTACTTTCAGGGAAATTTTATTTCTATAAGGTATGGAGGTTCCATATGAATTAAGGGCCAAGTATCTGGTTGAGTAACTTGGTTAAATTCCCGCGGGCTCACGGTGAGTTATTTTCGAAATCTTATATGCCCTAGCGAACAGCAAGAGCTATGGTTTTGTTTCCATATAATCTGTAATTGCTGCGGGATAAAAGACCGAGGCAGCTGTTATCAGATACCACTTTACAGCTGTTTTCCAATGTCAAGTAAGTAGTTCTCATTGCATAGGAGACTCCCTCTTGAGGAGTTTCGAGGCCATTAGCTTGACATGGTTGCCATACAATAATGTAATGATGTCATATCGTCTCTGTCATTACAATTGGAAATCTCCTGCATATAATTTTTAGACATTTTCCCTGCCTTTAAAATGAATACAACTTTCGAGTCTTCTCACCTACGGAGTATGTGGGAAAGTTCAAGACTGGCTCTGTAAATCCACAGAAGCCAAGGTACTCAATTCTGAATTTTCTGCAATTTATCAGAAGAGATTATATTGTCAGGACTTGCTGACTACTGCAAATATTCTTCGGCTGTTGCGGCAACTGTGGGTCAGGATACCCAGAATACGTCCACCAAGGCTCAGAAGTCCTGAAAGAGACTTTTGCAGAATTTGTCATATCATCTGGTAGTTATAAATCCTCTGCAAAAAATTTTGTCCGACTATAAAAGGAATACAAGTTTTAATGTACACAAGTTTTGATGCTTGCCAGAAAGGTAGATATGGGGTATGATGGTAAGTTCGAGACTGGCTCTGTAAATACACAGAAGCCATGGTACTTAATTCTCAATTTTCTGCAAGTTATCACAGATTCTATCGTCAGGGTCTTCAGGCTACTCTACATATTCTTTGATATGTTGTGTCAGCTGGGGATCTATATACGCAGTATACGTCCACCAAAGTTGAGGTTAGCTGACAAAGACTTCTGCAGAAGTTGTCACATCGTCTGGCAGTTAGAAATCGGCTGCAAAAAATTTTTTATGCCTATGAAATGTATACATGTTTTGATGCTTGCCATCTATGGGGTATGATGGTAAGTTCGAGATAGGCTCTGTAAATATACAAAAGCCATGGTACCCAAATCCGATGCTTCTGCAAATTAACAGAGATTATCAGAGAAGTCATGATCGGCTGACTGCTAAACTTATTGCCTGTTATTGTATGGTACTTGGTATTCGGTAAAAGCAGAACACTCCATAGCCGAGCATACATACATAATTTGTCATTACAACCCTTCAGTCAGGATTACGACCTAGCTTCTCACACCACTTCTGTTGTGCGCGTTAATTTTATACATGAGTGGCGGGACCTACAGTTATTTACTCTCAGACTTCTTTCCAGAAATCTGCTGAGAGGAAGTTGCCGAAGAAATATTTTCATATTGTTACGTTTTTACCTTTTTAAAAACGTTTAAATATGAGTTCGTTAATTGCAAACTAAGTAAAAACAAAAATGTGTTTATTTTCTCTTAAACTCTCTTTATTCTTTACACTACTTTTGTGTGCCACCGTATACAACTTAACGATACAACAATAATTTGCTTGTACACTATTCTATTTCACACACTTCTGTCCGCGTTAACGCTAACAACTGTTTGTTAGATCTTCTCTGCTTACAACCTTTTTGCAAGCAATACCACTTGTACGTTCAAACCGCAACGCGTCTTCACACAAGGCTGACTGAATTATAACTGACTGCTGCCTGCTTCGTCCAGCCCTTTTATAGTCCGACACAACTAGTCTAACGAACATTCTTGAAGTGGAAGGTTCGTGATCTCGCTCTTCTCGAGAGCTCTATTGCTAATACATTGTTGTTTGTGTACTTTGCTTATGTTGTCCATCCCTTTTTGTTGCATACATGTTGTTGTTGGTACCAGGCGCAACCAAGTTCGTTGTTTATATGTGTATGTGCAGCTTTAGATAATCAACACGTTCATTGGTGTGTATTGTGTTGGTGTAGCTGGTAGCTTTTGTTTATCGTTTTTATTGTTAAACGACATTAGGTCGTTTCGATTTATGTAACAATATTTTAGATTTGATGTCTAACCTGGGGTTTGAACCGTAGGCTTACGTCTAATAACCCAACACACTACCTACTAGACTACGGCGACTGTAATGAAATGGAAATCTGAAGTAAAAAATTTTCGGAAACTCATAAATTAGAGGCAGAACTCATCCAGATCGAATAGCTAGGGCTGATCCCATCCAGAACTACTATGAGACCGTTTCTAACCTTAAAATTTTCTTTCTTGTACACAGAACGTCTTTGTTTACTTCAATTTGCTTTCATTTCTTGGCCTTTCTTTGATATTTTCTTAACAGTCCAATGAATTTTTCTCGTCTTATTTACCACTAAAGAGGGGGAGGGGAGGAGTTGGGGGTTAAGAGAGAAACTTTAAATCATAGGCTTATAAGTATTATTTTCTCTTACTGAATAGCTGGGCGAACAAAAAACAGCAACCGAAATCCTCTTAAAATTATATTCCATGGTTTAACGCCATAATTCACTCAATAACAGCTTAAACACATACGTACACACATAGGCACTTACATACAGTGTTTTGAGCATGGTGTACCACTTCACTGAAGTGCACAAGTGAAGTTATGTGGCAGCAGATGTGAATGACAATGGCAAACGATAAAGGTTGATGACGATGACAATTGTCAACTAGCAACCCACCACCAACCACCCACGCATTCATCCAACTACACAGCCACCTTTAACTCATCATAGTGACCCTGACTGAGGGGGGGGAGGTCACCTTCTCTTTTGTGTTTCGTGTGTCTTATTAATGCATCCAATGCTCATGGTTAAGGGAATTGTGGTTGTATGATTGTAACAGGGATTAAAAATGGTTAAAATCCTCTTAAGTTGACGAGTTAAAATGTGGTTTATACGTCGGAGAGAAGAGTAAAGAGGAGGGGAGGGTGCAGGTGAAGAACTGAAAAACTAATTGTACTGACCTGACCATATAACGTTATAAGCACTCTTCAAAAGCTTTTCAAATGCAGCACTTCACATGGAGCATAATGGAAAAACCAGAAATTGGCATAAGAAATCCTTGAAACAGAAAACAAAAGAAGAAGAGGAGGAGGAGTTAAATGGAATTGGAAATTGAAATTGCAAAACTCTAATAGGGAAAGGTGATATGCATTCAAGGAAAACAAACAAACAAACAAAACCATAGAGAAGAGGGAAATTATGAAATCAGATATTGGGATTCAGGATTTTGGCCAAAAAAAAAAAAAAAAAAAAAAAAAACTTTAATTTCAAGTCTCAAGGTTTTTGTTGTGTATTGAAAAATGTCCATATTTCTGCAGGATAGTTTTTAAGGATATTGTTAAGGAAATAGTTTTTTTACAACAACAACAACAACTCTTTTATCTTTGTTTTTGGGCATTGTAAAGCCACACAAACAAAACCCTTTCTTCCCTAAACAATATTCTCTAGGCAAAAAACTTGTACGTGATGGTTCCTTATCCCCTCTTAAGAAATCTTAACTTCTTCCTGATGTTTGGAAAGTTTTTTTTTTTTTTGATAGAAAAACAATAATTTTGATAGCCGAACACAAAACACAATCCGGAATTTATGAAATTCTTTATCAAAGTTCAAGTATTTGGAAACTAAAGAAAATTGAAAATTATCGTAGGAAAGCCATACAAACATAAACGATGGCATTTGTAAATACTTTTTCCTGGAAAATAACTTCAATAAACGATAACTAACAAGGCTTTGGGAAATAAAACAGAAAATTTAAACAATTTAAAGTCTTGTTAAACAAAATCAACATTATATAGTTCCCTAGCAGCAACTCGTTTCCTTGCCGTTCACATCTTGAGTTTAAATCAAATGTCCACAAACACAACTCTCTCTTTCCACCTTCCTATAACCTATTTTCTTAAACCTGCACAATGCACTGCATGAGTAGGGACCATCCCCTGACTGCTGGCTTTACCAAAAAAAAAAAAATTCCTAAAGGGGTGTCATTATAATCTTCTCGATTCACGCTTTAAACATTGCATTGGCATCCCAGATCGCTGAAAGCCAACTGCCGAAACCTACATGAGAACGAGCAGAGCTGTAGTATCCTTGAACGTCAAGGTGTTAGGCAGGATAGCCTCAAGTTAACTATAAGGTGGCGCAAAACTTATTAGCCTGTCAGTAGATTCTATAATTTTTGCAAAACCTAGCGTAGTTGAATATCAGTTTTGCTTTGACTTTAGTGAAGTAAATCTCTACACAAATATACGCCAATAAAAGAAAAATCGTTGTATTTCGTTCTATTTACTCGAATTTAATTTTTGTTCTGTCAACTTCTAGAATCCCCCTGTTGATTTGTTATTGTTAATTATTTTTTTTCTATGTTTAAAATTTCATCGTAGTAAAGGGTCCGCCAAATAACTTTTTTTTTTGAAAATGCTTTACAAAAAAAAAACTACTGAATATTTTCTCAAATTTCTTTTTTTATTTGAAAGTACAATCCTTGAGGTTAATAATGGAAAATAACTTCATTCAAATGGCTGCCACGGCTGGCCATGCAGTAGCCTACTACACGATCGGTGCAATTTTTAAGCACATTATCGATTGTGTGCAGCTGTATTTCACCAATGGATTCACGAAGAATATTGTCCTTTAAAGCGTCAATTGTCTCTGGCTTGTCGGCACCCCACAAATAATAGTCCAACGGTGTCAAATCACAGCTCCGAGGTGGCCAAACGACATCAGCTCTGCAGCTGATAATGCGATCTTCAAAAACAGGGCGCAAATCATCGAGTGTAGCTTCAGCTGTGTGGCACGTAGCGCCGTCCTGTTGAAACCAAATGTTGCCAATATTCTCCTCTTCAATTTTTGTGAACAAAAATTCGTTCAACATGGCCCGATAACGATCGGCACTCCTTGCTCATTTTCGAAGAAAAATGGCCCAATTATACCTCTGGACCAAAATCCGCACCAAATAGTGACTCGTTTTGGGTGCGTGCGGGTTTTCTGTGCCCCAAATGCGACAATTTTGTTTGTTTACATACCCGCCAAGATCCAAATGAGCTTCATCTGAAAAATTGATTTTTTTTTTGCCAAAATCGGCATCTTCTGTAAGTCGATCGCAGGCCCATTTAGCGAAGCGAAAACGCATTGGATGGTCAATTGGCTTCAACTCCTGAACCAATTGGTCTTTGTATGGCGTCATACCAAGGTCTTTATGCAAAATTCGTCTCAATAATGTCTGCGAAATGTTCAATTGTTGAGAACGACGGTGAATTGATGTTTATTGCGCTTCACGCACACTTTCTGCCACAGCAGCAATATTCTCGGGTGTACGCACTGTTTTTGGCTTTTCACGCTTTGGTTTATCGTTTAGGATGCCAGTTCCTTTCACTTTTTTCATAAGATAACGAACATACGGAGCTGACGGTGCGTTTCTTCTAAAATCCGCACGCAATTTTCGCACACATTCTGCAACATTACCATGATTTTCAAAGTAATGTCACAATATTTCCCAGCGTTGTTCAAGCGTATACACAACCATATTCGTTTAGCGGAAGGATAAAACTAATTATCTGTCAAATCAGACATGAGCTAAGTGTTACCGTTCACGAAATAAGCATTAGTTGAAAAAAAAAACGTTAGATGGCGGACCCATTAGTTTCGTAGATGGTGTGTTGGCTTACTAGACAAGAGCACGTGGTTCAAACCTCAGCTCAGATGGCTGTTACAGCACTAGGTTCTGAGGTAATGAATTTACATACATTATGGGCACATGGCACATGACTTCTGCAGGAGTTGTATAGGTGAGGATGAAAGAAAGTGTTTTGTCGAAGGAAAAAAACGCATTTTGATGTCTTTTAAACGCTCTATCAATATACGCTTCATCAGAACCTCCGCATGGTTCGGAGAATAGAGGAAATATAAGACTGTGCTATCACAATGAGTCTTATGTGTGGTCTAAGTATGTCTATCAAACCTCCTTGTGTAGCCGGCCACCTACCAAGTCCCAGTATGGGCGTTTCCAAATTATCAAATTATCATTAGACCCAGCTTAAGCCTTGGAACCCTATGCCTAAAGATGCTAAGATAACCTCTCAACTATAGTTTATAGGGTTCTCCTATCAAGGATTTCATTGTGTTACCATAGTGCGTATTATACCATCAGTGTTTTATTTCCGGCCGTCATTATTTCTCAACCATTTCGTCAGTTTTCTTAAGGTATTAATTTCACTCAAAGTATTTCTGTTGGTTGTAAAAACTCTATCGCTAACACCTCTGTGTACCTAGGAATTTTTTGTTTCAGGTACCCAAGGGTCAAATAGTGATGGAGAAGTTGTTCAGAATTCTTGTTTTCTTCATCATTATTCTAGTATTCCCCCTGGGTTTTTATATTTAGGGAACAGTATTTCTTTAAGATCGATATAATGTTTTTATTTATACTGACTAAAGGCTCAGGAATCTTTAAAGGCTGTTGAGCGCTTGCGTTAGGTTTCATTCAAAATTCACTGCAAGATATACTTTGAGATTAAAAGGCGCCTGCAAAATGCAGGCTCTTTCATTGTCCTCCATCCATCTTTTCCCCGGAATCACAACCAAATGTCGCTTTGGGTGTGGTGATTTAGCAATTTCCGACTGCTGCATCCAAACTTCCTTTGAAGATACACACAGATTTCCAGTTTTCACTTGATGCATAGAGTTAACGAAGCATTTTCTGAAGACTTATTTCATCTAGTGCTTACTTTTAGGCTAACTGTCTTTAATAGAGTGCGCTTATTTGTTTTTGCTTAAATTTTTGTTTAGCATTTTTATACCATATTTTTTATTTTCTGGTGCATACGTTTGGGGTTAGTTTTTAATATGCTTTTTAATCTGAAACTTTTCATACTTTTTGTTAAACCATCAGAGAAAATGACACTTAAATGCAATTTTTTTGCTGCATACTTTCAGGTTTAATGTTGTAATAGTTTTAATTTCTTAATATGCTTTTTTAATCTACAATTTTTAATGAAATATTATCCATTATGAATACAATAGATTAAAATTTTCAAATTTATTTTCCATTCAAACTTCATTATGTATTCTAAAGCGTACATTTTTCTAGTACATACTTTCAGGTTAAATATTTTAATATGATTTTTTTTGTATGAAAAATATTAATTCAGTTTTTATTTGTCTATAATCGATTATACATTATATATAATAAATTAACATTTTTAGAAAAAAATTTATAAAATATGTTTGAAAGGATTTAACATTTTTTGCTGCATACTTTCGGCGTTAATTTTTTTAATAAGCTTTTTAATCTAATTTTTTAGTTATTTCCTTTAATCCATTGCAGAAATAATTGATTAAAATTTATTTGCATCAAGTATTCTTGGAAACGTAATTTTTCCGGTGCATACTTTCAGGTTTAATGTCGTAATAGTTTTAATTTTTTAATGTACTTTTTAATTTACAATTTTTAATTAAATATTATTCATTATGAATACAATAGATTACAATTTTTAAATTTATTTTCCATTCGAACTTCATTATGTATTCTAAAGCGTACATTTTTCTAGTGCATACTTTCAGGTTGAATATTTTAATATGATTTTTTTGTATGAAAAAAATATTAATTCAGTTTATCGATTTCTAGAAAAAAATTCATAAAATATATTTGAAAGGATTTAACATTTTTTTGCTGCATATTTTTGGGATTAATTTGTTTAATACGCTTTTTAATCTGAATTTTTTTTTAGTTATTTCCTTTAATCCATTGCAGAAATAATTGATTAAAATTTATTTGCATCAAGTATTCTTGGAAACGTAATTTTTTCCGGTGCATACTTTTAGGCTTAATTTTTTAATATGTTTTTTTTATAAAATTATCAATTAATTTCTTATGTGCCTGTAATCGATTATGCATGTGTTTATTATTGTTTTACAAAAATTCATTAAATATGCTTAAAACGTTTTTTCTGAAGCATACTTTTAGGCTTACTTTTAAAATATGATTTTTTTCTGTTGGAAACTAAAATTTTTAATTAATTTTTTAATGTTTTTTCGTTTAACTTCATTAAATATGCTTAAAACGTAATTTTTTTCTGTTTACAGCATACTTTTAGGCTTAACAACCCTTTTTCGTTTGGTATTAACAACAAAATTTGTCTCTTAACATTTTTAATTACTAAACCAAATGACTGTTAATCCCTTAGAGCATTAGTTGAGCACGCAAATATGCCGGCTTGTTTAGCTTTTTTCTCTTTTTGTATTTTAAGCCTAAAAATATGTTTTAATACATGCTTTTAATGTTTAATTTGCGTATAATTACCAATGAAAGCATTTCATTGTGTACAGAGTTTAGGCTTAAAAATATTTTCATGTTTCTCCAAAAAAATATTTGTGAAGCCAGTCATATAAAGATTAACATGTTGTTAAAAAAAAAGAAGAGCATGCTTTAAGGGGGTTTGAGACAATATGTACCTGTAGTTTTTCTTTTTTGTTGTGGGGGATAAGACTGCAGCTATAAAGCAATTAATGGCCATCACAAGCATAATAAATGAACTTGAAATTAACCTCTAATCTCTCTCACATTTATTTACAGCATACTTTTGGGCATATGTGTATATATACATACATGTATGCTAATGGAAAAATAACATTCATTTATGGTTCCTTTCTTTTTTTCTGTTGTTCTTGCTGTATTGTGGCTCTCTTAATAAAAATATTGGCGTAAAGAAACATGGAAAATCTGTTGTCTGTTAAAAGCCAACAAATATTTTTCCATTGGTTTTCTGTTCTTTTTTGGGTTTTGGTTTCTTTTGTGTAGCGCCTATAAATATGCTTTTGCTTTTATAATGACACATGTTCTGTTTGTTGTGTGACACTATGGTTTTGGTCTTTCTTTTATTGTGTTGCCAGACAGAATATGTTGGTTGGGTTTTGTAGGCGTTGTAAGTGGATAAAAATTGTAAATACGCCACGGCCGAATAACTGTCTGTATGTCTGTCTCTGTCTTTTTGTCTGTCTGGCTTTAACACTGTTATTGTTGTTGTAGTTGTTGTAATTCATTTGTATTATTCCCCGTAGCGCATTTAATTTTAATTATGCGTGACAACACACTCATCTGTACATTTTATTCATTCTTTTCTGGTGTTCTTCTCCTTCTCCTTCTCCTTCTACTTCGGCTTTTTCTTATTGCTCTCCTCATATGTGCTCATAATTTTTGTCTACTTTTTCTCCTTTTCTGGGTTAAATATACTTAAAGTAGTGGTTTCGTGGTGAGAAAGAGAAAGAGACAGAGAGGGAGAGAGAGTTTAACATGCTTGGTTTTATTACTTTACTTGGGTAAAAAGTTTTCGTCCATAGAGTAGTTGCTTGGCATGGTTTTTAATTATTATTGACGGTGGTCTCTCCATACATGACAAGCATCAGTTTTGACAGCCAAGCTATAAAGTCGGCAGCAGCAGCAGAAAAATCAAAATGTACAGCATACTTTCAGGCTTACGATACGAATAATAATAATAATAATCCTTATAAAGCAGAATATTTTCAGTTAGCACATGCATTTCTTTCTAAAGAAACTTTTTTCGTGCGCATCAAAGGATTTCAATATGGAGGGTATTACTTAAAAATGCGGGATTTGTAGTGTAGTTTGGATAGGTACATAAGTTTGAGGATGTGCAGATCCGGCAAGGTGGTAAATACAAAATTCAAAAAGCTCATTGCAAGGTATACAAGCCTCTTTTTCACAGAGGAGATGCTTAATCACCACTAACTTCTCCTCATTATTTAATCGGTTATTACAAACCTTTTTTCAGGACATTAAACTTAGTTTCTCTCACCTACCAGACTGCACTGTATTCTTCACATAACCTACAGAAACCCAATTGAGATCTTTTCCAAATTCCCTTTAGTGAAATGACATCACGAGGCCGTTAAGGAGCCAATTCACCAGTCTCTCGTAGGACTTACTGAGTTCAGTAACAGGCCAGTTCTACCAACGTTGTTAGTTGCCCAGAAGCTTCTTGTAGTGTAATACGCTGATCTATCCTACCAGTCATACTCATGATGAGTTCATAGTAGTTTGGAGTGTTAGTACCAACAATCATGTCAGTAATCGAGCGAGTGTTTTAAGCTTTTTGTTCTCTGGAAGGTTACTATGACCTGCAGCTCAACGGAATTTGGCCCTTTCCCTTTTGAGGGTTCTTACGGAATCCTTACAGTCACGAGTCACTCGAGTCACTTCAACTTAGCCTGGTGGTTAATGGAAATCGAGTAGGAATGCACACTAGAAAAAGCAAAGTCGCCGTGGTCTAGTAGGTAGTGTTCAAACCCCAGGTCAGACATCTCCAACTAAACGAAGTATGAAAAAATATTTCTTCTTACTCTGAGAGTAAATAAAATTACCATGAAAAGCTTCTCAAAAATTTGTCGTTCGGAGTCGACTTTAAACTGTAGGTCTCGCCACTCATATATAAAAATTAACGCACACAACATAAGTAGTGTGAGAAACCTTGCCATAACCCTGACTAAATGACCTGATTGTAATGATCAATTATGTATGAGGTCGGCCACGGCCCCAAGAGCCTTCAAAACAACAAATATTTTCACCTGAAATATGCTGCAATATGAAATATGCTTATAATGAACTTCAGTCCAAGGTACTTACTCATTTAGTTTCGATAGATTTAGTTTCAGAGTCCTCTTTGGAATGATCATCTTCCAGCGTGAAATAAAAACATCCTCAGCAACCTAATAATTGGTGGTTCTTTGTAGAGGTTTACAAAGTCTGAAAGGTCTTTCTTTCTTTACGGCTCTGTACCCCAACATGAGGTAAAGCTGCCTCAATTAAAAGAATATTAAAAAATATAAGCAACTTGATTACAATCAGAGGTCAAAGTTTATCGAAAGAGTGTTAATTTCATATATAAAATATTTTTGTAGCATACTTTAAGGCCTCAATTTTAATTTAGTTATATAAACAACAACAATAATATGATATAAAATTTTATATTCTCTTCTTTTTATTGTGCTTTAAATTTAGATTAAAATTTTAATTTATTTTGCCTAATGACACCCAAAAGTATACTTTATTTTTTTTTTGCTAACTTCATTAAAACCATATTGGCTTTAAAAGCTCCATCATAACAATTTAAATGGCAAACACTTGGAAAATATTTTCGTTGGCACTTTAAACGATTTCCACAAAACTATTTTGGCATTATGACAAAATAGGAAGAAGAAGAAGAACAAGAACGAAACATTACAAAAGTATGCTACACATGTTGTATGTATTATTAACACATCCCCTCAAAACGCTGTAAAGTATGCATTAAAATTTTTGTGTAAAAGCTAAAACTGAGAGTGGGGTAGGGGGGTACGAATTAAAGTCAATTAGTTTAGATCCAAAATCATCCTTTTTTCTTGGGCACAATGAAACTGTAAATGTTTTACAGCAACATTGTTGTTGTTTTTGCTTTCTTTTTTTTGATAATAAAGTAAAGCATACTTTTAGTTGTCAATTTAGTCAGTGTTAGTTGACTTGAATCACTCTTGCAGTAATTTCTGTACAACATGTGGGTTTTAATGTCGGGGTAATTTAGGCAAAAAGGGTTACATTGTGTTATGAAAAGGCCTGCATTTGTTGTTAATGGAGTCGCAGAGCGGAGGCAAAAAAAAGGATTTTATAGGATCCGTTAAAAAGGAAAAATTAAAATTTATTAAAAATTTAATGTGAAGCGTGTAGGCAGGTCTATTAAAATACTCTATTATTGCTGAGGCATTTAAAAGGCTTGGCAGGCCATAAAGTTTTATTACAAAGAGAAGGACATTGTGTTCCAGAAAAGGTCGAACATTATACGAAATCTAATGGGCACGAAATTGTGGAGGTTATTGGTTATTGTCAATCCAGAAAAAATGATACGATTTTCCAGGAATTTTAAAAGGATGTCAAGTATCTGGGTGACCTTATAAACACGAAATTAAAAAATAGATTTTGTGGTCCAAAGAATTCGAAAATCATAAGATATGAAGACTTGCTTTACTGAAAGGCAGTCTCACTACCACGAATCCCAAATAAAGCTACGTGACACCATCAAATCCATTTCGTCAGATGATGAGAGCTCAACTGGATCGATACGTGATGAATCATTGGTGTTATTTCTTTGCCAATGCCGATCTCTCACGAGGGCCAGATTTAGATTATTTGGCTCTCCATTCCTTGTCAGCTTATCGGAGCTATCATCCATTGATATCAAGGATATAGCTTCGTTCATAAAACTCTCAAGCTGGTTTCCAGCTTAAGGGAGTCGTGCCTTTAGTGTATAGCTTCCACGCTGTGAAATTTTTTCGAGATCAGTGGAATTTGGTCAGTACGGGGACTGTGCTTGCCCGTGGCATCACAGCGGGCCACTATGCGTGATCAAGTGAGTTTTTCGGTGTTAAAGCTACCACTCCAAACTACCTATCTACCATTGCTTTTATGAAGAAATTACCACCCAAATTTTGTCGGTGGATTTCGTGGGCAGCCAGGAAGAAATCCCTACCGAAAAATTCTTTATCGGTGGTTTATAAGGGCAGACATGAAGGAATCACTATGCAAAGATCCTTTATCGGTGAAGGAAGAAGGAATCACTACCCAAAAATTCTTTATCGGTGATTTATAAGCGTATCCAAGAAGGAATCACTACCCAAAGATCCTTTGTCAGTGGTCAAGAGGTGAGTACCCGCAAAGGTAGTTGATTTAAAGGACAGGGTTTCTGCAAAGGAAGTAATGACCTGTCTCTTCTCCAACTGTCACAGTTTTGACAGTGGCCGCTTAACTGCATTCTAAACAGTCGAATATGATGTCTTACCTGCTAGTGCCTTAGAAGTGCAGCCACTGGTCTCCTCTGCTGTGATGTACGAGCAAAATGTAACACCCTACAGGACCTAAGAGCCCTGCATATGAGACAAGAATGTCTCTTTCAACTGATACTATAGCTGACACCTCTGAGGCTGAGTAGCACATTTACAATTCGTTCGGTTTCTATAACCCAGTGCCCTAATAGATACATAAGCGCTTAGAAACTTTGAAAAGAAATTGAGCTGCTAAAGGCGGGTCACACTATCACCGCGGACCTTTATGAAAAAGAAAGCGACACTAAGTATGAGACCCGAGACATAAGACTCAATTAATATTGTCTAGGTTTTCATGGCTCTTCTGTAAGATTTAGCAGGTGGAACAACTAAGTTTGATGTCGTTCTGATAAGTTCCAATCAGTGCTTTAGGGAGCGATTTTAGTCGCAAAAGAATTTATTGTCCTACCGTTGACGTATATTGTGGGGTCTTCCGTTTTCAAGACAGTCCATACGGCTCTGAGGTTTAGTTGTTGGGTATACCGTCTTCTATACGATCAATGCCTAGGGCCTTAAACTACTTAGCGGGTATTCCATCTCTTCATCGGCCTTGTTGTTTTCAAGTCGCAGAGTACCTATTTAGACTTTATCATGACTTTCCTAATCAAATTTTAAAATAAGTTGTAGCGTAGCTTTTTCTTAGGACTGCCTAGGTTAATTGTTCTTTAAGCTTCTTGAAAATTGGATTTTTGTAACACAACCCTCCTTTAGCGAGTGTACCCTCGGAAACTTTGTTAAGATTAAGTTGAGCAAGTGTTCTCTAATTATGTGAGCTGTGGGGACCACAGATGTGGCAGTTGTGATGCTTTGTAGCATATATTTGGGGATAAAAATGGTTTTTAAATAGTCAAATAGCAAAATGACTCTCAATATCATTTCCTGCCCTATAACCCATGGAGTCTTGCATGGCAGACTTCATTACTACACGCCTTTCAAGACTTTTGATTCACAAAATATAGTTTCAATGGGTTTTAAACATTTTATAAGATAAACCGTGTTCTGACATTCCAGAAGTTGATACTAGTTGATGTCAGCTTTAAATTTTTTAATTAAATTCGGGGAAATTATTTTTTTTTTTTATTTTTTTTTTTTATTTTTTTGGTATTTAAATTGCCTTTCAAACTTTCTTTTCTTTATTTTCATTTGTGCTCCACTATTTCCTATTTTGTGCTCATTTTTCTCTCTACTTTTTCAATTAAATTGGAAAATATCTCGTTATAGATTTTTAGTTTTATTGTTTTTTTCAGTACGCCGGAAAATATGCAACAAAAACAGAAACAGAAAAGAAAAAAAATCTGAATTTATTACTTCGTTTATTTGCGACACTCAACCCATTTATGGTAACGGTTTTGTACACATTTTGTGTGTTGAATATCGATTTTTTCGAAATGGTTTCGATAGAGATTTGTTGTTGTTCTTGTTGTTGTTGGCACATTCTGGGCTTTTTGCAGCCTTTATTCCCTTTTCTTGTTGTTGTTCGTTTAACAAACAAAACTGACGTGAAACTGTCGCTCGATATTAGGCACAGAATACAGAACAAAAAAATTGTCTGCAGGCTTTATGCACACACACATTGAACACACACACACAGTTTTTGGAATCTATATTTTACGGAAATTAATGAAAAAAAAAATCAACAAAAACGGCATTTCATTCGTTCGTTCGTTTGCTCATATAAAACTGTTGTGTGGGCTGTGTGTGCTGGTAAGGATTTTGACCTTAAAACTCGAATCTGTGTATGTGTGCTAACTGTCTGTCATATGCACAATCATAATAATAATGATTTCAACCTTATTTTCGTTTCTTTTCCTCTCCATTTCCCTAAAACTTATGTTATGAAGCACGAGAAAAAAGAGTTTTTTTTTCATATGAAATGTTGACATTTTATTTCGGATTTTGATCACAAAAAAAAAAATGGAAACAAAAAAAAATGAAGAGAAAAAATATGTCGTTGACATAAAATTGTTACACAATGAAATCCACATAAAAAGGTAAAAACTTAATTAAATTGGATTTTTTCTTTTTCTTTTTTGGTTTGAAGGTCATGAACTTTCAATAAAATTAAGAATAAAATTCTTGGAAATTGAATTGTCACTAAAAGTAGGCAATAAAATTTGATAAATTATTGACAGGGTACCTACTTTACAGGAAGTTTTAGAAATATAGAAATTTGTTAAATTTTTAGGAAGAAGAGAACTAAGTCTTGATCCCAGCATGACATATTCCGAGCTCATGGAGAAACTCATGGTCATCTTCCATCTTCCATCGAAGGATGTGCATAATTTAACTTGGAAGGACATAGAAATACTATTTGGCAGTAGGGCCACCATATGCGGACTCGGTTTTTATGAGTTTAAATCGAAGATAGTATGGGGCCATCTGAAAAAGCTGATTCTACTAGGTAGGCAGAATTAGGTTACCTTGTTCTGAGTACCGTGGTGTAGTCGCCGTGGTCTAGTAGGTAGTGTGTTGGCTTATTAGACGAAAAGCCAGGGTTCGAGCCCCAGGCCAGACATCAAAATAAAATACACAAAGTATTTCTTCGGCGACTTCCTCTCAGCAGATTTCTGGCAAAAATTCTGAGAGTAAATAAAATTGCCATGAAAAGTTTCTCAAAAATCTGTCGTTCGGATTCGACTTTAAACTGTAGGTCCCGCCACTCATGTATTAAATTAACGCACACAACATAAGTGGTGTGAGAAACTAGGTCGTAATCCTGACTGAAGGGTTGTAATAGCCAATTATGTATGTATGTATGTGTTCTGAGTACCAGGTCATGTGTGAATTTTCGGCAAGAAGTAAACAGACGGGCTTGCGAGGAGGGGAGCTTCCACACACTTGATGGAGCCAGAACTCTTCTGTAGAGTTCGATAGCACTTTTGAAAAAGTATGCTCGACGAAATGGAGTATAAAGACTCTTCTCAAAACACAGGTTGACAAGTTGACTTTATGCAATCAAAATTTTTGTTGCACAATTAGAATAAGAGGAAATCTGAATCATGTATCAGACTATCTAAGAATAAACTATGGTTGATAACCGCTCTTTTGGCATTGTACTGTATACCCAGAGTACACTTTTTCCGAATGTGGGATGTCTCGAGGTCAACATAAAGATTCTGTGGCGATGAGGATGTATACATTCTTGGAACCTGTGTGTGACATTAATGCATTCCAGAAAAAAGAAAAACCACCCTGCTAGGCAGGGAATAGTAATTGTTGACTACGAGCAGCATCCTGCAATTTGTCTGAGGAATAGCCTTAGAGAAGATGTTCTAAGAACACCCTCTAAAGTTTGAAGGGAAGTATAATAGACCGTATGGTCGCAGTGCTAAGGTGGATGTCAACTTGGTTTTGTTCTTTGGGTCATCTCACAGGCCTTGGCAAAGGGTGAATACGGGGTCGATGGTGGATTAACTTAGTTGGAAGACTTACTGATAAGACCCAATCAATGGGTGTCTTCATTTCACAGGACAGCACAGAGAAATCTGAGATTTCAATTGTTTTGCATACCTTCTTCCAGCCATGTTTATTAAATAAACTGACGCTTTTATTCTGTCAGTTCATTGCCTCTGGTTTTAAAGGATTCAACGGTAGATGCCTCCAGCTGTAGGTATCTTCTTCTTCTATCCTTCTAAGGATACCATAAAATTACCATTTTAGCTACTTTTTCATGAATACTTTCCAAAATTTCTTTTGTTTTTGTTTTTGATTGGCATATTTCCACTTCTTTCCAAGGGGTTATTGTAAGAGATAGTCTTTTAATCAGGTTACAACCTAGTTTTTCACACCACCAATTTCATAGTTTCTGTTCCGACAAATTCGAATTTGAATATCCATAACTTCTATAATTTCTACAGTTTTGTTCGTAGTGCTCCTTGATGTATGCTTCATTTTATTCTAATTTGCTAATTAACTATTTCAAATTTTACTTCTTAAAAACATTACTGAAATGACATTACATTTCTTTCCTCCCTTTTTGGTTGCATCTTGCGAAAGGAATTAATTTTTTGTGCTTTAAAATATGCTTTAGTGTTTTCGAAAGTATTTTATTGCTTGTAATTCTGCGATTATAATAAAAAATTCTTTTAGTATTTAAATATGCACCTAAAGGTATACTTTATTTTTTTAATTGTTGTTTGTTTTACTCACAATATATTTTAATTGTTTATAACAATGTTAATTTAATTCACATTCTATAAATCATATGTGTACTGATTCCTTCAAGTATGCTTTAATTTGTATCAATATTGTTGTTGCTAGAACTGTTTATTCTTATAAAATTTTAATGCAATTGAAATTTAAATTGAATCTATGTCATTAAGGCGTTTTATAATTGAGTTTTTTTGATTTGTTCTCAAAGCTATTGTTTTTGTAAAATTCATTCATTTCGTATTTAAATACTCCTTAAGGTATGTTTTAAATTTTTTGTTATTAAATTTTCTTTTTTTTTTGTGTTCATGTAATTGTTGCCTTAATCTAAATAAAATTTGATCAAGAGGAACGTTGTTTATTTTTGCCTAAAAACATATTTTTCTTATTAAAATTTATTTTTTTCCCTTTGCCACCCTAAAAATATGTTTTAATTTTTTTTCTAGTATACTTCCTGTTTTAAATTTTTGATTTATTTGTTTAGGTTTAATAAGGAAAGGCCAGAACAAAAAACAGATTCCTTTTTTTGTTTATTTTAACCTGGTATTTGTTTGTACTTTTTTCTTTAGGGCTCTCTTATAATTTCCCAGTATTTTGTTAAGGATTATTACTCTCTCTTACTCTCTCATTAATTGAGAGCGGGAGAGAAAGAGAGTAAAATAAATTACTCTCTTTCTCTCTTCTGTTCTTGTTTTATGGCAAAAGAGAGTTTGCCATGTTCTCAAGAGAGTTTCTTTTATAGCATCTCGTTACATTCGTTTGTTTCGGAATTTTTTGTTTTCACTGCTCGAATCACATGTCCTGTCTTGAAAAAAAATCCAGTCATTATTTGTTGAGAAAGGCAATAAAAGGAAAAAAAAGAAAATTGGCATGTGGAAATAATGATGCTGAAGAGCAATAATATTTTAAGACTTGAAAATAAATTGCGGTAAAATTTAAAAGAAACTTTGATGGCAATACATTCGTTTTAAGCGCCTGATGGTAGGCTCTATTTTTTATAACACTTAAATTTTTATTTATTAATTCCTTATTTAGTAATAAAGATCATAAGAAACAATACAATTTAAAGGAATTCAACAAAAAATTACAAAAAGAAGTTTGACGACTGAGAATGCCTAAAAGTTGACATTTATTTGTGAGTTAAATTTTAAAGATTGATTTTTAAAATAGAAATGATGATGTTAAGAAGTATTATAATAGAAAGTCTAAAAAAATTCCTATGAATTTAAAAGCGAAAGCCGGCAATAAATTATTTTAGTTTTATGAGCCTGAAAGTAGGCCAAAGTTTTTTAACACTTTTTACGTTTTATGTATTCATTGTCTACTAATCTTGTTTTAACTTTATTAGAAAACCAAAGTGGACGTAAATTAATCCTTATTGAAATTTAAATGAATAAAGCTTTCATTCAATTTCTCTTTATATCAGGTCACACCAGTCGTGGATAAAATTAACACACACCACATAGGTGGTGTGAGAAATTAAAAATCAATTAAGTAAGCGAAGAAAGTAAAAATCTATTTACATTCGTAGGAATATATTCTTTTTATACAACTTCTTTCAAAGTTTTAACTGCAGAACTTCTTCTGATCGGCTGTCATACAAATTTATACCAAAAAAATCATTCAAAATCTTTGACTAAGGCTCTTAAGTTTGTTTTGGTTCTTAAACTGTAACCAATTAAATTTATTTTCAAGTATTTTATCTAAAAGAGAACGTCATTATCAACTTGAACGTTTTCTTTTCTTTTTTCCGAAGAAAATCTGTTATTTTTTTATTTTTTTTTTTTGCTTTTATCACAGCAAAACTTTTCGAAAATCTTAATTTTGTTTTAAAAACTATTTTTTTACTTTTCACACCCTTAACTCTGAGCACTTTCTTTAGTATTTTCAGGCTAAAAAAAAATACCCCCAAAAGTATGCAAAGGAATTTGAAGTTGAGGTTTTTCTTCTTTATTTCTTTTGCCTTAAATGGAATGTTTGTTTGCCATTATTGTAGTGTTTGTGTTTGTTGTTGCTGTTGTTGTAGACAACCTATAAACAAAAACAAATCATGTTTTGTGTTATTAATGACTTTCATTTTTATTTCCTGTTTAAGACCAACGAAACACACGACCGACCGACGAGCAATAAAATTTGTTTTTCTTTTTTATTTACAAAATAAATAGTTTTACTCCACATACATATATTTTATAGCACAACTTTTGTTTATTTGAGAGAGAGAGAGTGCGAGAGTAAAATACACTCTCTCCATTTGCATGTATAGGGACATATATTTTGTCCATTTTCCTTGGTATACTTTTGGGCTGTTTATGAAAATATACCGGTATTTCTGCGCATGAATTTTTTGTTTTCCTATGAATTCGTGCAGCTGCTAATAATTTTGTTCCCATGAAAATTAAGCACGAAATCACTACAAATATTTGAAAAATCAAAATCAGTTGATATTATGCTGCGTAACGCTTTGGTATCGGTAAACGGTTGAAATCCTCAATAAAAGTTACAAGAAATTCAACGTAGTTTTACAAAAAAGAATTTAAAATAAGAAAAATAAAAAATATCGAAAAATAACCAAGAATCCTTTGAAGGATTCTTTTTTAATTAAAAAGGTTTTTAATAGTGTTTTTAAAAAAAGTGTGTTTAAGTGTTTTAAAAGTGTTTTAAAGTGTTTTAAAAATAAAGTGAAATTATAAAAAGAATAAATTAAAAATATTACGAAAGAAAAGACCAAAAAAATCATAGAAGTATGTTGTTCTTAGCCTAAATGTAGGCTTTAAAAACCAAAAATTTAAGTTAAATGATAGAAATTTGAAAACTTAATTTATTTGTTATTCTATTTAGAAACTTTTATTAGATAAATTAAATTTAAGAAAGACGAAAAAAGAAATCACCTGAAATTAGGCTTTAAATTTTTATTTATTTTTGCTATTGAAACTTTTCTTTATTGTTTACTAAAGGTTTTTCAATTCTCCTTAAATTATGTTAAATATTTTTGTTAAAAATTTCTGCTTTTGCCTTTTCAAACGGGAATAAATTTAAAGGTTCATTGCTTTGAATTATAATTCCATTCAAACAACATTTCTTTATTATTTTTTCTGTTTTAATTTTGTTTGCTTAAATACTATGAATCTAACAAGTATAAAGCTTTTGAAATTAGGATAAATTTTAAGCTAGAATCCTTTGATAGTCTTCTCTTAATCTTATTTATTAAAACCTTTTACCTAAAATTCTGCTTTAAAATTTTCCTTTTTAAGAGAATTCCGGTTAAAGAACTCTCAAGTTAAAAACAGATTTAAACTATTTTGATGATTTCTTTCAAAAGCTATCCTTAGATTTGGTTATAAAAATTTAGCCTAAAATTAGGCTTTAAAAATTTGCTAAAATTGTTTTTCTTTCAAGCTTAAATTTTTTTTAGAATTCCAATAAAATTAATGCAGAATTTCTGTAAAAAATTAAAGTTAGATTCCTTTGATATTCTTCTACAAATATTATTTCTTAAAACCTTTTGCCTAAAGTTAGGCTTTAATAGTTTATTTATTTGTCAGAACTTTCTTTACAGCCTTTCTAAATTAAAGTAAAAAACTTAGTTTTCTATTGCTTTAAAATTTCAAAGCTTATTAGAAATTTAATCAAAATGATAGAAGAAATTCCTTTTAGAACCCTAAAATTATACTTTAGTTTTTTTCTGTTTTTTATTAAGGCTGTCCCTAAAACCTTTTCAAACAAAAATACACTTTTTTAAATTCCTTATATGCTCATAAAGTCTTTTCTATAAATCCCTTAAAAGCTATTCATTGACTAAAATATTCCCCTGAAAGTACACTTTAAAACATATATTTTCTATTATAATATCTCTTCCGAAGTGTTTGCCTGTAAATTTAAATTAACGATGCTATACTTAAACATATTTTATATTCGGTGTGTTTTGCAATATGTTTTAAAAAGAATTTATTAAGGAAAGTTGCCTGAAGTTACACTTCAACAATTGAATTCTTATAATGTTCCCTTACAAAAAAATAGGAATTTATTGAGAAAAACCAAATTATATCTTAAAATAATTTGTTTTTAAGAAGACTGTAAAGTTGGAGCGAGTTGAAATACGAAATACTATTTACACTAATATTTCATTTAATGTAAATTGAATTTATTTGTAGGTTTAACGAAAGTATTCATTTTTAATAAAAAAGTTTTAAGAAGATTCGTTTAAAAAATCAGGCCTAAAATCACACTTTAAAATTTTAATAAACATTTTTATAAAACCTTTCTCTTAGTAAACTAAAATGAAATGATATACATATAATAGAACTAAATAAACTAAATTACTTATTTACCCCCTTTGTTCTAAAAACATTTTAAAAATTCTATTTTTTAAATTTTCCCCCTAAAAGTAGGCTTTAATTTTTTATTTTATTTTAAAACTTGCTTTAGAGTTTTGTACATTAAAACTATAGTGAATAATATAGAATTAATGCTAAAAGGAATTCAAATAGATCCTCAATTATAAGTGAAAATCGAAGATTTCTGAAAACTACCATAAAAAATTTCCTAACATTAGGCTTTAAAATGATTACTTAAGGTCTTTGCTATTTTGAATTAAATTAAACGAAGCCTAATATTTCAATACTTAAGTATGGAAACAATATTACAAAGAATTTATTAAAAATAATTTGCCTAAATTTAGGCTTTATTTTTTATTATTTAATTGAAAAAATTTTTTCTTCCAAAGGGTTTTAATTTTTTATGGCCCCTAGAAGTTGTAGTAAAGTTTAAAATTGAAACTTTTTTATTATTTTTTCAACATTTTTGAAGATTTATATTTCGCTTAAAGAGTACCGCCTAAAATTTTTTCTTAAATTTCTTTTATTCTCCTGCTCTAGATCCCTAATTTTTTCATTTTATATTTCCATGTTTTCCTAAATGTTCCGCTTTGTTTATTTTTAATTTGTTTTCATGTTCTTTTTGTTTTTTTTTTGTATTTTCTGTTTTCATTTCCTTTCATTATTGTACAACAAAAATTTTTGAGGTCTACTTTTTGGCGCTCTATTACAGTGCATACCATGTATTTGTGTGTATTTACCAATGCCATGTTTCTTTTTGGCTTTATTAGCTATGCCTAGTTAAACATATTTTTAATTTAACGTCCCTGTCATCCACACACGCACACAAATAAAACAAATTTAAAATGCAAATGAGGAACAAGCTAAACAAAGATGAGGGAAAAAAGACAGCCTACTTTTAGGCATAAACAGAAATTTAGGAAAAGTAGGAGTAAAAAGAAAAAAAAAATGAAAATTAACATGACGGAAACATAAATATGAAGAAAGAAGGATGTTTTGATGAAAATACGAAAAAAAAAAATTATAATTTATGTGAGGTTTTTCAAAGTTATGCCAGAATTAAAGACTAAATGAAGGCGTTTAACTAAAAAAAATTTTAAAGGGAAATCAGCCGTTGTATAAACAAATAAAATAAAAACATACGAATTAATAAAATTAAAGATCTTTAAATAAAAAAGTTAATTAAAAACTGGAGTTGCAAAACTAAAAAAAACTAAATATGTGGCCTATTTTAAGGTGTTTAATATAACAGTTTTAAACAAAGTGATCAAGTTTAGACAATTAATATTAAGAAAAGCTTTAAAAACTGTTAAAAACATAAGAAATAACACTAAAGAAGATAAAGAAGATTTGTTTAAAAAAATAAAGTATAATTTAAGGCATTTTAAAACAATTTTAATGAAAACTTTACTTCTAAACAATCATGGTTACAGTATTTGTGAAAGATATGAAAATAAATTAAGAAAATAAATAAAAAAAAATAAATATCATTACAACAATAATGTTAAGCACAAGTTCCACAAACTCCTTAAAATTACAACATAACTTATGGCGTTTAAATTTAAAAAATAATATAAAAACGAACACAATAAAAAGCAAATAAAACGAGTAAAATAAATAAAAATGAACCTTTAGGAAAACAATAAAATAAAAAAGCAATTTAAGTCTTAATAAGCAATATAAAGTGAAAAGAAATGTGGCATAATTTTAGGTGTTTAAAAGAAAATTTCAAAAACTGTGCGATAAATCAAATAAAATTTGAGAAACTCATACTGATTTCCAAAATTTTTTAGCTGGTTTCTCTCGCTGTATACGAGATGCCTCACGAATTATGAAAAATATTTCTTCCGCGAGTTCTTCCCAGCAGATTTGTGGCGAAAACTCTGTAAATAAAAAAAAAAAAAATGTTACGAAAAGTTTCTCAAAAAAAAAATCTGTCGTTCGGAGTCGACTTTAAAAGTGTAGCACCCGCCACATACATATGTATAAAATTAACACTTTTATAAGTGAAGTATATCCATGTGAAGTATTGAACACGCTTTGTTTACCCTCATCTGTATCATCGTCTGTCTCAATAAGACCGACAAGTACGTGAATGTACCCACGCCCCAATTGCCACGTCTTAGATAATGGAAATTATTGTTTCATGCTTAAAGATTTTATTTTCGAAAGGTTCACTTCGACTCTTCAACCCACTTTCATACAGCCTATCAAGTTTATTCTGCTAGCCCTTGAGTGTACGGATATTGCCGCTACAGTCCTAGTCGGGCAGTGCGCTAGTGCCTCCGTATTTGTTTTCTCCAAAACAATATTAAATGCGCTTAAGAATGCAATTGAAAAGAGTTCTGAATGACTCCGATGGTTGTATTAATGGATAGGACTACATTTGGCCCTTTAAAGTGAGCTTTACTCCTGGCATCACCATGTTTTGTGATTAAGGAGGTTATATGAACCCATATAGCGATATATTTCTGTTGCATCACAGTAAGCTAGAAATTGGTGTGATTCACTTTCGAAGCTGAATGAAGTAAGAAGTTCCTTTGGCGTGAAATTCATAGAAAGATGCGATAAACTTTTAGCGAAGCATTGCTAACGATGGCTAATTCCTTAAGTAAATTCTTATTTCATCTGTAGTCCACAAGAAATGCTCGAAACTTTCGCTTCTTACTTATTTATTGTATAAAAATTTCAATCTTCCATAAAATACAAGCATACTTTTAGACCTGTCAGTTTCTCTTTACATTTTTTAACGTCTCGTGCTTGATTTTTAATGTAATAATAGCTATTCTTTGCTTTACTTTGTTATTATTGGCTTCAAAGAAATGTTTTAAGGTTTAATTTTAAATTTAAAAAAAATCGTGGCATATTTTCAGGCTTTAAAAATAATTTGAAATACGTTTTAGCTTTTAAATTGATCCTCGATACAAATAAAATAACCGTTTTGACCGGAAATCTTTTAAACAATTTTTATTTTAATTTCTTTTTCCAAAATATGTGGCATACTTATAGGTTTAAAAAGCCTATTAAAATCGTTACTTGCTTTCAGTTGAATTTCTGAGTCAATTATACTGAAGTGCGCTTTTCCAGAAAAGAAATTTTTGTATTTTAAACATTAAAATTTTTTTTACGCCTTGTTGTATGCTTTAAATTGTTAATTTTCTCTCTCAAATGGTGTTAAACTGTAAATATGAAATTGTGTCATATGAGAGAAGGTGTGTTGCTTGAGCTAAGCAAATGTCATCTTAAATGTTGCCAACAGCTTTAGCAGTTGTGTTTGTTTTCAATGTGTTGCATGCTTTAAGGCATGCATTGAGGCATAGGAAAATTCACTTTTATGTCATGCTTAGGTTAGTATATTAAATGAAAATTATGTTGAAATGGAAAATATGGAACTAGGATAATAATGAGTATTTTAAAGAAAGAAATGAAAATTATTTTTTAAATTGTTGCCTATTTTAGGGGTTTAAAAAAATCTGAAATTCTTATAATTTTGTTAAAATTGCTTGGATATCGATTTAAATTTGTTTTTCAATCATTTTTCTTTATTTAATAAATCGTTTTCAACACTCATAAGACCTTTTTTTCTACATTCTCCTTTGGCGGATGAAGTTCATTTTGTCCATTTTTTCTTCTCCCACGTTTCCTGCTTAAGTTTGTTGTATTGTTGGGATTTATTTTCTCAATTTTTTTCCTTGTTTTAGCGAAGGAAAGATGGGCGAAAGAAGAGATAGGAAAAAATAAATTATAAATCGATTTTTTTTATTTATTCTTCTTCCTACGCTGCTACGTGTTCAGCTATTAAACTCCCTGGCCAGGGACAGTTATTGAAGACGATAAGGTCTCTTGTTTGTCTTCTTCTATAAATAATATTGAAACTTTAACTGAATGGAACCTCAGTATCAATAGATAAATGGTTTCTTTGTATGGCAAAGAAAAAAAAGAAAATAAAAATATTTTATTCATACCATACATACATACGTACATACACCACTCCTCTGCTGTGCTACAATATGGGAATATTTTTTACTTTAATCATGTCTACCAACTGTCTGGCAGAACTTGTTTTTTTTCTTACCATATCCTGCTCATAAGTTTAAGCAAAAAAACAAAAATTTCCCATAGAACTCAGCAAATAGTGTGAGGCATCATGCCTCAACCAATTCAGTGTTGCTATGAAGCCAATGGACGACAATCAATGGCAGTAGCAGCAGCAGCGAAGGCACTAGCAGCAGTGCTATAAATAACTCAATATTTTTGTTAAAGCCTTTCAATTTTCATTTGATTTATGGTTTGTGATCATTTTTCAACACATAAACAATTGGTTTTGATTACATACTGCAGTAAAAAATGCCTTAAGGTAGGCAGTGAAACTTGAAAATATTCTTGGAAATTTTTAAAAATAAATTTGATGGCGAGTTTTTAATTTTTAAAGCATTTCTGAATATTTTATTTTGTCTAAAATATGCTACACAGATAGCCCTAAAATATGCTAGAAATTATACGAAAAATAAAGCGATGAAAGCCTTTATGAAGGAAAATATTCATGAGATTTGAGCTCATAGTCCTTGTTTAATAAGTAAATACACTGCTCCCTAGAAAAACTTCTTACGACAGCTAATCACATAAACAAGCTACTTTACAAGCCGTCTCTGCTAGCGAGTTAGTAGTTAAAAGCTTAGAATCGAATGAATTGGCACGAACAGGTTCTGCACTAGAAGCTGCATTAAAAGACGAGTTGGTTAAACCACCAACAGGCTTCTTATTTGGAATTAATTGAGGAAAAGTTGGATTCATTAGCAAAGCTAGCATGGAGATGTAGAATACACTGTAGGTTTGCAAGAACTTAATCCTGCAGGAACAAAACTAATCCTAATCATAAGTACGCGAGTGATAAGGGGTATTATAAGGGGCATGGAGCACACAGAGGATCAGCAGATGCAATAGGCAGCAGAGAAAACAATGGGACATTATGCCACTTTCTTTGTCTGCAGAGACGTAGTCAGAGGTGACGAGGTAGGCGATTTGTTGGGGAATCAAAAATATAATCTAAAAGGGTTCATAAACGTGATGGACTGGGTAGATGGATTTTTTTAGAAGAATAATTTATCTGTGAGGGACATAACGGCTAATTGTTCCCATGGTAGGTAGGTAGAAGTGGCTGTCCCCTCGATGGAGTCATGAGCGGACACACTTAGGCCGCACACAGGGCGCATTGTGATACCATAGTTCCCTATTCCAGGAACCATACGGAGCTTCGGATGTGGCGACTCAGTCTGCCAATATTCATACATGACAGTTCATCCATATTCTCCATGTAGTAGGCACCCTGGTACCTCTTTCTCCTCCGACTGAGTGCCGGACATGTGCACAATACATAGGTGAAGAATAGTCTCATCTTCCTCTTCATCTCCACAGCTTCTGCAGAAATCATTTGCAAGTTGCCTAAGACAAATACGCCTCGCATGCGCTCCTATAATGCAATACCCCGCAATAAGCCCAATAACAGTGCTGAGCCTACTTCTTTGGAGTTTAAGCAGTCGCCGTGCGCCTCCCTCCTATCTAATTGTTCCTATACTTCCTGTTTCTTTTCATGATTTTATTCTCTTATCCCCCCATCCTTTTCTCCTTTTTTTCTCTTCTCTGTTGCTTGTTCTCTTTCTTGTTTAATTTCTTTTATGAAGGTTCACAATAGACCAATAATGCATGGCAATATGAAGGCGTGGAATTGTAGATATAGCGGTATGCCTCCCCGGCAACCTTACTAAGTCCCCATACTTTCCAAAACACATGCCAGCCATTGGCATACAAATGCTTTCGCACACCAGGCTACACCCTTAAAGACCCTTTTTTTGTAACAACCTGTAGAAATCTCTCTCTATCGTCAGTTTCGATTGTGAGGACTCGGAACGGAGTTAAGGGCTAGGCGGCCTCTTTTTTTGCATTATTTTTATTACAAAAAACCATCATGGAGCATATATTTTATGGCTTTATTAATGTGCTATGGCAACAGATATTTTTAAATCGTTTTTGTTTAAACGCCAAAAAGTAGACTTTAATTTTTTTTTACTGTTTCTATATATTTACAGTAATTAATTATACAACTAACGAAAAAAAATGTTTTTAATAAATAAATATTTACAAACACTACATAAATTTAATGAACAGTAAAAAATAATGCATAAAAAACAATGCAATTTATTAAATTGCTATTGAATGCCTAAAAACAGGCAACAGAAAAAAATATTAAATTTGTTCAACAAAAAATTTTTATAATTAATTAAGAGCTGTAATATACAACGTTACAATAAAAAAGGAGATTTAAATAAAGAATTTAAAATGAAATAATAAATCTTGCGGAAAAAAAATTTAAAAAAAAATTAAAAATAAATTTTTTTTAAATTTAAAAATTTTAAAAAAATTAAAAAAAAATTTAAAAAAAAAAATTAAAAAACATTTGATTTAAATCAACTTCATAATTCAAAAAAATTTATAATTTTTTATACAAAAAAAGTGAGAAAAAAATCTACGGAATGTGTTGAACAGCCTTCATAACATTTGATAACTTTTGCTGTTATTTGGCCTACGTCTTCTCCCACCCCCTGGTTTGTGTCGAAATACTATGGAAAACACCATGATGTTGTGTGATGAACCACAACAACAGCAGTGTTTACGCCAAAACAGTTGTTCCCCGCCCTCCACCAGCAATCTGAACCATAGTACTCTGCAAAAACATCAACTGCAACATCAACAGCAGCAGCAACAATTGCAGGAAATGATGATGGTCCAAACGAATGCCACAAATGTCGTTGCTAGCCAGGAATTAAATCAAACAATCAACAATAGTGCTGGCACTGGTGGCGGCGGTGGTGTTGGTGGTCCTAGTAATGGCACAACGGGCACAAATAAAAATCTCCACATCACAAACCACTCCAATTGTTCGTCCGTCAATTCATCACCATCAAAATTGTTATCATCGGCCTATCATCAGCAGCAACAGCATCATCATACGCTTACAGCTGCCACTCTCCAACACATACACCATTCACCACAACAGCATCCAGCCATTGTTAGTTTAAAACAATGTGCCACACTGGCTGGCGGTGGACCGGGTGGTGGCGGTGGTAGCGGTGGTGGTGGCTCAGTTGCCAATGGTGCCAATATCTGTTGTATGGCCAACATTGTTGGCGGCAGTGGCTGTTTAAGTGGTTCCTCAACGCCACCATTACATCATCATACATTATATCCGGGCATATTGATGGCATCGGGTTGTTATGCTGCTGCTGCCGCCAGTGGTCCAAATTCTTTAGTAAATTCACCGGCTTTGGGTCGCCGCAAACGTTATACCAGCACTTCGTCCAATTGTTCAATACAATTTAATAATAATTATACTGGTCTGGATGCCGACTCACTGGATGATATGTTAAGAAAGGTATGTTCAATGAAAACTACAGCATAATTTAGGGAGTTTTTATCATAAATTGTTTAAAATCCATTGGCATTAATAAATTTTAATTAAAAATATTTGGTTTTTAGCAGACATTTAAATGCAAGAAGTTTACTTGAAGCTTGCTAAAGTCATTTTGCGAAAAATTAAGTGAATTTGGAAACTTTTGCCAATATGCCTAAAGGTAGGCAGCAGATTTTTTAAAGTAAAGTTTTTTTTTTAAATTATTTGTTTCCGAAAATGAGATCTTAAAAACTAAAATAAGCAATCGCTTCCTCATTTCCGATCACTCCTTGATAACTACATAGGTATCCATATAATGCGTATCATTCTATACCTGGAGTTGTTGTTAATTGCCTTTTTGGTCCTGAATACCATATCCCAGAATGTTGTTGTATTTACTGTCATTTGACAATCAGTGAAGATATTTAATTCCGTATACGTTATGTTTAGCAATTTATCACTGCCCTTGGTTATATAGTACCTTCGCTTAGAAAACCGCGATATGGTTTATCAGTCGGAATCAAAGTCTGGTTCCTGGTTCTTATACAAGGCCCAATCCCATTCTATCTCCATGTTTAATTCCATCCGATTACCTACAAGCCTCTACAGGCATATGTGTTATGGATTTCGAGTCATGCAATTGATTGCTGTGGATATGTTGAGCAACCTGTCGGGTAACTGCGTGTCAAGAGCGAATCCACCCAGTGATCCATTTATACTCTGTTGATACAATTTGGTTGATACATCCATCCATAGTCTGAAGGCAATAAGGCGTAAGGGCTGTATCATATCGGACCCGTATCTTTAATGGTTGGTTGCTCTTGTAGGTAATGTGTTCTCATCGCTCCACTCATGTCCAAAACAACACTTTTTAAATCCTCTGTGCTGTTCTAACCTTGCATTTACTGTCCATAGATGCCCATCAGCCGTCATAGTCTAGAAGGTGATGTATTGGCTTATTAGACGCGAACTCGTGGTTCAAACTCTAGCTTCTGATAAAAATTCTGGAAGAGAAATTGCCATGAGAAGTTGCTCAAATTTGTTGTTCGGAGTCGACATTAAACTGTAGGTCCCGTCACTCATGAATAAAACTACAACATGAGCAAGTGTGCACAGGCATAGTGTGCGCAGCTAGGTTGTAATCCTGGCTAAAGGGTTGTAAGGCCCAATTAAGTAGATAAGGGTGTGAACTACGATCAAAATGTTTCACTTGCTTGAAAGACGTATTGATGCCATTACGAACCGAAATGTCCAAAGTTTCTTATAACTCTGGCCCACAAATCTGACTGAATTTGAACGTTATGTCGACCTTGAGTACCTCTGTGATCTGTGGTTTATTCGTATAGACCTAAAGCTTAAGAAAACCTCACAAAAAAATTGTAGCATTATTTTACAGGGGTTAAATCGCACGTTTTCTGTGGCCAGTTTACATCACCTTCAGGTGGGATGACCACGCTCTCACATTGCTCGTGCAGAACATCCAATGTTACATTAGCTGTGTGACGCATACTGTCGTTTTGTTGCAATCATATGCCGTTGGTGGCCAGAGCCTTCAGTACAGATCAAAAGAAGTTGGTTAGGTCAGGTGGTGGACCTCATCGAAGCGAGTGTGCCCTCTTAGGTCAGCATCAAGGCGCATTGCGATTAGTCCAGGGTTTTACGTGAGTATGGCCATGATGGCACTCCTCACGATGCTCTAAGCACGGGTGGAAGCAATGTGTCTACCAGCGCTCCCACGCACAATGATGAAAGAACATGATACGCAAAACCATATTATTGATTGCATCACCATGGTTAGGTTAGGTTAGAGGACGTGTACTTGTCAATTAAGACAAGTACAGTACCCGGAGGTCGAATTCACCCATTGTACAACGTCCTAGTTTCTCACACCACTTATGTTGTGTGTGTTAATTTTATACATGAGTGGTGGGACCTACAGTTTAAAGTCGACTCCGAACGACAGATTTTTGAGAAACTTTTCATGGCAATTTTATTTACTCTCAGAGTTTTTGCCAGAAATCTGCTGAGAGGAAGTCGCCGAAGGAATACTTTTTCTATTTTGTCTTGATGTCTGGCCTAATAATATATAATAAGCCAACACACTACTAGACTACGACGACTTCATCACCATACGTGAGTACCAATTCAAAGCCATGCGTTTAGACATGGCTTCCGTCTTTGTTAGGTGTCGAAGACTATTTAAGCTCCTTTGTGAAAGTGGTTAAGAGAGCTTGCGCTCTCTCCTCGATTTGGATATAAAAAATAGTCACCACGTTGCTCCCACTAGGGGGCCGCACCACTGTCGGCCAGAGACAAGTCTCTGGGGCACACATTGTAAAAAAGAAGTTTCTAATCAATGACCAATAGTGCTCGCCATTGTTAGTGATGGACTGGCCAAAGTCCTTCTCAAAGATATATGAATCGTTGTTACTGCCTGCCCAAAATTCACACCAAACGGTGGCTTAATGGGGATGATTTGGAAGCTCTTGAAACTCTTATGGATTGGTTGGTATTGTCCTAAATTTGAAATTTTGGTCTGTTAGGAAGGGACCCATTCATCCAGCCCATTCATTCAGCATCAACGCTGAAGATGATCTTTCGCTGCCATTTGAGAAATTAGTTGTGGTCTGTGGTCTATGTCTGGCTGTCAAGCGGGTGATTTGGACAGACTGAATAAATCACAAGAAGGCCCTTAGGTTAGGTTAAGTCAGTGTGGTAGCTTCCATACCAAAAGCTCACTTGAGCACGCACAGCGGCCCGTTGTGACGCCACAGGTGAACGCAGTCTTTATACTGATCAAGTTCCTCCGAACCAAGGGGGGGGGGTAAGTTGGTCAGCGCAAGGGGTGCACTAGAAGAAGGCCCTTATTAACTATTAAAGTTCAGAAGTCCTTTATAGAGACCCGATATTTATAACGCTTGAACCGATGCCCAATTATCCCAATGCAATAGATCCTGATGACCCCCAACACAAGCTTAGTTGATAATGATACGACAGAAATGACTTCCTATTGTTAATTTCTTGCCTTATTTGCCACACATTTGAATTGAAACTAAAAGAAGAAGATGGAAAGACAGAGAGAAAGAGGGAAGTTGAAGAGAAAACCCCAATAAGACAACAATATAAACAATAAAAATCCTTTCTTCTTTCATTCTTTTTCAGTTAAAATAGCAAATGATTGCCCAAAAAAAAAAATTAAATAAAAAACAGTAACAAGATACCACAGCTAACGAACCCAGAGAAATTTCAGAAGAAAACCGAAACGACTTTTTGTTGTTGTTAGTTTTTAGGGGCATCTAAAGGGATTTGACTTCAATTAGGATTAATACACCAGATACCAAGAGACACAGAAAAAGACAAGAGACACAGAAAATAAAATTGCGTAACACAATAAAGGAAAATAAAATGGAAAATTGGTTAGTTTTTCTTATTTTCTTCTTCTCTCTTTTTTTTTTTTTTTTTTTTTTTTTTTTTTTTTTTTGATTACAGTCTCGTATAACAGGGTCAATAAGGCAGATTTCTTGTTCTTGTTTTTTTTTTGTTTTTGAAATTTAAATTCCAAAGAAAAAAAGTATTTGTAGTGGTCGGTTGGATAAGTTTTGTTTCCCTAAATTACCAACAATTGTTGGGTATTATTGTTTATATTTATTGTTATTGTAAAAGGGTTAGCCATTTGTCGATTTCAAAAGACTGAAGCTTTTATTTCCTTATAATAGATGTCACCAGTGTCTCTCTGGTGTGAGTCCCCGGGCACAGTAAAATACCGGGAATCTGTAGGGCCGACGGGCTCGCCAGAGTTTGTGCGCTCCTTCCGGACTCCTCTTCTCTTGAATTGGGTATGCGAATTGCCTCGGTCAATTTGACCATTGCACGGAGGTTCTTGCGGGACGCCAACCTATCCTGGGTCAATGAGGAGTCCTGCTCCACGGCTAGAGTCACCTGGCCCAAGATAGATAGAAAGCGTACCAACCGATTACTTGGTCTTGGTCGTCATGTCATCTCGTCTACAGTGGCCGTGCTTACAGGTCATGGGTAGACACGCGGAAAGAATGAGGCTCCCTTTCAACGACTTCTGCCGAGGAGAGGAGACTGTTGTTCACTTTCTTTGCCAGAGCCCGTCTCTTGCTAGGTGTAGATATAGGTTATTTGGCTCTTCATTCCTAGTTAGCTTAACGGAGCTATCATCTATTGACATCAAGGATATAGCTTCGTTCATCAAACTTTCTGGCTGGTTTTCCAGTGCGGGGTAGTCGTGCTTTTGTTGTGCAGCCCTTGCGCTGACCACCTTCTTCCTTTTCCGTGATTTTGGTGGAACTTGGTTAGTACAGCGACTGCGTTCACCCGTGGCATCACAACGGGCCGCTATGCGTGCTCAAATGAGCTTTGTGTTATCAGAGCTACTACTCCGACCTAACCTAACCTAATAGATGTCACTGTCACTTATTTGGAGGTATATTTGGACCAATTACATGCACATTTCGGGTATGTGTACGTGAATGGTCTTAGTCGACTTCGATTGTTGCGTAAAAACAGTAACAGAAACAGAGGCGTTTAGAAACCATCGTACAGTGGCTTTCGAGACTTTATTAGATTTAAGTGAAGAAAAAAGCTTTGGAGCATATAGTTAGATGACATAAAATTCATTGGAAGATTTCGGGGCCTAAGAAATCTATTGATTGACAGTTTCCTTCTCAACTATCCCCTGAACAGAACCTATAGACTCTGATAGTTTGCCTTGTAAAGAGAATTAATAGGGAAGTTGCATATTCTCTTAAAAGAGCAAGTATTTGGTGGCAGACGAACGGGTTGCGAATGGATCTTGAAACAGGAGCAGGTCGTTTTTGGTCGCAGAATGGTAATATTTCGAGTCCATAAGGAAAATCGTGGCTATCATCCATGAAGCAGAAGAAGCAGGTGATTTGAGGCCAAGAATGTAATATTCTGAGCCCATAGAGAAAATGCTAGGTATTATCTATGAAGAAGAAGAAGCAGGTGATTTGAGTCCCATTTGAGAATGTAATATTCCAAGCCCATAAAGAAATTCGTGGATATCTTTCAAGCGGAAATAAAGCCATGGAAAGATGTATTCAATTCAACTCGGATAGAAGGTACAAAAGATAGGGCATAACAACTATCTGACAGATAAGTCGGTATTCGAGATTTCAAGTCTTATGGCTTTAAATCGAAAATAGTATGCGACCGTCTAGAAAAGCCGGTACGGCCAGGCAGGGAATGTAAGATTACCCTTCACTGGATCTCAGATCATGTGAAAATTCCTGGGATCTGGTGATTAGACGACCTTACAAAGAGGGGAGTTTCCAGGCCGTTGATGGAGCCAAAATCTTTCTGTTTAATGGCTGTAGATGATTGGAAAAGTCTAGTGTACTAGGTAGTGCGTTGGCTTATTAGACGTGAGGCCACGATTCAAACCCCAGGTCAGATATTTCCAACAAAACGAAATTTAAATATTTCGTAGGCGACTTCCCCTCAGCAGATTTCTGGCAAAAACTCTCTGAGAGTAAATAAAAATTGCCATGAAAAGTTTCTCAAAAATCTGTTGTTCGGAGTCGACTTTAAACTGTAGGTCCCGCCACTCATGTATAAAAATTAACACACACAACATAAGTGGTATGGGAACCTAGGTCGTAATCCTGACTAAAGGGTAGTAATGACTAATCATATATATATGTGTGTATGTTGATGATAAGAAAAGTATGCTCAACAAAAAGGGAAGATAATGGGAGGCAAAGACTCTTCTCCAACTAAGTGCGCTTGAGGGCAATTGAAATTTTTGTTGGAAAACTACAATAAGAGGAGATCTGGGTCATGTATCAGACTATCCAGGAATAATCTGAGGTTGTTTAACGGCCTTTGGCAAGGCATTGTGGACTCAAAATATACTTACGCAGTATCGCCGGAGTCTAGTAGGTAGTGTGTTGGCTTATTAGACGTAAAGCCAGGGTTCGAGCCCCAGGCCAGACATCAAAGACAGAATACAAAATGTATTTCTTCGGCGACTTCCTCTCAGCAGATTTCTGGCAAAAACTCTGTGAGTAAATAACATTGCCATGAAAATGTTTCTCAAAAAACTGTCGTTCGGAGTCGACTTTAAACTGTAGGTCCCACCAGTCATGTATATAATTAACACACACACAACATAAGTGGTGTGACAAACTAGGACGTTGTACAATCGGTCAATTCGACCTCCGGATACTGTACTTGTCTTAATTGACAAGTACACTTCCTCTAACCTAACCTATGTTGCCTAAAGCTTTACACAAAGATTCTGTGGCGATGAAGATAAATCTGTATTCCAAATTGGGTTTTATTAGGGACCCTTAGGCTACCATTTCTTTATAGTAGGCTACCTGGAGCAAGTCCTATTTTTCCTTAATATCGATCATCCTCACCAGATATTGTGAAAAAAATTAATTTTTTGTCTAAGTTTAGCAATTTCTAAAACCACTAGTGCAGCCCTTGCGCTGACCAACTTCTTCCTCTTCCCTGATTTTGGTGGAACTTGGTCAGTACAGGGACTGCGTTCACCCGTGACGTCACAACGGGCCGCTATGTGTGCTCAAGTAAGCTTTGTGAAATCAGAGCTACCACTCAGACCTAACCTAACCTAAAACCACCTGAGATCTACCAGTAAAGCTGTTCCACCCATATACGTTTGGGGCATAATATTTAAGAGGTGGGATACATATACCATCCTCCGATTTTGTATACTTCTGTTAAACATTTAACATTGCTCTGCTAACTTTAACATTGACTCTGTGGTTGTTGTCTTTGCTAATAACTTTTGCATATAACCGCACACACTTTAGGCGCTGTGGAGCCCAGTAAATGGATAACCCTATCTTTCAGTTCCATGTGTTAAATAAGTACCCTTTCAAGCTCAATAAACAAATTCGATTTCATTTAAACAAAATCGAATCAAGTAATGTTTACAGCATATGATGTATGGAAGGCTAACATTTCCATTTCTAACATTCTCTCGGGTTTTTTTTTGCAAATTTTCATATTTCTTTCTTTTCTTTTTTTTAGTTGGAGTTAAGGGGGTCATTTAAAAACTTTTCTTAACATTTTCCATTTCCCTTGGCTTGTTTCCGTTTGTTTTCTATTTTTTTTTTTTTCAAAATACTGTCGTTTGAAATTGTACAAGTTTATGTCGTCTTATATTTTGCTATAACAAGCTGATGTCTTATTATGTTATTGTTGTTGTTGTTGTTTTTGTTATTTTTATAACAATTTATTGTTGTCAGTTAGGATGACGGCATTTGTCAAATGCTATTTCCAAGACAATTTGTTGAGCCAAAAGAAATAAGTTTCAAGAAAACTGAAAATAAAATGGAAGGCAAAACAACACAAATTCTATTTATTTTTTTAAGCTCTTAAAAGTAGGCTACATAAACTTGTATTTGAAACTTAAGTAACCAGAAAAGATAAGAAAAGAGAAAAAAAAAAGGAAAATTTCTAATATAAACGCCTTAAAATAGGCCATGGCTTGGAATGGTGTGTCTACTAAATTATACAATTTAATGGTTGGTGCCCGGGCAGCACATGTTCTAAATACGAATATTTTTTTATATTAAATAATCCGTACCCTGATTATTGAAGTTCGATAATCTTAAGTAAGAAACAAAGAAAATTAACGAAAATTTAACAACAAAAAAATGATTTTCCTGTTCAATTATCTTGGGCAGTAAACTTGCTAATGTATTGTTACAAAAATGGAAATGGTGGATAAACAATAGCTTCCAAAACGAAAACAATGAACTCGTTTACATGATAAACAAGTAAACAAAAATATGCCAACAAACGCCAGGAAAAAAGTATAAACAAGTAAACAAAGATGCAATAACCAACAGCGCAAGATTAAATAGATCTCGAGAAGACGAAGCCCCGAACATTCGCCTTCAAAAACATTCATCAGCCTGTTTACGTTGCCATATAAAAGGCAAAGCAAAGCAAGTAACGGAGTTAGTAAAAGTTCAGTCAGTCCTATGTGAAGACGCGGTATGTTTGAAGAGAGTAATCGTGATTTAAAGATCTCCGTTACAAAACTCTGTCGAACAATTGTTATTGTTTACGCAAAGGGTGTAAAAGGTAAAAACGTAACAGTATTTCTCGATTACATCGTATGGGGAAATTCGAATCCTTATGGATACCGAATCAACAATAAAATTTTTACGTCGTGCTTACACGATATTTATCTTCAATGGAAGATGTCTGACATTTATCACTTGAATGGTGAGAGTATATAATGTTATCGTTGCCAGCGGAACTTATTGATCACACGCTCAAAATTAAAATAGGCCACTCAACCGAAATGTACTGCCTTGGCAGCTGCATTTGCTTTTAAAAGAGGTATTATTTCGTGGCATATGCCAAAACCTGAACCCTCTGATCCATGATAAAACTTGTAGGCATTTTTCATGAGGAAATTTATGCCATTCTTGTGGGAATTCAGTGAGTGGGTAGATAAGGAAAAGAACTTTAAAACTGCTGCCGGTTGTAGAACCTTTCTGTGGAGTGGAAAAATATGTTTGAAAGCCTGGACTTAGTAAAAGTAAACTATACTTTTGATAGATAATTATAGTGGAAGGAAATTTAAGTTTATCCTCAGACTATTACGGAACACTGTGAGAGAGAACCACTAAAATAACATTTACGGAGAATAGTAATTAACTTACACACGTTACAGATAAGTGGAGAACGAATCATCAGAAGTTAGTAGACGGGAATTTGTCCCTACCGACACCGGGCAGCAAACTAAAATTCGTCACATTACTTGTACTTGTACACATCAATATTGTTACGAAAATGGAAATGGTGTTTTGTTCTCACATCGTTTAAATTGTAAACAAAAGCTACAAAAACAAAAACAATGAACTTGTTTACATGATAAACAAGTAAACAAAAATATATCAACAAAACACCAGTAAAAAAAGAGATAAGCAAGTAAACAAAAATGCAACAACAAACACTGCAAGAATAAATGTAAACAAAAATACACAAACAACAATAATGAAACAACGATGTGTACATTTATAGAGATCTCGATAAAGCGAAGTCACGAACATTCGAATTCAAGATATTTATAGCGTCTTGTACAGGTACTAAAGTTTAGTAACCAGACCATCTGTTTCACTATATTGACTTTCATAAACTTAAGAATGCCCGTTCAGTAGCAGTAAGGATATTATCCAGCCTAGAACTTGACCAGCAACACGGTGTCTTCTTCTCCAATTCTAAAACCATTTGGAATGTACCACTAAAATTGTAAAGGGTCCACCAAATAACTTTTTTTTTTGAAAATGCTTAAAAAAAAAACTACTGAATATTTTCTCAAATTTCTTTTTTTTATTTGAAAGTACAATCCTTCCGGTTAATAATGGACAATAATTTCATTCAAATGGCTGCCTCGGCTGGCCATGCAGTAGCCTACACGATCGATACAATTTTTAAGCACATTATCGATTGTGTGCAGCTGTATTTCACCAATGGCTTCACGAATATTGTCTTTTAAAGCGTCAATTGTCTCTGGCTTGTCGGCGTAACACTTATTTTTGACGGCACCCCACAAATAATAGTCCAACCGTGTCAAATCGCAGCTCCGAGGTGGCCAAACGACATCAGCTCTGCAGCAGATAATGCGATCTTCAAAAACAGGGCGCAAAACATCGAGTGTTGCTTCAGCTGTGTGGCACGTAGCGCCGTCCTGTTGAAACCAAATGTTGCCAATATCCTCCTCTTCAATTTTTGTGAACAAAAATTCGTTCAACATGGCCCGATAACGATCGCCATTGACTGTAGCGGCCACTCCTTGCTCATTTTCGAAGAAAAATTGCCCAATTATGCCTCTGGACCTAAATCCGCACCAAACAGTGACTCGTTTTGGGTGCGTCGGCTTTTCAATATATGCGTGCGGGTTTTCTGTGCCCCAAATGGTACAATTTTGCTTGTTTACATACCCGCCAAGATCAAAATGAGCTTCATCTGAAAAGATGATTTTTTTTTGCCAAAATCGGCATCTTCTGGTGTAGTCTACTGCATGGCCAGCCGAGGCAGCTATTTGAATGAAATTATTTTCCATTATTAACCGGAAGGATTGTACTTTCAAATAAAAATATAAATTTGAGAAAATATTCAGTAGTTTTTTTTTAACCATTTTCAAAAAAAAAGTTATTTGGCTGACCCTTTACCTGCCCTTGAGCTTCAATTCCTATATAATAGGGCACATATTGACCATTTGCTAACTTTTTATTTTTGGATGATTAACTCCGTGACTGTATACTACAGGTTCTATTAAAAACCTAACATTGCTCTGTTAACTTTAACATTGACTATGTTAAAAGCTTTGGTTCTTGTCTTTGCTAGTTAAATTCGAATTTATGTTCATACACGTTGCCGTGCTTACTAGACTACACAAATGTTCTTCAAGAACGTACTGCTCAGCCAGAAGGCCTGCGACTATTCTCACATCAGCTTGGATAGTCTGATGCAAGACACAAAATTTCATTCCTTTTTTATTACCAAAGGAAAGATGACACTGTTTTAAAATTGTATGGCTTGAGAACAGTATTTGCCACTTGTTCATTTCACTTTCGCCGAGTATACTATTCTCTCTCCAATCTGGCTCAATCAGCGATGTAGGAACTTCCCTTCTAGCAGGATTAATTGTTGGTTCAGAGCTCTGAATTCCTATATGCCCTTAGATCCAGTAAAAGGTATTTTTTTTTTCTTCTTGCAATCATAGTCTCGTGTCACTGTAGAGGGAGTATGACTGTCAGTATTGTCCTAAGTCCCATCCTATCCTATGTAGATCCTTGTCCAAGATGAATTGAGTGTGTCACTGGTTACCACACATACTGCGTTGAATCATCATCATAGAAGTACTTTTACCTTTTAGACATGAAGGGTATAATAGGACCAAACTAGGGACGGGGGATCTCTTTTTTACTTCTTGTCTTCTACCCATCGTAACTAAATATTCTTGTTTTCCATGGATTACTTGGCTTATTTTATATTGTATTATCCTTCAAATCTTTTCATAAATCTTGAAAAAATGTTTTCCTTTGGAAACAATCAAGCTTTACTTGAAGTTTTAAGAGATTTCTTAAGACTTAATGGCTTTAAAAATTGAATTCGCCTGTCATTCCTTTTAAATGAAATTCTTGCCTTTTTTATATGTTTTCCCAACATAAATCACTAAGGAAATGAAAAAGTTCAACCCAAAAAAGTAGGCAACAAAAAATTTCACTCAAGCGCCTAAAAATAGAAAACAAAAGAATTTATAACACAGAAATAAATAAGAGAGAAACATTCTCTCACACTTACAGAAAGCTGGCAGCGGCTCGTTTTAAACATACAATTGACATTTGCCAAGTGGTTCCGCTTGTTGCCAGAATACAAATACAAACGAAAAAAAAATGTCAGGGAAACCAACACTTTCAAATACCTTTTCAAGAGTATTATTTGTTGTTGCATAGGCAAACGAAACAAAATGTACACTTTCTCTCGTGTTACATAATGGCGGCGGCGACTATGATGACAAAAATTTCTCTTCCGCCAAACTCTTTATGTCCTTAGGCAAAAAAGCACAAAAAAAAAAAGAAAAATTCTTGCCTAACGCGACAATTTGGCATAAAATTCTGTAGAGTTGGCAATTCAATACAGCTGTAGGAGCAAAACAAAAAAAAAAAAAAAGGCAACACAAACAACATTAAGGCCATAAAAATTTTGTAAAAGTCAGCGTGGCGAAAAGTCATAAATCTTCTAAAGCGGCTGGTGGTCTACTCAAACACAACAACAGCAGACGGTGCTGCCACCACACCCTTAACCACATATACTGCTGCTGCTGCTACAACCATTTACACAATTAAAGCACTTTAACGAACAATGAAAAAGTAAAAGATACGGCTTCAAAATTAACATTGAAATGAAAATAACGGTAATTTTCATATAAAAAGATTTCTGGCATATTTTTAGGCTCTTCTAGCTTAAAGTTAAAGTTAAATTTGAATTAAAATTTTTTTCTTTTAGAATGTTTTTTTTATTACTTACAACCATAAATCATTTCTACGCCTGTCTACCTTTATTTCTCGGGATTCAAATGTTTAACTAACCGCCTGTTTTTTCTGCCGTAGGTTTATTCAGTATGAATTATTGTTTTTGAAATGAATTACGGGGGTTTGTTTTGGGGCCAATCTAACAAGGTGTAGTATTTTAGAGATTCTTTTTTGTGCTTTCTTCTTTCGACTCTATTCGCAAAAAAACTAGACTGTTTGACGCCGAAATATATACATCAGAAATTATGGCAAAAAAAAGTGGAGAAAATAAATAAATTTGTAGGAAATACAGTGAAAATTAAAGCATATTTTTAGGATGTTTCAAGCAGTATTTATTTTACGTTAAATTAAATCATCCCAAACAATTTTAAAAGGGGAACCCCCCCCCCCCCCAAAATATATACTTCAAGCGGTTTGGCAAAAAAAGAGAAAATAAATACATTTTTAACAAAGTAGTGAAAATTAAAGCATATTTTTAGGATGTTTCAAGCAGTATTTATTTTACGTTGAATTATATTATCCAACACAATTTAAAAAGGGTAACCCCCCAAAATATATAATTCGAGATGTCGGGCAAAAAAAAAAGAAAACGTCGAGAAAATAAATAAATTTGTAGCAAATGCAGTGAAAATTAAAGCATATTTTTAGGAACTTGCAAGCAGTTTTTATTTCACATTGAATTAAATCATCCAACACAATTTTAAAAGGGGAACCCCCCAAAATATATAATTCAAGAGGACGGGCAAAAAAAAACTTCGAGAAAGTAAATAAATTTGTAGCAAATACAGTGAAAATTAAAGCATATTTTTAGGATGCTTCAAGTAGTATTTATTTTACGTTGAATTAAATCATCCAACACAATTTTAAAAGGGTAACCCTCCGAAATATATACTTCAAGAGGTTGGGCAAAAAAAACCTCGAGGAAGTAAATAAATTTGTAGCAAATACAGTGAAAATTAAAGCATATTTTTAGGATATTTCAAACATTATTTATTTTACGCTGAATTAAATCATGAACATAATTTTAAAAGGGGAACCCCCCAAAATATATGTATACTTCAAGAGGTCGGGCAAAAAAAAAAAAAGTGGAGAAAGTAAATAAATTTGTAGGAAATACAGCGAAAATTAAAGCATATTTTAAGGATATTTCAAGCAGTATTTATTTTACGCTGAATTAAATCATCCAACAATATTTTAAAAGGGGAAATAATAAAGAAATTATGTTGTTTGGTTGTTGGAAAAGGAAAAATAGTATTGCATACGATTTCAGCCCTACTTTCGGGCGCACTTCTATCCAGCGCGAGCCTTCACCAGTTGGTCACAGCAAACGTTGAGAGGGCTTTCTAGATTTGGAATTTAAAAGAGCTAGCCTTGAACTGTGAAAATTGGCCGGTATGTTTTGGTTGTGTCGTCATAAATAGCTTGTACTGGAAGTGTTGTTGGGCCACTTTTTTCCTAAGGAAACTGCACATGGGAGTCATCTTTGTGGAATCATTAGAGGTCGGGGGCTACCTTAACTCTGTTACGAAAATGGTTTAAAATATAACACCACATCGAGCTTGCGCTCTTCCTGTGATTTGGGTATAAACCGCAACCACCAGGTAGTTCCTCATGGGGTCTCGCCATAGCAGGACAGAGTCCCAAATTTAAGCCAAAGCTAAATGTATAAACTCATCAGCCACCTTACCTTTGTCAATGTTTCTCTATCTCAACTGCCATCTAACTCGAAGGCTCTGGCAGAAGTGACTTGATTCTAACTTTTCCACTTGTGATATTAGATGAAGAAATCCTATATTGCACTAGAAGCGGCATGCCATACTGCGACGTACCACCTCCAGGTCAAGGGGTGCTGCATGAGCGAGTACAGGAAGAAGGTGGAGGACCATAAATTGAAAACATTATTCGATCAAGATTCAGGTCCTACGGAAAACGTTTGGCATAACCCAAGCAGCTACTAGGAAGCGTTTAAAAGGAGCAGGATTCATATAAAAGTAAGGAAATTGAGTGCCACCTTAAAGGAAGCCGAACTGAAATGCTGTTTCATCGCTTTAAAAATAAATCATTTTTGCATTTACAAACTTGGGAGGAAAAATGGATTCATTACGACAATGCCATCTGAAGCTCTGGCCAATTGCAAGATCTACTAACCAGCTGTCAATATGCATTGTGCCAAGGTAATGCTCTGTACTTGGTGGGACCCAAAGGTGTAATTGCTTAAGAGCTGTTTAAACCGAACCAGAGTTTTGCGGGAGACCTGTACACACAACAATTAATGCGTTTGAAGCGAGCATGAGCCGAGAAAATGCCCTGAATATGCAACCAGCCACGAGGTCGTAAATTTCCATCAAAACAACGCCAGGCTACATATTGCAGCACCTATTGGAGCAAAACTATTTGAAAAACAGTTTTACCTCATCGACTGTGTAGCCCACACCTTGCCCCTTCTGACTGCTATTTCTTTCGATCGTTACAGAATGCTCCCACTGCTCTTCACTTCAGAGTAGGTTTTCAAAAACTTTGTTTGATTGATTCGTGGCCTCAAAAAATGTGAGTTTCTTTTGGGACAGAGTCCATAAATTGTCAAAAAGATGGGAAAAGCTTGTCATTTCGGATAGAAAGTACTTTGAATGGCATGCATTTTGTAAAGAAAATACTAAAGTTAGGCTAAGAATTGTTTTCTTAATGAAGAGGACATGACGCCAATAATACGATCGTACACAAAAAAATCTTTTTTGATCTTTGATGATCTTGGCAATCCAATGATGAATTCCTTTTTATTGCTTATTATCACTAATAAGATCGAAGCCTTAAAACGTCATAATTTCACTTTAAAGAAGAAATATAAACTACTTTAAGGGCCGTTATTACAACTTGGCGTTAAAGTTGGGTGTAGTTAAAGTTAACTTTAGCTAAAGTGAACTTTAAAGTCACCTTTAACTTTAGCTAAAGTGAACTTTAAAGTTACCTTTAACTTTAGCTAAAGTGAACTTTAAAGTTACCTTTAACTTTAGCTAAAGTGAACTTTAAAGTTACCTTTAACTTTAGCTAAAGTGAACTTTAAAGTTACCTTTTAGCTTTAGCTAAAGTGAACTTTAAAGTTACCTTTAACTTTAGCTAAAGTGAACTTTAAAGTCACCTTTAACTTTAGCTAAAGTGAACTTTAAAGTTACCTTTAACTTTTTTTCGTTGTTACAACCTACAGATAAAATCAAAGTTTTCAAAAATATTGCAGTGCCGGAGCAATGTCGATAACACTGTTCAATTAAACAAGTTTTTTTTTGTTAACGCAGTGGCAACGAAGGGCCTCTTTTTTTGTTGTTGTGTTTCCTCATTTTCATTATGTTTTATAGTTGCCTTATTGAAAATAATAATATAATATGGCAAGTTCAAACATAAACTTAACTTTAAACGTTACCGGTAGTATGATCCTCCCTTTAGCTTAACGCTCACTTTAAGGACAAGTTGTAATAATGGCCCTAAGCCTACTACAGAACAACAGCAGGTTTAATACTAATTGTTTTTGAATACAATTTCATTATATTTTGCTTAATAAAGGCTTATAAACCTGTTATAAGTTGTTTATCGAATATTTAAAACGAAGTTTAATTTTGCGGGTCAGAAATTTATTTCTTAAATACTTTCCCAATTAAATATTTGCATTGTAACGATGCTTAGTGCCACTTAAAATCGTTTATCATTCTAATTCTTAAACTCTTTTTGAGGTATTAGGACAGTTAAATACAATTTTTATAGAATTTTTAACAGGTTTCAGTGAGTAAGCCCCCTTAAAACAGTTTCAATTACTTAATCACTCGTGAATATTTTTCGCCAACCATTTAAATTGTAAATAGTACCTGCATATTATCGCACTCATTGTGGCGATTGTTAGACCTGCACTTATTTTTTTTTATTAAAGTCCATAAGCGCTTCATTATTCTATTTGTTGATAATGAACTTCACTCTGCGAATAGTGTCCGCGCTAAAACCCACGAAAAATAACAAACAGAATAAATACTAAACGTATACAGTATAAAGACCACAGCATATGTTTAGGCGCTATAGCTATAGACAGGCAAAAATAATTGGATTTTGGTTAATAGAGAGAGAGAGAGAGCAACAATAGCAACCAACAACTCTATTCCAAAAACCAAAAGTACATATAAATGGTGAGATAATTGCAGATGCTTGAATAGAAGTGGAAAGAAAACAAAAAACTACAGAAAAACGTAACGTAATGTTCGTTTACATGAAATGCAAACTACAAATACAACGTTCGGGTACGAAAAAAAGGACGAAAAAAACTTCATTTGTTTGAATGGTTTTTACCGTAATGCTGGTCTCGTTTTTAGAGTTCTTTTTTTCTCTCTTTCACGATTTCAATGGGAGCCTGTGTAAGCATTTGTTTGACGATGTATATAAGTTTTCAAAGGTACTAGTAGTTAAGTTAGTTGTGCTAAGGCGCACACAGTGCATTTGTGGTCGTATAGTATATTATGCTCTTTTACATAAATATACCAAGTTTCTATGACGGCCAGGATAACAGCCCTTTTACAAATTGAAAAGAGTCTCGTAAAGTTCATGCATCAAGTTTATAAACGCCTAAAGATATACTTTACTTTTTTAATTAAAAACAACACAGCAACAGAGGAACACAGTATACAGTCTCATATGCAGAGAGCATCCTTTGTTAGTGTAGAATTTGAAATTCACAGAAATTGAATTTTCCGAAGAAGGAGAAGAATAAAGAGGGACTTGCGCTTGTAAAATAATGCCGGATACAGGCAATGATATTACAGGTGGTTTTAGGATAAACAAGCAGGATAATTTATTAGAAAAATTTTTTTTTTTAATAAACACAAAAAACTATTTAAATATGAAGAGTTTTCAATTAAATATGGCTGCTAAATTAGTTTAGAAGCCTGAAATTATGCTACAAGTGAATTTTTTTACCATATTTTCCAAAAACTATTTAAATATGAAGAGTTTTCAATTAAATATGGCTGCTAAATTAGTTTAGAAGCCTGAAATTATGCTACAAATGCATTTTTTTTACCATATTTTATAAAAACTTAAGCTTGCTTAAGTTATGTAGTTAAAATGCTTTTGAAGCCTGAAATTATGTTGCAAATGATATTTTTAAAAATATTTTACATTAGTTTAGAAGCCTAAAATTATGCTACAAATAAACATTTTTTTTAGCATATTTTATAAAAACTTGACCTAGCTTAAGATATGTAAGGTAAGATGGTTTACATACATACATAATTGGCCATTACAACCCTTCAGTCAGGATTACGGCCTAGCTTCTCACACCACTCATGTTGTGTGCGTTAATTTTATACGTGAGTGGCGAGACCTACAATTTAACGTCGACTCCGAACGACAGAATTTTTGAGAAACTTTTCATGGCAGGTTTATTTTACTCTCAGAGTTTTTGCCAGAAATCTGCTGAGAGGAAGTCGCCGAAGAAATATTTTTTTTTTATATTTCATTTTTGATGTCTGACCTGGGATACGAACCCGGGCTTTACGAATAGTAAGCCAACACACTACCTACTACACCACGGCGACTTCAAGATGGTCTAGAAGCCTGAAATTATGCTACAAATGATTTTTTTTTATATTTTACATTAGTTTAGAAGCCTGAAATTATGCTACAAATAAACATTTTTTAGCATATTTTATAAAAACTTAACCTAGCTTAAGATATATAAGGTAAGATGGTTTAGAAGCCTGAAATTATGCTACAAATGATTTTTTTTAAATATTTTACAAACATATAACCTAGCTTAAGTTATGTATATACGATGGTGAAAGAAGAGATAACATTTTAACCAGCATTTGGGGTCATTGTGGTACCATAATTAATATTCAGCCCGGAGAATACCTATCCGAGTGCAAAATAAATTTTGCTATTGCAGCGTACTTTATATTAGAGATCTGAATCAAGATTGTTAAAAAGTGAGGTTAGAAACACAAGCGTCTTTTATGTTAAGATCCTGACACTAATACATGAGGAGAAAGACCGTGTCCTTCTGCTTCCCCTCAGACCAACAGCACCTGCAGAAGACAAGTCGTTTGGCTTGCTCATCAAAAGATCAGTGAACCTTGACAAGCGCTGTTATATGATGGATGGTCATGCGGTTTAAGTACAGAAGTAAGTCGTTTTTTTTTCTTATCGATACATGCCCCGCAGAGAATATCGCACATACCCCCTACTGCGTCGCCTCAGATCAACAGCTCCTGTAAAAGACAAGTCGTTTGGCTTGCTCATCAAAAGATCAGTGAACCGTGACAAGCTCTGGTTTATGATGGATGGCCATGAGATTTAAGTATAGGAGTAAATTGATTCTTTTCTTATCCATACGTGTGCAGCAGAGTCTAGTGATATTTCACACATCCCTCTTGCTGTCAATGAAATTTAGCCTCCTTGTAAGACGATTAACAGACACAATAGGAATACCTATGGCCTGTAATATGTCGGAGATTCTGATCATAAGCAATACCATTTCCAACGATATCCCTAAGTCCCAGAACCCTTGTAAAAGTTACTTTTGAATGTTCCAAAATCTCCCTGGGATATATTGGGTGTTCATAGATAAGGACGAATGTTAAAATAACTTCTGTTAGGGACTTAATTGCTCCTTGCTGCCTAAGTAAATCAAGAGATTATCGGGGGAAATCCCCCCTCACCTAAGAAGCATTGCGCCGCTTTCAAAATTTGCTATGATATATGCTTGTAAAATAGCGTTGTGGTCAGAGAGCCTCTAAGGAGATTAATATCAGGGCCAACCACCCTGTCGCGGGTCTTTGGGCCATAGGTATAGAACTCAAGTGTCACATTGAGGACCTCCTAATCTTTAGATGAGAAGTCCCGACTTACTTATTAACTTAATTGGTCATAACAGCCCTTCTATCATGATTACGACCAAGTTTCTCACGCCACCTATGCTGTGTGTGTTAATTTTATCCATGAGGGGAGGGGGACCTGCAGTTTCAGGTCGACTCCGAACGGCAGTTTTGAGAAACTTTTCATGCCAATTTTACTTTACACTCAGAGTTTTTGCCAGAAAACTGCTGAGAGGAAGTGGGCTAGGTTTTGAACAACGGCCTCACGTCTAATAAGCCAACACATTACCTATTAGACTACGACGACTTCGGAAATGCGTTCAACTTTAGGCAAGTGGCGACTACTACTTAGAATTTTAAAATCAAAGTTGTAAGGAATCATATAATCGACCCTAAAATAGTAGCATGTCCATAGTCCAGATTGGTTTAGGATTTAACAACATAGAGGCTCTACTTTAATAAAAGTGTACAGGGTAATTACATGAGTATAACAAAGCATGCCATAGTTGGAGTGGAACAGAGTGGAGAGGACAACCCACTGCCTGCGTATCCTTTCTATCAGTGGCCAGTGGAGCCTAAGTAAACCTAAATTCTCGTCGTACTGTAACTTTCTGGTAGTGTACCTCCTGTTTAATTAAATTTTACTCTGTCCTCTACTCTGTTATAATATTGTCGCCAAACAAATTACACGACACAATGTGTTTGCTGCCAAATGAAATAAAAATTATAGTCTACTTAACGGCTCCCTAAGGTCAATATTTTAATGAGTGAAATAAAAATCATTGATCAACACACCTTCCTTCTTAATGTGACAAAATGGCAAGAGAAACTAAAGCAATGAAATGCAATAAAAAATAATAACTACCAGCACACAATGAAAAACCTGAGACTATAAAGAGACAAAGGGAGGGACATTACAGAACAGAGAAGCTAAGGCAAGTAAGGACAGAAGTATAATCAAAATGAATAAAACAATAAAAGTGTTTGTAACATATATTAAAGCATGCGGTAAGGCTATATTTTGCAAATACTGTAACATATATGATTACACAGGCATACTTTCAGGCTATTAAACTAAAACAATTGACAATTGCTTGTTGTAAACAGAGAAAATAAACACTTAAATATTCGTATTCAACACCTTATGTTGATACCAACAGGATTAAGGAGAATTAAATTTCTGTTTTATTGTATTGAATTTTCAAAGCCTTGATATAGGCTTTAATTTTTTTAATATAAATTTTTAATTCATTTTATTAAAATTTTTTTTCTTTTTTGTGGTTATGAGCACTTAAGATTTATGACCTTTAAATACATGAATTTATGTTTACAAAACTTAAGCTACTTCAACCAACGGCCTTACAAATACCTCTGCTTTAAATACTTTTTTCTCAAAAAGTCTTTGTAAAAACCCAGTTTTTTCCATTTTTATACACTTTTTTTAAATTCACTGAAGCATTTAAACAAGTTTTTGTATACAAACCTCATATTATTTTCTGTAATTCTCTTGCGCTTTGTATAGTAATTTTTAGTTATTTAGAAAATTATTGCATAGTTTTAGGTTGCCACCACAATAACTATTTATTTTTCTCTGCTATTTTGTATGTATGTGGTTTCCGTATGCTAAATAGGCCACTTTATACAAAAGAGACCCTGTATACTGTTGGTATATGAGTGTGTTTTTATTTTTAATAAATTATCAAATATTTGGAGCATACTTTTTGGTGGTTGCATATGCTATATTATATCCTATGAAGTGGTTTAAATTAAAATTATAGAGTTTTTGTGGGCTTAGAGGACTTTAATAACCGTAATTATATTATTTGTAAGGGAGAGAATTTTTTCCACAAATAAATTTATTAAAAGCTAGAAACATGAAGCATACTTTTAAGCGCTTACATAAGATCTTAAGTTTCTTGGGAAGGTTTAGAAAATGTAGACCGCCTTAGAAATGTTTTATTTTTATAGAATAATTTAATGTTTTAATCAGAAAAATATTATTCTCAAGCAAAAGATTTGAAGTTGAAAGAGTTTGTAAACTTTTTTAAATCTATAAGTCACAAATAAAATGAAATTGGATTTAAAATTCAATAATAACACAAGAAAAGTATTAATGATTCCATTGTTATAACCCTTACGCATATAAATTTAATTTATTTGTTAAATCTTTAGAGAAAATCGCATTCATTAGAGTGGTTTTATCGTTCGAAACACTCTCCCTGTTACAAACAGTTTTAAACCAATGCGGCGCTACTACGCACAATCTTCCTACACAATTTGAATAACAAACACCCGGTATTTATGTTTCATAACCAGTACAATTTGAATGAAATTTGCATAATATTTTCATATGGGTTTTGTCTCTGGAAGAAATAGAAGAAAAGAAAAAATTATAGAAGGCGACAAAAGCTTTCCTACGCTTTACAAAACCCGGAACAATATTACAAGTGATGCATAAATAAAGGCTCCTTCAGGCTAAATGGCCTTTTAGGATGAACTAAAAAATAAGACAACAACAACTTCCCTTGTACTTTTCTCACCACCTTTTCACTTTATTTTCTTTTAAAAAGAAAGTGTCTTTAACACAGTTATGTGTGTCTAACTCCATAGACAGCTTGTGCAGTCAAATTAAAATCACATTAAATTTGCATACTTTTAAGCGTTTGCTCCCACTCACTTCAAATCAAGTTGTGCTAAACTCTCTTTCTCTCTTTGCCTTTCACAGTCTTTCTCTCTCTCTCTACCTATTTGAATAAGGAAATGCAGTGACACGTTTCCTGGCTCTTACCACATAGTTGAAAAGGAAAACTACAGAGGAACGTGTTGTGGCTTAGTGGGCAGAGAGTAGAGCTTAGTTTTCCATAGTAAGATAAAGTGGGTTGAAAATACACACTTTGGAACAAATTTGCCAGCAAGTATTATAAGTTGGAAGCATAGTTTCCCTGTCTAATTAGGAAACCATATAAAAAGAAGTGAGAAACATAAATAATAAAACGCCTCAAAAAAGTATCTCAATTTTGTAACATACTTTCAGGTGAAATATATTATTGTTTCAATTGAAAATCCTCTAGAAATCTATAATTTTAAGAGCTGACATGAAATCATGCAAGTTATTACCAAAACCTTATTAAAAAATCAATCAAAATTTACATGTGTAAGGAAATTTAATTAAAGCATACTTTTAAGCGTTTAAATAAAATACATTAACTTTCTTTGAAATTCTTTAATTTCTTTTTCTTTCTTTTTAATTGCAGGTAAGAGGACAATATTTATAAACTTCCCATGATTTTATAAAGTGAGTATAAAAGACAAGCCTCTCCATAATTTATTTAAAATTCATTTGAGCCGCTAAATTGTGTTTAAAATCCTTGTAACTTGATGCTTGGGGGTTAGCTATTTTGATGCTTTTTGGTTTCTATAATAGACTTCATTAATAACAATCAATTGTTTGTCCTTGATTTATAAGGAAACCATGGTAATTAAAGCTGCAACTCGCAGTACAACTTATACCAGCCTTGATGTATGCTTTGATTTTACCAATGAGTGTCAGGATTTACAGTTTAACGTTAAATCTGAATGACAGATTTGTGAGGTTTTCATTGTATTTATTAGATTAGATTAGAGGACAAGTACAGTACCCGGAGGTCGAATTGACCCATTGTACAACGTCCTAGTTTCTCACACCACTTATGTTGTGTGTGTTAATTTTATACATGCGTAGTGGGACCTACAGTTTAAATTCGACTCCGAACGACAGATTTTTTGAGAAAGTTTTTCATGGCAGTTTTATTTACTCTCAGAGTTTTTGCCAGAAATCTGCTGAGACGAAGTCGCCGAAGAAATACTTTTTTTGTATTCTGTTTTGATTTCTGGCGTGGGGCTCGAACCCTGCCTTTACGTCTAATAAGCCAACACACTACCTACTAGATTAGCTAATTATAATTGTAATTATTTCTTATGAGCGACTTTATCGGAAGACAGTTGAGATGAGGTAGCGGAATAGTTTTTTATATTTCTTCTATTTTTTCAGAATGTCTGAGTTGCTATTAACTTTCGGGCTCTTGTCCAGTAAGCCAATATACTTCAACTTACTAGACTATGACAATCAAATACTGTCATAAAAATGGCAATTTGTTCTAAACAATCTCAAGAAGACTAAGTGCTTCTTCTATAAGTTCTTCCGTGACCAGCTAACGAACCTGGCTTTATACAGAAATGCCATTCTTAATGAAAATCTCCATCCAAACACGTTTTTTTTCCAGAAGTTTCTATTCGCCTACAATGGCAACCAAATCAGACTTAAAACCGCTTTCGTCGGCTCTGAAACTAATTTTCATAGTATTGGACGCATGCTCAGCATGCAATAAATGATCGAAATCTGAGCATTGTTACTATAGCACAGAAATCACAGATCTTATGCAAAGTTTTCTACAATTTACCCACAAAGTATGCTTTATTTTTTGTTTGGTCCAAAAGTATACTTCAATTTTTTTTCCTTTTTTCATATAAAATTTTAAATAGATTTCAGTGTTTTTAAACTTAGCTTAGTAAACTAAAAGCAGACTTTAGTTTTACATTATCTACCTCTCTTGTGTCGATTTTCAATATCAATAAAACCGATGTAAGGGGGCCATACACTGGTTGAACTTCATTGGGTTTCCTTCTTCTGCATTATGGTGGAAGTAATTGCAGGAACATTTTCTAAACTTCTACACAATGGCTGCGAAATGTTGGCCGTAAATTGAAAAAGTTTTATTTTCTTTCTAGATTTCAAAGCCTTTTATTGTGTTTTTGAACAATAAGTCTTTCCAAAAACCTTACGCGTTAAATTATTTTTAGGTTTTTAGGTTGGTTTTTTACGCCTTTAAATGGAAAGGAAGCGGTAGGTAATAAGTCCTTCATAATTTTCTAAATTCCTCTTTACAATAAGTGGCTAAAAGTTATTGTGTATTGGCAGTAGGAAGTCTTGTTTTTGTAATAAATAAAGCATACTTTCAGGTTTCTCGCGTTGTTTTTTCCTCCGTTAGTTAGTTCTTCGTAACTTTTTTCGTGCTTTAAATTGTTAAAAGCAAAAGCAATAAAAATTTCTTTTTTTTCTGTTTTTGGTGGAGAATTGTTGCAAATTTTTTTTTTAATTTCTGTGCTTTTGCTGGTCGTTATAGTATAACATGGTCTTTGCGGCAAACTGTTGAAATTGTGGCAAAACTTTATTTAACCTCAAACAAATAAGTAACCCGGTTCAAATACATTTACTGCTCAGCTCTTTTGACTAATGCAGACAAACGTAAAATCTAAAAATTCATTTTTAAGCACATATTTCCCCAGGAAAAGCAAGGATACAAGTCAAGTCATCACACCGGAAAAAACCATTTCGAAACTGTATGAAAACGAAAAAAAATTCACAGAAAGATAATAAAGAAGAGTGGTGTGGAGTAGAGAAAAAGTATTCAAAAAGCCAACTTAAATATGGTGGTTGAGACAAGCAAATATTTGTAAGCTTGTGGCATAAGATGTCCATTTCGTCCTGTGGTCCTTTTGTGCAACTTTTTGGGTACTGTGGATATGGCTTTCGTAATGACTGCTAACTTTTTGGTGCAGACACTGGTTTTATGGTGAAAACATGAAAAAGAATATGAAAGAAAGACAAATAATCAGAAAAATACAGAGTTTTTAAAAATATTTTCAGTGCAAGTTAATATTAAAATTAAAAATTTTAGCCTCCAAAACTAAATATGATACGTCAGACTCCTAAACATCTAAACAAATGGAATCCAATCAATTTGTGCTCTCAATAAAACTGTATATTATTTTGTTGCATCTTTTTGTACCTCAAAAAAAAATCCGTTGCCTACTTTAAGGTTTAACGAAACTGAAACCAGTTTAAACTTCAAATTTTACTAAAAAAATTGTATTTCTTCTCTAGAATTCCTTTTCTCCTTTCATATTCTTTGTTTTTTAAATTTTATATGAGCATTAAAATATTTTTTTTATATAATTATAAAGCCTACTTTAAAGGGCCCTTTTGAAAAATCCATTTCTTTTGTTAGAAAAGTTCTTTTTAATGGCAAAAGTTTTTTGCTTTATTAATGTAATAAATTTTAATCTTTGTTTTCATAATTTTATTTAAAATCTATAGCCTACTTTAAGGCATTTTGCTTTCATAAAACCAATGATATTATAAATGGAATGTTTTTAAGAAACTTTTTTCACTTGAAAGTCTATAAGTGTGGAGATAAAGAGGCAATTATTTTATTTCTTCTGAAACTAATTAAACTTAACAATAATTAACTTCAAGTACTTGAAAACAAATTTGGTTTAAGGCGCAATTCCTTAAACGAAGCCGCAATTGTGTAAAATATTTGATTTATATGCTTAAGAAACTTTTAGAGGATGAAAAACAAAAGAAAGGAAAATTACTTTCTATTCCTTATGTGTCACTTAAGGCTATAAACTGTAGTGTATAGAATGCTTATCTTTTTGTAGCATACTTTTGGGAGAAAAAATATATAGAAAAATCAAAAGTGAACACAATAATTGCGTATGGAATCTTTTTCAGCTTTTATTTTTGCTAAACAATTTTATTTGAATGCAAATAAATTTTCTGTAGCATACTTTCAGTTCTCCAAAGCCCTTTAATCTACATTTTTTTCTGTTTTTGTTTAGTTAGAAATGGAATTTTGTTTCACTTGTATTTCATATTTTGCATAGCAACTAAAATTATTTATTTTTGAATTGCCCCGAGTTGTTTTCACATGCTTTGTATTTAAATCGAAAGAATAGAGCCGCCCTTTTTATAATAAATTAAACATAAAAGGCAACATACTGCTTGCCGGCAATTGCCTATTTTGCAATTGAAAGCAGTTTTTAGGGGTAGGAATTTTATAAGCAGCATTTCTGGTTATAATTATTTCCTTTGTATTATTAACCGAAAAGTAGGCAATATATTTTTAATTTACTTTATGTACTTACATATGGAATTTATTGGAACAAAATTACGAGGATGTATTTTAGTATATCGCGAGTATTTTGAGCCTCGTAGTATTTTTGTTTTCAAGGCAAAAAGTTTTTTTAAATTAGGTTAGGTTGGTCAGAATGCAAAATCCCATGAGGCTTATAATTGCCAAATTTATCAAGCTTGTTGTGTCCTTGACTGTAGAAGTAGTACAGTGAGTAGATTATAGGCTTACTAGGCAAGTTCTCAGGAGTTCAAACCTCAGCTTTGCCATTATGACGTTCTTTTGACGACTCCCTTCCAACAGCCTTGCAAAATCTTCTGAAATCTCTTATTCAGATGCCACTCGAAACTGCATTATAAATGAAAAATAGGAAGTCGTGAGGCAGACTAAAGGATTCTAAAGCCCAATAATGTATTCACTTAAAAAAAAACTGCTCACGTACACTATCAAAAAGAAAGAGTCTACTGGCCCAAGTTACACTCACCATCTTATATGCCGAGTAATATTATTCATGGTAAACTTCATTACAGTTCCGTCGGATGTATACTAGAACCCGCAGCTCACAATTAAAAAAAAAATATTACAAATAAACTTTAAATGCAAGCACACTAAGTTTTAATTCATTCTAACCTAAAAGTAGGCAATAAATTTTGATTTTTTCTTTCGCCTTTACTTAGCGAACCGTTAACTAAGTAGTCTCCATCATTACGGGCAACTGCCTGCTAGAGAGGCATTAATGTCTTATTATGGCACTAATTCACTGAAAGTACTGAGATTCCCATTCTTAATATTCCTAATTGAAGTCGCCGTAGTCTAGTTGGTAGTGTGTTGGCTTATTAGACGTAAAGCCACGGTTCAAACCCCAGATCAGATATCAAAACGAAATATGAAAAAGTATTTCTTCGGCGACTTTCAGCAGATTTCTGGCAAAAATTCTGAGGGTAAATAAAATTACCATGAAAAAGTTTCTCAAAAATCTGTCGTTCGGTGTCGACTTTAAACTGTAGGTCCCGCCACTCATGTATAAAATTAACACACACAACAGGAGTGGTGTGAGAAGCTAGGCCGTAATCCTGACTGAAGGGTTGTAATGGCCAATTATGTATGTATGTATGTCATATTCTTAACGGAACTGTCAGAGTTAAAATTGCTGGATATTATGCGATATATAATGAAGCCTAGATCGTTTAGTACAGACGACTTTTTCTAATGGCGTTCATCGGATACTTATGTTATATGTCCTGACAGCAGTGTATTGTTTAATTTAGTCGTCCAAAAAGTATGCTTTAAAATTTTAATTATTAGTTTAAGGTATAAAATACATTAAATTGTACCAAAGAAAATAAAGTATAAAGAATGTGCATCTTAACATATTTTGGAATATTTTTCAAAAATATTTCACGACGCGGGGGGAAAGATAGAAGGGAAGGATACAGAAACCAAGAGCGTAACAATGTGTTGTTCTCATCGTGCGTTTTTGTTGTTTGACCACTTTGTATTTATTTTTCTGGTATTAAAAACGGACGTCGGCACCAATGTCCCTCAGGGGAAGAACATCTTCGGCTTTTTACACACATAGGACACGAACATCAAGAATGTTCGTTAAAAAGAGCGTAAAAATCTTGTCAGCTTTTAAAGAAGAACGTTCATGTCGCTTTTTTCAGACTTCAATGATACACCCAAAGAAATATCACAGTAGTATTCACTAATATCAATGTGAAATGATTTCGATTTTTGGAAGAATACTTGCCAAGTTAAATACGGTGTCTTAGTGTCTTAGTGCAGTACAATTTTTCTATATTTTCCGATCACATATACATATCATTGGGTTAATAAGTAGACTTGAAATTATTACTAACAATTTTCCTCTAGGTTAACACATGCCTATGGTTATGGATTAGTGAGTGAGAAAGAGAAAATAAGTTGAGAGAATTTATTTAATTACAGCCATATAAAAGTGTTAGTAATATACTCTATTTTTATTTTCATTTCATCAACATACATATGTAAAGCTGTCTATCTTTGGCTTAATAATTTTGGATAAATAAAAAAATAAAAAATCGATTTTATTATTAAAAGAACATAAAGCTATCCATCTTTGGCTTAAAAATTAGGCCATGTTTTTTAGATAAATAAAAATAAAAAGAATAAAAAACCATTTTTTATTAAAAAAAAACGAGCATTCTAAAGCATTTAAAAAAATATACTATGGGACAAAATAAAAAATAAAATACGCCCAGCTAATGACATAGAACATTAGCACAAAATATTCTTCGAGTGTTATTCTGAAATAAAATGATAAAGCATCCGCAGCACATGTATTCTTGTCGCAGTCTGATCGACAACTAAATCAAAAAACACAGGAATACATACACATGCACATACGTACGATGAGAGCAACACATTGTTACGCTCTTTGTTTGTGCAACTTTTCCTTCTGTCTTCCTCCCCCTCATCAAGAAATGATTTTTAAAAATATTTCGGTGAGAGAGCGGGTCGTAATGTTACGACCCGCCATAAGAAATTTTACTTCTACTTGATGCGTATTCTTTATATCCATATTATTTTATTTTACTTAACTTTTAACGAGAGTATTTTTAAAATAATGTATCTTTAGGGCTGGAGATTAACTAATTTAATTTCCCAAAAAGTATGCTTTAAATTTTTCAACATTTTTAATATGTTCTCTTTAATAAATTTGATAAATAATTTCAAACTTTTGTTATCACTACTGGGACATTAGTCTATCAGGCAACATAAAATAGATGCCATAAGTATTCTTATAATTTTTTTTTTTGCAAACATTGCTGTAGGAACATTTTTATGTGCAAAAAATCTGATTAACAAAACTAGCAAATAACTGTAGCATACAGTTTGGCTGTAATCATGAAAGCACAGAAAAAATAGACAAAAAAAAATACCCAATAACAGTTTCAACAAATTATCTAAATATCCCCAGAGTGTAATCTATTTTAAAATTAAATTCTTCTGAAATTTTGTTTCCCTTTTTTGATTTTCTTTTTGTAGAGAAAATAATTCCAAATCATCGTGTATTAAAACATGGTTGAGTAAATGTTTGCTTTGGTTTTAAGGCAATTTGTATTGAGGGAAAGTAGTGACAAAATAGAGCATTAAGCGTGATAGGAAAACAAAATACTTTAACATCGTGTTAAAAAATTTAAACAAAATAAGCAAAAAAAAAAAAAAAACGGGCAGGAGATAAGAGTAGAAATCTCTGTATCTTGCAAACAATACCCACATGAGACTTCATGAAAGAAAGAGCAGACAAATTTTTTTCTCATACTCTGGATAGCACAATTTCCTTACAAAAAATATTTTATTTTAAAGGCAAATTTAATTTTAACACTTTGGTACTCAGGCTAAATAAGAATTTCGTTTTTTCTTCTTGCAACTCATGCTGAAAATTGTAGAGATTTCATGGGGTGTTTGTGAATTTCTAATAAAAAAAAAAATAAAATCAAATCAAATCGTAGGAAAAAAAGAGAAAAACTTTGGCTGGCTGGTTGAAAAATTTGTCAACAACAGCAATGAATAATTAAAATGCTCCCCTGACTGGAGACATGACTGGTAGAAAGGAGGCGATGGATTTAACAAAGCATTGAAGAAAATAATGAAGAAAAAATTTTAGTTTTTGTTAAATAAGCTATAAATGAAATACTATAGTACACTTGTGTTAATAGGAACCAAAAATTATTTAAAAAAGGAGACATCCATCCAATGCAAGGGACATATTTGTTCTCCAAGTTCTCATCTTATAATCTGTAATAGGCAATCGTAGTTTTTTTTTCATGGTAATAGGAAAAACTCTTATTTTTTAAAAGTATTTCCTGCAAGGAAACTTAAAAATTTAAGTCATCATAACTCCCACCACATAGTTTCTCAAAAACGCGTCAACCTGTATTTGAACTTTGAAAAGAAAATTTAGAAATTCGGTTCAAACCCTAGGGTCAAGCATCTTGAAAAAATTAAAATGTCACAGGGAATATTTCCTTGGGTCACCTTGTCTTAGTAACAGTCTTCTTCAGACAAAAATTCTGAGGGCAAAATGAAATTGTCATGACAAGTTTCTCAAAAAACATGTCGTTCGGCGTCGACTTTAAAGTGTAGGTCCCATCGTTTATGGATAAACTTTAACACATATGGAGGGTTGTAACGACCAATAAAGTCAGGTGGGTGTATGAGAAAACATAAGGTTTTCCTTTGTAAAACTTGTTTCCTCATTTTAAATTGGAAATGAAATTCTGTTGCTTCTTGGGAAGTCCTGAAACCTTGTTCTCGCAACCTCTTCTCTCAAAACTAACGTTTTAAATCTTAATGATTTTTTGTTCCCCTTCGCCTTTGTTTTTGGGAGTTTTACAACAGAAATAATGCAACAAATTCCTAATTTTTAATATTCTAACACTTAAAAGTATGCTTCAAAAATGTTAACCAAAAATGTATGCAAGTTATGCTATTATTTTAATAAGGAAAACTATATTCCAAGACAAATAACAAAAAAAGGAAAATTTATAAAATAGTTTACAGCATACTACTAGGCAACGTAAGGAAGTATAGGCATGGCTGCAATAAGGCGAAAGAGAACAAGGTAGAGAGTAAACTCTAATAAGGATAATCATAATGAGTTTAATACAATAACTTTGCTCTCCTTTCCTTGGTTAACTTTACCTCTTATTGTTATTTTATATTGACTATTGTATAGACCTTACTTTTTTAAAAGCAAAGATGCCTTAACATATGCAGCACCAATATAAACAAGCCAAAGAAAATCATGAAAAACTTATACACTTTACTTCTTTTGTGAAATGTTGAACAAAAAAGGCGAAAGATAGAGAAGGACAGGAAGGGTAAGGGTGTTTAAAAAGGCAACGAAACAATATTCTTTATGCTGAAAATGTTACCCCGACTTTATTATAAAGTTTACCAAAGTAATGAAGCATAACCATAGCTACCCAGCATGTGTAAGGAGTTTAACAAAGGCTTTCCTTTCCTATGCATTCTTTTACTCTTATTGCCTGAAAGCAAAAATTAAAAAAATGCCAGTGAAGTCGTACATAATAGCCTGCAAATATTTGTTATGAAGTCTGTAGGAAATTAATATTATCTTAAGCAAGTTAACATTCAACGAACACCTCCACACAATGGATGTAACAAAGTGGAACAGAGCGAGTGTAGTACTATCGTCTTGGATGGCTTGTCAAAAATTTTTAAAAATGGAAATTTTGATTTCCATATGAGCTGTTACATTCAGAAATGCTGTTTATGCATGAATAATTTCATTTTGCTTAAGAGTATGCATTAAAAGACATACACAATACTGCATATACAACTAACGTGTGTTCTCTTAGTATACTTACAGGCTTTGATGATTTTCTGAGAAGAGTTTTCTTTTGATTTTCTTTAAAAGCTTTTATTGTCATTAAAATAATTACAGATTTAAGAAAAGAAAAGTGTTATAAGGTATTAAATTGGATTAAAATACATTGATTATGAAAATTCAGTATTTTACCTTAAGGTATGCAGAAATTTTGGCAATTGTAAACTACAAATGTATTTAGTTTATATATTTTGGAAATGCCACTCCTCCCTAGGGTAGGCGTTAGCTTTAGTTTTTATATAATTTTTACTATAAGAAAATTTTTAATTGAAGAATATTTTGTATAGAACATGTTTTGTAAGCTTCGCTTAAAGGCACACTAACTCGGGAAACTGCAGTCTCTTTCTCAACTAATTTACTTTCTTCTGGTCTGAAATTCTATTTCTTTTAGCAAGCCTTAAAGCAATCCTTTTGAAATAAAAATTTAATATTTCAACTGTACATATTATTATTAAGTAATAACATACTTAACATGTTTATTAATTTGAAGCTCAAAACGAATTCATCAAATATTTCTTCTTAAAGGCCTATTATTACGCTTCATTTTTCAAATAAAACTCGTTTTGTAATAATAAAGTTGTTAAGCAGTGTCATAAGAAAAGGGAAGAACATTTTATTTCAAGCATTAGTTATTCATTGATATTGTTAAGGACTTAAAGGGATTCCATGAACGATTGTTAAAAAAAGGAAATAAATATGATTTTCTAAATACTTTGAAGTTAAATTAACAGCAATAGCTAACGATAAATTTTAATGGCAAAATTTTTCAAATTCAAAAACAAAATATCTTAAAATTTAAAACTGCCTTCTGGGAGATGAAATACCAATTTTCCTGTTTTATATTTTGAAACAAAATCTAATTTCCTTTCAAGCTCGTTAAGTTACCTTCCATTCGCCATTTTAATAATTAAAATATCTTTAACACAAGTAAAGTTATGCCAGTTTTCATCAAACTACCCATGAATTAATATTAATCATACGCCTACGTAAGGAAAAAACGCAAAATTTTATATTTCAACTGTATTAACATGATTACTGGCTTTTCTAAGACTCTGTTCTATGATAATATCATACTTAACGTGTTTATTATTTGAAGCACGAAATAAATTCAAGCAAATATTTTTTCTAAGGCCTATTATCACGCTTCATTTTTCAAATAAAACTCGTGCTGTAATAATAAAGTTGTTAAGCAGTGTCATAAGAAAATATTGCCATTTTTTTCTACAATTTATGTTAGAAATCAATCATATTGAGTGTCTCAAGCTTTGCTGTTGCTAACGCAAATTTAATTCAATTAATTTATTAAGAAAAAAAGGAAAGGAAATTCTTTTCATAACTCATAAAAAAGCAAACAAAAAACGAGAAAAATATGGAGGAAAAATTCATTAAATTAATGCTAGAAAATCAATCATTTTCTTTCCCTCTTGCAAAGTAGTAGTCAAAGCAGCTGTTCATCTGCTGCCATGACTTCCTCCCCTCCTTTATAATATTTTTTTCTTTATTTTCTTTTCACTTGTCGAGCTTGTTAGGAAAATAAAATTTTCATTGGAAATTTTCCTTTTTTTTTTGCTAAGAAGACTATCGTTTTTCAACTTTTAAGCTGCTTGTTATACCCAAAAATTCTAAATCAAGCATTGCTTTTTCATGTAATTTGATTACTTTTCGATACGCAAAGTAATGAAAATAATAAAAAAAAAAATAGGGAAACGTTTAATGGAGAAAGTTATCTCAGAAGTAGTAGGAGAAGAAAACAAAAGACTTTTAAAAATATGATAAAAATTTCATCAAATTTTGTGATCAAAGATAACAAAAATATGGAGAAACAGAAGGAAATTTGCGACTTCATCTTAAGCAACTCACAGAAGTAATAACAGAATACTGACCTCTTTGTAGACATGCTTAGAGGCTGAGAATACCCTACGACGACTTTCGTGAAAGCTGTAACGACGAAAAAGAATATGAGCTTATAGAGGAGCATGTTCTCGTTTATTGTCTGGTATTTAAGAACCTGAGACAAAAATTCTTGGAAACCCTGAATTTATTGACGGAAGATGTGAAACCAAAAGGTGATTTGGGCAGACACCACATCTTCATAGAACTATCGGTTTCGGTAAGGAAACGTACTATCGGTATTACAAAAGGGCCTTATAGGAGGATCCAAGTAAGCTTTGTAAGGCGACTGCTAATGTAACCTATACTTGCCTTAAGGAAGAAGAAATTGTGTTTGAAAAACATATTTTCTCTGTCAGTATCATCATCTACAGAGGATTTTTAAAAGCTTCGCATACATATTAAAATATCTCGTTGCATATTGAGTTTATAGTCACATTTACAGTGGTGGCCTTATAATTAGAAACGACTTAGCAACATGTATGTTTGTTAATTTGTTTTACAGTTTTCACTGTGTACCTGGGATAAAAAGCTTTGTTTGGAGGACGTCTTACATACGTTTTTCCATCAGATTGGGACCAATTAAACTTAGATTCGTCACTCCAGAGAACTCAGTTCCAGAAACATCGTTTCTAATTATAAGGCCACCACTGTATATGTTTTCATCTTTCCTTTCGCCTTCTAACTCTCAATACTTTAATACATAATTTTCACAGATGGCTCAACCTAAAGTATGCAATGAAAAATGCTCGCCAACAGCAGTTTTTTATGAAAACTTTTAACGAGAAGCAAATTTACGGTGTCAACAAAATACACCATAAAGAATATGGCTTTTAAAAATATCGGCAAAACACAATCTATTAAAACTATTCGAATAGTTTTTATATATAAAAATAAATGGCATACTTTAAGGGTGTTGTTTTAAAATGCTTACAGTAGCTTTTAAGTTAAAATTTTTTTTATTTTCTTTTAATTTTTTAAGGCCAATTATGGCATCATTTTATTATAAACTTATTTCAAATCTTTGCCGTCTAAGTTCGCGAGCGTTTTTTTAGTTTTAATTGGCTATTCATGTTAAACAAAATGCCAACACCAAACCACATGTTGAACTAAACTGTTGTTGAGTTGATTAAAATCGTATGCGTGTTTAAGTAGAAATCTAAAATTATTGAGGGGGACTATATTACAATTTATTTCAAAAGAGGAAGAAATTATAAATTCGGTAAAAACATATTATATGGCTCCAAAAAGTAGGCAACATAATTTGTAAAGTATAAAAAACACGCAACTTAGGTTAAGCAATTCCCTCAAATAAAGAGAGAATAGACGTTAAAAGAGATGACTTTTTATTAATAACTTCATCCATAGCCCATAAGGTCTACCAAAGTAATTATCTGCGAGCAACGCCCAATCCGTAATCCATATTTCTATTCATATTTTATTAAATGTGTGAAGATAATTTCTTAATTGAACTAACCAAACATTTTTAACAGAACCAATGTTAAAGTTAACAGTGCCATGTTAAGTATTTTAAAGAAAGCACAAAATAATGATCACATGAGAGCGAGCTAATCACTGAAACATAAGAAATTAAATTATGAAATATGTATGGAAGAATATACTCCAGACATTTTTGAATTCCAAACTAATTGGGAATTCCAAACCAATTGATTTATAGCATGAAGTGTAAAATGATACTTTTTTCAGGGTCTAATGGACATTTTTTCGGAAGTCACCATAGTCTAATAGGTAGTGTGTTGGCCTATTAGACGTAGGGCCACTGTTCCAACCTCATCTCGATCAAAACGAAATATGAGGAAATATTTCCTCGGCGACGACCTTTCTCAGACTAAAGGATTCTAATGCCCAATAATGTATTCACGTGAAAAAAATATTCACGTACACTATCAGAAAAAGTCTACTGGCCCAAGTCACCAACACCATCTTACATGACGAGCAATATTCTTCATGCTAGACTTCAAACAGTTCCGTCGGGTGTACCATAGAACTCGTAGTTCATAATTAAAAAAAATATTACAAATGAATTTTAAATACAAGCACACTTTAAGTTTTAATTCATTCTAACCTAAAAGTAGGCAATAGATTCTGATTTTTAATAAACAAATTTTAGTTCTCTCTCGCTTAACTGCTCACTAAGTGGTCTCCATCGTTACGGGCAACTGCCTACTAGAGAGGCATTCCTGCCTTACTATGGCACTATTTCACGAAAAGTACTGAGTTTCCCATTCTTAATATTCCTAATGGAAGTCGCCGTAGTCTAGTTGGTAGTGTGTTGGCATATTAGACGTAAAGCCACGGTTCATACCCCAGGTGAGACATCAAAACGAAATATGAAAAAATATTTCTTCGGCGACTTCCTCTCAGCAGATTTCTGGCAAAAATACTGAGAGTAAATAAAATTGCCATGAAAAAGTTTCTCAAAAAAAAATCTGTCCTTCGGAATCGACTTTCAACTGTAGGTCCCACCACTCATGTATACACACAACATAAGTAGTGTGAGAAGCTAGGTCGTAATCCTGTCTCGAGGGTTGTAATGACCAATATGTTATATATGTATGTATAAATAGTAATCGCTTAATGGAATAATGTCTCCGAAACCTAATAAATTATGCTCCAGAAAGTCACTGTGTGGGTGTCAGTGGTACTCAGTAAATATTTTTGAAATTTTAAAACATCGGATTTGACACATTCCCCCCTCCATATGAAACATAACTAAGCTATAATTGATTTATTGTGGAATATCACTAGCAAAGTCTTATTTGTACACAATATCTGCGGTAATCTTTAAATACATTTTTTTCAATCATCATTCCGAACGTACCTTTTTTACAGACTATAATTCCAAATAGTCCTCATACACTCGTAACTCGTTTACTTTCTTCCAAAGTGTGCAATGTTAGTTTATTTGCTAGTTCTAGTGAGGCACGCTTTATTGCCTCATAGTGTTATATTTTTCCTTTTTTTACTGAAAAGTACTTTTCGTGATATTTAGTACCTTGCAGTACTTTTAAAGCACCAAGGCTTTGTTTTTCTCCCGTTCTTTTTTTTAATAAATTATTGTGTTGCTTTTAATATTTCAAATTTTTCAATTTACTTTCTAAAGTAAATGCAATAAATTTGCCAAGAAATTTAATTAAAACCCAAAGAGATTATGAAGCTAAACCGTAGAGTAGCATATGTGCTGTTTGTTGCATACTTTATGGAGTACTTTTGTTTTCTGAATATGTATTTACCTCAAAAAACAAAAATTGAATAGAAAAACTATAAAAAACATTGAAAGGGAATGCAAAAATGACTAACAATAATGGTTGTAATAATAATAATACTGAAGTAAATATAATTTTTTATCTTTCTTTTCTATGGCAGATAGAAGTAGAAAAAGGATTATTTCTCTTGACTGAAAAAAACTCTGAATAAATTCTTTAGCTTTTACACAACAAAAATATAAAGTAACCCAATGGAAATCTGTAGTTTTCTTTTTCAATTCATAAAAAGCCATCGGATTTCTTTCAAAATGTTTACTGGGTTTTCACTATCTCGGCATGGAGCAAGTGGTTGTTAAACGTTTTGTGTGTCATTGAACAAAATCTGTGGTTTTTACTTGCGTCTGGAGAAACTTCCATTCCGTGCAGGCTTTGTTTATAAAACATATGAATAAACAATCGCATGCAACAAAGACGACCACATGGCTAGGAGTAAAGGAAGAAGCATCAAAAGTATATAATTTTTGTTATTTTGCTTTTGGCCGATTATTTTATAAATTGTATGGAAACTCATATGGCGTAGTTAATCACACACTGGCAGAATCCTTAACAGAAAGCAAAAAGATTGCTTTAAAGCCAGTCTAAACCATACAAAAGAAATAGAATTTCAGACCAGAAGAAAGTAAATTAGTTGAGAAAGAGTTAGTGCAGTTTCCCGAGTTAGTGAAACTTACAAAACATGTTCTATTCAAAGTATTCTTCAATTAAAAATTGTCTCATAATCTAAATTAAATTAAAACTAAAGCCAACGCCTACCCTAGGGAGGAGTGGCATTTCAAAAATATATAAACTAAATCCATTTGTAGTTTATAATTACAAAAATCACTGCATACCTTAAGGTAACATACAGAATTTTCAAATTCAATGCCTTTTTACCTAATTTAATAACTTCAATACGCTTTTCTTTTCTTAAATCTGTAATTATTTAAATAAGCTTTTAAAGAAAATCAAAAGAAAACTCTTCTCAAAAAATCATCAAAGCCTGAAAGTATACTCAGAACAGTATATGCAGCATTGTCTATGTCTTTTAATGCATACTCTTCTGCAAAATGAAATTATTCATGCAGAAACAGCATTTCTGAATGTAACAGCTCATATGGAAATCAAAATTTTCATTTTAAAAAAATTTTGACAAGCCATCCAAGACTCGCTCTGTTCCACACTTTGTTACATCCATTGTGTGGAGGTGTTCGGTGAATGCTTAACTTGCTTAAGATAATATTAATTTCCTACAGACTTCATAACAAATATTTGCAGGCTATTATGTACGACTTCACTGGCATTTTTTTAATTTTTGCTTTCAGGCAATAAGAGTAAAAGAATGCATAGGAAAGGAAAGCCTTTGTTAAACTCCTTACACATGCTGGGTAGCTATGGTTATGCTTCATTACTTTGGTAAACTTAATAATAAAGTCGGGGTAACATTTTCAGCATAAAGAATATTATTTTGTTGTCCTTTTTATACACTCTTTTATATCCTCTCCCTCTCTCTCTTGCTCCTTTTGTTTCATATTTCACAAGAGAAGTAAAGTGTATAAGTTTTTCTTGATTTTCTTTGGCTTGTTTATATTTGCGTTGCATATGTTAGGGCGCCTGTGCTTTTTAAAAAGTAAAGTCTATGCGACAGTCAATATAAAATAACAATAAGAGGTAAAGTTAACCAAGGAAAGGAGAACAAAGTTATTGTATTAAACTGATTATGATTATCCTTGTTACTGTTTACCTTGTTCTCTTTCAACTCATTGCAGTCAAGCTTATAGTTTTCTTTTGCCTAACAGTATGCTTTAAACTATTTTAGTAATTTTATGTCCTTTTTTTGTTATTTATCTTGGAAAATAGTTTTCCTTATTAAAATAATAGCATAACTTGCATACATTTTCTGGTTAACATTTTTGTAGCATACTTCTAAGTGTTAAAATATTAAAAATATGAAATTTGTTGTATTATTTCTGTGGTAAAACTGCCAAAAACAAAGGCGAAGAAGGGAACAAAAAATCATTAAGATTTAAAACATTAATTTTAAGAGAAAAGTTTTCGAGGACAAGGTTTCAGGACTTCCCAAAAAATAAATCTGAATTTCATTCCCAATTCGAAATGTGGAAACAAGTGGTGCTACAAAGGAAAACCTTAAGTTTTCTTATATTGTTTCTACTATTTTTACAATTAATTAGGCTTTGGAAGAAATATTGAATGAATTTATTTTAAGCTTCAAATAATAAACATGTTAAGTATGCTATTATCATAGAACAGAGTCTTAGAAAAGCCAGTAATCATGTTAATACATCTGAAATATAAAATTTTGGTTTTTTTCCTTACGTAGGCGTATGATTAATATTAATTCATGGGTAGTTTGATGAAAACTGGCATAACTTTACTCGTGTTAAAGATTTTTTAATTATTAAAATGGCGAATGGAAGGTGACTTAATAGGCTTGAAAGGAAATTAGATTTCCTTTCAAAATATAATACAAGAAGATTGGTATTTCACCAACAAAAAGGCAGTTTTAAATGGAAAATATTTTCTTTTTGAATTTGAAAAATTTTGCCATTAAAATTTATCGTTAGCTATGCTGTTTATTTATCTTCAAAGTATTAAAAAAATCATATTTATCTTCTTATTAAAAAATCCTTGACATATTCCCTTTAAATCCATGTGAATATCAATCAATAACTGATGCTTGTAATAAAATTTTCTTCCATAACAACTGCTTAACAACTTTATTATTACAGCACGAGTTTTATTAGAAAAATGAAGCGTAATAATAGGCCTTTGGGAAGAAATATTTGATGAATTCGTTTTGAGCTTCAAATTAATAAATATGTTAAGTATGTTATTACATAATAATAATACATTTGAAATATAATTTTTTTATTTTTTCATTACGTAGGCGTATGATTAATATTAATTCATGGGTAGTTTGATAAAAACTGGCATAACTTTACTTGTGTTAAAGATTTTTTAATTGTTAAAATGGCAAATGCAAGGTAACTTAATGAGCTAGGAAGGAAATTAGATTTCGTTTCAAAATATAAAACAGGAAAATTGGTATTTTACCAACAAGAAGGCAGTTTTAAATTGCAAATATTTTCCTTTTGATTTAAAAGTTTTTGCCCTTCAAATTAATCGTTAGCTATTGGTATTTATTTAACTTCAAAGTGGAATCCCTTTAAATTCTTATCACTATCAATCAATAACTGATGCTTGTAATAAAATTTTCTTCCCTAAAATATTGTCCCTCCTTATCTTATCTTGTTTGTAAAAAATTATCTTCAAAATTAATTAACTGCCAATGCTTTTAACCCTCTTTCATGTTCCAAGATAGCCAAGAATAAGTTACTTTTGTTTTCCTGTAAAAGTTAAGAAAAGTCATCCCGTCACTGTAGTTTTCTAACAAAACTTTTCTTTTGCCATGCAATCTTGTTTTAAGCATGAACTTTTCCCGACACTTTTTTCCAATATTTTCTTCTGCTACTTTAACTTCTCAATATAAATTGCATTTTTATTTTAACTTTACTAAGGAGAGATAATTAATTAGTTTTCTAACTGCTTGTGAAACTACTGTGTTCATTTAATTTTTTTCCAATATTTTTGAAGTGCAGCAAATACGTCAATTGCAGTTTAAATCCAAAGAAATTGGGGAAGAAGCACTTAAAGAAATGGCAAAGAAAACCATACACAAAGGAAGCGAAAATATTAATTGAAATGTCAGTTTTCCATTGTGTTTACGAGTCATTGAAATTTGAGAGAAATTCTTATTAAAAAGAAGAAATGAAATGTTTCGGCAGAAATTAAGTTTTTTAAAAAATGATAACTGATTAGGAAGCTATAGAGGCTTTGCCTTAAAGGGTACTAATGGGTGATTTTTTATGAGCTATAGGAAAATTTTTCAAAAAAAACACATAAAACTCAGAAAAATGCATGAGAAATCTTTATTTGAATCGATAGTACGGTCCATATAATTTAATGTTTGAAGATTATTTCATGCAAATGTTGACCGCGACTGCGCCTCAAATGGTCCATCCGCTTAGTACAATTTTGGCATACTCTTTCCAACATTTCGGTATCTCACGAATAAATGCTTTAATGTTGCCTTCCAATGCGTCAATTGAAGCGGGCTTGCCTTTATAGACATGAGCTTTAACATAGCCCCACAAAAAATAGTCTAAAGGCGTTAAATTGCACGATCTAGGCGGCCAATTGACCGGTCCCGAACGTGAAATAAAATGTTCACCGAACTCGCCTCTCAATAAGTCCATTGTTACGCGTGCTGTGTGGCATGTGGCACCGTCTTGTTGAAACCACATGTCATGCAAGTCAAGCTCTTGCATTTTGGGCAAAAAAAAAGTTGGATATCATCTCACGGCAGCGCTCACCATCCATAGTTACGTTACGATTCGTAGCATCTTTGAAGAAGTACGGTCCAATGATGCCACCAGCCCATAAACCGCACCAAACTTTGACTTTTTCTGTATGCATTGGTAGCTTTTGCAATGCTTCTGGCTGATCTTCATTCCAAAATCGACAATTCTGCTTATTTACGTATCCATTGAGCCAAAAATGAGCTTCATCGCTGAACACAATTTTTCGATAAAGAAGTGGATCTTCGGCCAACTTTCCAAGAGCCCATTCACCAAAAATTCTGCGTTGCGGTAGGTCGTTCTGCTTCAATTCTTGCATCAGCTGTATTTTGAAAGGCTTCACCCCAAAATCCTTCCGCAAAATTTTCCACGTTGTTGAGTAACAGAGGCCCAATTGCTGCGAACGGCGACGAATCGATAATTGATGGTCATCATTAACACTGGCCGATACAGCTGCGATATTTTCTTCACTTCACACTCTACGTAAGCATGTTGGTGGTTTAATGTCCAACAATGTAAATTTGTTGCGAAATTTAGTCACAATAGCCCGAATAGCCGCTTCAGTGGAATGGGAGAAGCGCGTGATGAACTTTCTTAACAGAGCGCACGCATTTTGATAATAAAATTCAATGATTTGCAAGCGTTGTTCGTTTGTAAGACGATTCATGGTTAAATTATAGACCAAACTGAAGATGTTTGACAGTGAAACAAAACACGAAACGTGCGTGAGCTGTTTAAACCAGTGTTGCCAAAAAGATAATCGCTAAAAAATCACCCGTTAGTAGCGAGACTAGGGAAAAGGAAAACAGAGGTATTACAATGGGCGTTATATGGCTTACATGTGTCTATCCAAATTCTTTGGACGAAGAGTCACCTCTAATACATTTTTCTAAACAGACTTTTGTCCTTTATGTTTTATAGTAGGCCCAAGTTATGCATTAAAGGCGGCTAGGCCCGATAATTTGGATATTTTGGTAGCGGCACTATCAGACCACCTCCACACAGTTTTTTGTAGCAGCTACTTCTATACAAAATTCGATATAGGAATCAGGGCAGTAAACATATACACTTGAAAAATATTGTATTCTAAGGGAAGTCATTGCAGAAAGTGGCCATTTTCTAATTGCGCATTTACAGAAATTACATTACAAAGCATTCAACCATCATGACGTAGTTCTAAATATTATGCTTTACATTTTTTTGTTGTTGTTCTAATAATGTTTTGTGTAATTTAATTGAAATAAATTTATTCGATTTTGTTTTTAAAATCCCTTTTATATTATCTTTATTAATTACACGTATCCTATATTAAATTATATTAAATGCAGCATAACTTTAGGCAACAAATATGCGTACATTCATTTTTATTATCATACAGTTAAGTTAACGGCATTTATTTTGCATATATTTAGGCGCATTGTATTTTTACACTTTTGTTTTTGAGTTTATTAATATTATTTGATTATGTTCAATTATCATTCCAAATTATTATTGAATATGCGACTCTTTATTAGAAAATTAATTTCGAATTTTAAATTAAAAATCGTGAATTAATTTTTATAATTTTTTTTTATTTTCTCTCATAATAAATGTTATTTACATCGAAAACTATTTTAACTGACCAGAGAGAAATAAAAAATTCAACCTCAGCCACTAACTAGCATCAACACTAATTATATAGTAAATGTAAGCCTAATGATAGGCAATAAAAATGTTATAAAACTAAGCCATATTGAACGGCAGCGAAAATTATTACCATGGCACTCAAACTAATTTGTGAATATTTTACTAAATTACTCGACTAATGAGTGTGATTTTGATTGGAAATTACTGAAACTCATGAAATATAAATTCATTTGTTATTGAAATAAAGAAAGAAGAAGAGAAATAAATAAAATCCCTCAAAAGGTAATTTGGACATCCAAAATCGAATGAAATTCATGATGAAATGTCAACAATAATTATGAATTAATCACATTCATTATGAAGAAAAACAATAAAACAAAGAGAAAAACAAACAAACAAACAAATTTGATAATAACAGGCAGAGGAGTACGAGGGATTTAATGCTTAGAATAATAATTTTGCTTTAGTTGTATTGCATACCTTTAGGTAATAACGAAATTTTATTTTCGGTCAGCCAGGGGAGAGTAAAAATTTCTGCTTAAATGTCACGTATTGGTTTTAATTATAATTTAATACAAATACACTAACAAAAAAGGCAAAAGTTTTAGTAATAAAATCCTAGAAAATTAAATAAAAACATTAAGGGCGGCTTTTGTGTTCGAAACGTGGCATACTTTTAGGGGCTTTAAATAGAAATATTTGCGAATATACGAAAGAGGGTTTTGTTAATATTTTTTTAATTATTGTGCCGATATTTTTCCCACTTTTAAGGCATTTAAACAAACATTTTATAACCATGCAACCGCTTCAATTTTTTTCCAAAGCCATTGACGTGAATAACAAATAATCTTGGCAGCTGGAATGATTTTTCATTTGAAATATTTTTTTATTAAAAAAAAAAATAAAATATCCCAGCATATTAATAATCACAAACAAAATGTCCTTGGAAATCATAATAAATGCAAAATGCCTTGATGTAGGCAATAGTTTTTTTGCATAAGAAATGATTTCGTTCTAGCTGATGGGGAGAAATTATTTAAAATGTTCATAATAATTTAAATGTGTTGACAGATTCTTACGCAATCTTTCAGAATTATTCAGAATTCGAAATTATTTCACAAATTATGGATCCGGCTTGTATAGCGGGAGAGATTCGTCTACAAATTGAGTAACTGTACTCCCATTTTGTATAGTGTTTTAAACCGTAGTTGTATGACTTGGAAACGGGGACTTTACACAATATATTGTATCTCTTATATATGGTTTGTGTGTTTAATAACTTCTATGGAATTCGATAGATTGAATTGAATTGATTTATTCTCATTTAATCTATGCACGAGATATGTGGCTTCGAATGTAGTGCACCAAAGCAAAACATCAGGGAAAAAGTACAGTCGAAGCACATTTATTGTTGCCCAAAGCTCGTCCCCAATATATGTCATACACTTCAACGTAGGGTTTGTCCATCTCAAAAATGATGTATTTTTTACACTAAAAATAAAGACGGTCCATGTGGGCTAAACAAGTTTGTGTAACATGTTTCAAGGGCAGCACCACTGCATTACGATTGTTATCAAGCTCCAGAAGAGATTGTAAAGCCGTTGCACCCAACCCTAGTAGCAGTTTTTATAACCTTGCAAGCAGTAAGACCATTTGGATTCTGAATATTCGAAATACTACTGGCTCGCCATTAAATCTTACTTTTGTATAGACATTCTGGTGATGAAAAAGTTAAGCATTGCGACAACCCATATCACAATATATTATATTTGAAGTCTGGTAAAGTAGTTTAATCAACGTTAAAGCCTTATGCGTTTATCCTTACGTTTGGACGGAATATTCCTGTTGCCAAGTTGATTGTTAGGTCGACTAAGAATTACGAAAATAGGTAAGAAGGTCCCTTGATAATGAATTTTATCCTCAATTTAATGTTGAAACCCTTCGGAATCACGTAGTTCCTATAGACATATTTTCCTTTACTATGGCGTTGGTGCTGAATTCATTGGGTTTCCAATGCTTCTCTAGTGCATGATTCAAGGGTGCAGTGTTGATAACAGCTTGAAAGTAACATGTCTACGCATCCGCTGTCATCAAGGCTTAACTTAATAGAGGGGGAATCACCGTATAACGTCTCCAAAAAATTTTCAAACTAAAACGTGTAAAATAGTAACAATTCTTGAAATACTACTATAGGCTCTGAAGGTGGATGTGCTCATTTTGCCTGAACAAAATGTTTGTCCAGATGAAATTATTTTTACTCACCATCTATCCTCTTTACTTAATTGGTAATTTCAACCCTTTAGTCAGAACTATAAACTTGGTTAAGTTTATCCGTTAGTGATAGGACCTACAGTTTAAAGTTGTCTGCGAATGACAGATTCTTGAGCAACTTTGGTGTTTTATTCAAGATGTCTGAAATGGTGTTTGAACTTCGGGGTCTCGTCTAATAAACCAACACTTTACCTACTAGACTACGGTGACCTCAGCATCCCTCTTTACAGACAAAATTCTGGTAAAAATGAAAACTAAACGGGTTGCCTAAATGCAAAGGAAATGTGAAGTGGAATTTTTTAATTTTAACGTTCCTGTAAGTTCAATGTGTTGTTAAAATATGCTACTATTATTCGTATCATAGCTGTTCTGTAGCATTCTTAAATACGTATTTGATTAAAGCTGCCTTAAAGTATGCTAAACAATTTGAATTTTGCTTTCCCTTTTTTTCGAAAAAAAAACGTAATAAAGTTTAAACTTCAATCCACATTTAATTTCATCAAGTCATTATGGAATTTAAAAGCTTTTCGAAGAATGCCTATGTTTCCTTTCTGTTTTACTTTAATTCCTTGTTTTACATAATTTTGTAAATCCTAAAAGTATGCTAAACAATTTGTTTTGTACATTTAACTTCATTACCATGATTCCGTTTGTTTAGTTTTGTTGAGTTTAATGGACTGTTTTTCCAAAAATCATTTCAAATAAATTAAGAAAAAAAAGGCACATCACGTGATGAAAAATATTTAGGAAATGTTTTGTAATAGAGGTGAGACTTTTCAAAAGCAGGTAAAAATGTTTGTAACTGTGATACAATCATTGTTGACGGAATTGTACGTTTCTGTTGTTCTTTAAATATTCATTAAAATTTCATTTGAATATTTTTTTCTACTTTTTTTTGTCGCTCATGAAAGTGATTTTTGAAACTTGCAAGGCAAGAAGCGGAAAAATGTCGTGTAAACATGCGACTTATAATCACAAATAAGGAAAGAAATCCATGTCAATAACATTTTGAAACAAAGGAAACGCATAAACACAAGTGTTGTTATGTTATTTTCTTTTCCTGTTTTCTTCATGCTATTTTAAGCAACAACAATGCCATAAAAACTACACTCAAAGCTTTACTGACGGCTTTAAATTTATGTTAATATATGTAAAAAGTCTTTAAGTTTGTGTAGAAAGTATCCTATGTTTGCTAAGACGTTATGCTCTTGTCTACTGCCTTCTTTTGTATTTCTTTGAATTTCTTCTCGTGCTACCTGAAAGTATGCTATGCGAAGTAATTTAAAAGTAATGTTTTTCATGCTTTAGAATTGTAAACACTTATCTACGAGACCGTTTCTCTAAAGGTGTCAACATGTTTTTGAATTCTTTTTCCGTGTCCTACCTTTTTTCTTTGATGTTGTAACCCCGTTTGCAATTTTCTAATGATTTTTTTTTTTGATATTTTTAGAATTATTTTTCATTTCTTTGTTTCTATGGAAATTTTTTTGAACAACAAATAAAAATTGTTAACAATTTAACAATTGGCCTCATTTTTTCGCTATGAAACAGAGTGGATTCCAATGAAAGTTGTATTTAATCATAAGCCTTAACATAGGCAATGTTATTTGTTTGTTTAAATTAAGCGCCTTTTACGCTATCGAAATTTTCCTGTCAAGATTCCCTTGATGAGAGTAATATACATACACCCAAATATCAAATATTTTTATATTCATCAGGTCAAGCTTGCAGACGGGAATTTTGCTGTCTTACACGAGATTTATAGGCGCCATCAGGTAGTGTTTGCAGGCGAAATTTGATCGTGTATTAGGCATTTTCCTCGTATTCGAAAGTTATTAAAATCAGTACAATAAAAGGATTTTCCTGTTGTATTATAAAACCATAAAAGGTTTGAAATCATGACCCTTTATTTACGTATAAAACTTTAAAATTTTAAAATAATTTAAAAAAATATTCCAAACATAGTTTTCTATACTGTTTTCTTACTTAGTTTTTGGCATTTCAATACATTCACTTGGTTTGTTGCATCACTTCTCTGTCACTCAAAGTTTTTACCATCATTTTCGTACTCACTATTTAATACATTAATACACTCGTCTGCTAACCACTAACAGTACGAAACATTGATGGCAAACAAACAGTTTACAGTTGTTTCTTTAAACCACAACAGCAAACAAAAACTAACACAAATAATAACACAGTAAACGTTGTTAACAAGAAACAACATTTATAGTAAGAGACAGTAAATAAAGAAATGGAACAGAAATGTTAATGGAGTCATGTAAAGTCTATAACTGTTATAATTTAGTAGATGATGTTCGGTTTACATGGTTCATATTGATTTTAACATGAAGAAAACATGAATACAAATACAATACTTATGGTAAACAATAATAAGAGCTAGACTCATCACTCTCCTCGTCAATATTACTTCATTGTACACATCTACTTGCGTATATGTGGGTGTGAGTTTCATTATTGCTTTCATAGAAATTATTCAACAGCAGTAGTGGTGTTACAAATACCGGAGAATGGTATGTTTGTCATAATCAATGAGAGGGGAGAGAGAGAGCACCATAACATTATTTTTGCAAGGAGGAAAGTAATTGCAAGTCTTCGTGTTGCTGTTCAATTTTAACAAACAAACACCTTTTAATGGGGCAGTTAAGAGGCACATTATTTAACAAAAAAAAATGCAAAATTTATTATATTTCTGTTCTATATTTCTATATATTTCACATTTAATTCCAAAATATTTTAATTTTTATAAGGGTTTGCAAAGTACAACTCAACAGCTGTCCCATTGACAAAATTGTTGCTAGCAGCTTTGTTCTTAATGACTATCTGGTTATGCACTTCGTCTTGTCAAAACGGTCAGTCTGTTAAGGCTATCGGCTTGCAACTGAAGTTGCTACTTGCCGCAGTCTAGTAGGTAGTGCGTTGGTTTATTAGTCGTAAGAAATATGCGAAAATATTTCTGCTGCCACTTCCTTTCATGAATTTTCCTGCAAAAATTCTGAGATGAAATAAAAAACCATTAAAAAGTTTCGCTAAAATATCTGCCGTTAACACAGACAACATAAGGTGGTATGAGAACATAAATTCCAAACTACGCAACAATTAAAGTCGGCTGATCATACACCATAGATATGCCAATTGAGTAATAAAACAGCAACGGTACTGATTTTCTGCGTAAAATGTTAGATTTCTCACACGGTTTTTACGCCAAGAATCAAAATTCTTGCATTGGCAAATCCAGAAGTTATTGCAGAAAAGTCATTGCATACGGATACAAAAATTTCTCAATGAAATCTGCTTCATTTCAGAAGTGACTATCCGAAATTTGTGTTTTTCATGCTATAAAATCCTAAGAGGAACCAAATTCTGAGCCATAATATTGGAATTTTGGTGCCTTAGACAAGGATGAGTATCAAAGCATAAGTAAAATAAATAAAAAGTGAATATTTCATTAATTCCACTTTGCCTCTAAAGTAATCATTTCCATATACACGCATGTATTCTCCTTTTGATAGATTGGCTCGCAGTTAGATGCAGTCCCTTATATGTTTATAGCATTAAAAACAATCCAACAAAACAAACCAACACGTTCTGTAAGTGCCCTTTAATAACGCTAGTACTTTGAAAACAATAACATACAACACACAGTTAATGTTCTTGATTAAAACTCTCCTTAAAAGTTTCAATTAATTGGGATGTCTCCTTTAAAACTCAACATTCTTCCAAAACATTAAAAAAGAACACCCAACAACACTGTTCAATTATTATAGCAGCTTACCAACACACCACTCCTTTCCCCTTATCAACACTTAATTGTCGCTCTTTATTTATATAGGCAACACAGAAAACGAAACAAATTCTTGCAGTTTATAGCAGTTCAACTAACTTTCCAAACAAATCAATACGTTGTGCTGCCTCTTCTTCTTAAATCAAGTCCTTTAAAAACAACAATAACAATGAAACACATTTAATGCTCACAATTAAACTCTCATCAAAAAGATTTCAATCAATTGTGACGTCACATATTATTTCTGCCTATCAACAAAAGTTGCAAAACAAAACCAATATGTTCTTACTCTCTTTTAAAACTCGTTAGTTCTTCGATAATCTGTTCCTCAAACGAACACAAACAATGTGAAATAACGTGTGCAGCCGCATTTGATTTTAAAAACCGAATCACTGTGTCCCACGCCACTTTTTTTGAAAAGCACAAGTGTTGTGACAACAATAACAATGTGAAAACAACAATAATATGCATGAGTAAGTTCTCCTTAATTGCAGTAAATATTTATGACGTCACAATTTCTGTGTTTACTTCTCTCATTCATGTTTGAATGAAATGAAATGATCATAACGTAGGCAAATTATGTTCGTGTAACTTTCTTCACATTCTTAGTAACTCATCCCCCGTTAAGAAGTTTAGTCGTGATTTTCGTAATAGGAGTGTTAATTTTCTTAGATAAATTAGTTAATCTGTTTTTCTTAGTATTTTTGTTAATAAAAGTGTTTAAAAGTAAATGAAATTAAATGCTTTATAAAATAATATAAAAATTTCATTAAATAGTTGAGTGTTTGTTGTATAAAAGTGTTTTTCTAAATGTGTAAAGCAATTATGAAAAAATGTGAAATTTTTTCCAATAAAAAAAATGGTGGCGGCCAAAGAGCAATAAGCATAATAAAGAGTTGCCATTACAGGTGCAGTGTTTAGAAGCAAGTGGAAGTTTGAAAATGTCCTGTAATAGAATAAAATATAGAAAATATTTGTTATATAATTTATTATAAGTTTTTTTTGTGTTTTATTTTTTATTAAAAATATAATAAAATATTGAAATTATCAAAAAAATTAAAGTGCTTAATTTGTTCGGTTAACAAAAAAATAAATTAAATTAAAATAAATAAATTTATAAAAAATATGCCGCTTAAAACCAGTAAGTAAGAATTTATAATTTAATTTTTTAAATTCAAATTATAATAATAAATTAGAAATCTGTTTGTTTTTACAAAATTTTAATTATATTTTGACATATACAGTGATGTGAAAAATAATAAGGTACCCACCCAAACTTACATTATATTTAAAACCGAATAAAAACTCGAAAATTATTGCGTGTTTTAACGACTTATTTTTCCTTAAACGGTAGAAAAAAGATTAAAAACAAAATTTTTGCTATTCCTATAATATATTTTGATTTTTTTGTGATTTTGTATGAATGTATGTAGTTTAAGGTGTGAAAAAAATAAGGACACTTCATGAAATCTTAAAGCTATAACTAACCTGAGTAAAACTAAATAGATATTTATACTGAATATTGTTGCATGAAGCCTTAGTGCCACATTAGTACTTTGTTGCGGATCCTTTGTTGTCCAGAACAGTAGCACAGCTTCTAGGCATTGAGTTGACCAAATTTTGACAAACATGCAGCGGTATTGAGTTCCAAGCATCCTGTATAACATTCCGAAGCTCGTCGCAATTTGTTGGACACTTTCCCCTGATTGCCCTTTTAACTTCGTTCCACAAATTATCTATTGGGTTCAAATCAGGCGACTGTGCTGGCCATTCTAAAACATTAATTTTTTTGTCCTGGTACCACTTCTTTGTGTACTTTGCCGTATGCTTTGTGTCATTATACTGCTATAAGACCGATTTGAGTGTCATATTTTCTTACGCATACGGCAGCATTGCATTTTTCAAAATATCGGTGTAATCAGCCGATTTCATTACATTCTGGATACGATATAGAGGACCCACACCATAATAAGAGAATGATACCCATACCATGATGCTACCACCACCCTATTTTACCGTCTTTAAATTATATTTTGGATTGAATTCTTGAAGGAATTACATGGTAAGATGTAAGAATACAATCCAAAATATAATTTAAAGACGGTAAAACAGCGTGGTGGTAGCATCATGGTATGGGTATCATTCTCTTATTATCCAAATTCTGCACCTTTGTAAATTTTTATCGAATTTTAGCGGATTTTGTTTGATTTAAGTTAAGATTTTCTTTCTTCACTTCCTTCACTTCACTTAAGTAAGTTACTTGGTACAGTGTGATCAAATTCTAGTTTTTTCTCTTTTCTGTAATCATCTGCTTTTGTTTTAAAACTCTGCATAAAAAAATTACAAGAATTTCCTTTCTAAACATAGTAACATAGCATAACTGATTAGTTTTCGTAAAAAAATTTTGGCTTAAAAAAAGTTGCATACTTTTAGGTTTATTAAGCAAGTTTGCTAAAAGTTCTCTCACAAATGTGTGTACAACTTGGAAAATTTCCTCAATTCCAAGTAGTTGGTTCATTAATTTTAAGAACTTGTGTTCGAATAAAAATTCTTTTTCCCACTTAAGTCTGTCGTACTTAGATTTAATCAAGCAAAAGGTGTTTGGCCTACATAAAGCTACTTAAAAATGTATTTTCTTATTTACTTTGCACGTTAAGTTAATCAGTAAGTGAAGTAAGAAAAATGTGTTGCCTACTTTAAGGAGCTTAAAGCAAATTTTTTTCTTGTTTGGTTGAGTAACAGAGTTTTTTCTTACTTATTTTCCTGCCTAAAGGAAACTAATCAGATTAGAAAAAACTAACAATCAATTGATTTTCTTTTTATTCGAACTCTGCTACACAAATTTTAGATGTTTTCAGTATTGGGCCTTTTCAAAAAAAAAAAAAAAAAGATTCAGGGGAAAAACTGTCATAAACACACATAAAAAATTTCATGAAACAAATCCGAAAACAATACTTTGCTGGAAGATAAAGTTTTTCTGAAAAAAAAGCAGACACAAAAAAATCAATTTTTGGGAATGACAATAGGCTGCCGGCAAGCACAAAAAGAATTGCCTCCACTTTGGGTAGGAGAAAGCAGCACAGTCACAAAAAACAAATCATGTTTGAATGTGATGTTTAGGAAATTGATTTTAAATAAATGGGAGAAAAAAATAGAAAAAAAAGAATTTAAGAACCCAAAGTGAATTTTGTGAGCCTTGAAGTATACTATAATTTTTTTGTTATCATTTACTTGATAAGATATCACATGCACACACAGGATACGTAAATATCACAATGAATGTGACTTTTCATTTCAATGAAAAATCATAAAATTGATGAGCAAAAGAAAGTAAAACTCATGCAAAAGTCAATGAAATATTGATTGAAAAGCAGTGGGTGGTTGGGGACAGAATCAAAATTTATGATAAATTGTAGAAAGAAATTGTCTAGAGGAAGTTGATAAGCAAGTTGATGAAAGTGAAACATTTGCCAAATAAAATTGTATTGATTGGAATATTCAAATTTCAATATGAGATGATAATGGCAGTATCGACAGAGTTTAGGGAAATCATCAAACACCTAAAAGTATGCAATATGTAAAGATAAAAGTTTACAAATTTAGCAAAAAGATGTCAAATTAAATTATTATAAATGCTTTGAATAAAATAAATTCGAAATAAAATAACGGGAAGCAGATAAAATATTTAAATTGTTTTGTGACCTAAAAGTAGGCAATATATTTTTTCCTAAACATTTAGTATGCACCTTTTACAATTAAAATTACTGCTTATATACCTTAACAATATGAGTTTTAAAATTGATTGTATATCCTTCACAGAACTATTGAATCTTTCCTAACTTATATGACACTTTGCAGGGTAAACATCGTTCATTTAATCTCATCTTTAATCTTTAATCTTTAATCGTCTTTGAACGAAAATCTCTGTATGACAAAGTAAATGTAAGCCTTCATCTGTCTTAAATTAAATATATTTACTCGATTCTATGTTTCAAAATATTTCAAATACATGCTTCCATGTTTCCATACATCCTCAGTCTTTAGTTCTTGGTTTTAATAGTGACACTCATCACAGACAAAATGTGTATTACACACCAGAAAACTCATTCAAGAAGAGACTTTTGCATTCATTGGCTTTATTAAGTCACCAGGTGTGTTACCCAGCAAGTAGTGACTCTTCTTTGGAGTTGGCTATAAAGAAAACTTTACAAAAACAACACCAACTGCAGCAAAATTTTAACTTTAATAATATAAGAGCAAATGACCTTTTAACTTTGAATTATTGTTTACAAAACTTGAATTGTTTAAATTTTAAAAAGTCATAAAAAGCAGGGCATACTTTTAGGGATCAAAACAAGTACAAAAAAAATAAAAAGGAAATAGAAAAGTATGTAGAGCAACAATATGATTAAATATTTAAAAAGAAACAAGGAACTTAAAAGGAATAATAATTTTTCTAAGCTTAGACACAGCGGAAGTTTAAAAAGAGAAGAATTAAAGCCTACTTTATGGCATATAAACAAAGGAAAAAAAATTTACAAAGCAAAACTGTACATTTTTAATGTATTTTAACAAAATATTTCATTTCTTATTAAAAATTCAACAAATTTAAAACATTTTTTGCACTTTTCCTTCCATTTTATTTAAAAACCCCAACTTTATTGTTTCTCCTTCTTAAAGCATTCTCATTGTATTCCGCTTGTTTGAATTTTTAGTTTTCGTTGTGTTATTGACAGCAATTTTCTGCTTTTCCTTTAGTCTTGATTTTGATTGACATTTTAATGCGAAAATTTTGACAACAACTCAAGTGAAACAGTTTTGCATCGTTTTTGACTGAAAGCGCCTGAAAATAGACTTTAGTTAATGGAGTTGTAATAGAATTAAACGTAGAAAAAGTATGAAACAATTGAAGGCAGCTGAAAGCAAAATAATAGGTTTGAAGAATTAAAAGAAATTTCTTTTCGTTTTCGAAATAGTTATCCTGTAGGAACTCTTTAAGAATTTAAATTTTAAGAGTTGCATCATATTGTGTAAAAAGGCCTACAAATTGATGTTTGACTGACTGAAGTTCCTCTCAATGTTTAACACAGACATATTGGCGGTTTCATTTACATTTCATGTGGTAAACTCCAGTCATCCAATCACACATCAGTCAGGTAAAGAAAAACCAAAGAACATTAAAAATTTGTTTAAATATGTACACAAATATACCTGGCAAGGACAGCTATTTTAAGGTATTTTTAATTATTTTTTTTACATAGGGTCTGCAAAACAGGAAGAGATAGAAACAGGAAAAATAAGAAAATGAAACACTATCAACTTTGGGCCTTCTCTTTGGTAACCAAAGAAAAAAGCCTTAAAAAAGAATTAAGCAAAGTATAACCAAAAGATATTGTTTGCACATTGCAAAGAAATATCAAAAAAAGAGACGAAAATAATTATTTGTCACCTCAAAAGTAGGCAACGAATTTTTTTTCTGTTTTACTAAACAGAAGACAGCAATTTTTTGAAAACAAAATATAAATACCGACCATAAATTAAGTGCAAGAGAGCCTGAAACAATTTTTATATTATTCACCATTAAAAAGGTATGCAACAATAAATAGCAAAGCAAAGTGAAGCCTATTTTTAGGCTGGGGCCATAAACATTACAGAATTTTAAAACAAAACTGATGTTGGCAAATAGTTTAATAGCGTAGCATTGAAGACAATTTAAGCAAATCATTTAAAAGTATATGAAAAGTACTTTTGTATGGTACCTTTTAAGGTATGCAACAATAAATAGCGAAGCAAAGTGAAGCCTATTTTTAGGTTGGGGCCATAAACATTACAGAATTTTAAAACACAACTGATGTTGACAAATAGTTTAATAGCGTAGCATGGAAGAAAATTTAAGCAAATCATTTAAAAGTATATGAAAAGTACATTTTATGGTACTTTTTTAAATAGTTCATATTTAGTACTTTTAAGTATTAAATAAAATGGTTTAAATAGGAATGAAGTTGGCCATAGTCTAGTAGGTAGTGTGTTGGCTTATTAGACGTGATGCCACGGTTCAAGACCCCAGGTCAGACCTGCTGGCGGTTTCCTTTTAGCAGATTTCTGGCAAAAACAATAATAATATTTTTGCCGGACACAATCAATCTTCTGCATTGGAGATCTACTACCTATTGCCTTCTCATTCATCTTTCTTCTTCTTTTACGTCTAACAAAGCAATTTCCAATACATTTGACTCTATTTACACTTCATCTTTTTTTGGCCTGGTAACTTCTAGAAGCTTGCTGCTGATTTGTGATTGTAATTTCGTTTTTTACGTATTTATTGTACTCTTCGAGTACATACATACATAATTGGTCATTACAACCCTTCAGTCAGGATTACGGCCTAGTTTCTCACACCACTGAGGTTGTGTGTGTTAATTTTATACATGAGTGGAGGGACCTACAGTTTAAAGTCGACTCCGAACGACAGATTTTTGAGACATTTTTTCATGGCAATTTTATTTACTCTCACAGTTTTTGCCAAAAATCTGCTGAGAGGAAGACGCCGAAAAAATACTTTTTGTATTTTATTTTGATGTCTGGCCTGGGGCTCGAACCCTGGCTTTTCGTCTAATAAGCCAACACACTACCTACTAGACCACGGCGACTTCATTCCTCTCTCTTCGAGTACAGTTTTTTTTTTGTGATTTGACATCAACTTCTTTGCTTTCGTTTTTAAAGCGTGTATTTATAATAAAATGTGTGCATATATAATAAAATGTTGCCTACTTTTAGGTTTACCAATATTACAATAAAATAAAGTGCCAATTGATCTATTTATAATAACCACTACTTAAATACCATAATAAATAGAATATTAATTTTTTAAACAAATTATTAACTTAAATAACAGGTTGTGTGTTTATTTTTGCATATTTTTAGGTGTCTCTGCCTGTTTGCCAAACGTTATAATTGAACACAATTTATACTTGATTACCTTTTTTTTTAGGATCGAATAGTAAATTTATTTAAGTTTTCCTCATAAAACTTGTATTATTTATTACTTTCCATACGCAACTTTGTAGACGCACACGTACTATGTATCAATATCTGTAATATGTATACATACATATGTATACATACATATGTATGTGATCAAATCATATTTATTTATTTGCTATTGTTGCTATTGTTGTTCTGGTTATTATTGTATTGTATTTATGGTTTCAATTTGACTGGTAAAAACAGCATCACGAAAGGCAAATCAAAAACAAACTGACTCTCTTCTCTACAGAGATGACCCGTTTATTTATAGTCTTCCAAAAACAATTGCTTATAAAATGCTACACAGTAAAACCTGGTTAAAACAGACTCCCTATAGCAATTCCTATAGAAACCATGCTCCACATTCCATAGTTAACTTTCTATGTTTCTTAAACGTCTCTACTGTGTTAGTTTATACGCAACTGTCTGTCTGTACGTATACAGTTTTCCATTGTGTATCATAAGTTTTGTTTTGTTTTGTTGCATTTGGTCACGTTTTCTAAGTTTCGTGTGGCATCACGTACTTTTGCTCAATTTAACAAAGTACGTAGGATGTCTCTGTATCTCTGTGTGTATGTATGTATGTGTTTAAACGTTGGCAACCAACAATTTAAAAACGTTTGATTTCCTCTTTACCTTTCCTTCCTTTTTCATTTCCTATGAAGCAACACATATTGTTGCCTTTAGTCATGGCTTTTGCCTAGAAAAGGTTCTTGTGTGTCTGATGCTGCAGCAGATGAAAGAATTGTTATCACAACAGATACAATAAATTACGTTTGTTAGAGCGACAATACAATACAAAGCAAAGCAAACCAAATAAATACTAGAATACTAGAAAAAATATTATATCGATTGCCTGAATATATGCTTTAATTTTTTTTTCAAAAGCAGAAAGTAAAACAATGTTTTTAAAAAATTTTAAATACTGTACTATACCTCTGGGCATTGTATAATAATATTTAAAAATAGCAAGAGGCCTATGAAATCATGATATGAAATGGCGGGCTCGGCCAGATATTTTAATCAAAATTAAAAAAGTACCATAATTTCTTAGGGTAAGAACCTGGAATGTACATGAGCGATAGTCACTACACTACTCCACTTCTTATTGTATAATTGAAAATTGATTACAATTAACTTTAAGAATTGTTGCCTACTTACAGGCGAAATATTAAAATTATTTACTTTCAATTTGAAGAGATCTTTAAAGTCTAAGTAAAAGGAAATTTCTTGCAGGATTAATTACGCTGCCAAAAATCATAAATTCAAGCAGCTGTTATATTTCCAACAATTTCCAAGAATATTTTGGTTTTATGCCCGGCATTACTCCCACTTACCCACAATATTTTCATGGTTACGAGTAAATTACGGAAAAGAAATCATAATATTTCCCATTAGTTTTGTTTTTCTTGTGTTTGAAAACGTAAATCAAATACAATTAACGTTAATTAAATACTCCTCATCTACTAAGGCATCACATGACCATTTAAAGACATCATCAGCGTAGGCATTCTCTTGAACGCCTTAAAGTATGCCAACAATAATAATAATGTAGGACTGTGTTTAAAGAAAATGGAAAAACAAACAACAAAGATTTATTTGGAAGCAAAAACGAATGAAAATGAAAGGAAATGAGAAATTTGGTTGTTGGATGAAAGGTTTTTTTTTTGGTGGTTTGGACAAACCATAAAATTCTCTTTTTCCAGGAAATTATTTCATTTGTTGTTCAAAAATTAAAAAGATTTTGAAATTGGATATTGCTTTGGAAACTCTTTAAGCCATAAGTGGACTTTAAAATACAACAAAAACAAAATTTATCATTAAATAATACGAAAAGTACCTAATTTTGATACTGTGGGACGATTTACAAATGAGATTAAATATGATTTATTGCCACGCATGGACTACTTTTAATTAATTTTTAACGAAAGTCGTCCATTTAAAGCTTCAAAGTTTATCTCAATTGTAGGTTTTCTTGCTTTGAAGGCAAGGACTTTGCAAATATTTTTTAAAACACAGTATTTGTTAGCCAAAGAGTAATTAAAAAATTATTTTTTTTGTAAAAAGTACCTACCAGATACAAAAGTACTTTTTATAAAAGATTCTTTTTTGAAATAAAGTACTTTCCAAAAAAAAGTATTTTATAGAAAACACCTATAAAAAAAAAATTTTACAAAAGAACTTTTTAGACAAATACTCTTTAGAAAAGTACTTTTCGGAAAACAATTTTTAGAAAAGTACTTTTTAGAAAAGTACTTTTTAGAAAAGTACTTTTTAGAAAGGCACTGTTTCTTTTGTACGTTTTGTAAAAATAAACGCTATAATGAGGTTTAGATGTTTAGAATTCTAGAATATAATCGTTCATTTAATAACAACTCTACACAATTACTTTTTATCCTTTAGAAAAATCCCTTTCTTCCCTGTTATTATCATCACTCCTATATAAAACCTAAATTGTACACCAATTGCGTAAATCTAATTTATTGTTATTCTTTATTATTTGTTTATTATTCAAAACTCTTTCCATTTTTGTTACTTGCCTTCAGGCTTTACATGCGTAAAAGAATTTTAAATTAAACAAGTCAGGGAATTTTTTTTTAACAAAAAAAAGTAAAGGAAGAGTGGAATATGGATCAATGGTTTTGTGGGTTTTTGCAGAAAAAGTTGTGTGTTGCTTTCTTTGATGTTTATTTCCTTCAAAGGTTTTTATGTCTGTCCTCTAATACGATAATAATTTAAATAAATTTTGTTTAGAAACCCCTTTAAATTTCAATTTCAAATGTAATTGTTACAATACAATACCATCGCTACAGCATAGCAACTTTTGATTCTTTATAAAGATACAGCAACCCATCTCTGTAGAGAGAGCAGTATGGCAAAATTTTTTAGTAAAACTACTAAACAAACATGTTTCAACATGTCCAAATAGATGTTGTGTGTACCGTAAAGAGTTTAAAAATAAGTTACTGTGTATGACAAAATAATGCCAGTAATAAAGAAAATAAAAACAACAAACAACTGCTGTAACACAGTAACAGTAAAAACGAAATGAAAAAATCGTGTTAAACGTGATACTGATTTCGAATTCATGTGGCTAGTCAAAGGGTGCATAAAGCAATCAAATCAACCACAAAAACAAATTCATTCGGAGGAAAACTAATGGCATGAACATGCAAGAAAAAAAAAACCAAAACAGTAAACAAAATTCAAAGAGAAATATTGAAAAGGAGAGGAATTAGGAGTGTGAATATATTTCTGTAAGCATATGTGGTGTGTTAGTGCATTTAGCACAGAAAAATGTTGATTTATTCACAGGCCAAACGTATATTCAAGTGGTTTTATTATTTAAAAGGAATGCTAAATAGTAGAGAAGAAGAGTATACAAAAGAGAGAACGGGGATTTGTTTTATTTTTATTTGAGATGAGTTTTGTTTTCTATTTCTTATTGCATAACCTATATGCCTCACATATAAAAGCCTTTTATTTACGTATACTCATCCCTTGTCTTGAATTGTATCATGTCGTAATGCTTACCATTATCATGTTGTTGTTTTTATTATTTTTCATTCGTTTATTTTCGTTCGTTTTTTTCTTTTACTCTCACACATCTTTAGTATGAATTATAAATGAGCCAAGTGCGCCATCACATAACACACAGTTGTTGTTGGAGAAATAAAAGAAAACATTCACCTCTCACCACTAGCATCAGCATGTGTGAATTTGTTAAGCATTTCGAAAGAGAAGAGACGAAAGCCTACAATATAATGAAAATAAAAACAAATCAACAGAAAAATCTTTGAAACTCTCTTGATAATAAGGCTCCTTAGTAGAGTAGGTTCGTTTTGGGATTTTTTTAGTATTTCTTCTCTAATAGTTGTTATTGCTTAAACGGTTTAAACCGATTCATTGGAATTTTGTAGTGATTTTTCTTGGGTATATGTGGGGATATTATAAACCATTTAAAATTGAATTTTTAATGAAAATAAATGTTGTTATAGAAGCTTAAAATATGTTTAATTTTTTGCTTAAACAAGCCATAAATAATAATTTATTATCACAAAACTCTTTTATTTAAAGAAATTAGTTTCTTAATATATTTAAAGGGTTTCTTAATATTTAAGATTGATTTTAATTCCGTTTTTTATTTCATTTTGAATATATTTTCTCTTATTCCCCTGTTACTTTGCCAACACGTGTCCTTTAATTCAAATATTTTTTTCACTTTAATTTCCACTTAGTATCACTTACAATTGCAAATGAAATAAATCCGATAAACAGGATTTTCTTTTTCTATTTTTCTTGATTTTCCAAAAAAAATCTGCTTTATACTGACACGTGATAAACTCGTTTAAAATCGAATTTATTTACAATGTGCAAAAGACATTCTTCCGTTAACATTTAAAACAACAAAAATAAAATAACTGGTTTCGTTTGCCTTTAAGTGGTGGTTAATATTTTCTCGTGCTCTCTGGCAATCTCTCTGTACATTTTCGAATTATCCTGAGGCTATGCTTTCTGTTGTTCAACTGCGGTTGTGCAATTTCACCAACAACAACATATTGCCAGGGCTGTGTGGTGAACCAAATTGCAAATATACTCGTATAAATATTGAGTCTATTTGGGGGAGTAGTGTAGTGCGTGATGGTATGAGATTTCGAAGTGGGTTTTTGGGTTCAATATTAATACTGTATGAGCACGTGTTTACGTGTTTTATTGCAATAATTTCAATGATTGATTAATTTTGATGGAAATAAAAAAAAATAGTGAACATATGCATGTAATTATTAATATTGACTGGCATATAATTGTTCTAGATTCTGTTCTAGATTATGTGACACAGAATGTTTTCAAAATTTCGCCGCTTTGATGTCGCCATATCCCAGTAAGCAATATGTGCCTGCTTATTAGACTAATGCGCGTAGTTCCAACTCTAGATCAAAAATCTCGAACAAAGCGAAATGTGCAGTCTTGTGGCAGAATCTCTGACAGTAACCAAATTCCCATGAAAAATATTCTCTTAAAGTCTGTGTTTTGGAGTCGACTTTAAACTGTAAATAAAATTAACACACACTGCATGAAGTCGCCGTTGTCAAGTAGGTAAAGTGTTGGCTTATTAGACGTAGGGCCCCAGGTCAGACATCTCCAACAAAGCGAAATATGAAGAATATCTTCTGCCAAAAACTCTGAGAGTAAATAAAATCCCCTATGAAAAGTTTTCTCAAAAATCCGTCGTTCGCAATCGACTTTAATCTGCAGGGCCCACCAATTATGGTGTAAGGAAGCTAGGACGTAATCCTGACTAAAAGGTTGTACTCACCAATTATGTATGTGTGCATGCGTGAGGGTTAAAACTTGTTACTGCAACTGTTCCCATAGCATTTTTATTTGTTTTCTGACGAAACTTAATTCATTTTTTTTCTTCATTTAATAATTTATTATCAAAACCTCTCGCTCTTTAATCTTTTAATGTCATTCATAGAATCCTGTTTTCATTTTTTCTTTATGTTTCCTGTCTTATCAGTGTTTATCTTTAATTTCATCTGGTATCACTTTCAAGTGGTATTAGATTACATCAACCTTGAAAGAAATTTTTATCGACTTGAGCAACAGTTGCTAAGAGAGGGAAAAATATTCCAACCCTACATCATAATGTCCTAAGGGCGTGTGTTCCAATTTCCATTTGATATTTTCAATTCACTTTGTTTTCCACTTAACTTTTTCCATAAGTTTGTATTTACTTGCTCCCCCTCTTTCTGTAGTCTTCCTTCTTAAATAAAGTTCTAAATGAAAGAAAAAAACAACCTTCAAAACATCAAAGACATTAATGCAGGTGTTCTATTGGAAACAGGAGAAAAAAGAAAATCTTAAAAAATATTATTAAAAAAATCGAAAATGAAAGCATACTTTTGGGGTGTAAAGATTTGTTTTCAATCTCAAAGACTAAAAGCTGGCATTTACCTTAAATTCTCAATCGCATTTTTCTTTTTTAATAGTTATGTCGATAATTACGTTGAAGCTATTGAATCTTCGCTATGATTTCTGTGCATATTTACATAATTTTATTGCTTTCTATCAATTTTTGTTCGTCGCTTGTCATTGTCTCTCTTGTTTGCCAGAATTTTATTTTATTTAAACAAGAAATTTATTTAAAAACTACTTTTTGATATATCACGAACAAATAAAGCATAACTTATGGTGTTTAACAAATATCATTCATACGAAATACCTGTTTAAACCAAAAACCTTGTAAGCAAAGAGACAGAGAAAGAATGAAAAAAAGATAGAATAGCAACATCGTTGGTAAACAACACAGTTTTGCGACGGAAAAGTTCATTGTCACACGCTGTCTACCATTTTAACCTTAACCCCTGCACATATGCAATACATTTCTTCTACTTTTTGTTAGAAAACTGTTTTTGTAGTTGCAACTACTACTGCTGTGCTTGTCGTGCCGGCAAATACAAACACAATTTATGCAGTCAACTGAGATATATAAACACTTGCCAAATGAAATTTGCCAAGGACCCCATTGGAAATTTTAAGAAGAATGGAAATAAAAATTTCTAAAAATTCTGCAGACATGTGGATGAAAATATAAGTTTTAGGTGAGGTGAAGGGGTGGAAACCATGTTTTTGCGGCTACAGTGTGTGCTCTGCTATATAAAAAAATGTCAATTAATTAAGATATTGAAAGCATTATGCACGTATATACTGGAAGCTATGTGAACCTTAGAAAAAAAATTTGCGATATCCTTAATAACCTAAGAACAACGAGAAGCTATAAAGGGGATAATGGGAGAAATTGTACTGAAACCCTGTCCTTTACTTTAAGAATACCAAGCGCAGACACCAGACTGCTTGTATCGAAAAATAAATCATGCGATTAATGGTCTAATTGCTTCGTTAAAAATGGAAGAAGATAAGTTTGCTGTTCTTCAAAATGTCATTTGCAAAAATTTTAACGAGTATGGAGGGAAGTGATCTCATTGCGTTAGGTTAGGTTAGGTTAGAGGACGTGTACTTGTCAATTCAGACAAGCACAGTACCCGGAGGTCCAATTGACCCATTGTACAACGTCCTAGTTTCTCACACCACTTATGTTGTGTGTGTTAATTTTTATACATGAGTGGTGGGACATACAGTTTAAAGTCGACTCTGAACGACAGATTTTTGAGAAACTTTTTTTCATGGCAATTTTATTTACTCCCAGAGTTTTTGTCAGAAATCTGCTGAAAGGAAGTCGCCGAAAAAATACTTTTTGTATTTTGTCTTGATGTCTGGCCTGGGATTCGAACCCTGGCTTTACGTCTAATAAGCCAACACACTACCTACTAGACTACGGCGACTTCATAATGCCATTTGCAAAAATTTTAACGAGTATGGAGGGAAGTGATCTCATTGCGTTGCCTTCTATTTGTTTCCCACGTGATTGAGATTTATTATAGTCTGCTGCCCTAGTAATCTCCTTTATAAAATGTTAGATAGGACTCTATATGGACACCACAATGGTTCGAGCATGCTGTTAGGGAAATTTCATGTTATTATTGTTACTCCAGTAAGCTCCTTTACAGATACATAGTTAGATTCGATTCGGTATGGACATTACAATGGTTCGAGCATACTGGGAGGGAAGTTCCATGTTGTTATTGTTATCGCATCTAATCAGATCTGACTTATGACCTGCTTTAGTTGTAAAGGGTCCGCCAAATAACTTTTTTTTTGAAAATGCTTTAAAAACAAAACTACTTGAATATTTTCTCAAATTTCTTTTTTTTTTATTTGAAAGTACAATCCTTCCGGTTAATAATGGAAAATAATTTCATTCAAATGGCTGCCTCGGCAGGCCATGCAGTAGCCTACACGATCGGTCTAATTTTTAAGCACATTATCGATTGTATGCAGCTGTATTGCACCAATGGCTCACGAATATTGTCCTTTAAAGCGTCAATTGTCTCTGGCTTGTCGGCGTAACACTTATCTTTGACGGCACCCCACAAATAATAGTCCAACGGTGTCAAATCGCAGCTCCGAGGTGGCCAAACAACATCAGCTCTGCGACTGATAAGGCGATTTTCAAAAACAGGACGCAAATCATCGAGTGTAGCTTCGGCTGTGTGGCACGTAGCGCTGTCCTGTTGAAACCAAATGTTGCCAATATCCTCCTCTTCAATTTTTGTGAACAAAAATTCGTTCAACATGGCCCGATAACGATTGCCATTGACTGTAACGGCCACTCCTTGTTTATTTTCGAAGAAAAATGGCCCAATTATGCCTCTGGACTAAAATCCGCACCAAACAGTGACTCGTTTTGGATGCGTTGGCTTTTCAATCTATGCGTGCGGGTTTTCTGCGCCCCAAATGCGACAAGATAAAAATGAGCTTCATTTGAAAAGATGATTTTTTTTTTTGCCAAAATCGGCATCTTCTGGTGTTGGCTACTGCATGGCCAGCCGAGGCAGCCATTTGAATGAAATTGTTTTCCATTATTAACCGGAAGGATTGTATTTTCAAATAAAAAAAGAAATTTGAGAAAATATTCAGTAGTTTTTTTTTAAAGCATTTTCAAAAAAAAAAGTTATTTGGTGGACCCTTTATATTATTGGAGAAAATATTTTAATTTTAAACCCTATTTGGTACGCAAAACTGTGGATAGTTAATTACACGCACCATTTAGTAGGATAAAGAAATGTTTGAAAATTACGAAAGTTAGAGCTGTAAGTCAGTATTTTGTGGTGAATTTAAAATTCAAGAGACAAAATATTTTATGTCCAATAATTTCTATATTTTCTACAGGGATTTTTGTAATTCCTCCATTGCAGATTTTTTAACTCCCACAGTCTATTTCGAAGGTATTTAACCAGAAGCTAAACTGCATTACAGATGTACTATTTAGATTGTATTAAATTTATATTCTCTATTCGTTTATAATATTTTGTTATAATATATACATACATACACACATATTATATATATACATGACATATAGACATGAATGTAGAAAAATTCTTTTTACATTTCATCAGCCACCCCCGGCTGCTAGAGCGAGCTGGGTTTACAAATGTGTCTGCATTTCTTCTGTAATAGTTTTCGTTTTTTTTTCTTTTTTGTTTCTTTTTTGTCTTTAAATACAGTTTTTCTCGTAGACTGTCATTAGTTTTTTTAATTTTTCGTTTTATTTGAGAAGATTGTTGGTTTGTTTGTCTGTAGTTTTTATAGATTTTGAAAATATTTTTTTTTTCTTCTTAAATTCTGTTTAAAGTTTAGTGAGTGATTTTTATTTCTTTTAAAAAATTTTTATTTAAAAAAAAGAATATTTTTTTAAGAAAAGCCGAAATTCTTTGCTTGGAAGTTACTTTATAAGTTGATTTCTATTTAATTTTCATTCAATTTGATTTTCAATTATTTCCTCTTGAGTTCATATTACATTTTTTTTGTTTCATTGCCATGGAAGTTTCTTTCCTAAGATGATACTCCAGAGTTTATTTCATTACATACAGCAGCATCATGTGTCGTAATTGTCTATCCTCAGGGCTGTCAGTCGCTGTGTCTTGGTGGTATTGATTGCAATATTGTGCGTGCCTTACCAGCAATTTTTTTGTTTTACTTGCAAAATTTTTTTGAATTTCTGCTTGAAAACAATGTAATCCTGTGTACTACATGATGATTTTCTAAAAAAAGTAGCATGTGTAGCAAGAACATTGAAAAAAAAAAATAGAAAAAATAGAAAAAATTGTAGCATAAAAACAGGCAAATGCTGTCATATATCGTATATCGAGTTATTGATATTAAATTATATGAGATTTACCACGTATAAAATAAGAAAGGAAATACCTCGAAACCCATGGTTAGAAGGCAAACAAGCGTAGAGTGTTTATAAAAATTTAAAACTAAATTATAAGCCAATACGCTCTATTAAATTTAAAGTCTGAAAGTTGCTTTTAAAGCCAAAAATTTTAAAATAATTTTTCAACTTTTTAAATTAAGTTTCACAATTCAATTCTCTTTATTTAATATTTTAAAGGCAATTTTTGAAAAAAAATATTAAGCGCCTTAAGGTAGGCTTTAATTCTTAAAAATTCTATACATACATACATATTTGAATAATTGAAATAATTTTATTACTGCCTTCAGTAATTTAATTATTAATAATCTCTCACTGAACTCTGTTATTTTTTATTTTTAAAGCCTCTTTCTCTTAGAAGTAGAATTTTCTAAGAAACATTCTTTTTTATTTTCATTGGTTCTTAAGATCTGTTTCTTCTTTGAATTTTTTAAATCCTTGAAATTTATCACAACTTTTCTTAATTGAATTATTAACGTACTGTAAGCTCCTTAAAGTATGCTTTATATTTTTTAATTAATTTTCTTTCTTTCATTTCTTTGCTTGGGCGATGATATTTTAATTCCTTTTTTTAATTTTTAAATTTCTTTTCAATAACGTAAACAATAGCGACAGGAACGCTAATTACCAAAACATTAGCAGTTGCCGATTTTTAGGCAGAGAAGGAAAAAATTCTTTTCTTGTGTTATGAATTGTCTTAAAATCTGTTGTTTTGAAGCGAGCAATTTACATGCAAACTGAACGCAATTGTCTTTTAGTGTTTATGTATTAATACCGTTAAGTTTTAGTAGCCCAAATGAATTTTCAATTAAAAACAACTTTTCTTCCTAAAAGTATGCATCACGTAATTTCCACATCATTAAGTTTTCATATACTGTAATAGGAAACCCGTAAATTCGATTATATTTTAAGGTTGGACTAAGTTAGGTACGAAGAAAGAATGAAAGAAGAGGGGCAGCTGGTAAATTTAACATTGCCCAACTGTAGCAATAGTTCCTTAGATCTGTCGCAGAGCCTTACAAGATCCGACTTGTATAAAATATCCGCGGCCTCACCAGCAGCGTTATATAACAGAGATTTCTGGACGATTTGTAAGGGGGAATAGCAGGTGGAGGGCACTTGGTCTTGTAAAATTTCGAGACTTACCTAGTTGGAATACAATACCATAAGGTCCTCTTAACCTAACCGATCACTGTCCAAATGCAAAATGACAGCACGCCACTCTAATGAGTTCCTTAAATAGCCACTTTCGATAGATTTTCTGACCCCAAGTCTTTATCAAGAAACTCATGAACGTGTTCACTTGTGATTTAAAAAAAACATTCCTGTGGTAGCATATGGCCTGAAGAGATTATTTTTAATTTAGAATTTTAAATAAAGGTCACCTTGCGTAAAGGCTAGTCGGTGCTGCTGCATATTTTATTTTCAATTAAAAAGTGTTTGAAAAAACGAATTTTATTTAAAGCCAATCTGCTTTACTGCAGGTTTATTTTGTTCAGACTGTATTTATTTATTATGCTTAAATGTCTGCATTTACCCCCTAAATTATACTTTAAAAAATTGTTTTTCGAAAATATTTTTTTTGTTCACAACAACAATTTTGTGATTAACTTGAGAATAACAAATAAAAACCATAAAATTTGAGATCTCAAATCCTCTTCATAAAATAGAAATATGTATAATCAGTTTATGAAATAAAATCATGCATACAATAAGCCTGAAAGTATACATATGGTTACGGGTTGATTTTTTATGAGTTTGTTTCTGGTGGCCCAACTTTTTTTTACGACTTTGGAGGTTTGCTTAACAAAGCAAATAAATACGAAATGCGTAAAAAAAGTTTGAGAAATAATATGTAGCACCCAATATCAAACAAATTATATTATAAAAAGTTATGGCATACTTTTAGGATTTTATAAACAATTTTCATGCAATGAGTAATTGGCTTAAGCCAAATAAATTCTTTATGGTTTTCAGTATATTTCAGGCAGTTTAACAGCAATTCAAAGCCATAAAAATTTGAAGACTGGTTTAGAGTAGAGGGGGCCTTGGATTCGAAGCAAAATATTTCACAATTTTCTAATTAAAAACAAAATGTTTGATTTGCTTTACTTGTTATGCAGAGAAAAATGCTGTGTGTTTACCATAAAAACCACTTTTTGTACATAGAAATTTAATGAAGTGGAACCTAAATATACTGCATACTTTTAGGGGGAAATTTAAAATTTCTTTAAACATTAAAGATTAAATTATACTAATTTAACTTCATGTAATTAATGTTTAACCAAAAGATCATTTAGCCATTTGGCTCATAAATTATCTGAAAACAGGAGACTTTTTGAAGCATGATTTTCTGCAACGCCTTTAAGTTGACTACCACTAATGATGTTGGTAATTAGCTTTTTATTTTTGTCTATGTCACATAATAACAACGGATGGTGTCTGCTTTATTAAACAGAATTTAATTTCCGTTCATCATAAAAAAATTAAAATAAGCTGCGAAGTAAAAAAGGAAAATAAAATTCTTAAGCATGTATTAAGGCGCCTTAAAATCAATTGTTAATTCAATTAACAGAGCAATTACGACATTTTACAAATTGAAAAAATCTATAGAAATATGAAAAAAGCCCTCTTCAAAATCGTAAATAAATTAAAAATTTTCCTTGCCTAATTTTAGGGGCAAAATAGGCTTAAAAGCATGAATTAAAGGCGGGACGTAGTAAAATTGGTCTGAAACCGAAGCTACGGACATAAATATTTATAAAATAAAATTAAAAATATTTGAAATAAATACGGAATATACTTTCAATACATTTCCACCTTGAAACCTTTTTTCTCTTCAGTTTCCATTTACTTGACTGGTTTTGGTTTTTATGGCAAAACACAGCTGCACACGTTTTATTTAAATCCTACTTATCGTGTATTCTGCCCCTAAATTTGTGTGCTTTATCTTCTCATCCTTAAAAGTTTCTTGTTTTTCTTAGAAAAACCATTAAAAATAAGAAATCCATCATAGCAAGAAGAGTTGAATAGAAGAAGAAAAGGTTTTTCTTAGTAACTGGTTTTGTTTCTCTTACATCTTCTACTTCCGTGTACCATGGTTTAAAGGAAATTGCAAATGTTTTGATAGAAATCCATTCTTAGTTGATTGTATCTTCTATTCTTTTAAGCATTTGTTGGAAAAGCATATACAGACTCATAATCTACAGATTGACCTACAGACAGCCAAGCAGTCGGTTGTTGTTTGGCAAAAAAAAAAAAAAAAGAAATTTGTTTTGATTGTGTTTTTCTATTTCTTCTCCCTGAACTTTTTTTGCAGTTAAACAGAACTCTTAAAGGCCTTTTCCTTTCTACTTTCATTAACTTTTTTATTTCTATTCGAAAAGTATCGTAAAAAGAAACTTTCAGCACATGCCAGATGATTAGTAGGGCAGTGTAAAAGCAATAAAGTATACTTTAGCAGGATTAATGTTAAGATTCTTAATTATAGGCTGTAAACATTTGAATTTAATTAAAGTTCTTGAAGTAAAGTTGTATAGATTTTCCATTAAAAATTCATTTATGTTGATCCGATGGGAAATAATTATTTGAAAGACCTAAAAGTATGCTTCACAATTAAAATAAAAATTTCAAATTGTACAAAAATACATGAGAAACTTATAAAATTATTCTTGTTGTATAGATTTTCCATAAAAATTGCATTTATGATTGTCCGACGGGAAATAAAAGTATGCTGCACAATTAAAATAAAAATTCCAAATTGTAGAAAAATACATAAGAAACTTATAAAATTATTCTTGTTGTATAGATTTTCCATAAACATTTTATTTATGATCGTCCGATATGAAATAATTGCGTAAAAACCTTAAAGTATGCTTCACAATTAAAATAAAAATTTTAAATTGTAGAAAAAACATAAGAAACTAAAATAAAAAGTAAAATTAAAAAAAATAAAATTTCATTTATGATGCTCCAATGGAAAATAAATGTGTGAAAAACCTAAAAGTATGCTTCATAATAAAAATAAAAATTTTTAATTAATTTTTTAATTGTAGAAAAAATATAAGAAACTAAAATAAAAAATAAAATTTAAAAAAAATAAAATTTCATTTATGATGGTCCAACGGAAAATAAATGTGTGAAAAACCTAAAAGTATGCTTCATAATAAAAATAAAAATTTTTAATTAATTTTTTAATTGTAGAAAAAACATAAGAAACTAAAATAAAAAATAAAATTTAAAAAAAATTTCATTTATGATGGTCTAACGGAAAATAAATGTGTAAAAAACCTGAAAGTATGCTTCATAATAAAAATAAATTTTTCTAATTGTTAATTTTTTAATTGTAGAAAAAAAACATAAGAAACTAACTAATTATTCTTTCTTGTTTTCTTCTCATTGCAGGTAAGAGATGAAAATGAAAATCATTCTGTTTACATATATACAAAATAAGGTGAGTGAAAATTAAACGATTAATCGTATAACCTATAGAATATAGAACTTTCTATAAAAAAGCCTTTAACATTTTCTGGTAATAAAAGTATGCTGGTAATACTCGGTTATTTGATCATTTCTCAGGATTAAAACCTAGCTTCTCGTATGTTGTAAGTGTTTTTAAGTGGCGGGGACCTATAGGTTAATGTCGACTCTGAACGACAAATTTTTTGCAAAGCTTTTTATGGCAATTTTTATTTAAACTCAGAGTTTCTGCCGCAAGGCAACTGAGAAAAATTCGCTGAGAAGGGGTTTTAAATGCAATCGTTGTGTTCGAAATGTCTGAGCTGAGGATTAAAAAAGAACTTGCATCTAATAAGCCAACACTTTACCTACTAGACTACGGCTATTACTTTCTATACCAGTGAACTGTCTTTTAATCATTTATATTTTTACCACTACCACCCTTAAAGTATACATATAAAAAATTTGTCATTACAACCCTTCAGTCAGGATTACGACCTAGTTTCTCACACCACTTATTTTGTGTGTGTTAATTTTACACATGATTGGCGGAACCTACAGTTTAAAGTCGACTCCGAACAACAGATTTTTTTTTTTTGAGAAACTTCATGGCAATTTTTATTTTACTGTCAGAGTTTTTGCGAGAAATCTGCTGAGAGGAAGTCGCCGAAGAAATACTTTTTGTATTTTATTTTGATGTCTGGCCTGGGGCTCGAACCCTGGCTTTTCGTCTAACAAGCCAACGCACTACTTACTAGACTACGGCGACTTCCCTTAAAGTATGCTATTCATTAATATCTGTTTAATGCAAAGAAAACACAATGGAAGCCAGAACTCATTGTAAATTTTGCGAATATAATTATTCGATTATGCATTACAATACTGCGTAGATCTATTTTCCAAATCAATGAGCCAATAAAGGATTTCCAAACAATTTTATGAAAATTTTTTATTTTAATTCAAACACCATGGCAATGGTAGATGCTCTTTGAGGGAAGAGAAAAAGTTTATAAATTTACGAGCCTAACCTCGCAATAATAAAAGCTAAAAAAAAGTGATTAACTTTAGAAAAACAATACAAAAGGCTGAATGTCTGGCTTTATACAGCCTACATTTCTTTTATTACCAAAGGAAAGAGCCACAGCTAATTTAATATTCCTTAACATTATTATTTTCTCCACTGCCATCATGGTGATGATGATGATGACGATAATCATCACTACGTGCGTAACCTAACATAAGTAATTTAGAATTTTCGTTTTCTATTTTCTTCTCTTTTTTTATTTGAAACTCATAATGGAGTTTAATTTCGAATTAAGAAAATAACTTCAATTACCTTTTCGACAATCTAAGAAAATAATTTAAAAATAAACACAAACTATAGCATTCTAAAGCATACCTTTAGGCCTGTTTATCTAGAAGCACTGTTGTATTAGCTGTCGAGAAATAAGTTCCTTTAAAACCAAACAAAATAAATGGGGGAAAATGGTAAAAACTTTTGTGGTGAAATGGTGTGTAACGTTTATGCAGAAGAAAAATTGTTTCTGAAAATTGTATAAAACTAACCAAGAGCGATTCAAAAGGGAAAAAGGTTTCTTATGCATTTCAAATAAGTATTTTTTATGTTTCTTTTAAAAGTGTTTCATTTGACAAAACCAATAAAACGATTTGTTGAAAGGCCAACACAGTGGGCTAAAGAAGTGAGGATACTTAAAATATGTAGAAAAAAAACATTATTTTTAAATTTGAAAAGATCCCTAAAACCAATAAATGGATAAAACAAATTGATTAATTAATTAATTTTGATGACAAATTTCAAAAGTTTTGAAAAAAAAAATTAAAAATCTTATAACCAAGTCGATTCAAAACCGGTTAATCGATTAAAAAACGATTAATCGATTAAAATACGGTTAATCGATTAAAAATCGGCTAATCTATTAAAAATTGGTTAATCGATTATAAACTGGTTAAACGATTATAAACTGGTTAATCGATTAAAATCCGGTTAATCGATTAAAATCCGGTTAATCGATTGAAATCCGGTTAATCGATTAAAATCCGGTTAATCGATTAAAATCCGGTTAATTGATTGGATTCCGGTTAATCGATTAAAAACCGGTTAATCGATTAAAATGCGATTAATCGATTAAAGAACCTGTTATCACATTAAAATCTTTTAACAAAAGCAAATAAATTCGAGTGGTTATTCACTTTTCTAACTCACTTCTATACCAATTCGATACAATAACCGAAAGAAAATATTGCCTACACTTCAGGCTGAATATTCTAAACAGAATATTCAATTTCTTGGTATTAAAAGTTATTAAATGGAACATTTGTTTTAATTGTTTTTGTATAAATCTTCTTCCGTTTTTCTTTTTATTTTTTTTTCCAATAAAAAATAAAAATGATATGAAAACATTGTGGTTGACTTAGTCACAGAAGAGTACAAATTTAAATTTAATTAAAAATTTCTTTTAGAAGAAAAAAAACTACAGGAATTCATGCCTATAAGAAGACTTTAAAAAATTATTTGAAATAAACAAATTGAGATAAAGAAATTTTTCTATAAAGCCTGTTTTCTTTGAAATGTTTTGAGTGTGTTAGCAAAACATGCCTTAAAGTAGGCTTTAGTTTGGTTTATGTAGAGTTTTAAATTTAAAAAAATTTATTCATTTAATGTTGGCCTACTGAAGTTAAATGTTGCAGAAATTTTAAATTCTGCTTTTAATGGATGTGTTTTTCTGAATGTATAAATAATAATGAAGGGTTTGAAGACAAAAAAAATACAAAATATTTGGCAGACTTTGAGGCAGCTTTTAAAATGAAAGGAATGGAGGAGGAGGATTTGCAAATGAAGTCAAAAAATTTTTATTTGTTAGAGATTTTAAAGATGTTTTTTAAATATTCCAAGCAAAAAATATTCGTGTTTTATTCAATTAATAGAGAATAAAATTAAATTTTTATTTTGTACAACACTTTGAATGATAAAATATTGTATGAAAAACGGCTGAAAATATACTTACCAGTACCAATAGAATTCTATGTAGTTATTGTAGTCCTGCTTACCATACAAATAGTTCTACCACTTCATATTTTTTTTTTTTAATAAAATTTTTAATCTGGTTTTCATACAACTGATTACCCGAAACATTTCTTTAAAAAAATGGAATGAATGGAATTTTTATTTGATTTAAGAAGTTCTTTCTTAAAATAGTTTAAAAATTAAAAAGTTTTTAACATAACCATGCTTTTATTCTGACCTCCAAATTAAATAAATGTTTCTTTTTGCGAAAGTTTACTTTTTTAAGAAATTTATTGCATATTTTTTGGCTTTTTTAATCGTATATCTCAGATATATATCATATATCAAATTTCTTTTAATTAAATATTATCTCTTTTTCATAAACTTTCTTCTTGCAAAAATGGTCAAGTATTTGCTTTACTTTCTAAGATCGCTTTCTATGCTGCAGTCTTTACTAAATATTCCGGTATTTCCATTAACAGTTTAAATATTAAAAGCTTTAAAGCAATAAATATTTATTTGCCTTTTCTGTTTATCATTTGTACTCGTTTTTTTTCTTATTAAATTTTTTTTTTAATAATTTTCATTAAAACAAATTTTTTTGTAGCATATATTTTTGGGCATTTTTTATATCCAAACGCTGTATGAATTTTTAATATATATCTTTTGTAATAATATATCACAGTATAGTTTTATTAGAGATGTTTGTTTTGTTTTTAAAAACAACAACAAATTTATTCTGCCATAAATATTTCAAAGCATACATTAAGGATTGCAAACATAGAAAACGAAAAAAAAAACATGAAAGAGTTTTTAGTTTCGAATATAAAATTTTAGTGGCAAAAACAAATAGATCTCGACAATAGAGGTTTTTAAATATTAATAAAATGTGATAAAATATTCTGTTTGAATAAGTTTGTTGAGATAAAGTGCCCAAAAGTAAGCAATGGATTATGATAAAAGAAAATGGAACTGACAAAAAAGATTTCTGTGCTCAATGGAATGTAATAGCTTACAAAATTTTGTTGTATATGGATAGATTATTCATATCCCATATAATATATTATGAAATAAACAAAAAACTCTATTAAGGTTAGGTTAGGTTAGTGGCTAGCTTGCCGTTCACAAGCAAGTTCACTCGGTCGCCCATATGCCCCATTGTATTACCCAGAGTGAGGTAAGTGACAAGGCATTATTCGTTAGTGGTGGATTTAAATCACCCCGAGCTCTGTATTAGTGCCTTAGACCAGACCTTACAACTTTCTGTCACCCCAAAACCGATGATGTCTCTTCTGAGGCACAGGGGTCTCGCATACAAGGTATTGTACCGTGTAACTGGTGAGGCAGACCGAGCTTGTAAGCGAAACTGCCAATAGAATTCCTATTGGAATGCTAACCGTTCTCTTTTCGAACTCAAGTAGTTCTCTGGTTCACCCGTTGTTCACTGCTGAACACAGCAGTTTTAAAATTCGGCAACTAGGTACTTTGGATCACCCACGGTTTATTAAATTTCGTGCTGATTTTTCCAATTGGAATAGTATTCTTATAAGGGCGCGTATATCTCTTCCACCGCCTCCACCTTAGACGTCACCAATTTTTTCCATGCCAGTTTGTCCACCTTTTGGTTTCCTTTTATGCAACAATTGTCCAGAACCCAGTAGAAGCTAGTGTTGTTTCGACGTACACGGTGTAGAGAGTCCATGCAATTCCTGACGCCTTTGGAATTGACGAGATGGTATCCCAGTGCTTTGATTGGTGTTTGACTGAAAATAAAAAACGAAAAACTCCATTAAAATACCATGAAATTTATATTTTTTTTAATTACAGAACATAATTAAACATGACTTTATAATTTATTCGGTACCACGAATGTCGGCTTCTTTAAATAGAAATTTTTGTTTTCAAAATTTTTTTATTGCCTATTTTAGGGCTGAAATTTAAAATATATTCATGACGTCTGTTTAAATATTTAAAACAACGTTTGTATTTTCCTTGTTCTAATAAGTTTTTTTTTATTTTTGTCATGGAATAAAACAGATTTAAATTGTTTATGACTGTTGAAATCGTTTTGACACCAGAGTGTAGGACGACATCCTCATCATCATCATCATCACCCTTAACATATGCTGCATAAAATTGTGTTTATAAAAAACTGCAGTACATGCAGAATTATTGTCAAATAAACATTATTTTTGCAGTCTGTATGATATTTTTGGTGTAAATGTAACCCCTTCAGAAATTCCTTTTTATCTTCATGTTTCTCGAAAAAAAAAAGAAAAAAAATTTTTGTGCCAGTTTAAGTGTGCTTGAGAGCTTGAATCCTCCGAATAAAGTAAAGAGGGGGCCACCACATGCATTTATAAATTCATAAAACATGAATCCTTGGTCCGAAAAAAATACGAGGGATATACATTCGCAGACAAAATAAAGAAATATGCTTAATAAACACGATAAATGTAGTACAGTCTACAGAAATAAGTCCTGCAGACATACAGTATTAAGATTTATATGAGAATGGAGAGAAGAAATAAAATTTATGGCTTAAAGAAAATGCAATTGAACGAAAGGGATGACAGGGGGATAGAAAAAGTAAAAGGAGGACCTACATAAAACTATTAAAAGAGAATAAAAAATTGCATAAAAGATATATAAAAGAAGTAAAACTTCCAACAACTTAAATTGTTTTAAATGGCTTGTGAATGAAATACATGTTTTGCGTAGCCTGAAAATATACTACAGTTTTAAAAACAACAGCAATTGTTAATACTTTTAACAGAAAATTATGTTAAAATCTTTAAATTCTAAATAGCTTTCGAATTTTATAATATTCATAGCCTTAGCTATATAGGCTGTATATACTCATGGGTACAAAAGATGTCTTTTAAAAGGCACACCTAAAAGTAGCCTTTTATTTTTAGAAATTTAATTTCATATTCTCAAAGAAAAAAATATACAAAATAACTTCAACAAATAATCAAATTATAAAGAAATATTTTTATTATTCAAGTGCCATACTACACTCCCCTTCTACTCTTCCCCTTCTTCCCTGTACTCCTCCCCATTGGGCTAACCTTCTTGTTTATGAAAAATGGTCTCCATTGGAAACTGAAATGATTGTTGCAGGCATCCTCCTTTTACCTCTCATTAGCACAAACGCTGCCATAATATTTTTTAAGTAAAATTTATTACCCATTTGAAGAGTAGCAATCATCATCTGCAGTTGGTTTTTATGGTCCAACAATTTGTTGTTCGCCTGGTAGTAGGCTTTAAATTTTTTCTTTTTTTTAAATGTTAGACAACTTTTGTGTATATTTCCAGGCAGGGGATTTTACTTTATAATTTTAAATAAAATTTTAAAAATTTTATTACAAAAATAAAAAGAAAGCATTTGCATTTGATTTAATTTAAATGAAATGAAATATTATTGTGTTATAAAATTATTTTAAATTGTTAAAGATGAAATAAAATTTAAGCTTATTTGTCTTGGGAACACAAGCTTTCAAAAAAAAAAAGCTGATGCCTTCTGATGGTAGTGAAACATTATCTATTCGTGGTAATAGTGATTATGAAAGCAAATTGGCAGTAGAGCAGTGACTAATAATTTAAATCTTCTTAAAAGCAAGCCCATAAAACAGTGTCATTAAATAAAGGGTCCGCCAAATAACTTTTTTTTGAAAATGCTTTACAAATAAAAACTACTGAATATTTTCTCAAATTTCTTTTTTATTTCAAAGTACAATCCTTCCGGTTAATAATGGAAAATAATTTCATTCAAATGGCTGCCTCGGCTGGCCATGCAGTAACCTACACGATCGGTCCAATATTTAAGCACATTATCGATTGTGTGCAGCTGTATTTCACCAATGGCTTCACGAATATTGTCCTTTAAAGCGTCAATTGTCTCTGGCTTAACGGCGTAACACTTACATTTGACGGCACCCCACAAATAATAGTCCAACGGTGTCAAATCGCAGCTCCGAAGTGGCCAAACGACATCAGCTCTGCGGCTGATAATGCGATTTTCGAAAACAGGGCGCAAAACATCGAGTGTAGCATTGGCTATGTGGCACGTAGCGCCGTCCTGTTGAAACCAAATGTTGCCAATATCCTCCTCTTCAATTTTTGTGAACAAAAATTAGTTTAACATGGCCCGATAACGATCGCCATTGACTGTAACGGCCACTTCTTGCTCATTTTCGAAGAAAAATGGCCCAATTATGCCTCTGGACCAAAATCCGCACCAAACAGTGTCTCGTTTTGGGTGCGTCGGCTTTTCAATGTATGTGTGCGTGCGGGTTTTCTGTGCCCCAAATGCGACAATTTCGCTTGTTTACATACCCGCCAAGATCAAAATGAGTTTCATCTGAAAAGATGATTTTTTTTTTGCCAAAATCGGCATCTTCTGGTGTAGGTTACTGCATGGCCAGCCGAGGCAGCCATTTGAATGAAATTATTTTCCATTATTAACCGGAAGGATTGTACTTTCAAATAAAAAAAGAAATTTAAGAAAATATTCAGTAGTTTTTTTTTAAAGGCATTTTCAAAAAAAAATTATTTGGCGGACCCTTTACAAATTCAAGAAGTTGAGCTCCTTGAACTATGCTTTAATTATCATATACAAATAATCAGCATTTTCCCTTACGCCATTAAACAAAGCAAGCAACTCCTCATCTTATGGCCACAAAGCTCTACTAGCCTGAAAACATACAGAAAATCTCTTCAGAGATAATTTTTTTAGTTTTATCCTTGAATGGCGGAGTGGAGTCAACTGCGAACAACAGATTCTTGAATAACTTTTCAGGGCAATTTCAATAAGTTTCCGAACTAGTGCTAGGAAACTGCTGAGATAAGTTCGAAGATAAATCCTCTAAAATTCCATCAGAATTTTATTATTTTTTTCTGTGTTTTAACAATCGATTAAGTTTTAAAAAACGTACTTTTAAATATTATTCTGAGACATTAACCTTTTGTTTTTTAGTATTATTCTGGGAATAAACAAAAAAACTTCTCCAACCAGCTCAACAACCATTTTAACCAGACCAAGAAACTTTTACTCTCCCTATTATTTTCTTTTTTTATTTGTTGTTTTTTTTATCAAGATTTCAATATTTTCTATACAAGAAAAACAAGATAAAATCCATAAAATAATCGTTACATTTTATTACTAACAATCATTGGGTTTGATTGTTGCTGGTGGTATTGCAAGTAAAAGTATTATTGCTGCAGGAGAAGAACATATACTCATAATCTGGAGCAGTAGTAGCAACATTTTTTCAGTTTCTACTTTTCAATGCGAGATATCAGCATCAGCCATGTTATTTCATAAACGTTTAAATGTCAAAGGTGTAGTCTCTACTTAATTAAATGGGTTTGTAAACAAAAAGTGAAGTATACTTTAGGGAGGAAAATTACTTTGAAACACTTGAAAAATGTTATTTAAAATGCTATTCAAGTGAATATAAAACAGTTTTCAGGAATAAAGAATACTCTTAAGAATCTAATTGTCTATTAAAATTGAAGCCTACTTTTAGGTGAAGAGTTAAATTCACTATTTGCAAGAGTAATGAAGTATTAAGACTTAAAATTGTGATATTAAATTTGTATTTAAAGAACATTTTTGGAGGGTATATTAAAGCATGTAAAATTCAATAACAATTTAATTCAAGGTTAGTGGACGTGTACTTGTCAATAAAGGCAAGTACAGTACCCGGTGGTCGATTTGACCAATTTTACAATTTAATTCAAACTTGCATGTATTAATTGGAAATACGGTACTGTTTAGTTTATCCAGCAGCCCCTAATTGTCTTGCTTAGAGTCGCTACGGACCGTTTCGAGTATTTAGCGCTACCCTCGAACGTATGTGAAGGCCTGACAACTGAACGAACCAACTACGAAAGCCAAATATCCCTGTCAACAAGATAATGATCTGTACTTGGTGGGACCATAGTTCTTCTCTTCTTCTTCAGCGATTACTGATCCCCTGTCATTGCGTCTTTCTCGTTGTATACCATACAAGCGATGCTATGTGTGTAGCTCGAAATCAATTATTTTGCTTTGAGGAACAATTTAGCGGTTCATTCATGTTGACCCCCGTAATGTATGCCTCGTATTGCATTAAATTCAATTTCTTCTGTCCAACCATTAATTATGTTTGAAATTATTTCTATTTCAACTGCTTTTTAAAATATGCTTCATTAATCGATTTACTTCTGTCACAAATTACAGCATCCTTTATACATACAAAAGCTTCTTAGTTTAATTGAGGCCCCTGAAAGTATGCTACATTTTTAATTATATGTATTATTTCTGCAATTTTCTTCAAGTTGCAATAATTAAAATGATGCTCCTCATAATTTTTTTCGTAGTTGTAAATTGTTTTTAGGTTTTAACTTTAATGCTCTCCTCAAAATATGCTTGAATTTTATGTAGGTTTCTATATTTTTTGCAGTTGTTCTAAATTATTTTAAAATATTTTTTTTAACATTCTGAACAGCTTAGTTCTGTAAGCGATTTTTATTTTGGGCATTGTAACTGCTAAACAAATTTACTTTAAACACAAATTCCATCTCCAAAATGAAACGGACACTAGCACACGCAATGATAGCTTTGCAGTCTGAACAATATCTTACTACTTGGGTGCACGTATAAAACATCTTTCATTTTACTTGCTTGCAACAATAGCTAACACAGTCACTATACTACCACAGACAATTTAAGTATAAAAACGTCTACGAAACATTCCAAACTATTACGTGCTCATGCATTGAAAACATCCAATTATTGTATTGCAATACTACACAGCTGATTGCAGGTAGAAATCACACAGAATACACAGAAGTATCACTGGCATCATCTCCATCACCCTCTGCCTACTGCTATTATCATAGTGATCATCATCAATTTCATTACGAAAATGTACGTTTAAAGAAACATTTTCAAATCAAAATACACTCTGGTGCCCTTTTTGTTAGGTAAAGAGTGGGTGTGGGTCTAGCATCTCGAAGAAAATGTGGAGGCTTACTCTACACTACCATCATTCTCTATCCCTTTTGTTATGCTTTGCAACTAAATGCTATCACTGCCAAATTGTATGCAACGTTTATGTGGCACACTTGGCTGCTGCTGTTGCATTATAAATGAAATTGTATTCAACATGCCAGATTCAATGGCGTTTGAATGGATGTGTTTTCTTCGCCTTTGGCTCAAGTGAATCGTTTCAATTTTAGGCGATGATACTGGACGGTAGGAATAACAAAAGCAAGGTTTCCAAAGCAATATTAGAGAGTATTTTGCTGTGGGAATCAGTTTCAATGTCCATTTGTTAGCTGGACATGTGTAAATTGAATTTAATTATTAAAAGTTTGAAAATTCGATTTGAATTGTATATGCTGAGGGTTTTCTTCAGTCGTAAAATATGTTTTTAAGCAATTAAACACAAACAACACAAAGTTTCTTGGTCTGGTTAAAATGTTAAAAAATAGAAATAAAGCATAACGTAAGGGGTTTTGACTATCAATTCTATTGCGATGTGGAAATTAAAGCGATAATAATCGCTCGAAGGCAAAAAAATTGTCTGACAACGAAAAACTAGGATATGCTGTTGTTGAGCACTTTAAGAAGCTAGGCAGGACAGGCAGGAAAAAGAAAAATGATACGTACAGTGATTTCCTTATAATTAGAAACGATGTTTCTGGAACAGAGTTTTCTGGAGTGACGAATCTGAGTTTAATTTGTCCCAATCTGATGGAAAAACGTATGTAAGACGTCCTCCAAACAAAGCCTTTGATCCCAGGTACACAGTGAAAACTGTAAAATAAATTAACAAACATACATATTGCTAAGTCGTTTCTAATTATAAGGCCACCACTGTATTTGGTACCCTTCAGTCAGGATTATGACCTAGTTTCTCACACCACTTGTGTTGTGTGTGTTAATTTTATACATGAGTGGTGGGACATACAGTTTAAAGTCGACTCCGAATGACAGATTTTTTAAGAAACTTTTTCATGGCAATTTTCTATTTATTCTCAGAGTTTTTGCCAGAAATCTGCTGAGGGTAAGTCGCCTAAGAAATATTTTTTTTTGATTTCTGACCTGGGCTTTGAAGCCTGACCTACTAGACTACGACGACTTCAATTAAAAATTATCCCTGTTGTAATTTCGTAGTTAGATCGACTAATTTTGGGTCAAAGGACGAGGATCTTCGCTGCTTTTTCCCTTACATTAGTTCAATAATCATTCAATTTATTTCCATTTAACTAAAAATAGTCAACATTCTTCTAAAACGAACGCCAAAACCAATTATTGTTCACTTCCTTTATTTGTTAAACGAATTTTTTCCGAAATAGTAGCCCTCCAGGTAAAATTAAAATTAGTTTCCTTTCATTTGCATTCGCATGAGTATTGTATAGTATACCTTTTTTCGGTTATTGTTTTACACAGCAAGTTTTATTTTATTTTTCTAATAGTTTTACAAAATGATTGCATATTTACAGGATGGTTTTATTGTTCTGTTTTTTTGTAAAAGTTAAAACAATTGAAAAGTTTCTAGTATTGTTTAATCACAAAACTCATATTTTATGATAAAAATTGAATTGTATTTGAAATGGAGAAAGTTTTTAACAAATGAAAGCAATTGAAAAATAAATATTTTATTATTATTGCATAGTTTTAGGAGAGAGAAAAAAATTAATTGCATGTACAAGTACAAAAGGGGTATTTTGTAATGATTGTTTTCATATAACTTGAAATGAATACATTTTTTGTATAAGTTTTAAGAAATGCTAGGGAACCAACTAGATGGTAAATAGGTGACTTCTGCAGTGTAAACAAAGTGGGCAATAAACATGAACGTGAACATGGTCATGAAACAGCGTAAATGACAACCAATATAGCAACTGTTATTGCATGTGGAATAGTTACACAAAGTTTCGGGAAATTTGTCACGTTTGCAATATGAGTCATGGAGAGCACTTGGACTGAAGGGACGATTACATAACTGAAAAGAGGCCAAGCAACTGTAAGTAAATAATCTCACTCAACATAATCTAGAAAGTGAATGCAACTGCAGTTAATAGTACATTTCCTATTCATGATGCAGACACTGCGGACGAGATCAACAGACTGATTTCTTTCCACATTACTATGGCACAAGACCTACCATCGCTTTATATAAAAGGCAAGTCATCGATAAATTTACTATAAAAAATACAAATGATTGATAAATTTACAGTAAAAAAATGCAAGTCATCGACAAAATTATCGTAAAACTCATCAATACATTTGAAAAAATGCAAGTCACCGAATAATTTACTACAAAAAATGCAAGTTATCGATAAATTTATTATAAGAAATGCAAGACATCGACGGATCCTCTGTAGAAAATGCAAGTCATTGATAAATTTACTGTAAGAAATACAAGGATCGATTAATTTACTGTAAAAAATTTAAGTCATCAATAATTTTGCACTAAAAATGCAAGTCATCGACAAAATTATCGTAAAACTCATCAATACATTTTAAAAAATGCAAGTCACCGAATAATTTAATACAAAAAATGCAAGTTATCGATAAATTTATTGTAAGAAATGCAAGTCATCGATGGATCCTCTGTAGAAAATAAAAGTCATTAATAAATTTACTGTATGAAATACAAGGCTTCGATTAATTTACTGTAAAAATTAAAGTCATCAATAAATTTACGCTAAAAATGCAAGTCATCGACAAAATTATCGTAAAACTCATCAATACATTTAAAAAAGGCAAGTCACCGAATAATTTAATATAAAAAATTCAAGTTATCGATAAATTGATTGTAAGAAATGCAAGTTATTGAGGGATCCTCTGTAGAAAATGCAAGTCATCGATAAATTTATTATAAGATCGATTAATTTACTGTAAAAAATGCAAGTCATCAATAAATTTTCTGCAGAAAGTGCAAGTAATTGATAAATTTATTGTAAAAAATGTGGGTAATCGATAAATTTAATAATAAAATAATAGTAATGCAATCGATAGAATGAAGAGCAGCCGCATATATGGTATCTTTCCAGCTTAAAAGGCCTTGTGATCCCTAAATAGAACAGAGTTATGGCCGTCATTGAAAGCAAAAGCGAGAATCAAGCGATGGTGGTGTAAAGTCAACTTTACTTAATCACAGTAAAACATTGCAAATGTTAACCGCAATATATTGGAACTATTTTGTAAATAAATGCTGATGTATTGTTTGAAATGAAATGAAAGAACAAATCATAAGGTAGACGTCAAATCTGTTTAATTGTCTAAACAATTTTATTAAATATTCGATAAATATTTAGTTCTGTTTCTTTCCCAAAAATCTTAATTCGTCCATTATTTCGTAAAATGTTTTTATCTTCCTTGCTCCCATATTTCCCCATTAAATTGTACTCTAAACTGTTGACTTTCCGTGAATTCCTAGTTTTTTCTCCTAGCGAAAGAAAAAAAACCTTTTAATAGCTTTCAGATATTGCCAGTTCACCAGGTTTTTTTTTAAGCATTTTACATGCAAATAATTCTGATTTTTTTTCGAAAGCGCAAATATCCATTTGCCAGATACCCCCTCTACTATTGCTTACAAATCCCGACAATATTGCATTTGAGTTTGAAATTTTTTATTTTCCAGCAAATAAAACAGAATACGCTTCAATTGAGGCACATACCTGAGTAGTTAAAGTGGAAATTGCTTGAAAGCGTCTAAAAAAACTGCAATTGAAGAGAATGAATTGGGAAAAAAGTTAATGAAATTGCTTGATTGGAATTTTATGGCAGTCATTTTGGGTAATACGAGGTGTAGTTTTTGTTTTGTCAGTCACGTTACAAAAACGCTTTAACGATTTTTTCAATCGGGATCAATATTCGTTGAATAAAAAAGTCTGAGGTCCTGTAAAGGACAATGAGTAGCCTTTTGTCTGTGGACATTTTATAAAAATAACGATTAATGGCCAGTTATTTGAAGGCGAATAGTTTTGTGAGAATGCTAAAGAAATCTTGAAAAATTATATGATGGCCCTTGAGCTCTATTAAAAAGAACTTTTAAATACTGTAGGGTACTTAAGTTAAAGTATTTGGAACACCTTAAAAATTAAAATGAATTTACCAAAGACAGCTTAAACCTGCTCTATATATCTACTCTATATATGTTATCGACAAGTAGAGACGTGCGGCGGATTGATTCTCAGATTACGGCCGATAACTAGACTTTTGAAACGGTCAAGGAATATATTTATCTTGGCTCCGCCGTTACCACCAAAAATGATGTCAGTCTGGAGATCAAGAGCAGGATCACTCTTGCCAACAAGTGCTACTATGGTCTCAATAGGCAATTGAGTAGCAGAGACCTCTCTCGTACGACAAAACTAACACTCTACAAGATACTCATCCTATCCGTGCTTCTTTATGGCGCAGAGGCATGGACCCTATTAAGTGTTCGAGAGAAAAGTCCTACGTAAAATCTTCGGTCCAGTAGGAGTTGGCGATGATTTCCGTATCCGATCCAACAGTGAGCTGTATGAGCTCCTCAACGACATTGACGTTGTACAGCGTATTAATATCCAGCGGCTGCGCTGGCTCGACCATGTCGTTCCAATGGAGGAGGATGCTCCGACGAGACGGGTATTTGATGCGGAAGTCCGCGAAGAGGACGACCTTGTATCCGTTGGAAGGACCAAATCGAGGAAGCCCTGTCACCGATTGGTGTGACCAACTGGCGTAGGCGCGCAAGAAGCAGAAGCGCCTGGAAGGATGTGTTGCGGCAGGCCGAAATCCGTTTTTATGGCCAATTATAATATAATTTTGCCAGTCAAGCTTTTGACCCGAACCGCCACAGGGAGGAAGTTTGGGCTACAGCTTGTCTTATTGGTTCTTGCCGTAGGAGTCTTTAAAAAGTCTTTGTGAGACTCAAATCAAGGCATTAACTGCAGATCGTAGTAAATTTATAAAATTTTAAAAGCAACTTTTTCCCTCCTAACCAGGTTGGTAAGATACCCTAAAAGTATGTCTAGTTTAAATTTTTTAAAGTATACTTTCAGGTGTTCACTTTAAATAGTTTTTTGCTTTTTGTGTAAAAATTTCTTTGTTTTCAATTCTAAAAACAAAAACAATGTTTCTGCTTCTTCTAAAAATGGTAAAATAATAATAAAATAACAAGAGAAGGAATGTAATATTAAACGCGTAACATATTTGCCGAATTGCTATTCAGGGATTTTATTGGTACAACGTTCCTCTTGCCAGACAAACCAATAATGCTCGAAATATTTGCGAACTACCAGTAGTAGATGTGGTAGCATATGCGTGTTCAATGTAGCAAATTGAAGTCTTGCTATTTTGAAAAGGAATTTAATTTCACATTAGCGGCGAAAGAACACATTTTAGTTGCCATTTCTCGATAGTGTATGCATATGCCAAGGGAGTTATTGAGTAAATGAATTTAAAGCATATTTTAAGGCTTTAAATGAAATTGACAAATAAACAAATTACAATGTTATTTAAATAAGGTTCTAATGAAGTGGAAAAATAATAAAAAGAATCGGAAAAATTCATTGGTGAGACAGGGCTGAGGCATGGTAAAGTCTAAGCAAATTTTATAAAATCACATGGACGAGGTGTAGGTAACTAATAGGACATAGAAAAGTCATACGTAAAAGGTGAGCGGTACTTCAATAAGCCTTGAATAAATTTTTTTTTATAGAAAGTGGAATTTATCAACAGCTGTGATGTTATTGGGCAAGTCTGATCCTAGTCACCTACATTCACCTTCAAGTTCATCATATACTCGGAAAAATTGTCATATAGTATTACTTGGGAGAGGTAAAACTTGTAGTCCTGGGGGTTCTTCAGTTATTTTTTTATTCTTTTTATATTGTTTTTCAGAACTTGTAGCCCAAACCTCAGTTTTAATCAAACAGCAGCGCAAATACCATTATATTTCGGATAATTTGTTGTCGCTTGATTACGTTTCTAATAGGAATTCTCCAAAAGGCGAGCAATTGAAGACTAATGTAGCTCATCATATGCACTATTGATACAGTTTAATACAAAACAGTGTCTACGTTTTGATGCTATTTAATGAATAAATGTTCTGGTAGAAACATAATTTTCTCTTCAAATCAAACCTCACTTAAAGCAGACAATTATTGCTCTAAAGAAACGTTAAACCAAAAAGCAAAAACTGTGGCCTACCTTAAGGTGTCGTATTATTAAAAGAAAACTTTGCATACCTTATAGAATATTTATACTTCCTTTTTATCTTTCAAAAACTGCTGGAAGGCATTAAACCTTGTGCTAGTATAGCAAAAATTTATATCGTAAACCATACACCAATGATGATAATCATTATGACCACAACTACCAAACGCAGGATATAAAATAATGCCGGCTGTCGATGTTGATGTTGATGAAATTTAAATTTGAAATAAAAGCGAAAATTATGATGAGCCATAAAATTTTATATTAAAACAACGCGTATTTATAACCTCAATATCCTACAATATCCTCGCTGAATTGCAAGAAAAGTTGGAAGGATAAGTAAGAACAGAGACGAAAAGAAAAGAAAAAAAAAAGGAATTTAATTAAAAATATTTTTCATTATCTTGTACCACAACTTTAATAATATTTGCCAAGCAAAGAGGGCGTTCAATAGTGAGTCTGTCAGAGTCTGCCATTGTGTTGTATGGCTTATCGAGTTGATTGTCCTGAATTTTGTTTGTTTATAACCGCCATGCTCTTCTTTATTTCTGCTATTCTTTTAAGGACATCACTGGGAAGATTGTGTTCGACATGTCTTGCAGTTTATTTTACATTTTCCTTCATTTCAAGGCTGTAGGGCTTAATAAAGCTCATAATTTAGCCATCATTAATATTAAAATAAGTATTGTAGGGGATGTAGTAAATGATGGTAGTTTAAGTAAATTAATAAAGATAAGCTACTGGCTATCACAACAAAAACAAAAATAACCAAAAAAATACTCTGAGTAAACAAGAAAAATAATTTAAATTTTGAATTTTAAAAGAAATTTTTGTATATTTTCTTCAAATAGTTGGTTGCATTCATAACTACATACAAAATTGTTCATAACAAGCCTTCAGTCAGGATTACGACCTAGTTTCTCACACCAGTTATGTGGTGTGTGGTGTGGGGAGACTTACAGTTTAAAGTCGTCTCCGAAAGAAAGATTTTTGAGATTACCTTGTAACCTCTAAACGTAATTTGTAAACAGCTTCAAGAGCCACACAATAATCCCAAATCTTTATTCTAAAGACCAGAATTTATTAAAATTTTATCGTATTTCTTGTTTTTTTTTTAATTTTGTTTTATAGGTACCCACAGTATTTTAATAATTTTAAAGAAAAGCCAGTCAACTCCAGCATTCATTTGGCATTGCCTCTAAAATTTACATTTTGAACCACAATATCTGAACGATAGACCACGTTTTTGTTATCTTTTTTCACAGATATCGTATCAACCGATAGTCAGACTGTATATATTCGGACTTAACGCTCGAACTGTGAATAAATGTTGTCAGAATTTATGGCTTCTGCAAGGTTATAGGTGCTGTTAATGATTAATTGCCTTCCAATCCTAGCAAACAGTCACATCACATGACAATTCAAGCCAAAAAATACTTTATGGAGGCCCACAGGCCTTTAAATCAAGTCAATGATGATCTAATTTGGATACAGCGTGATTAGTTACATTCCAATCCAAGCAAACAGTCACATAACATGACAATTCAAGCCAGGAAGTACTTTATGGAGACTCACAGATGTTTAAATAAAGTCAATGATGATCTAATTTGGATACAGGGTGATTAATTACCTTCCAATCCAAGCAAACAGTCACATGACATGCGAATTCAAGCCATAAAGTACTTGATGTACGCTCACAGGCCTTTAAACCAAGTTTCTTTCATTTGAAATTCTCGTATTTAACTTATTTTTATATCCTTCGTACTGATTTAATTTCTATACAGAGTTTCACCGATGATTATTCATTTAATAACACATTTTTGAGGAATTTCAGGGCAGTAAAATAATTCCAAACGGTCCTGGGCTTGAGGCTTACTGCCGCTATCTTTCTGTTTCAATTTTAAAATTTCATTTACACTTTCAGTGACTGATAGAACCGAACCAAACCTTCCATGATCCTCTAACATATGCTTCACGTTTCTAAATTTTCCACATGTTTTTGCAGCGCATTTTTATAGAAACCTGTAGGATTTTTGAAAAAAAAAAGAATTTTTAACTAAAAAATTCGTTAAATTTTTTTTTTTGTAAACTGCGATTAATTCCTGGCTTTTATTTCTATCTTTCCCTTTAATGTGTTTTCATTTTAATTAAAAATTTCATTAAAAATTACAGAAAAAAATTCAGTAGAAATGTAATAAAATTAAGTCATAAAAATTTACCTGCGCCAAAAAATATGCCGCAGTAAATACGGTAAATACCGTAGCCTCTAAAAGCACAGAACACCTCCAGTTGTATAAATGCAAACAAAGCACATTCGTACACAAGTATAATACACTCACTCTCACTAAATATTATGCTCTCTCATACAAGACTTATCTTAAGCTATTCCTCCTATTTATAGTCATGCAAATAACAATTAAAATGTTTAAAAAGGTAAACAAAAATAACACAGAACACCATCAACAGTAATAAACACCACACCATACAGCGATCAAAACAAGACAAAACAAAACAAAACAAAAACAAAACAATAAGAGAGAAATACTCAGAGAATAAAATGGTTGTGAGTGCCATAACAATGCTCACAAAAAAAATATAAGAAAACACCTAGAGAATGTCCATGCACGCACGTATACAGTTACATAATAAATGCATGGCTGCCTAACAGTTTACTATTGTTTATACACACATGACTGCCTGGCTACCTATACATGTACATATATGACCGAAAACAGACTGTTGTTGGCTTTGCAAGTGTGATAAAAATAATAACATCGGCTATAATAGTAGCAACAATCGTAGTAATAATCGTGTGTCTGGGCACAAAACAATAAAGAGGACATTTACTGTAATGCTCGTACTCACGCATGCTGTTATACTTGCGTATTGTGAAGTACAAGTACAGCAACACACACATAATCAAACATGTTTGAATATTAATTACATTCTTACGAAGAACACTCGTGTATAAACCAAGCATTTGAGATGTGAATTGTTTACAGTGTTACTGTGTCTATAGCATACCAGACCATATGTGTACCACAATAATGTGGGCCTGTTTTTAGTCTGATTTTTATTCTTTTACCCTGTATTTCAAGGTTTTCACTGCTAAAAATCAAACAATTTAACAGGAAATGAATGTTTATTGTATGTTTTTTTCCCTGTTATAATTGTTAAACGTGCTGCATATGAATTTAATTATTCTTCTACATTCTTAATGGAAGTTTTTAAGATAAAAACTTGTTTTTATTCAGAAAACAATTACGCGATACAATTAAAGGTAAACAAAAAAGATATTAAAAATACAACGTATTTAAATAAAATGGAAAAAGATCACAGGAGCTAAAATTATTGGGTTTTCCAACAGGGAATACCGAACTTTACAAGTTGATATTGGCCATCTTGTTATTCAGTCCGTCTGCTTTGCAAAATCACCATGGACGGATGTAGCATTCAACCAAGCTGGCAAGTAATAAAATTGTTCTATCAAAATGGGTGCTCGTTCTTTCTGACCCTAATCCTCACCGAAATATAATCTTCAGCGATGAGGATTATTTCAGGATTAATGGGTGGGTACGTCAAGGAACAAAATTGTTGAATTTGTGACGCTAGTTATCCACATGAGATCCAAGAGCGTCCAATGCATACTGAAAAAGTCAATGTTTAGGTGTGGATTTTGGAATAGCGGCGTCATTGGTGCATATTTTTATGAGAAATACTTTGGTTAGGCCATCACTATCAACGGCGAGTACTTTAGTTCGATGATTGCCAACCTCTTTTGGTCCGAAATGTATGATCTGGGCACCAATGACATGTGATTTGCAATAAGACGTCTGTAGGTACCATACAGCTCATGCTACATTGGATATTCTGCACTAGAGATTTGAAGGCATTGTCATCTCACGTGGAGATAATGTGAAGTGGTCACCGAGATCTGAAGGCATTGTCATCTCACGTGGAGATAATGTGAAATGGTCACCGAGATCTTAAGATTTTAGGCCTTTAGACCTTTTCTTGTGGGATTATCTTAAGCCACATGTGAATGCAAATGCATTCCTCAAAGTCAACATAATCCATGTTTTCAGTGCATTTCAGCTTGATTTATGCATCAGATTCATGGAAATTTAGACATTTAAAATGTGTTTCACCCAGAGTAGGCGTGGCAGACATTTGAACGATTTAATATGCCACACATAATGGCATCAAGAGGTCAATTTAACGCTTACAAAATGCCAATGTATCACTTATACGTACGTTTTGTTTTATTGAAATTTAAATATAGGAAGCGTTTATTAAAGACCCTGTGCGCGTGAATTTAAAAAGGAACATTAGCAGTTTACGAATTTTATTTAATATTTTTAATTGTATTTTTCCCAATTTAATTAAAAAATTTCATGTAAAACAAAAAGTAAAGAATCTAATAACGCAACTAAAACGTGCACCACCTGCTCTTTACTGCTTTTACTTTACTTTACAAAATAATTTTTCTGCTATTTAAGCATCGCATTTCGAAAACATTTCGAAAATTATTTTCAATGAAACAAAACTTTTTTATGAGCGAAAATTATTTTTAAATTGTTACCACCACAGTTTAATATGCAGCAACTAACAGCGTTGAATACTTCTGTTTCTTGCAAAAAAAATTCACTTCTGCTTACACCACCACAGCTAGGAGAGTAGCAAACTAACAGCGTTGAATACCTTTTTGTTGAAAAATTCACTTCTGCTTACAAAACTTTCGATCAAAATGCATTTCTAATTACATTTTGAAGTTTGTGAAGAACTGGAAATGATGAACAATTTTAATGCAAAACAGTCAGAAAAATTGTAAAAAAATTAAGAAAAATAAATGAAGGAAAATTGCAACTAACAAGTGGGTTTTTATGGCAAAAAATTTAACAAAAATTAAAAAATATTGAAGAAAAATAAGATTTTAATGAAAAATTATACAAAATTTTTTTACTCATTTTACTTTTCTTTTTTCTATTTTCTTTGCAGGTAAGTCATGGTAAAAAGAAGATAAATTTCTCATCACTTTTGATTTTTTAATTCTCCAAAGTAAGTAGTAGAACCTTTAAAACAAATTTATTTTCAATAATTTTTGTAGGAGAAAATACATCGCGAAAGTTTTTTTGTATATTTTCCCAGGAATTATTTAAAACTTTCTTTTACAACAAAAAAAAAAAATACAATAAATTTATAGAAAAACAATAAAACAAGCAAAGTCATCCATAAAACAGCTAAAAGTTACGAAAGAAATTGTTGAGAAGAAACCAAAAGTTTTAAAACAATAAAAAAATGTCTAATGAAACATCCAAAATTTTCTTAAAAATCAAATAAAAGTTTAAGAAAATATAAATTCTTATGGGAAATTTGTCAATTCCGCTAGAAGTCGCCGTAGTCCAGTAGATAGTGTGTTGACTTATTAGACGTAAAAGCCAGGGTTCGAGCCCCAGACCAGACATCAAAATAAAATACAAAAAGTATTTTTTCGGCGACTTCCTCTCAGCAGATTTCTGGCAAAAACTCTGAGAGTAAATAAAATTGCCATGAAAAGTTTCTCAATAAATAAAAATCTGTCGTTCGGAGTCGACTTTAAACTGTAGGTCCTCACCACTCATGTATAAAATTAATACACACAACATAAGTGGTGTGAGCAACTAGGACGTTGTACAATGGGTCAATTCGACCTCCGGGTACTGTATTTGTCTTAATTGACAAGTACACGTCCTCTAACCTAACCTAACCTAATCTTGTCAATTCTACTAACAGAACCATAACTCAGCTAAATTTAGGTTTCTGACTATTTCTGTCTTTAAAAATGAACATAAAAACTGAAATCAAATACTATAACTTCAGCTGATTGAAGGTAGATTTTAGTATCAAAATCTTTAGTCCCCCTTCTATGTTCATAACAAACAATGGTATTCCCTGCAGGCTAGTCCCTAGAAGGAAGGTATATGTTTTCCCAGCTCTGGGTATTTACATCAGTAACTTCTCTGTTGTAATCATAAGGAGATGCAATGAAGAATGTCTCTACTTGATGTATAATTTGATGGGATTTCGGAGTACATACCAGAGATCAGCAATGAATCGCTTTTTCGCTACCCATAAATACTCATGAAATTTTGAGCATTGAGAAATCCAACTACTCTGCTTCATTCGTACTCAGTACAACATTGATTTATAAGTACACGTTGCAATGAGTATGAGTACAACGTTGATATCAAACTCATAACATTCGAAATATGTTTGATTCATACGCCTACTCATTCAGATTCACAAATTTAGAAAAATACTTATAAGTGATTCAAGTGATTCGAATAATTTGTCAAAATTTACAGTCTTAGTTGTTGTTGCATTTACAAAGAAAGAAGAAAGCCACATAAACAAAAAAGACAAAGACAGCAAGCAGACTAAACACACAACCTTCATGTGAGTATTGTAGTGTTCGTACACGAATCATACTTATTTTGTGATTCGTGTATACTATGAGTCGTGGAGAGTCGAAATCAATAACATCGTACATATTGTTAAGTACGAGTACCATGAGTATTTCAAACTTTGAGTATGAGTAGTATGAGTATGACATTAAAATAAGTATGAATGCGTATAAGTATCAGAAATTATAAGTATGATTCGAATCTACTCATCGTTTTGAATACTCATTGCTGACCATTGGTACATATATTCGCCCCCCTAGAAATGATTAGATTGCGAATTGTCAATCGAAATTTTACAAAACGTGGGGTGATCTCACAATTAAACGAACATAATCTCATTTAAAATTCATACACTTTTCTTAGCAAGTTTTAATAGCCAGGATATTCTTTTTATTTAAAGAATAGTCGTCTTTCTAATGGAATTAGTCACCTATCTCCGACTCTATCTCTTCTTTTTTTTTCTATTTTACGAATAGAAAATAACCAATGGAGCTTAATGGAGCTGACGAATTAAGTTTGGTGATAAAGAAATTCAAACTTTTTTTCACTGATTTTTTACAAAACTCAATAAGAGATGCGTGGTCTGGTGGATTCTTATGAGGAAATAACACTTTATTTCATTTCATTATTTTCTTGCCTGCATTTGCAACACTGTTTGCCTTCTTTTAACAAATTCTCCCACTCCACTTAACTGGTTTTGCAGAGTTCCATTGTCTATGTTATGGAGTTGTGCACCCATACATCCTATATGATTAGGAAAAATCGTGTTTATTGTTTAAATAGTTGGAACTAATGCGTTATCCACTTGGCCACGGCTTTAAAATTTACAATTACGATATATGTTGCATATTTTGAGGCAGCTTCTCTATCAAATAGCTCACATCCTTAAGGCGAAGAAAATGCAATACCATAATGTCCTTAATTATCTATACTGGAGATCTCAATTGGTCGATTCAGTATTCGGTATTCATTTTGTCAACTCACACAGCCTCATTTAAACTCTGTAGTCCACTATGTTGTAGTAGTAGACGAAGGATAAGGCACAATATTTAAAAGTTTTGCACTTTAGTGACTAAAATATGTCCTTTATTCCGTCATTCTAAAGGGTCCGCCAAATAATTTTTATTTTTGAAAAAGCTTTAAAAAAACTACTGAATATTTTCTCAAATTTCTTTTTTATTTGAAAGTACAATCCTTCCGGTTAATAATGGAAAATAATTTCATTCAAATGGCTGGCCTCGGCTGGTCATGCAGTAGCCTACTACACGATCGGTCAAATTTTTAAGCACATTATCGATTGTGTGCAGCTGTATTTCACCAATGGCTTCACGAATATTGTCCTTTAAAGCGTCAATTGTCTCTGGCTTGTCGGCGTAACACTTATCTTTGACGGCACCCCACAAATAATAGTCCGAGGTGGCCAAACGACATCAGCTCTGCAGCTGATAATACGATCTTCAAAAACAGGGCGCAAAACATAGAGTGTAGCTTCAGCTGTGTGGCACGTAGCGCCGTCCTGTTGAAACCAAATGTTGCCAATATCCTCCTCTTCAATTTTTGTGAACAAAAATTCGTTCAACATGGCCCGATAACGATTGCCATTGACTGTAACGACCACTCCTTGCTCATTTTCGAACAAAAATGGCCCAATTATGCCTCTGGACCAAAATCCGCACCAAACAGTGACTCGTTTTGGGTGCGTCGGCTTTTCAATACATGCGTGCGGGTTTTCTCTGCCCCAAAGTGCGACAATTTTCCTTGTTTACATACCCGCCAAGATCAAAATGAGCCTCATCTTAAAAGATGACTTTTTTTTTTTTTGCCAAAATCGGCATCTTCTGGTGTAGGCTACTGCATGGCCAGCCGAGGCAGCCATTTGAATGAAATTATTTTCCATTATTAACCGGAAGGATTGTACTTTCAAATAAAGAAAAAGAAATTTGAGAAAATATTCAGTAGTTTTGTTTTTAAAGCATTTTCAAAAAAAAAGTTATTTGGCGGACCCTTTAGTAGATGAAGGATTTTTTTTTTGTAAAATTTACACTTTAGTGACTAAAATACAGCCTTTATTCCGTCATTCTATTTTTTACTTCTGGCCATTGTTAATGTACTTTTTATATTTTTCTATTGAGCTTATGAGCTGTAATTATTTGTAACGAGATGTAATTAAACGTGTGTGTAGAATACATTTACAACAACAATACAATACAATACCATCATTATTGTTGTTTTGTTTTTTGTGATTATAAAATATGGCCAACACAAAACAAGCATAGCAACACGGATAATGAATGAATGAAACAACACGTAACCGCCATAATCATAAACAACAAAAGGAATAAAAAAAAAACCCAGAAAACAATAGGATGCGATAGAGAATGGCTGTGAATATTTGTGTATAGGGATGGGCGATAAAATATAGAAACACCAGCATAAAGGATTATAAAATCTGCATTATCATCAAATACCAGAATCATTAAATTGCTAAATCACATGACTACCAGCAAGCAACATTATATTGGCTTTTTAGAAAATTATTTAATTGCCGCCAAATGACTGCAGATTTTATTTTTTAAAAGGATTTGATTTTTATTCATATTGGCATTGAATTTTTTTATTTATTTATTAAAAGTCGATTAATCGGTTCAAACGGAAGAGAAAGATATTTTTTCCATTACAAATTTATTTTCTTAGGAGGTTTAAAGAGAAAATCAATTTTTGGACCAGAAAAAGTATAAATTTTGAAAACCGAATAATCGATTAAAAACCGAATAATCGATTAAAAACCGAATAATCGATTAAAATCTAAATAATCGATTATTTATTAATTACAATACAATTACAAATTATATTCTATAATTAGAATACGAGCTGAGTAACTTCGACCATATGCTCGGTGTAGTGTCACAGACCAGAGTCTTTGGTGGGATTCGAACCCACGACCCTCACGCTAATAGTCTAGCACACTACCCAGTAGACTACCAGGGCACCCTCATCTTTATTTAAATCTATTAAATGTTCAGTTTTATTAAACAAATATTTTTAAAACGTAATTAACTTTTGCTTAATGCTTACTCTTGCACTTTTTTCTGTTAATTTTACAATTTCTTTCAAGCTATTTCAACGCAAAATAAACTCCCGTACTTCATGCTTTTGTAACAAATTTCATTTCTTTTGCCTTTGTTGCACTCTATTTATCCCTGAATTTGGTTTAATTTTGTGGTGAATTTCAATTACCATCTCATACTCTGCCAGTTTTCTAGTTTATTTGCCTTCTAACGAGTGTTTGACGAGGCAAAAGCTATGTGTAAACATAGGTAGTGTAGTATAAATCATGATTTGATGATGCATTCCTTTACTCAATTTACGTGAGGGAAAAAGGAATTCATGGAAACAAATCTGATGAAAAGAATTGCAAACGAGAGTTTCTTTTTTTTTTGAACGAAATTCTTTTGCTTTTGAAACAATTCGATTAAAATTGAACCCTTTGGCATTGAAATAAAAATATTTTGTTTGTAATTTGCTAAGCTCCTGCAGCTGCTTCTCTTTATATTGTTACAGGGTACATAAGAACATACGTAAGTTCCTATCGAATTGTCGAAGGCCCGCTTTAACTAAAATTCTGATGTTTAAAGAATTTTGTTGAAGTATACGACAATTTCTGTTTTTTTTTGTATAATGCCTGGAAGTGTCCATTATTTTCTGCGATACACCATTACAGGTCAATGCTTTTCAAATCAATCCAGTGTTGGCAAACGACGTTAAACGAACGCTTTCCCTTTATCGGCTACTCATAATGAAACTCTCTGTCGGGGAGAGTCGGAAAATCTACCAATGTCAGTCTTAACGATTATCTTGGCATTCTTGCTTTAGTATTTGATTCTTCTTGATTTCATTTCAAGTGAAATTAAATTTTAAATTCAAAACTTTTTGTGGATGTTTTAAACAACTTTTGTGGAAATTTTTTTACAAAAGAACTGTCATGACAACACAAACATTTTTCTTTCCATTTAGTTGAGTCCACAAAGAAAAGGAAAAGAACCATTAACATGTGTGAGGAAGAAAACCAGAGACGAAGCAAAAAATGAAGAAAAATAGGCGTTGAAAACCAAATTAAAGTTTTAGTTGCTCAACTACCTCTCCCTCTTTTTAGAAAGATTTCTGTTTTTAACAAAATTTTTCACACTTTTAACTTTAACAAGTGCTAGAGAATAACATAGAGAAAGGTGTGCATAGAAAGGAAACGACGGTACACTTAAACAAATAGAAAGTTAAAGGAAGGTACAGAGTAAAATAAAATAAAAGAATATGAAAGAAAAAAGTAAAAAGTTAGTTTTAAACTTAATCTACCTGTAAAAGAGAGGAAAAATCGTAATGGCGAGACGTTAAAATAACATTTGCAAAAATACTTTCAAAGAGAGCGACAGAAAAAAAACCTAGAGGGTGGCGTTAAAAGTTAAAACCATATAAGCAAAGATATAAAGAAAAAAAGCCAAAAAGCGTAAACAGAAGAGAAGAAACCAAGGAGTATTTTTAAAAACAACGAATAATTGTGAACTTTAAAGACACCGCATGAAACGCTGCCTATTTTCCGGGCAAGAAAATGTGGCAACCCTATCATTCTAGAGTGTGCTATAAAACCCCAATAGTGTTCATGGTTAGAATAAAATTTGTCTGAAGAAAGCTAGCCAGAGAGTTATAATTTAAACCAAATAAAAATATTGAAACACGCTTTCCATTTGACATTTTTGCAGATTTGTTGTTTAACACTTATTACAACTTTACATAGCACTAATAATATTTCCAGCAAAAATTTCTATAAAATGGTCCATTGGGTAATTTAATTACACGCAGCGTATTCAACTAATAAAATACTCCAAAGTTAAATTTTACTTTAAAGTTTATTCTTTCGTTTGTTTGAAACTCATACCTTCACCTACAGATACAACGCTGCATGCTTCCTTAAGTATGCTTTACAAAAAATGCAAACCTTAAGAGAATTCCTTGCAATATATGCAGGTAAAGAGGACCAGAGGAAACAAAATCGTTATAAAAAATATTAATTTTCAATTTTAATCGTATACTTTTAAAAGCAAAAGAATTTCGTTGAAAAAAGAAACTCTCGTTTGAAATTTTTCTCATCAGATTTTTTTCCAAGAATTTCTTTTTCCCTCACGTAAATTGAGTAAAATAATGCAACATCAGATCATGCTTTCTACTACACTACCTATGCTTACACATGGCTTTTGCCTCGTTATACACTCGTTAGAAGGCAAATAAACTAGAAAAACTGGCAGAGTATGAGATGGTAATTGAAATTCACCACAAAATTAAACCAGATCCAGGGATAAATAGAGTGCAACAAAGGCAAATGAAACGAAATTGTTACAAAAGCATGATAGAAAATTGTAAAAAGAGCAGAAAAAAGTGCAAGAGTAAGCATTAAGCAAAAGTTAATTACATTTAAAAATATTTGTTTAATAAAACTGAACGTTTAATAGATTTAAATAATGTTGAATAGTAATGAAGTTGGCAGCATATTGAAATCGTTATCAAGTTTCATGATCGTGAAGTCTTCACAATTCAAAAACCATTTAATAATCGTTCTAATAAAAGTATTTCTTACTTATTTAACTTAATTGGTTATTAATGAGTGATTTTTTAAGAGCTATAGGAAAATTTTTCAAAAAAAAAAAAAACATAAAATTCAGAAAAATGCATGAAATCTTTATTTGAATCGATAGTACGGTACATAGTTTAATGTTTGAAGATTATTTCATGCAGATGTTGACCGCGACTGCGCTTCAAATGGTCCATCCGCTTAGTCCAATTTTGACATACTCTTTCCAACATTTCGGCCGGTATCTCACGAATAAATGCTTCAATGTTGTCTTCCAATGCGTCAATTGAAGCGGGTCTTGTTGAAACCACATGTCATGCAAGTCAAGCTCTTGCATTTTGGGCAAAAAAAAGTTGGATATCATCTCACGGTAGCGCTCACCATTCACAGTTACGTTACGATTCACAGCATCTTTGAAGAAGTACGGTCCAATGATGCCACCAGCCCATAAACCGCACCAAACTGTGACTTTTTCTGGATGCATTGGTAGCTTTTGCAATGCTTCTTCTGATCTACACTTCGAAATCAACAATTCTGCTTATTTACGTATCCATTGAGCCAAAAATGAGCTTCGTGGCTGAACACAATTTTTCGATAAAGAAGTGGATCTTCGGCCAACTTTCCAAGAGCTCATTCACCAAAAATTCTGCGTTCGGCTCAATTCTTGCACCAGCTGTATTTTGAAAGGCTTAACATCTAAATCCTTCCGCAAAATTGTCCACGTTGTTGTGTAACATAGGCGCAATTGCTGCGAACGGCGACGAATCGATAATTGATGGTCATCGTTAACACTGGCCGATACAGCTGCGATATTTTCTTCAGTTCGCACTCTACGTAAACGTGTTGGTGGTTTAATGTCCAACAATGTAAATTTGTCGCGTCAGTGCGTCGATTAAACTGACCGTAAAATGGAAGAAGCGCGTGATGAACTTTCTTAACAGAGCACGCATTTTGATAATAAAATTCAATGATTTGCAAGCGTTGTTCGCTTGTAAGACGATTCATGGTTAAATTATAGACCAAACTGAAGATGTTTGACAGTGAAACAAAACACGAAACGTGCGTGAGCTGTTTAAACCAGTGTTGCCAAAAAGATAATAGCTAAAAAATCACCCGTTAGTATCCTCGCCCAATCCTCTATATAACAGAATGGGATGGTCTTCTGTATTTTGTTTGTTCCTCTTAGAAATCGTTCTTGGACAGCCGCATTGATAGGGAGGGTTTCCGTCCTTCGTGTATTAATTTTTTGCTCTGCTACTTCCACCGCTAAGATTGATTAATTTTTGTAAATACGATTCAATATCCCAGAGACAGTGTACCAAAAGACATTTGTCGTCTACATACTTGACTTTGCGACCTTTTAAAACCCACATTGCGATGGCAGAATACAACCTTGCCCCACCTATTCCAATTTCTATCGTTTTACTATGTAGTTTATCATGCTTCCTCCGACTTTTAGACGAAAATTGATTTTTTAAGTACGAATTTTTATTGCAAAACTTATTGCAAATATACCACGCACCACAGTTCCAATAAGGATGGTCCTTATGCCTTTCCATATGCCTTTCGCTAATCATTTGATTATTTTGATTTTCTTTATTTTTTGTTTAAAAGTCTTTATCCTGTATTCTTATTTGAAAACAGCCGCTTAATTTCCTTAAACACTTGGCCATAATATTGTATATGAGGCGTGTAATATCACACGCTTAAGATGCTTACGTTCAATTAACCTAAACTGCCAACAATTAAGTTCATTAAAGCCAACCATAGTCTGCACAAAACAACGTTAATAAAGCGTTTAACTCTGATATGTAAAGGTAGAGAGAAAGAGAACGCTTTCCACTTCCTCTAATATAGGAGACCAAAAACTAAAACATAAAAATACGTAGTTAAAGAAGATAATTTATTTGAAGTCTTTATTTCTTAAAAGCACAAAAATTAGAAAGAATTTTTGGAAAGACTAAAGTACACCCATAGGATTAGCTGTAAATATGGCTGCTTTGCGGCTGAAGCACTAGTGTTTCTCTCTTTGCGAGCTCATTAAACTTAATCGAAAGCAATAAATTATGAACAATTTTAGTCTCTATAGAACTTTTCTTCAAGTTTGTTAAAGATTCCTAAAAATATTGCAATTTTTTCAAAGAAGTTTTTTTTTTCCATTTCGAACTTATTATCTTATGTAAGGCGTTTTAATAATTCCAAACATACTGCCTACTTTTAGGCATTTAATTGAAATGATTTGTCTTTGTTGTCTCAGTTGTTGTTAAGATTCAAGGTCACCAATGGCATTTCAACATGTCTTTTCTTAATTTATAAAATCCCCAAAAAACCTTTGCGGTCGGTATGACCGACTTTGTCATTGATGTTTTGCTGTAAGACTTGTGGAAAATTAATAATAATTTATGGTTTCTTGCAATGTCTAGGGAAAAAGATGGTGAAAGGAATCATGAGAACACACATAAAAGATTAAAGAAACATAAAAAGAAGAAAAAAAATTTATTATAAAATTCAAAGAATAAAAGCATATCTTCAAGGAGGCATATGGAATACATGCCTTGGATGGAAATTCAGTGCCTATTTAAATTTAATTCATCATTGCTTCTTACGCTTTCGTTTTTTAAAATTTCTTCCGGAATTTTTGGTTTATTTTAGTGGATTTAGTAGACTGTATTACAAGTGTTTTCTATACAATTCTTCATTAAATGCTAATAAAAATCCCTTAAAGTAGGCAATATTTTTCAAGCCATTTAGAGCTGCCCACTTCTTTAACACTACACATGAGAAAGCAATTAATACTTGAATATAAGCCTACAAACTCATGTTCAATTAACAATTGTTAGCATTTTTACAGAGGGGGGCGTGAAAATAATAATGGGGAGGGCGAAAGTATTTAATAAGAATGTTTTGTTGTTTTGGGTAATTAACGATTGCCTCAATTGATTGTAATCACATGGCCATAATAATGGTTTAATCCAAGCGTACTAATAAAACGTTGGATTCATTTCAGTTGTATTTCTCCCCTTTTTTATGGCTACCCCCGAGCAAATTTAATTGATTTTATAAAGAAGAAAATTTTGTTTTACGGCGACGCTGTGTTTATTATGACCCTCTTGGTCTTCGATTGCTTTTTGGAGTACCATAGATACTTTGCAATACCGTCCGAAGTTTTACAGACAGAACACTCAATCTAACTCCACTTATGCACGTTTTCCGATTTCCAAATACCAAAGCTACCGATTAAAGTCGCTGTAGTCTAATAGATAGTGTGTAGGCTTATTAGGCGAGAGAAAAGTCTCTCAAATCGGCGAATTCGTAAGATGGTAAGCTGAATAAAGGTTGTGATGACCAAATACGTAAGTCGGCTGCTGTTTTGAAATTGCTAGTAAATGTCTGAATATGGTTTTCAAGTGTTCTAAATTTCTCATACCTTCAGTTAAGCTGACTTCAAGTTTGGATTGCTTACTTTAGGCTTTATTCTCTTATTATGAGCTCCGTACTGGTCGATGTTGGCAGCATACAAGACGGACTCTACTTATACGCCTGGAAACATTAGCTCGGGTGACGCCAATCTTAGCTATTATGGTGTCCATATAGAAGAAACAATCCACTTCTTCAAGCTATTGGCCTTTAAAAGGTCTCGTAATGCAGTATTCGATACCACAGTCGATTTAGCTTGCATATCTGGTATGAACAGATATCGTATACTTTGGGGAAAGATGCTTTCATCGTTATTACGTTACTTATCCAAGTGCCTTTGGTATGATTACTGAAACCAAAAGATGTCTAAAAGTTCGTGAGAGCAATAGTTAGATCGTCTGAGAAGTCGCCGTAGTCTAGTAGGTAGTGTGTTGGCTTATTAGACGCGAAGCCAGGGTTCGAGCCCCAGGCCAGATATCAAAGACAAAATAAAAAAAGTATTTCTTCGGCGACTTTCTCTCAGCAGATTTCTGGCAAAAACTCTGAGAGTAAATAAAATTGCCATGAAAAAGTTTCTCAAAAATTTGTCGTTCGGAGTCGACTTTAAACTGTAGGTCCCGCCACTCATGTATAAAATTAACACACACAACATAAGTGGTGTGAGAAACAAGGACGTTGTACAATGGGTCAATTCGATCTCCGGGTACTGTACTTGTCTTAATTGACAAGTACACGTCCTCTAACCTAACCTAACCTAGATCGTCTGAGCGCTTCGCATCTTTTGCATTCTTTTTCCTGAAACAAATCCATGTTATCCCTCCGACCTAATGAACATATGGGATGCGTAGTCAAATTTTGCTGGCAACAGGCATGAGATTATGTGTTCGAAACACAGTTTATTTCGTTTATTCATTATTTTATTTATTTGTGAAGAACGCGCATTTTTTTATTCTATTTAATCGAAATCCCTGTGAAAATGTTAAATTTTTTTGAAAAAAAAAAGGTTTGAGAATCAGTTTGACGTTTAACAATAAAAACGGAAATACACGTAAATTCAGATTATTGTGTTCATTTTTGGTTGTTCTGTAACCCACTATATCCCTGATAAGCTATAACAAAACAAACGGAAACTGTGTACAAAAAAAGCGCCTAAAAATATACTCCGTTTTTTGTGTTTTATTTCCTCCTGATGGCATAACAGGTAAAGTTAACAAATATTCCGCTGTGATAATGAATTGTTACATGAAACTATTGAAACCTGAAAAAAATTGTGCAGAAATTTATTGAAGCGAGCGAAAAATAAATGAAAGAGAGAGAGAGAGAAAAGGGAGCCGAAAGACTCCATATATTTGCACGCAATAAATTGTAGCAGGTTTTTAGGCAAGCAACTAAAAATAGGAATAAAGAAGAGCAACCATAAATACGCGAAAATTCGTTATTGCCATGGGAACAGATATGAAACAAATATGTGTGAGGGGTAGAAAACTAACATTTGAAGGTATTTGCTCACGTACGCATAGATAATGTCTTACCCCGGATTAAGGTAAAGCCTTTTATTGCGTTCGTTGATAATTCCCCGCTCAGTCTCTTGTAGTCGTAAGCTTAAAAATTATTTTCAAGTTCGTTAGTTGTTTAGTTTATTTCAGTTTATTTGTATCATGATGGCATGTTTTAGACGAAAATGTGGTTTCTATCAACTTTAACCCGCTTTGTTAACACAACAGATAACCTATTGTTTCATAGCAATTTGTTTTTGTTTTACTCTTCTTAAATTTTTTGTTGCATATTTCTAGGTGGGGGATTAAAATGTAATATTTTTCGTAAGAGTTTAATCTTACACTGCTTGGGATTTGTAATCATTTCTTTAAGCTTCAAATCTGTTTAATAATGCCAATAAATTTTCAAGTTTATGAAGTATGCCAGCCATTGTCGTTATATTAATAGAGTCTGGAATGGATTTCATAGATATTTGAAGGAATTTTAATGCAAATAAATTGTGTAATTTATGGCTTCAAAAATGCTTTTGTATTAGAACTTTAATAAGTAGAAAACTTAGATTTTCTGGCATCTAATTTTGTATTCTAGGTTAGGTTAGGTTAGTGGACGTGTACTTGTCAATTAAGACAAGTACAGTACCCGGAGGTCGAATTGACCCATTCTACAACGTCCTAGTTTCTCACACCACTTATGTTGCGTGTGTTAATTTTTATACATGAGTGGTGGGGGCCCTACAGTTTAAAGTCGACTCCGAACGACAGATTTTTGAGAAACTTTTTCATGGCAATTTCTATTTACTCTCAGAGTTTTTGCCACAGACCTGCTGAGAGGAAGTCGCCGAAGAAATACTTTTTGTATTTTGTCTTTGATGTCTGGCCTGGGGCTCGAACCCTGGCTTTACGTCGTCTAGTAATCCAACACACTACCTACTAGACTATGGCGACTTCAATTTTGCATTCTAAATTGCTGGAATATTTTAAAACATTTTTTTTGCTTTACGTTTCGTTTAATCAACTCAGAACGAAAATTCTTTCTGAATGCCTTGTATGAGCTGAGTTAAGATTTTAAAGCTTCCTTTGCAATGATCCTGTTCTCGTGGTACTTACTCAATTCGTCTTTATTCAGGATTACAACCTATCTCCACTCGTACTACCCTTTAACCCAAAAGCCTTATACTTCAATCTACCCCTGTAAACTTTTTTTGCAGCATTATTATCTGCAAGTTCTTGCAAATTTTTTAAATTACTTGGTATTAAATTGTTTAAATTTCAAACCAAATATTTAATGAAAATTTAATTTCATTTTATTTACGTTCAAAATTTTTCTTCTTCCATATTTCCGCACATTTTTATTTCAAACAATCTCTCATTTTATATGCATTTTTAAATCTCTTCCATTTCAATCAATATTCATTCAATTCGTTGAAAATTTATAATCTTTTTCCATATCAATTTACTTATTGAAAGCAAAAAATCATTGCATACCTTTGTGCTGGAAAAAAATCCCCCAACTCAATATATTGTAATATGAGCAAAAGACAGGCTTTATTTTCTCCTCTTCAAACAAACTATCAACCACGGGTATTTAAAAACAATATTTTCGTGTAACAAATATGCAAGAGAATGCATATTAAACAACTACATGTCCTGCAACGCCTACACATAGGCATTGAAAATATATATTGATACCTGTCAGCCTCTGCAGAGTATGTCTGTATTTATGCTAATCACTCTTTTCAATAGTGGAAATTAATTAAAATTAAATTGTATTCAACGTCATCATCAGCATCATCATCAGCATAAATTATGGAAATTATATGCCAAATGCAACAATATATACCGGGGCCTGGTGGGAAATTGTGCGGCCTAGCTTTGCTGCATATGTATACTTGTTCACTACTCTACTAAGGCAATCAAGAAGAAAGAGAAATACAAGGAGTTTAACTAAATATGACAGCTAGATAATGAGATTTAATGAAAGAGCTGTTTGCAGCAAGATAATATTGTTGTGGGTGGCAAGGTAATACGCACTGAGGTGGTGGTTACCTTTCCTATTATTGCCTATAATTTGCATTTAAATGCAAAACTTTAAATTTATGGTAATAGTTTTGTTCACCTGCATTTGTAGATACAGAAAATACATAGTTTTATAAAATTGGGAAACTTTTTTCATTTTCATTGCCTACTTTAAGGGGCAGCCAATTTAAAGACATAAAACCTTGCTTAAATAAACAAATTAAATAAAATTATTGCTTAATACTCAGAATTTAAAAAATTCTAATTTGCTGGCCTCGGGCATAGACAGAAATTCTTATGTTTGGTTAATAATATTGTCTGTCAAAAACTAAACGCCAGAAGTTATGCAATTAATTTGTTTAACTAACGAAACAAACAATATGCAGACTGAGGCAAACAATTGCAGCTGCACACCTTTGGCAGATAATCAAATCAAATCTAAAATAACAAGAGATTTGAGTAAATTGAGTTGAAATTTTCATTGATGATGATGGAAGAAGGCTAATGAAATCCTGATGCTAATTAGAAGGCATTTAACAGAAAAGCCCTAAGGCAGACACATTATTAGTGGTTGTGGAAAGGAAAAAAATTAATGAAAATTTTTATAATGCCACTCAGAACAGGAATAATCGTATAAAGTTTGTGTGAAATTTGAAGAAATTTTCAACAATTTTGAATTTGTATGCAAAAATTAAAGAAAAAAACATTTTCTTTAATCATCCCTGTGATGAATGTTATTTATTTGGGGGGTGTTAAGAAAAAGTCTTAAAGTTTTCGTAGACTCAGAGGTAGCGTGTTAGCTTATTAGATGCGAGCCTATGTTTGAAGCCTCAGCTCAATAGCGCGAAACAAAACGAAACATTAAAAAATGATTTCCTGTTTGCAGTCGTTTGACAAAAACTCTGAGAGTAAATACAATTGCCATGAAAAGTTCTAAAAAAAATCTGTCTTTTGGAGACGACATTAAAGTCTACCATTATTCAAACCCCCCCAGCCCAGACATTTTCATCAAAACGCTATAACACCTTTTTTGAAGTCGCCTTAGTCTAGTAGGTAGTGTGTTGGCTTATTAGACGTAAAGCCAGGGTTCGAGCCCCAGGCCAGACATCAAGACAAAATACAAAAAGTATTTCTTCGTCGACTTTCTCTCAGCAGATTTCTGGCAAAAACTCTAAGAAGTAAATAAAATTGCCACGAAAAGTTTTTCAAAAATCTGTCGTTCGGAGTCGACTTTAAAACTGTAGGTCCCACCATTCATGTAAAAAATTTACACACACAACATAAGTAGTATAAGAAACTAGGTCGTAATCCTGACTGAAGGGTTGTAATGACCAATTGCGTATGTATGTATGTATAACACCTTTTTAATTTGAAAAAAAAAATTGCTGGGGAAAATTCTATATACAGCGGGTATATGTACACTTTTTTCTTTGACTGTATTAAGAACAGTTTTCTGTTGCTCTCCTCAGCTTCTTCATCCCTTTAGCATCTGCAGAAATCATTTGCTAAGTCGCCTAGTTCAAGACACCTCGCATGAGTGCCAACCAAACCATACTAAGCGTGCACGTTTGGAATTTAAGCAGACTTTTCGTCCGCCCATAGCCGCAGTAGTCTAGAAGGTAGTGTGTTTAAACCCCAGGTCAGACATCTCCAAGAAAGCGAAATATGAAAAAATATTTCTTCGGCGACTGTCCCTTAGCAGATGTCTGGCAAAAACTCAGAGAATATAAAATTGCCATGAAAAGTTTCTCAAAACTTTGGCATTTTGAATTAACTTTAATCTGTAGGTCCCACCTTTCATGGATAACATTAATACTCAACATGGAAGGTGTGAGAAGCTATTCTGCAGTTCTGGCTAAAGTGTTCTAATGGCCAAAGCAGTAAATAATACATCAAATATTGTATGTCCTTCAAATTTAAGTTTGACAATAAAATTTTTCAATACCTTGCGCTCGTTTTAAGTTTAGAAAAATTTAAAACATTCCACTAGACATTCAAAACATGTAAATAACCAGCCTTATTGCCTTTTTGTATGTTATTATGCTAATTTAAATATTTGCTGCCTATTTAACCCAGGACACAAACCACCTTTATTTTAATATTCAAATAACTTTAAAGGAAAACACAAAGAAAATTCTTCTTTTGCTTATTATGGCTTATTTTCTTAACAACCTTTTCCTGTCTTTAAAATTCTCTAATAAAATTCTCCATAACCCCTCAGCATATACTCTAATTCTCCTATTATTTACTATCTCCTAACCGATAACATGAAGCATACTTTACGCGTTCTTAAACTTTAATTCGATTGTGCGGAATAGCAAAACAGTAGAAACAACAACGGCACTAAACAAAAGTGAATATTAAACAGGCTTGTGCATAATATTATGGCATATTTCTAGGCGCATAACAACCTGATAAGTCTTTGGTGTTTACTTATCTGTATTTGCGTGCATGCGTGTGTGCACAAAATGTACGTCAAGTATTTATTATTAAATTTATGAATTATTCATTAATTTGTGAAAATAATAGATCATGCTAAACAATGGAGTAGAATTTCTGGCTTTTCAGCCTTTAAATATGCTTGAATAACTTGCAATTCCTTTTTGAGGAAGCAAACAAAAGGGGGGAAATGATATTTAAATATTGTGGATTGAAATTAACATAAAAATGTATAAAATTAAACAGAAAATGGAACAGAAACTGCTTTTGAAAGAAGAACAATAAGAAAACAGTACCATATCCTTGTACAATCCGTATTTTTGTGTATAGGATGAGGACTTTCAAATGCAGTATTTCAGGGACAAATTAGAACAAACATTGGATATTTTTATTTCTTTTATAAATATTGTTCGTTCTTTACGCCCTTTATGCCATTAATTTGTAAAAATTCCTAAGAAACTAGTTTTAATAAACAATGTGAAGCATATTTTCAGGTAACTGAAGTATGGAAGTCTTTAGTATGTCTTTAGTTTTTGTCTTAGATTGTTAGGAAAACTAAAATAATAAATCCTTTGACACAAATTTCCTGTGTCATGTTATGATATACCCTAGAAATAGACATCAGAAACCGGAGAAAGGGGGAGTTTATAGAATGTTTTCTTCATCTTTTTATACTTTTCTTAGCCTACTTTTTTCCTTCCATCTTAAGATATTGTACATAGCTGTTGGCAGTAAATACGTTCAAGCGAACAACTTTGCATTTTCTGTCTACCATTGCATACTTTCTGGCAAACTTACTGTCGTGCCATAAAACATAGTTGGGTAGGGAGGGGGGCTTTGTTTATCTACAAAATTATCGTTGACAAGTTGCCTTTTCTGCAATATTGTTGGTCTGTTGTTGTTTTTAAAATACAAAACCAGGTTAATGATTTCGAGTTTTTTTTTGTTTTCTTAATCAAACCCTTGCTGAGTGAATGAAAAAATTTTTTTTATTTATTTTTACGGCAGCTCTTGACAACTTTTTTACAACAGAAATATTACAGAAATATTTCTATAACAACTACAATAACAGCAATAAAAAGCAAAGAAAAATAAATCCAGAGCTCGTGAATATATTTTTTTTTTTTGTCATGCATTGTTAAGTTGCACAAGGTCATGTTCTTAATGGCGACTTGTGGCAAATGAATGTTACAAAACTACAATCATCATCAGCCTATTTAATGTTTGTTTTCGTTTTGGAAGAATAAATAAATTTTGAATTTGAATGAAAAAAAAACTGAAGCATATTTATAGGGTAACAGTGTTTAATAAAATATTTAAAGTCTACTTTTAGGAGGTCTTTGAACAGAATTTAAGAATAAAATTTACAAACTCTTTTAACATGGCATACTCTAAATGAATAAGGAATTATAAAGTAGTCTGTGCTATACAGGATTAATTTGGTGGCAGTAAGACTCTACAGTGGTGGCCTTATAATTAGAAACGACTTAGCAACATGTACATATGTTTGTTAATTTGTTTTACAGTTTTCACTGTGTACCTGGGATCAAAGGCTTTGTTTGGAGGACGTCTTACATACGTTTTTTCATCAGATTGGGACAAATTAAACTTACATAGATTCGTCACTCCAGAGAACTCTGTTCCAGAAACATCGTTTCTAATTATAAGGCCACCACTGTATTTATGTATTCAAAACCTAGCCCAGCTATACTACCGATATGCTGCTATTCTGGCAAGATAGAGACACACCAGAGTCAATTATATGTTTTCTTATAATTTTCTAAATAGAACATTCCATCGGTCTGTCACCTAACCTAACCTAAGCTTATGAAGCATACGTAAAGACTTTGATTTAAAATTTTGTTTATAATTTTTCGATTTTAAAGCTTCATTATAAACATTTACAGCATTTTTAATGGTTATGTTCATTTTCTAACCCATAAAATACTCTCTTAACAATGATTTTCAAATATTTCTAAAATCCCTAAAAGTAGGCAAAAAAATACAATTAAAGGCTTTTCTTTTCGCCCATTAGCTCGAACAACTATCAGAATTTGTTGCTCCTCATGCACACATTATGGTTTCTTTATTTACAATATTTATTTTAGTTCTAGGCTGCAGTTATATTTCCATACCCCAACCCTAAGACGGAAATGCCACTTACAGCCAAATGTACTCCCAGACAATTAAACCAAGCAGAACCTTTTAAAAGCAGCCTTTTAGGTGGAGGAGAAAATGTATTTTCATACAAAATTCAGCCCCAAAAATCTGACATAGACAGTTAAAATATAAATTTCTCAATCACTTCCCTTGACTCTTCCACAAATCGAAGAAAAACACAAAAACAATTTTAAAAGCAAAGGCATTCACTACCCCTAAAAGTGGGCTTTATTTGTTATAGGCAGTGTGTTGAAGGTTTAGAAAATATTTTCGTTTGCAATTCATATACACAGAGAAGTAAAATAAATATAAAAGAAAATGTGAAGCATGCTTTAAGGCTGAGTATTTTCACAATGTTTTTGGTATAATGGATTGCCGGCATAAAGACTTCCCATATCTGTTAATGGCTACTGTGAAAGTTATAGATCAGCTGAGGAGGAAGAGAACATTGTCCAACTCAGTTGACTCAGTCTTAGTTGATAGCCTAATGAAGCTATTGTTACTTGATAGCACCTCGATCTCGGTGTGTTTCATTTTTCTCAATTTTTTCTCCATTTTTTTTGTATTACCTTTCACGATTTTTTTCATTTCCTTCTATTTTCACTCCCTTTTTACTGAAACGCTTGGCATTTGAGTGATTAACTGCTAGAATTTGATGGCTGAGCTTTAAACAATTTTCATTCCACCCATAAAAGGCACAGCATAGTTACAGGCTCCTATAAAATCCAAACCAATGTGAGGGAAATCTATTTTGTGAGTTCTTTGTTACTTAAACCTGAGAGGTTCGTTTTCTACCGTTTTAATGTTCGTGTTGATGATGATTTTTATGTTTTAATGATGATGATGAGGACGATGATACCTATGATGGCAATGGCTATGTGTGGTAGCGATGATATCGATAAAAATAACGTTTGGGTAAGCAATTGCGTGCGCCTGCTGCTATATTTCGAAAGTGAAACATTAAAAACGAAAAACATTTCCTTTATTGCCATGTTAATAGCTAAAGTTGTTGGCAGAAATATTTTTATAGAAAAGCACGAATCGTTAGATGTTACCTATAAACACATATTTTTCAACTTTTTTTTTTCTTAAGGTAGGAATATTTAACAGTTAATGACAAAAATGTGTTATGTAAGGTATACTTTTAGGCTAAAAACAAAAGTTTTAGCCTCCATACTGAGCCTCCTAAAACCTGTAGTGGGGAAGGAGATAATTTTAAGGTGGAGTTTATATTGAAAAGAATTAATGGCGATTGTGTTAAACACAGTTTCCTACAAGTTTAACAATAAAGTTAATATTAAAAATGCCTGAAATTATGCTTTAAAATACTTTTTAATATTATAAATGAATTTTTTATGGGGCAGACCTTTACATACTTCATTAAATTTTTAATATTTAAAGGCTTTATGTTATATTTTTATTTTTTATTGCGTTTGTAACACCTAAAGTTATGCTTTATAATTTTTGCCTCATGATATGCTACACTTTTTTAAATATTTTTTTGTTTGTAGATTACATAGCATAATGGATTATATTGTTTTTTTTTTTTAGCAGATGATTGATTATTGATTTTGACATTTAAATTGTTTACTTTAATCAATATGAGTTTTTTGATGCTTCAATTAAATATTTGCAGCATATTTGTTTAGAATATTCATTTTATTTTCATTTTATATTGAAGCAATCTATGAATATTTGATGTAGTTTTGAAATCCATTTGCAAATGGGCAAAGCAGAGCTTAGACTGTAATATTTAAAATCCTTTTCAATTGACGATATTGTTGGGTTTAAAAATTTTCAAAACATTTATTTATCGTGGATTCGAGGATTGCAATTAAAAAAAGGATTTGTTTCCTTTTTAATCAAGGTTTGTTTACTTATTTAAATAAATCCTTTATTTATTTGAATAACAACAACTCACTTTTTCTTGATAACACTGTGCTATTAACTTAATTCACGATCCTTTACTTACAAAGAATCACTTGTTAAGTGTACAATATCACTGCACTTAACGTTGCACTATTCATTACAACTCTCAGCTGAATTCAGACTTGCAATGTCTAACCTACGACTAATGACCTACGTTCTATTTACTGTGCCTTATTTTAATGTCTGGCAACTTTGTAACCTTTCAATGTAGTATTGTTCTTGTGTTTTTCAATCATCTTTTGTTCCCTTCTCATACATACCGCCTGTAGTTGTTTGTCTGAGTTTTCAAATGGTCTCTAAGGTTTATTAGGTTTTCTAAAAAATGTTTAATTTTTTAATCAGTTTTTTATTTTTTTATTCATTAAATCGTTTTAAACTCTAAACATCGTTATTGTAATCAGTTTAACAGCGGCTGTGCAAGTGATTCATTCCACATTGTCTGGAGAAGTCCGCTTTTGGCCGCTTTTCCTTCTTGCGGTTTACAGTTCGCATTTGAATTTATTTACAGGAAATATTTCCATTTTTTTTAAAGGGAAAATATAACAAACTAAGCAAACTGTATTGTAAATCGATTTTTCTTCTCTTTGTCTTTCTTTCTGTTTTCCTTTTGAACTCTTCAAAGTATGTTGTGGGTAAACGTAGTTTGTCAGCCCTTTGCAACGACCTCGTCTATTATTTATAAATAATATGAAGAAATATGTATGTTTAAAGAAATAAACTTCAATAACAAATAAATGAATGCTTTTGCATGACAATGAATAGAAAAAAAATAATATTTTATTCATACCCCCTTATAAACGGGGGCCATACTATATGGAATACATAGTTTTTCCTTTAATCATGTCTAGCAACTGTCTGGCAGAAATTGTTTTCGCCTGTAATGCTTACAAGTTTAAGCAAAATAACAAGCACATTATATAGCAAGGATGAAAGCATGTCTCTTGCAACTCAGTATTACAATCAGGCCAATGGATGACAATCAATTCATCAGCAGTTTGATAAATAACACAATATATTCTGCTGAATTATTTTAATTTTTGTTTGATTTATTGTTCATGTTAATATTTCCATACAATTTTGATTTTTTTGTCCTGATTTCTATTAATGTTTATAGTTTTTTACGCCTAAAACTTGACTGTATATCTCAGTAATTAATTCTAATAAAAAAAAAACAAAAGAAAAATAATACATGAAAAAATAAATGTATTTAACAAATATTTACAAACCACATCATAAATTTAATGAATTGAAACAAAAAAAAATATAAAAACTATCCAATTAATTAAATTGCCTTTAAATTGCGCTTAAAAATATGCTGTAAATTTTTTTAAATAAGGCTGAAAAGAAGTTAATTTAATGTTACAACAAAAAAAATTAAATAAATAAATAAAATTAAAGAATATTTAATACACTCCTTAATAAAACAATAAATCATGTGGTAAAAATTAATAAATTTTATTTTAAAATAAATTTTAAATTTTAAATAAATTAAAAAATAAAATAATGAGTTTAAAATAGATAAATTAACTTCAAACATTAAAAAAAAAATAACAAATAAAAAAATTTAATTGGGCTTTGCCTACCCCATCTGCTTCTATTCGTTGTAATAAAACGATTCATGTCACCCTTAATCTGTATGGAGAATAATAATAGCAACACCGCTCACCACCAATAAATCACCAATAAACCAGTTGTCTTAGTCGCTGTAGTTTAGTAGGTAGTGTGTTGGCTTATTAGACATAAGGCGACAGTTCAAACCCCAGGTCAGACATCTTCAATAAAACGAAAATATGAAAAAAATTTCTTTGGTGACTTCCTCTTAACAGATTTCTAGCAAAAACTCTGAGAGTAAACAAAATTTTGGATTGTTAGCGCCCTTGTGCTGCTATTTGTTGTAATAAAATGATTGGTGACACCATAATGACTGAGGACAATAATGGCAGCCGAGTTTACGCTAAAATAGATGTTCCTGGCACACTACCATCAAATTATATCAGATATCTTAGCGAAAACTATACTAAACTCAGCAGCAAAAGCAAGAATTTCGATGGTGCAAACAAATGCAATGTTAGTCACCAGCCAGGAACAATTGTATTAAACAATCAAGAATGTCGTGAATAAAAACATGCATATCACTTACCATTCCACTTGTTCTTCTATCACTTCAGCAACATTAAAAAAATTTCTTAATGACCCATTGTCATCAGGATTTTACAGTTACTTCTGTGCAGCTTCTTAACGTTTCGCCTCAACATCAACCTATGCATTCCATTTTTAAAGTATTCTTATTCTTCTCTGGATGGTGGTGGTGGTGTTAGTTAGTGTGTTGGTGCCAGAGTTGCATGCTTACATGGTATTCTGGATAATATTTCGTACAATATTCGCGGCCTGAAGTTGGCTGCATTAGAATTTCAATTTCTTTAGAAAAACTCCGAATTTTAAAAAATTTTCCAAACGAAAGAATGTTCCATTATTAACTGAATCTAGATTTATAGGCTTTATGTGAGTAGAAACTACTTGAGTTGCCCTTAAGTTCATATACAGTCACACAGATAATTATACGTACCCCCCTAAAAATAATAATTTTTAAAAATGATAATATATGGACAAGTCAACTGATTTTTGCGCCAAATTTTTTGTCTTCCGTTACAGCCGAACAAATTATATTTGTTCTCATCACTAAATATTACATTCGCCCAAAAATCAGTTTACTTGTCCATATATTATTGGGCAAATTCCAATCGTGGCTTTTTTCTCGGCACTCGACTGCGGAGAAACCGTTATTTCTCAAAACACTTCCAACTGTTTCGGAATGCACAATAACATTGTGATCACTTTCCGAGGTATTTCGTATTTCTACGGCTGTAGTCCTAGGATTTTTATTCACAATACCTTTTATATACCGGGCTACCCTTGGAGAAATTTTATACGAAATATACGTCGTACGTATAATTTTCTGTGGTTTTATGCAAACTGCAGTCACAAGTTCATAGATTTTGGGAATCTTTTTTCTTTATTTAAGTAAATGTGTCGTTACAGACGCTAATGTAAAGAAATTTTAGATCAGAAGTTCATTACTTTTTTACGTATAATTATCTGTATGACTGTAGGTCTGTTTCCGTCTAGTGTTTTCTCTAAATGTTGATTGAAGCGATCTCTAAACTGACAATTTTTGGTCAAAAAATCAAATTTCTTACAAAATTTTCAAAGCGAAACAATGTTCCACGATTTACTGAATATGGGTATAACCTGTATAGATAAAGAAGCTGCAAGTATTGCCTTCGAAGCCTATACAGATCGCCTATCGCCTTAAATGTTGATTGAAGTGACCTGAAGTTATCTGTTCAGTATTGATGCCGTAGCATTGTGATGCTATGAATAACTCTATGATCGTTAGGGAATGTCGCCGCTATCTCGACCTTCTTTCTGGGCGTTTCACCAGTGTCTCACTGGTGTGGGTCCCCGGGCACAGTAACATTCCGGGAAACTGTAGGGCCGACGAGCTCGCCAGAGCTGATGCGCTCCTTCCGGAATCCTCTTCAATTGAACTGGGTACGCCACTTGCCTCGGTCAAGTTGGACATTGAGCGGAAATTCTCTCGGGACTCCAACCTATCCTGGGTCAATGAGGAGTTCTACTCACCTGGCCCTTGATGGATAGAAGGCGTACCAACCAATTCTTTGGTCTTGGTCGTGACGTCATCTCAACCACAGTGGCCATGCTTACAGGTCATTGCGTTATGCGTAGACACGCGAAAAGAATGAGACTCCCTTTTAACGACTTCTGCCGTGGATGCAGATCCGCTGAGGAAGAGGAGACTGTTGTTCACTTTCTTTGTAAGTGCCCGTCTCTCGCTAGGTGTAGATATAGGTTATTTGGCTCCCCATTCCCTGTTAGCTTGACGGAGCTATCATCTATTGCTATCAAAGATATAGCTTCGGTCATCAAACTTTCTGGCTGGTTTTCCAGTGCGGGGTAGTCGTGCTTTTGCGCTGACCAACTTCTTCCTTTTCCCTGATTTGGATGGAACTTGGTCAGTGCAGGGACTGCGTTCACCCGTGGCATCACAACGGGCCGCTATGCGTGCTCAAGTGAGTTTTGTGATATCAGAGCTATAACCTAACCCACTGTAATGCTACCGGTGATCCAAACATTATTCGCACACCTTATCCCAGTTTTCCGTTCAATTATTCAATGCAATTTAATAATAATTACGCTGGTCACCTTCAAATGATCACGTAATGCTTTTACATATCATTGTCCTTTTTTAAATAGGGGCGTATTTATAAGGCCTTTTATTGGCTTTCCGGATTTTATTTTCTTGTTTATATGCTACGCATTTAAACTTGGAAAGTTTACTGATATGAAAGAAAGAGAGGGACAGGGAGAAATGGACAGGACCCTAATAAACAACAATTTAAAGAAAACACACACAGTTTTTCTTGGTTAAAATAGCAAATGAACGATAAAGAAATCCAAAAAAACCTCGTAACAAGATAGCCCAGCTAACGAACTCATGATAAAAATTGCAGGAGAAAAAAAAACACAATAATTTGAGTATAAAAAAAGGGTTTGCTTCTGTTAGTTTTTAAGGAGGCCATCTAAAGGGATTTAGGAGTTCAATTAGGATGAATACAGGAGATACTGAAAAAGGAAAAACGAAATAAGAAAATAAAAATGCGTAACGAATATCAAAACTACGTAGGAAAACTAAAGAAATTGGAGTCAATAGAGGCTGATTTCTCCTTTTTTTAATTTTCTTTTGGAATTTAAAATCCAAAACAGAAATTGTATTGATTGAGGTTAAGTTTTTTTGTTTCCCTAAATTGTTGTCCTACAATTGTTGGCATTATTTGTCAAATATTGATGTGAGAGAGGTATTTGCTGTTGTAATAGTTGTTGTAATAGTTGTGGTAGTTGTTGGTAACCATGGTAAACAAGATTCTTTCATCTCAATTGGAACTTAAATTAAATCAAGGAAATTGAGTTCTTGTGTGTAATTTAATATAAAAGAAGAGATAATTGAACTAAGAAAAGTTTGAAAGTTTTTTCCATTGGAGGTAAACATCCGATTACAATTTTCTAATAGAGTTTGTAGGTATTTTTTTGATTATTATTCTCTGTGACTTGGTAAATACGTTTTAAATTTTTCCCAGCTTACAGAACTGAAGTTGAAATCTTTCCCAAATTCTGTGGCCATAATTTGTTTATAAAAGTTTCGTTTTGTTTAAACACAAATGTAAACAATTCATGTGTAATTTATGGGAAATTTTTTTATTTTCATCAACATTTACAATATTTTTAGATTTTCTTTGTTTTTTTTCTCTTTTGAATTCTTTTTTTCATTTTCTCGTACTTAATACAACTTAAACTTTTGTGCCCAAATTTTCATTTCCTTTAGTTTTCTTCTTTCAATTTTTATTTTCCTAAAAACTGTTTCTAGAAATTGTATGACTTTATGAAGGGTCCGCCAAATAACTTTTTTTTTTGAAAATGCTTTAAAAAAAAAACTACTGAATATTTTCTCAAATTTCTTTTTTTTATTTCAAAGTACAATTCTTCCGGTTAATAATGGAAAATAATTTCATTCAAATGGCTGCCTCGGCTGGCCATGCAGTAGCCTACACGATCGGTCTAATTTTTAAGCACATTATCGATTGTGTGCAGCTGCATTTCACCAATGGCTTCACGGATATTGTCCTTTAAAGCATCTATTGTCTCTGACTGGTCGACGGTAACACTTATGTTTGACGGCACCCCACAAATAATAGTCCGTCCAACGGTGTCAAATCGCAGCTCCGTGATGGCCAAACGACATCAGTTCTGCGGCTGATAATGCGATCTTCAAAAACAGGGCGCAAAACATCGAGTGTAGCTTCGGCTGTGTAGCACGTAGCGCCGTCTCCTGTTGAAACCAAATGTTGCCAATATCCTCCTCTTAAATTTTTGTGAACAAAAATTCGTTCAACATGGCCCGATAACGATCGCCATTGACTGTAACGGCGGCCACTCCTTGCTCATTTTCGAAGAAAAATGGCCCAATTATGCCTCTGGACCAAAATCCGCACCAAATAGTGACTCGTTTTGGGGGCGTCGGCTTTTCAATGTACGCGTGCGTGTGTTTGTGTGCCCCAAATGCGACAATTTTGCTTGTTTACATACCCGCCAAGATCAAAATGAACTTCATCTGAAAAGATGATTTTTTTTGCCAAAATCGGCATCTTCTGTAAGTCGATCGAAGGCCCACTTAGCGAAGCGAAAACGCATTGGATGGTCAATTGGCTTCAACTCCTGAACCAATTGGACTTTGTATGGCGTCATACCAAGGTCTTTATGCAAAATTCGTCTCAATGATGTGTCCGAAATGTTCAATTGTTGAGAACGACGGTGAATTGACGCACACTTTCTGCCACAGCAGCAATATTCTCGGGTGTACGCACTGTTTTTGGCTTTCAACGCTTCGGTTTATCGATGAGGATGACAGTTTCTTTCACTTTTTTCACAAGATAACGAACACGATAACGGAGCTGACGGTGCTTCTCTTCTTCCAAAATCCGTACGCAATGTTCGCACACATTCTGCAACATTACCATGATTTTCAAAGTAATGTCGCAATATTTCCTAGCGTTGTTCAAGCGTATACACAACCATATTCGTTAAGCGGAAGGATCTGTCAAATCATACATGAGCTAAGTGTTACCATTCACGAAATAAGCACTAGTTGAGAAAAAAAAACGTTAGATGGCGGACCCGATAGCTTCAAAGTGTTTTTCTTTAACAATATTGATGTTGTTTTTATCATATCATTGTTGTTGTTGTTGTTATATTCGTGTCTATTTCTTTTAAATTGTTGTTGTCATTCCCCTGTAACAATTTATTGTTTTTGTCAGTTAAAATGAGATGGCATTTGTCAAATGCTATTTTCCAAGACAATTTGTTGAGCCAGAGAAATAAGTTTTGAAAACTTGGAAATGTTATCACAAGTAATGATAGAAAATAGAATAAGAAAGAAAAAGAAAGAAATTGTATTTCTTTTAAGCCATCAAATGTGGGTCCAAATAAACTTGTTTCTTTAAAACTTAAGTAAACAGAAAAGATAAGAAAATGGGTACCAAAATGTGACTGACAAAGGACTTAAAATAGGCTACAGTTTGAGATTGCTTTACTAAATTATACAATTTAATAGCTGGTAGTGGCCATGCAGCACATGTTCTGAATATTTTTTTATTTCTTATTACTCGTACTCTTATTAAAGAAAGTTTCCCTACTCGAGTGCATAAAACTTAAGTGAATAGATTTTACAAAAAAACCTTCATGTCCTTGCTGTATGCTGGCATTTCTTTAATGAAAAGTGGGTGTAAACTCTGCTAGTAGTTGTTGCAGTAATCAACCCAAGTATTAGCTCAAGTATCTTCCAAGCGTTGGTCTATGCCTTTGAAAACGGTGCACAATTTAAATAGGATAGGATGAGGTACAAAAAACAGGACAGCCAGGCAGTCAAGCGAGCACTCGGCTGATAAGAGATTAAACCCGGACGATAGTGTGGAATTGTTTGTAGAAGATAAGTCAGCAGAATAAGATTACCCTCTGCTGGGTAGCAAGTCCGCTAGGAATTCTTGGCAATTAGCAAGCAGGCGAACTTGTGCTAATAAGAGGTTAAATCGAAAAGATAGTGTGGAACCTTTTGTAGAAAATAAATCATCAAAATGGGTCATGTAGAAATTCTCGGCAATGAGAAAGCAGGCGAGCTTGTAAGGAAGTGAACTTCTATGCCGCTAATAGTACCAGAATTCTTCTATGGAGTGGAAGTAGATGTTTGGTGTACGGTTCAAAACCAAGGTCAGACATCAAAACGAAGTATGAAAAAATATTTCTTATCATCGGACTTCTGACAAAAACTGAGAATAAATAGAAAATTGTCATGTAAAGTTTCTCAAAAAAATCTGTCTTTCGAAGTCGACTATGAACTGTAGATACCGCCACTCATGTATAAAATTAACATACGCAACACAAGTTGTGGTCTGTGAAACTAGTTCGTAATCCTGACTGAAGGGTTGTAATGACCAAGTATGTATTATACCGTCTTTTGCCAAAGCAGTGTAGACTCAGGGTGCACTTATTCAGAATGGCGATTGTCTTAAACTCAACATGTAGATTCTTTGATGAGGAGTATGAATCATCGGAACACATTTTAGGAAACTGTGGGGCATCAATGCATCCCAGAAAGATACTCCGGGTTACGTATCAAGGCTAGGAAGGAAATTGACATTGTTGACATCGAATATCATCCTGCAGGTTTGTCAGAACAATAGGCTTGGAGGAGACATTGTTGGGATATCCTATAAAGTTCGAGAGGTATACAATAAATCAAAGTACTAAGGCACCTCATCATGGCAGATAATGACCAACAATCGAGAAAGCCAAATTCCCTACTACAACAGCCCTTTTCTTCTCCTTAGAAGAAGTGTCTTGATTTAGCGGAGATATCTGTCTGCTTCACAGATGTTGTGATTGTGCATGTTATTGAATAGAAAATTTCTTGGTAAAAATTTATAAAATTCTGTCTTATATTCTTTCTAGTTAGGATCCAGGATCTTCTTATTGTTGTAAATAGTAATTCTAAAGGATTCCTAAGTTTTTCCTTTTAATTCAACAAATATTTTTTGCTTTAAAATCTTAACATACATTTTAGAAAAATGTACCCCCAAACAAAATTACCATCCTTTGCTTAAACTCTTAAGAGATTGCTAAAGATATTGCGACTGAAACAGAATGTTCTGTAACGCTATTGTTTTAAGCGAAGCTGAAATTCTTTCTTTCCTATTTTCCCAACATAAATCACATGGGAAATAAAAACTTCAAAATGCTTGTTGCTGGCTGGTAATATCACAACTCAAATAGCAGAAGAGCAGCACACAAAAGTAGGCAACAAAAAATATTTAAAACAAAGCGCCTAAAAATTTATAACAGAAATCACCAGAAAAAAGGTCGTCTCTTATACATACACTTACAGCCGGCAAAACAATTGTAGGAAGTTGTGATGTCTCGTTTTAAACTTCGAATTGACATTTGCCAAGTGGAACCGCTTGTTGGCAAAATACAAACACAGACAAAAAAGAGAGTATCAGGGCAAACAAATACTTTCAAATACCTTCTCTAGAGCAATTTGCCTTTTGGTTACATTACAATGGAACAGAATCACCCTTTCTCTTCAATTTCATAATGGCGGCTTTGATGACAAAAATGGCTGTCCGTCCACCTTGTTTATGCCGTCCAAAAAAGGACAGAAAAGAAATCTTGTCTAACGCGACAATGTGGCTTGACTGTGGCAATTCAATACAGCTGTAGGAGACAAACAGTGCAACACAAACACCACTAAGGCCATACAAATTTCAAAAGTCAGCGTGCGGAAAAGTCATAAATCTTCTAAAGCGGCTGGTAGTCTGCTACTCAAACACAACAACAGAAGGAACTCCCACCGCCCTTAATCACATTTGTTACAATTAAAGCACTTTCTACGAACAATGAAAACGTAAAAGATACGGCTTCAAAATTAACAGTAAAATGAAAATAACGATAATTTTTATATAAAAAATTTCTGGCATATTTTTAGGCGCTTGTGGTGTAAAGTTAAAGTTAAATTTGAATTTAAATTTTTTCTTTTAGAATTTTTTTTATTTCTTACAAACCATAAATCATTTCTATGTCTGCCTACCCGTATTTTTCGGGATTGTAATGTTTAACTAACCGCCAGTTTTATCCACTGTAGGTGTGTTCAATATGAATTATTGTTTGCGAAAGGAATTTCGTGGGTTTGCTTTTTTGGGTCTGTATAACAAGGTGTAGTATTTTAGAGATTCTTTTTTCTTTCTTCTTTCGGCAATATTCTCAAAAAACTAGACTGTTTGACGCCGAAATATATATGTACGTCAGAAGGTAAAGCAGTAGAAAAGCATGCAGAAAATATATAAGTTTTGTAACAAATGTAGTGAAAATGAAAGCATATTTTTAGGAAATTGCAAGCATTAGGGCGCTAATGGCCGTGTTATTGGAGCTATGTACGTCTGCAAAATTATTTGTCATTTATTCAGTCTGTTTTGTGTCAACTCACCATATTCTGAAAATAAAAGAAACATAGACAATCCCCATGGTATCCAAGTATGTCCCCTTCATCTCGAAATAGTCACTGATTGCTGTGGATTTTAGACTGACGGTGTCAGTGGTCGATATTTCTTTGAGTACGACATTGGCCAGACCACCACTATGAACGGTTTGTACTATAGGACTATAATTATCAACTTATCTTGGCCTGAACTTCGACAGGACCGTGATATGTGCCTGACACACAGCTCATGCTGCATTGGATATTCTTCTCACATTGAGGTGATGTGAACTAGCCTAACGAGATCGTGTGATTTGATCACTTTGGACTTTCTTTTGTTGGGAGTTTCTTAAGTCGTAGTTGTATACGAATATTCTTCAAACCATAGTGGTCTTCAAAGCCAATATAACCCATGCAATTAGTCAAATTCAACCTGATTTGTGTGCCAGAGTTATGGAAAATTTGCTGTAGTCTAGTAGACAGTATGTTGGCCTATCAGATGCGAGTCCGAGGCTGAAACTCCCCCTCAGGCCTCTTGTACAAAATATGAAAAAAAAAATATTTCTTTTGGCGACATCCTCTCAGCAAACGTCTGGTAAAAGCTCTGGGTGTAAATAAAATTGCCATGAAAAAGTTTCTCAAAAAATCTGTCGTTCGGAGACGACTTTAAATTGTAGGTCCCACCACTAATGAGAAAAATTAAAACTCCTAAGATAGTGGTGTGAGAAACTAGGCTGTAGTCCTGGCTAATAGGCGGTAGCGACCATTTAAGGAAATAAGTGTTCCATCCATATATGGACCTTTAATACCATTTTATTTTTTATTATTACTGAATCTTTCCTATAGAAATTTACAATAGTTTTCAAATCTTAAAGCTAGTTTTGAAGGTTAATAATTAGCACCAGCGTGTTAACTATATATCGTATTCAAATCCTATAATAATACTAGATTAAAAATTAGGGTCAGTGCAGCCGTCGAGCGAGGCTCAATGTGTCACTTCATTTTAACCTCTGATGGCCGTCGAATTGAAGCAGATCCCTTGCCAATGCGTTGGGGTGAATCGTTAGTTTACCGATGTATTTTATGACGAATTTTTTAATTTCTTCCTTAATTGTAGGAATGTTGAGATCTTCATGGATATTGTCGTTACGAATATACCATGGAGCGCAGACAATTTATCGTAAAAGCTTGGACTGTCTTCTTTGTAAATTCAAAACGTTAAACGGGCAAGCACTGCCCCAAAGCTGAATGCCATAGGTCCATATTGGCTTTGTAATAGATTTGTATAAAAGAACCTTGTATTCAAGGTCTAGTGTTGAATTAGGACCAATAATCCAGTGCATTTGAGCGGATTTCAGCTCAATGGCCGCTAATTTGGTCTCGATGTGGCGCAACCATATTAGACGCCGGTCTAAGTGGACTCCCTGGTATTTGAAGTGATTTTCAACAGGGACATCAATATTATTTATTTTTATTTGTGGGCAGTCTTGTCTTCTGAGTGTAAAGGTTACATGAGCACACTTGGATGGATTCACCTTTATTCTTCACTTTTCAAACCATTTTTTCAAATCGTATATGTACGACTGCAGTTGTGTTGCAGCTACCTTCGGGTCCTTGTTGACGCTTATAAATGCGGTGTCGTCTGTATTTGTTGCTGTGTATGTGTTAGGATTTGTGGGCATGTCTGATGTATAAATTAAATATAGAATAGGGCCTAGTATGCTTCCCTGGGAGACACCTGCAGAGAAAAAAATTTATTGAATTCTAATTCTAAAAGCAATGTAAAGAAAATTGTTTCCTTAATTTAGTTTCCAGTAAATGATGAATCTAAAGAGTGGCGGTTTTACCAGCCACGAATGTTTCGCTGCAGTACCTAATCAGTACAACAGCTGCATATTATGGCACTCTTTAACGATTATCAGACCCGCACTATTTTTTACTACAGTCCATAAGCACTTCATCATTTTATTGGTGATAATAAGCTTGGTTATGAAATAATAACCCATCACGAAACATAACAAACAGGATAAATACCAAACCGTACACATTAAATAGACCACAGCATATGTTTAGGCGCTATAGCTCTAGGCAGGCCAAAATAATTTAAGGAAACCAGCAAGAAACATCAGCCAGAAGAGGAGATTTTTTTATAGAAAAGCCTGAGGAGATTTAGGGGAAATTTGTAGAGTGAAAGTTTATTAGGATTTTGGTTTATAAAATTACAACAACAACAACAATGACAACCCAGTTACAAAACCTCTTGTACAAATAAATGGTGAGATAATGGCAAATGCTTGAATAGAACTGAAGAGAAAAAGCAAAGAAATTACAGAAAAACCTTACGTTCGTTTACATGCAATGGAAACTACAAATCGCAGATCCATGCTGGCAAAAACAAAGCAAAAAAGGATACAAAAACTTCGTGTCTGTGAATGGGTTTTACCGCAATGTTGGGCGCATTGTTACAATTTTTCTCGTTTCGTTCTTTCACTATTTCAATGGAAGTCTGCGTAAGTTTTTGTTTGACTGTGGAATTTCTAATGTTCCTTCGCTAGAGTTCATGAGGTAAGCACTGCATTTGTGGTCGTATATGTTATGCTGTTTTATACAAATATATGAAGTTTGTCGGATGGCGGGAGAACAGTTTTTACCACTTTTTTTGTTACACGTTGAATATCTGCTGCAAAAGAGTCTCTGAAAGTTCATGTATCAAGTTTAAATAACGCCTAAAGATATGCTTTACTTTTTAATTAAAAACAACATAGGAACAGAGAAATATGCTCACATGCATATATAAGAGAAGTTTTCGCATGGTAGACTTTAAAATTCACAGAAATTAAAAATTTCAGAAGGAGAAGGAAAGGGAATTTCTATAGGAAAAAATTTGAAAGGATACCGATAATGACATAACGGGTGAATTTTTAGCATTATATTTTTGGCAACACTGGTTTAAACACCTCACGCACGTTTCGTGTTTTGTTTCACTGTCAAACATCTTCAGTTTGGTCTATAATTTAACCATGAATCGTCTTACAAACGAACAACGCTTGCAAATCATTGAATTTTATTATCAAAATGCGTGCTCTGTTAAGAAAGTTCATTGCGCGCTTCTTCCATTTTATAGTCAGTTTAATCGACCCCCCACTGAAGCGGCTATTTGGTATTGTGACTAAATTTCGCACCAAATTTACTTTGTTGGACATTAAACCACCAACACGCTTACGTAGAGTGCGAACTGAAGAAAATATCGCAGCTGTATCGGCCAGTATCAACCGTTCGCAGCAATTGGGCCTCTGTTACTCAACAACGTGGACAATTTTGCGGAAGGATTTAGGTGTGAAGCCTTTCAAAATACAGCTGGTGCAAGAATTGAAGCCGAACGACCTACCGCAACGCAGAATTTTTGGTGAATGGGCTCTTGGAAAGTTGGCCGACGATCCACTTCTTTATCGAAAAATTGTGTTCAGCGACGAAGCTAATTTTTGGCTCAATGGATACGTAAATAAGCAGAATTATCGATTTTGGAGCGAAGATCAGCCAGAAGCATTGCAAAAGCTATCAATGCATCCAGAAAAAGTCACAGTTTGGTGCGGTTTATGGGCTGGTGGCATCATTAGACCGTACTTCTTCAAAGATACTGCGAATCGTAACGTAACTGTGAATAGTGAGCGCTACCATGAGATGATATCCAACTTTTTTTTGCCCAAAATGCAAGAGCTTGTTTTGCATGACATGTGGTTTCAACAAGACGGTGCCACATGCCACACAGCACGCGTAACAATGGACTTATTAAGAGGCGTGTTCGGTGAACATTTTATTTCACTTTCGGGACCGGTCAATTGGCCGCCTAGATTGTGCAATTTAACGCCTTTAGACTATTTTTTGTGGGGCTATGTTAAAGCTCATGTCTATACAGACAAACCCGCTTCAATTGACGCATTGGAAGACAACATTGAAGCATTTATTCGTGAGATACCGGCCGAAATGTTGGAAAGAGTATGCCAAAATTGGATTAAGCGGATGGACCATTTGAGGCGCAATCGCCTGTCAACATTTGCATGAAATAATCTTCAAACATTAAGTTATATGGACGGTACTATCGATTCAAATAAAGATTTCGTGCATTTTTCTGAATTTTATTTTTAAATTTTTTAAATTTTCCTATAGCTCTTAAAAAATCACCCATTACAAGTAAGTGGTTGAGGATAAATAACCAGAATAATTAAAGAAAAACTATTTTTTAATACATAAACACACGAAAACTATTTAAATATGAAAAGTTTTAAATAACATACGGCTCTTAAATTAGCTTGCAAGCCTAAAACTATACACCAAATAAAAATTTATTAATTTTGTTTACAGAAAACGAATCTAAGTTTCCATTTTACTGTACCTTTGTGGTATTGTAACTTTTCTCTTTTAAAATATTTGTTCACAATAAATAAATTGTACCCTGTCCCCCCCCTCCTATACTCTGTAATGAAATTGTCCCCAAACTTATTACGCGACACAGTAAGTTTGCTGCCAAACGAAATAAAAATTATAGTCTACTTAACGGCTCCCTAAGGTCAATATTTTAATGAGTATCGTAAAACCGCATTGATCAACACCTTTCTTCTTTCTAATATGAAAACAAAATGGGAAGAGAAACTAAAGCAATGAAATGCAATAAAAATAATGAATACCGGCACACAGTGAACAACCTGGCTATAAAGTACCATAGAGAGGGGGATTTAAAGGACAGAGAAGCCAAGGAAGTAACGGGCAGCAAGGAAAGGCTTGGAAACAAATAAAGAAAGCAATAAAAATGTTTGGAACATTTACAAAAGCAGGTGGAGAGCCTCCATTTCACAAGACTGATTACATATACAATTACATGTGCATACTTTCAGGCTATTAAACTAAAATAATTGACAATTGCTTCCTTTAAAGAGAAAGTAAACACCTTATGGCAATACTAGGTATGTAGGTAAGTAGAGAGATCGCTGTATACCCAAAAATCAGTTGGATAAGTACACTTGGGCCGCATGAGGCCTATTGTGATACCACATTTTTCAATTTTCCCTTATCCCTGGAACCAATCGAAGTTTCTAAAGAAGCAACTCGGACTGTCAATAACCATGCCTGGCACCAAAATGCCTTTTCTTTCTTTAGCATATTGTTGGGCACTACAAACAGCAATGTGTGAAAGGACTGCATCTCTTCCTCGTCTTTATAGCTCCTGCAAAAGTCATTTCAAAACCAATGCAAATTGGATGAGTACCAGTAATGCTCCTTTGAAATTTCAACAGACTTTTTATTCCAGTTTTGGTCAGATTTTCTTCACAATTCTGCCCGAGTCCCAAGGCGTCCATCTGGCAGGTCCTTAAAGGGATTCCTAAAGCAAAGAATTCATGATTCAGAGAGTTCAGTGCTTGTACCCCTCCTGGCTAGTTCATCCGCTCTATAGCTATCTGGAGTTTCACTGTGTCCTGGTAATCAGAAGTCATTTCCAAACCAATGCAAATTGGATGAGTACCAGTAATGCCCTTTTTAGGTTTAAATAGACTTTTCATGCATCTTCCATGCAGTTTTGGTCACAAATTCCCTGCTATTCTGTTCGTGTCTTAAGTCGCCAATATTGTACAATGGGTCAATTCGACCTCCGGGTACTGTACTTGTCCTAATTGACAAGTACACGTCCTCTAACCTAAGTCGCCTAACTGGCGTTTACGGAATCCATGACTGTATTGTTAATTAAAAGCTCGCAGGTCCTGAAAGGGAGTCCCAAAGTATAGAAGTCGTCATTCAGAGAGTACGATGATTGTACCCCTCCTGGCTAGTTCATCCGATCTACAGTTATCTGGAATATCACTGTGGCCTGGTAACCATATGATATGGACATCGAGTCGATTCGCTACCTCGTTGAGCTATTTGCTACAGCTATATACCGTCTTGAAGTTCACCACAATGGAATCTAGTACTGGGATAACCACCAGGCTATCATAAAGTTCGGTAATACCCCGTCTAGGGATATTTGCATCTTCAATAGTATTCTGTCACAGCAATACTAATGACAATCCGAATAATATTTGAAAGAACTAAAATTCTGTTTTACTGTTTTGATCTTTTTTCAAAGCCTTAATGTAGGCTTTAATTTTTTAAATATAATTTTTTAACACATTTTATTTCAATTCATTTTATGATTATGAACACACAAGATTTATGACCTTTAAACACGTGAGTTAATGTTTATAAAACTTAAGCTACTTCCACCACTGGCCTTAAAAATACCTCAACTTTCAGTGCTTTTTTCACAAAGCCTTTGTAAAAACGGCCTTTTTCCATTTTAATACTCTTTTCAAATTCACTGAAGCATTTAAACTATTTTTTTTGTATACAAACCTCATTTTATTTTCTGTATTTCTCTTGTGCTTTGTATAGTAATTTTTAGTTGTTTAGAAAATTATAGCATAGTTTTAGGTTGCCACCACAATAATTATTTATTTTTCTCTGCTATTCATTATACAATAACAATAATTTTTTGTATATTTTCTGGGTATATTTTTGTATGTGGTTTCCGTATGCTAAATAGGCCACATTATATAAAAGAGACCCTGTATTCTGTTTGCATATAAGTGTGTTTTTATTTTTAATAAATTATCAAATATTTGGTGCATACTTTTTGGTGGTTGCATATGCAATATTATATCCTATGAAGTGGTTTAAATTAAAATTATAGAGCTTTTGGGGCTTAGAGGACTTTAATAACCGCAATTATATTATTTGTAAAGGGGAGAAAATTTTCACACAAATAAATTTATTAGAAGCTAAAAATATGAAGCATACTTTTAAGCGCTTTCATTTTAGAAAATGTAGACCGCCTTAGAAATGTTTTATTTTTATAGAAAAATTTAATGTTTTAATCAGAAAAATATTACAAGGAAAAGATTTCAAGTTTATTAACGAGTTTGTAAAGTTTTTTTAAATCTTTCAAGTCACAAATAAAATGAAATGGGATTTAAAATTCAATAAATAAAAATAAAAATAATTCAATATTCTTACCCAAGAAAAGTACTAATGAATGCATTGTTATAACCCTTCGGCACATAAATTTCAATTATTCTTTAAATCTTTAGAGAAAATCTCATTCATTAGAGTGGTTTTATCGTTCGAAACACTCCCTGTTACAAACGGTTTTAAACCAACTTTTCTCAACTACGCACAATCTTCCAACACAATTTGAATAACAAACAGCCGGTATTTATATTTAATAACCAGAACAATTCCTTACAGAAAAAAGGGGGAGAAAAGGGAAAAAATCTGTATTAAATTTGCATAATATTTTCATATGGTTTTTGTCTCGGGAAAAATAGAAGAAAAGAATTATAGAAAGCAGCAAAAGGTTTCCTTCGCTTTACTAAACCCGGAACAATATTACAAGTGATGCATAAATAAAGGCTCCTTCAGGCTAAATGCCATTTTACAATAAGAAATCTCTTTCCCCTCCTCTTTCTTTATTTGGAATGAAAGTGTCTTTAACACAGTTATGTGCGTAACTGAATAGACAGAGCTTGTGCAGACAAATTAAAATCACATTAAATTTGCATACTTTTAAGCGTTAACAAAATACACCCTTTTACTCACTTAACATCAGCTTGATAACTGTTTCTCTCTCTATTTGGTTAAGGAAATGCAGTGACACGTTTCCTGGTTCTTTCCATTCGATTAAAAAAGAAAACCTTCAGAAGAAAAAGTTGTGGCTTGGTTGAGCGGGAGAGAGAGTGAAAAGTATCCTTCTGGAGAGACTTAGTAGAGCAAGAGCAATAAAATTCTCATGCATTGTATTTAAATATTTGATTGCAATTGTTAAGCCTGCATAAATATTTATTTTTTTTTTCTTAATTTAATTAGTAAATCGTACAGAAAGATGTGAAAAACAAAAATATTAAATCGCTGATAAGCCCCAAATTTTGTAACATACTTTAAGGAGAAATTTATTAATATTATGATTTTATTTTTCCAAATTCTTCATAATTAATAAGAAATAAGAAATTTTGCTAGAAACATTTAATTACAAATTAATTTTTATTAAGAACTTATATACGCTTGTGGCCTGATTAGCTTAATTAAATTTATTTGTAGTATACTTTTAAGCATTTAAAAAAAAATAATGCAATATTTTAAAGTGATTCTAATTTATTTCTCTTTCTTTTAATTGCAGGTAAGAAGACAATGTTTTTAAATTTATAAACAACTTTATGTGGTGAGTGTAAAATATTTGCCTGTGGATAATTTATTATTATTAGTAGAAGTGTTTTAAGGCTTAGTAATCCTGTAATCGGAAGTAAATTTTGAGGCTGTGAAGTTTTATGAATTGAAATACTTTGGGATTTTAAATAGTTGGGCTTAATAACAGTAGGGTAAACGATATTATTGGATTTCAAAGAAAACTAGCAATTTCTTTTTTTTTATTTGAAAGTACAATCGTTCCGGTTAATAATGGAAAATAATTTCATTCAAATGGCTGCCTCGGCTGGCCATGCAGTAACCTACACGATCGGTCCAATTTTTAAGCACATTATCGATTGTGTGCAGCTGCATTCCACCATTGGCTTCACGAATAGTGTCCTTTAAAGTGTCAATTGTCTTTGGCTTGTCGGCGTAACACTTATCTTTGACGGCACCCCACAAATAATAGTCCAACGGTGTCAAATCGCAGCTCCGAGGTGGCCAAACGACATCAGCTCTGCGGCTGATAATGCGATCTTCAAGAACAGGGCGCAAAACATCGAGTGTAGCTTCGGCTGTGTGGCACGTAGCGCCGTCCTGTTGAAACCAAATGTTGCCAATATCCTCCTCGTTAATTTTTGTGAACAAAAATTCGTTCAACATGGCCCGATAACGATCGCCATTGACTGTAACGGCCACTCCTTGCTCATTGTCGAAGAAAAATGGCCCAATTATGCCTCTGGACCAAAATCCGCACCAAACAGTGACTCGTTTTGGGTGCGTCGGCTTTTCAATGTACGCGTGCGGGTTTTCTGTGCCCCAAATGTGACAATTTTGCTTGTAGACCTCACTTCTCCTTCTTTATTTTCTTTCAATACCAACAAAATGTTTCTTAATTTTATTGGAAGAATTCACTGTTTAAGTGCAGGGGTCACGCAATGAAGAACGTGGTTTTCCGGCACAAAAACATCGGAATTGTTAGAAAAAAGGCTTTCCCTCCTATGGGTAACCTTATATCTATAATTAGGTAACGTTTTCTAGATGCCAGTAGTGTGGCGTGGTTAAAAAGACTCCAGTCACGAAAATCATTGAAATTTTGTCGTGCTAAACACATATCTTTCCGCAAATACCCGTTGATGCTTCATTGGCAGTTTTTCTCTCAGTGTGTTCAATCAATAGAAGACCTTTAGTTACAGAAGGAAACAAATAATGAAGACAATGGTAGCTTTCTTAAAATTGTCCATCTGATGACAGATGGCATCTGTCCGTATATTTTCTTGGCCAGTAAATGATACTCCGATGATAGTCCCATAAAGTATGCTTCAGCAAACCGATTTTAAACGGGATAAAATGCTTCTCTAGTCATTGATTTTAATTGATTAATAATACACCGATGATAGTCCCATAAAGTATGCTTCAGTTTATTTTTAAGATTTATTTATCCCTCTTAAGCAAACCGATTTTAAACGGGAAAAAATACTTTTCTAGTCGTTGATTTTAATTGATTTCATTGAGCGTTGAACACAAGTTATTAAGCAATATGTTTAAACTTATCTATCAGCACCTAAAAGTAGGCTATAATTTTACAATATTTTATTTTCTTTTGAATATTTACGGTGTATTTTACGTGATGGTTTTTAACAATAAATTCATTATAAAAAGGGTTTCGGTTTTGTAGTTGTTCAATTAATGTACCGCAATAAGTGCCATGGAAGTGGTATTAAATTCATCAAAATTTTCCAAGTTTTTGTACACAATAGCAGTGAAATGTTATTAGGCGTTGGCCATAGTTTAAAAAAAATTTTGTTTTATTTGGTGGATTTCAAAGCCTTTTATTGTGATTTTGAACAATAAGTGCATTACAAAAGATTAGGCGCTGATTTATTATTGGGTTTCCCTTTTGTAGTTTGTCTTTCATCTCCGTTAAACGCAAGAGAAGTGGCATTAATTCCTTCAAAGTTGTTTAAACTCTTCTGTACAATAGGCGGCTAAAACATATTGTATATTGGCGGTAAGAACTCTTTTGCCTTTGTCATAATTGAAGCATACTTTTAGGTTTCTCTTCGTTGTTTTGACTAATAAGGGAGTTATTATTACCCGTGTATAAACAGAAAGGTTTGGTTTTTCCTTTCTTTTCTTTTTTTTGTTGGAAAATTGTTGCAATTTTTCCTTTAATTGTTTTGCTTTTTCTGATCGTTATAGTAAAACATGGTATTTGCGGCAAACTGTTGAAATTGTGGTAAAACCTTATTTAACCTCAAACAAATAAGTAACCCGGTTCAAAATACATTTACTCTGCTCAGCTCTTTTGACTAACGCAGCCAAACGTAAAACTTCATTTACACATTCACAAATTTCCCCAGTAAAGCAGAGGATACAAGTCTTCACAACACCGTAAAAACCATTGCAAATTTGTATGAAAAGTAAAAAAGTTCAAGGAAAAATTATGACAATGAAGAGTATAGTTTAGAGAGAAAGTATTTAAAAAACCAACTAAAATATGGTGGCTGAGACAAGCCAATATTTGTATGTTTGTGGCATAAAATGCACACTTTTTTCCTGTGGTCTTCTCGAGCAACTTTTTTGGCACTGTGGATATGACTTTTGTAATGTCTGTTGGCTTTTTGTTGTACCCGGTGTTTTAATGCTGAGAATAAATACAAGAATATGCAGGAAATACAATTCAAATACTAAAATTTAAATTTAAACACTAAAAACTTTGCATTTGAACTCTAGAAATTTCAAAATTGCATCAAACTAGCTATGATTCGCCCTACGCCTAGATATCCATATTAGAATTAGGGAGGAAACTTAATTATTTTTTAACTGCCAATGGAACTTTATACAGCATTCACTTATAGAGGAGGGCCTTGTAATATTTATTTCTCCTTTTCTACTAAAGACAAAAAACGTTGCATACTTTAAGGCTTACTGTAATTAAAAATGCTTCAATATTCATTTCAAAATTTAAATATTCTAAATTGTTATACGTTAAAATCTTTATTCTGCCTTTGTATTACTATTTACGTATTAAACTTTCAATGTGAGCTTGTGTATATATCTAAAGTATACTTTAGGGTGCCTTTAAAAGTTTCATTACTTTTTGTAAGAAAGAAGTTAAGTTTTAATAGCAAAAGTTTTTTGCTTTATTAATGCGATAAATTTTGATCGTTGTTATAATTTTATTTCAAATCTATTGCCTATTGTTAGGCAGCATTTTCTTTAACGAAAAATTTTCTTTCAAACAAATTTTAAACGTATTGAAATGATAAACTTTTTGTGCAACTTTTTCCTTCCTTTAAAGAAGAAATTATTGTTCTTATCCTCAAAATAATTAAACTTACAATAATTATTTAAAAATATTTGATAACAAATTGTATAGCTCAGGGCGCTATTATTTAAAAAGGACAGAAATGCTTGTAATATTATTTAATTTTTAGGCTTAAGAAACGTTCAAAGAAATTGTATTGTAATCCTTATCACTTAAATCTATTAACAATGAATAAGCTATGGCGTGTAGCATACATTTAGGGGAAAGAAAATTTTAAAACACCTAGAAAAACCCAGTATTTTCATTTGAACTCTTTCAGTTACCATTTCCGCTAAAGAATTTTGTTTGAATATAAAAAAAATTTCTATAGCATACTTTTCGTTCCTCTAAGCCTTACACTTTACATTTTTCTATTATTAAGCATCTAAAAATTGGATTACTTTTAATTTTCCCTCCTTTTTTGTTAACAATCAAAGTCGTTTATTTGTATGTGGCCTAATTTTTTACATACTCTGTATTAAAATTGAAAATTAAAGCCTACTTTTAGGCTGAATAAAACAAAAAAGACCGCAAATACCAATTGTCTGCTAGAGGAAGGAATAAATTAGTAAACATTTTCCATTTTTAATTATTTTCTCTCGATTGTCAACCTAAAAGTAGGCAATATATTCATGGTTTAGTTGAGGGAATAAGTACCCGGGTTCCGGGACATAGCGGAATAGGTTATGTTCGCTTTCAGGGGGCGATTTGATGGTTGGTCCCGACCCCCAGTCTGCCACCTCTATGGCCTCATCAATGGATGGGTCATGGAGAAAGAGCAGAGGCGTTGGGGGAACGGATCGGGTTGTTTTGTTTCTAGGTGTCTATGGCCTGCTGTAGACAGTAAGAGAACAGGTTGGTTGCTGGGCTTGGATAAGTCCAGCTTAAGGTCACTGATTAGGTCACTGACGGGGATCTGGAACAGATCCCAGCCGGACTATTGCAGGGCGTGTTGCGATGAGGAGGAGTTGGAGACTATTGAACACCTCCTCTGTAACTGCCCAGCCCTTGGTAGATTGCGGTTGAGGACCCTTGGTAGGCCCTTCTTTGAGAGTTTGAATTCTGTGTCGAGAGCCGACATCAAGTTGGTTGTTGTTGTTGTGTCTGGTCTGTGTGATTCCTCCGCTTCCCACTCCCCCCTTTCCCATATTCCCTCCTTTCATCCTATCCCCTATACTATCTTTCCCTCCTTTAGGACGTTATACAATGGGTCAATCCGACCTCCGGGTACTGTACTTGTCTTGACTGACAGGTACACGTCCTCTAACCTAACCTAACCTGAGGGAATAAGTAAAACTAATTATAGGAGAATTATATTTAAGTAGTTTATTCGAATTACAATGGAGAGAATATACGTGTCTGCCGTATTATTATTTTTATTTATTTATATTATTATTATTATTATTATTTTGCGCCATATGGTATGCAATACATTTTTATTTTAGATGCAAAAGTTAGTGTTGGGTGGTATTACCATTAATATTAACGTGAAGTTCTCCACTACGTAAATTTATGATGCCCATTGTTCTATTAATGTACGCCAACACAAATAGTTCTCTGATGCAAGCCACCTAGACTCCTCTCCTATATGCATATGGGACAAGTTATGATAAAGAAAACTTTAGACGGTTCCGTTAGGGATGTCAAGAATAGCCAAAAATTATTATTTTCTTTTTACATTTTGTATGTGCAAAAATACTGAATAACAAAACAAGCAAATAACCATTGCATACATTTTGGCTGTAATCGAGACAAATTCAACAATATATAGACACTCTGTAATATCAAATAAAAGTTTCAACAAATTATCTAAACAAGTATCCCCAGAGTGTAATCTATTTTAAAATAAAATTCTTCTGCAATGTTGTTTCCCGTCTTTGATTTTCTTTCTGTAGAGAAAATAATTCTAAATCATCGTGTATTAAAACCATGGTCGAGTAAACATTTGCTTTGGTTTTAAGGCAATTTGTATTGAGGGAAGTAGTGACAAAATAGAGAGAGAGAGTATGATATGGTGACTGTCATTAAGCAAGAGATAGGAAAACAACATTTTTTTAGCATCGTGTGATAAAATTTAAACAAAATATGCAACAAAAAAAATGTGGCAATATGTTGGAGATAAAAACAGAAATCTCTGTATCTTGCAAACAATACCCACATGAGACCTACTAAAAAAGAGCAGGAAAAATCACTCTCATACTCTGGCATACAAATTTTCCTCAAATAATTTTATTTTATTTTAAAGGAAACTTTAATCTTAACACTCTGCTATTCAGGGTACATAAGAATTCCCTTCCTTTTCGTGCAACTCATGCTGAAAATTGTAGGGATTTTATGGCTGTTTGTGAATTTCTAATAAAAAAAAAAATCAAATCGTAGGCAAAAAAAGAGGAAAACTTTGGCTGGCTGGTTGAAAAATTTGTCAACAACAGCAATGAATAATTAAAATGCTCCCCTGACTGGAGGCATGACTGGTAGAAAGTAGGCTAAGGATTTAACAAAGCTATGAAGAAAATAAGGAAGGAAAATTTTTTGTTTATTCAGAAAGAAATAGAAAATACAAAAGAAACGCTGTTGTACTCTAGTGTTTATAGCAAAAGAGAATTATTAAAAAAAGGAGACATCCAATACAAGGAGCATCCACCAGTTCCCCACGTTCCCATCCTATAATCTGTAATATACAATCATAGTTTCCTTTTCACAGGCAATAAGAAAAAAATCTTTTTCTAAGGAACTCCTGTGAGGAAGCTAAAAAATTCAAGCGTTCATCATAACTCCCACCACATTACTTATTTACTTACTTGATTGGCCATAACAACCCGTTTAACGGATTTCGGCCTGCTGCAACACATCCTTCCAGACGCCTCTGCTTCGTGCGCACCAACGCCAGTTGGTCGCACCAATCAATGACAGGGCTTCCTCGATTAGGGCCTTCCAATGGATGCAAGGTCGTCCTCTTTGCAGATTCCCGCATCAAATACCCGTCTAGCCAGAGCATCCCCCTCCATTCGAATGACATGGCCGAGCCATGTAGGTTCCCGAAAAACGCGTCAGCCTGCATTTGAATTTTAAACACAAAGTTTAGAAATTCAAAGTCTACTTTAAACTGTAGATTCTGTCACTCCGCCAGATAAAATAAACGCCACCTCAACATGGGTGGTGTAAAAAGCTCGATAGTAATCCTCGTTAAAAGTAGCAATGTGGTTCAAAGCCTGGGGTCAAGCATTTTGAACAAATTAAAATGTAAAATTAAGTTTTTCCTTGGATCACCTTCTCTTAGCAACAGTCTTCTTCAGACAAACACTCTGATAGTAAATGAAATTTACCATGAAAAGTTTCTCAAAAAATCTACCATTCGAAGTCGATTTTAAAGTGTTGCTGCCACCACTTATGAATAAAACTTCAACATGGGTCGTGTGAAAAGCTAGGTTGTGATCTTGACTGGAGGATTGTAATGACTAAATAAGTGAATAATTCGCCAAGAAGATCGGATCAGGAAATTGTAGTTTCCAGTTTTCGAAGCTTTAATTGTAAAAATCGTAGCGAGTATATAAGAAAACTTAAGGTTTTCCTTTGTAGCACTTGTTTCCTCATTTCGAATTGGCAATGAAATTCTGTTCCTTTTTGGGAAGTCCTAAAACCTACTTCTCGAAAACTCTTATCTTGAAATTAATATTTTAATTCTTAATGACTTTTTATTCCTTTTCACCTCTGTTTTGGCAGTTTTACCACAGAAATAACGCAACAAATTCCTTATTTTTAATATTCTAACACTTAAAAGTATGCTACAAAAATGTTAACCAATATACATATGCAAGTTATGCTATTATTTTAATAAGGAAAACTATCTTCCAAGATAAATAACAAAAAAAGACAAAATTACTAAAATAGTTTACAGCATACTGTTAGGCAACATAAAAAGTACAGTGCAGCCATGCCTATAAGGCAAAAGAGAACAAGGTAGAAAGCAAACTGTAATAAGGATAATCATAATGGGTTTAATACAATAACTTTGTTTTCCTTTCCTTGGTAAGCTTTAGCTCCTATGGTTATTTTATATTGACTGTTGCATAGACTTTACTTTTTAAAAAGCAAAGACGCCTTAACATATGCAGCACAAATATAAACAAGCCAAAGAAAATCATGAAAAACTTATACACTTTTCTTCTTTTGTGAAATCTGAAACAAAAGGAGCAAGAGAGAGAGAGGGAGAGGATATAAAAGAGTGCATAAAAAGGCAACAAAACAATATTTTTTATGCTGAAAATATAATCGACTTTATTATTAAGTTTGTCAAAGTAATGAAGCGTAACCATAGCTACCCAGCATGTATAAGACGTTCAACAAAGGCTTTCCTTTCATATGCATTCTGATACTCTTATAGCCTGAAAGCGAAAAATTAAAAAAATGCCAGTGAAGTCGCACATAATAACCTGCAAATATTTGTTATAAAGTCTGTAGGAAATTAATATTATCTTAAGCAAGTTAAGCATTCACCGAACACCTCCACACAATGGATGTAACAAAGTGGAACAGAGCGAGTGTATATCGCCTTGGATGTCTTGTTAAAAATTCTTTAAAATGGAAATTTTGATTTCCATATGAGCTGTTACATTCAGAAATGCTGTTTATTCATGAATAATTTCATTTTGCTTAAGAGTATGCATTAAAAGACATACACAATACTGCATATACTGTTCTGAGTATACTTTCAGGCTTTGATGATTTTTTGAGCAGAGTTTTCTTTTGATTTTCTTTAAAAGCTTTTATTGTCATTAAAATAATTACAGATTTAAGAAAAGAAAAGCGTTATAAGGTATTAAATTAGATTAAAAGACATTGATTATGAAAATTCTGTATTCTACCCTAAGGTATGCAATGATTTTTGTAGTTATAAACTACAAATGCATTTAGTTATAATTTTTTGAAATGCCACCTCCCTAGGGTAGGCGTTATTTAGCTTTTATTTAATTTTTACTATGAGATAATTTTTAATTGAAGAATATTTTGAATAGAACATGTTTTGTAAGCTTCGCTTAAAGGCACACTAAATCGGGGAAACTGCACTAACTCTTTCTCAACTAATTTACTTTCTTCTGGTCTGAAATTCTATTTCTTTTGTCTGGTCTAGACTGGCTTTAAAGCAATCCTTTTGCTTTCTGTTAAGGATTCCTCCAGTGTGTGATTAACTACGCCATATGAGTTTCCATAGAATTTATAAAATAATCGGCTAAAAGCAAAACAACAAAAATTATATACTTCTGACGTTTCTTCCTTTCCTCCCAGCCAATGTGGTGGTCGTCTTTGTTGCATGCGATTGTTTATTCATATGTTTTATAAACAAAGCCTGAATTGAATAGAAGTTTCGCCAGACAAAAGTAAAAACCACAGATTTTGTTCAATGACACACAAAACGTTTAACCACTTGCTCCATGCCGAGATATTGAAAACCCAGTAAACATTTTAAAAGAAATCCGATGGCTTTTTATGAATTGAAAAAGAAAACAACAGATTTCCATTGGTTTACTTTGTATTTTTGTTGTGTAAAAGCTAAAAAATATATTCAGAGTTTTTTTAGTCATGAGAAATAATCCTTTTTCTACTTCTACTATCTGCCATAGAAAAGAAAGACAAAAAATTGTATTTACTTTGGTATTATTATTATTACAACCATTATTTTTAGCCATTTTTGCATTCCATTTTAATGTTGTTTTTTTATATTTTCTATTCCATTTTATTTTGAGGTAAAATATTCAGAGAACAAAAGTACTCCATAAAGTATGCAACAAATAGCACATATGCTACTCTACGGTTTAGCTTCATAATCTGTTTGGGTTTTAATTAAATTTCTTGGCAAATTTATTGCATTTACTTTAGAAAGTAAATTGAAAAATTTAAAATATTAAAACTAACACAATAAATTATTAAAACAAAGAAGGGGAGAAAAACAAAGCCTTGGTGCTTTAAAAGTACTGCAAGGTACTAAATATCACGAAAAGTACTTTTCAGTAAAAAAGGAAAAATATAACACTATGAGGCAATAAAACGTTCCTCACTAGAAATAGCAAATAAACTAACATTGCACACTTTGGAAGAAAGTAAATGAGTTACGAGTGTATGAGGACTATTTGGAATTATAGAAAGGGAAAAAAGGGACTTTAGGAATGATTTTTTAAAAAAATGTATTTAAAGATTACCGCAGATATTGTGTACAAATAAGACTTTGCTAGTGATATTCCACAATAAATCAATTATAGCTTAGTTATGTTTCATATGGAGGGGGAATGTTTCAAATCCGATGTTTTAAAATTTTAAAAATATTTACTAAGTACCACTGACACTCTACTACACAGTGAATGTCTGGAGCATAATTTACTAGGCTTCGGAGACATTATTCCCTTAAGCGATTACTATTTATACATATACACTATTGTTACGTTTTCACCTTTTTAAAAACGTTTAAATATGAGTTCGTTAATTGCAAACTAAGTAAAAACAAAAATGTGTTTATTTTCTCTTAAACTCTATTTATTCTTTATACTACTTTTGTGTGCCACCGTATACAACTTAACGATACAACAATAATTTGCTTGTACACTATTCTATTTCACACTTCTGTCCGCGTTAACACTAATAACTTTTTGCAAGCAATACCACTTGTACGTTCAAACCGCAACGCGTCTTCATACACGGCTGACTGAATTATAACTGACTGACTGCTGGCCTTGTCTTGCCCTTTTATATACGCACGTAATCAGTATGCTGAACGTTCTCGATGCGGAACGTTCTTGTTCTCGCCTTCTCGAGAGTTCTATAGCGACCGCATTGTTGCTTGTGTATTTTGCACACTTGTCCATCCCTCATGCTTGTTGTTGTTGGTTTACTTGGAACGTGTTCGCTGTATTCATTAGTGTGTATTTGTGTCGTGCGTATTGTGTTGGTGTAGCTGGTAGCTTTTGTTTATCGTTTTTATTGTTAAACGATATTAGGTCGTTTCACTTCGTTTGACTTCAGAAAAAATCTCCATTAGACCCTAAAAAAGGATCATTTTACACTTAATGCTGTAAATCAATTGGTTTGGTATTCCCAATTAGTTTGGAATTCAAACATGTCTGGAGTATATTCTTCCATACATATTTCATGATTTGATCTCTTATGTTTCAGTGATTAGCTCTCCAGTGATTATTATTTTGTGCATTCTTTAAAATACTTAACACGGCACTGTTAACTTTAACATTGGTTCTGTTAAAATTGTTGGTTTTTGTCTTTACTAGTTCAATTAAGAAATTATCTTTCACACATCTAATAAAATATGAATAGAAATATGGTGTAAATAAGTGGAACATGGATTACGGATTGGGCGTTACTCGCAGATATTTACTTTGTAGACCTTATGGCCTATGGATGAAGTTATTAATAAAAGATCATCTCCTATATCGTCTATTCTCTCTTTATTTCGGGGAATTGCTTAACCTAAGTCGCGTGTTTTGTATACTGTACAAATTATGTTGCCTACTTTTTGGAGCCATATAATATGTTATTACGTAATTTATAATTTCTTTTTCTTTTGAAATAAATTGTAATATAGTTCCCCTCAATAATTTTGGATTTCTACTTAAACACGCATAAGATTTTAATCAACTCAACAACAGTTTAGTTCAACATTAGTTTGGTGTTGGCATTTTGCATAACATGAACAGCCAATTAAAACTAAAAAACGCCTGCGCACTTAGACGGCTAAGATTTGAAATAAGTTTATAATAAAATGCCATAATTGGCCTTAAAAAATGAAAAGAAAATAAAATGTTTTAAATGTAAAATTCTAATGTAAGCATTTTAATACAACACCCATAAGGTATGCAATTTATTTTTATTTCTTTTCCTTGTCCAATATTGCCAATAAAAACTACTGGAATAGTTTTAATAGATTGCCTTTTGCCGATATTTTTAAAAGCCATTTTCTTTATGGAATTTTTGTTGACACCGTAAATTTGCTTCTCGTTAAAAGTTTTCATAAAAAAATGTTGTTGATAAGCATTTTTCATTGCATACTTTAGGTTGAGCCATCTGTGAAAATTGTGTATTAAAGTATTGAGAGTTAGAAGGCGGAAGGAAAGATGAAAACATATACAGTGGTGGCCTTATAATTAGAAACGATGTTTCTGGAACTGAGTTCTCTGGAGTGACGAATCTAAGTTTAATTTGTCCCAATCTGATGGAGAAACGTATGTAAGACGTCCTCCAAACAAAGCCTTTGATCCCAGGTACACAGTGAAAACTTTAAAACAAATTAACAAACATACATGTTGCTAAGTCGTTTCTAATTATAAGGCCACCACCGTAAATGTGACTAGAAAATCAATATGCAACGAGATATTTTAATATGTATACAAAGCTTTAAAAAAATTCTTTGTGGATGATGATACTGGCAGAGGAAATATGTTTTTCAAACACCATTTCTTCTGACTTAAGGCAAGTATAGGTTAAATTGGCAGTCGCCTTACAAAGCTTACTTGGATCGTCCTATAAGGCCCTTTTGTAATACCGATAGTACGTTTCCTTATCGAACCCGATAGTTTTATGAAGATGTGGTGTCTGCCCAAATCACCATTTGATTTCACATCTTGCGTCAATAAATACAGGGTTCCCAAGAATTTTTGTCTCAGGTTTCCAGATACCAGATAATGACAGAGAATATGCCTCTCTATGATCTCATATTCTTCATATTCCTCCTCCTCATTACAGCTGCCACGAAAGTCGCCGTAAGGTATTCTCAGCCTGTAAGCAAGTGCACAGAGAGGTCAGTATTCTGTTATTACTTCTGTGAGATGCCTAAGATGGAGTCGGAATAGGTTTAAACGCAAATTTTCTTCTGCTTCTCCATATTTTTGTTTTCTTTGATCACAAATTTTGATTGAAATTTTTATCACATTTTTAAAAGTCTTTTGTTTTCTTCTCCTACTACTTCTGAGATAACTTTCTCCATTAGCCGTTTCTGTGTGTGTTTATTTTTCTTCTATTTTCATTACTTTGCGTATCAAAAAGTAATCAAATTACATGAAAAAGTATTTGATGGCGCAATGCCTGATTTAGAATTTTGGGTATAACAAGCAGCTTAAAAGTTGAAAAACGATACTCTTCTTAGCAAAAAAAGCAAAAATTCCAATGAAAATTTTATTATCTTAACAAGCTCGACAAGTGAAAAGAAAAGAAAGAAAAAATTTTATAAAGGAGGGAAAAAGTCATGGCAGCAGATGAACAGCTGCTTTGACTACTACTTTGCAACAGGGAAAGAAAATGATTGATTTTGTTGCATTAATTTAATGAATTTTTCTTACATTTTTCTCTCCAGATTTTTTGCTTTTATGAGTTATGAAAAGAATTTCCTTTCCTTTTTTGTTAATAAATTAATTGAATTAAATTTTCGTTAGCAACAGCAAAGCTTGAGATACTCAATATGATTGATTTCTAACATAAATTGTAGAAAAAAGTGGCAATATTTTCTTATGACGCTGCTTAACAACTTTATTATTACAGCACGAGTTTTATTTAAAAAATGAAGCGTGATAATAGGCCTTTGAGAAGAAATATTTGCTTGAATTTATTTTGTGCTTCAAATAATAAACCTACGTTAAGTATGATATTATCATAGAACAGAGTCTTAGAAAAGCCTGTAATCAAGTTACTACAGTTGAAATATGAAATTTTTGTTTTTTCCTTACGTAGGCGTATGATTAATTTTAATTCATGGGTAGTTTGATGAAAACTGGCATAGCTTTACTTGTGTTAAAGATTTTTTAATTATTAAAATGGCGAATTAAAGGTAACTCAATAAGCTTGAAAAGAGATTTAATTTCAGTTTTAAATTGAAAATATTTTCTTTTTGAATTTGAAAAATTTTGTCATTAAAATTTATCTCAAGCTAGGCTGTTTATTTAACTTCGCAGTATTAAGAAAATGATATTTATTCTGTTATTAAAAAATCGTTGATATATTCCCTTTAAATCCATGTGAATATCAAACAATAACTGATGCTTGAAATAAAATTTTCTTCTCTAAAAGATAGTTCTTCCTTATCTTGTCTTGTTTGTAAAAAAATTATCTTCAAAATTAATTAACTGCCAATGCTTTTAACCCTCTTTCATGTGCCAATATAGCCAAGAACAAGTTACTTTTGTTTTCCTGTAAAAGTTAAGAAAAGTCATCCCGTCACTGTGTAGTTTTCTCACAAAAATTTTGCTTTTGAACTGCCACCTTATTTGAACTTTTCCCAACACTTTTTCTAATATTTTTTTTTGCTTTCTTCTGCTACTTTAACTTCTCAATATAAATTGCATTTTTATTTTAACTTTACTAAGGAGAGATAATTAATTAGTTTTCTAACTGCTTGTGAAACTACTGTGTTCATTTAATTTTTTTTCCAATATTTTTGAAGTGCAGCAAATACGTCAATTGCAGTTTAAATCCAAAGAAATTGGGGAAGAAGCACTTAAAGAAATGGCAAAGAAAACCATACACAAAGAAAGTGAAAATATTAATTGAAATGCCAGTTTTCGATCATGTTTACGAGTCATTAAAATTTGAGACAAAGCAAATCAGAAACAAATGAAGTGTTTCCAGAAAACTTAAACTTTGTCTGAATACGAAACTTTGCATTCCAAGCTGAAATAAACTAATTTGTATAGGGTCCACCAAATAACTTTTTTTTGAAAATGCTTAAAAAAAAAACTACTGAATATTTTCTCAAATGTCTTTTTTTATTTGAAAGTACAATCCTTCCGATTAATAATGCAAAATAATTTCATTCAAATTGCTTCCTCGGCTGGCCATGCAGTAGCCTACACGATCGGCCTAATTTTTAAGCACATTATCGATTGTGTGCAGCTGTATTTCACCAATGGCTTCACGAATATTGCCCTTTAAAGCGTCAATTGTCTCTGGCTTGTCGGCGTAACACTTATCTTTGACGGCACCCCACAAATAATAGTCCAACGGTGTTAAATCGCAGCTCCGAGGTGGCCAAACAACATCAGCTCTGCGGCTGATAATGCGATCTTCAAAAACAGGGCGCAAAACATCGAGTATAGCTTCGGCTGTGTGGCACGTAGCGCCGTCCTGTTGAAACCAAATGTTGCCAGTATCCTCCTCTTCAATTTTTGTGAACAAAAATTCGTTCAACATGGCCCGATAACGATCGCCATTGACTGTAACGGCCACTCCTTGCTCATTTTCGAAGAAAACTAGCCCAATTATGCCTCTGGACCAAAATCCGCACAAAACAGTGACTCGTTTTGGGTGCGTCGACTTTTCAATGTATGCGTCCGGGTTTTCTGCACCCCAAATGCAACAATATTGATTGTTTACATACCCGCCAAGATCAAAATGACCTTCATCTGAAAAGATGATTTTTTTTCTGCCAAAATCGGCATCTTCTGGTATAGGCTACTGCATGGCCAGCCGAGGCAGCCATTTGAATGAAATTATTTTCCATTATTATTTTTTTAAATAAAAAAAGAAATTTGAGAAAATATTCAGTAGTTTTTTTAAAAGCATTTTCAAAAAAAAAGTTATTTGGCGGACCCTTTATAAAGGTCAGGGCAATTTAGCTTGTTGTGGGTATACAAAATGGGCAGAATTTGCTTGAAATCTTCTGTGAATTCAGCTTATACGTCCCATTGCTGTCTTAATAAGGCAATGTTCCATATGTACATCTGTATGTATGCCGAATATACCACGAATACCCTTCAATGACTTCTGCGTGAAACAAGAAAACTCTACTGTAGATCTTCTCTTTGAGACCTTACGGAATTAAGCCGAAAGATTCTGGAGTATCCAGATATTATCAATAAACCTTATCTTGCCTGGGTATGAAGATGGAAAGGGAAGATCACCAACAAAATCCCTACATACACAATACATACATTCCTCGTCATTACAAGCCTGCAGCCTGGATTAGAGCATAGCCCCACGCACCACTTATGTTGTGTGTATTCATTTTATACATGAGTGTCTGGACCAACAGTCTATAGTCTACTCCGAATGATTTTTGAGCAACTTTTTCATGGCATTTTTTATTTACTCTGACAGTATTCCGAAATATTCTTTTATTTCGTTTAGTTCGAGATGTTTGTGTTGGGGTTTAAACCGTGGCCTTACGTCTAATAAGCTAGCACACTACCTACTAGTCTACGTTCAGTAAAATTACAAGACCTTTTACAGAGCCCAAGAGGACTACACTTCAGTCGGTTGTCGACAGAACCTCACCTAACATAGAATTTCTAGAATTTCGTTTCGTTTCTTACAATTGATTTGTGTTTGTTATCTTTCATAAGAAAATTTAATCTTACCTCTCTTCTGAAGTTTTGCTTAATTTTAAACCTATTAGAGTGGTCTCAGTGCGCTTTTGTTAGAGTGTTGAAGTACCTCACGTAGTGTTCAAACCTTATGTTTTCAAATTCCATCAGAACGCATTCTTAATTTTTGCGATTTTAACTATTTTTTAACGTTCTTTAATATTAATCACACCCCTTGGAACATTAGCTTAAAAATTTAGACTTTCTATAAATTTTTATAATATCTTTCTGGTAATTTTTGGCAAAAAAAAAACTTAAAAAAGTACTTTTAAACTTTTTCCCCATAACATATACGCGGTATATTTGAACTCTGTTTTTGTCTTTTGTTAAGTTTATTAAACTTTTATTGACTTTGATTTCATGTATACAACACCGCAAAAATTATAACAACAAAAAACTAACTCAACAGAAGCAACCTGGTGCAGGAAAAATATATTCGCGTTCTTAGTTTTTTACCCCTTTAAGAATGCACACAAAAAAAACTTGAGACTCCCCAAAGTATGCTTTAAAAATCGAAAGAAAAGAAAGTCAAAAAGAGAAAGAAAAAAGTTAAGGAACCAATAGAGATAGAAATCTTTAGAAAGTAAGAAAAGAAGAACTGATGCTACTGATAGGAAAAGCAAACTTAAAATGATAAGTTTTTACGATATTCGGAGAATAAGAAAAACTTTAAACTTTTCTTTTTATATACGATAGCTTAATAGTTATTAACTGCATTCAAAGAACATGATTTTGGGTTAAATTTAAGTTTACCATGGTAAGAGGAAAGCAATTTAAGAAATTTTATTCCAGACACAGCCGATTGCTTTAAAATTGTTTAATTTTTTAAGGAAAGGAAATTTCAATAATTTTAAAGCATAATTTAAGGAGTTGCTTTTTACAATTGAAAGTTAATTTATATATCCTTTCTTTACCTCTTTTTAAAACAAAGCATTTCAAATAAAAACCTAAAAAATTCAGTCTAATTACGTAAAAGGATTTTGTTATCCCAAAAAAAAAATTAAAATTGTTTTTCTCCTAATATTATGCTTTACATTTTTTGTTTTAATTATGTTTTGTATAATTTAAATACAATAATAAATTGCATTACATATGCATACATATCCTTGTATTATTTTATTAATTACAGTCAATTTAAATTAAATTACATTAAATGCAGCATAACCGTAGGCTGTATATATGCATACAACCATTCATTTTTATTATCATACAGTTAAGCTAACTGCATATACTTTTGCATATATTTGGGCAGATTTTTTTGCTTCTTTATAAAAAAAAAACTGAAGTAAATATTTTACTAAGCCTGCAGTAATTTCCGTTTTGAGTGCATATTTTTAAATTTAATTATAATTAAATATAAATTTATTTTTAAAGCATACGTTAGGGAGAATGTTAGAATATTCTTAATATTTAAAGCATTTGTTTAATAAGAAAAAAATGTGTTAGAAAAAGGAGTTTGTGTAAAACTATGGTTCGCCTTGTGTTTTACTAGTTTCATATGAAGTGAAGCATACGTTTAGGGGTTTTAATATATGGTCCAAGAGCAAGAATAGTCGTTTGCCTGTAAGCGTAAATAATAATACAAACACAGGCTTCGACACGAAATAGTAGCCAACTTGTATCCTTATAAGTCAAGATACCTGCCTAACAGACACTTGAGCTATTAGGAAGACTGTAGTCTGAAGTCGTCGTAGTCTAGTAGGTAATGTGTTGGCTTATTAGACGTAAAGCCCGGGATCGTATCCAAGGTCAGATATCAAAACGAAATACGAAAAAAATATTTCTTCGGCAACTTCCTCTCAGCAGATTTCTGGCAAAAACTCTGAGAGTAAATAAACCTGCCATGAAAAAGTTTCTCAAAAGTCTGTCGTTCGGAGTCGACGTTAAACTGTAGGCCCCACCACTCACGTATAAAATCAACGCACACAATATGAGTGGTGTGAGAAGCTAGGCCGTAATCCTGACTGTATGTATGTATGTAGGGACTGATTTAGTTTGGCTTCACCTGAAAAAGCACTGCATCCAACGGCAGAATAGAATTGCACCTTTTAGTCATTCGTATAGATATTAATATCGTAGAAGAAAGAACCACCTGGTCTTCTACTATGCAGATAATCTCACTGATCTGCTAGGGGTAGACATTGACGGTCTAGATGGTTTCAATAAAGCTCCGGAAGTTTTCAGGTTTAGAAAAAAATTAAAGGCTATATTATTACAATGCGATATAAGTGGATTTAATGTAGTTATCCCCTTGAGTTGACAACCATTTTTATCTATTTAACGCTTCCAATAGGTCTCTATTTAGAAAAATAAACGTATAATTTTAGTATAAAGGGTTTCCTTGAAATTATACATGTTGGAAGAGATACTTGAAGTATTGATACGTTTGTTTCTACTGCAAATAGGACTCCCAAGTATAAAGGCATTAAAAACATATTCGTTTATTAAAATTAGTCCATTGTATGCACTTACAATTTTAAATTATTATTCAATATAAACTTTTATGTTACTTTTTATTGCAAAATAAATTTTAAATTTCAAAATAATATTTGAGGAAAAAAATTTTTTCCCCTCATAATAAATGTTATTTGCATCGAAAACTATTTATGCTGACCATAAAAAATAAAAAAAAATTCAACCTCTGCCACTAACTAGCACCAACACTAATTAAATAGTAAATTTAAGCCTAATGATAGGCAATAAAAATGTTGCAAAACTAAACCATATTGAACGGCAGCGAAAATTAATACCATGGCACTCAAACTAATTTGTGAATATTTTACTAAATTACTCAACTAATGAATGTGATTTTGATTGGAAATTATTGAAACTCATGAAATATAAATTCATTTGATATCGAGAAAAAGCAGAAGAAGAGAAATAAAATAAATCCCTCAAAAGGTAATTAAGCCATCCAAAATCCAAAAATTCATGATGAAATGTCAACAATAATTATGAATTAATCACATTCATTATGAACAAAAATAATAAAACAAAGAGAAAAACAAACAAACAAACAAATTTGATAATAACAGGCAGGAGTACGAGGGATTTAATGCTTAGAATAATAATTTTGCTTCAGTTGTATTGCATACCTTTAGGTAAAAACGAAATTTTATTTTTTTTTTTTTTATTTTTGTCAGCTAGGGGGAGAGTAGAGATTTTTGCTTAAATGTCACGTATTGGTTTTAATTATAATTTAATACAAATATAATACCAAAAAAAGGCAAAAGTTTTAGTAATAAAATCCTAGAAAATTAAATAAAAATATTAAGGACTGTTTTCGTGTTCGAAACGTGGCATACTTTTAGGGGCTTTAAATAAAATTATTTGCTTTGATACGAAAGGGGGTTTTGTTAATATTTTTTAATTATTGTGCCGATATTTTTCTGCCTCTTTTTAAGGCATTTAAACAAACATTTTACAAACATGCAATCCCTTCAATTTTTGCCAAAGCCATTGACGCGAATACAAGACAAATAATCTTGGCAGCTGGAATGATTTTTCATTTGAAATATTTTTTTTTTATTATTTAAGACAAATATCCCAGCATATTAATAATCACAAACAAAGTGTCCTTGGAAATCATAATAGCGAAATAAATGTGGTTCAATGTAAAATGCCTAAATGTAGGCAATACTTTTTTTACATAAGAAATGAATTTATTTAAGCTGATGGGGAGAGATTATTTAAAATGTTCTCAATATTTAATTCAATTAAATGTGTTGGTAGATTTTTAAGCAATATTTCAGAATTATTCAGAATTTGAAATTATCTCCGCTTGGATAGCCGTAGAGATTCCTCTACAACTTGAGCAACTGTAATCCCATTTTGTGTTGTGTTTTAAGCCGTAGTTGTATGACTTTACACAATATATTGTATCTCTTATATAAGGTTTGTGTCTTTAATAGCTTCTACTGCATTTGACATGTTGAACGTCTGTCATTTATTCTCACTTAATCTATGCATGAGATATGTAGCTTCGAACGTAGTGCACCAAAGCAAAACAGTAAGGAAAAAGTGCAACTGAGGTACATTTATTGCTGCCTAAAGCTTATCCCTTTAATATGCCATGTACTTCAACGTGTAAGGTCTGGTTTGTCCAGCTCGGAAATGGTGTCTTCTACGCTGAAAGTGAAGCCCATCGATGTTGGCCGAACAGGCCTGTACATTATTATTCAAAGGCATTGGTTGTTGCCAAAATCTAAAAGAATATGAAAAATCATTTGATCACAACCTAAGTAGCAGTTTTGAAAACCTTGCAAGTATAAACCATTTAGGATTCTGAACGTTCGAAATACTACTGGTTTGCCACTAAATCTTACAGTTTGTATAGACGTTCTGGTGATAAAATAGTTATCCATTGCCACAAACCGTATTCCAATATATTTGAAGTCTCACCAATCTCTGAATGTCAGGTCGCCAGAGTATTACGACGGTAGGAAAGAAACCCCCGGGCTCTTATCTAATAAATCAAGACTCTACCTACTAGACTACGACACCTTCAGCATCTACACTTACATTAAAAAATTACTGGTAAGAAAACTACAAATGCGGGTTGTCTAAATACAAAGGAACTGTGAGTGTGATTTTATATTTTTTTTCGGTTCCTATAGATTCAAAGTGTTGTTAAAATATGCTGCTATTATTTGTATTATAGCTGACCTGTGCCTTTGTTAAATTTGAATTTAATTAAATCTGCCTTAAAGTATGCTAAACAATTTTTAACTTGATTTACTCTGTTTACGCCTCGAAAAAAACTTAATGAAGTTTAAAATTCTAAAATCTACATTTTATTCCTTCAAGTCATTAAGGAATTTAAAGACTTTTAGAGAAATACTGGTGTTTTCTTATTTTTCAGCCTAAATTCCTTGTTTTCAATAATTTTTGTAAATCCTAAAAGTATGCTAAACATTTTGTCTTGGAAATTTAATTTCATTACCATGATTCCGTTTGTTTAATTTTGTTCAGCTTAATGGACTGTTTTTCTAAAATCATTGCAAATAAATGAAGAAAAAAAGCACATCACGTGATGGAAAATATTTAGGAAATGTTTTGTAATAGAACAGAGACTTTTTAAAATGAAGGTAAAAATGTTTGTAACTGTGATACAATCATTGTTGACGGAATTGTACGTTGCTGTTGTTCTTTAAATATTCATTAAAATTTCATTTGGCTTTTCTCCTACTTTTTTTTCTTTTTTTTTGTCGCTCATGAAAGTGATTTTTGAAACTTGTAAGGAAAGAAGCGGAAAAATGTCGTGTAAACATGCGACTTATAATCACAAATAAGGAAAGAAATTCATGTCAATAACATTTTGAAACAAAGGAAACGCATATACACAAGTGCTGAAATGTTGTTTTCTTTTCCTGTTTTTTTTATGCTATTTTAAGCAACAACAATGACAGAAAAACTACACTCAAAGCTCTACTGACGGCTTTAAATTTCTCTTAATACATGTAAAAAGTCTTTAAGTTTGTGAAGAAAGTATCCCATGTTTGCTAAGACGTTATGCTCTTGTCTACTGTCTTCTTTTGTATTCCTTTGAATTTCTTCTCGTGCTACCTGAAAGTATGCTATGCGAAGTAATTTAAAAGTAATGCTTTCATGTTTTAGAATTGTAAACACTTATCTACAAGACCGTTTCTCTAAAGGTGTCAACATGTTTTTGAATTCTTTTTCCGTGTCTCCCTTTTTGCTTTGATGTTATGCGACCCTATTTATTATTTTTAAAAAAATTTTTATATTTCTTTGTTTTTATAGAAAATCTTTTTGAACAACAAATAAAAATTGTTAACAAGTTAACAATTGCCCTTATTTTTTCGCTATTAAACAAAGGAGATACGAATGAAAGTTGTAGAAAGTCGTTTTATTATTTAATCGCAGGCCTTAACATAGGCAATGTTATTTGTTTGCTTAAGTTAAGCGCTTATTACACTACCTGATGAGAGAGAGTGCTTTACTTTAACACTATCCATCCAAATATCAAATATTTTTCGTATTCATCAGGTCAAGTTTGCAAACAGGAATTTTGCTCTCTTACACAAGATGAATAGGCGGCATCAGGTAGTATTTGCAGGCGAAATTCGGTCATGTAATAGACCTTTTGCTTGTATTTTAAAGTCATTAGAATAAGTCTAATGAAAGGATTTTCCTATTGTATTATAAAACCATAAAAGATCTCAAATCATGACTCTTTATTTAAGTAAAAGGCCTTAAAATCTTAAAATAATCTTAAAAAATATTCCTACAAAGTTTTCTACTACCCTGTTTTCTTAATTAGTTTTTGGTATGTCATTACATTCACTTGTTTTGTTTCATCATTTCTCTCATTCAATAATTTTACATCATTCTCATCCCTACTATTTAATACGCTCGTCTGTTAATCATTAACAGTACACAACATTGACGGCAAACAAACAGTTTACATTTGTTTTCGTTAAACCACAACAATTAACAGAAGCATACACAAATAATAATCCAGCAGACAGTCCAATCAAGCAACAACATTTATTTTAATAGACAGTAAATAAAGAAATGAAACAGAAATGTTAATGGAGTCTCATGTAAAGCCTATAAATGTTATAATTGAGAAGATGATGTTCTATTTACATGCTTTATATTGACTTTAACATGAAGGGAACATGCATACAAATACAATACTTAAGGTAAACAATAGCAAGTTAATGTTCGTGATTTAAACTCTCCTTATAAGATTCACTCAATTATAACGTCACACTATTTCTTTTAAAACTTGAAATTTTTCAAAATACAATAAAATAAAACCCCAACACTATTCAATTGCTTACAGCAGCTTACCAACACACAATTCCTTTCCCTTTATCAACACTTAAATTGTCGCCCTTTATTTATACAGAGTTTCGAACACAAAACAAATACTAGAGTTTATAGCAGTGCAACTTACTTTCCAAACAAACCAATATGTTGTGCTGCCTCTTCTTTTTAAATCAAGTACTTTCAAAACAACAATAACAATGAAACCCATTTAATGCTCACATTTAAACTCTCATCAAAGGGATTTTAATCAATTGTGACGTCACATATTATTTGAGCCTAACAACAATATTTGCAATACAAAACCAATCATTATGTTCTCACTCTTGTTCTTTTAAAACTCGTGAGTTCTTCGACAACCAGTTCTTCAAACGAACATCAACAATGTTCACGAACATGTGCAGCAGCATTTGATTTTAATAAGTAAACTACTTTTTTCTCATGCTCATACTACTTTCTTTGAAACCACAAGTGTTGTGACAACAATAACATTGTGAAAACGATAATATGCATGAGTAAGTTCTCCTTAATTGCAGCAAATATTTATGACGTCACAATTTTTGTGTTTACTTCTCTCATTCATGTTTGAATGAAATGAAATGATCATACCGAAGGCAAGCATTTTGAAAGCACAAGTGTTGTGACAACAATAACATTGTAAAAATAACAATAATATACATGAGTAAGTTCTCCTTAATTGCAGTAAATATTTATGACGTCACAATTTTTGTGTTTACTTCTCTCACTCATATTCGAATGAAATGAAATGATCATACCGAAGGCAAATTATCTTCGTGTAACTTTTTTAACATTCTTAGTTAACTGCTCTGCCTTATCGAAGATTACTTGTGATTTGCATAATTAGGGTGTTTAATTTTTCTTACATAAATTCGTGAATTTGGTTTTCTTATAGTTTTTAATAAAAGTGTTTAAAAGTAAAGAACAATATGTTTTTTTTTTATAAAATAATATAAAAATTTAATTAAATAGTTGAGTGTTTTTTGTATAACAAAGTGTTTTTCTAAATGTGTAAAGCAATTATGAAAAAATAAGAAATTTTTGCCAAAAAAAAATGGTGGAGGCCAAAGAGCAATAAAGAGTTGCCATTACAGACGAAGTGTTTAGAAGCAAGTGGAAGTTAGAAAATGTCCTGTAATTAAAGGAAATATAGAAAATATTTGTTATTTAATTCCTTTTTTTTGTATAATATAAAAACATATTAGAATTATTAATAATATAATTGTTCGGTTAACAAAGAAAAGCAAAAAAAACGAAATTTAAATAAATTAATAAAACAAATATGATTTTACGTGGTAAGTGAAAATTTATAATTTTATTTTTTCATTTCAAATTGCAACAAAAATTCAGAAATCTGTCTGTTTTTATATAAATTTAATTAAATTTTTAAATGTAAACTGGAGAAAAAGTGAAAAAATTATTGGGGGTAATAAAGTTGTAAAAATAAAAAAATCTATAAAATTATAAAATAGCCGGAATTTCGGATCTTGTGCGCTGGATAGCTGTTGACCCAAGGGTACCAAGGTAGGAAACTTTGTTTGTTTTTTTCAAATGTACGAAGAAAAGTGCTTTATATAAAAAAACACATCATATAGCCTATACATCTCGCCCCAAGTAACGCCCGACCGCCTTTTGATACCAATGCTATTCAGCCCACTTGGTCCATTTCCCCCACAAGTCCATTTTTTTATCCGATTTTGTCCGATTTATATAGAAAACTTTTTGTCGCTCATTTAAAGAAAACAACTACCTTCGTCGCCTATATCTCTGATTCCAAGTAACGTCCGATCGTCACAAAATCCTTAATACCACGGCTATCCAGCTATTTCCCCAACAACTCCATTTATTATCCGATTTAGCCATATTTATTCAGAGCACTTGTTTTGCTCAAGTGAAGGAGACAATTCGCTCCGTCGACTATATCTCCGGTTCCAAGTAAAGATAGGTCCAAAGGTACGATACCTTTTTAAATTTTATAGAATTTTACTCCAATTTGGTACAAATTCCTATTTTCGCGATTATTTAAAATTTTCTGTCTTTTTTTACTTCACTTAAGTAAGTTTAGTCGTACAGTCTGATTAAATTCTAGTTTCTTCTTTTTTGTGAAATCATTTGCTTGTCTTTTGGGGCTCATTGCGTGAAAAAATTACAAGAGTTTCCTTTCTAAATTAGTTTTTTCTAAAAAAAATTTGTATAAAAAATTGCATACTTTTTTCTCTCCCAAATGTATGTACAACTTGGAAGATTTCCTCAATTCCAAGTAGTTGGTTCATTAATTTTAAGAACTTGCGTTCGAATAAAAATTCTTTTCCCTACTTAAGTCTGTCGTACTTAGATTTAATCAAGCAAAAGGTGTTTGGCCTACATAAAGCTACTTAAAAATATATTTTCTTACTTACTTTGCACGTTAAGTTAATCAGTGAGTGAAGTAAGAAAAATGTGTTGCCTACTTTAAGGGGCTTAAAGGTTTTTTTTGTTTTTTTTGTTTGGTTGAGTAACAGAGTTTTTTTTACTTATTTTCCTGCCTAAAGGAAACTAATCAGATTAGAAAAAACTAACAATCAATTGATTTTCTTTTTATTCGAACTCTGCTACACAAATTTTAGATGTTTTCAGTATTGGGCCTTTTCAAAAAAAAAAAAAAAAGATTCAGGGGAAAAACTGTCATAAACACATATAAAAAATTTCATGAAACAAATCCGAAAACAATACTTTGCCGGAAGATAAAGTTTTTCTGAAAAAAAAAACAGACATAAAAAAATCAATTTTTGGGAATGACAATAGGCTGCCGGCAAGCACAAAAAGAATAACGAATTGCCTCCTAATTGGGGTAGGAGAAAGCAGCACGGTCCCAAAAAGCAAATCATGTTTGAATCTGATGTTTAGGAAATTGATTTTAAACAAATGGGAGAAAAAATAGAAAAAAAGAAAGAAAAAGAAAAAACCCAAAGTGAATTTTGTCAGCCTTGAAGTATACTGTAACTTTTTTTTATCATTTACTTGATAAGATATCACATGCACACAGGATGCGTAAGACAAATTTTATCTGAATGAGTTTAACGTGTGTGTTTGTTTCAATGAAAAGTCATAAAATTGATGAGCAAAAGAAAGTAAAACTCATGCAAAAGTCAATGAAATATTGATTGAAAAGAAGAGGGAGGTTGGGGGGCAGAATCAAAATTTATGATAAATTGTAGAAAGAAATTGTCTAGAGGAAGTTGATAAGCAAGTTGATGAAAGTGAAACATTTTCCAAATAAAATTGTATTGATTGAACGCTCAGATTTAAAATGAGATGGTAATAGAAGTATTGACAAAGTTTAGGGAAATATCATCATCAAACACCTAAAAGTATGCAATATGTAGAGATAAAAGTTTACAAATTTAAAAAAATGTGTCAAATTAAATTGTGTTACAAATTTTCCGACTGAAACAAATTCGAAATAAATTTATGTTGAGCAAGAACGTAAATTAAAAATGCTTTGACCCCTAAAAGTAGGCAATACATATTGTTTATCATACTGATTCCCTAAAGATAACAAATATGCCTTTTAAAATTGCAAATATTCCGAGTAGAAATTTAAAATATGGGACTTAAAACCAATTGTATATCTTTTACAGAAATGTTGCATCTTTCCTAGGTTAGAGGACGTGTACTTGTAAATTAAGACAAGTACAGTACCCGGAGGTCTAATTGACCCATTGTACAACTTATATGGCACTCTCTAGTCATTGAAAGAAAATCTCTGAAAGACAAAGTTCTTGTTTCGCTTTAAAAATTTAAAATTTTTTATCGCCAAATCATAATCTCAGACAAGTTTTGCTTCAGTATTACTTACTGAATTGGTCATTTCAGCCATGTAGTCAGGATTACAACCTAGCTTCTCACGCCACCAATGTTGTGTGTTAGTTTTACCGGTGGGTGGCTAGAACTATAGTTTGAAGTCTACTCCGTACGACTGATTTCTTGAGGAATTTTTATTGGAAATTTTATTTGATCACAGAGTTTTTTCCAGAAGGCTTCTAAGAGCCAGAAATCATGTGAAATCTTAAGACTATTAATCTTGCTGCGTTGCCTTAAAACTAGGTTTGTAAAACCGCTTTTATAAGGTACGATTTCGTCCTTTTTAACTCTGTATTTGGCATCTTTTCTACCATAAAAATTGTGTTATTTTCATCTCCAATTATTAACATTTAAATTTAAACAAGAATTTTAATTGTAAAATCAATATTTAAACCATTTTTTTAATATTGCCTAAAAGTATACAAAAAGTTTAATAGATTTGTCATTTGCTTCACTCCAAAATAATTGCATACGATCGAAAAGTTTCACATCACTTTCTTCTTCTTAGAAGAAATCAATGAAACTAGTTATCTATTAAAAAAATTTAAATATTTTTATCTTAAAGTATGCTTTAAAATTTAAAATTACTTCAAATGTGTATAAATAAACTGAGAATGGTTTCGTTCAGCATTTCAATTTTAATAATGCAACACACCTTCAAAGAATATGTTGTGTATGCGACACCGGAAAACTCATTTAAAAAGAAAGTTTTGCGTTCATTGGCTTTATTCAGTCACCAGGTGTGTCACCCATTAAGTAATGACTCTTCTTTGGAGTTGGTTGTAAATTATACGAAGAAAGAGAAACAGAAACAACAACACTTTGGCTTTAATGACAGAAAACAAAATGACCTTTTAACTTTGAATTATTGTTTATGTTTAGAAATTTAAAAGTTTTCAAATGAAGAAAGTATAGCATACTTTTAGGAAGTAAAAAAGCAGAAAAGAAAAGAATATTAAAGTTATAGAAGAGTAAAATGATTAAATATTTAAACGGAAGCAAAAGAAAAACAATATTTCTTGGTGTTATTTACAAAACGAAGAAAGAAAAGTATATTTTAAGGGGCAATAAATAAAAGGAGAATATTTGGTAAGAAAAATAAAGACTAAAGATGAAAGCGTAAATACTTTTTTAAAGAAATTTTGGGTTTACTTAGGTTATTTTTCCTTGTTTTTAAAAACCTTTCTTTAGTGTTACAAAAATTCAGGTGTTTAGATAATAAATTATACTTTTAGGAGCAATAAACTCAAGGAAAAGTTATAAAACGATATTTAATAGTAATAGACTCTGAAAACTTTGGGTAATTTTTGAATTGAAGATATTTTGTTATCTTGCATACATTCAAAATACTCTGTTACAAATTTCCCTACGTTAAAGCATATTTTTAGGATCAAATAAATAAAAACAAGGAATTTAATGAAATGTAAAGTAAAACTATTTTTAAAGAGCAAAATGATTGCATTATTTACATAAAAACGAATCGATTTATAGAAAAGAACATTTTTCTTCTTTCAATCAACCCGTTAAAGTTTTGCTCTGCCATTTTGTTAGTTTTTGGCATGCGATTGAAAGCAATTTTCTGCTTTTCCTTTAGTCTTGATTTTGATTGACGTTTTAATGCGAAAATTTTGACACCAACTCAAATGCAACGTCGTTTTTGCAACTCTCACTTATCGCCTGAAAGCACCTGAAAATAGACTTTAGTTAATGGATATGTAATAGGCTTAAATGCAGCAAAAGCAAAAAAAAAACAATTGAAGGCAGTTGAAAGGAGAATTGAAGGGGAATGATTTGACTATCAGGAAAATGAAACAAAAATTTTGTTTTGTTTTTTAATTTTTAAAAATTTATAAAAAAAACATGAATTTAAAATTAAATTTTATTCTCCAAGTGATGCCTTAAGACTTAATTCACGAGACTTGGAACGCTTGTAATAGTTTCTGGTTGTAAGAAATACATCTTTCCATTTGATTGATTTAAGTTCTGTCCACTTTTTTAAACAAAGGCAGACAGGCTTTATTTATTTGTTATGCGGTAAAGCCTAGCAACCCAATAACATCAGCCAGCGATTGTGCAAAAGAAAACCAACAAGAATTAAGAATTTGTATCAATGTTTACGCAGTACCTGGCAAGAACAATTATTTCGGGACACCGTAATGGTTTTTATTTCGATTCGGAAGATGGAAAAAGGTCCATAAACACAAAAAAAAAATTTTGTATCCCATTTCCACCACAAAATCCACTCTTGCCAGCAAACTCAAACAAGACGAAATAACAGAAAATTCTTTACATTGAAGAAAATATTGTTTGTCAACCTTAAAATATGCTACAAAAATGTGATTGTATATTTTCTCTGTAGTGAAGTAAAGCAAGAAACTTTTTTAAATGCAAATAAACATTCTGAAGTCGCCGTGGTCTAGTAGGTAGTGCGTTGGCTTATTAGACGAAAAGCCAGGGTTCGAGCCCCAGGCCAGACATCAAAATAAAATACAAAAAGTATTTCTTCGGCGACTTCCTCTCAGCAGATTTCTGGCAAAAACTCTGAGAGTAAATAAAATTGCCATGAAAAGTTTCTCAAAAATCTGTCGTTCGGAGTCGACTTTAAACTGTAGGTCCCGCCACTCATGTATAAAATTAACACACACAACATAAGTGGTGTGAGAAACTAGGTCGTAATCCTGACTGAAGGGTTGTATTGACCAATTATGCATGTATGTAAACATTCTGGCCATAAATTAAGTGCAAAAGCATGAAAGCTATTTTAAAATTATTCACTTTTAAGCTGAAACGCTGTCAAACGAATTGCAAAATTAAAGCATACTTTTGGGCAAACAAAAATATATAGGGACACAGTTTAAGGATATTTACATATTCACTAAAGAATATTAAAATTTTCGGGAATAACAGAAATTTTAAGGAGCCCTCTCAGTTACCTTATCCAACCACATTGCTATACAATGTGGTTTGAACATTAGAACATTATTTCCTACTGGTTTGGTTCCACGCTTTGGCATATTACTCGCCTATATATAGGCGACCTATAGATCACAAGATCCCATTAGAAATTGTGATCAATTGAAACAGAAATAGAAGAAGATACCTTATATGTATGTTGCCACGACTACTATAGGATTGCCTTTAGAGGAAATGTTCTTCTAAAGGGTGTTTTTAATACAGGTATAGAACTTTAAGTTGCAATAAAACAACGATGGATTATTCGATTGACATGGATTTTATTTATCCGAAAGATAATCTTGTGGCATTACATTTTAAATATGATTTCTGGCATATGACCGCCACGGCTGGCGCGGATGTAGTCCAATCTGGACGTCCAATTTTCGATGACTTTTTCCAACATTTGTGGTCGTATATCGGCAATAATACGGCAAATGTTGTCTTCCAAATGGTCAAGCGTTTGTGGCTTTACCGCATAGACCAATGACTTTACATAGCCCCACAGAAAGTAGTCTAGCGGGTGGTAAATTCACAGGTCGAAATTAGGCGGTCACCAAACGTGTCTTTCAATAAATTTATTGTGGCCACGAGCTGTGTGACATGTTGCGCCGTCTTGTTGAAACCACATCTCCTGGACATCATGGTTTTTCAATTCAGGAATGAAAAAGTTAGTAATCATGGCTCTATACCGATCACCATTGACTGTAACGTTCTGGCCACCATCGTTTTTGGAAAAGTACGGACCAATAATTCCACCAGCCCATAAAGCGCACCAAACAGTGAGTTTTTCTGGATGTAACGGTGTTTCCACATACACTTGAGGATTACCTTCACTCCAAATGCGGCAGTTTTGTTTTGTTGACGTAGCCATTCAACCAGAAGTGCGCTGCATCGCTAAACAAAATTCGCTTATGAAAATCGGGAACAACGGTAATCTCATTTTGGGCCCATTCGACGAATCTACGCCTTACTTGATGATCGTTTGGCTTCAATTCTTGCACGAGTTGGATTTTGTAAGCACGCAAACCAAGATCCTTCCGCAAAATCTTCCATAAAGTGGATGGACACAGATCCAATTCCTGTGCTCGATGGCGGATGGACTCTGAAGGACGATTTTGTCGACGATAAAATGGACGTAGTACGCGATACGTTTTCCGCACAGAACCATTATTTTCGAAATAAAATTGCACTATTTGCAAGCGTTGTTCAGACATGAGTCTATTCATGATGAATTGCCAAACCAAACTGAGAATAAATCACTTGACAGCTGTTAAATCGGTCGCCATCTTGAAAAGTAATGCCAACTTAAAGTTCTATACCTCTATAAAAAAAACACCCTTTATAAGATTGACAGTAAGGACAGCATAGGGATGAGCCTTTCAAGCATCAGTGAAAGCCTAACAAGACTGCTCTGTGGTCTATCCAGCTTAAGCTTAATAAGGATTTTGCTAAGAGTCTCCAACCATACTAGGTGTCCATAGGAAAGAAGTGGCAAAAGCAAAGCAGCTGAGCATAGGTTAGTAGAAATAAAAAGCAACAGAGATTGGTTTTTTCATCTGCTCTTCTCTACAAACAGCTTCTAATAAAGTTTTGAGTCAAATATAACTCCTCTAGATATTTGAGTTTTCCTAAATGCAGGTGAAATATGGGTATTTTAAGCGATGGTGTCCTATGTTCCATTATGGACTACATGTGGTTTGTTTCTTTCACTATTGTATCGCTACTATAAAAGATTTTGGACTTGTTTCCGATGGTCTTTCTCGCAGAGCACGTATGTACGTAGGGCTACAGACGAAATTATATAGCCTTACTTCTTTTCTGAAGAGGTCTCTTCTACCACTTGTAATATAAAGAGATTCAAATGTAATATCTACAGCTACTAGTTCCTCTTTTTCTCCTTCCCATAATATATTCTTCGTGTTCCAACACAATGCACTGCATAAGTAGGGGCCATACCCTGAGTGTTTGTCGTAGAAAAAATTTGTAGTAAATTTGTACAATTTCTACATGAAATTTGCCAAAAGGAAATAACAATACTCAGCGGTCTCCTGGCAAAAAAAAAACACTCGCGGATAAATAAAATTGACAAGAAAAATTTCTCAAATCTATTTATATTCGGAGTCGACCTGTACTGTACTGTAAATCCTGCCACTCATTGATAAAACTAACTTACACAACATGGGTGTTGTGAGAAGCTAGGTTGTGATACTGACTTAAGGGTTACTAGGACCAACTGAATAAATAAGTTTGAATAGAAAACCAACTGTTGCATACTTTTATATTTGCCAAGATTTCACGGAATTTGTAATCAATTTTCTGATTGCGATTATTGTTTAAATACATACATAATTGGCCATTACAACCCTTCAGTCAGGATTACGGCCTAGCTTCTCACACCACTCATGTTGTGTGTGTTAATTTTATACACGAGTGGCGGGACCTACAATTTAAAGTCGACTCCGAACGACAAATTTTGAGAAACTTTTCATGGCAATTTTTTATTTACTCTCAGAGTTTTTGACAGAAATCTGCTGAGAGGAAGTCGCCGAAGAAATACTTTTTGTATTTTATTTTGATGTCTGGCCTGGGGCTCGAACCCTGGCTTTTCGTCTAATAAGCCAACACACTACCTACTAGACCACGACGACTTCATATTTAAATAGCTTATTCGAACTACAATGGAGACAATATACATATTTGCCGTATTATGATTATTATTTTGCACCTTATGGTATGCAATACATTTTTTTTAAATGCAAAGGTTATTGTTTAAATACTACACTATAATAATAAAATGTTATCCCTTTAAGTAAATTAATAACAAAACTATTAATGTGGGAGTATAAATTGCAGTATAAATGATATGAATGATATGAACTGATATGAACACCACGTATGTTGGTGCATATTAGTGACAGAGTTTCTGTTTGTCAAACTAATAATTGAACACAATTTGTGTTTGATTACCTTTTTAGGATCGAATAGTAAATTTATTTAAGTTTTCCTCATAAAAATTATCATTATTTATTACTTTACGACTATGCAACTTTGTAGACGTACTCGTACAATGTATCAAAAGCTGTAGTATAGTATACATATACATATATGTGTGTACATATGTGATGAAATTATATTTATTTATTTGCTATTATTATTGTATTGTATTTATGGTTTCAATTTGACTGGTAAAAATAGCATCACGAAAGGAAAATCAAAAACAAACTGACTCTCTTCTCTACAGAGATGACCCGTTTATTTATATTTTTCCAAAAACAATTGCTTATAAAATGCTACACAGTAAAACCTGGTTAAAGCAGACTCCCTATAGCAATTCCTATAGAAACCATGCTTCACATTCCATACTTAACGTTCTCTATGTTTCTCAAAAGTCTCTACTTGTGTTAGTTTATACGCAAGTGTCTGTCTGTTCGCATACAGTTTTTCCATTGTGTATCATAAGTTTTGTTTTGTTTTGTTTTGTTGCATTTGGTCACGTTTTCTAAGTTTCGTGTGGCATCACGTACTTTTGCTCAATTTAACAAAGTACGTAGGATGTCTCTGTATCTCTCTGTGTGTATGTATGTATGTATTTAAACGTTCGCAACCAACAATTTAAAAACGTTTGATTTCCTCTTTACCTTTCCTTCCTTTTCATTTCCTATGAAGCAACACATATTGTTGCCTTTAGTCATGGCTTTTGCCTAGAAAAGGTTCTTGTGTGTCTGATGCTGCAGCAGATGAAAGAATTGTTATCACAACAGATACAATAAATTACGTTTGTTAGAGCGACAATACAATACAAAGCAAAGCAAATAAATACTAGAATAATAGAAAAAATATTTTTTCGATTGCCTGAATATATGCTTTAATTTTTTTTTTTCAAAAGCAGAAAGTAAAACAATGTTTTTAAAAAATTGTAAATACTGTGGTATACCTACAGGCTTTGTATAATAAAATTTTAAAATAGCAAGACACCTATGAAATCATAATATGAAATGGCGGGCTAGGCCAGACATTTTAATAAAAATTAAAAAAGTATCACAATTTCCTAGGGTATGAACCTAGAATGTACACGAGCTGATAGCCACGATTCCACTCTTCTGCTTATTGTATTATTGAAAATTAATTACAATTAACTTTAAGAATTGTTGCCTACTTAAAGGCGAAATATTAAGATTATTTACTCTCATTTGAAGAGATCTTCTTTAAAGTCTATCGTGTGAATTAAAAGGAAATTTCTTGCAGAATTAATTACGCTACCAAAAATCATAAATTCAAGCAGCTGTTATGTTTCCAACAATTTCCAAGAATATTTTGGTTTTACTCCCACTTACCCACAATATTTTCATGGTTACAAGTAAATTACGCAAAAGAAATCATAATATTTCACTTTAGTTTTGTTTTTCTTGTGTTTGAAAACGTAAATCAAATACAATTAACGTTAATTAAATACTCCTCATCTACTAAGGCATCGCATTACCATTTAAAGACATCATCAGCGTAGGCATTCTCTTGAACGCCTTAAAGTATGCCAACAATAATAATATTTGTAAAAGAAAACAAGAATAATGGAGGCCTGCCTTTAAGGAAGATGGAAAGCAAATAAACAAATATTTGTTTAGAAGCGAAAACTGGAATGAAGATGAAAGGAAATAAGGCATTTGGTTTTTGGTGTTTGGGGGTGGTGATACAACCACAAAATTCTCGTTTTTTTTCCAGGAAATTATTTCGTTTGTTGTTCAAAATTCTATATTGCTTGCGGGAAAGTACTACAGACCTCAGTGGAGTTTAAAATACAACAAAAATAAAGTTTATCACTAAAAAATTTGATTTTATTACCAAAAAGTACCGAATTGTGATACTTTGGGACGATTTACAAACCAAATTAAATTAGATTTATTTCTGCTCATGGACAATTTTAATTCACTTTGAATGAAAGTCGGTCATTTAAAGCTTCAAAGCTTATCCCAATTGTAGGTTTTGTTGCTTTAAAGGCATGGGGTCTATACAACTATTTGTGAAAACAAGGTATTTGATAGGTAAAGAGCAATTTAAAAAGGAACTTTTTGTGGGAAGTAACCACCAGATAGAAAAGTACTTTTTGTAAAAGTACAGATAATTTTTTAAAAAATACTTTTTAGACAAAGATAATTAAAAAAAAATACTTTTAAAAATCAGGTACTTTTTAAAAAAGTACTTTCTAGAAAAGTACCTTTTGCTTTTGTACGTTTTGTAAAAATAAACGCTATGATGATATTAAGTTGTTTAGAATCCTAAGAGGCAACCCTTTTTACAAGAATTTATTGAACAATTTACATTTTATCCTTTAGAAAAATCCCTTTCTTCCCTATTACTGCAATCACTGCTATACAATACCTAAATTGTACCACAATTGCGTAAATCAAACAAACAATATTTTTTTATAGTCCAAGGCTCTTTCCACATCTGTTACTTGCCTTCAGGCTTTACATGCGTAAAAGAATTTTAAATTAAACAAACCATGGAAGGTTTTTTTATGAAAAAAAAAACAGACTAAAGGGAGAGTGGGCTAGAGACCAATGGATTTCTGGGCTGCAAAAAAGGTTGCTTTCTTTGATGTTTATTTCCTTTAAAATGTTTTCAGGTCTCCCTCTCTCTTAATACGGTAATAATTTGGGTAAATTTTATTCACCATCTTGCCCTTTTAAGTTTTAGCTTCAAATGCAATTGATACAATGCAATACCATCGCTACAGTTGAGCAACTTTAGATTCTTTATAAAGACACAGCAACCCATCTCTGTAGAGAGAGAAGTATGGCGAATATTTGTAACAAAACTTCTAAACAAACATGTATGAACATGTCCAAATAGATGTTGTGTGTACCGTAAAGAGTTTAAAAATAAGTTACAGTGTGTCAAAATAATACCAGTAATAAAGAAAATAAAAACAACAAACAACTGCTGTAACACAGTTACAGTAAAAACGAAATGAAGAAATCGTGTTAAACGTGATACTGATTTCGAATTCATGTGGCTACTCAAAGGGTGCATAAAACAATCAAATCAACCACAAAAACAAATTCATTCGGAAAACTAATGGCATGAACATGCAAGAAAAAAAAAACGAAAACAGTAAACAAAATTCAAAGAGAATTAACTTAAAAAGGAGAGGAATCAGGGGTGTGAATATATTTCTGTAAGCATATGTGGTGTGTTAGTATATTTAGCACAGAAAAATGTTGATTTATTCACAGGCCAAACGTAAATTCAAGTGGTTTTATTATTTAAAAGCAATGCTAAATAGTTGGGAAGAAGAGTATACAAAAGAGAGAACGGGGATTTGTTTTATTTCTACTTGAGATGAGTTTTGTTTTCTATTTCTTATTGCATAACCTATATCCCTCATCCCTTGCCTTGAATTGTATCATGTCGTAATGCTTACCATTATCATGTTGTTGTTTTTATTACTTTTCATTCGTTTATTTTCGTTCGTTTTTTCCTTTTACTCTCACACATCTTTAGTATGAATTATAAATGAGCCAAGTGCGCCATCACATAACACACAGTTGTTGTTGGAGAAATAAAAGAAAACATTCACCTCTCACCACTAGCATCAGCATGTGTGAATTTGTTAAGCATTTCGAAAGAGAAGAGGGGGATATAAACACAAGAGCCTACAATGTAATGAAAATAAAAACAAATCAACAGAAAAATCTTTGAAACTCTCTTGATAATAAGGCTCCTTACTATAGTAGGTTCGTTTTGGGATTTTTTTTTAGCATTTCTTCTCTAATAGTTGTTATTGCTTTAACGGTTTAAACCGATTCATTGGAATTTTGTAGTGATTTTTCTTGGGCATATGTGGGGATATTATAAACCATTTAAAATTGAATTTTTATTGAAAATAAATGTTCTTATAAAAGCTTAAAATATGTTTAATTTTTTGCTTGAACTTTTTTATTTAAAGAAATTGGTTTCTTAATAAATTTCAAGGGTTTCTTAATATTTAAGACTGATTTCAGTTCAGTTTTTATTTTATTTTTAGGGTATTTTTTCTTATTCCCTGGTTACTTTGCCAACACGTGTCCTTTAATTCAAACAATTTCCTTCACTTTAATTTCGGAATTGTATCAGTTACAATTGCAAATAAAATAAATCCGATAAACACGATATTTTTTATTTTTCTTGTTTTCCTAAAATCTTTCTTTATATTGACACGTGATAAATTCGTTTAAAACTGAATTTATTTACAATGTGGGAAGACATATTCTTCCGTTAACATTTAAAACAACAAAAATATAAAAACTGGTTTCGATTGCCTTTAAGTGGTGGTTAATATTCTTCGTGCTCTTCCGGCAATCTCTGTGCCAATTCAGTACATTTTCATATTATCCTGAGGCCATGAGTTTGTGTGTGCTTTCTGTTGTTCAACTGCGGTTGTGCAATTTCACCAACAACAACATATTGCCAAGGCTGTGTGGTGAACCAAATTGCAAATATACTCGTATAAATATTGAGTCTATTTGGGGGAGTAGGGTAGTGCGTGATGGTAGGTGATTTCGAAGTGGGTTTTTGGGTTCAATATTAATGCTGTATGAGCACGTGCTTACGTGTTTTATTGCAATAATTGCAATGATTGATTAATTTTGATGGAAATAAAAAAATATGGTGAACATATGCATGTAATTATTAATGTATGTATATTGGGTTTGCTGCCCATAAAAAATTTGATTGGAATATAGTGGTTCTAGATTTAGTTTTAGAATACGTTAGACAGAATATTTACACGATTACGCCTGTTTTTAAAAGAACTAATCGGTTTGCAATTGCAGTAGCCTAGTAGGTAATGTGTTGACTTATTAGACTCGAGCCCGCGGTTCAAACTCTTGATCAGGCAACTCGATCAAATTGGCTGTAATGATCAATTAAGCAAGTAATCGGTTTTAATTCTTAAAACGTGTTACTGCATTTGTTTCCATAACATTTTTATCTATCTTCTGACAAAGCTTAATTCTTTTTTTCTTTGTTTAATAATTTATTATCAAAAGCCTTCGCCCTTTATTCTTTTAATGTCACTCATAGAAGCCTGTATCTTCCCCTATATTTCCTGCCTTATCATTGTTTATCTTTAATTTCATCTGGTATCACTTTCAAGTGGTATTAGATTTCATCAACCTTGAAAGTCTTTTTATTTTTGACTTGAGCAACAGTTGTTAAAAAATAAAAAAGTATTCCAACCCTACATCTTGTTGTCCTAAAGGCGTGTGTTCTAATTTCCATTTGATATTTTCAATTCACTTTGTATTCCACTTAAGTTTTTCTGTAAGGCTGTATTTAATTGTTTTCTCTCCCCCTTTTTTTGTAGTCTACCTTCTCAAAGTGCTAAAGAAAGAAAAAACAACTTTCAAAACATCAAAGACATCAATTTGAGAGCATTAATGCAGGTGTTCTATTGGAAACAGGAGAACAAAAGATATCTTAAAAAAATATTGTAAAAAAATCGAAAATTAAAGCATACTTTTGGGGTGTAAAGATTTGTTTTCAATCTCAAAGACTAAAAGCTAGCGTTTACCTTGTATTTTTGATCGCATTTTTCTCCTTTCATAGTCATGCCTATAATTGCGTTGTAGATATTTAATTCTCGCTTTGATTTCAGTGCCTATTTTTCATTTTATATTACTTTTCTATCAATTTTTATTCGTCTCTTGTCATTGCTTGTCTTATTTGCCAGAATTTTATTTTATTTAAACAAGAAATTTATCAAAGAACTACTTTTTGATATATCACGAAAAAATAAAGCATAACTTACGGTGTTTAACAAATATCATTCATACGAAATACCTGTATTAACCGAAGACCTTGTCAGCATAGAGACAGAGAAAGAATGCTAAAAATATAGAATAGCAACATCGTTGGTAAACAACACCGTTTTGCTACGGAAAAGTTCATTGTCATACACTGTCTACCATTTTAACCTTAACCCCTGCACATATGCTATACATTTCTTCTACTTTTTGTTACAAAACTGTTTTTGTAGTTGCAACTACTACTGCTGTGCTTGTGGTGCCGCCAACTACAAATACAAACACAAACACAATTTATACAGTCAACTGAGATATATAAACACTTGCCAAATGAAATTTGCCAAGGGACCCCATTGGAAATTCAAAGGAGAAGGGAAATCAAAATTTCTAAAAATTCTGTAGGATTGTGGACGAAAATATAAGTTTTAGGTGAGGTAAAGGGATGGAAACCATGTTTTACGGCTACAGTACTCTACTACTGTACTTTGATATGTAAAGAAGTGTAAATTAATTAAGATATTGAAGGCACTATGAACGTAAATACTGAAAGCTATGTGGACCTTAGAAAAAATGTTTGCGAAAGCCTTAATGGCTTAAGGACAACGAAAAGCTATAAATGGGCTAGTGGGAGAAATTTTACTGAAACTCTAACCTTTACTTTAAGAGCGCAGCCATCATGTATCGAAAAATAAATCATATGATTAATGGTCCATTTGCTTTGTTAAAAATTGAAGAAGAAAAGGCTTTGCACGGACTGCTACCCATAGAATCAATTAATGCTTGGTGAGCGGGTCATTTCCTTAATAAGACCTCTGCGGAAAAAGTTGCTGTTTTTCATAATGCCATTTGCAAAAAATTTAACGAATATGGAGGGTAGTGATCTCATTGCGTTACCTTCGAATTGTTTCACGCGTGATTGAGATTTATTATACTCTGCCCTAGTAATCTCCTCTGCAGATGGTAAGATACGGACTCTGTATGGATATTACAACGGTTCGAGCACACCAGGAAGGAAGTTCCATGTTATTATTGTTAATCCAGTAAGCTCCTTTACAGATAGTTAGATTGGACTCGGTATGGACATTACAATGGTTCAATCACACTAGGAGGGAAGTGCCATGGTAGTATTGCTATCGCATCTAATCAGATCTGACTTATGACCTGCCTTAGTTGTAAAGGGTGCGCCAAATAACTTTTTTTTTTGAAAAAGCTTTAAAAAAAAAACTACTGAATATTTTCTCAAATATCTTTTTTTTAATTTGAAAGTACAATCCTTCCGGTTAATAATGGAAAATAATTTCATTCAAATGGCTGCCTCGGTTGGCCATGCAGTAGCCTACTACACGATCGGTTCAATTTTTAAGCACATTATCGATTGTGTGCAGCTGTATTTCACCAATGCCTTCACGAATATTGTCCTTTAAAGCGTCAATTGTCTCTGGCCTGTCGGCGTAACAGTTATCTTTGACGGCACTTCACAAATAATAGTCCAACGGTGTCAAATCGCAGCTCCGAGGAGGCCAAACGACATCAGCTCTGCGACTGATAATGCGATCTTCAAAAACAGGGCGCAAAACATCGAGTGTAGCTTCGGCTGTGTGGCACATAGCGCCGTCCTGTTGAAACCAAATGTTGCCAATATCCTCCTCTTCAATTTTTGTGAACAAAAATTCGTTCAACATGGCCCGATAACGATCGCCATTGACTGTAACGGTCACTACTTGCTCATTTTCGTAGAAAAATGGCCCAATTATGCCTCTGGACCAAAATCCGCACCAAACAGTGACTCGTTTTGGGTGCTTCGGCTTTTCAATGTATGCGTGCGGGTTTTCTGTGCCCCAAATGCGACAATTTTGCTTGTTTACATACCTGCCAAATCAAAATGAGCTTCATCTGCCAAAATCGGCATCTTCTGGTGTAGGATACTGCATGGCCAACCGAGGCAGCCATTTGAATGAAATTATTTTCCATCCTGAACCGGAAGGATTGTACTTTCAAATAAAAAAAGAAATTTGAGAAAACATTCAGTAGTTTTTTTTATAAGCATTTTCAAAAAAAAAAGTTATTTGGTGGACCTTTTATATTATTGGAGAAAATATTTTCATTTTAAACCCTGTTTGGTACGAAAAACTGTTCATAGTTAATTACACGCACCATTTAGTAGGATAAAGAAATGTTTGAAAATTACGAAAGTTAAAGCTGCAAGTCAGTATTTTGTGGTGAATTTAATATTCAAGACAAATTGGTGAATTTAAAATTCAAGAGACAAAATATTTTATGTCCAATAATTTCTATATTTTCTACAGGGACTTTTGTAATTCCTCCATTGCAGATTTTTTAACTCCCACAGTCTATTTCGAAGGTATTTAACCAGAAGCTAAACTGCATTACAGATGTACTATTTAGATTGTATTAAATTTATACTCTCTATTCGTTTATAATATTTTGTTATAATACATACATAAATACACACATATTATATATATAGACAGACATGAATGTAGAAAAATTCTTTTTACATTTCATCAGCCACCCCCGGCTGCTAGAGCGAGCTGGGTTTACAAATGTGTCTGCATTTCTTCAGCAATAGTTTCCGTTTTTTTTGGTTTCTTTTTTGTCTTTAAATACAGTTTTTCTCGTAGACTGTCATTCCTTTTTATATTTTTCGTTTTTTTTTAAGAAGGTTGTTGGTTTGTTTGTCTGTAGTTTTTATAGATTTTGAAAATATTTTTTTTTTCTTAAATTCTGTTTAAAGTTTAGTGACTGATTTTTATTTCTTTTAAAAGATTTTTATTTAAAAAAAAGTATATTTTTTGTAAAGAAAGACGAAATTCTTTGCTTGGAAGTTACTTTATAAGTTGATTTCTATTTAATTCTCATTCAATTTGATTTTCAATTATTTCCTCTTGAGTTCATATTACATTTTTTTTGTTTCATTGCCATGGAAGTTCCTTTCCTAAGATGATACTCTAGAGTTTATTTCATTACATACAGCAGCATCATGTGTCGTAATTGTCTATCCTCAGGGCTGTCAGTTGCTGTGTCTTGGTGGTATTGATTGCAATATTGTGCGTGCCTTGCCAGTGTATTTTTTTGTTTGTTTTACTCACAGATTTTTTTTTAAATTTTTGCTGTAAAACAATGTAATCCTGGTAGCAACGTCTAGCAAGAACATTGAAAAAAAAATACAAATACAAATGCTGTCATATATCGTATATCGAGTTATTGATATTAAATTATATGAGATTTACCACGTAAAAAATAAGAAAATAAATAAACCCAAAACCCATTGTTAAAATGGATTTTCAAGCGAGTAGAGTATTATAAAAATTTAAAATCACATTATATATAAACCAGTACGCTCTATTAAATTTTAAATCTAATATCTAAATGTTTTAAATTAAATTTCACAATTGAGTCCTCTTTATTTAATGTTTTAAATACGATTTCGGGGGGAAAAAAATATTAAGCGCCTTAAGGTAGGATTTCATTTTTACAAATTCTTTACGTATTTGAAATATTGAAATAATTTTATTACGAATCTCTCACTGAACTCATTTATTTGAAATTTTTAAAACCTTTCGCCCTCAGAAGTAGGCTTTTCTAAGAAAATAAATTCTATTTTATTTTCATTGGCTCTTTAGATTTGAATTCTTTGAATTTTTTAAATCCATGGAACTTATCATAACTTTTCTTAATTGAATTATTAAGGTATTTAAGCTCCTTAAAATATGCTGTATAATTTTTTTATTCATTTTCTTTCATTTTTTTTTTTTGTTGCTGCTTGGGTGATGTTATTTTATTTCCTTTTTGTAAATTTTAATTTCCTTTTAATAAAGTATACAACGGGCGCAAAAGTATAATGAATGCTAATTACCAAAATCATTAGTGGTAGTCTATTTTAAGGCAGATAAGAAAAAATTATTTGTTTGTTTAATAAATTGTCTTAAAATCTCTTCTTTTGAAGTGAATAATTTACGAGTAAACTCATGGAAATGGTCTTTTAGTGTTTACGTATTAATAATGTTATAAAATTAAAAAAAAATCTTCCTAAAAGTATACACCACTTTACTTCCACATCATTAAGTTTTCATATACCATAAGTGGTTTTTATGGTAAACAAACAAAAAATTTTAACATACCAAACACAACGTACGCAAAATTTTATATTTTAATTAGAAATTTTCTGGTTTTTATGTTTTTTCCCCCTCAGACCCTCTACCTTAAACCCCTCCCTCCCTTGATGTTTATAGCTTTGATTTGTCGGTTAACTGCCAAAAAAATTTGTTTCGTAAACAAATATATTTGGCATCTGCATACTGCTTTTTCGAAAAGCAATTTTATTTATTCGTTTATATCCTTAAAGTATGCCACATTTTGGTTAATACAATTTGGTTTATTGTTGTTGCATATAATTTTCGAACTTTTTATCAATGTTTTTATATTTATTTGCTCTGCTTTCTGGCCAATCCCCTGAAGTCGTAAAGAAAAGTTGAGAATCCCCAAAATCAAACACATAAAAAATCAGTTTTAAAGTCTTACTCATGTACATACATTTCGATATAATTTTATAATGCATACTTTCAGGCATAATGCAAGTAGGAGTTTATTTCATAAACTGTTTATATTTCTTTATTTTATGGCGAAAATTTTTTATATAAAGGTTTGGGGTTTCTGGTATTTTATGGCTTTTTTCAAGCTAATCAAACATTTTCTTTTATTGTTAAAACAGCCATGTGGAAAAATATTTTAAAGCATAATTTAAGGCATAAATATAGACATTTGAAATTGATAAATAAATAAGTTTACGTAAATTAAAATATATTTAAGTAAGATAAATATGTGCAAAGAATTAATAAAATTCTATTAATTCGAATACCAATTCGTACAGCCTATTTTAAGGGATTATTAAAATAATTATTTTGAAAATGCAACAAGTTAACAAGGTTTTAGTCACCAAAAGGTATTTGTAGACAACGAAATATACATAGATGAGTAGATAAAGCAATAGGTACCTTAACTTTTCCTATCCAAACGTAGTTGACCTTTTAAGGACTCATCAAACATTTATACAGCCTGCTATTATATGCTCTTTTGCTATCGGGTCCGCCATCTAACGCTTTTTTTCAACTAGTGCTTATTTCTTGAATGGTAGCTCATGTCTGATTTGACAGATAATTAGCTTTATCCTTCCGCTGAACGAATATGTATGCTTGTGTATACGCTTGAACAACGCTGGGAAATATTGCGACATTACCTTGAAAATCATGGTAATGTTGCAGAATGTGTACGAAAATTGCGTACGGATTTTGGTAGAAGAGAAGCACCGTCAGCTCCGTATGTTCGTTATCTTGTGAAAAAAGTGAAAGAAACTGTCATCCTCATCGATAAACCGAAGCGTTGAAAGCCAAAAACAGTGAGTACACCCGAGAATATTGCTGCTGTGGCAGAATGTGTGCGTGAAGCGCCATCAACACCAATTCACCGTCGTTCTCAACAATTGAACATTTCGGAGACATTATTGAGACGAATTTTGCATAAAGACCTTGGTATGACGCCATATAAAGTACAATTGGTTCAGGAGTTGAAGCCAATTGACCGTCCAATGCGTTTTCGCTTCGCTAAGTGGGCCTGCGATCGACTTACAGAAGATGCCGATTTTGGCAAAAAAAAATCATCTTTTCAGATGAAGCTCATTCTGATCTTGACGGGTATGTAAACAAGCAAAATTGTCACATTTGGGGCACAGAAAACCCGCACGCATACATTGAAAAGCCGACGCCCTCAAAACGAGTCACTGTTTGGTGCGGATTTTGGTCCTGAGGCATAATTGAGCCATTTGTCTTCGAAAATGAGCAAGGAGTGGCCGTTACAGTCAATGGCGATCGTTATCGGGCCATGTTGAACGAATTTTTGTTCACAAAAATTGAAGAGGAGGATATTGGCAACATTTGGTTACAACAGGACGGCGCTAGGTGCCGCACAGCCGAAGCTAGACTCGATGTTTTGCGCTCTGTTTTTGAAGATCGCATTATCAGCTGCTGAGCTGATGTCGTTTGGCCACCTCGGAGCTGCGATTTGACACCGTTGGACTATTATTTGTGGGGTGCCGTCAAAGATAAGTGTTACACCGACAAGCCAGAGACAATTGACGCTTTAAAGGACAATAGTCGTGAAGCCATTGGTGAAATACAGCTGCACATAATAGATAATGTGCTTAAAAATTGTACCGATCGTGTAGGCTACTGCATGGCCAGCCGAGGCAGCCATTTGAATGAAATTATTTTTCATTATTAACCGGAAGGATTGTACTTTCAAATAAAAAAAAAGAAATTTGAGAAAATATTCAGTAGTTTTGTTTTTAAAGCATTTAAAAAAAATTACTTGGCGGACCCTTTACTAGCTTAAATAGTAATACCCATCCAAATATTTCCCTTGCGTTTCAGTTGTTTTTCTGTTTTTTTTTTTTAGATTGGTTTGTTCTGTTCAACTGTTGAGTTGTGAGTTTAAGTACGTAGCTTTTCCAGGGGGTAACATCTTCTAATGAAGAATTTCCATCTAATTCAGTTAAATAGCCAATAAGCATATATTAAGATTAGGATGTCTTTAAGTGTAAGTTGTCGTAATTCATAGTTAAAGTCAACAATTAAGAAAGCTTTTGGTTTTGAACTTCCTCGCTCTCTCTCTCTCTCTTATTATATAAATACGTCTTTCGAATCATAGACACTTTCTCATAAAAAATCAAGCGTACTTTCAGGTTTTTATTTTACAAAATGTAACGTAAATCATGCTTACCGGCATTCTATTATTTGCAAATACTTTTTCCCTGTTATTTTAATTTATATTGTATTTTTATCTTCAAAAAAAATTTAAAGCATACGTCAAGGTTAAGATTTTTTAAAGAATAAGTTATCCTCATTCATAGTTAAAGTCAACAATTAGGAAAGCTTTTGGTTTTGAACTTCCTCTCTCTTAATACGTGCATATGGTTTTCCAATCATATTCAATTTTTCATAAAAAATCAAGCATACTTTCAGGTGTTTTTTTTTTTACAAAATGCAACGTAAAGAATGCTTACCGGCATTCTATTATTTGCAAATATTTTTTCTCTATTATTTTAACAGCATTTTTACCCTCAAAACTCACTTCCCATCATTTACCATTTACTTGATTCTTTGTACTGTCAAGCAACTGCAAAGTTTTTATTTAAATCCTGTTTACTGCTCTATATTCTATACCTAACTATGTGTGCTTTATCTTCTCATCCTTAAAAGTTTTTTGTTTTTCTTAGAAAAACCATTAAAAATAAGAAATCCATCATAGCAAGAAGAGATGAATAGAAAAAAAAAGGTTGTTCTTAGTAACCCGCTTTGTTTTTCTTACATCTTCTACTTCCATGTACCATACTTTAAAGGAAATTGCCAATGTTTTGATACAGATCCATTCTTAGTTGATTGTATCTTCTATTCTTTTAAAGATTTGTTGGAAAAGCATATAAAGACTCGTAATCTACAGATTGACCTACAGACAGCCGAGCAGTCGGTTGTTGTTTGGCAAAAAAGAATTTTGTTTTCAGTGTGTTTTTCTGTTTCTTCCCCCTCAACTTTTTTTTTTGCCATTAAACAGAACTCTTAAAGGCCTTTTCCTTCTATTTTCATTAACTTTTTTATTTCTATTCGAAAAGTATCGTAAAAAGAAACTTTCAACACATGCCAGATGATTAGTAGGGCAGTGTAAAAGCAATAAAACATTCTTTAGCAGGATTAATGTTAAGATTCTTAATTATAGGCTGTAAACATTTGAATTTAATTAAAGTTTTTCATGTAAAATGGAATAGATTTTCCATAAAAATTTCATGTATGATGGCCCGATATGAAATAATTGCGTAAAAACCTAAAAGTATGCTTCACAATTAAAATAAAAATTTCAAATTGTAGAAAAAACAGAAGAAACTAAAATAAAAAATACAATTAAAAAAAAATAAAATTTAATTTTGATGGTTCAACGGAAAATAAATGTGTGAAAAACCTAAAAGTATGCTTCATAATAAAAATAAAAAAAATTTAATTGTTAATTTTTTAATTGTAGAAAAACATAAGAAACGAAAATAAGAAATAAAATTAAAAAAAATTCATTTATGATGGTCCAAAGGAAAATAAATCTGTGATAAACCTAAAAGTATGCTTCATAATAAAAATAAAAATTTTTAATTAATTTTTTAATTGTAGAAAAAACATAAGAAACTAAAATAAAAAATAAAATAAAAAAATTTCATTCATGATGGTCCAACGGAAAATAATTGTGTGAAAAACCTAAAAGTATGCTTCATAATAAAAATAAAAATTTTTAATTAATTTTTTAATTGTAGAAAAAACATAAGAAACTAAAATAAAAAATAAAATAAAAAAAATTTCATTCATGATGGTCCAACGGAAAATAATTGTGTGAAAAACCTAAAAGTATGCTTCATAAAAAAATAAAAAAAATTTTATTGTTAATTTTTTAATTGTAGAAAAACATAAGAAACTAAAATAAAAAATAAAATTTAAAAAAAAATAAAATTTCATTTATGATGGTCCAACGGAAAATAAATCTGTGAAAAACCTAAAATTATGCTTCATAATAAAAATAAAAATTTTTAATTAATTTTTTAATTATAGAAAAAACATGAAACTAAAATAAAAAATAAAATTTAAAAAATAAAATTTCATTTATGATGGTCCAACGGAAAATAAATGTGTGGAAAACCTAAAAGTATGCTTCATAATAAAAATTAAAAATTAGTAATTGTTAATTTTTTAATTGCAGAAAAAGAACATAAGAAACTAACTAATTATTCTTTCTTATTTTCTTCTCATTGCAGGTAAGAGATGAAAATGAAAATCATTCTGTTTACTTATATTGAAAATAAGGTGAGTGAAAATTAAACGATTAATCGTATAACCTATAGAATATAGAACTTTAAAAAAAAAACCTTTAACTTTTTCTGATAATAAAGTATGCTGGTAATACTCGCTTATTTGATCATTAGTTAGGACTAAAACCTAGCTTCTCGCATCACCCCCCATGTTGTATATGTTTTTTGAGTGGCGGGGACCTATAGGTTAACGCCAACTCCGAACGACAAATTTTTTGCGAAGCTTTTGATGGCAATTTTAATTTAAACTCTGAGTTTCTGCCACAAGGCAACTGAAAAAATGTAGCCGAAAAGGTTTTTTTATATACAATCGTTGTGTTCAAAATGTCTGAGCTGGGGTTTGAATAAAGAAGTCGCATCTAATAAGCCAACACACTACCTCGACTACGGCTATTATTTTCTGTACTGGTGAATTGCTTTTATTCTTTAATCCTATATATTTTTCCATTATCCCTTTTTGTACACCATAGAGGAAGTCGGCACATCCTCCGTGTGTGGGGCCCTCACCCACTAAATCCCCCCTCGTCTCCTGTGAACTTGTTTGTGCCCACTCCGGATCCACGGTGATATTACTTCGGAGTGGAGTCCTTTTGGTCCTTTGGCCTCTCCATGTCTATATCCGCGTCCGGATTGCGTACCGAAAGTTGAGGACACATCTAAGCGTCTCCACTATTCCTTTCGTCTAAATCATCATTTCGGTTCCGCTTGGCACGTGTGACAGTATCACCTATGCCGACATGCTTACTCGTTCTGCAGCCTCAAGATCTCTTTTTTTCCGCCTTAGAATGCGCTCTACGTAATTCACCACCGAGGTCCAATTTCCACTACTCGCAATCATGACCCCGACAATGTTAACGGTTGTGATCGTTCCAACTATTGACTTCAGTACAGAGCGATAGCTCTGCCAGCGTCCACACTCGAAAACAGTGTGTTCTGCGTCATCAGTTAGCTCCCTTAAAGTATGCTTTTCCTTAATACCTGATAAATGCAAAGAAAACACTATAGATGCCAGACTCCATTGTAAATATCGTGAATATAATTATTCGATTATGCATTACAATACGGCGTACATCTGTTTTTCCAAATTAATGACCCAATAAACGATTTCCAAACAATTTTATGGAAATTTTTTATTTTAATTCAAACACCATGGCGGTGGTAGATGCTCTGTCAAGGCAGAAATTTTTTTTTTATAAATTTACGAGCCTAACTTCTCAATATTGAAAGCCGAAAACAATTGGAAAAAGTAAAACAAAATAAAAAAAAGTGATTAACTTTAGAAAAACAATACAAATGGCTGAATATCTGGTTATAGGCAGCCTTAATTTTTGTTTTTATTACCAAAGGGAAGAGTGTCAGATAATTTAATATTCGTTAACATCATTATTATCTCCATTGCCAACGTGGTGATGATGATGATGATAATCATGAAAATGATGCTGATAATACGTGCGTAAAACCATAAGTAATTTAGAATTTTCCTTTATTTTTTCTTTCTTTTTTATTTGAAACTCATAATGGAGTTTAATTTCGAATAAACAAAATAACTTCAATTACCTTTTCGGCAATTTAAAAAAAAATTAAATTTAAAAATAAACAAATACTGTAGCATTGTAAAGCATACTTTTAGGCATGTTTATCTAGAAGAACTGTTGAATCAGCTGTAGAGCTATAAGTCCCATTAAAACCAAACAAAATAAATGGGGGAAAAATGGAAGAAACTTGTGGTTAAATGATGTGTAACGTTTTGTCTTTTTTGTAAAATGGCAAAAAAAAAAATTTTCTGGAAATTGTCGAAAATTGTGTATAAAACTAATCAAAGGTGTTTCAAAAGAGAAAAAGCCTTATGCATTTTAAATGAGTATTTTTTTGTTTCTTTTGAAATTGATTTTATTTGACAAAACCAATAAAAGAAAATTTTGTTGAATGACTAACACAGTGTTTTAAAACAAGAGAAGGTGCTTAAGTCGCCGTAGTCTAGTAGATAGTGTGTTGGCTTATTAGACGTAATGCCAGGGTTGGAGCTCCTAGCCAGACATCCAGACGAAATACAAAAAGTATTTCTTCGGCAACTTTCTCTCAGCAGATTTCTGGCAAAAACTCTGAGAGTAAATAAAAATTGCCATGAAAAGTTTCTCAAAAATCTGTCATTTTAAGTCGAGTGGTAGGTCCCCCACCACTCATGCATAAAAATTAACACACACAACATAAGTGGTGTGAGAAACTAGGTCGTAATGCTGACTGAAGGGTTGTAATGACCAATTATGTTATGTAAGAAGATGCTTAAAATGTGTAAGAAAAAAATTTCAAATTGAAAAAGAACCTTACATTACCTTAAAATCCGGTTAATTGATTAAAAATTAAAAGACTGTCTCAAAAATTCTTATCGATAAACTGATTAAAAGTCGATTAATCGTTTCCAGCCGAAGAGAAAGAGAAATTTTTTTCATTTAAAAATTAATTTTTTTAGGAACATTTTAATGGCAAGTTTCAAGAGAAAAAGTAGTCGCCGTAGTCTAGTAGGTAGTGTGTTGGCTTATTAGACGCAAAGCCAGGGTTCGAGCCCCATTTTTCGTCGACATCCTCTCAGCAGATTTCTGGCAGACTCTGACAGTAAAATAAAATTGCCATCAAAAAGTTTCTCAAAAAATCTGTCGTTCGAAGTCGACTTTAAACTGTAGTTCCCACCACTCATGTATAAAATTAATACACACAACATAATTGGTGTGAGAAACTAGGACGTTGTACAATGAGTCAATTCGACCTCCGGGTACTGTACTTGTCTTAATTGACAAGTACACGTCCTCTAATCTAACCTAACCTAAATCCAGTTAATTGATTGAAAACTAAGAGACTGTCTCAAAAATTGTTATGTTATGACATCAATAAACTGATTAAAAGTCGATTAATCGGTTCAAGCGGTAAAGAAAGAGAAATTTTCTCCATTAAAAAATAAAATTTTTTAGGAACATTTTAATGACAAGTTTCAAAAGAAAATTTATTTTTGAACCAAAAAAAAGTATAAATTTTGATAACCAATTAGTCAATTAAAAACCGAATAATCGATTAAAAACCGAATAATCGATTAAAATCTGAATAATCGATTATTTATTAAATACAATACAATTACAAATTATATTCTAATTAAATACAAGCTGAGTAACGTTGACCATATGCTCGGTGCAGTGTCACAGGCCAGAGTCTCTGGTGGGAATCGAACCCACGACCCTTACGCTAATGGTCTAGCACACTACACACTAGACATACCATGGCACCCTGAATAATCTATTAAAGACCGCTTACACATGTATAATTGGTCATTACAACCCTTTAGCCAGGATTACGACCTAGTTTCTCACAACACTTATGTTGCGGGTGTCAATTTTTTATACATGTGTGGCAAGACCTACAATAGATAGATTTTTTTTGACAAACTTTACATGACAATTTTCTATTTACTCTCACAGTTTTTGCCAGAAATCCGCTGAGAGGATATCGCCGAAGATATACTTTTTGTATTTTGTCTTTGATGTCTAGCCTGGGGCTCGAACCCTGGCTTTACGTCTAATAAGCCAACACACTACCTACTAGACTACGGCGACTTCGAAGACACTTAAAATATGTAAAAAGAGATTGTTGATGAATTCATAAAAACAGGATTAATTGTTTAAAACCCAATTAATCGATTAAAAACTAAGAGACTGTCTCAAAAATTGTTATGTTATGAAATCGGTTAACTGATTAAAAGTCATATAATCGGTTTACGCGGAAGAGGGTTTTTAATTAACAAAATTAATTTTTTTATGAATATTTTCATAAGTTTTGGAAAAAAATAGTTGGAAATCTTATAACCAATTAATTAGTCGATTCAAAACCGGTTAATCGATTAAAAACCATTTATCCGATTAAAAACCGGCTAATCGATTAACAACCGATTATTCGAATAAAAACCTTTTATCATATAATATTAAAATTTTTTCTTTCACTTTTCTAACTCACTTTCATACCAATTAGTTACAATAACCAAAAGAAAATGTTGCCTATACTTCAGGCTGAAAATTCTATACAGAATTTTTAATTTTAAAACCAGCCTGTATCTTTGGCAATTCTTGGTATTAAGAGATATTAAATGTGGAATATTTGTTTAAATAGTTTTTTGTATAATTCTTCTTGGTTTTCAAAACCAGAAGAAACAAAACTTATTTAAAAAATTTGTGGTTAACTTGGACACAAAAATGAACATATACCAACATACCAAATAATATTAATTTAATTAAAAATCCTTTTAAAAAGAAAAAATACAGGAGTTATTGGCCCTAAAATGTAGATTGAAAAATATTTAAAACAAACAAATGTAGCAGAAGATTCACTGGAAGAAAGCCTTTATCTTTAAAATAATGCCTAAATGTAGTCTTTATTTTATTCATATATGTATTTTGCTATTGAAACTAAATGGTGCAGAAATTTTAAAGTTTTAATGAATTTTTCAAAAGATTGCTTTCTTAAATACGACAATAATACCAAAAGGATTCAATACTAAGAAAAATTGAAGCATACTTTAAGATTTCTGTTTCAACTAAAGTCAAAAATGAAAGCAATCTAACATTGTTTCTTGTCTTGTGTATATATTTAGTTTGCTTTCTTAAATACGACAATAATACCGAAAGGATTCAAGACTAATGAAAATTGAAGCATACTTTATGGCGTCTGTTTCAAGTAAAGTAAAAAATAAAAACAATCTAACATTGTTTCTTGCCTTGTGTATTTATTTAGTTTAGAAGTTTACTTTTAAATAAATTTTTGCTTTAAACATAAGTATTTGTTTTGATGTTCTTTTTTTTATAGAATATTCATAGTAGTATTTTAGGCTGTGGATTATATATATTATGAGTTTAAGCAATAGGCATTAATAAGTGTTTTATTTTAGTATTATTTCTACCCTTTTTTCTGTTTTTAATAATTTCTATTAAATGTGGTTTTTGTAGCATACATTTTTGGGCAAACCTAGTTTTTCGTATAAACAATACATGAATATTTAATATTCATCTTTTGAAATAATATATCACAGTATAGTTTTATTTTTAGATTTTATTGTTTTTAAAGAGAACAAAAAGAAATTCTGTCATAAATATTTCAAAGCATACATTAAGGATTGCAAGCATAGAAACAAAAAAATATAAAAAGGTTTTGATTTTGAAATACAGCATTATATTATAATAAAGCAACAAATATAGCTTTGACAATAGAGATTTTAAATATTAATAAAACCTGATAAAATATTCTGTTTGAAAAGGACCAAAATAAAGTGCCCAAAAGTATACAATGAATTGTGATATTGTAATAGATTATGATAAAAGAAAATGGAGCTGAAAAAAAGATTTCTCTGCTCATTGTGATGTAATATTTTATAAAATTTGTTGAAAATGAATAATTTATTCATAATCCATACAGTTGGGTTAGGTTAGCGAGTAACTTGCCATTTACAAACTAGTTCACTCGGTGGCCCATTGCGTTATCTAGTGTGAGATAAGCGGCCTTGTCATGATCTGTTAGTTGTGGGTCTGAACCACCCAGAGTTTCGGCTGAAACCAGCCAGTTCCCTTAGTGGCACGTTCGCCATCATGCCCTGATCTTCAAACGTCCTGTCACCCAAAAAACGATAACGTCTGTTCTGAAGTGCAGGACACACATAAAAGATGTTGTACTTATTCAGTTTCCTCCACATTATGGCTGGTTCTGCAGTAATCCTGGTCGGACAGACCAAACTTGTAAACGAAATTGTAATTAGGGCAGTAGCCCTTTAGAATTCCTGTTAGAATGCTAACCGTTCTCTTGTAGAATTCAATTAGTTCCCAGGTGGTTTACGTTCCACGGTTTGTTGCATGCCTGTATCATCTCCTCAGACATCTATGATTTGCCAGTTCGTACACTCTTTCGTTTTCCTCTGTGTCACATAGGCTCCACAGTGGCCCGGAACTTAGTAGAGGCAGGCGTTGTGTTGACGTATACGGTATAGAAACTCCATGCAATTCCTGACGCCTTTGACTGAAAAAAATAAATAAAAAAACTCCATTAAAATACCATGAAATTTATATTTTTAATTACAGAAAATAATCAAACATGACTTGAATGTCTGCTTCTTTAAATAGAAATTTTCTTTTCCAAATTTTTTTATCACCTATTTTAGGGCATAAATTTAAAATGTATTCATAAAGTCTGTTTAAATATTTAAAACAACGTTTGTATTTTCCTTGTTTTAATAAGTTTTTTTATTTTTGTCATGGAATAAAACAGATTTAAATTGTTTATGACTGTTGAAATCGTTTTGACACCAGAGTGTAGGACGACATCCTCATCATCATCATCACCCTTAACATATGCTGCAGAAAATTCTGTATAAAAAAATTGCAGTACATGCAGTATTATTGTCAAATAAACATTACTTTTGCAGTCTGTATGATATTTTTGGTGTAAATGTAACCCCTTCAGAAAATCCTTTTTATCCTCATGTTTCTCGAAAAAAAAGAAAAAAATGTTTGTGCCAGTTTAAGTGTGCTTGAGAGCATAAATCCTTCCGAATAAAGTAAAGAGGGGGCCACATGCATTTATAAATTCATAAAACATGAATCCTTAGTCCGAAACAAAAACGGGGGAAATACATTCGCAGACAAAATAAAAGAAATATTCTTAATAAACACGATAAATGCAGTACAGTCTACAGAAATACATAAGTCCGGCAGAGATACAATATTAAGATTTATACGAGAGTGGATAGAAGAAGAAATAAAATTTATGGCTTAAAGAAAATGCTATTGAATGAAAGGGATGGCAGGGGGATAGTAGAAGTAAAAGGAGGACCTACATAAAACTATGTAAAGAAAATAAAAAAATTGCATAAAAGATATAAAAGAAGTAAAATCTCCAACAACTTGTGAATAAAATATATTTTGCAAAGCCTGAAAATATACTACAGTTTTAAAAACAACGGCAATTGTTATTACTTTTAAAAGAAAATTTTAAATCTTTAAATTTTAAAATCTTTAAATTCTAAATAGGTTTCGAATTTTATAATATTCATACCCTTAGCTATAGGCTGTATATACTCTTGGGTACAAAAAATGTCTTAAAAGGCACACCTAAAAGTAGCCTTTAGTTTTTAGAAATTTAATTTCATGTTCTCAAAGAAAAAATATACAAAATGCCTTCTACAAATAATCAAATTATTAAGAAATATTTTTATTATTCAAGTGTCATACTACACTCCCCTTCTACTTTTCCCTGTACTCCTCCCCATTGAACATAGCCTTCTTGTTTATGACAAATAGTCTCCATTGGAAACTGAAATGATTGTTGCAGGCATCCTTTTACCTCTCATTAGCACAAACGTTGCCATAATATTATTTGAATAAAATTTATTACCCATTTGAAGAGAAGGAATCATCATCTGCAGTTGGTTTTTATGGTCCAACAATTTGTTATTCGCCTGGTAGTAGGCTTTAAATTTTTTTCTTCTTTTTAAATTTTAAGAATTTTATTACAAAAATAAAAAGAAATAATTGGTATTATTATGAAGTATTATTGTGTTATAAAATCATTTTAAATTGTTGAAAATTATATAAAAGTGAAGCTTATTTGGCTTGGTAACAAATACTTTCATAATAAAATCGAATAGATAGATGGCAGTAGTAAAACACATTTTAATTCATGATAATATTGATTATGAAAGCAGAACTAAAAGTTCTTAAAAGCGAGCCCATAAAATTTTGAGTCTTTAAATACAAATTCATTAAAGTGAGCTCCTTTAACTATGCTTTAATTATCATATACAAATAATCAGCATTTTCCTTTACGCCATTAAACAAAGCAAGCAACTCCTCATCTTATGGTCACGAAGCTTAACTAGCCTGAAATCATGCAGAAGATCTCATCAGAGAGAATATTTCAATTTTATACTTGAGTGGCGGGAACCTACAGTTAAATTCGACTGCGAACGGCAGCTTCTTGAATAACTTTTCATGGCAATTTCATTTACCTTCGCAACTAGTGTCAGAAAACTGCTGAAATAGGTTCGAAGATAAATCCTCTAAAATTACACGAGGATATATTTTCTTTTTTAATATTTTTTAACAATCGACTAAGCTTTTAGAAACGTATTTTTAAATGGTACATTAGATCATTAAAGTTCTGTTTTTCCAGTATTATTATGGGAATAAACAAAAAACCACTCCATGAAGCTCAACAACAATTTTAACCAGACCCAGAAACGTCTTCCCTCCTTATTTTTGTCAGGTTTTTTTAGTTGTTTTTTTTTTATCAAGATTTCAATGTTTTCTATACAAGAAAAAGAAGATAAAACCTATAAAATAATCGTTACATTTTATTACTGGCAATCATTGAGTCTGATTGTTGCTGGTGATATTGCAAGTAAAAGTATTATTGCTGCAGGAAAAGAACACATAGTCATAATCTGGAGCAGTAGCGGAGCAACATTTTTCAGTTTCTATTTTTCAAATGGCAGATATCAGCACCAGTCATGTTATTACATAAACGTTTAAATGTCAAAGGTGTAGACTCTACTTAATTAAATGAGTTTGTAAACAAAAAGTGAAGTATACTTTAGGGATGTTTTTACTTTGAAACACTTGAAAAATGTTATTTAAAATGCTATTCAAGTGAAAATAAACCTGATTTTATGTATAAAGAATACTCTTAAGAAACTAATTGTATTTTAAAATTGAAGCCTACTTTTAGGTGAAGAGTTAAATTCACTATTAACAGAAGTATGAAGCATTAAGACTTGAAATTATAGAAATAAAATTGTATTTAAAGAGCATTTTAGAGGACCCTTTAAAGCATGTAGAGTTTAATAAAATTTCAAATTCAATCTAACATGGATTAATTGGAAATTCTGAAGTGGTTAGCTTAACCAGCAGCCTCTTAATTGCCTTGCATAGTGTCACTACGAACCGTTTCGAGCATTTAGCACAACACTCGAATGTATGTGACGGCCAGTCAACTAACTGAACCAACTATGAAAGACAAATATCCCTGTTACCAGGATAATGCTCAAGTACAGAGCACAGAACCAAAAGTCTTCCATATATTTTGAGCTACTGGAGTAAGGCTAAACGACAGCAGGGTCTCTATCATTCCGTCATTATCGTTATATATCAGAATAGCGATGCTACATAACTCGATCTCAATTCCTTTAATTTGTGTAAAAAATGAGGGGATCACTCTTTTCTGTATGCTTCGTATTGCATTACATTATAAATTTTCTTAATTATCCTTGAAATTATTTCTACTCATGCTTGCCTTGCTTTTTAAAATATGCTTCAATATCGATTTATTTTAATTCCAATTTACAGCATCCTTTAAACTTATAAATGCTTCTTAGTTTAATTAAGGCCCCTGAAAGTATGCTAAATTTTTAATTATATGTATTGTTTCTGCCTTTTTCTTTAAGTTGCTATACTTAAAATGATGCTCCATGCTCCTCATAATTATTTTCGTAGTTCGAAATTGTTTTTTAGGTTTTAACTTTAATGCTCTCCTGAAAATATACTTGAATTTTATATAGGTTTTGATATTTTCTTCAGTTGTTCTAAATTGTTTTAAAATATTTCTTTTAAACATTCCAAACACCTTAGTTAGGTGTCCAAAAGCATTGCAACTGTTAAACAAATTTACTTCAAACACAAATTCCACCTCCAAAAAGAGACGTACGCTAGCAAACGCAATGAAAGCTTTGCAGTCTGAACAATACCTTACTACTTGGGTGCACGTACAAAACATCTTTCATTTTACTTGCTTGCAACAATAGCTAACACAGTCACTAGACTACCACATACAGTCTAAGCATAAAGAAAGTGTACGAAACATTCCAAATTATTACGTGCTCATGCATTGAAAAGACCCATTTATTGTATTGCAATACTACACAGCTGACTGCATGTAGAAATCACACAGAATACACAGAAGTATCACTGGCATCATCTCCATCACTCGCTGCCTACAGCTATTACCATAGTGATCATCACCAATTTCATTTGGAAAATACACGTTTAAAGAAACACTTTCAAATCAAAATACACTCTGGAGCCTTTTTGTTAGGTAGAGAGTGGGTGTGGGTCTAGCATCTCGAAGAAAGTGTGAAGGCATACACTACACACTATCATTCTCTATCCCTTTTTGCAGTGCTTTGCAACTGAATGCTATCACTGCTAAATTGTTTGCAACGTTTATGTGGCACACATGGCTGCTGCTGTTGCATTATAAATTAAATTGTACTCAACATGCCAGATTCAATGGCGTTTGAATGGATGTTTGTTTTCTTTCCTTTGGCTCAAGTGAATCGTTTCAATTTTAGGCGATGATAGTGGACGGTGACACTAAGGTTTCCAAAGCAATATTAAAAAGTATTTTGCTGTGGGAATCAGTTTCAATGTCCATTTGTTAGCTGAACATGTGTAAATTGAATTCAATTATGAGAAGTTTGAAAATTTGATATGAATTGTATATGCTAAGGGTTTCCTTCGGTCTTGAAATATGTTTAAAAAAATAAAACTCGACTGTTTGTTAAAAAATATAAATAAAGCATAACGTAAGGGGTTTTGGGGAAATTAAAGAGAGAAATTTTAGACAATAATTTAAGAAATATGTTTTAATATTAAAAGAAGGAAGACTAAAGCTACGACCTCTCTTTACTTTCTATTTTCAAGCTTGAAAAATGGCTTGAAGATAAAAAAAAATGTTCTGACAATGAAAAGCTAGGACATGCGGTTGTTGAGCATTTTAGGAAACTAGATAGGACAGAAAGAAAAAGAAAAATGATCCGTATTGTAATAGAATTCGCCGTAGTCTAGTAGGTAGTGTGTTGGCTTATTAGACGTAAAGCCAGGGTTCGAGCCCCAGGCCAGACATCAAAACAAAATACAAAAAGTATTTCTTCTGCGACTTTCTCTCAGCAGATTTCTGGCAAAAACTCTGAGAGTAAATAAAATTGTCATGAAAAGTTTCTCAAAAAAAATCTATCGTTCGGAGTCGACTTTAAACTGTAGGTCCTACCACTCATGTTTAAAATGTAGCACACACAACATAAGTGGTGTGAGAAACTAGGTCGTAATCCTGACTGAAGTGTTGTAATGATCAATTATGTCTGTATCGTAATTTCTTACTTAGTTCCACCAGTTTTGGGCCAAGGATTTTTCTCTTGCATTAATTCAATAGATTTCAAATTAATTTCCATTTAACTAAACATAGTTAACATTCTGCCAAAAGAAATGCCAAAACCAATATTCTTTCATTTCATTTACTTTTAAAAATAAATATTTTTCGAAGTAGCCTTTTAGGTAGAATTGAAATTAGTTTCATTTTATTTGCATTTCACATGAGTATTGTAACGTGAAATAATTGCTTTTTTTCAATTATGGTTTTACACACAAAGTTTTGCTATTTTTTTCTAAGAGTTTTACAAAATTATTGCATATTTACAGGATGTTTTTTTTTTTTTTTTTTTAAGTTAAAACAATTGAAAAGTTTCAATTGTTGTTTAACCACAAAACTCTTATTTTATTATAAAAAATTGAATTGAATTTGAAATGCAGAAAGTTTCTAACAAAAGAAATCAATTGAAAAAATAAATATTTTATTATTATTGCATAGTTTTAGGAGAAAGAAAAATTGATTGCATATCAGGCAGGCATTTGTTTTCACAAAAGAGGAATTGTTTTCGTATAACCTAAAATTAATCAATTTTTTTATAATTTTTTAACAAAAGCTAGGGAACAAACTGGAGGGTGAATAGATGATTTCTGTGTGCATTAAGTATAAACAAGAATATGGACACGAGCCAGCCTAAGTAACAACCACTCTCGCATCTGTTATTGTAACTTTTAATTAAAATAAAACTCCATGTGAAAATGTAATACTTCCTGAGATATTTCAAATACTTCCATAGAATTCTGTAGAAATCTCTCGCCTTAGTAATACGAAGCATGGGTACAAGGGTTGGCTTTTATATTTCGGGATTAGAGAACAAAAACAAATATTAATCATCGAAAACCGCTTTATTGTTGTTGAAAATATTCCCCATTAAGATCTATACACTTTTGCATGCGTTTGAACCAATTGTCGAAGCACTTTTGCCACTCTGATTGAGGTATCTCCAAAACATGCACTCTGAACGCATCAACACCGCTTCTTCAGGTGTCGAAAAACGTGGACATCTCATTTTAATAAAAATAAGTCATTCGGTGCCAAGTCAGGACTATACGGCAGATGACTCATCAAATCGATGTTTTGAGTGCTCAAAAATGCATTTCTTGGAGCCGATGTGTGAGAGCTCGTATTGTTGTGGTGATGAGTGATCCGTCTTCGGCGGTTGGTTTTCCTGATTTCTTGGAAGACAATTGGCAAACAAATGGCTGTGTACCACTCAGAATTGACTGTTCTGCGTTGTTCTAGTGGTACGATTGCGACATGTCCAGTTTTTCCGAAAAAACAGGCGATCATTTGCTTGGAAGTGCTACGCGCGCGAGCAACTTTTGTTGGATTTGGCTCATCTTGAAGCACCCATACAGTCGACTGCTGTTTACTTTCACGCTCATACGCGTAAATCCACGATTCATCACCTGTCACGATGTCATAGACGTGTTTCGAAGCACCGCGATCGTATTTTTGGAGCATTTCTTTCGACCAATCGACACGAGCCTTTTTTTGTGTGGGATCCAACGCGAACAAATTTTTTTGACTGTCAAATGTTCATGCAATATTAAATGTATGCTGGTCCCACTAATGCGTAAGGTTGTCTCAATCTCACGATAGGTCACATGACGATCTTGCAATATTAGTTGGCGTACAGCATCAATGGTTTCCGGAACAACAAATGATTTTGGATGACCTTCACGAAATTCGTCTTGGAGTGAACTACGACCTCGGTTGAATTCACCATACCATCGATAAACTCTGGTCCTTGATGGAGCTTCATCGCCAAAAATTGAATTAATTTCATCTATGTACTGTTGTTGAGTTAATCCACGTCGAAAGTTGTAAAAAATAATCGCACGAAAATGTTCACGATTTCATACCATTTTTTGGGCGAGATGAATCTTTTAAGTTACTGTAAACAACACAAATAGCGCTCGTATGTCAAAACGTTCTGAGTACGTATGACCTCGCAAATGTCAAGCTTTACGATAGAGCTGTCAGTTGGCAGATTGCAACACTAGGGTTGCCAAATCCCGAAATATAAAAGGCAACTTCGTAAAAAGGTCAATTACAAAACTGAAGTGGATCGATCAAATAAATTGTGACATTTAGAATTAAATCATATTACTTGCAACATATTTTACAAAGTTTTTGCACTAATAGTGGATTTTTATTCGTGAAGCAGGCCCTACGCACGAGATGAACAGATGGCACAAAACAAACTAGAGCCCTATAAAAAATGCAAGTTATCGATATATTTATTTGAGATTATTTTTCAGCAGTTTTTTTATTTTTTTCATTTTCGCCCCATTAAAAACTGCTTTAACTATATTTTTAAACTAGAGCCCTAAAAAATGCAAGTTATCGATATATTTATTTGAGATTATTTTTCAGCAATTTTTTTATTTTTTTTTATTTTTTTATTTTTTCTTTCATTTTCCCCCACATTAAAAACTGCTTTAAACTATTGACTTTGTTTGAATCCCCATTTTTTTTTCAACCATTAAGAGAGAGAAAAAAACCTTTTTAATAGCTTTCAAATATTGCGAAATCACCAATTTTTTTCAACCATTTCACATGCAAATAGTTCTGCGCAAATATCCATTTGTTTTACAACGCTCTAGTACAGTTCACAAATTTCTACAATCCGCACTTTTTTTTCTTTCATACTAAATTGCATTTCGTTTCGTATTTGAATGTTTTATTTCACAGAAAATAAAACAGAATACGCTTCAGTTGAGGCACATACCACCTGCACAGATGAAATGGAAATTGCTTGAAAGCGTCAAAAAAAAAACTTCAATTGAAGAGAATGCTTTTGAGAAAAAAAAGTTAATGAAATTGCTTGATTGGAATTTTATGGCAGTCATTTTGGGTAATACGAAGAGTAGTTTTTGTTTGTAAGTCGCGTTACAAACGCGCTTTAGAGATTTTTTCAGCATTAAAAAAAACCAGGACCTTTTTTTAAAGTTGAATAAAAATAATGCTTCGTGGCAGGTTATTTAAAAGGTGAATAATTTTCGGCGAATCTTATCTAAAATCCTTAGTGCAAATTATAGAATTATGATACTTGACCTCTGTTAAAGAGGCATAATTTTGCCACACTGAAATCTAGTCTAAATCCTGCCTAGAGATTGTCTAACAAACCAAACAATATCTGTGAGCGACGATCTTTGTAGGAAGTTGATCAAGGCATTAGCTACAGATTTTGCCCCCTTTAACCACGACATTATTTTACTTTGAATTTATTATTTAAAGTATACTTTCAGGAGTTCAGTTTATATAGTTTTCTGTTTTTTGTGTAAGAATTCCTTTGTCTTCAATTTGACAAAACAATTGTAAAATAATAATAGAATGATAAGACTGGGATTGTAATATTAAACGCGTAACATATTTGGCAGATTGCTGATGAGCGATTTTATTTGTAAAACATTCCTCTTGCCAGACAAAGTAAAAATTTTGAAAATATTTTTGAACTGGCAACATATGCGTGTTCTCTATATCAGATAATATTAATATTTTTTACAAGAAAATTTAATTTCACATTATTTTCCTATTTGATGGTGTATGTATATGCTAAGGGAGCTATTGAATAAAATAATTTAAAGCATACTCTAAGGCTTTAAATGAAATTAACAAATAAACAAATTCCAAAGCAATTTAAATGATGATTTTTTACAATAAAGTGGAAAAATAATGAAAAGAAATTAAAAACTTCCTTGGTGTGATAGGTCTAAGGCATAGTAAGCTCTAAGAAAATTTTATACAATCACGAGATATAGGTGATACGACTAATAGAACGTAACAGGTCGTAAATAAAAAGTGAACGGAACTTAGATAAGCCTTGAATAAGATTTTTATAGAAAGTGGAACGTATCAACAGCTTGTGATGTTATTGGGCATGTCTAAACCTGGTCATCTACATTCACCTCCAAGTTCATCACATACTTTGAAAAAACTGACATTAGAACTTGTAATCATTGGGGTTCTTCAGTAATTTTTTTTTTGTAACCTTTTTATGTCGTTCTTCAAAACTTGAAGGCCAAACCTCAGTTTACATCAGACAGCAGCGCAAATGCCATTACATTTCGGATAATTTGATGTCGCTTGATTACATTCCTAATAGGCGAGCAATTGAAGACTAATATAGCTTATTATAGTCGCCGTAGTTTAGTAGGTAGAGCGTTGACTTGTTAGACGTAAAGCCAGTGTTCGAGCCCCAGGCCAGACATCAAAACAAAAATACAAAAAGTATTTCTGCGGCGACTTCCCCTCAGCAGATTTCTGGCAAAAACTCTGAGAGTAAATAAAAAATTGCCATGAAAAGTTTCTCAAAAAAAATCTGTCGTTCAGAGTCGACCTTAAACTGTAGGTCCCACCACTCATGCATAAAAATTAACACACACAACATAAGTGGTGTGAGAAACTAGGTCGTAATTCTGACTGAAGGGTTGTAATAACCAATTATGTTATGTATGTATGTAGCATATCATATCGACTATCGATACAGTTTAATGCAAAACTTTGTCTACGTTTTGATGCTACATATGTAATGAATGAATGTGTTTGTAGTCACATAATTTTCTCTTCAAACCAAGCCTGACTTGGAGCAGACAATTATTGCTCTAAAGGAACGTTAAACTAAAAGGCAAAAACTGTAGCCTACCTTAAGGTGTCGTATTATTAAAAGAAAACTTTGTATACCTTATAGGGTATTTTTGTCTTTCAAAAACTGGAAGACATTGTCGCTTGAGTACGTTCCTAATAGGAATTCTCCAAAAGGCGGGCAATTGAAGACTAATATGTATAGCTCATCATATCCAATGTCGATACGATTTAATACAAAACATTGTCTACGTTTTGATGCTATTTAATGAATAAATGTTGTGGTAGACACATAATTTTCTCTTCAAACCAAGCCTGACTTCGAGCATATATGTATGTACACTTCTAGATCAACGTTAAACTAGAGGTAAACAAAATACCGTGGCCTACCTTAAGGTGTCGTATTATTAAAAGAAAACTTTGCATACCTTATAGAATATTTATACTTCCTTTTCGTCTTTCAAAAACTGGAAGATATTAAATCTTGTGCTAGTATTGCAAAAATTTATGTCGTAAACCATACACCAATGATGATAATCATTATGACCAAAACTACCAAACGCAGAATATAAGATAATGCTGGCTGTCGATGTCGATGTTGATGAAATTTAAATTTGAAATAAAAGCGAAAATTATGATGCGCCATAAAATTTTATATTAAAACAACGCGTATTTATAACCTCAATATCCTACAATTCTTGCTGAATTGCAAGAAAAGCAGGAAGATAAGTAAGAACAGAGACGAAAAGAAAAGAAAAATAAAGGAATTTAATTAAAAATATTTTTCATCATCTTGTACCACAACTTTAATAATATTTGCCAAGCAAAGAGGGCGTTGAATAGTGAGTCTTTCAGTCAGTCTGCCATTGTGTTGTATGGTTTATTGAGTTGATTGTCCTGAATTTTGTTTGCTTATAACCACCATGCTCTTCTTCATTTCTGCTATTGTTTAAGGACATCACTGGGAAGATTGTGTTCAATATGTCTTGGAGTTTATTTTACATTTTCCTTCATTTCAAGGCTGTAGGGCTTAATAATGCTTAATAATTTAGCCGTCATTAATATTAAAATGAGTATGGTAGGGGAGTAGTAAATGATGGTAGTTTAAGTAAATTAATAAAGATAAGCTACTGACTATTTATATTTACAACAAAACAAAAAAAAACTATTTTGCATTGTAAACATCTTTGTTAAAATCACTTGCAGTAGGAATATTTAAAGGAAGTCATAATTTAAACGATTTTTCCAAAAACTGTTCTTAAAATTCCTATTCGAGTGCTCCTTTCTCTTCGATTGACGATTGTTTCTCCAAGATTTTTTTGTAAATCCAAAATTAACCCATTTGCTGATAAGGACGAGTATACTCGTACGGCAGTGGGGAATACCCTGTCAAAGACGAGTATACTCGTCCTACTTTAAATATACTATAACATAATATAAGCTTTTGAATTAGCAAATTTTTTTTTGACACAAACATTTCTAAGTGTTGCCAATTTTCGCAATGTGTCTCGTTTTATTCCATTTTCTCTATTTTATCCATCTGCGTGATTTATTATTTGTTTTTCTACTGAAACGTACGCAAATGCAGAAAATGATATCGAGTCCTTCTGCCTTCTTATTGCCAACGACGAGTATACTCGTCTTTAGTTTTCTGCTTGTAAATGATTATGTATGATAATATATGTGCTCTTACCAAGGAATAACAGGGTTTTAGTAAACAAAAACACTCAAAATATAAATGGCAATGGCTTGGCAGCGAATGGGTGAAGGGTTAATCAGATGGTCTTTGCAGTAGAACTGTGCACATTTTAGATGAGAATTGATCACATTACAGGGCTGTAGTTGATCATAATTGCGTTCCAATTCAAACAAATCCTTTACATATTACGGCTTTTTAATTCTTCTGAATTTGAATACATTCTGAGAGCTCGCAGGCCTTGGAATATTCCTTTTTCTTTTGATTTTCTCGTATTTAACCAAATTTTTTTTCAACCGCCATGAACGTTTTAAAATTTTTTCCTATTTCGCATCTCGGTCTTTTCTGATAGTCAGGCCGCGATAAGATCTCTATCGGGTTTCGTGAATAACTCTAGGATTGTTAGGGAATGCCGCCGCTGTCTCGACCCGACCTTCTTTCTGAGCGCTTCACCAGTGTCTCACTGTTGTGGGTCCCCGGGCACAGTAACACACCGTTAAACTGTAGGGCCGACGAGCTCGCCAGAATTGATGCGCTCCTTCCGTAATTCTCTTCAATTGAATTGGGTATGCCACTTGCCTCGGTCAAGTTGGATATTGCGCAGAAATTCTTTCGGGACGCCAACCTATCCTGGGTCAATGAGTAGTCTTGCTCCACCGCTAAACTCACCTGGCCCTTGATGGATAGAAGGCGTACCAACCAATTATTTGGTCTTGGTCGTGACATCATCTCAACCACAGTGGCCATGCTTACAGGTCATTGCGTTATGGGTAAAGACGCGGAAAGAATGAGTCTCCCTTTTAACGACTTCTGCCATGGATCCGCTGAGGAAGAGGAGACTGTTATCCACTTTCTTTGTCAGTGCCCGTCTCTTACTAGGTGTAGATTTAGATTATTTGGCTCCCCATTTCTTGTCAGCTTGACGGAGCTATCATCTATTGATATCAAGGATATAGCTTCGTTCATCAAACTTTCTGGCTGGTTTTCCAGTATGGGGTAGTCGTGCTTTTGATGTGCAGCCCTTGTGCTAACCAACTTCTTCCTCTTCCCTGATTTTGGTGGAACTTGGTCAGTACAGGGACTGCGTTTACCCGTGGCATCACAACGGGCCGCTATGCGTGCTCAATTGAGTTTTGTGATATCAGAGCTACCACTCCGACCTGAACCTAAGCCTGAAGTTTTTAGCGGCGTTTTACAGATATTCGTTCGATCAAACTTATTGTATTTCAAGTGGCAAACAAACACTTTCCGTGTGACTACTTTTCCCTAAATTTCATTCACATTTCCAGTGACCGGCAGAATTAAACAAACCATATATGAATTGGCTAGAAGTCGCTATAGTCTAGTAGGCTTATTAGACGTAAAAGCCAGGGTTCAAGCCCCAGGCCAGACATCAAAACAAAATACAGTATTTCTTCTGCGACTTCCTCTCAGCAGATTTCTGGCAAAAACTCGGAGAGTAAATAAAATTGCCATGAAAAAGTTTCTCAAAAAGTCTGTCGTTCGGAGTCGACTTTAAACTGTAGGTCCCAGCACTCATGTATAAAATTTAACACACACAACATAAGTGGTGTGAGAAACTAGGACGTTGTACAATGGGTCAATTTGACCTCCGGGTACTGTACTTGTCTTAATTGACAATTACACGTCCTCTAACCTAACCTATATGAATTGGCTTGAAACCAAACAATCCATGTTTAAAAATTTACAAAATTTTTTGCAGCAGTTTTTAAGTAAAACAAAGAATCATTTAAGATTCTGTCTAAAGTGCAATAAATTCCTGGCTTTTATTTCTATTTTCTCTCTTTTAACTTTAGTTAAAAATTTAATTAAAAACAAAAAAAAATAAAATACCAGTGAAAAGTAATAAAATTAAGTCATAAAAATTTACCTGCGCCCAAATATATGCAGTGAAAATGATAGTCGATGAGAACAGAAACAAGTCCTGTAGTGCGAATGAGAAAAAAATCAAATACATTCACAGAAGAATTTTTGCTCTTATTGTTATACGAGAATTGTCTGATATAAGATTCAACTACAATTGTTCTCTACTTATAGCCATACATACATACATAAGAACTAAAATGTTTAAAGGTAAACAAAAGTAAAACACCAACAGTAATAACACCATAAATGCAATTAAAACAATACAAAACAAAACAAAACAATAAGAGAGAAATACTCAGAGAATAAAATGGTTGCTGAGAGCCAAAACAATAACAAAAAACAATAACATACTCCGAGACCACTCATGCATTCGTAATGATACATTATGTGAATGCATGCCTCACAGATGTTTGTTATTGCTTCTATATTTATACGGCAAAGAAGAGACTGTAGTCCTCGTGTGTATGTGTATATGTATGTGTGTGTGATAAAAACAATAACAACAGCTATAATCGTAGTAATAATCTGTATCAGAGCGCGAAACAATAAAGAGGACATTTACTGTAATACTTATGTGCGAAGACTTTTCTATCAATGAGCTGAATTATGTACTCAGTAATGTTAAAGGTACAACACCCTCGCGAGATCGAATAACTTACACAATGATTAAAAATACACCAATAGCTTTCAAAAATAGATTAATTAAGCTTTATAATAATGTATTAAATAGCGGTATTTATCCACATGACTGGAAACTCTCTCTCCTTGCGCCGATACCAAAGCCTGGAAAAAATCCGAATAAATTAGAAGGCTATCGACCTATATCATTGATACCTGTTTTATCAAAGGTTTTGGAAAAATTGATTGCATTTAGATTTTGGAAACATGAAATGAAAAATATTTCTCCTATACAACATGCATTTCTTCCTAAGCATGGTGTCCATTCACTTTGCCATCAACTTGAGAACACATTAAAACAGAATTTATCTAAAGGTAAGCACAGTGTTGTTCTTTCAGAAGACATAGAAAAAGCTTTCGATCGAGTGGTGTCAATTTTTATATTGGATGAATTACGTGAGTGGGGCATTCCCTTTAAAATAATAAGATTGCTGTACTCATTTCTTTCCAATCGAATGATTGTAGTAAGAATTGATGGCCATTTTTCTCAATTACACAATTTGGACAATGGAGTTCCACAGGGTTCCCCGCTGTCGGTAGTTTTGTTTACAGCATATGTCAACTCGCTGGCTAGAATGATCCAAAATCTTCCTGGCATCGATTTTATTGGGATATATGCGGATAACATATTTGCTTTAGCATCAGGAGATCATAATACTGTTTCTGATAATATTAAATCATTGAATGAGAATGTACAAAATTGGGCTTCTTTACGTGGAGCAGTCGTACCTGAACAGAAATCGGATTTGCTGCATATTTGTAGAAGAAGGAATTGTTCTCCACCAGCTATACAATTTGGGGACATTCAGTTACAGTGCAGAGATGAACTAAGAATCCTTGGTATAATGTTTACAAAAAATTTATTGTGGAACTGTCATATTAAATATTTAATTGCCAGACTGAGTAAGATTAATAACATCCTGAAGTTAATATGTTCTAAAAAGAAGGGCCCCCATATTGAAACAGCTATAGACATCTGCAGATCTTTGGCGCATGGCTTAGTCCAGCATGGTATAACGGTTTATGGATGGACTTCGAAAAATAATATCGGTAAATTGAATGCTGCCCTGAATAATTGTTTTCGAACAGCTACCGGTCTTTTGAGAGTAACGCCTCTACCATCTCTCCGAATTGAATCGAAATCACCAGATTTTTTCACATTGCTTCACAGAAGATCAGTGAATATGGCGGCTAGATCCATTACAGATCCAAATGATGGTCTGCATGATACCTTTTGGCAGAAAATTGATTCTAGTAACAAAAGAAATATTTGTGGGATAGATAGAATAATTTTTTTATTTAAAAGACTTGAAATACCTTTACCACCTAGACCAAAGGCGAATATTGCAGAAACCCGTCAGCTAAGAATAGATTTTAGTTTATCTTCTCACAACAAATCTAACACCAGTCCAGAAGTTTTTAGGAAACTGGCAATAGAAAAAATTTCTAATTTTTCGGCTAATGTTGAACTGTATACGGATGGATCCTTTCAGGATGGACGAACATCGTACTCAGTGGTTCAACGCCAACCCGATTCTAATTGGGTGGTGGTAAAACAGAGCCAATTACCTCCATATTCTGGTATTTTTTCGGCTGAACTTGCTGCAATGGTTGCAGCAATTGATCATGCTGTAGAATATAATCAGAAGGCTGTGATTTGTACTGACAGCTTAAGTGCAGTAAAGGCCTTGCATAATAACAAGAACGAGTCATATTGTAACATTCTGAACAATCCTAATATACACCAACCTTTGCTTATTCTGTGGGTGCCTTCACATTTGGGTATAATTGGAAATGAACATGCAGATCAAGCTGCAAAGGAAGCGATCAATATGCCACTGGTAACGGAAATGCCATGTTTCAAAGTTGCTATTACCAACATCTTTAAACATACCCAATTGGATATATTAGAACGGGAATGGATAAATTGCGGTTGTTTTCTGAGACGGCATAATCCGTGTCTTTCTAGGCCCATTTACCATCATGAGTACTCCAGGCTGGAGTGTATCCTGCTTGCCCGAATTCGAGTAGGAAAGTGTTTATTCAACTCCCAGCATTATTTTAAAAATTGTAATCCGTTAAGTTGCTGTCATTGTGGAGTGTTTATTAATGTCCCTCACATTCTTGTGGATTGCCCAGTATCCAGATTGTCGGAGCCACTTGATTTTATTTTGGATTGTTCGAAACCTCAGCGAATTAATAGAATTTTAAAATCTTTTGCTAAACATAATATAATGGATATATGAATTTTCTTTTATAATTTTAATTAAAATTGTAATAATATGTGTACAATCTAAATATATAAATTTTTAACTTAAGTATTTCAAATAACTCTTATAAATGTTTTCAACTGTTATCTGCTGAACGTTCTATTTATTTATATTATTTTAATGAATTGTTATCTTACTTTTAGTATTATTCTCTCCCATTATGTTTAAATGGACATATATTAATGGAACGCGCAATATGGTCTTGTTACCCTGCGCTTTTTTTTATATATTTAATATATTTATGTATTAAGTATATTTTTGATAAATAAATAAATAATATATGTAAAGTATACATAACACAAATAATCAAACATGGCTGAACATGAATTTCATTCGAAGAAGATGCCATAAAATTAAACATGGCTGAGTATTGCATGTTTACACTGTTATTGTGCCTATGTTTCAAGGTTTTCACTGATAAAAATGAAACAATTAAACAGGAAATGAACATTTTCTGCATGTTTTTCTATAATAATTATTAAACGTGCATAGGAATTTAATTATTTTTCCATTTTTTAATGGTAGTTTTTAAGATAAAAACACTCTTTTAAAAAAAAAAAAGAAGTACGGAATACAAGTAAAGGTAAACAAAAACGATATTAAAAATACAAGAAATTTCAATGAAATGGAAAAAAGGTAACAGGAATTAAAATTATTGGGTACAGGGAATTCCGAACTTTGCGACTTGACGTTGACCATTTTGTTATTCAGTCAGTCTGCTTTGCAAAATCACCATGGACGGATGTAGCATTCAACCATACGTGCAAGTAATAAAATTGTTCTATCAAAACGGGGTTCTTTCTGGCCCTAATCCTCATCGAAAAATCATCTTCAGCGATGAGGCTTATTTCAGGATGAATGGGTGGTGGTTACGTCAAGGAACAAAATTGTTGAATTTGTGACGCTAGTTATCCACATGAGATCCAAGAGCGTTCAATACACGCTAAAAAGTTCAATGTTGGGTGAGGGTTTTGGACAAGCGGCGTCATCGGTGCATATTTTTATGAGAAAGACTTTGGCTAGGCCATTGCTGTCAAAGGCGAGCACTTTAGTTCGATGATTGCCCACCTCTTTTGATCTGAAATGTATAATCTAGACACCAATGACATGTGATTTCAACAGGATGTCTGTAGGTACCACTCCGCTCATGCTACATTGGATATTCTACACAAGCGATTTGAAAGCATGGTCATCTCACGTGAAGGTGATGTAAAATGGCCTCTGAGATCTTAAGATTTCATTCCTTTAAACCTTTTCTTGTATCGTTTTCTTATATTACTGGTGTATGCGAATAAACCACAACGGTCCTTAAGTCATCAGTGACTCAGCCTGATTTATGCATCAGATTCATGGAAGATTGGGCATTTAGTATGTGCTTCACCCAGAAAAGGCGTGGCGGTCATATGAAGGATTAAATATTCCACACATAATGGCATCAAGAGGCCTATAAAATGTACAAAAAATGGCGATGTATCACACACATTTAAATAGAAGGGAAAAAGTAACAATTATTACAGTTTTTTTTCCAATTAAAGGACTTCATTAGCCGTTTAAAAATCTGATTTAATTTCGTCCGATTATTTTAAAATTTTCTTTCACTTAATCTCTGCTTTTTTTTAAATTTAATTTAATTTAATTAAAATTTATATTTGAAGCAAAAAGTACAGAATCTAATAACGCAACTAAGACGTGCGCCACCTGCTCTTTAGTGCCTTTACTCCTCCTTACAAAATAATTTTCTGCTGTTTAAGCATTTCATTTCGAAAACATTTGCAAAAATATTTTCAATGAAATAAACTTTTTTATGAGTGAAAATGAAATTTTAATTGTTACCACCACAGATTAATATGCGGCTCTAGAGAGAGTAGCTAACTAACAGCGTTTTTGCAAAAAAATCACTTCTGCTTAGAAAACTTTACATCAAAATGAATTGCTAATTACATTTTGAAGTTTGTAAAGAACTGCAAATGATGAACAATTTTAAAGCAAAAGAGTCAAAAAATAGAAAAAATAAATGAAGGGAAATTGCAACTAACAAGTGGGTTTTTATGGTAAATAATTTAAAAAAAAATTAAAAAATATTGAAGCAGAAGTGAAATATTAACGAAAATTATTTAAAAGTTTCTTACTCACTTTAACTCCTTTTTTCTCTTCTCTTTACAGGTAAGTCATGGAAAAAATTTCTCACCACTTTTGATTTTCTCTTGTTCCAATGTAAGTAGAAGAACCTTTAAAAAAATTTATTTTCAATAATTTTTGTGTGGGAAAATACAGTTTTTTGTATATTTTCCCAAGAATTGTTTAAAAACTTTCTTTTACAACAAAAGAAAAACAAACAATGAATTTATAAAAAAAACAATAACAAAGCAAAGTCATGCATAAAACAGGTAAAAGTTGTAGAAAGAAATTGTTGAAACAGATACGAAAAGTTTTGAAACAATAACAGTCCCTTCTACCAAAAATTACAAATTTTCTGTTCAAAATTCAAATAAAAATGAACGAAAAAAAGAAAATTTCTGAGAGAACTCTCATGTTTCTACTCAGCTTACAAAACCGAAATTCAAATGAAGAAAGCTTTCGATTCATAAACAATACGATTCAATCAATACTTTAATATTTCTTCTCACATTTGAATTTAAAATCGGCCAATTCAGCCACCAGAAAAAAAATTTAATTCATCAGCAAATCCAATGATTTTTTAAACTAAACAGACTAAGGGCCTTTATTACAACTTGCCGTTAACTAACGGGATGATTTTAACAGGCAGATAAATTGTTTTTCATTATTATAAGTAGACGACAAGGTAGAAGTGAGCGTTTAGCTAAAGGGAGGATCATCCTATCGACAATGTTTGCGGCTGTGATCGTACCAACTATTGACGTCAGTACAGAGCGATAGCTCTGCCAGCGTGCAGACTCGAAAACAGTGTGCTCTGCGTCATCAATTATCTCCCCTTCCTCGTAAAGACAGTAAGGGGAGGCGGTCTTGCCCATTCTGTGCAGATATTCTCTAAAATATCCGTGACCCGATAGCATCTGTGTAACGTAGTAATTTACCTCAGCAAATTTCCGACCAATCCATAGCCTTATGTCCGGAATAAGTCTCGCCGTCCATCTTTCTCTATCTTCCTCGTTCCATCGTTGTTGCCATTTTGAAATGGTGTTTTCCCTGAAGTGACCGATTATGTGACTTCCAGCCGATTTTGCCTTATAAATCTCCATCCTCTCCGCTGCCAGCAGATCAACAGGGATTATACCTGCTATCACCAGTACGGCTGGAGCGGACACTGTACGGTATGCCAATGCGATACGCATTGCAGCCATTCTCTGTACCGATACAAATGAGTTTGCCCGCTTCTTAACATCTAGTGTTTTTTCGGCCCAAATTTCGCTCCCATAAAGCATAATGCTGTTTCCAACCTCCATAAGGAGTCTCCGTCTCGCCGGTAGCGGGCTTTCAATGTTCGCCATTAATCTGCTGAGCTGTCCAACGATCTTCTGGGCCATCCCGTTGTGATAATGCCACGTCTTTATTGGCCGGTATTAACAATCAGAATCAGAGAATCACCAGCCAGAATCAGAGAATCAAACCAGCCTAAAAGTTCAATGAACTTATTGTTCGATCCGATACCTAGTAACGATAGCTCCTTTAGACTGTGGTCGTGCCTCAGATAGACATTAGCAGATAAAGTGAGTAATTTCATTATACCCCAGGCAATCAACAAACTTTTTATTTGCAGAAGGCAAAGTTTTTCCGCATTAGTTTAGTAGGTAGCTTAGTATTGTTTTATTACACGAGAGCCCGTGGTTCAAATTCCAGCTTAGACATTTCCAATAAAACGAAATATGAAAAACAAACTTATTTCTATAGTAGACGACTTCCTCTTGACAGTTTGAGAGCAAATAAAATTGTCATGAAAAGTTTTTCAAAAATCTGTCGTTCGGATTCACATTAAACTGTGAGACACCGTGGATGATGTGAGAAAATGAGTCGTACTCCTGACTAAAGGGCTGTAATGATTAATTAACCCTTTACGAGTATTCTCGTCTTGGCAGTGCGGGATACCCTGTCATAGACGAGTATACTCGTCCTACTTTAAATATATTATATAAGTGTTGCCAATTTTCTCAATGTGTCTCGTTTTATTCCATTTTCTCTATTTTATCCATCTGCGTGATTTATTATTTGTTTTTCTACTAAAACGTACGCAAATACAAATATTGCCAACGACGAGTATACCCGTCTTTGGTTTTCTGCTTGTAAATGATTATGTATGATAATATATGTGCTCTTACCAAGAAATAACAGGGTTTTTGTAAACAATAACGCTCAAAATATAAATGGCAATGGGAATGATTTCATATAATTTAGGCTTGGCAGCGAATAGGTTAATTAAATAAAGTATATAAGCGTACCTCTCAGTCGGGAGAGCCAATATTGTCTTTTCTTCTTCTTTTAATATTTGTTTTTCCCCATTTCTTTTCCTGTAAAATTTATTTTCAATTTTTTAAATTTTATTTCCAATTTTTTGTGGGTGTTTTAAACAACTTTCGTGTAAATTTTTCACAAAAGAACTGTCCTGACAACACAAACATTTTTCTTTTCGTTTGGCTGAGTCCACAAAGTAAAGGAAGCTTGAGTATCTCTAAGGGAAAAAACATACACAAAGAATGGAAAAAAAAATAGGTGTTGAAAACCAAATTAAAGTTTTAGTTTCCCTTTTTTTTACAAAGATTTCTTTTTTTAAGAAAATTCTTCACACTTTTTAAACTTTTAAAGGAGCCAACGTAGAACGAATAGGGGACTTAGGAAAGTAAGAGGAACACTTAAGCAAATAGAAAAACTGAAAGAAAGTGCGATAAAAAAGAAACATGAACTGGAAAACTAACATTCATTTTAAACTTAATCTACCTTTAGCAGAGAAGATGAAGAAAACACAAATAGAGGGAAGGTAAACTAGCTTCAGCAAAATAGAAACAAAAACTTTCAGAAAGAACATCGTAAAAAAACATAGAGAGGGTGGCGTTAAAAGTTAAAACCTTGTAAGCCAAGATGTAATGAGAAAAGCCAAAGAGCATGAAAGAAAAAGAAAGAAATAAAGAGTGTGTTTAAAAACACAGAATAAATAATGAACTTTAAAGGGCTCCCAATGATACCCTATACAACTCAACAAAGCGTGCTGTTTTTAGGCATTCATATCGTTCCAATATCTGCTGCCATTACAACCCTTTAGTCAGGATTACAAACTAGCTTTTCACAACACCTATGTTGTGTGTGTTAATTTTTATGCATGAGTAGCGGGGACCTACAATTTAAATACAGGCTTTTGAGTAACCTTTCAAGGCAATTTAATGACTCTTCAGAGTTTTTGCCAGAAGACTGCTGAGAGAAAGTCGCCGAAGCAATATTTCTTTTCGTATTTCATTTTGTTCGAGATGTCTGAGTTGAGGATTGAGTCAGTAGCTCGCATCTAAGAAGCCAACACACTACCTACAAGGTTAGTTTAAATTGGCAGACGCCTCAAGAAGCATTGCTGACATGGATCCTATAAGGTTGCAATACGGATAGTAGCTTTTCCGCCATTAACTATAACTCCTGGCTAGCAATTCCCAAACATCTTGATTATCTTATGGATGTAGGGATTCTATTCATGTTACGTTTGGCTAATCATTTGTAGGCAATATGTTCCGGGTGCCCAGGATCTGTTACAGCCAGCAAAAACTTGAATAATGAAGGTCAGGTTCAGGTTAGAGGACGTGTACCTACCAATTAAGACAAGTACAGTACCCGGAGGTCTAATTGACCCATTGTACAACGTCCTAGTTTCTCACACCACTTATGTTGTGTGTGTTAATATTATACATGAGTGGTTGAACCTACAGTTTAAAGTCGACTCCGAACGACGGATTTTTGAGAAACTTTTTCATGGCAATTTTATTTACTCTCAGAGTTTTTGCCAGAAATCTGCTGAGAGGAAGTCGCCGAAGAAATACTTTTTGTATTTTGTCTTGATGTCTGGCCTGGGGCTCAAACACTGGCTTTAAGTCTAATAAGCCAACACACTACCTACTAGACTACGGCGACTTCAACTTGAATAATGAAACTAAAACAAGGCATAGGAAAATAATTATTAACAACATGAAGATGTAAAGAGTCAGGTCTCTGCTTCTTATAGGAACTGAAGAAATACTACAATTGATTCATTATTACAATGAAAGAGTAGCTGTTTGTCACATATACTTACTTTGTTGGCCACTACAACCCTTAAGTCAGGACTACAACCTAACTTCTCACACAACATGCATCTATTAATGACGGGGATCTACAGTTTAATTGTGACTTCGAACGATAGATTTGGAAAGCTTTTCATGGCAATTTTATTTACTTCCACAGTTGTAGCTAGAAAACTGCTATCTGAACTGGTATTTAAAGCACGGGATCCCGTTTAGTAATTCGGCACACAAGTTTACTTGACTACGGCGACTGTTTCTCACATATTAGAACTTCAAGTAGGAGTCATAAGGTTTGTAGCTAAATTTTCTATGAAAGAGGCCTATTTTGCTATTCAAATACACAGCAGCGTATTACTTAAACGTTTGACTACTACGCGACGCAAAAGCGCTGCGTTCAGTTGTTACGAAAATCGCATTTGCGCTGCGAATTTCAGTGTAAAAATTTAGTCAAAAAGCAAAAATAAAATTAAAAGACGAGATATAGGGTCTTCTCTTTATACATAGGTTATTAGAATTTTGTAGATTTTTTTATTATAATAATTAATTGTAGTTTTCAAACAGTTTTCGAACGTTCTCACCAGAATCGCTTAGCAGTCAAACGGTTAAACTAATAAAGCGATCCAGAGTTAAAGTTTTTTTTTAAGTTGATCCCATTCTTTGCTATAATTTTTAACGTTTTGTGTTTTAAACTCATACCTTCACCTCCTAATACAACGCTGCATGCTCCCTTAAGTATGCTTTACAAAAAAAATCAAATCTTAAGAGACTTACTTGCAGTATATACAGGTATAAAGAGGAGTAAAGAAAACAAAATCGCTATAAAAAGAATTTAATTTTCAATTTTAATCGAATACTTTTAAAAGCAAAAGCAAAAATTTCGTTCAAAAAAAGAAACTCTCGTTTGGAATTTTTCTCATCAGATTTTTTTCCATGAATTCCTTTTTTCCTACACGTAAATTGAGTAAAGGAATGCAACATCAAATCAGGGTTTCTACTACAGGACCTATGTTTACACATGACTTTTGCCTCGTTATACACTCGTTAGAAAGCAAATAAACTAGAAAAACTGGCAGAGTATGAGATGGTAATTGAAATTCACCACAAAATTAAACCAGAGCCAGTGATAAATAGAGTGCAACAAAGGCAAATGAAATGAAATTTGTTACAAAAGCATGAAAGAAAATTGTAAAATGAATAGAAAAAATGCAAGAGTAAGCTTTAAGCAAAAGTTAATTACGTTTAAAAATATTTGTTTAATAAAACTGCAAACTTTATCGATTTAAGTAATGAAGAGCAATAGAAAAAATTGACTTGTTTTTAAAATATTTTGATTTGCTGAGGAAATTTCTGTTAAAAGTTGTTCTATGCAGTTTGAAATTGTTGCCAACTTTAAATTCGTATAGTTTTGATGTATAAAATCGTTATACTTACAGTCTCCAGCATCTCTGTAGAACAGATTTTCATTGACCCAGTTATAACAAAGGAGGCAAGTCTCTATATCCTATCAAACTACATTTGAACTGTTTTCAAATTCATTCTATCTGCATAAAAAACACCCTCAGTAGGTTGTAATTTAGTTGACCAGCATAGTATATATTCTATTAATAATTCTTAGAATAAATCCACAAGACTTTAATTCAAACCATCTGCATGCACGATGAAGCATGATGACTCCTCCTTCAATTGCATTTTGGGTGAGCATTAGTTGTTAGTTTACTCCCCAATGTAATTCCCAGGTACTTTCTCTTTACATTCTGGGATATTACCTCATTCAGGAGTCAAATATTCTTTCATTTGCCCCAACCTTTAGGTAATTTCTGGTTGTGTTGACCCATATTATTACAAACGCAGGGTATGAGTTTGTTCCCGCTGATCGTGTTTATAGGATCTCTGTCATCCATGTGGATGGCAAAGACTATATCGTTGGTCTCATGTAGAAAGGCCCTAACTCACTAACTTTTTTCGAAACTGATTTTTTTGTGATCCAATGTGTATTTGTGTTAAATGCATTGAAATCGCAAAAAGAAATCAATTTCGAAATAGTGTGAGTTAGGGCCTTTCTACATGAGACCAACGATATGTCCCCTCTATTCAGTGTCCAATATTATATGTGAGCCTTCTTTATAGAGCAGTATATAGTATCAGACGACTGATACAGAAAAGGCTATAGGTTCGGTTAGGTTAGAGGACGTGTACTTGTCAATTAAGACAAGTACACTACCGGAGGTCGAATTGACCCATTGTACAACGTCCTACTTTCTCACACCACTTATGTTGTGTGTGTTAATTTTATACATGAGTGGTGGAACCTACAGTTTAAAGTCGACTCCGAACGACAGATTTTTATTTATTGAGAAACTTTTTCATGGCAATTTTATTTACTCTCCGAGTATTTGCCAGTTAGTTTTCTACTGAGAGGAAGTCGCCGAAAAAATACTTTTTTTATTTTATTTTGATGTCTGGCCTGGGGCTCGGACTCTGGCTTTACGTCTAATAAGCCAACACACTACCTACTAGACTACGGCGACTTCTATTCTTAGAATAAATCCACAAGATTTTAAGATTTAAGATTTTTAAGATTTTTTAGATTGAAGCCAGTGACGAAAAATTCAGTACTTTAGTACCTTTTTCAGTACTTTTTCATTTCAAAAATGCCATAGTACCATGCGACGCTTTCAGTTCTTTTTTATTGTTACATATTTTATGGTTTGGGCTTTTCAATCATTAGTGTTCAACATAATGCTAAAGGTAGAATTAGTCATTAGCCCCGGTTAGCCCAACGTCCATGCAAAGTACGTTGTTTTTAGAATACGAAACGCAATGAGAATGCTTGCCGAACATTAATGTAATTTAGTACATAAGTATTTAATGTATATATAAGTATTTAATACACTAAAAACGAACAAACATTCCGTGACGTTCCGTCGACGTTTGACTAAACGGGGATTTTACATTATATTACTTTCCGAATCAGCTGTTTTTATTTTGTATATGCCGTTAGTTTTTCTGTACCGATTCGTACGTGTATTAAAAATAAGTAAAATATTTTTTACAAAAGTACCATTTGATACGAAAAAGTACTCTTTCAGTTATACTTCAGTACCATTTCAAAATTTAAATTTTGCAACACTGATGCAAATCATCTGCAGATCAAGATGTAGCATGATTAGGCCTCCTTCAATTGCTTTCTGTGTGAGCATTCCTTGTTAGTTTACTCCCCAATAGTATTCTCAGGTACTTTCCCTTTATATTCTGTGATATTACCTCATTCAGAAGTCAAATATTCTTCCATTTGCCTCATCCTTTAGGCAACTTCTGGTTGTGTTGACCCATATTATTTCATTCCCTGCGTTTGTTGCCGCTGATGGCGTTTATAAGATCTCTGTCATCCATGTGGATGACAAAGGCCTTATATCCCCTCTCTTCAGTGCCCAATATTATATGTGAGACCATAAGGAGTGTTATCTATCAAATGAGTCTTCTTTATAGAACAGGCCTAGTGTGTTGGCTTATTAGACGTAAAACCAGGGTTCGAGCCCCAGGCCGGACATCAAACAAAATACAAAAAGTATTTCTTCGGCGAGTTCCTCTCAGCAGATTTCTGGCAAAAACTCTGAGAGTAAATAAAATTGCCATGAAAAAGTTTCTCAAAAATCTGTAGTTCGAGTCGACTTTAAACCGTAGGTCCCACCACTCATGTCAGAAACTAGGATATTGTACAATCGGTCAATTCGACACCTCCGGGTACTGTACTTGTCTTAATTGACAAGTACACGTCCTCTAACCTAACCTAACCTAGAGCAGGCCTATTAACAACTCTGTTTACCACAACGAAATTGCTCTGAAACTACCTACCTTCCTCCTCCTGAAAATTTAGCTATCCGAGACCGAGTAAGCATTACTTCGAATAGAGTTCAGGCGGCCAAAATGATTGATTGCCTTCCTTAAGTCCTTCAACTGTTCCGAGCTCTGCTTTCGAAGCATGTTTTTAACGAGCTGGTCTGACGTTTGAGGATTCTATTGAATTTAATAGAACTATTGATGTGCCAGCCGTCTAAGTTAGTCTCGATATTGGCTTCTAATGAGCGAGTCCTTAGACCGAATAAGGTTAGAATTAGCCAGGAAGCCATTATCTTCGAGTGTTACAAATGATTCGATTATTACTGGGGTATTAAAATAGCACAGTGGGACTTAAATTTGGTATCGAGAGGCGGCTGATACAGAAAAATTAAAATCAATTAATTATCGTTTCTTTCTCTCGTCCTCATTTATTGAATCTTCTGTTTGATGCTTCGGTTTTTTACGGTTGCCATAATAGGCCTTGTAGTAGAAAAAAAATCATTTGTGCTCTAAATAGGTCAACCTGTTAATAATTATATTTCTAACAACTTCATTTCTTATTAATATTTACAAATTCATAGTAAGAATAAAAACTAGTGCATAACATAACATTTGCATTTAAATGCAAATTATTGCATAGTTTAGAGGGAGTTAGCCGTCATTTTGTGCGTTAACTTGCCGCCACACGCAACATATTGTTTTACTGCAAACAGCTCTTTTATTCAAAGTCATTATGAAGCTGTCATATTTAGTTAAATCCCTTCTACTTCCACTACTTCATTTTCGTAAGCAAATACGCACATTTCATTTGCATGCAACAATGCTTAGACCTGTCATAGCATATCAGCCTTGGTATTTATTGTTGCATTGGCAAATAATTTCCATGCTTATAAAACATTCTATGATGATGGCATGACGGTGAATACAATTTAATTTTAATTAATTTTCACTGTTGAAGAGAGAGAGAGAGAGAGTGATTAGCATAAATGCATACCATGCAGGCTGATGTGTATCAATACATATTTTTAAAACCTATAGGTAGGCATTATTGTTGGCCACACATTTTATACTGTATACTGGCGTATTTGTTACACAAAAATATTGTTTTTAAAAGCATACTATTGAGCTTGTGTCACATTACAGGGAACAAAATGGAAGCCTCGCTTTTGTTGGCATTATAATAAAACGTGAATTTTTTCAGCATAAAAGTATGCAGTGATTTTTTAATACATAAGCTCGTATGCAAAGAGAAGCTTATAATATTACAATGTAATGAAGAATATTGATTGAAATGAAAGAGATTTTTTGAATGAAATAAAATGACAGATTTTTTGAAACAAAATATGCTATAATGAGTAGAGAAATATTGAATTTTCTATAAAGAAAAACAAATACTTTATTAAATATTTAATTTAAAATATTAAAAATTATCAATAAACCATATTGAAATTATTTTTATAACTTAACAAAATAAATTTAATATTAAACTTTTGTTTTTATTTCGAAGTAGGACTACAAAAGTACTTTACAGCACTTTTTATCGCCTGTAGTATAGACTTTGAAAAGTTTAAAAATACTGAATTTCTAAAGCCCAATATGGTGTATTAAATCACGAGTTTACACAAGTACTTTGCCTTTAAGAGCATCATAGTGCAACTCCTAATCTTTCGTTCATACCCTGATAGGTATTAAGGAAAAGATCTTGCGTCTATCAGTAATTCAGATCCCTGTTACCATTTCTGCCTCGCCTATTATTATTGTTACATTCTTACCTTTTTAAAAAAACGTTTAGAATATAAGTTCGTTGATTGCAAACAAGGTAAAAACAAATATGTGTTTTGTTTCAATTAAACTCTTTATTGTTCACACTATTTTTGTGTGCCACCGTATACAACTTGTCGTATGTAACGATAATCTGCTTATTCACTATTCTTCTTCGCACTTCTGCTTTGCGTAAGTACCGGCAACTGTTCGTTAGATCTTCTCTGCTTACAACCTTTTTGTAAGCAGTACACTTGTACGTTCAAACCGCAACGCGTCTTCACACAAGACTGACTGAATTATTGCTGACTGTTGCCGGCTTCGTCTTGCCCTTTTATAGTCCAACACAACAGTCTAACGAATGTTGTTGAAATAAAAGGTTCGTGTTCTCGTCTTCTCGAGATCTCTACCGCGATTACATTGTTGTTTGTGCATTCTGCACACTTGTCCATCCCTTTTTCTCTCATTCTTGTTGTTGTTGGTTTTCTTGCATACTTGTCGGTCTCCTTTCCTTTCATGTTGTTGTTGGTATATGCAACCAAGTTCGTTGTACATATGTGTGTGTAGCTTTTGTTTATCGTTAGTGTTAAACGATGTTTTCATGTGAAATGATATTAGGTCGTTTCCATTTGCGTAACGTTATTATTGAATTGTAGGTGCACTGAAGTATTACTGTAGATCTATAAGGTGGCGGTCTATTGCACCGCCTAAATTTATGTCGGTTTCCCCAGTACCGACATAATATCATCCGCTAACTTCCTGCCTAGTACTAGTTAAGCACGGAGATGCATTAACGCTGCTTAGGCGTTCTGATTGATTCATTTCCTTAACACTGAATATTAATATTGAAGCGCTTTTTGCTTCATTGCAAATATACCTTGAGTCCATAATGCCCTGTCGAGTTATTGTCTTCAAGCTATTTCCGAATAACTTTAATTTTTTTCTACTAGAATTATTTACTAAAACTTTAGATTGTCCCAACCTCTTCTCAGTATTTTCTTATACGCCAAGAGAAAGCAGATACCCATTCCTATTCCAATTTCACAGAAAGATTCAGGATCATCCGCGGTGTGGAAACTCTATTCCTGACCAGCTCATGTACAGCTTCATTGCCCTTGAATTCCCCCATGATCTGGAACTCAACAAATAGTAACTCTAATCCCCCTGATTATCTGTGATGTGAATCTGAATCGGTAGTCAACCACTTATGAATCTGAAATAATGGCTATGAATTCAATACCAGAGTATATCGAGTGGAGCTATACTCATATTAGGTAACAGTGTTGCAGTCATATAGTCGCCGTAGTCTAGTAGGTGATCAGATGCTAGGTAGTAGTTTAAAGCCCAGGTCAGACATTGTCTCAGCCTCCTCTCAGTATTTTCTCATACGCCAAGAGAAAGAGGATACCTGTTCCCATTCCTATTTCACAGAAAGGTTCAAGATCATCCGCGGTGTGGAAACTCTATTCCTGATAAGCTCATCTACAGTTTCATTGCCCTTGAATTTCCCCATGACCCATATTTCAACAAATAGTAACTCTATTCCCCCTGTTTCTCTATGATGTGAATCTGAATCGGTAGTCAACCACTTATCTGAAATAATGACTATGGATTCAGTACCAGAGTATGTCAGTGTTGCGGTCCTGTAGTCGCCGTAGTCTAGTAGTAGGTGGTCAGATGAAAGGTAGTAGTTTAAATACCCGGACAGACATTGTCTCAACCTCCTCTCAGTATTTTCTCATACGCCAAGAGAAAGAGGATACCTGTTACTATTCCTATTGCACAGAAAGGTTCAGAATCATTCGCAGTGTGGAAGCTCTATTCCTGATCAGCTTCTCTACAATTTCATTGCCCTTGAATTCCCCCATGAATCGGCAGTCAACCACTTATCTGAAATAATGGCTATGGATTCAGTACCAGAGTATATCGAGTGGAGCTATACTCATATTAGCTAACAGTGTTGCAGTCCTTTAGTTGCCGTAGTCTAGTAGGTGATCAGATGCAAGGTAGTAGTTTAAAGCACAGGTCACACATCGTGAACAAAAGCAAATTACGAAGAAAAAAATATATCTTGGGCAATGTCCTCGCAACACTCTTCTGACAAAATCCCTGAAAAGCTTCTCAAAATTCTGTCGTTTGGACGTTTGTCCCGCCACTATGAAATAAGTGAGAAACTAGGTCGTAATCCAGACTAAAAAGTTTTAATGTTCAATTAAGTACGTTAAGTAGCAGCCATTAGATCCCTAGAGAGGTTTAATGGCACTTCTAAGTTTGTTCAAGAATTCCTAGCATTTCTGGAGGACATAGCGAAATAACATATGAAGGTTAATTAAGGTATCTATCATTTTCAATTTGAATCGCAGGCCTATTGTTTATAGTTCAAAAGTTAGAAGCTTAAAACTAAAGCAACCACTGAATTAATATCAATCATACGCCATGGTGACGAATATTTAAATTTTACAATTTCATTTAAGTTTTTTAAGTATTTTTAAGATTTTGTTTTCTTCTTAAAATAGCTTAAAAGGTAACGCTATACTCCAATATTTTTTCTTTAACAATTTTGTTTTTTATTAAAAAAAAAAAATTAGAAAATGTCTCCATTACTTGTACGATGTCTATCTTGAGATATTTTCCATGCCATGCCATATTATTAAGGACTTTTAAGTCCTTTTATAAGCAATAGATTACAATGTTTATTTATTTTAAAATCTCTGGAAATTGCCTTCTGAAAATCATTACTAGACTCTATTAATTTAACGACCAAGGCATACTTCATAAACTGGAATATTTATTGATATTATTAAACTCAATTTAAGCTTCAAAAAAATGGTTGTGATCATCACAATCAGTGTGGGATTAAACTCTCAAAAGCAAATTATTACATTTAAATCCCTGCCTAAAAGTATGCAGCAAAAAAGTTAGGCAGAGTAAAACAATATCAAAGTCCTGTTATGTATACTTTTATTTTTTTTACTACAAATTAAGGTTTTCTATTAGAGCTAGAGGGGTTAGAGGTTAGGGTAGGAAAGCACAAATAATCTTTTTAGAGTTTTAGGCTTAAACATGCACCCCACCCCCACTACAAATGAAAAGAAATAAACTAAAGAACTAACGAACTTGAAAATAAACTACGGCATATAAACTCTAAGAGGCTGAGAGGAATTAACAAATACCAGCATGAAGAACAACAATAGCAATACACAAGCACAGCACAAAGGCTTTGCATTAAGCCGGATAAGACATTATCTATGCGCACGTGAGCAAATACCTTTCAAATGTTGTTTCCATTGTATGTTTTCTATTTTCTCTCCTACCTCTACAAAGATTTTTCGCGTATTTATGTTTCCTTTTTTTGTATGTTTTCTTTTTTGCCTAAAAACCTGCTACAATTTATTGCGTGCAAATTTATGGAGTCTTTTATCAGCAGCCTCTCTTCACGTATACACACTCTACCCGTTTAACTAAATTTCTAGAGAATTTCTATCAGGTTTCAGTAGTTTCATGTAGCAATTCAGCATCACAACACAATATTTGTTAAGTTTACCTGTTTTCACGTAAAAATAAGAAACAACACAAAAAAACGGAGTATACTTTTAGGGTTGTTTTATAACATTTCCGTTGTATTGTTATGGTTTATAACGAAAAAGAAACGTAATAATCTGAATTTACGTGTATTTCCGTTTTCATTGTTCAAAGTAAAACACTCGTGCCATGTTTTTTTCGATTCACAGGGATTTCAATGAAGCGAACAAATAAAATGCGTTCTTCCTAGGCATGTTTCACACATAAATCAGGAAATGGAACGCAAGCACAATACATAAATAACTCAATTTAACGTTTTAAAATTTGATTTAAAAATTTTCGAAATTCATAGCAAAATTCTGCAACATGAAAATTTTTGGTGAAAACTCTGAAAGTGATTCTCAATTCGAAAATAATACACTCGTCTACGTCAAGTACAGAGCATTGTGATGCCACTGTGATTCAATTCTCCTAATTCTAAAACCATTCGGAGCTCTGCAACAACATAATTCTGAGCGTGTACCCAATAGGTGACGAATTATTTTCTCTCTTCAACGTCTCTCCAACAGCTGGAGAAGTTATTGGCCATATGACCAGGACCGTTTCACATACATACATAAGTGTCTGAGTGCAATATTCAGTTGTGTGTCCCACAAAAAAGCTGAGCGTACTCTTTCAAAGTTTGATTAGACTTTTTATGCGCTCTCTACCTAATCGTGGCCAGATTTTCTGCATTAACTTGCGCGCATAGTTAGCTGCTTACCCTGCGTTAACGGCATATAGGATCCCAACTTGGTTCCCAGTATAGACAACTCAACCGAAAGTTATTTGTTTCTGCCATACGTGGGCAATTTATTCACTCTGTGAGTTTCACTATGAATATCACTATGCCCCGTATCCGTGTGATGTGGAAATTGTAGCGATCAGTCATGTCGTTGGGAGACTTGCGGCATCCTCAAATCGTTCTTACTCATATTATATTAGAAGTCGCCGTAGTCTAGTAGCTAGTGTGTTGGCTTATTAGACGTAAAGCCAGGATTCGAGCCCCAGGCCAGACATCAAAACAAAATACAGAAAAAAGTATTTCTTCGGCGACTTCCTCTCAGCAGATTTCTGGCAAAAACTCCGAGAGTGAATAAAATTGCCATGAAAAAGTTACTCAAAAATCTGTCGTTCGGAGTCGACTTTAAACTGTAGGTCCCACCACTCATGTATAAAATTAACACACACAACGAAAGTGGTGTGAGAAACTAGGACGTTGTACAGCGGGTCAATTCGACCTCCGGGTACTGTACTTGTCTTAATTGACAAGTACACGTCCTCTAACCTAACCTAACATATGAAGGCCCTGTGTTCTAACAGCTATCTGGCTCCTTGCTATCACAAAGGTGGCTGGCTAAATCTCTTGCAATCATATGTTGTCTTTAATAATCATCATAGTAGCCTGTACACGGACTCTTTCTCCGTCCACAAGATGTTCTTGCAGATTTTTCGAATGAACTATGGTTAACTACTCTGTAAGCATGCTCCCATATCCATGTAGCCTATAAACATCCTAGAAAATCCGTACGGAATCGTTGAAGAGGTCTAGAACATTATTTTCGCATTTCTCTTCTATCAGGAATGCTTCTCCTGAACTTCCCAACTTGCCTTAGTAGTCATAGTGTGGTCTCAAGTCATCAAAGTTCCCCAAAGTATCTAATTGCGTTAGGATAAACGAGTATCTAATATTCAATCTGTTTCATTGCCCAATAGCTGACGAGTATTAGTAGTGGACTTCATACAATAAGGGTCTAGTGGAAAGAGACTTAAAAAGTAGTCTTCAGCGCTAACATTGTAGTAGTGGGCTATGCACTGGCAATAATGAAGTAGGAGGTCATCCATGGGTCAAACTATGAATGATCATTGCTGTATAACAGTGGTTCGCTTTTGGGCATGAGTTCTCATTTCCCTTCCAACAGTTTATTTCAAGCATGAGGTCATTTTCTTTCTGATGAATCTATTGGGTTTTCAGGGCACATCACCATTGAATTCAAGACCACTGCTCTTTTGCTTCATGCGTAGTCAAAAGTACCACCTCTATTCTCTCAGAATTTTCGCCCAAGTCTTGACTAGATGATAATACTATAGCTCTCTCCAGAGCCCGATGCATCGTGTCTATAATAGGACTCACAAATCTGCTCTGAACGATAACAACGATGTCATCCACATAGGCGGCTGCCTCACAGATTATCCATTATAACTTTAGTAGAAGGTTATTCACCCCTAGACTCTATAGAGGGAGGAAAGTAGACCATCCCTCACTTGTGAAATTGCGCTTCTGTTCTACACGTTTTTTTAGTAGAATTTTAAATTTAAATTTGATATGTGAGGTATACTTTTAGGCTTTGAATATTATCTTATAGAATTTTGTTTCTTTCCATTTTTCTTAAATATTTTATGTGACTTTCATGATTTCACTTTCAACGCCTTATTCCCTAGACATTGCAAGAAACCCCATAAATTATTATTAATTTTCCACATGTCTTCGCATAGCAATGACAAGGTCGTGCCATTAGATTTTTTTTGGATTTTCTTTGGTTGACAGAGAATAATTTATAAATTAAGAAAAGACACGATGAAATAATGCCACTGGTGACCTTGAATAAAATATATTAATGAAATGCCTAAAAGTAGGCAATACATGGGGAATTATAATAACGCCTTGCATAAGATAATAAATTCCAAAAAAGAGCAAAAAAAGAAATTTAAAGAAAAACAAAAGAATTTCTATAAATCTTCAAACAAACTTAAAGAAATATTTGTGTTAACCAAAAATGATGATAATTTATCGCTTACAATTAACTTAATGGACTAGACTGAGAAGCAAGCAGAGGATGCCATATTCACGGCTAATACCATGGGTCTATTGTGAGGCTTTCAAAAGAAGTTTTGTTTTCTAATTTTTCCTCTAAGAAATAAAGACTTGAAACAAATTACCTTCATTAACTGGTACTTTTTGCTGCTTAGTTTCGTTTTTTTTCCCTTAAGTATAGAGGAGGGATTCGTTCGTTCTCCTTAATCTTACCAGCAAATAAAACGCTTTACAAAAATTGTTGTTATTTTCTAAGATGGTTTTTCGTTTAAATGAACTCAATTGCTGGCAGTTTAAGTTAATTGAACGTAGTAAGCGTCGTAAGCATCTAATATTACACGCCTTATACTTACTTATACTTACAATATTATGGCCAAGTATTTAAGGATAATATGGCGTTTTGGTTAAGGAAACGTGAAGACGGCTTGCGTTAATGGTAGCAAATAGACAGTTGAAGGGTAAATTAAAAATAAATAAAGATAATTAAAGATTTCCCGCGAAATTTTTCTATAGTTTAGGCTATGTTAAGTCTAGAATTAAAGCAACATTTTTGGTTGTAGGGAGTAGCTCCTCTGTTTTTTGTACTCTTTTTCGTTCTCTTCACCAAAGACCTCCGCTATCTTATTATCAACTGCTTTACTTAGTTCCTATTTTATCCTTATCCGAGGTATTTCAGAAGTCGTCGTAGTCTAGTAGGTAATAGACCAAAAGCCAGGGTTCGAGCCCCAGGCCAGACATCAAAGACAAAGTACAAAAATTATTTCTTAGGCGACTTCCTCTCAGCAGATTTCTGGCAAAAACTCTGAGGGTAAACAAAAATTGCCATGAAAAAGTTTCTCAAAAATCTGTCGTTCGGAGTCAACTTTAAACTGTAGGTCCCCAACCACTCATGCATAAAATTAACACACACAACATAAGTGGTGTGAGAAACTAGGACGTTGTAGAATGGGTCAATTCGACCTCCGGGTACTGTACTTGTCTTAATTGACAAGTACACGTCCTCTAACCTAACCTAACCTAAGATTTCCTTTGAAATTTTTCTATACTTAAGCCTATGTTAAGTCTAGAATTAAAGCAAAATTTTTGGTTGTAGGGAGCAGCTCTGTTTTTTGTATTCTTTTTCGTTCTCTTTCGTTCTCCATAGCCCTCCGCTATTTTTTTTAACAACTCTTCACGTAGTTCCTATTTTATCCTTATCCAAGATATTTGAATTCAGCAGGCGAATTAGTCTGCTTTAGCAGATCCTAGAATGACAGGATTATCGCTCGTCTATCGTTACCTAAAAACAATGCGGTCTGCGAACATTTACTGAGTATAGTTGCTTGGATTTTCCTGATCGATTTCTACCGTTTCACTAGCGGTAGCGGTACATAACCTACCTGCGATATTTGTTTTTCATAGTATCCTCCCTGGAGGGTAGGGGTCAAGAAGCAAGCTTCCTGATCGGTTTAGAAACTTCTTCAGAATTTTTACATAAAATTTATTGGATTTTTTATTAAGGCGTTCTATCTCCGTGGATAGGAGGGTGTGACAGCTTTGTTAAATTAAAGTTCATCGTTGTTAGACCCATATAAAGCGATACCCAAGAATTAATTGACAAGTCCTGATTAACCAGTCTTGATAATCATCATTAGGATTTCACATTTAAGACAGAAATCAAGCTCAAGTTTAAATTCAGTCTGAAAGTTTAATGAATTTAGTGATCGATCCAACCATCTGGTTGGCCAGATGAGTGATGTCGCCCGAGAGACAGACATTGGCAAATCTTTTCTTCCTCAACCGTTTTACTATATCGTCTTCTGAGAAGTAATTTTCAGTTAAGCGATGTCTTTCAACATACCTGCATATTATGCAATGACCTGTGCGAATAGATACACTGTCAGAGATGTTATTCGATTCAATTTAAACAGTTAATTGCTTCATTTCCTATTAAATTTATGCCAGATAAGTCTTGCAGTCTAGGCTGCCAATTAATGTCTCTGCCTTAAAGACATCGTAACGTAGGTAAGACATATATATACATGTGCGAAATGGTATTCTGTAGGAGTGTGCCTGTTCCAGCAAGTTCAACAGCTACACAATGAACCAAGGTGTTCATGTGTCCAGAACCCATATTATATTCAAACAAAACTAACGCGCTATTCAATTTAGAGAGCTACGTCTTGAGCCAGTTTAAATCTGAAGATTGCAACCATAACCCTCCCTTTATAGGGAGGGGAGATGTACAGCACAACTGTTATCTGTATCGCAATAGATTTCCGCTCTTTATCAAGGAGCTGCACATTTAAATTATTATTGCGTAGACAGTCCACCAGAAGAGATTACTATAAAGAAGATTATGTGCGATAACTAAGGAACCATACCAGTCGCCGCAGTCAAACCCCAGGTTAAGACATCTCCAATAAAACCAAAAACGAAAAAATTTTCTTCGGCGACTTCCTCCCAGCAGGTTTGTGGCAAAAATTCCGAGAGTAAATTGCCATGAAAAGTTTCTCATAAATCTGTCGTTCGGAGTCGACTTTAAATTGTAGGTCCCTCCACTCATGTATAAAATTAACACACACAACATAAGTGGTGTCAGAAATTAGGTCGTAATCCTGACTGAAGGGTTGTAATGACCAATTATGTTATGTATGTAACCTAAGTAAGACGTATACCCAAGAACATGTATGAGTTCAACAGCTACACAATTACCCGGAATGTCCCTGTGACCAGATTATTTACGTCAAACAGTTTAAACTTGAAGATTGCAACCGAAATTCAAGAAAGCCTTTAGGCTGTATTGCAAAAGATTTCCTCACTTTATCAAGAAGCTGCACAATACAATTTCTATAGCGGATACAGCCAACCAGCAGAGATTACTGTAAAGAATAAAAGTGGAAGTCTTTTTAAGCCCTAAGCGTCTGTGGGTTATCGGTAGCAGTTGTATGATTCATTTCAAGCTCGAAAGTTCTTTTTTGCTGAAGCTTATTTAGGTCGTCATGGTTATTTAAAATCTTTTTGAACTTTTTGAGAAATTTTCTACATAAAGATCACAAAGAAATGACTTGTTTTCTCCAAAATATATCGCCTTGTTGTACTTCATTTTAATTTATTAATCATACGCCCCGATAATGAAAATGAATTATTATTAATTATACCTAGAGGATGACAATTTTTTTTATTAAAGTTTCTCCCTGGTTTATTCTCATCATCCGCAGAAAAATTATAATTTTTAAATTCATTATTCACATGTTAAAATGATAATGGCGCCTCATTTAAACCATCCTGTAGATCTTGTCTCATTATTAAGGCCAAGGCTATAAAAATGGAAATTAAAACAAGACCATTTGAAGCATTTTAATGGCTTCTTATTATCAAGTAAATGGCCAGCCAGCTATGGTCACAGCTAAAAAGAATGCATTTTAATTGCTTGTTTTAAAAATGAATACAACAGAATGCAAGGAAGAAGCAAAAATTAATTAAAATTTAAATGGCCTTTTATGAGTAGCAGCAGACATCAGCAGCAGGCCATTATAAAAACTATCGACAAACAACAGTTGGATTTTATTTCTTGTCTCTACATAACCTCACAATTAATAGTTATTTCACAGGAGGAAAAGAAGACGAGGCGACGGAATGTTGCATCTGATTGTGTATATGAATTATTCTTTTTATACTGGCCAAGTCATTTGTTGAGTCAACTGATAGCTGCAAATTTAAAAACTGCGTATCATATTTAAGTATACTGCCATCACACTAAAGTTACACATGCAACAAGGCTACTCTCAATTTGCTAACTCATTTTAATCCGTTTTACAAGTTCTATTGTTTCTCAGTGTACAATACATCACCAATACATCACCTTCATTCATTCCCCCTTCTATCATGATTCCATTCCATCATTTTTGAATATTTTTTCATCATCGTCATCGTATCAAATTCATGTAATAATTTATCATTGTCAGGGATGTCTAGCTTCTATACTCTAGAGGGATACCTCTGTCTCTCTCTCTCTCCCTCTCTCTCCCTCTCTGCATATACACTTACTTTGCCATGGCAGTTGCTGTTGCTTGGTTACCCAGCATAATTAAAATCCATAAAAACGAACAAAAGATTTTCAAAATCCACACACGCGGTGTAAAATTCCTGCAAAGAGAGGGAGAAACTATTAAATTTATTTAAACAATAGAAAATAAAGCTTTAATTTATTCTGTATAATAAAACAACCAAAAATTCATTCAAAACTCATAAAATTTTATAAATTTTTTTAAAGAAAAGTCTCCTCTAGTTAGAGTCACATTTGCCTTCAGTTTCTATAGAAGTTGCTGATAAAAAGAAAATCCTCTTTTTAAAGTCATTCTCTAATTAGATCGTTTTAAGGTTCATGTCCTTTGTTTAGCGGCTCATTCCCCGAAGACACAAACCGGCTCCAATTAAGTCCCTAACTGATATCTTTTCGTCTTCCATTTTCATCCTTGAATGCCAAGCCGCTTTTAGGGAAATTTCGGATCATTCGATAATTTTGAGGTTCATGTCCTCTGGTTAGCGGCTCATTCCCCAATTGCACAAACAGCCCACGATATTCTCCCCAATGAATATCTTTTCAACTGTTATATTCGTCCTTGAATATCAAGGCTTTTTCAGAGAAATTTCGAATCATTCGATCGTTTTGAGGTTCATATCCTCTGTTTAGCGGCTCATTCCCCAAAAGGCACAAACAGCCCACGATATTCTCCCCAATGAATATCTTTTCAACTTCTATTTTCATCCTTAAATACCAAGACTTTTTCAGAAAAGTTACGAATCATTCGATCGTTTTGAGGTTCATATCCTTTGTTTAGCGGCTCATTCCCCAAAGACACAAACCGGCTCCAATTAAGTCTCTAACGAATATCTTTTCAACTTCCATTTTATCCTTGAATACCAAGACCTTTTCAGGGAAGTTTCGAATCATTCGATCGTTTTGAGGTTCATATCCTCTGTTTAGCGGCTCATTCCTCAAAGGCACAAACCGGCTCCAATTAAGTCTCTAACGAATATCTTTTCAACTTCCATTTTATCCTTGAATACCAAGACCTTTTCAGGGAAGTTTCGAATCATTCGATCGTTTTGAGGTTCATATCCTCTGTTTAGCGGCTCATTCCTCAAAGGCACAAACAGCCTTCGATATTGTCGCCAACGAGTATCTTTTCAACTTTTATTTTCATCCTTGGGTACCAAGACTTTTTCAGGGAAGTTTCGAATCATTAGATCGTTTTGAGGTTCATATCCTCTGTTTAGCGGCTCATTCCTCAAAGGCACAAACAGCCTACGATATTCTCCCCAACGTATATCTTTTCAACTTCCATTTTCGTCCTTGAATGCAAAGCCTCTTTCAGGCAAATTTTGGATAATTCGATCGTTTTGAGGTTCATATCCTTTGTTTAGCGGCTCATTCTCAAAGGCACAAACCGGCTCCAATTAAGTCTCTAACGAATATCTTTTCAACTTCCATTTTATCCTTAAATACCAAGAACTTTTCAGGGAAGTTTCGAATCATTCGATCGTTTTAAGGTTCATGTCCTTTGTTTAGCGGCTCATTCCCCAAAGGCACAAACAGCCAACGATAATCTCCCCAACGAATATCTTTTCAACTTTTATTTTCATCCTTGGGTACCAAGACTTTCAGGGAAGTTTCGAATCATTAGATCGTTTTGAGGTTCATATCCTCTGTTTAGCGGCTCATTCCTCAAAGGCACAAACAGCCCACGATATTCTCCCCAACGGGTATCTTGTCAACTTCAATTTTCGTCCTTGAATGCCAAGCCTCTTTCAGGGAAATTTCGAATCATTCGATAATTTTGAGGTTCATTATCCTTTGTTTAGCGGCTCATTCCCAAAGGCACAAACCAGCTCCAATTAAGTCTCTAACGAATAGCTTTTCAACTTCCCTATTCATCCTTGAATACCAATCCCTTTTCAGGGAAATTTCCGATCATTCGATAGTTTTGAGGTTCATGTCCTCTGTTTAGCGGCTCATTCCCCAAAGGCACAAACATCCAACAATATTCTCCCCAAAGATTATCTTTTCAACTTCCATTTTCGTACTTGAATGCCAAGCCTCTTTCAGGCAAATTTCCGATCATTCGATCGTTTAAGGGTTCATATCCTTTGTTTAGCGGCTCATTCCCCAAAGGCACAAACTATATTCTCTCCAACGAATATCTTTTTAACTTTTATTTTCGTCCTTGAATACCATGACTTTTTCAGAGATGTTTCGTATCATTCGATAATTTTGAGGTTCATATCCTTTGTTTAGCGGCTCATTCCCCAAAGACACAAACCGGCTCCAATTAAGTCTCTAACGAATATCTTTTCAACTTCCATTTTATCCTTGAATACCAAGAGCTTTTCAGAGAAGTTTCGATTCATTCGATCGTTTTGAGGTTCATATCCTTTGTTTAGCGGGTCATTCCCCAAAGGCATAAAAAGCCTACGATATTCTCCCCAACGAATATCTTTTCAACATCCATTTTCGTCCTAGAATACCAAGACTTTTTCAGGGAAATTTCGTATCTTTCGATAGTTTTGAGGTTCATATACTCTGTTTAGCGGCTCATTCCCCAAAGCCACAGACAGCCAACAAATATGGTCCCCAACTAATATCTTTTCAACATTTATTTTCGTCCTTGAATGCCAAGACTATCAGAGAAATTTCAGATCATTCGATCGTTTAAGGGTTCATGTACTCTGTTTAGCGGCTCATTCCCCAAAGACACAAACAGCCAACGATATTCTCCCCAACGAATATCTTTTCAACTTCCATTTTCGTCCTTAAATGTCAAGCCTCTTTCAGGCAAATTTTGGATAATTCGATCGTTTTGAGGTGCATATATAATCTGTTTAGCGGCTCATTCCCCAAAGGCATTAAAAAGCCTACGATATTCTCCCCAACGAGTATCTTTTCAACTTCCATTTTCATCCTTGAATGCCAAGCCTCTATCAGGCAATTTTCGGATCATTCAATCGTTTAAGGGTTCATATCCTTTGTTTAGCGGGTCATTCGCCAAAAGGCACAAACAGGCTCCAATTAAGTCCCTAACTGATATATTTTCGTCTTCCATTTTCATCCTTGAGTGCCAAGGCTTTTTCAGGGAAATTTCCGATCATTCAAAAGTTTTGAGGTTCATGTCCTCTGTTTAGCGGCTCATTCCCCAAAGACACAAACCGGCTCCAATTAAGTCTCTAACGAATATCTTTTCAACTTCCATTTTATCCTTGAATACCAAGAGCTTTTCAGAGAAGTTTCGATTCATTCGATCGTTTTGAGGTTCATATCCTTTGTTTAGCGGCTCATTCCCCAAAGGCATAAAAAGCCTACGATATTCTCCCCAACGAGTATCTTTTCAACTTCCATTTTCGTCCTTGAACGCCAAGCCTCTTTCAGGCAAATTTTAGATAATTCTATCGTTTTGAGGTTCATGTCCTCTGTTTAGCGGCTCATTCCCCAATTGCACAAACAGCCCACGATATTCTGCCCAACGAATATCTTGTCAACTTTTATTTTCGTCCTTGAATACCAAGGCTTTTTCAGGTAAAATTTCGTACCATTCGATAGTTTTGAGGTTCATATACTCTGTTCAGCGGCTCAATCCCCAAAGGCTCAAACAGTATACGCTATTGTCGCCAACGAAAATATTTTCTGTTCCCATTTTCATCCTTGAATACCATAGGGATATCGACAGAATTACTAAGTATTCTCTGCTCATTTAAAACTTAAAACTTCGTTGGTGCCAGAAGTGTATGTGTGCATACATACCTACATAATTGGCCATTAAAACCCTTTAGTCAGGGTTACGACCTAACTTCTCACGCCACTTATTTTGTGCGTGTGCTAATTTTATACATGAGTGGCAAGGACCTACAGTTCAAAGTCGACTCCGAACGACAGATTTTTGAGAAGTTTTTCATAACAATTTAATATTCTCTCAAAGTTTTTTGATGCCTTTTCGTTTTGTTGCAGCTATTTGACCTGAGGTTTGAACCGTGGCCTCATGTCTAATAAGTCAACACACTACCTACAATACTACGGCGACTACTATAGGCCGTTGAGGGTATCTTCCGAAATACTAAATATTCTGTGATCGCTTTACAGAGAGACTCAAAACTTCAGTGGTGGCAGTATTGCTAAAATTTACCGTATTCTTGTGGTTAAAAAGACGGCCTATTGGTTGGTTTTCTATGCCTAAATCGCATAGACCTTCACGTCACAATTGTGTTTCTCACTGACCACTGTCTTATTGGAGGTGAATGCTGTGGGTCTGAGGTGTCAGAGACTGTCAGTGCTCTGTTCTTCCCATTAAAAAGCGGCGATTCTTGACTTCTGATTTTCGAACGCCTTTATTCTGCAGTTGGAATGAATTTTGTAGAGAATATTTAATCCCCATCAGAAGTCACCGTAGTCTAGTAAGTAGTGTATAAGCTTATTAGACGTAAGGCCACGGTTCAAACTCCAGATTAGACATTTCGAGCAACACGAAATAAGAAAAAAATATTTCATCGGCGACTTCCCCTCAGCAGATTTCTCAGCACAAACTGTGAAAGTAAATAAAAATGCCATGAAAAGTTTCTTAAAAAATCTGTCGTTTGAAGTCGATTTTAAGCTGTATGTCCCCCGCCACTCATGCATAGAAAATTAACACACACAGCATAACTGGTGTGAGAAGCTAAGTTGTAATCCTGAAGGGCGGTAATGACGTACATTTGATCCCCCTCTTTTGATTTATTTCTACTCAGACGTTGCAGTACCTAACAATCACTTTTCAATTAACATTTTTTCTATGTGTTGTGCTCCTCCTTTTATTTTTGGCCATAAACCGATACAGATTTTGTATGGCATTGCCAGGCTTTTAATTTACATTTCTGTTGTAATTTGTTTCTAGCACAGCAATTTATATCAAAAAAAATTTGCAACAAATTTCCAAATGATGCAGCAAACTTTACAAAATCTGTCATTAATTTCTAAACCCCTTTCCCTTTCCTCACCACCATGTCAACTCCCCTCTTTCCTTGGTTAGCTTCCCTTTCCAATCCATGTTTAATTTCAATAGAGAGACCAAAAAATTGATTTTTTGTCGTTGATTTGGTGGAAATTTGATTGAACATTTCTGTTAAGGAGAGCTTTTTATGTGAATTTCTGCTGTCGTTGTTGTTGACGTTACGTTTTCATATGATTTTTGCATTCTTTGAAAGAAAACAACAACAATAACACGAGTGTGTTGAAAATTTGTGTCATTTTTGTTGTATGCATTTGTATTGAGTTGTGTGTTGTTGTATTGTGCCATGATTTGTTGATGCGTGTCTGTTTTGTGGTCCAATGATTTATTTTAAAATGCTTTCGGTTTTCAGTGGTAAAAATAATTTTTTTGGAAATGTCCTGTCATTTGCAGTTTAAAAAACAATTAGAAAACTCCACAAATTTATTTAACCTGTCACAAACACACGAAAATAAACATACGTTAGTAGGAGTAGAGAGACAGGGTAACACAAATTAAATTGAAAAACTTTAAAACTGTTAAACAAACTTTATTTGTTTTCTGTTTGAAACTGAAATACAATTTAAATTTGATATTTGAAAAGATAAATTTAAATAAAAAAAATTTTGCGTAAAAAAATCAATGCGTTCTGTTCCTGCACCCCAACTAAGTCATCATTTGCTATACACAATTGGCTCCGCTCTGAGCCAGCCATCTATTAAAGCAGAGGGTTGAGGTGTTGGGGGCAGTTAAGACTCAATGCAGTCAATTCCTGGCCCAATCTACATATATTATCAAGGATTTTGTAACTAGTTCCCTTATGTTCGGGTGTTACTTGGGACCGGAGATACATATAAAAAAGGCGTGTTATCGATCAAAAAATGCAGTCGTCAGCAAAAAAAAAATACAAGTTATCGATCAAAAATATGTAAGTTATTGACTAAAACATGTAAGACCACAAAATACAAGTCACCGACGCAAGAAAAAGCAAGTGTTAATTGGGACCGGAGATACATCTAAAAAATGCGTGTCATCGACCAAAAAATGCAAGTCGTCAGCAAACAAATACATGTCATCGATCAAAAATATGCAAGTCATTGACTAAAACATGCAAGACCAAAAAATGCAAGTTATCTACACAATAAAAATAGAACCCCTACACAAAAAAGCAAGTGTTAATTGGGATCGAAAAATATAAGAAATGCGTGACATCGATCAAAAAATGCAAGTCGTCAGCAAAAAAAAATACAATTCATCGATCAAAAATACACAAGTCATCGACTAAAACATGCAAGGCCAAAAATACAAGTCATCGACACAATAAAAATGGAAGCCCTACACAAAAAAGCAAGTGTTAATTGGGACCAAAGATATAAAAAAAGTCATCGACACAATAAAAATGGAAGCCCTACGCAAAAAAGCAAGTGTTAATTGGGACCAAAGATATAAAAAAAAGTCATCGCACAATAAAAATGGAAGCTCTACACAAAAAAGCAAGTCTTAATTGGGTCCGAAGATACACAATTGCGTGTCATCGATCAAAAAATACAAGCCGTCGACAAAAAATACGCAAGTCATCGACTAAAACATGCAAGGCCAAAAATACAAGTCATCGACACAAGAAAAATGGAAGCCCTACACTACCTAAGCAAGTGTTAATTGGGACCGAAGATATAAAAAATGCGTGTCATCGATCAAAAAATGCAAAAAAAAATACAAGTCACCGATCAAAAATATGCAAGTCATCGACACAAGAAAAATGGAAGCCCTACACAAAAAAGCAAGTGTTAATTGGGACCGAAGATATAAAAAATGCGAGTCAGCGATCAAAAATATGCAAGTTATCGACAAAAACATGCAAGACCAAAAATACAAGTCATCGACCTAAAAAATGCAAGTTATCGACATCAGAAAAGCAAGTCATCGATAAAGAAAAATACTGCAAGACAAAATTTTTGCCGGATTTACATAGAAAACTTTTTGTTTTCCATTTGAAAAGAAAACAATTTGCTTCGTCGCCTATATCTTCGGTTCCAAGTAAAGCACGACCGTAAGGAAGCTTGTTTTGGAATCATTGATAAGATGGCTATCGTGCAGACTGGGTCCATTTCTTGCTCAAATCCATTATTTAGCCGACTTAGCCCTATTTAGTCGCCGTAGGTAGTGTGTTGGCTTATTAGACGTAAAGCCACGGTTCGAGCCCCAGGCCAGACATCAAGACAAAATACAAAAAGTATTCCTTCGGCGACTTCCTCTCAGCAGATTTCTGGCAAAAACTCTGAGAGTAAATAGAAAAATGCCATGAAAAAGTTTCTCAAAAAATCTGTCGTTCGGAGTCGACTTTAAACTATAGGTCCCATCCCTCATGTAAAAAATTATCACACACAACATAAGTGGTGTGAGAAACTAGGTCGTAATCCTGACTGAAGGGTTGTAATGACCAATTATGTATGTATGTAATGACTAAAACATGCAAGGCCAAAAATACAAGTCATCGACCTAAAAAATGCAAGTCATCGACACAAGCAAAATGAAATCCTTACACAAAAATGCAAGTCATCGATAAAAAAAAAATACTGCAAGACAACAATTTTGCCCGATTTACTTGGAAAACTTTTTGTTGCTCATTTGAAGAAAACAATTTGCTTCGTTACCTATACATATCTCTGGTACCAAGTAAAGCTTGACTATAAGGAAAACTGTTTTGGAATCATTGATAAGATGGTTATCGAGCCGATTAGGTCCATTTCTTGCTCAAATCCATTATTTAGCCGATTTAGCATTATTTATATACAACAATATTTTGTTTCTCATTTGAAGAGAACAAGACTTCCTGTCCCAAGAGTTACCTAACATAAGGAAATCTGTTCTGAAATCCTTGATTTAGATCTGCAAACCGTACCTTATTGAATTTTATCGAATTTTACCCGATTTTATGGAGAACACTTTTATACTCTTAAGAGGTCCGCCAGATAACTTTTTCTTTTTTTTTGAAAATGCTTTAAAAACAAAACTACTGAATATTTTCTCAAATTTCTTTTTTTTTATTTGAAAGTACAATCCATTCCGGTTAATAATGGAAAATAATTCCATTCAAATGGCTGCCTCGGCTGGCCATGCAGTAGCGGACCCTATATAAAGTCCCAAATTGTAGAATTTTGTTTGTACACGTAACCCACTCATCCAGAAATGCACGTCCTTGCAGAAGAAGAATTTTCGCGCGGTACATCGCCCAAACAGAATGCCCCATTTTGATAAAACAATTTTATTATTTGTAAGTGGCGTTGAATGCTACATGCGTCCGTGGTGATTAGGCACGAGAGTGAATAGTTGACAATGGATTTGACAGATGTGACTTCAGCAAGATGAACGTGTCCCTATCGGAAGACCCGATAAATATTTTTCCAAATAATTTTAGTTTATCATTTTGCATACTTATGTATGTATGTCTGTATTCTATGTAAATTTGCATTAAATTGCAGATTAAATTAAAAAAATTTTGAATTCATTTTGAATAAAATTTAATCCATATTTTTTGTCTTCTACTATGGCTGTGTGTCCATGAATGATAATGTAATTAATTACACAATAATAATCACATTTAATTACAAATAATATTTTATAAAAACATAATAATCTCATATAACAACAAAAAAAGGGAAAAATATTATTTGTGATTATAAATTATTTATAAAGTGGTGGGGAGGGGAAAACACATTTTCATTTACATTTAAATCATAATCGAAATTTAATTACAAATGACAGAGAATTATTTATCAAGAGATTAACAAATTTATAGACAAATTATTATACATACATAATAATATAATAAAATTAATTATTTATTAATTGTAATTGTGTATAAAAAAAGAAAATACAATATAAAATTAAATATGATATAAAATGCATTTTTTCGTATTTAAAATTTTTATTTTTTTTTTTTTTCAAATTTGTTCAAATTATTTGATTACTTATAAAAACCCTGAATAACTAAAGGGTCCGCCAAATAAAATTTTTTTTTTGAAAATGCTTTAAAAAAAAAAACTACTGAATATTTTCTCAAATTTCTTTTTTTTATTTGAAAGTACAATCCTTCCGGTTAATAATGGAAAATAATTTCATTCAAATAGCTGCCCCGGCTGGCCATGCACGATCGGTACAATTTTTAAGCACATTATCGATTGTAAGCAGCTGTATGTCCCCAATGGCTTCACGAAGAATATTGTCCTTTAAAGCGTCAATTGTCTCTGGCTTGTCGGCGCAACACTTATCCTTGACGGCACCCCACAAATAATAGTCCAACCGTGTCAAATCGCAGTTCCGAGGTTGCCAAACGACATCAGCTCTGCGGCTGATAATGCGATCTTCAAAAACAGGGCGCAAAACATCGAGTGTAGCTTCGGCTGTGTGGCACGTAGCGCCGTCCTGTTGAAACCAAATGTTGCCAATATCCTCCTCTTCAATTTTTGTGAACAAAAATTCGTTCAACATGGCCCCCGATAACGATCGCCATTGACTGTAACGGCCACTCCTTGCTCATTTTCGAAGAAAAATGGCCCAATTATGCCTCTGGACCAAAATCTGCACCAAACAGTGACTGGTTTTGGGTGCGCCGGCTTTTCAATGTATGCGTGCGGGTTTTCTGTGCCCCAAATGCGACAATTTTGCTTGTTTACATACATACCCGCCAAGATCAAAATGAGCTTCATCTGAAAAGATGATTTTTTTTTTTTTGCCAAAATCGGCATCTTCTGTAAGTCGATCGCAGGCCCACTTAGCAAAGCGAAAACGCATTGGATGGTCAATTGGCTTCAACTCCTGAACCAATTGGACTTTGCATGGCGTCATACCAAGGTCTTTATGCAACAAAATTCGTCTCAATGATGTCTCCGAAATGTTCAATTGTTGAGAACGACAGTGAATTGACGTTGATGGCGCTTCACGCGCACTTTCTGCCACACTAGCAATATTCTCGGGTGTACGCACTGTTTTTGGCTTTTCACTCTTTGGTTTATCGATGAGGATGCCAGTTTCTTTCACTTTTTTCACAAGATAACGAACATACGGAGCTGAGACGGTGCTTCTCTTCTTCCAAAATCCGTACGCAATTTTCGCACACATTCTGCAACATTACCATGTTTTATCTTGTTCCTAAAAGGGACTTCCAGACTTTGACAGTTAATAACTGTCATCGTATTGAAGCTTTATCTGTCAAATTGGTTGCCATTTATTCAGCCCATTTAGCCAAATCACCATGGACGAACATAGCATTCAGCAACACACTTGCAAGTATTAAAATTATTTTAATCAAAATGACGTTCTGTTCTGGAAACGTATCACACGCTTCGCCCCTTTCTACTATCGCCATAGGTTAGCTTAGGTTAGGTTTAAGGACGTGTACTTCTCATTGGCACAAGTACAATATCCAGAGGGCAAAATGACCCGTTGTAAATACGTCCTAAAAGAGAGAGAGAGAGAGTGAGAATAGTGGAAGAGAGAAAACAAATGGGAAAAGGAGATGTAGGAAAGGGAGCATACAGAAAGAAGCGCCATAAATGTCCTATTAAAAGACGCCACAGTCTAAAAGTTGGTTTATTGTATCATCAGACGACATCCCATAATTCTGTCGCTGTCCGTATGAAAAAAAAAAATATTAAGCAACTCCCTCTGAACATTCTTCTGGCAAAAACTCGGAGAGTAAAATAAAATTGCCATGAAAAGTATATCAAATCTGTCTTTCTGAAACTGTATTCCCTGTCACTCAAGGGGAAGGTTGTAATGATCAATTATGTATGTACACTCAGTCACAAAAGTATACATACGGTTAACAAATTTCAGAAATTTTTTAACCAATCCGTTTTCGTTGAAAATCTTTATAATTGTCTGACAACTTTCCTCGATGTTATGACGGTCTTTTGCATTGCTTCAGAAATTTGTGAAATTTGTTAATCGGATGTATACTTTTGTGGGCCTGTGCAGGGCCATAATTCAGTTTAATTTCAGAAATTTTTTAACCAACACAAAAGACCGTCTTAAAATCGAGGAAACTATAAAGATTTTCAACGAAAATGGATTGGTTTAAAAATTTCTGAAATTTGTTAACCGTATGTATACTTTTGTGACTGAGTGTACATACATAATTGATCATTACAACCTGAAATTTGTTAACCTTATGTATACTTTAGTAACTGTGTGTATGTTTATAATACCAAGATTTATTTTGGACTCGGTATAGCAATGCTGGGAGTAAATGCTAGTCTAAGTGTAATCTCTTTAGGGGGGCCTTCCACCCCACCTAACCTATTCAACACATAAAATGGCATCAAAATGACTTAAAAAAATATTTATTAAAGCTACTAGGTTTTCAATTGCTTTCTGATACCAATTCTATTGCCTACATTTAGGCTTTTTAAATTCATAAATTATTTATATCGAATATATTTTGAAAAGTTTTAACAAGTTTGAAGAAAATATTCACAATTAAAATGAATTCCTTTATTTTCTTGAAAATATTAAAAAGCCTGAGTAACCTACCAACCGTGATAACTTTGTGAATATTATGCTAATTGAACCCTAGACGCGCACAAAGCTATATTTATTTCAAACCTTAAAATATATTTAAAGGTAAGACATACATACCACCAATTCTTGTACATATTTTCCTTTTCATAACAACCTTTTGCCTGATTATAATATGTATATTCCCATAAAAGACTCCTTAACCCCTCAGAGTATGCCTCTTTTCTCCTATTATTTAATATCTCCTAACCGATGACATAAAGCATACTTTACGCGTTCTTAAACTTTAACTCGATTGTGGAGAATAACAAAACGACAGCCACAACAACGACAACATTAAACAGAAGTGAATATTAAATAAGCTGACTATGAGATATTCATGGCATACTTCTAAGCGTTTTTAATATATACACAATAATACACAAGGCAGCCTTTATGGGTCTATACAGTGTATTCCTTCTTCCTATGTGTTTGTGTATGTGTGTGTGTGTTTGAGTCTGTATACGTCAAGTATTTATTACTAAATTTATGAATTATTCATTATTTGTGAAAATAATAGATCATGCTAAATAACGGAGTACTATTCCTGCCTTTTCAGCCTTAAAATATGCTTAAATAACTTGCAATTCCTTTTTAGATAGCATACTAAAAGAGGGAAAATGAAATTAAATATTTTAGGGCGAAATTAGCATAAAAACTCGGAAAGTAAGGTAACAAAAAAAAATGCCATAAAAAGTAGTTCCTATAGAAATGAACAAAAACAGACTTACACCTCCCTATTGTTTCCTTCTAAGACCTGCTTTTAGGTGGGCCTATAACTCCGTGGTACTTTCGGTTCTCACATATAACTTCATAGTATCAAGAAGCTCTAGTAGATGGCGAATACGAGGAATGTACTGACTATGGCCCAAAGGCGTATTTTCTCAGCATATCGGTTGCTCTTTTACAACACCTCCCCATAATGGGAGATTGTGGTATTTAAAGAAATTCTCCAAGGCTATCGAGTTGAGGATATGGAACCTTGAGGCCGGCTATATCGTCAGGGTATTTGATTTCGTCAAGCTTGCCCCCTTATGGTATTTTCAAATAGGAAGCTCTAGGTGACTAGTTACCTAATTCGTTAGTTTCTTAACTAGCCAGTTAGCTTCTTAACTAACTAGTTCGCTTGTTAGTTTCTTAATTAACTAGTTTGCTGGTTCGTTTCTTAACCAACTAGTTTGCTGGTTAGTTTCTTAACTGGCTAGTCCACTAGTTAGTTTATTAACTAACTAGTTCGCTTGTTACTTTCTTAACTGGATAGTTTGCTAGTTAGTTTTTTAAGTTTATAGTTAGTTTCTGAACTAGCTAGGTTGATAGTTTCCGAACTAGCTAGCTTGCTAAATAGTTTCTTAACTAGCTAGTTCACCAGTTAGAATCTTAACTAGCTAGTTTGCTTGTTAGTTTTTCAACTAGCTAGTGAGTTTCTGAACTTGCCAGTTTACTAGTTAGTTTCGGAACTAGCTATTTTGCTACTAAGTTTCTTAACCAACTAGTTTGCTAGTTAGTTCCTTAACTAGCTAGTTCGCTGCTTAGTTTCTTAACTATCTAGTTTGCTATTTAACTCCTTAACTAGCTAGTTCACTAGTTAGTTTCTTAACTAGCTAGTTTGCTAGTTAGTTTTTTAACTAGATGGTTTTCTAGTTAGTTCTTTAACTAGCTAGTTCACTAGTAAGTTTCTTAACTAACTAGTTCGCTGTTTAGTTTCTTAACTAGCTAGTTCTCTAGTTAGTTTCTTAACTAATTAGTTCGCTAGTTTCTGAACTAGCTAGTTTACTGGTTAGTTTCTTAACTAGCTAGTTTGTTGGTTTCTTAACTAACTAGTTTGCTAGTTAGTTTTTTAACTAGACTGGTTTTAACTTAACTGGTTTTCTAGTTAGTTCTTGAGCTAGCTAGTTCACTAGTAAGTTTCTTAACTACCTAGTTCGCTAGCTAGTTTCTTAACTAGCTAGTTCTCTAGTTAGTTTCTTAACTAACTAGTTCGCTAGTTTCTGAACTAGCTAGTTTGCTGGTTAGTTTCTTAACTAGCTAGTTTGTTAGTTTCTTAACTAGCTAGTTCGTTGGTTAGTTTCTGAACTAGTTAGTTCACTAGTTAGCTTCTTAACTAGCTAGTTTTCTAGTTAGTTCTTGAACTAGCTAGTTCGCTGGTTAGTTTCTTAACTAACCAGTTTGCTAGTCAGTATTTTAACTAACTAGTTACTTGCTAGTCAGTTTTTTAAGTTGATAGTGTGCTAGTTAGTTTCTGAACGAGATAGTTTGCTATTTAGTTTCTGAACTGGCTAGTTCACTGATTTGTTTCTTAACTCGCCAGTTCGCTGGTTCGTTTCTTAACTGCTAGTTTACTTGTTAGTTTCTGAACTAGCTAGTTCGCTAGTTAGTTTCTTAAAAAAAATTTTAACGAAAAATTTGAAAATATTTTTCGCCATACACGCACACACGCACATGTACTATCGTATAACAATTTTACATTTGTGCGAATATCTCGGAAACTATAAGCTAGCTGGCTACATTGGTAGCTGGCTGCATTTGTAGCTGGCCGCAGTTGTAGTTGGCTACATTGGTTGCTGGCTACACTGGTAGGTGGCTACACTGCTAGCTGGCTACACTGTTAGTTGGCTACACTGCTAGCTGGCTACATTGGTGGCTGGCTACATTGGTAGCTGACTACATTGGTTGCTGGCTACATTGGTGGCTGGCTACATTGGTAGCTGACTACATTGGTTGCTGGCTACACTGGTAGCTGACTGGAATGGTAGCTGACTGCACTGGTAGCTGACTGTAAAGGTAGCTGGCTACACTGGTAGCTGACTGCAATGGTAGCTGACTGCACTGGTAGCTGACTGCAATGGTAGCTGACTGCAATGGTGGGTGGCTACATTGGTAGCTGGCTACTTTGGTAGTTGGCTACATTGGTAGCTGGCTACATTGGTAGCTGGCTGCATTGCTAGCTGGCTGTGCTGCTAGCTGGCTACATTGGTAGCTGGCTGCATTGGTAGCTGGCTACATTCATAGCTGGCTACATTGGCAGCTGACTACACTGCTATCTGGCTACATTGGTAGCTGGCTGCATTGGTAGCTGGCTACATTGATAGCTGGCTACATTGATAGCTGGCTACATTGGTAGCTGGCTTCATTGGTAGCTGGCTGCATATGCAGCTTGCTACAATGGTAGTTGGCTACATTGGTAACTGGATATATTGGTAGCTGGATATATTGGTAACTGGGAAGCTCGGTAGGTGGCTACCTGTGTAGATGGCTACACTGCTAGCTGGCTGCATTGGTAGCTGGCTACATTGGTAGCTGTCTACATTGGTAGCTGGCTACACTGCTATCTGCCTACATTGGTAGCTGGCTGCAGTGGTAGCTGGCTGCAGTGGTAGCTGGCTACATTGATAGCTGGCTACATTGGTAGCCGGCTTCATTGGTAGCTGGCTTTATTGGTAGCCGGCTTCATTGGTAGCTGGCTACATTAGGAGCTGGCTATATTGGTAGCTGGCTACTTTGGTAGTTGGCTACATTGGTAGCTGGCTACACTGCTAGCTTGCTACAATGGTAGTTGGCTACATTGGTAACTGGGAAGCTCGGTAGCTGGCTAGCTGTGTAGTTGGCTACATTGGTAGCTGCCTACACTGATAGCTGGCTACATTCATAGCTGGCTACATTGGCAGCTGACTACACTGCTATCTGGCTACATTGATAGCTGGCTACATTGATAGCTGGCTACATTGATAGCTGGCTACATTGATAGCTGGCTACATTGATAGCTGGCTACATTGGTAGCTGGCTTCATTGGTAGCTGGCTTCATTGGTAGCCGGCTTCATTGGTAGATGGCTACATTAGTAGCTGGATACATTGGTAGCTGGCTTCATTGGTAGCCGGCTTCATTGGTAGCTGGATATATTGGTAACTGGAAAGCTCGGTAGGTGGCTACCTGTGTAGCTGGCTACACTGCTAGCTGGCTACATTGGTAGCTGTCTACATTGGTAGCTGGCTACACTGCTATCTGCCTACATTGGTAGCTGGCTGCAGTGGTAGCTGGCTACATTGATAGCTGGCTACATTGATAGCTGGCTACATTCATAGCTGGCTACATTGGTAGCTGACTACACTGCTATCTGGCTATATTGGTAGCTGGCTGCATTGGTAGCTGGCTACATTGATAGCTGGATACATTGATAGCTGGCTACATTTATAGCTGGCTACATTTGTAGCTGGCTACATTGGTAGCTGGCTACATTGGTAGCTGTCTTCATTGGTAGCCGGCTTCATTGGTAGCTGGCTTCATTGGTAGCCGGCTTCATTGGTAGCTGGCTACATTAGTAGCTGGCTACATTGGTAGCTGGCTACAGTGGTAGCTGGCTACAGTGGTAGTTGGTTACATTGGTAGCTGGCTACATTGGTAACTGGATATATTGGTAACTGGGAAGCTCGGTAGCTGGCTACCTGTGTAGCTGGCTACACTGCTAGCTGGCTACATTGGTAGCTGGCTACATTGGTAGCTGTCTACATTGGTAGCTGGCTACATTGGTAGCTGGCTACATTGGTAGTTGGCTACATTGATAGCTGGCTGCATTGGTAGATGGATATATTGGTAACTGGGAAGCTCGGTAGGTGGCTACCTGTGTAGATGGCTACACTGCTAGCTGGCTGCATTGGTAGCTGGCTACATTGGTAGCTGTCTACATTGGTAGCTGGCTACACTGCTATCTGGCTACATTGGTAGCTGGCTACACTGCTATCTGCCTACATTGGTAGCTGGCTGCAGTGGTAGCTGGCCACATTGATAACTGGCTACATTGATAGTTGGCTCCATTGGTAGCCGGCTTTATTGGTAGCCGGCTTCATTGGTAGCTGGCTACATTAGTAGCTGGCTATATTGGTAGCTGGCTACATTAGTAGCTGGCTACTTTGGTAGTTGGCTACATTGGTAGCTGGCTACATTGGTAGCTGGCTACATTGGTAGCTGGCTACACTGCGAGCTTGCTACAATGGTAGTTGGCTACATTGGTAACTGGATATATTGGTAACTGGGAAGCTCGGTAGCTGGCTAGCTGTGTAGTTGGCTACATTGGTAGCTGCCTACACTGATAGCTGGCTACATTCATAGCTGGCTACATTGGCAGCTGACTACACTGCTATCTGGCTACATTGGTAGCTGGCTACATTGGTAGCTGGCTACACTGCTAGCTTGCTACAATGGTAGTTGGCTACATTGGTAACTGGATATATTGGTAACTGGGAAGCTCGGTAGGTGGCTACATGTATAGCTGGCTACATTGGTAGCTGGCTACATTGGTAACTGGCTACATTGGTAACTGGATATATTGGTAGCTGGTTATATTGGTAACTTGGAAGCTCGGTAGGTGGCTACCTGTGTAGATGGCTACACTGCTAGCTGGCTGCATTGGTAGCTGGCTGCATTGGTAGCTGGCTACAATGCTATCTGGCTACATTGGTAGCTGGATGCACTGGTAGCTGGCGACATTGATAGCTGGCTACATTCGTTGCTGGTTACATTGGTAGCTGACTACACTGCTACACAGCTACATTAGTAGCTGGCTTCATTGGTCGCCGGCTTCATTGGTAGCCGGCTTCATTGGTAGCTGGCTACATTAGTAGATGGCTTCATTGGTAGCTGGCTACATTAGTAGATGGCTACATTGGTAGCTGGCTACTTTGGTAGTTGGCTACATTGGTAGCTTGCTACATTGGTAGCTGGCTGCACCGCTAGCTGGCTGCACTGCTAGCTGGCTACATTGGGTACCTGGCTACATTGGGTAGCTGGCTACATTGGTAGCTGGCTACATTGGTAGCTGGCTACACTGCTAGCTTGCTACAATGGTAGCTGACTACATTGGTAACTGGATATATTTGTAACTGGGAAGCTCGGTAGCTGGCTACACTGCTAGCTGGCTACATTGGTAGCTGGCTACATTGGTAGCTGTCTACATTGGTAGCTAGCTTCTGTGGCAGCCGGCTTCATTGGTAGCTGGCTTCATTGGTAGCCGGCTTCATTGGTAGCTGGCTACATTAGTAGCTGGCTACTTTGGCAGTTGGCTACATTGGTAGCTGGCTACTTTGGTAGTTGGCTACATTGGTAACTGGCTACATTGGTAGCTGGCTGCACTGCTAGCTGGCTGCACTGCTAGCTGGCTACATTGATAGCTGGCTACTGGGAAGCTCGGTAGCCGGCTATCTGTGTAACTGGCTACTTTGGTAGTTGGCTACATTGGTAGCTGGCTACTTTGGTAGTTGGCTACATTGGTAGCTGGCTACATTGGTAGCTGGCTACATTGGGTAGTTGGCTACACTGCTAGCTTGCTACAATGGTAGTTAGCTACATTGGTAGCTGGCTACATTGGTAGCTGGCTACAATGGTAGTTGGCGACATTGGTAGCTGGATATATTGGTAACTGGGAAGCTCGGTAGCTGGCTACATTGGTAGCTGGCTGCATTGGTAGCTGGCTACATTAGTAGCTGGCTACATTAGTAGCTGGCTACATTAGTAGCTGGATACATTCGTAACTGGATATATTGGTAACTGGGAAGCTCGGTAGCTGGCTACACTGCTAGCTGGCTACACTGCTAGCTGGCTACATTGGTAGCTGGCTACATTGGTAGCTGTCTACATTGGTAGCTATCTACACTGGTAGCTGTCTACATTGGTTGCTGTCTACATTGGTAGCTGGCTACATTGGTAGCTGGCTACATTGGTAGCTGGTAACTGGATATATTGGTAACTGGGAAGCTCGGTAGCTGGCTAGCTGTGTAGTTGGCTACATTGGTAGCTGCCTACACTGATAGCTGGCTACATTCATAGCTGGCTACATTGGCAGCTGACTACACTGCTATCTGGCTACATTGGTAGCTGGCTACATTGGTAGCTTGCTACAATGGTAGTTGGCTACATTGGTAACTGGATATATTGGTAACTGGGAAGCTCGGTAGGTGGCTACATGTATAGCTGGCTACATTGGTAGCTGGATGCACTGGTAGCTGGTGACATTGATAGCTGGCTACATTCGTTGCTGGTTACATTGGTAGCTGACTACACTGCTACACAGCTACATTAGTAGCTGGCTTCATTGGTCGCCGGCTTCATTGGTAGCCGGCTTCATTGGTAGCTGGCTTAATTGGTAGCCGGCTTCATTGGTAGCTGGCTACATTAGTAGATGGCTTCATTGGTAGCTGGCTACATTAGTAGATGGCTACATTGGTAGCTGGCTACTTTGGTAGTTGGCTACATTGGTAGCTTGCTACATTGGTAGCTGGCTGCACTGCTAGCTGGCTGCACTGCTAGCTGGCTACATTGGGTAGCTGGCTGCACTGGTAGCTGGCTACATTGGGTAGCTGGCTGCACTGGTAGCTGGCTACATTGGGTAGCTGGCTACATTGGTAGCTGGCTACACTGCTAGCTTGCTACAATGGTAGCTGACTACATTGGTAACTGGATATATTTGTAACTGGGAAGCTCGGTAGCTGGCTACCTGTGTAGCTGGCTACACTGCTAGCTGGCTACATTGGTAGCTGGCTACATTGGTAGCTGTCTACATTGGTAGCTAGCTTCTGTGGCAGCCGGCTTCATTGGTAGCTGGCTTCATTGGTAACTGGCTACATTAGTAGCTGGCTACTTTGGCAGTTGGCTACATTGGTAGCTGGCTACTTTGGTAGTTGGCTACATTGGTAACTGGCTACATTGGTAGCTGGCTGCACTGCTAGCTGGCTGCACTGCTAGCTGGCTACATTGATAGCTGGCTACTGGGAAGCTCGGTAGCCGACTATCTGTGTAACTGGCTACATTGGTAGCTGGCTGCATTGGTAGCTGGCTACATTAGTAGCTGGCTACTTTGGTAGTTGGCTACATTGGTAGCTGGCTACTTTGGTAGTTGGCTACATTGGTAGCTGGCTACATTGGTAGCTGGCTACATTGGTAGCTGGCTACATTGGGTAGCTGGCTACATTGGTAGCTGGCTACATTGGGTAGCTGGCTACACTGCTAGCTTGCTACAATGGTAGCTGGCTACACTGCTAGCATGCTACAATGGTAGTTAGCTACATTGGTAGCTGGCTACATTGGTAGTTGGCGATATTGGTAACTGGGAAGCTCGGTAGCTGGCTACATTGGTAGCTGGCTGCATTGGTAGCTGGCTACATTAGTAGCTGGCTACATTAGTAGCTGGATACATTCGTAACTGGATATATTGGTAACTGGGAAGCTCGGTAGCTGGCTACCTGTGTAGCTGGCTACACTGCTAGCTGGCTACACTGCTAGCTGGCTACATTGGTAGCTGTCTACATTGGTAGCTATCTACACTGGTAGCTGTCTACATTGGTAGCTGTCTACATTGGTTGCTGTCTACATTGGTAGCTGGCTACATTGGTAGCTGGTAACTGGATATATTGGTAACTGGGAAGCTCGGTAGCTGGCTAGCTGTGTAGTTGGCTACATTGGTAGCTGCCTACACTGATAGCTGGCTACATTCATAGCTGGCTACATTGGCAGCTGACTACACTGCTATCTGGCTACATTGGTAGCTGGCTACATTGGTAGCTGGCTACATTGGTAGCTGGCTACACTGCTAGCTTGCTACAATGGTAGTTGGCTACATTGGTAACTGGATATATTGGTAACTGGGAAGCTCGGTAGGTGGCTACATGTATAGCTGGCTACATTGGTAGCTGGCTACATTGGTAACTGGCTACATTGGTAACTGGATATATTGGTAGCTGGATATATTGGTAACTTGGAAGCTCGGTAGGTGGCTACCTGTGTAGATGGCTACACTGCTAGCTGGCTGCATTGGTAGCTGGCTGCATTGGTAGCTGGCTGCATTGGTAGCTGGCTGCATTGGTAGCTGGCTGCATTGGTAGCTGGCTACACTGCTATCTGGCTACATTGGTAGCTGGATGCAATGGTAGCTGGCTACATTGATAGCTGGCTACATTCGTAGGTGGTTACATTGGTAGCTGACTACACTGCTACACAGCTACATTAGTAGCTGGCTTCATTGGTAGCCGGCTTCATTGGTAGCTGGCTTAATTGGTAGCCGGCTTCATTGGTAGCTGGCTACATTAGTAGATGGCTACATTGGTAGCTGGCTACTTTGGTAGTTGGCTACATAGGTAGCTTGCTACATTGGTAGCTGGCTGCACTGCTAGCTGGCTGCACTGCTAGCTGGCTGCACTGCTAGCTGGCTGCACTGCTAGCTGGCTGCACTGCTAGCTGGCTACATTGGGTAGCTGGCTGCACTGGTAGCTGGCTACATTGGGTAGCTGGCTACATTGGGTAGCTGGCTACATTGGTAGCTGGCTACATTGGTAGCTGGCTACATTGGTAGCTGGCTACATTCGTAGCTGGCTACATTGGTAGCTGTCGACATGGGTAGCTGGCTACATTGATAGCTGGCTACATTCCTAGCTGGCTACATTGGTAGCTGGCTACATTGATAGCTGGCTACATTGGTAGCTGGCTACATTGATAGCTGGCTACATTGGTAGCTGACTACACTGCTATCTGGCTACATTGACAGCTGGCTGCATTGGTAGCTGGCTACATTGGTAGCTGGCTACATTGGTAGCTGGCTACATTGGTAGCTGGCTACATTGGTAGCTGGCTACATTGGTAGCTGGCTACATTGGTAGCTGGCTTCATTGGTGGCCGGCTTCATTGGCAGCTAACTTCATTGGTAACTGGCTGCATTGCATTGGCTGCATTTTACAAAAAAACACATACACACACGCACATGTATAATCGTATAACAATTTTACATTTTTGCGTATATCTCGGAAACTATAAGAGCTAATGACAATCGGTTTTCACCATGCGACTGGAAAAAACATCAGCTATCTTAAGGCAGAAACAAAATTTGAAAAATATTATATAACACCTGAAATATAAGGCATTATATGTAAGAAATCGATATATTTCTTAGTAGGCGTGGCATATGTGGGCGGAAATAAATTTTGCTAAATAGCTGATGTTCTTTTCTATCGTATAGCCAAAACTCCATGTCGTTATCTCTTATAGTTTCCGAGTTATACACAAAATTGTAAAATTGTTTTACAAAAAACACATACACACACGCACATGTATAATCGTATAACAATTTTACATTTTTGCGTATATCTCGGAAACTATAAGAGCTAATGACAATCGGTTTTCACCATGCGACTGGAAAAAACATCAGCTATCTTAAGGCAGAAACAAAATTTGAAAAATATTATATAACACCTGAAATATAAGGCATTATATGTAAGAAATCAATATATTTCTTAGTAGGCGTGGCATATGTGGGCGGAAATAAATTTTGCTAAATAGCTGATGTACTTTTCTATCGTATAGCCAAAACTCCATGTCGTTATCTCTTATAGTTTCCGAGTTATAAGCAAAATTGTAAAATTGTTTTACAAAAAACACTTGCTGCTGAATTCTGTTGGCCTGGTATTTTAAAAAATTTTTGAAATTTTGAAAAATATCAAAACAACACATACACACACGCACATGTATAATCGTATAACAATTTTACATTTTTGCGTATATCTCGGAAACTATAAGAGCTAATGACAATCGGTTTTCACCACGCGACTGGAAAAAACATCAGCTATCTTAAGGCAGAAACAAAATTTGAAAAATATTATATAACACCTGAAATATAAGGCATTATATGTAAGAAATCGATATATTTCTTAGTAGGCGTGGCATATGTGGGCGGAAATAAATTTTGCTAAATAGCTGATGTACTTTTCTATCGTATAGCCAAAACTCCATGTCGTTATCTCTTATAGTTTCCGAGTTATAAGCAAAATTGTAAAATTGTTTTACAAAAAACACTTGCTGCTGAATTCTGTTGGCCTGGTATTTTAAAAAATTTTTGAAATTTTGAAAAATATCAAAACAACACATACACACACGCACATGTATAATCGTATAACAATTTTACATTTTTGCGTATATCTCGGAAACTATAAGAGCTAATGTAAATCGGTTTTCACCATGCGACTGGAAAAAACATCAGCTATCTTAAGGCAGAAACAAAATTTGAAAAATATTATATAACACCTGAAATATAAGGCATTATATGTAAGAAATCAATATATTTCTTAGTAGGCGTGGCATATGTGGGCGGAAATAAATTTTGCTAAATAGCTGATGTTCTTTTCTATCGTATAGCCAAAACTCCATGTCGTTATCTCTTATAGTTTCCGAGATATAAGCAAAATTGTAAAATTGTTTTACAAAAAACACTTGCTGCTGAATTCTGTTGGCCTGGTATTTTAAAAAATTTTTGAAATTTTGAAAAATATCAAAACAACACATACACACAGGCACATGTATAATCGTATAACAATTTTACATTTTTGCGTATATCTCGGAAACTATAAGAGCTAATGACAATCGGTTTTCACCATGCGACTGGAAAAAACATCAGCTATCTTAAGGCAGAAACAAAATTTGAAAAATATTATATAACACCTGAAATATAAGGCATTATATATAAGAAATCAATATATTTCTTAGTAGGCGTGGCATATGTGGGCGGAAATAAATTTTGCTAAATAGCTGATGTTCTTTTCTATCGTATAGCCAAAACTCCATGTCGTTATCTCTTATAGTTTCCGAGTTATAAGCAAAATTGTAAAATTGTTTTACAAAAAACACTTGCTGCTGAATTCTGTTGGCCTGGTATTTTAAAAAATTTTTGAAATTTTGAAAAATATCAAAACAACACATACACACACGCACATGTATAATCGTATAACAATTTTACATTTTTGCGTATATCTCGGAAACTATAAGAGCTAATGACAATCGGTTTTCACCATGCGACTGGAAAAAACATCAGCTATCTTAAGGCAGAAACAAAATTTGAAAAATATTATATAACACCTGAAATATAAGGCATTATATGTAAGAAATCGATATATTTCTTAGTAGGCGTGGCATATGTGGGCGGAAATAAATTTTGCTAAATAGCTGATGTTCTTTTCTATCGTATAGCCAAAACTCCATGTCGTTATCTCTTATAGTTTCCGAGTTATAAGCAAAATTGTAAAATTGTTTTACAAAAAACACATACACACACGCACATGTATAATCGTATAACAATTTTACATTTTTGCTTATAACTCGGAAACTATAAGAGCTAATGACAATCGGTTTTCACCATGCGACTGGAAAAAACATCAGCTATCTTAAGGCAGAAACAAAATTTGAAAAATATTATATAACACCTGAAATATAAGGCATTATATGTAAGAAATCAATATATTTCTTAGTAGGCGTGGCATATGTGGGCGGAAATAAATTTTGCTAAATAGCTGATGTACTTTTCTATCGTATAGCCAAAACTCCATGTCGTTATCTCTTATAGTTTCCGAGTTATAAGCAAAATTGTAAAATTGTTTTACAAAAAACACTTGCTGCTGAATTCTGTTGGCCTGGTATTTTAAAAAATTTTTGAAATTTTGAAAAATATCAAAACAACACATACACACACGCACATGTATAATCGTATAACAATTTTACAATTTTGCTTATATCTCGGAAACTATAAGAGCTAATGACAATCGGTTTTCACCATGCGACTGGAAAAAACATCAGCTATCTTAAGGCAGAAACAAAATTTGAAAAATATTATATAACACCTGAAATATAAGGCATTATATGTAAGAAATCAATATATTTCTTAGTAGGCGTGGCATATGTGGGCGGAAATAAATTTTGCTAAATAGCTGATGTACTTTTCTATCGTATAGCCAAAACTCCATGTCGTTATCTCTTATAGTTTCCGAGTTATAAGCAAAATTGTAAAATTGTTTTACAAAAAACACTTGCTGCTGAATTCTGTTGGCCTGGTATTTTAAAAAATTTTTGAAATTTTGAAAAATATCAAAACAACACATACACACACGCACATGTATAATCGTATAACAATTTTACAATTTTGCTTATAACTTGGAAACTATAAGAGCTAATGACAATCGGTTTTCACCATGCGACTGGAAAAAACATCAGCTATCTTAAGGCAGAAACAAAATTTGAAAAATATTATATAACACCTGAAATATAAGGCATTATATGTAAGAAATCAATATATTTCTTAGTGGGCGTGGCATATGTGGGCGGAAATAAATTTTGCTAAATAGCTGATGTTCTTTTCTATCGTATAGCCAAAACTCCATGTCGTTATCTCTTATAGTTTCCGAGTTATAAGCAAAATTGTAAAATTGTTTTACAAAAAACACTTGCTGCTGAATTCTGTTGGCCTGGTATTTTAAAAAATTTTTGAAATTTTGAAAAATATCAAAACAACACATACACACACGCACATGTATAATCGTATAACAATTTTACATTTTTGCGTATATCTCGGAAACTATAAGAGCTAATGACAATCGGTTTTCACCATGCGACTGGAAAAAACATCAGCTATCTTAAGGCAGAAACAAAATTTGAAAAATATTATATAACACCTGAAATATAAGGCATTATATGTAAGAAATCAATATATTTCTTAGTAGGCGTGGCATATGTGGGCGGAAATAAATTTTGCTAAATAGCTGATGTACTTTTCTATCGTATAGCCAAAACTCCATGTCGTTATCTCTTATAGTTTCCGAGTTATAAGCAAAATTGTAAAATTGTTTTACAAAAAACACATACACACAGGCACATGTATAATCGTATAACAATTTTACATTTTTGCGTATATCTCGGAAACTATAAGAGCTAATGACAATCGGTTTTCACCATGCGACTGGAAAAAACATCAGCTATCTTAAGGCAGAAACAAAATTTGAAAAATATTATATAACACCTGAAATATAAGGCATTATATATAAGAAATCAATATATTTCTTAGTAGGCGTGGCATATGTGGGCGGAAATAAATTTTGCTAAATAGCTGATGTTCTTTTCTATCGTATAGCCAAAACTCCATGTCGTTATCTCTTATAGTTTCCGAGTTATAAGCAAAATTGTAAAATTGTTTTACAAAAAACACTTGCTGCTGAATTCTGTTGGCCTGGTATTTTAAAAAATTTTTGAAATTTTGAAAAATATCAAAACAACACATACACACACGCACATGTATAATCGTATAACAATTTTACATTTTTGCGTATATCTCGGAAACTATAAGAGCTAATGACAATCGGTTTTCACCATGCGACTGGAAAAAACATCAGCTATCTTAAGGCAGAAACAAAATTTGAAAAATATTATATAACACCTGAAATATAAGGCATTATATGTAAGAAATCAATATATTTCTTAGTAGGCGTGGCATATGTGGGCGGAAATAAATTTTGCTAAATAGCTGATGTACTTTTCTATCGTATAGCCAAAACTCCATGTCGTTATCTCTTATAGTTTCCGAGTTATAAGCAAAATTGTAAAATTGTTTTACAAAAAACACATACACACAGGCACATGTATAATCGTATAACAATTTTACATTTTTGCGTATATCTCGGAAACTATAAGAGCTAATGACAATCGGTTTTCACCATGCGACTGGAAAAAACATCAGCTATCTTAAGGCAGAAACAAAATTTGAAAAATATTATATAACACCTGAAATATAAGGCATTATATATAAGAAATCAATATATTTCTTAGTAGGCGTGGCATATGTGGGCGGAAATAAATTTTGCTAAATAGCTGATGTTCTTTTCTATCGTATAGCCAAAACTCCATGTCGTTATCTCTTATAGTTTCCGAGTTATAAGCAAAATTGTAAAATTGTTTTACAAAAAACACTTGCTGCTGAATTCTGTTGGCCTGGTATTTTAAAAAATTTTTGAAATTTTGAAAAATATCAAAACAACACATACACACACGCACATGTATAATCGTATAACAATTTTACATTTTTGCGTATATCTCGGAAACTATAAGAGCTAATGACAATCGGTTTTCACCATGCGACTGGAAAAAACATCAGCTATCTTAAGGCAGAAACAAAATTTGAAAAATATTATATAACACCTGAAATATAAGGCATTATATGTAAGAAATCAATATATTTCTTAGTAGGCGTGGCATATGTGGGCGGAAATAAATTTTGCTAAATAGCTGATGTACTTTTCTATCGTATAGCCAAAACTCCATGTCGTTATCTCTTATAGTTTCCGAGTTATAAGCAAAATTGTAAAATTGTTTTACAAAAAACACTTGCTGCTGAATTCTGTTGGCCTGGTATTTTAAAAAATTTTTGAAATTTTGAAAAATATCAAAACAACACATACACACACGCACATGTATAATCGTATAACAATTTTACATTTTTGCGTATATCTCGGAAACTATAAGAGCTAATGACAATCGGTTTTCACCATGCGACTGGAAAAAACATCAGCTATCTTAAGGCAGAAACAAAATTTGAAAAATATTATATAACACCTGAAATATAAGGCATTATATGTAAGAAATCAATATATTTCTTAGTAGGCGTGGCATATGTGGGCGGAAATAAATTTTGCTAAATAGCTGATGTACTTTTCTATCGTATAGCCAAAACTCCATGTCGTTATCTCTTATAGTTTCCGAGTTATAAGCAAAATTGTAAAATTGTTTTACAAAAAACACATACACACACGCACATGTATAATCGTATAACAATTTTACATTTTTGCGTATATCTCGGAAACTATAAGAGCTAATGACAATCGGTTTTCACCATGCGACTGGAAAAAACATCAGCTATCTTAAGGCAGAAACAAAATTTGAAAAATATTATATAACACCTGAAATATAAGGCATTATATGTAAGAAATCAATATATTTCTTAGTAGGCGTGGCATATGTGGGCGGAAATAAATTTTGCTAAATAGCTGATGTTCTTTTCTATCGCATGGTGAAAACCGATTGTCATTATCTCTTATAGTTTCCGAGTTATAAGCAAAATTGTAAAATTGTTTTACAAAAAACACTTGCCGCTGAATTCTGTTGGCCTGGTATTTTAAAAAATTTTTGAAATTTTGAAAAATATCAAAACAACACATACACACACGCACATGTATAATCGTATAACAATTTTACATTTTTGCGTATATCTCGGAAACTATAAGAGCTAATGACAATCGGTTTTCACCATGCGACTGGAAAAAACATCAGCTATCTTAAGGCAGAAACAAAATTTGAAAAATATTATATAACACCTGAAATATAAGGCATTATATGTAAGAAATCAATATATTTCTTAGTAGGCGTTACGGCGGAGATATACGCAAAATTGTAAAATTGTTTTACAAAAAACACTTGCCGCTGAATTCTGTTGGCCTGGTATTTTAAAAAATTTTTGAAATTTTGAAAAATATCAAAACAACACATACACACACGCACATGTATAATCGTATAACAATTTTACATTTTTGCGTATATCTCGGAAACTATAAGAGCTAATGACAATCGGTTTTCACCATGCGACTGGAAAAAACATCAGCTATCTTAAGGCAGAAACAAAATTTGAAAAATATTATATAACACCTGAAATATAAGGCATTATATATAAGAAATCAATATATTTCTTAGTAGGCGTGGCATATGTGGGCGGAAATAAATTTTGCTAAATAGCTGATGTTCTTTTCTATCGTATAGCCAAAACTCCATGTCGTTATCTCTTATAGTTTCCGAGATATAAGCAAAATTGTAAAATTGTTTTACAAAAAACACATACACACACGCACATGTATAATCGTATAACAATTTTACATTTTTGCGTATATCTCGGAAACTATAAGAGCTAATGACAATCGGTTTTCACCATGCGACTGGAAAAAACATCAGCTATCTTAAGGCAGAAACAAAATTTGAAAAATATTATATAACACCTGAAATATAAGGCATTATATGTAAGAAATCAATATATTTCTTAGTAGGCGTGGCATATGTGGGCGGAAATAAATTTTGCTAAATAGCTGATGTTCTTTTCTATCGTATAGCCAAAACTCCATGTCGTTATCTCTTATAGTTTCCGAGTTATAAGCAAAATTGTAAAATTGTTTTACAAAAAACACTTGCTGCTGAATTCTGTTGGCCTGGTATTTTAAAAAATTTTTGAAATTTTGAAAAATATCAAAACAACACATACACACACGCACATGTATAATCGTATAACAATTTTACATTTTTGCGTATATCTCGGAAACTATAAGAGCTAATGACAATCGGTTTTCACCATGCGACTGGAAAAAACATCAGCTATCTTAAGGCAGAAACAAAATTTGAAAAATATTATATAACACCTGAAATATAAGGCATTATATGTAAGAAATCAATATATTTCTTAGTAGGCGTGGCATATGTGGGCGGAAATAAATTTTGCTAAATAGCTGATGTACTTTTCTATCGTATAGCCAAAACTCCATGTCGTTATCTCTTATAGTTTCCGAGTTATAAGCAAAATTGTAAAATTGTTTTACAAAAAACACTTGCTGCTGAATTCTGTTGGCCTGGTATTTTAAAAAATTTTTGAAATTTTGAAAAATATCAAAACAACACATACACACACGCACATGTATAATCGTATAACAATTTTACATTTTTGCGTATATCTCGGAAACTATAAGAGCTAATGACAATCGGTTTTCACCATGCGACTGGAAAAAACATCAGCTATCTTAAGGCAGAAACAAAATTTGAAAAATATTATATAACACCTGAAATATAAGGCATTATATGTAAGAAATCAATATATTTCTTAGTAGGCGTGGCATATGTGGGCGGAAATAAATTTTGCTAAATAGCTGATGTACTTTTCTATCGTATAGCCAAAACTCCATGTCGTTATCTCTTATAGTTTCCGAGTTATAAGCAAAATTGTAAAATTGTTTTACAAAAAACACATACACACACGCACATGTATAATCGTATAACAATTTTACATTTTTGCGTATATCTCGGAAACTATAAGAGCTAATGACAATCGGTTTTCACCATGCGACTGGAAAAAACATCAGCTATCTTAAGGCAGAAACAAAATTTGAAAAATATTATATAACACCTGAAATATAAGGCATTATATGTAAGAAATCAATATATTTCTTAGTAGGCGTGGCATATGTGGGCGGAAATAAATTTTGCTAAATAGCTGATGTTCTTTTCTATCGTATGGTGAAAACCGATTGTCGTTATCTCTTATAGTTTCCGAGATATAAGCAAAATTGTAAAATTGTTTTACAAAAAACACTTGCCGCTGAATTCTGTTGGCCTGGTATTTTAAAAAATTTTTGAAATTTTGAAAAATATCAAAACAACACATACACACACGCACATGTATAATCGTATAACAATTTTACATTTTTGCGTATATCTCGGAAACTATAAGAGCTAATGACAATCGGTTTTCACCATGCGACTGGAAAAAACATCAGCTATCTTAAGGCAGAAACAAAATTTGAAAAATATTATATAACACCTGAAATATAAGGCATTATATGTAAGAAATCAATATATTTCTTAGTAGGCGTTACGGCGGAGATATACGCAAAATTGTAAAATTGTTTTACAAAAAACACTTGCCGCTGAATTCTGTTGGCCTGGTATTTTAAAAAATTTTTGAAATTTTGAAAAATATCAAAACAACACATACACACACGCACATGTATAATCGTATAACAATTTTACATTTTTGCGTATATCTCGGAAACTATAAGAGCTAATGACAATCGGTTTTCACCATGCGACTGGAAAAAACATCAGCTATCTTAAGGCAGAAACAAAATTTGAAAAATATTATATAACACCTGAAATATAAGGCATTATATATAAGAAATCAATATATTTCTTAGTAGGCGTGGCATATGTGGGCGGAAATAAATTTTGCTAAATAGCTGATGTTCTTTTCTATCGTATAGTCAAAACTCCATGTCATTAGCTCTTATAGTTTCCGAGATACACGCACATGTATAATCGTATAACAATTTTACATTTTTGCCTATATCTCGGAAACTATAAGAGCTAATGACAATCGGTTTTCACCATGCGACTGGAAAAAACATCAGCTATCTTAAGGCAGAAACAAAATTTGAAAAATATTATATAACACCTGAAATATAAGGCATTATATGTAAGAAATCAATATATTTCTTAGTAGGCGTGGCATATGTGGGCGGAAATAAATTTTGCTAAATAGCTGATGTTCTTTTCTATCGTATAGCCAAAACTCCATGTCGTTATCTCTTATAGTTTCCGAGTTATAAGCAAAATTGTAAAATTGTTTTACAAAAAACACTTGCTGCTGAATTCTGTTGGCCTGGTATTTTAAAAAATTTTTGAAATTTTGAAAAATATCAAAACAACACATACACACACGCACATGTATAATCGTATAACAATTTTACATTTTTGCGTATATCTCGGAAACTATAAGAGCTAATGACAATCGGTTTTCACCATGCGACTGGAAAAAACATCAGCTATCTTAAGGCAGAAACAAAATTTGAAAAATATTATATAACACCTGAAATATAAGGCATTATATGTAAGAAATCAATATATTTCTTAGTAGGCGTGGCATATGTGGGCGGAAATAAATTTTGCTAAATAGCTGATGTACTTTTCTATCGTATAGCCAAAACTCCATGTCGTTATCTCTTATAGTTTCCGAGTTATAAGCAAAATTGTAAAATTGTTTTACAAAAAACACTTGCTGCTGAATTCTGTTGGCCTGGTATTTTAAAAAATTTTTGAAATTTTGAAAAATATCAAAACAACACATACACACACGCACATGTATAATCGTATAACAATTTTACATTTTTGCGTATATCTCGGAAACTATAAGAGCTAATGACAATCGGTTTTCACCATGCGACTGGAAAAAACATCAGCTATCTTAAGGCAGAAACAAAATTTGAAAAATATTATATAACACCTGAAATATAAGGCATTATATGTAAGAAATCAATATATTTCTTAGTAGGCGTGGCATATGTGGGCGGAAATAAATTTTGCTAAATAGCTGATGTACTTTTCTATCGTATAGCCAAAACTCCATGTCGTTATCTCTTATAGTTTCCGAGTTATAAGCAAAATTGTAAAATTGTTTTACAAAAAACACATACACACACGCACATGTATAATCGTATAACAATTTTACATTTTTGCGTATATCTCGGAAACTATAAGAGCTAATGACAATCGGTTTTCACCATGCGACTGGAAAAAACATCAGCTATCTTAAGGCAGAAACAAAATTTGAAAAATATTATATAACACCTGAAATATAAGGCATTATATGTAAGAAATCAATATATTTCTTAGTAGGCGTGGCATATGTGGGCGGAAATAAATTTTGCTAAATAGCTGATGTTCTTTTCTATCGTATAGTCAAAACCGATTGTCGTTATCTCTTATAGTTTCCGAGTTATAAGCAAAATTGTAAAATTGTTTTACAAAAAACACTTGCCGCTGAATTCTGTTGGCCTGGTATTTTAAAAAATTTTTGAAATTTTGAAAAATATCAAAACAACACATACACACACGCACATGTATAATCGTATAACAATTTTACAATTTTGCTTATAACTCGGAAACTATAAGAGATAATGACAATCGGTTTTCACCATGCGACTGGAAAAAACATCAGCTATCTTAAGGCAGAAACAAAATTTGAAAAATATTATATAACACCTGAAATATAAGGCATTATATGTAAGAAATCAATATATTTCTTAGTAGGCGTGGCACATGTGGGCGGAAATAAATTTTGCTAAATAGCTGATGTTCTTTTCTATCGTATAGTCAAAACTCCATGTCGTTATCTCTTATAGTTTCCGAGTTATAAGCAAAATTGTAAAATTGTTTTACAAAAAACACTTGCCGCTGAATTCTGTTGGCCTGGTATTTTAAAAAATTTTTGAAATTTTGAAAAATATCAAAACAACACATACACACACGCACATGTATAATCGTATAACAATTTTACATTTTTGCGTATATCTCGGAAACTATAAGAGCTAATGACAATCGGTTTTCACCATGCGACTGGAAAAAACATCAGCTATCTTAAGGCAGAAACAAAATTTGAAAAATATTATATAACACCTGAAATATAAGGCATTATATATAAGAAATCAATATATTTCTTAGTAGGCGTGGCATATGTGGGCGGAAATAAATTTTGCTAAATAGCTGATGTTCTTTTCTATCGTATAGCCAAAACTCCATGTCGTTATCTCTTATAGTTTCCGAGTTATAAGCAAAATTGTAAAATTGTTTTACAAAAAACACATACACACACGCACATGTATAATCGTATAACAATTTTACATTTTTGCGTATATCTCGGAAACTATAAGAGCTAATGACAATCGGTTTTCACCATGCGACTGGAAAAAACATCAGCTATCTTAAGGCAGAAACAAAATTTGAAAAATATTATATAACACCTGAAATATAAGGCATTATATGTAAGAAATCAATATATTTCTTAGTAGGCGTGGCATATGTGGGCGGAAATAAATTTTGCTAAATAGCTGATGTACTTTTCTATCGTATAGCCAAAACTCCATGTCGTTATCTCTTATAGTTTCCGAGTTATAAGCAAAATTGTAAAATTGTTTTACAAAAAACACTTGCTGCTGAATTCTGTTGGCCTGGTATTTTAAAAAATTTTTGAAATTTTGAAAAATATCAAAACAACACATACACACACGCACATGTATAATCGTATAACAATTTTACATTTTTGCGTATATCTCGGAAACTATAAGAGCTAATGACAATCGGTTTTCACCATGCGACTGGAAAAAACATCAGCTATTTAGCAAAATTTGAAAAATATTATATAACACCTGAAATATAAGGCATTATATATAAGAAATCAATATATTTCTTAGTAGGCGTGGCATATGTGGGCGGAAATAAATTTTGCTAAATAGCTGATGTTCTTTTCTATCGTATAGCCAAAACTCCATGTCGTTATCTCTTATAGTTTCCGAGTTATAAGCAAAATTGTAAAATTGTTTTACAAAAAACACATACACACACGCACATGTATAATCGTATAACAATTTTACATTTTTGCGTATATCTCGGAAACTATAAGAGCTAATGACAATCGGTTTTCACCATGCGACTGGAAAAAACATCAGCTATCTTAAGGCAGAAACAAAATTTGAAAAATATTATATAACACCTGAAATATAAGGCATTATATGTAAGAAATCAATATATTTCTTAGTAGGCGTGGCATATGTGGGCGGAAATAAATTTTGCTAAATAGCTGATGTACTTTTCTATCGTATAGCCAAAACTCCATGTCGTTATCTCTTATAGTTTCCGAGTTATAAGCAAAATTGTAAAATTGTTTTACAAAAAACACTTGCTGCTGAATTCTGTTGGCCTGGTATTTTAAAAAATTTTTGAAATTTTGAAAAATATCAAAACAACACATACACACACGCACATGTATAATCGTATAACAATTTTACATTTTTGCGTATATCTCGGAAACTATAAGAGCTAATGACAATCGGTTTTCACCATGCGACTGGAAAAAACATCAGCTATCTTAAGGCAGAAACAAAATTTGAAAAATATTATATAACACCTGAAATATAAGGCATTATATGTAAGAAATCAATATATTTCTTAGTAGGCGTGGCATATGTGGGCGGAAATAAATTTTGCTAAATAGCTGATGTACTTTTCTATCGTATAGCCAAAACTCCATGTCGTTATCTCTTATAGTTTCCGAGTTATAAGCAAAATTGTAAAATTGTTTTACAAAAAACACATACACACACGCACATGTATAATCGTATAACAATTTTACAATTTTGCTTATAACTCGGAAACTATAAGAGCTAATGACAATCGGTTTTCACCATGCGACTGGAAAAAACATCAGCTATCTTAAGGCAGAAACAAAATTTGAAAAATATTATATAACACCTGAAATATAAGGCATTATATGTAAGAAATCAATATATTTCTTAGTAGGCGTGGCATATGTGGGCGGAAATAAATTTTGCTAAATAGCTGATGTTCTTTTCTATCGTATAGTCAAAACTCCATGTCGTTATCTCTTATAGTTTCCGAGTTATAAGCAAAATTGTAAAATTGTTTTACAAAAAACACTTGCCGCTGAATTCTGTTGGCCTGGTATTTTAAAAAATTTTTGAAATTTTGAAAAATATCAAAACAACACATACACACACGCACATGTATAATCGTATAACAATTTTACAATTTTGCTTATAACTCGGAAACTATAAGAGCTAATGACAATCGGTTTTCACCATGCGACTGGAAAAAACATCAGCTATCTTAAGGCAGAAACAAAATTTGAAAAATATTATATAACACCTGAAATATAAGGCATTATATGTAAGAAATCAATATATTTCTTAGTAGGCGTGGCACATGTGGGCGGAAATAAATTTTGCTAAATAGCTGATGTTCTTTTCTATCGTATAGTCAAAACTCCATGTCGTTATCTCTTATAGTTTCCGAGTTATAAGCAAAATTGTAAAATTGTTTTACAAAAAACACTTGCCGCTGAATTCTGTTGGCCTGGTATTTTAAAAAATTTTTGAAATTTTGAAAAATATCAAAACAACACATACACACACGCACATGTATAATCGTATAACAATTTTACATTTTTGCGTATATCTCGGAAACTATAAGAGCTAATGACAATCGGTTTTCACCATGCGACTGGAAAAAACATCAGCTATCTTAAGGCAGAAACAAAATTTGAAAAATATTATATAACACCTGAAATATAAGGCATTATATATAAGAAATCAATATATTTCTTAGTAGGCGTGGCATATGTGGGCGGAAATAAATTTTGCTAAATAGCTGATGTTCTTTTCTATCGTATAGCCAAAACTCCATGTCGTTATCTCTTATAGTTTCCGAGTTATAAGCAAAATTGTAAAATTGTTTTACAAAAAACACATACACACACGCACATGTATAATCGTATAACAATTTTACATTTTTGCGTATATCTCGGAAACTATAAGAGCTAATGACAATCGGTTTTCACCATGCGACTGGAAAAAACATCAGCTATCTTAAGGCAGAAACAAAATTTGAAAAATATTATATAACACCTGAAATATAAGGCATTATATGTAAGAAATCAATATATTTCTTAGTAGGCGTGGCATATGTGGGCGGAAATAAATTTTGCTAAATAGCTGATGTACTTTTCTATCGTATAGCCAAAACTCCATGTCGTTATCTCTTATAGTTTCCGAGTTATAAGCAAAATTGTAAAATTGTTTTACAAAAAACACTTGCTGCTGAATTCTGTTGGCCTGGTATTTTAAAAAATTTTTGAAATTTTGAAAAATATCAAAACAACACATACACACACGCACATGTATAATCGTATAACAATTTTACATTTTTGCGTATATCTCGGAAACTATAAGAGCTAATGACAATCGGTTTTCACCATGCGACTGGAAAAAACATCAGCTATCTTAAGGCAGAAACAAAATTTGAAAAATATTATATAACACCTGAAATATAAGGCATTATATATAAGAAATCAATATATTTCTTAGTAGGCGTGGCATATGTGGGCGGAAATAAATTTTGCTAAATAGCTGATGTTCTTTTCTATCGTATAGCCAAAACTCCATGTCGTTATCTCTTATAGTTTCCGAGTTATAAGCAAAATTGTAAAATTGTTTTACAAAAAACACATACACACACGCACATGTATAATCGTATAACAATTTTACATTTTTGCGTATATCTCGGAAACTATAAGAGCTAATGACAATCGGTTTTCACCATGCGACTGGAAAAAACATCAGCTATCTTAAGGCAGAAACAAAATTTGAAAAATATTATATAACACCTGAAATATAAGGCATTATATGTAAGAAATCAATATATTTCTTAGTAGGCGTGGCATATGTGGGCGGAAATAAATTTTGCTAAATAGCTGATGTTCTTTTCTATCGTATAGCCAAAACTCCATGTCGTTATCTCTTATAGTTTCCGAGTTATAAGCAAAATTGTAAAATTGTTTTACAAAAAACACTTGCTGCTGAATTCTGTTGGCCTGGTATTTTAAAAAATTTTTGAAATTTTGAAAAATATCAAAACAACACATACACACACGCACATGTATAATCGTATAACAATTTTACATTTTTGCGTATATCTCGGAAACTATAAGAGCTAATGACAATCGGTTTTCACCATGCGACTGGAAAAAACATCAGCTATCTTAAGGCAGAAACAAAATTTGAAAAATATTATATAACACCTGAAATATAAGGCATTATATGTAAGAAATCAATATATTTCTTAGTAGGCGTGGCATATGTGGGCGGAAATAAATTTTGCTAAATAGCTGATGTTCTTTTCTATCGTATAGCCAAAACTCCATGTCGTTATCTCTTATAGTTTCCGAGTTATAAGCAAAATTGTAAAATTGTTTTACAAAAAACACATACACACACGCACATGTATAATCGTATAACAATTTTACAATTTTGCTTATAACTCGGAAACTATAAGAGCTAATGACAATCGGTTTTCACCATGCGACTGGAAAAAACATCAGCTATCTTAAGGCAGAAACAAAATTTGAAAAATATTATATAACACCTGAAATATAAGGCATTATATGTAAGAAATCGATATATTTCTTAGTAGGCGTGGCATATGTGGGCGGAAATAAATTTTGCTAAATAGCTGATGTTCTTTTCTATCGTATAGCCAAAACTCCATGTCGTTATCTCTTATAGTTTCCGAGTTATAAGCAAAATTGTAAAATTGTTTTACAAAAAACACTTGCTGCTGAATTCTGTTGGCCTGGTATTTTAAAAATTTTTTGAAATTTTGAAAAATATCAAAACAACACATACACACACGCACATGTATAATCGTATAACAATTTTACATTTTTGCGTATATCTCGGAAACCATAAGAGCTAATGACAATCGGTTTTCACCATGCGACTGGAAAAAACATCAGCTATCTTAAGGCAGAAACAAAATTTGAAAAATATTATATAACACCTGAAATATAAGGCATTATATGTAAGAAATCAATATATTTCTTAGTAGGCGTGGCATATGTGGGCGGAAATAAATTTTGCTAAATAGCTGATGTTCTTTTCTATCGTATAGCCAAAACTCCATGTCGTTATCTCTTATAGTTTCCGAGTTATAAGCAAAATTGTAAAATTGTTTTACAAAAACACATACACACACGCACATGTATAATCGTATAACAATTTTACATTTTTGTGTATATCTCGGAAACTATAAGAGCTAATGACAATCGGTTTTCACCATGCGACTGGAAAAAACATCAGCTATCTTAAGGCAGAAACAAAATTTGAAAAATATTATATAACACCTGAAATATAAGGCATTATATGTAAGAAATCAATATATTTCTTAGTGGGCGTGGCATATGTGGGCGGAAATAAATTTTGCTAAATAGCTGATGTTCTTTTCTATCGTATAGCCAAAACTCCATGTCGTTATCTCTTATAGTTTCCGAGTTATAAGCAAAATTGTAAAATTGTTTTACAAAAAACACTTGCTGCTGAATTCTGTTGGCCTGGTATTTTAAAAAATTTTTGAAATTTTGAAAAATATCAAAACAACACATACACACAGGCACATGTATAATCGTATAACAATTTTACATTTTTGCGTATATCTCGGAAACTATAAGAGCTAATGACAATCGGTTTTCACCATGCGACTGGAAAAAACATCAGCTATCTTAAGGCAGAAACAAAATTTGAAAAATATTATATAACACCTGAAATATAAGGCATTATATGTAAGAAATCAATATATTCCTTAGTAGGCGTGGCATATGTGGGCGGAAATAAATTTTGCTAAATAGCTGATGTTCTTTTCTATCGTATAGCCAAAACTCCATGTCGTTATCTCTTATAGTTTCCGAGTTATAAGCAAAATTGTAAAATTGTTTTACAAAAACACATACACACACGCACATGTATAATCGTATAACAATTTTACATTTTTGTGTATACCTCGGAAACTATAAGAGCTAATGACAATCGGTTTTCACCATGCGACTGGAAAAAACATCAGCTATCTTAAGGCAGAAACAAAATTTGAAAAATATTATATAACACCTGAAATATAAGGCATTATATGTAAGAAATCAATATATTTCTTAGTGGGCGTGGCATATGTGGGCGGAAATAAATTTTGCTAAATAGCTGATGTTCTTTTCTATCGTATAGCCAAAACTCCATGTCGTTATCTCTTATAGTTTCCGAGTTATAAGCAAAATTGTAAAATTGTTTTACAAAAAACACATACACACACGCACATGTATAATCGTATAACAATTTTACATTTTTGCGTATATCTCGGAAACTATAAGAGCTAATGACAATCGGTTTTCACCATGCGACTGGAAAAAACATCAGCTATCTTAAGGCAGAAACAAAATTTGAAAAATATTATATAACACCTGAAATATAAGGCATTATATGTAAGAAATCAATATATTTCTTAGTAGGCGTGGCATATGTGGGCGGAAATAAATTTTGCTAAATAGCTGATGTTCTTTTCTATCGTATAGCCAAAACTCCATGTCGTTATCTCTTATAGTTTCCGAGTTATAAGCAAAAATGTAAAATTGTTATACGAAAAACACTTGCTGCTGAATTCTGTTGGCCTGGTATTTTAAAAAATTTTTGAAATTTTGAAAAATATCAAAACAACACATACACACACGCACATGTATAATCGTATAACAATTTTACATTTTTGCGTATATCTCGGAAACTATAAGAGCTAATGACAATCGGTTTTCACCATGCGACTGGAAAAAACATCAGCTATCTTAAGGCAGAAAAAAATCTGAAAAATATTATATAACACCTGAAATATAAGGCATTATATGTAAGAAATCAATATATTTCTTAGTAGGCGTGGCATATGTGGGCGGAAATAAATTTTGCTAAATAGCTGATGTTCTTTTCTATCGTATAGCCAAAACTCCATGTCGTTATCTCTTATAGTTTCCGAGTTATAAGCAAAATTGTAAAATTGTTTTACAAAAAACACTTGCTGCTGAATTCTGTTGGCCTGGTATTTTAAAAAATTTTTGAAATTTTGAAAAATATCAAAACAACACATACACACACGCACATGTATAATCGTATAAAAATTTTACATTTTTGCGTATATCTCGGAAACTATAAGAGCTAATGACAATCGGTTTTCACCATGCGACTGGAAAAAACATCAGCTATCTTAAGGCAGAAACAAAATTTGAAAAATATTATATAACACCTGAAATATATGGCATTATATGTAAGAAATCAATATATTTCTTAGTAGGCGTGGCATATGTGGGCGGAAATAAATTTTGCTAAATAGCTGATGTACTTTTCTATCGTATAGCCAAAACTCCATGTCGTTATCTCTTATAGTTTCCGAGTTATAAGCAAAATTGTAAAATTGTTTTACAAAAAACACATACACACAGGCACATGTATAATCGTATAACAATTTTACATTTTTGCGTATATCTCGGAAACTATAAGAGCTAATGACAATCGGTTTTCACCATGCGACTGGAAAAAACATCAGCTATCTTAAGGCAGAAACAAAATTTGAAAAATATTATATAACACCTGAAATATAAGGCATTATATATAAGAAATCAATATATTTCTTAGTAGGCGTGGCATATGTGGGCGGAAATAAATTTTGCTAAATAGCTGATGTTCTTTTCTATCGTATAGCCAAAACTCCATGTCGTTATCTCTTATAGTTTCCGAGTTATAAGCAAAATTGTAAAATTGTTTTACAAAAAACACATACACACACGCACATGTATAATCGTATAACAATTTTACATTTTTGCGTATATCTCGGAAACTATAAGAGCTAATGACAATCGGTTTTCACCATGCGACTGGAAAAAACATCAGCTATCTTAAGGCAGAAACAAAATTTGAAAAATATTATATAACACCTGAAATATAAGGCATTATATGTAAGAAATCAATATATTTCTTAGTAGGCGTGGCATATGTGGGCGGAAATAAATTTTGCTAAATAGCTGATGTTCTTTTCTATCGTATAGCCAAAACTCCATGTCGTTATCTCTTATAGTTTCCGAGTTATAAGCAAAATTGTAAAATTGTTTTACAAAAAACACTTGCTGCTGAATTCTGTTGGCCTGGTATTTTAAAAAATTTTTGAAATTTTGAAAAATATCAAAACAACACATACACACACGCACATGTATAATCGTATAACAATTTTACATTTTTGCGTATATCTCGGAAACCATAAGAGCTAATGACAATCGGTTTTCACCATGCGACTGGAAAAAACATCAGCTATCTTAAGGCAGAAACAAAATTTGGAAAATATTATATAACACCTGAAATATAAGGCATTATATGTAAGAAATCAATATATTTCTTAGTAGGCGTGGCATATGTGGGCGGAAATAAATTTTGCTAAATAGCTGATGTTCTTTTCTATCGTATAGCCAAAACTCCATGTCGTTATCTCTTATAGTTTCCGAGTTATAAGCAAAATTGTAAAATTGTTTTACAAAAACACATACACACACGCACATGTATAATCGTATAACAATTTTACATTTTTGTGTATATCTCGGAAACTATAAGAGCTAATGACAATCGGTTTTCACCATGCGACTGGAAAAAACATCAGCTATCTTAAGGCAGAAACAAAATTTGAAAAATATTATATAACACCTGAAATATAAGGCATTATATGTAAGAAATCAATATATTTCTTAGTAGGCGTGGCATATGTGGGCGGAAATAAATTTTGCTAAATAGCTGATGTTCTTTTCTATCGTATAGCCAAAACTCCATGTCGTTATCTCTTATAGTTTCCGAGTTATAAGCAAAATTGTAAAATTGTTTTACAAAAACACATACACACACGCACATGTATAATCGTATAACAATTTTACATTTTTGTGTATACCTCGGAAACTATAAGAGCTAATGACAATCGGTTTTCACCATGCGACTGGAAAAAACATCAGCTATCTTAAGGCAGAAACAAAATTTGAAAAATATTATATAACACCTGAAATATAAGGCATTATATGTAAGAAATCAATATATTTCTTAGTGGGCGTGGCATATGTGGGCGGAAATAAATTTTGCTAAATAGCTGATGTTCTTTTCTATCGTATAGCCAAAACTCCATGTCGTTATCTCTTATAGTTTCCGAGTTATAAGCAAAATTGTAAAATTGTTTTACAAAAAACACATACACACACGCACATGTATAATCGTATAACAATTTTACATTTTTGCGTATATCTCGGAAACTATAAGAGCTAATGACAATCGGTTTTCACCATGCGACTGGAAAAAACATCAGCTATCTTAAGGCAGAAACAAAATTTGAAAAATATTATATAACACCTGAAATATAAGGCATTATATGTAAGAAATCAATATATTTCTTAGTAGGCGTGGCATATGTGGGCGGAAATAAATTTTGCTAAATAGCTGATGTTCTTTTCTATCGTATAGCCAAAACTCCATGTCGTTATCTCTTATAGTTTCCGAGTTATAAGCAAAATTGTAAAATTGTTTTACAAAAAACACTTGCTGCTGAATTCTGTTGGCCTGGTATTTTAAAAAATTTTTGAAATTTTGAAAAATATCAAAACAACACATACACACACGCACATGTATAATCGTATAACAATTTTACATTTTTGCGTATATCTCGGAAACTATAAGAGCTAATGACAATCGGTTTTCACCATGCGACTGGAAAAAACATCAGCTATCTTAAGGCAGAAAAAAATCTGAAAAATATTATATAACACCTGAAATATAAGGCATTATATGTAAGAAATCAATATATTTCTTAGTAGGCGTGGCATATGTGGGCGGAAATAAATTTTGCTAAATAGCTGATGTTCTTTTCTATCGTATAGCCAAAACTCCATGTCGTTATCTCTTATAGTTTCCGAGTTATAAGCAAAATTGTAAAATTGTTTTACAAAAAACACTTGCTGCTGAATTCTGTTGGCCTGGTATTTTAAAAAATTTTTGAAATTTTGAAAAATATCAAAACAACACATACACACACGCACATGTATAATCGTATAAAAATTTTACATTTTTGCGTATATCTCGGAAACTATAAGAGCTAATGACAATCGGTTTTCACCATGCGACTGGAAAAAACATCAGCTATCTTAAGGCAGAAACAAAATTTGAAAAATATTATATAACACCTGAAATATATGGCATTATATGTAAGAAATCAATATATTTCTTAGTAGGCGTGGCATATGTGGGCGGAAATAAATTTTGCTAAATAGCTGATGTACTTTTCTATCGTATAGCCAAAACTCCATGTCGTTATCTCTTATAGTTTCCGAGTTATAAGCAAAATTGTAAAATTGTTTTACAAAAAACACATACACACAGGCACATGTATAATCGTATAACAATTTTACATTTTTGCGTATATCTCGGAAACTATAAGAGCTAATGACAATCGGTTTTCACCATGCGACTGGAAAAAACATCAGCTATCTTAAGGCAGAAACAAAATTTGAAAAATATTATATAACACCTGAAATATAAGGCATTATATATAAGAAATCAATATATTTCTTAGTAGGCGTGGCATATGTGGGCGGAAATAAATTTTGCTAAATAGCTGATGTTCTTTTCTATCGTATAGCCAAAACTCCATGTCGTTATCTCTTATAGTTTCCGAGTTATAAGCAAAATTGTAAAATTGTTTTACAAAAAACACATACACACACGCACATGTATAATCGTATAACAATTTTACATTTTTGCGTATATCTCGGAAACTATAAGAGCTAATGACAATCGGTTTTCACCATGCGACTGGAAAAAACATCAGCTATCTTAAGGCAGAAACAAAATTTGAAAAATATTATATAACACCTGAAATATAAGGCATTATATGTAAGAAATCAATATATTTCTTAGTAGGCGTGGCATATGTGGGCGGAAATAAATTTTGCTAAATAGCTGATGTTCTTTTCTATCGTATAGCCAAAACTCCATGTCGTTATCTCTTATAGTTTCCGAGTTATAAGCAAAATTGTAAAATTGTTTTACAAAAAACACTTGCTGCTGAATTCTGTTGGCCTGGTATTTTAAAAAATTTTTGAAATTTTGAAAAATATCAAAACAACACATACACACACGCACATGTATAATCGTATAACAATTTTACATTTTTGCGTATATCTCGGAAACCATAAGAGCTAATGACAATCGGTTTTCACCATGCGACTGGAAAAAACATCAGCTATCTTAAGGCAGAAACAAAATTTGGAAAATATTATATAACACCTGAAATATAAGGCATTATATGTAAGAAATCAATATATTTCTTAGTAGGCGTGGCATATGTGGGCGGAAATAAATTTTGCTAAATAGCTGATGTTCTTTTCTATCGTATAGCCAAAACTCCATGTCGTTATCTCTTATAGTTTCCGAGTTATAAGCAAAATTGTAAAATTGTTTTACAAAAACACATACACACACGCACATGTATAATCGTATAACAATTTTACATTTTTGTGTATATCTCGGAAACTATAAGAGCTAATGACAATCGGTTTTCACCATGCGACTGGAAAAAACATCAGCTATCTTAAGGCAGAAACAAAATTTGAAAAATATTATATAACACCTGAAATATAAGGCATTATATGTAAGAAATCAATATATTTCTTAGTAGGCGTGGCATATGTGGGCGGAAATAAATTTTGCTAAATAGCTGATGTTCTTTTCTATCGTATAGCCAAAACTCCATGTCGTTATCTCTTATAGTTTCCGAGTTATAAGCAAAATTGTAAAATTGTTTTACAAAAAACACATACACACACGCACATGTATAATCGTATAACAATTTTACATTTTTGCGTATATCTCGGAAACTATAAGAGCTAATGACAATCGGTTTTCACCATGCGACTGGAAAAAACATCAGCTATCTTAAGGCAGAAACAAAATTTGAAAAATATTATATAACACCTGAAATATAAGGCATTATATGTAAGAAATCAATATATTCCTTAGTAGGCGTGGCATATGTGGGCGGAAATAAATTTTGCTAAATAGCTGATGTTCTTTTCTATCGTATAGCCAAAACTCCATGTCGTTATCTCTTATAGTTTCCGAGTTATAAGCAAAATTGTAAAATTGTTTTACAAAAAACACATACACACACGCACATGTATAATCGTATAACAATTTTACATTTTTGCGTATATCTCGGAAACCATAAGAGCTAAAGACAATCGGTTTTCACCATGCGACTGGAAAAAACATCAGCTATCTTAAGGCAGAAACAAAATTTGAAAAATATTATATAACACCTGAAATATAAGGCATTATATGTAAGAAATCAATATATTTCTTAGTAGGCGTGGCATATGTGGGCGGAAATAAATTTTGCTAAATAGCTGATGTTCTTTTCTATCGTATAGCCAAAACTCCATGTCGTTATCTCTTATAGTTTCCGAGTTATAAGCAAAATTGTAAAATTGTTTTACAAAAACACATACACACACGCACATGTATAATCGTATAACAATTTTACATTTTTGTGTATATCTCGGAAACTATAAGAGCTAATGACAATCGGTTTTCACCATGTGACTGGAAAAAACATCAGCTATCTTAAGGCAGAAACAAAATTTGAAAAATATTATATAACACCTGAAATATAAGGCATTATATGTAAGAAATCAATATATTCCTTAGTAGGCGTGGCATATGTGGGCGGAAATAAATTTTGCTAAATAGCTGATGTTCTTTTCTATCGTATAGCCAAAACTCCATGTCGTTATCTCTTATAGTTTCCGAGTTATAAGCAAAATTGTAAAATTGTTTTACAAAAAACACATACACACACGCACATGTATAATCGTATAACAATTTTACATTTTTGCGTATATCTCGGAAACCATAAGAGCTAAAGACAATCGGTTTTCACCATGCGACTGGAAAAAACATCAGCTATCTTAAGGCAGAAACAAAATTTGAAAAATATTATATAACACCTGAAATATAAGGCATTATATGTAAGAAATCAATATATTTCTTAGTAGGCGTGGCATATGTGGGCGGAAATAAATTTTGCTAAATAGCTGATGTTCTTTTCTATCGTATAGCCAAAACTCCATGTCGTTATCTCTTATAGTTTCCGAGTTATAAGCAAAATTGTAAAATTGTTTTACAAAAAACACTTGCTGCTGAATTCTGTTGGCCTGGTATTTTAAAAAATTTTTGAAATTTTGAAAAATATCAAAACAACACATACACACAGGCACATGTATAATCGTATAACAATTTTACATTTTTGCGTATATCTCGGAAACTATAAGAGCTAATGACAATCGGTTTTCACCATGCGACTGGAAAAAACATCAGCTATCTTAAGGCAGAAACAAAATTTGAAAAATATTATATAACACCTGAAATATAAGGCATTATATGTAAGAAATCAATATATTTCTTAGTAGGCGTGGCATATGTGGGCGGAAATAAATTTTGCTAAATAGCTGATGTTCTTTTCTATCGTATAGCCAAAACTCCATGTCGTTATCTCTTATAGTTTCCGAGTTATAAGCAAAATTGTAAAATTGTTTTACAAAAAACACATACACACACGCACATGTATAATCGTATAACAATTTTACATTTTTGCGTATATCTCGGAAACTATAAGAGCTAATGACAATCGGTTTTCACCATGCGACTGGAAAAAACATCAGCTATCTTAAGGCAGAAACAAAATTTGAAAAATATTATATAACACCTGAAATATAAGGCATTATATGTAAGAAATCAATATATTTCTTAGTAGGCGTGGCATATGTGGGCGGAAATAAATCTTGCTAAATAGCTGATGTTCTTTTCTATCGTATAGCCAAAACTCCATGTCGTTATCTCTTATAGTTTCCGAGTTATAAGCAAAATTGTAAAATTGTTTTACAAAAAACACTTGCTGCTGAATTCTGTTGGCCTGGTATTTTAAAAAATTTTTGTAATTTTGAAAAATATCAAAACAACACATACACACACGCACATGTATAATCGTATAACAATTTTACATTTTTGCGTATATCTCGGAAACTATAAGAGCTAATGACAATCGGTTTTCACCATGCGACTGGAAAAAACATCAGCTATCTTAAGGCAGAAACAAAATTTGAAAAATATTATATAACACCTGAAATATAAGGCATTATATGTAAGAAATCAATATATTTCTTAGTAGGCGTGGCATATGTGGGCGGAAATAAATTTTGCTAAATAGCTGATGTTCTTTTCTATCGTATAGCCAAAACTCCATGTCGTTATCTCTTATAGTTTCCGAGTTATAAGCAAAATTGTAAAATTGTTTTACAAAAACACATACACACACGCACATGTATAATCGTATAACAATTTTACATTTTTGTGTATATCTCGGAAACTATAAGAGCTAATGACAATCGGTTTTCACCATGCGACTGGAAAAAACATCAGCTATCTTAAGGCAGAAACAAAATTTGAAAAATATTATATAACACCTGAAATATAAGGCATTATATGTAAGAAATCAATATATTTCTTAGTAGGCGTGGCATATGTGGGCGGAAATAAATTTTGATAAATAGCTGATGTTCTTTTCTATCGTATAGCCAAAACTCCATGTCGTTATCTCTTATAGTTTCCTAATTATAAGCAAAATTGTAAAATTGTTTTACAAAAAACACTTGCTGCTGAATTCTGTTGGCCTGGTATTTTAAAAAATTTTTGAAATTTTGAAAAATATCAAAACAACACATACACACACGCACATGTATAATCGTATAACAATTTTACATTTTTGCTTATATCTCGGAAACTATAAGAGCTAATGACAATCGGTTTTCACCATGCGACTGGAAAAAACATCAGCTATCTTAAGGCAGAAACAAAATTTGAAAAATATTATATAACACCTGAAATATAAGGCATTATATGTAAGAAATCAATATATTTCTTAGTAGGCGTGGCATATGTGGGCGGAAATAAATTTTGCTAAATAGCTGATGTTCTTTTCTATCGTATAGCCAAAACTCCATGTCGTTATCTCTTATAGTTTCCGAGTTATAAGCAAAATTGTAAAATTGTTTTACAAAAACACATACACACACGCACATGTATAATCGTATAACAATTTTACATTTTTGTGTATATCTCGGAAACTATAAGAGCTAATGACAATCGGTTTTCACCATGCGACTGGAAAAAACATCAGCTATCTTAAGGCAGAAACAAAATTTGAAAAATATTATATAACACCTGAAATATAAGGCATTATATGTAAGAAATCAATATATTTCTTAGTAGGCGTGGCATATGTGGGCGGAAATAAATTTTGCTAAATAGCTGATGTTCTTTTCTATCGTATAGCCAAAACTCCATGTCGTTATCTCTTATAGTTTCCTAATTATAAGCAAAATTGTAAAATTGTTTTACAAAAAACACTTGCTGCTGAATTCTGTTGGCCTGGTATTTTAAAAAATTTTTGAAATTTTGAAAAATATCAAAACAACACATACACACACGCACATGTATAATCGTATAACAATTTTACATTTTTGCTTATATCTCGGAAACTATAAGAGCTAATGACAATCGGTTTTCACCATGCGACTGGAAAAAACATCAGCTATCTTAAGGCAGAAACAAAATTTGAAAAATATTATATAACACCTGAAATATAAGGCATTATATGTAAGAAATCACTATATTTCTTAGTAGGCGTGGCATATGTGGGCGGAAATAAATTTTGCTAAATAGCTGATGTTCTTTTCTATCGTATAGCCAAAACTCCATGTCGTTATCTCTTATAGTTTCCGAGTTATAAGCAAAATTGTAAAATTGTTTTACAAAAAACACTTGCTGCTGAATTCTGTTGGCCTGGTATTTTAAAAAATTTTTGAAATTTTGAAAAATATCAAAACAACACATACACACACGCACATGTATAATCGTATAACAATTTTACATTTTTGCGTATATCTCGGAAACTATAAGAGCTAATGACAATCGGTTTTCACCATGCGACTGGAAAAAACATCAGCTATCTTAAGGCAGAAACAAAATTTGAAAAATATTATATAACACCTGAAATATAAGGCATTATATGTAAGAAATCAATATATTTCTTAGTAGGCGTGGCATATGTGGGCGGAAATAAATTTTGCTAAATAGCTGATGTTCTTTTCTATCGTATAGCCAAAACTCCATGTCGTTATCTCTTATAGTTTCCGAGTTATAAGCAAAATTGTAAAATTGTTTTACAAAAACACATACACACACGCACATGTATAATCGTATAACAATTTTACATTTTTGTGTATATCTCGGAAACTATAAGAGCTAATGACAATCGGTTTTCACCATGCGACTGGAAAAAACATCAGCTATCTTAAGGCAGAAACAAAATTTGAAAAATATTATATAACACCTGAAATATAAGGCATTATATGTAAGAAATCAATATATTTCTTAGTAGGCGTGGCATATGTGGGCGGAAATAAATTTTGATAAATAGCTGATGTTCTTTTCTATCGTATAGCCAAAACTCCATGTCGTTATCTCTTATAGTTTCCGAGTTATAAGCAAAATTGTAAAATTGTTTTACAAAAAACACTTGCTGCTGAATTCTGTTGGCCTGGTATTTTAAAAAAATTTTGAAATTTTGAAAAATATCAAAACAACACATACACACACGCACATGTATAATCGTATAACAATTTTACATTTTTGTGTATATCTCGGAAACTATAAGAGCTAATGACAATCGGTTTTCACCATGCGACTGGAAAAAACATCAGCTATCTTAAGGCAGAAACAAAATTTGAAAAATATTATATAACACCTGAAATATAAGGCATTATATGTAAGAAATCACTATATTTCTTAGTAGGCGTGGCATATGTGGGCGGAAATAAATTTTGCTAAATAGCTGATGTTCTTTTCTATCGTATAGCCAAAACTCCATGTCGTTATCTCTTATAGTTTCCGAGTTATAAGCAAAATTGTAAAATTGTTTTACAAAAAACACTTGCTGCTGAATTCTGTTGGCCTGGTATTTTAAAAAATTTTTGAAATTTTGAAAAATATCAAAACAACACATACACACACGCACATGTATAATCGTATAACAATTTTACATTTTTGCTTATATCTCGGAAACTATAAGAGCTAATGACAATCGGTTTTCACCATGCGACTGGAAAAAACATCAGCTATCTTAAGGCAGAAACAAAATTTGAAAAATATTATATAACACCTGAAATATAAGGCATTATATGTAAGAAATCAATATATTTCTTAGTAGGCGTGGCATATGTGGGCGGAAATAAATTTTGCTAAATAGCTGATGTTCTTTTCTATCGTATAGCCAAAACTCCATGTCGTTATCTCTTATAGTTTCCGAGTTATAAGCAAAATTGTAAAATTGTTTTACAAAAAACACTTGCTGCTGAATTCTGTTGGCCTGGTATTTTAAAAAATTTTTGAAATTTTGAAAAATATCAAACAACACATACACACACGCACATGTATAATCGTATAACAATTTTACATTTTTGCGTATATCTCGGAAACTATAAGAGCTAATGACAATCGGTTTTCACCATGCGACTGGAAAAAACATCAGCTATCTTAAGGCAGAAACAAAATTTGAAAAATATTATATAACACCTGAAATATAAGGCATTATATGTAAGAAATCAATATATTTCTTAGTAGGCGTGGCATATGTGGGCGGAAATAAATTTTGCTAAATAGCTGATGTTCTTTTCTATCGTATAGCCAAAACTCCATGTCGTTATCTCTTATAGTTTCCGAGTTATAAGCAAAATTGTAAAATTGTTTTACAAAAAACACATACACACACGCACATGTATAATCGTATAACAATTTTACATTTTTGCGTATATCTCGGAAACTATAAGAGCTAATGACAATCGGTTTTCACCATGCGACTGGAAAAAACATCAGCTATCTTAAGGCAGAAACAAAATTTGAAAAATATTATATAACACCTGAAATATAAGGCATTATATGTAAGAAATCAATATATTTCTTAGTAGGCGTGGCATATGTGGGCGGAAATAAATTTTGCTAAATAGCTGATGTTCTTTTCTATCGTATAGCCAAAACTCCATGTCGTTATCTCTTATAGTTTCCGAGTTATAAGCAAAATTGTAAAATTGTTTTACAAAAAACACTTGCTGCTGAATTCTGTTGGCCTGGTATTTTAAAAAATTTTTGAAATTTTGAAAAATATCAAAACAACACATACACACACGCACATGTATAATCGTATAACAATTTTACATTTTTGCGTATATCTCGGAAACTATAAGAGCTAATGACAATCGGTTTTCACCATGCGACTGGAAAAAACATCAGCTATCTTAAGGCAGAAACAAAATTTGAAAAATATTATATAACACCTGAAATATAAGGCATTATATGTAAGAAATCAATATATTTCTTAGTAGGCGTGGCATATGTGGGCGGAAATAAATTTTGCTAAATAGCTGATGTTCTTTTCTATCGTATAGCCAAAACTCCATGTCGCTATCTCTTATAGTTTCCGAGTTATAAGCAAAATTGTAAAATTGTTTTACAAAAACACATACACACACGCACATGTATAATCGTATAACAATTTTACATTTTTGTGTATATCTCGGAAACTATAAGAGCTAATGACAATCGGTTTTCACCATGCGACTGGAAAAAACATCAGCTATCTTAAGGCAGAAACAAAATTTGAAAAATATTATATAACACCTGAAATATAAGGCATTATATGTAAGAAATCAATATATTTCTTAGTAGGCGTGGCATATGTGGGCGGAAATAAATTTTGCTAAATAGCTGATGTTCTTTTCTATCGTATAGCCAAAACTCCATGTCGTTATCTCTTATAGTTTCCGAGTTATAAGCAAAATTGTAAAATTGTTTTACAAAAAACACATACACACACGCACATGTATAATCGTATAACAATTTTACATTTTTGCGTATATCTCGGAAACTATAAGAGCTAATGACAATCGGTTTTCACCATGCGACTGGAAAAAACATCAGCTATCTTAAGGCAGAAACAAAATTTGAAAAATATTATATAACACCTGAAATATAAGGCATTATATGTAAGAAATCAATATATTTCTTAGTAGGCGTGGCATATGTGGGCGGAAATAAATTTTGCTAAATAGCTGATGTTCTTTTCTATCGTATAGCCAAAACTCCATGTCGTTATCTCTTATAGTTTCCGAGTTATAAGCAAAATTGTAAAATTGTTTTACAAAAAACACTTGCTGCTGAATTCTGTTGGCCTGGTATTTTAAAAAATTTTTGAAATTTTGAAAAATATCAAAACAACACATACACACACGCACATGTATAATCGTATAACAATTTTACATTTTTGCGTATATCTCGGAAACTATAAGAGCTAATGACAATCGGTTTTCACCATGCGACTGGAAAAAACATCAGCTATCTTAAGGCAGAAACAAAATTTGAAAAATATTATATAACACCTGAAATATAAGGCATTATATGTAAGAAATCAATATATTTCTTAGTAGGCGTGGCATATGTGGGCGGAAATAAATTTTGCTAAATAGCTGATGTTCTTTTCTATCGTATAGCCAAAACTCCATGTCGCTATCTCTTATAGTTTCCGAGTTATAAGCAAAATTGTAAAATTGTTTTACAAAAACACATACACACACGCACATGTATAATCGTATAACAATTTTACATTTTTGTGTATATCTCGGAAACTATAAGAGCTAATGACAATCGGTTTTCACCATGCGACTGGAAAAAACATCAGCTATCTTAAGGCAGAAACAAAATTTGAAAAATATTATATAACACCTGAAATATAAGGCATTATATGTAAGAAATCAACATATTTCTTAGTAGGCGTGGCATACGTGGGCGGAAATAAATTTTGCTAAATAGCTGATGTTCTTTTCTATCGTATAGCCAAAACTCCATGTCGTTATCTCTTATAGTTTCCGAGTTATAAGCAAAATTGTAAAATTGTTTTACAAAAAACACTTGCTGCTGAATTCTGTTGGCCTGGTATTTTAAAAAATTTTTGAAATTTTGAAAAATATCAAAACAACACATACACACACGCACATGTATAATCGTATAACAATTTTACAATTTTGCTTATATCTCGGAAACTATAAGAGCTAATGACAATCGGTTTTCACCATGCGACTGGAAAAAACATCAGCTATCTTAAGGCAGAAACAAAATTTGAAAAATATTATATAACACCTGAAATATAAGGCATTATATGTAAGAAATCAATATATTTCTTAGTAGGCGTGGCATATGTGGGCGGAAATAAATTTTGCTAAATAGCTGATGTTCTTTTCTATCGTATAGCCAAAACTCCATGTCGTTATCTCTTATAGTTTCCGAGTTATAAGCAAAATTGTAAAATTGTTTTACAAAAAACACTTGCTGCTGAATTCTGTTGGCCTGGTATTTTAAAAAATTTTTGAAATTTTGAAAAATATCAAAACAACACATACACACACGCACATGTATAATCGTATAACAATTTTACATTTTGGCGTATATCTCGGAAACTATAAGAGCTAATGACAATCGGTTTTCACCAAGCGACTGGAAAAAACATCAGCTATCTTAAGGCAGAAACAAAATTTTAAAAATATTATATAACACCTGAAATATAAGGCATTATATGTAAGAAATCAATATATTTCTTAGTAGGCGTGGCATATGTGGGCGGAAATAAATTTTGCTAAATAGCTGATGTTCTTTTCTATCGTATAGCCAAAACTCCATGTCGCTATCTCTTATAGTTTCCGAGTTATAAGCAAAATTGTAAAATTGTTTTACAAAAACACATACACACACGCACATGTATAATCGTATAACAATTTTACATTTTTGCGTATATCTCGGAAACTATAAGAGCTAATGACAATCGGTTTTCACCATGCGACTGGAAAAAACATCAGCTATCTTAAGGCAGAAACAAAATTTGAAAAATATTATATAACACCTGAAATATAAGGCATTATATGTAAGAAATCAATATATTTCTTAGTAGGCGTGGCATATGTGGGCGGAAATAAATTTTGCTAAATAGCTGATGTTCTTTTCTATCGTATAGCCAAAACTCCATGTCGTTATCTCTTATAGTTTCCGAGTTATAAGCAAAATTGTAAAATTGTTTTACAAAAAACACTTGCTGCTGAATTCTGTTGGCCTGGTATTTTAAAAAATTTTTGAAATTTTGAAAAATATCAAAACAACACATACACACACGCACATGTATAATCGTATAACAATTTTACATTTTTGCGTATATCTCGGAAACTATAAGAGCTAATGACAATCGGTTTTCACCATGCGACTGGAAAAAACATCAGCTATCTTAAGGCAGAAACAAAATTTGAAAAATATTATATAACACCTGAAATATAAGGCATTATATGTAAGAAATCAATATATTTCTTAGTAGGCGTGGCATATGTGGGCGGAAATAAATTTTGCTAAATAGCTGATGTTCTTTTCTATCGTATAGCCAAAACTCCATGTCGTTATCTCTTATAGTTTCCGAGTTATAAGCAAAATTGTAAAATTGTTTTACAAAAAACACATACACACACGCACATGTATAATCGTATAACAATTTTACATTTTTGTGTATATCTCGGAAACTATAAGAGCTAATGACAATCGGTTTTCACCATGCGACTGGAAAAAACATCAGCTATCTTAAGGCAGAAACAAAATTTGAAAAATATTATATAACACCTGAAATATAAGGCATTATATGTAAGAAATCAATATATTTCTTAGTAGGCGTGGCATATGTGGGCGGAAATAAATTTTGCTAAATAGCTGATGTTCTTTTCTATCGTATAGCCAAAACTCCATGTCGCTATCTCTTATAGTTTCCGAGTTATAAGCAAAATTGTAAAATTGTTTTACAAAAAACACTTGCTGCTGAATTCTGTTGGCCTGGTATTTTAAAAAATTTTTGAAATTTTGAAAAATATCAAAACAACACATACACACACGCACATGTATAATCGTATAACAATTTTACATTTTGGCGTATATCTCGGAAACTATAAGAGCTAATGACAATCGGTTTTCACCATGCGACTGGAAAAAATATCAGCTATCTTAAGGCAGAAACAAAATTTGAAAAATATTATATAACACCTGAAATATAAGGCATTATATGTAAGAAATCAATATATTTCTTAGTAGGCGTGGCATATGTGGGCGGAAATAAATCTTGCTAAATAGCTGATGTTCTTTTCTATCGTATAGCCAAAACTCCATGTCGTTATCTCTTATAGTTTCCGAGTTATAAGCAAAATTGTAAAATTGTTTTACAAAAAACACATACACACACGCACATGTATAATCGTATAACAATTTTACATTTTTGCGTATATCTCGGAAACTATAAGAGCTAATGACAATCGGTTTTCACCATGCGACTGGAAAAAACATCAGCTATCTTAAGGCAGAAACAAAATTTGAAAAATATTATATAACACCTGAAATATAAGGCATTATATGTAAGAAATCAATATATTTCTTAGTAGGCGTGGCATATGTGGGCGGAAATAAATTTTGCTAAATAGCTGATGTTCTTTTCTATCGTATAGCCAAAACTCCATGTCGTTATCTCTTATAGTTTCCGAGTTATAAGCAAAATTGTAAAATTGTTTTACAAAAAACACTTGCTGCTGAATTCTGTTGGCCTGGTATTTTAAAAAATTTTTGAAATTTTGAAAAATATCAAAACAACACATACACACACGCACATGTATAATCGTATAACAATTTTACATTTTTGCGTATATCTCGGAAACTATAAGAGCTAATGTCAATCGGTTTTCACCATGCGACTGGAAAAAATATCAGCTATCTTAAGGCAGAAACAAAATTTGAAAAATATTATATAACACCTGAAATATAAGGCATTATATGTAAGAAATCAATATATTTCTTAGTAGGCGTGGCATATGTGGGCGGAAATAAATTTTGCTAAATAGCTGATGTTCTTTTCTATCGTATAGCCAAAACTCCATGTCGTTATCTCTTATAGTTTCCGAGTTATAAGCAAAATTGTAAAATTGTTTTACAAAAAACACATACACACACGCACATGTATAATCGTATAACAATTTTACATTTTTGCGTATATCTCGGAAACTATAAGAGCTAATGACAATCGGTTTTCACCATGCGACTGGAAAAAACATCAGCTATCTTAAGGCAGAAACAAAATTTGAAAAATATTATATAACACCTGAAATATAAGGCATTATATGTAAGAAATCAATATATTTCTTAGTAGGCGTGGCATATGTGGGCGGAAATAAATTTTGCTAAATAGCTGATGTTCTTTTCTATCGTATAGCCAAAACTCCATGTCGTTATCTCTTATAGTTTCCGAGTTATAAGCAAAATTGTAAAATTGTTTTACAAAAAACACATACACACACGCACATGTATAATCGTATAACAATTTTACATTTTTGTGTATATCTCGGAAACTATAAGAGCTAATGACAATCGGTTTTCACCATGCGACTGGAAAAAACATCAGCTATCTTAAGGCAGAAACAAAATTTGAAAAATATTATATAACACCTGAAATATAAGGCATTATATGTAAGAAATCAATATATTTCTTAGTAGGCGTGGCATATGTGGGCGGAAATAAATTTTGCTAAATAGCTGATGTTCTTTTCTATCGTATAGCCAAAACTCCATGTCGTTATCTCTTATAGTTTCCGAGTTATAAGCAAAATTGTAAAATTGTTTTACAAAAAACACTTGCTGCTGAATTCTGTTGGCCTGGTATTTTAAAAAATTTTTGAAATTTTGAAAAATATCAAAACAACACATACACACACGCACATGTATAATCGTATAACAATTTTACATTTTTGCGTATATCTCGGAAACTATAAGAGCTAATGACAATCGGTTTTCACCATGCGACTGGAAAAAACATCAGCTATCTTAAGGCAGAAACAAAATTTGAAAAATATTATATAACACCTGAAATATAAGGCATTATATGTAAGAAATCAATATATTTCTTAGTAGGCGTGGCATATGTGGGCGGAAATAAATTTTGCTAAATAGCTGATGTTCTTTTCTATCGTATAGCCAAAACTCCATGTCGTTATCTCTTATAGTTTCCGAGTTATAAGCAAAATTGTAAAATTGTTTTACAAAAAACACATACACACACGCACATGTATAATCGTATAACAATTTTACATTTTTGCGTATATCTCGGAAACTATAAGAGCTAATGACAATCGGTTTTCACCATGCGACTGGAAAAAACATCAGCTATCTTAAGGCAGAAACAAAATTTGAAAAATATTATATAACACCTGAAATATAAGGCATTATATGTAAGAAATCAATATATTTCTTAGTAGGCGTGGCATATGTGGGCGGAAATAAATTTTGCTAAATAGCTGATGTTCTTTTCTATCGTATAGCCAAAACTCCATGTCGTTATCTCTTATAGTTTCCGAGTTATAAGCAAAATTGTAAAATTGTTTTACAAAAAACACATACACACACGCACATGTATAATCGTATAACAATTTTACATTTTTGTGTATATCTCGGAAACTATAAGAGCTAATGACAATCGGTTTTCACCATGCGACTGGAAAAAACATCAGCTATCTTAAGGCAGAAACAAAATTTGAAAAATATTATATAACACCTGAAATATAAGGCATTATATGTAAGAAATCAATATATTTCTTAGTAGGCGTGGCATATGTGGGCGGAAATAAATTTTGCTAAATAGCTGATGTTCTTTTCTATCGTATAGCCAAAACTCCATGTCGTTATCTCTTATAGTTTCCGAGTTATAAGCAAAATTGTAAAATTGTTTTACAAAAAACACTTGCTGCTGAATTCTGTTGGCCTGGTATTTTAAAAAATTTTTGAAATTTTGAAAAATATCAAAACAACACATACACACACGCACATGTATAATCGTATAACAATTTTACATTTTGGCGTATATCTCGGAAACTATAAGAGCTAATGACAATCGGTTTTCACCATGCGACTGGAAAAAATATCAGCTATCTTAAGGCAGAAACAAAATTTGAAAAATATTATATAACACCTGAAATATAAGGCATTATATGTAAGAAATCAATATATTTCTTAGTAGGCGTGGCATATGTGGGCGGAAATAAATTTTGCTAAATAGCTGATGTTCTTTTCTATCGTATAGCCAAAACTCCATGTCGTTATCTCTTATAGTTTCCGAGTTATAAGCAAAATTGTAAAATTGTTTTACAAAAAACACATACACACACGCACATGTATAATCGTATAACAATTTTACATTTTTGCGTATATCTCGGAAACTATAAGAGCTAATGACAATCGGTTTTCACCATGCGACTGGAAAAAACATCAGCTATCTTAAGGCAGAAACAAAATTTGAAAAATATTATATAACACCTGAAATATAAGGCATTATATGTAAGAAATCAATATATTTCTTAGTAGGCGTGGCATATGTGGGCGGAAATAAATTTTGCTAAATAGCTGATGTTCTTTTCTATCGTATAGCCAAAACTCCATGTCGTTATCTCTTATAGTTTCCGAGTTATAAGCAAAATTGTAAAATTGTTTTACAAAAAACACATACACACACGCACATGTATAATCGTATAACAATTTTACATTTTTGCGTATATCTCGGAAACTATAAGAGCTAATGACAATCGGTTTTCACCATGCGACTGGAAAAAACATCAGCTATCTTAAGGCAGAAACAAAATTTGAAAAATATTATATAACACCTGAAATATAAGGCATTATATGTAAGAAATCAATATATTTCTTAGTAGGCGTGGCATATGTGGGCGGAAATAAATTTTGCTAAATAGCTGATGTTCTTTTCTATCGTATAGCCAAAACTCCATGTCGTTATCTCTTATAGTTTCCGAGTTATAAGCAAAATTGTAAAATTTTTTTACAAAAAACACATACACACACGCACATGTATAATCTTATAAAAATTTTACATTTTTGTTTATATCTCGGAAACTATAAGAGCTAATGACAATCGGTTTTCACCATGCGACTGGAAAAAACATCAGCTATCTTAAGGCAGAAACAAAATTTGAAAAATATTATATAACACCTGAAATATAAGGCATTATATGTAAGAAATCAATATATTTCTTAGTAGGCGTGGCATATGTGGGCGGAAATAAATTTTGCTAAATAGCTGATGTTCTTTTCTATCGTATAGCCAAAACTCCATGTCGTTATCTCTTATAGTTTCCGAGTTATAAGCAAAATTGTAAAATTGTTTTACAAAAAACACTTGCTGCTGAATTCTGTTGGCCTGGTATTTTAAAAAATTTTTGAAATTTTGAAAAATATCAAAACAACACATACACACACGCACATGTATAATCGTATAACAATTTTACATTTTGGCGTATATCTCGGAAACTATAAGAGCTAATGACAATCGGTTTTCACCATGCGACTGGAAAAAACATCAGCTATCTTAAGGCAGAAACAAAATTTGAAAAATATTATATAACACCTGAAATATAAGGCATTATATGTAAGAAATCAATATATTTCTTAGTAGGCGTGGCATATGTGGGCGGAAATAAATTTTGCTAAATAGCTGATGTTCTTTTCTATCGTATAGCCAAAACTCCATGTCGTTATCTCTTATAGTTTCCGAGTTATAAGCAAAATTGTAAAATTGTTTTACAAAAAACACATACACACACGCACATGTATAATCGTATAACAATTTTACATTTTTGCGTATATCTCGGAAACTATAAGAGCTAATGACAATCGGTTTTCACCATGCGACTGGAAAAAACATCAGCTATCTTAAGGCAGAAACAAAATTTGAAAAATATTATATAACACCTGAAATATAAGGCATTATATGTAAGAAATCAATATATTTCTTAGTAGGCGTGGCATATGTGGGCGGAAATAAATTTTGCTAAATAGCTGATGTTCTTTTCTATCGTATAGCCAAAACTCCATGTCGTTATCTCTTATAGTTTCCGAGTTATAAGCAAAATTGTAAAATTGTTTTACAAAAAACACATACACACACGCACATGTATAATCGTATAACAATTTTACATTTTGGCGTATATCTCGGAAACTATAAGAGCTAATGACAATCGGTTTTCACCATGCGACTGGAAAAAACATCAGCTATCTTAAGGCAGAAACAAAATTTGAAAAATATTATATAACACCTGAAATATAAGGCATTATATGTAAGAAATCAATATATTTCTTAGTAGGCGTGGCATATGTGGGCGGAAATAAATTTTGCTAAATAGCTGATGTTCTTTTCTATCGTATAGCCAAAACTCCATGTCGTTATCTCTTATAGTTTCCGAGTTATAAGCAAAATTGTAAAATTGTTTTACAAAAAACACATACACACACGCACATGTATAATCGTATAACAATTTTACATTTTTGTGTATATCTCGGAAACTATAAGAGCTAATGACAATCGGTTTTCACCATGCGACTGGAAAAAACATCAGCTATCTTAAGGCAGAAACAAAATTTGAAAAATATTATATAACACCTGAAATATAAGGCATTATATGTAAGAAATCAATATATTTCTTAGTAGGCGTGGCATATGTGGGCGGAAATAAATTTTGCTAAATAGCTGATGTTCTTTTCTATCGTATAGCCAAAACTCCATGTCGTTATCTCTTATAGTTTCCGAGTTATAAGCAAAATTGTAAAATTGTTTTACAAAAAACACTTGCTGCTGAATTCTGTTGGCCTGGTATTTTAAAAAATTTTTGAAATTTTGAAAAATATCAAAACAACACATACACACACGCACATGTATAATCGTATAACAATTTTACATTTTGGCGTATATCTCGGAAACTATAAGAGCTAATGACAATCGGTTTTCACCATGCGACTGGAAAAAACATCAGCTATCTTAAGGCAGAAACAAAATTTGAAAAATATTATATAACACCTGAAATATAAGGCATTATATGTAAGAAATCAATATATTTCTTAGTAGGCGTGGCATATGTGGGCGGAAATAAATTTTGCTAAATAGCTGATGTTCTTTTCTATCGTATAGCCAAAACTCCATGTCGTTATCTCTTATAGTTTCCGAGTTATAAGCAAAATTGTAAAATTGTTTTACAAAAAACACTTGCTGCTGAATTCTGTTGGCCTGGTATTTTAAAAATTTTTTGAAATTTTGAAAAATATCAAAACAACACATACACACACGCACATGTATAATCGTATAACAATTTTACATTTTGGCGTATATCTCGGAAACTATAAGAGCTAATGACAATCGGTTTTCACCATGCGACTGGAAAAAACATCAGCTATCTTAAGGCAGAAACAAAATTTTAAAAATATTATATAACACCTGAAATATAAGGCATTATATGTAAGAAATCAATATATTTCTTAGTAGGCGTGGCATATGTGGGCGGAAATAAATTTTGCTAAATAGCTGATGTTCTTTTCTATCGTATAGCCAAAACTCCATGTCGCTATCTCTTATAGTTTCCGAGTTATAAGCAAAATTGTAAAATTGTTTTACAAAAACACATACACACACGCACATGTATAATCGTATAACAATTTTACATTTTTGCGTATATCTCGGAAACTATAAGAGCTAATGACAATCGGTTTTCACCATGCGACTGGAAAAAACATCAGCTATCTTAAGGCAGAAACAAAATTTGAAAAATATTATATAACACCTGAAATATAAGGCATTATATGTAAGAAATCAATATATTTCTTAGTAGGCGTGGCATATGTGGGCGGAAATAAATTTTGCTAAATAGCTGATGTTCTTTTCTATCGTATAGCCAAAACTCCATGTCGTTATCTCTTATAGTTTCCGAGTTATAAGCAAAATTGTAAAATTGTTTTACAAAAAACACATACACACACGCACATGTATAATCGTATAACAATTTTACATTTTTGTGTATATCTCGGAAACTATAAGAGCTAATGACAATCGGTTTTCACCATGCGACTGGAAAAAACATCAGCTATCTTAAGGCAGAAACAAAATTTGAAAAATATTATATAACACCTGAAATATAAGGCATTATATGTAAGAAATCAATATATTTCTTAGTAGGCGTGGCATATGTGGGCGGAAATAAATTTTGCTAAATAGCTGATGTTCTTTTCTATCGTATAGCCAAAACTCCATGTCGTTATCTCTTATAGTTTCCGAGTTATAAGCAAAATTGTAAAATTGTTTTACAAAAAACACTTGCTGCTGAATTCTGTTGGCCTGGTATTTTAAAAAATTTTTGAAATTTTGAAAAATATCAAAACAACACATACACACACGCACATGTATAATCGTATAACAATTTTACATTTTGGCGTATATCTCGGAAACTATAAGAGCTAATGACAATCGGTTTTCACCATGCGACTGGAAAAAACATCAGCTATCTTAAGGCAGAAACAAAATTTGAAAAATATTATATAACACCTGAAATATAAGGCATTATATGTAAGAAATCAATATATTTCTTAGTAGGCGTGGCATATGTGGGCGGAAATAAATTTTGCTAAATAGCTGATGTTCTTTTCTATCGTATAGCCAAAACTCCATGTCGTTATCTCTTATAGTTTCCGAGTTATAAGCAAAATTGTAAAATTGTTTTACAAAAAACACATACACACACGCACATGTATAATCGTATAACAATTTTACATTTTTGTGTATATCTCGGAAACTATAAGAGCTAATGACAATCGGTTTTCACCATGCGACTGGAAAAAACATCAGCTATCTTAAGGCAGAAACAAAATTTGAAAAATATTATATAACACCTGAAATATAAGGCATTATATGTAAGAAATCAATATATTTCTTAGTAGGCGTGGCATATGTGGGCGGAAATAAATTTTGCTAAATAGCTGATGTTCTTTTCTATCGTATAGCCAAAACTCCATGTCGTTATCTCTTATAGTTTCCGAGTTATAAGCAAAATTGTAAAATTGTTTTACAAAAAACACTTGCTGCTGAATTCTGTTGGCCTGGTATTTTAAAAAATTTTTGAAATTTTGAAAAATATCAAAACAACACATACACACACGCACATGTATAATCGTATAACAATTTTACATTTTTGCTTATAACTCGGAAACTATAAGAGCTAATGACAATCGGTTTTCACCATGCGACTGGAAAAAACATCAGCTATCTTAAGGCAGAAACAAAATTTGAAAAATATTATATAACACCTGAAATATAAGGCATTATATGTAAGAAATCAATATATTTCTTAGTAGGCGTGGCATATGTGGGCGGAAATAAATTTTGCTAAATAGCTGATGTTCTTTTCTATCGTATAGCCAAAACTCCATGTCGTTATCTCTTATAGTTTCCGAGTTATAAGCAAAATTGTAAAATTGTTTTACAAAAAACACTTGCTGCTGAATTCTGTTGGCCTGGTATTTTAAAAAATTTTTGAAATTTTGAAAAATATCAAAACAACACATACACACACGCACATGTATAATCGTATAACAATTTTACATTTTTGCTTATAACTCGGAAACTATAAGAGCTAATGACAATCGGTTTTCACCATGCGACTGGAAAAAACATCAGCTATCTTAAGGCAGAAACAAAATTTGAAAAATATTATATAACACCTGAAATATAAGGCATTATATGTAAGAAATCAATATATTTCTTAGTAGGCGTGGCATATGTGGGCGGAAATAAATTTTGCTAAATAGCTGATGTTCTTTTCTATCGTATAGCCAAAACTCCATGTCGTTATCTCTTATAGTTTCCGAGTTATAAGCAAAATTGTAAAATTGTTTTACAAAAACACATACACACGCACATGTATAATCGTATAACAATTTTACATTTTTGTGTATATCTCGGAAACTATAAGAGCTAATGACAATCGGTTTTCACCATGCGACTGGAAAAAACATCAGCTATCTTAAGGCAGAAACAAAATTTGAAAAATATTATATAACACCTGATATATAAGGCATTATATGTAAGAAATCAATATATTTCTTAGTAGGCGTGGCATATGTGGGCGGAAATAAATTTTGCTAAATAGCTGATGTTCTTTTCTATCGTATAGCCAAAACTCCATGTCGTTATCTCTTATACTTTCCGAGTTATAAGCAAAATTGTAAAATTGTTTTACAAAAACACATACACACACGCACATGTATAATCGTATAACAATTTTACATTTTTGTGTATATCTCGGAAACTATAAGAGCTAATGACAATCGGTTTTCACCATGCGACTGGAAAAAACATCAGCTATCTTAAGGCAGAAACAAAATTTGAAAAATATTATATAACACCTGAAATATAAGGCATTATATGTAAGAAATCAATATATTTCTTAGTAGGCGTGGCATATGTGGGCGGAAATAAATTTTGCTAAATAGCTGATGTTCTTTTCTATCGTATAGCCAAAACTCCATGTCGTTATCTCTTATAGTTTCCGAGTTATAAGCAAAATTGTAAAATTGTTTTACAAAAAACACTTGCTGCTGAATTCTGTTGGCCTGGTATTTTAAAAAATTTTTGAAATTTTGAAAAATATCAAAACAACACATACACACACGCACATGTATAATCGTATAACAATTTTACATTTTGGCGTATATCTCGGAAACTATAAGAGCTAATGACAATCGGTTTTCACCATGCGACTGGAAAAAACATCAGCTATCTTAAGGCAGAAACAAAATTTGAAAAATATTATATAACACCTGAAATATAAGGCATTATATGTAAGAAATCAATATATTTCTTAGTAGGCGTGGCATATGTGGGCGGAAATAAATTTTGCTAAATAGCTGATGTTCTTTTCTATCGTATAGCCAAAACTCCATGTCGTTATCTCTTATAGTTTCCGAGTTATAAGCAAAATTGTAAAATTGTTTTACAAAAAACACATACACACACGCACATGTATAATCGTATAACAATTTTACATTTTTGTGTATATCTCGGAAACTATAAGAGCTAATGACAATCGGTTTTCACCATGCGACTGGAAAAAACATCAGCTATCTTAAGGCAGAAACAAAATTTGAAAAATATTATATAACACCTGAAATATAAGGCATTATATGTAAGAAATCAATATATTTCTTAGTAGGCGTGGCATATGTGGGCGGAAATAAATTTTGCTAAATAGCTGATGTTCTTTTCTATCGTATAGCCAAAACTCCATGTCGTTATCTCTTATAGTTTCCGAGTTATAAGCAAAATTGTAAAATTGTTTTACAAAAAACACTTGCTGCTGAATTCTGTTGGCCTGGTATTTTAAAAAATTTTTGAAATTTTGAAAAATATCAAAACAACACATACACACACGCACATGTATAATCGTAAAACAATTTTACAATTTTGCTTATATCTCGGAAACTATAAGAGCTAATGACAATCGGTTTTCACCATGCGACTGGAAAAAACATCAGCTATCTTAAGGCAGAAACAAAATTTGAAAAATATTATATAACACCTGAAATATAAGGCATTATATGTAAGAAATCAATATATTTCTTAGTAGGCGTGGCATATGTGGGCGGAAATAAATTTTGCTAAATAGCTGATGTTCTTTTCTATCGTATAGCCAAAACTCCATGTCGTTATCTCTTATAGTTTCCGAGTTATAAGCAAAATTGTAAAATTGTTTTACAAAAAACACTTGCTGCTGAATTCTGTTGGCCTGGTATTTTAAAAAATTTTTGAAATTTTGAAAAATATCAAAACAACACATACACACACGCACATGTATAATCGTATAACAATTTTACATTTTTGCTTATATCTCGGAAACTATAAGAGCTAATGACAATCGGTTTTCACCATGCGACTGGAAAAAACATCAGCTATCTTAAGGCAGAAACAAAATTTGAAAAATATTATATAACACCTGAAATATAAGGCATTATATGTAAGAAATCAATATATTTCTTAGTAGGCGTGGCATATGTGGGCGGAAATAAATTTTGCTAAATAGCTGATGTTCTTTTCTATCGTATAGCCAAAACTCCATGTCGTTATCTCTTATAGTTTCCGAGTTATAAGCAAAATTGTAAAATTGTTTTACAAAAACACATACACACGCACATGTATAATCGTATAACAATTTTACATTTTTGTGTATATCTCGGAAACTATAAGAGCTAATGACAATCGGTTTTCACCATGCGACTGGAAAAAACATCAGCTATCTTAAGGCAGAAACAAAATTTGAAAAATATTATATAACACCTGATATATAAGGCATTATATGTAAGAAATCAATATATTTCTTAGTAGGCGTGGCATATGTGGGCGGAAATAAATTTTGCTAAATAGCTGATGTTCTTTTCTATCGTATAGCCAAAACTCCATGTCGTTATCTCTTATACTTTCCGAGTTATAAGCAAAATTGTAAAATTGTTTTACAAAAACACATACACACACGCACATGTATAATCGTATAACAATTTTACATTTTTGTGTATATCTCGGAAACTATAAGAGCTAATGACAATCGGTTTTCACCATGCGACTGGAAAAAACATCAGCTATCTTAAGGCAGAAACAAAATTTGAAAAATATTATATAACACCTGAAATATAAGGCATTATATGTAAGAAATCAATATATTTCTTAGTAGGCGTGGCATATGTGGGCGGAAATAAATTTTGCTAAATAGCTGATGTTCTTTTCTATCGTATAGCCAAAACTCCATGTCGTTATCTCTTATAGTTTCCGAGTTATAAGCAAAATTGTAAAATTGTTTTACAAAAAACACTTGCTGCTGAATTCTGTTGGCCTGGTATTTTAAAAAATTTTTGAAATTTTGAAAAATATCAAAACAACACATACACACACGCACATGTATAATCGTATAACAATTTTACAATTTTGCTTATATCTCGGAAACTATAAGAGCTAATGACAATCGGTTTTCACCATGCGACTGGAAAAAACATCAGCTATCTTAAGGCAGAAACAAAATTTGAAAAATATTATATAACACCTGAAATATAAGGCATTATATGTAAGAAATCAATATATTTCTTAGTAGGCGTGGCATATGTGGGCGGAAATAAATTTTGCTAAATAGCTGATGTTCTTTTCTATCGTATAGCCAAAACTCCATGTCGTTATCTCTTATAGTTTCCGAGTTATAAGCAAAATTGTAAAATTGTTTTACAAAAACACATACACACGCACATGTATAATCGTATAACAATTTTACATTTTTGTGTATATCTCGGAAACTATAAGAGCTAATGACAATCGGTTTTCACCATGCGACTGGAAAAAACATCAGCTATCTTAAGGCAGAAACAAAATTTGAAAAATATTATATAACACCTGATATATAAGGCATTATATGTAAGAAATCAATATATTTCTTAGTAGGCGTGGCATATGTGGGCGGAAATAAATTTTGCTAAATAGCTGATGTTCTTTTCTATCGTATAGCCAAAACTCCATGTCGTTATCTCTTATAGTTTCCGAGTTATAAGCAAAATTGTAAAATTGTTTTACAAAAAACACTTGCTGCTGAATTCTGTTGGCCTGGTATTTTAAAAAATTTTTGAAATTTTGAAAAATATCAAAACAACACATACACACACGCACATGTATAATCGTATAACAATTTTACATTTTTGGGTATATCTCGGAAACTATAAGAGCTAATGACAATCGGTTTTCACCATGCGACTGGAAAAAACATCAGCTATCTTAAGGCAGAAACAAAATTTGAAAAATATTATATAACACCTGAAATATAAGGCATTATATGTAAGAAATCAATATATTTCTTAGTAGGCGTGGCATATGTGGGCGGAAATAAATTTTGCTAAATAGCTGATGTTCTTTTCTATCGTATAGCCAAAACTCCATGTCGTTATCTCTTATAGTTTCCGAGTTATAAGCAAAATTGTAAAATTGTTTTACAAAAACACATACACACACGCACATGTATAATCGTATAACAATTTTACATTTTTGTGTATATCTCGGAAACTATAAGAGCTAATGACAATCGGTTTTCACCATGCGACTGGAAAAAACATCAGCTATCTTAAGGCAGAAACAAAATTTGAAAAATATTATATAACACCTGATATATAAGGCATTATATGTAAGAAATCAATATATTTCTTAGTAGGCGTGCCATATGTGGGCGGAAATAAATTTTGCTAAATAGCTGATGTTCTTTTCTATCGTATAGCCAAAACTCCATGTCGTTATCTCTTATAGTTTCCGAGTTATAAGCAAAATTGTAAAATTGTTTTACAAAAAACACTTGCTGCTGAATTCTGTTGGCCTGGTATTTTAAAAATTTTTTGAAATTTTGAAAAATATCAAAACAACACATACACACACGCACATGTATAATCGTATAACAATTTTACAATTTTGCTTATATCTCGGAAACTATAAGAGCTAATGACAATCGGTTTTCACCATGCGACTGGAAAAAACATCAGCTATCTTAAGGCAGAAACAAAATTTGAAAAATATTATATAACACCTGATATATAAGGCATTATATGTAAGAAATCAATATATTTCTTAGTAGGCGTGGCATATGTGGGCGGAAATAAATTTTGCTAAATAGCTAATGTTCTTTTCTATCGTATAGCCAAAACTCCATGTCGTTATCTCTTATAGTTTCCGAGTTATAAGCAAAATTGTAAAATTGTTTTACAAAAAACACTTGCTGCTGACTTCTGTTGGCCTGGTATTTTAAAAATTTTTTGAAATTTTGAAAAATATCAAAACAACACATACACACACGCACATGTATAATCGTATAACAATTTTACATTTTTGCGTATATCTCGGAAACTATAAGAGCTAATGACAATCGGTTTTCACCATGCGACTGGAAAAAACATCAGCTATCTTAAGGCAGAAACAAAATTTGAAAAATATTATATAACACCTGATATATAAGGCATTATATGTAAGAAATCAATATATTTCTTAGTAGGCGTGGCATATGTGGGCGGAAATAAATTTTGCTAAATAGCTGATGTTCTTTTCTATCGTATAGCCAAAACTCCATGTCGTTATCTCTTATAGTTTCCGAGTTATAAGCAAAATTGTAAAATTGTTTTACAAAAAACACTTGCTGCTGAATTCTGTTGGCCTGGTATTTTAAAAATTTTTTGAAATTTTGAAAAATATCAAAACAACACATACACACACGCACATGTATAATCGTATAACAATTTTACATTTTTGCTTATATCTCGGAAACTATAAGAGCTAATGACAATCGGTTTTCACCATGCGACTGGAAAAAACATCAGCTATCTTAAGGCAGAAACAAAATTTGAAAAATATTATATAACACCTGAAATATAAGGCATTATATGTAAGAAATCAATATATTTCTTGGTAGGCGTGGCATATGTGGGCGGAAATAAATTTTGCTAAATAGCTGATGTTCTTTTCTATCGTATAGCCAAAACTCCATGTCGTTATCTCTTATAGTTTCCGAGTTATAAGCAAAATTGTAAAATTGTTTTACAAAAACACATACACACACGCACATGTATAATCGTATAACAATTTTACATTTTTGTGTATATCTCGGAAACTATAAGAGCTAATGACAATCGGTTTTCACCATGCGACTGGAAAAAACATCAGCTATCTTAAGGCAGAAACAAAATTTGAAAAATATTATATAACACCTGATATATAATGCCTTATATGTAAGAAATCAATATATTTCTTAGTAGGCGTGGCATATGTGGGCGGAAATAAATTTTGCTAAATAGCTGATGTTCTTTTCTATCGTATAGCCAAAACTCCATGTCGTTATCTCTTATAGTTTCCGAGTTATAAGCAAAATTGTAAAATTGTTTTACAAAAAACACTTGCTGCTGAATTCTGTTGGCCTGGTATTTTAAAAAATTTTTGAAATTTTGAAAAATATCAAAACAACACATACACACACGCACATGTATAATCGTATAACAATTTTACATTTTTGCGTATATCTCGGAAACTATAAGAGCTAATGACAATCGGTTTTCACCATGCGACTGGAAAAAACATCAGCTATCTTAAGGCAGAAACAAAATTTGAAAAATATTATATAACACCTGAAATATAAGGCATTATATGTAAGAAATCAATATATTTCTTAGTAGGCGTGGCATATGTGGGCGGAAATAAATTTTGCTAAATAGCTGATGTTCTTTTCTATCGTATAGCCAAAACTCCATGTCGTTATCTCTTATAGTTTCCGAGTTATAAGCAAAATTGTAAAATTGTTTTACAAAAACACATACACACACGCACATGTATAATCGTATAACAATTTTACATTTTTGTGTATATCTCGGAAACTATAAGAGCTAATGACAATCGGTTTTCACCATGCGACTGGAAAAAACATCAGCTATCTTAAGGCAGAAACAAAATTTGAAAAATATTATATAACACCTGAAATATAAGGCATTATATGTAAGAAATCAATATATTTCTTAGTAGGCGTGGCATATGTGGGCGGAAATAAATTTTGCTAAATAGCTGATGTTCTTTTCTATCGTATAGCCAAAACTCCATGTCTTTATCTCTTATAGTTTCCGAGTTATAAGCAAAATTGTAAAATTGTTTTACAAAAAACACTTGCTGCTGAATTCTGTTGGCCTGGTATTTTAAAAAATTTTTGAAATTTTGAAAAATATCAAAACAACACATACACACACGCACATGTATAATCGTATAACAATTTTACATTTTTGCTTATATCTCGGAAACTATAAGAGCTAATGACAATCGGTTTTCACCATGCGACTGGAAAAAACATCAGCTATCTTAAGGCAGAAACAAAATTTGAAAAATATTATATAACACCTGAAATATAAGGCATTATATGTAAGAAATCAATATATTTCTTGGTAGGCGTGGCATATGTGGGCGGAAATAAATTTTGCTAAATAGCTGATGTTCTTTTCTATCGTATAGCCAAAACTCCATGTCGTTATCTCTTATAGTTTCCGAGTTATAAGCAAAATTGTAAAATTGTTTTACAAAAACACATACACACACGCACATGTATAATCGTATAACAATTTTACATTTTTGTGTATATCTCGGAAACTATAAGAGCTAATGACAATCGGTTTTCACCATGCGACTGGAAAAAACATCAGCTATCTTAAGGCAGAAACAAAATTTGAAAAATATTATATAACACCTGAAATATAAGGCATTATATGTAAGAAATCAATATATTTCTTAGTAGGCGTGGCATATGTGGGCGGAAATAAATTTTGCTAAATAGCTGATGTTCTTTTCTATCGTATAGCCAAAACTCCATGTCGTTATCTCTTATAGTTTCCGAGTTATAAGCAAAATTGTAAAATTGTTTTACAAAAAACACTTGCTGCTGAATTCTGTTGGCCTGGTATTTTAAAAAATTTTTGAAATTTTGAAAAATATCAAAACAACACATACACACACGCACATGTATAATCGTATAACAATTTTACATTTTTGCGTATATCTCGGAAACTATAAGAGCTAATGACAATCGGTTTTCACCATGTGACTGGAAAAAACATCAGCTATCTTAAGGCAGAAACAAAATTTGAAAAATATTATATAACACCTGAAATATAAGGCATTATATGTAAGAAATCAATATATTTCTTAGTAGGCGTGGCATATGTGGGCGGAAATAAATTTTGCTAAATAGCTGATGTTCTTTTCTATCGTATAGCCAAAACTCCATGTCGTTATCTCTTATAGTTTCCGAGTTATAAGCAAAATTGTAAAATTGTTTTACAAAAACACATACACACACGCACATGTATAATCGTATAACAATTTTACATTTTTGTGTATATCTCGGAAACTATAAGAGCTAATGACAATCGGTTTTCACCATGCGACTGGAAAAAACATCAGCTATCTTAAGGCAGAAACAAAATTTGAAAAATATTATATAACACCTGAAATATAAGGCATTATATGTAAGAAATCAATATATTTCTTAGTAGGCGTGGCATATGTGGGCGGAAATAAATTTTGCTAAATAGCTGATGTTCTTTTCTATCGTATAGCCAAAACTCCATGTCTTTATCTCTTATAGTTTCCGAGTTATAAGCAAAATTGTAAAATTGTTTTACAAAAAACACTTGCTGCTGAATTCTGTTGGCCTGGTATTTTAAAAAATTTTTGAAATTTTGAAAAATATCAAAACAACACATACACACACGCACATGTATAATCGTATAACAATTTTACATTTTTGCTTATATCTCGGAAACTATAAGAGCTAATGACAATCGGTTTTCACCATGCGACTGGAAAAAACATCAGCTATCTTAAGGCAGAAACAAAATTTGAAAAATATTATAGTTTCCGAGTTATAAGCAAAATTGTAAAATTGTTTTACAAAAAACACTTGCTGCTGAATTCTGTTGGCCTGGTATTTTAAAAAATTTTTGAAATTTTGAAAAATATCAAAACAACACATACACACACGCACATGTATAATCGTATAACAATTTTACATTTTTGTGTATATCTCGGAAACTATAAGAGCTAATGACAATCGGTTTTCACCATGCGACTGGAAAAAACATCAGCTATCTTAAGGCAGAAACAAAATTTGAAAAATATTATATAACACCTGAAATATAAGGCATTATATGTAAGAAATCAATATATTTCTTAGTAGGCGTGGCATATGTGGGCGGAAATAAATTTTGCTAAATAGCTGATGTTCTTTTCTATCGCATAGCCAAAACTCCATGTCGTTATCTCTTATAGTTTCCGAGTTATAAGCAAAATTGTAAAATTGTTTTACAAAAAACACTTGCTGCTGAATTCTGTTGGCCTGGTATTTTAAAAAATTTTTGAAATTTTGAAAAATATCAAAACAACACATACACACACGCACATGTATAATCGTATAACAATTTTACATTTTTGCTTATATCTCGGAAACTATAAGAGCTAATGACAATCGGTTTTCACAATGCGACTGGAAAAAACATCAGCTATCTTAAGGCAGAAACAAAATTTGAAAAATATTATATAACACCTGAAATATAAGGCATTATATGTAAGAAATCAATATATTTCTTAGTAGGCGTGGCATATGTGGGCGGAAATAAATTTTGCTAAATAGCTGATGTTCTTTTCTATCGTATAGCCAAAACTCCATGTCGTTATCTCTTATAGTTTCCGAGTTATAAGCAAAATTGTAAAATTGTTTTACAAAAAACACTTGCTGCTGAATTCTGTTGGCCTGGTATTTTAAAAAATTTTTGAAATTTTGAAAAATATCAAAACAACACATACACACACGCACATGTATAATCGTATAACAATTTTACATTTTTGTGTATATCTCGGAAACTATAAGAGCTAATGACAATCGGTTTTCACCATGCGACTGGAAAAAACATCAGCTATCTTAAGGCAGAAACAAAATTTGAAAAATATTATATAACACCTGAAATATAAGACATTATATGTAAGAAATCAATATATTTCTTAGTAGGCGTGGCATATGTGGGCGGAAATAAATTTTGCTAAATAGCTGATGTTCTTTTCTATCGTATAGCCAAAACTCCATGTCGTTATCTCTTATAGTTTCCGAGTTATAAGCAAAATTGTAAAATTGTTTTACAAAAAACACTTGCTGCTGAATTCTGTTGGCCTGGTATTTTAAAAAAAAATTTTGAAATTTTGAAAAATATCAAAACAACACATACACACACGCACATGTATAATCGTATAACAATTTTACATTTTTGCTTATATCTCGGAAACTATAAGAGCTAATGGCAATCGGTTTTCACCATGCGACTGGAAAAAACATCAGCTATCTTAAGGCAGAAACAAAATTTGAAAAATATTATATAACACCTGAAATATAAGGCATTATATGTAAGAAATCAATATATTTCTTAGTAGGCGTGGCATATGTGGGCGGAAATAAATTTTGCTAAATAGCTGATGTTCTTTTCTATCGTATAGCCAAAACTCCATGTCGTTATCTCTTATAGTTTCCGAGTTATAAGCAAAATTGTAAAATTGTTTTACAAAAACACATACACACACGCACATGTATAATCGTATAACAATTTTACATTTTTGTGTATATCTCGGAAACTATAAGAGCTAATGACAATCGGTTTTCACCATGCGACTGGAAAAAACATCAGCTATCTTAAGGCAGAAACAAAATTTGAAAAATATTATATAACACCTGAAATATAAGGCATTATATGTAAGAAATCAATATATTTCTTAGTAGGCGTGGCATATGTGGGCGGAAATAAATTTTGCTAAATAGCTGATGTTCTTTTCTATCGTATAGCCAAAACTCCATGTCGCTATCTCTTATAGTTTCCGAGTTATAAGCAAAATTGTAAAATTGTTTTACAAAAAACACTTGCTGCTGAATTCTGTTGGCCTGGTATTTTAAAAAATTTTTGAAATTTTGAAAAATATCAAAACAACACATACACACACGCACATGTATAATCGTATAACAATTTTACATTTTTGCGTATATCTCGGAAACTATAAGAGCTAATGACAATCGGTTTTCACCATGCGACTGGAAAAAACATCAGCTATCTTAAGGCAGAAACAAAATTTGAAAAATATTATATAACACCTGAAATATAAGGCATTATATGTAAGAAATCAATATATTTCTTAGTAGGCGTGGCATATGTGGGCGGAAATAAATTTTGCTAAATAGCTGATGTTCTTTTCTATCGTATAGCCAAAACTCCATGTCGTTATCTCTTATAGTTTCCGAGTTATAAGCAAAATTGTAAAATTGTTTTACAAAAAACACTTGCTGCTGAATTCTGTTGGCCTGGTATTTTAAAAAATTTTTGAAATTTTGAAAAATATCAAAACAACACATACACACACGCACATGTATAATCGTATAACAATTTTACATTTTTGTGTATATCTCGGAAACTATAAGAGCTAATGACAATCGGTTTTCACCGTGCGACTGGAAAAAACATCAGCTATCTTAAGGCAGAAACAAAATTTGAAAAATATTATATAACACCTGAAATATAAGGCATTATATGTAAGAAATCAATATATTTCTTAGTAGGCGTGGCATATGTGGGCGGAAATAAATTTTGCTAAATAGCTGATGTTCTTTTCTATCGTATAGCCAAAACTCCATGTCGTTATCTCTTATAGTTTCCGAGTTATAAGCAAAATTGTAAAATTGTTTTACAAAAAACACTTGCTGCTGAATTCTGTTGGCCTGGTATTTTAAAAAATTTTCGAAATTTTGAAAAATATCAAAACAACACATACACACACGCACATGTATAATCGTATAACAATTTTACATTTTTGCTTATATCTCGGAAACTATAAGAGCTAATGACAATCGGTTTTCACAATGCGACTGGAAAAAACATCAGCTATCTTAAGGCAGAAACAAAATTTGAAAAATATTATATAACACCTGAAATATAAGGCATTATATGTAAGAAATCAATATATTTCTTAGTAGGCGTGGCATATGTGGGCGGAAATAAATTTTGCTAAATAGCTGATGTTCTTTTCTATCGTATAGCCAAAACTCCATGTCGTTATCTCTTATAGTTTCCGAGTTATAAGCAAAATTGTAAAATTGTTTTACAAAAAACACTTGCTGCTGAATTCTGTTGGCCTGGTATTTTAAAAAATTTTTGAAATTTTGAAAAATATCAAAACAACACATACACACACGCACATGTATAATCGTATAACAATTTTACATTTTTGTGTATATCTCGGAAACTATAAGAGCTAATGACAATCGGTTTTCACCATGCGACTGGAAAAAACATCAGCTATCTTAAGGCAGAAACAAAATTTGAAAAATATTATATAACACCTGAAATATAAGACATTATATGTAAGAAATCAATATATTTCTTAGTAGGCGTGGCATATGTGGGCGGAAATAAATTTTGCTAAATAGCTGATGTTCTTTTCTATCGTATAGCCAAAACTCCATGTCGTTATCTCTTATAGTTTCCGAGTTATAAGCAAAATTGTAAAATTGTTTTACAAAAAACACTTGCTGCTGAATTCTGTTGGCCTGGTATTTTAAAAAAAAATTTTGAAATTTTGAAAAATATCAAAACAACACATACACACACGCACATGTATAATCGTATAACAATTTTACATTTTTGCTTATATCTCGGAAACTATAAGAGCTAATGGCAATCGGTTTTCACCATGCGACTGGAAAAAACATCAGCTATCTTAAGGCAGAAACAAAATTTGAAAAATATTATATAACACCTGAAATATAAGGCATTATATGTAAGAAATCAATATATTTCTTAGTAGGCGTGGCATATGTGGGCGGAAATAAATTTTGCTAAATAGCTGATGTTCTTTTCTATCGTATAGCCAAAACTCCATGTCGTTATCTCTTATAGTTTCCGAGTTATAAGCAAAATTGTAAAATTGTTTTACAAAAAACACTTGCTGCTGAATTCTGTTGGCCTGGTATTTTAAAAAATTTTTGAAATTTTGAAAAATATCAAAACAACACATACACACACGCACATGTATAATCGTATAACAATTTTACATTTTTGTGTATATCTCGGAAACTATAAGAGCTAATGACAATCGGTTTTCACCATGCGACTGGAAAAAACATCAGCTATCTTAAGGCAGAAACAAAATTTGAAAAATATTATATAACACCTGAAATATAAGGCATTATATGTAAGAAATCAATATATTTCTTAGTAGGCGTGGCATATGTGGGCGGAAATAAATTTTGCTAAATAGCTGATGTTCTTTTCTATCGTATAGCCAAAACTCCATGTCGTTATCTCTTATAGTTTCCGAGTTATAAGCAAAATTGTAAAATTGTTTTACAAAAAACACTTGCTGCTGAATTCTGTTGGCCTGGTATTTTAAAAAAAAATTTTGAAATTTTGAAAAATATCAAAACAACACATACACACACGCACATGTATAATCGTATAACAATTTTACATTTTTGCGTATATCTCGGAAACTATAAGAGCTAATGACAATCGGTTTTCACCATGCGACTGGAAAAAACATCAGCTATCTAAAGGCAGAAACAAAATTTGAAAAATATTATATAACACCTGAAATATAAGGCATTATATGTAAGAAATCAATATATTTCTTAGTAGGCGTGGCATATGTGGGCGGAAATAAATTTTGCTAAATAGCTGATGTTCTTTTCTATCGTATAGCCAAAACTCCATGTCGTTATCTCTTATAGTTTCCGAGTTATAAGCAAAATTGTAAAATTGTTTTACAAAAACACATACACACACGCACATGTATAATCGTATAACAATTTTACATTTTTGTGTATATCTCGGAAACTATAAGAGCTAATGACAATCGGTTTTCACCATGCGACTGGAAAAAACATCAGCTATCTTAAGGCAGAAACAAAATTTGAAAAATATTATATAACACCTGAAATATAAGGCATTATATGTAAGAAATCAATATATTTCTTAGTAGGCGTGGCATATGTGGGCGGAAATAAATTTTGCTAAATAGCTGATGTTCTTTTCTATCGTATAGCCAAAACTCCATGTCGCTATCTCTTATAGTTTCCGAGTTATAAGCAAAATTGTAAAATTGTTTTACAAAAAACACTTGCTGCTGAATTCTGTTGGCCTGGTATTTTAAAAAATTTTTGAAATTTTGAAAAATATCAAAACAACACATACACACACGCACATGTATAATCGTATAACAATTTTACATTTTTGTGTATATCTCGGAAACTATAAGAGCTAATGACAATCGGTTTTCACCATGCGACTGGAAAAAACATCAGCTATCTTAAGGCAGAAACAAAATTTGAAAAATATTATATAACACCTGAAATATAAGGCATTATATGTAAGAAATCAATATATTTCTTAGTAGGCGTGGCATATGTGGGCGGAAATAAATTTTGCTAAATAGCTGATGTTCTTTTCTATCGTATAGCCAAAACTCCATGTCGTTATCTCTTATAGTTTCCGAGTTATAAGCAAAATTGTAAAATTGTTTTACAAAAAACACTTGCTGCTGAATTCTGTTGGCCTGGTATTTTAAAAAATTTTTGAAATTTTGAAAAATATCAAAACAACACATACACACACGCACATGTATAATCGTATAACAATTTTACATTTTTGTGTATATCTCGGAAACTATAAGAGCTAATGACAATCGGTTTTCACCGTGCGACTGGAAAAAACATCAGCTATCTTAAGGCAGAAACAAAATTTGAAAAATATTATATAACACCTGAAATATAAGGCATTATATGTAAGAAATCAATATATTTCTTAGTAGGCGTGGCATATGTGGGCGGAAATAAATTTTGCTAAATAGCTGATGTTCTTTTCTATCGTATAGCCAAAACTCCATGTCGTTATCTCTTATAGTTTCCGAGTTATAAGCAAAATTGTAAAATTGTTTTACAAAAAACACTTGCTGCTGAATTCTGTTGGCCTGGTATTTTAAAAAATTTTCGAAATTTTGAAAAATATCAAAACAACACATACACACACGCACATGTATAATCGTATAACAATTTTACATTTTTGCGTATATCTCGGAAACTATAAGAGCTAATGACAATCGGTTTTCACCATGCGACTGGAAAAAACATCAGCTATCTAAAGGCAGAAACAAAATTTGAAAAATATTATATAACACCTGAAATATAAGGCATTATATGTAAGAAATCAATATATTTCTTAGTAGGCGTGGCATATGTGGGCGGAAATAAATTTTGCTAAATAGCTGATGTTCTTTTCTATCGTATAGCCAAAACTCCATGTCGTTATCTCTTATAGTTTCCGAGTTATAAGCAAAATTGTAAAATTGTTTTACAAAAAACACTTGCTGCTGAATTCTGTTGGCCTGGTATTTTAAAAAATTTTTGAAATTTTGAAAAATATCAAAACAACACATACACACACGCACATGTATAATCGTATAACAATTTTACATTTTTGTGTATATCTCGGAAACTATAAGAGCTAATGACAATCGGTTTTCACCATGCGACTGGAAAAAACATCAGCTATCTTAAGGCAGAAACAAAATTTGAAAAATATTATATAACACCTGAAATATAAGGCATTATATGTAAGAAATCAATATATTTCTTAGTAGGCGTGGCATATGTGGGCGGAAATAAATTTTGCTAAATAGCTGATGTTCTTTTCTATCGTATAGCCAAAACTCCATGTCGTTATCTCTTATAGTTTCCGAGTTATAAGCAAAATTGTAAAATTGTTTTACAAAAAACACTTGCTGCTGAATTCTGTTGGCCTGGTATTTTAAAAAATTTTTGAAATTTTGAAAAATATCAAAACAACACATACACACACGCACATGTATAATCGTATAACAATTTTACATTTTTGTGTATATCTCGGAAACTATAAGAGCTAATGACAATCGGTTTTCACCATTCGACTGGAAAAAACATCAGCTATCTTAAGGCAGAAACAAAATTTGAAAAATATTATATAACACCTGAAATATAAGGCATTATATGTAAGAAATCAATATATTTCTTAGTAGGCGTGGCATATGTGGGCGGAAATAAATTTTGCTAAATAGCTGATGTTCTTTTCTATCGTATAGCCAAAACTCCATGTCGTTATCTCTTATAGTTTCCGAGTTATAAGCAAAATTGTAAAATTGTTTTACAAAAAACACTTGCTGCTGAATTCTGTTGGCCTGGTATTTTAAAAAATTTTTGAAATTTTGAAAAATATCAAAACAACACATACACACACGCACATGTATAATCGTATAACAATTTTACATTTTTGTGTATATCTCGGAAACTATAAGAGCTAATGACAATCGGTTTTCACCATGCGACTGGAAAAAACATCAGCTATCTTAAGGCAGAAACAAAATTTGAAAAATATTATATAACACCTGAAATATAAGGCATTATATGTAAGAAATCAATATATTTCTTAGTAGGCGTGGCATATGTGGGCGGAAACAAATTTTGCTAAATAGCTGATGTTCTTTTCTATCGTATAGCCAAAACTCCATGTCGTTATCTCTTATAGTTTCCGAGTTATAAGCAAAATTGTAAAATTGTTTTACAAAAAACACTTGCTGCTGAATTCTGTTGGCCTGGTATTTTAAAAAATTTTCGAAATTTTGAAAAATATCAAAACAACACATACACACACGCACATGTATAATCGTATAACAATTTTACATTTTTGCGTATATCTCGGAAACTATAAGAGCTAATGACAATCGGTTTTCACCATGCGACTGGAAAAAACATCAGCTATCTAAAGGCAGAAACAAAATTTGAAAAATATTATATAACACCTGAAATATAAGGCATTATATGTAAGAAATCAATATATTTCTTAGTAGGCGTGGCATATGTGGGCGGAAATAAATTTTGCTAAATAGCTGATGTTCTTTTCTATCGTATAGCCAAAACTCCATGTCGTTATCTCTTATAGTTTCCGAGTTATAAGCAAAATTGTAAAATTGTTTTACAAAAAACACTTGCTGCTGAATTCTGTTGGCCTGGTATTTTAAAAAATTTTTGAAATTTTGAAAAATATCAAAACAACACATACACACACGCACATGTATAATCGTATAACAATTTTACATTTTTGTGTATATCTCGGAAACTATAAGAGCTAATGACAATCGGTTTTCACCATGCGACTGGAAAAAACATCAGCTATCTTAAGGCAGAAACAAAATTTGAAAAATATTATATAACACCTGAAATATAAGGCATTATATGTAAGAAATCAATATATTTCTTAGTAGGCGTGGCATATGTGGGCGGAAATAAATTTTGCTAAATAGCTGATGTTCTTTTCTATCGTATAGCCAAAACTCCATGTCGTTATCTCTTATAGTTTCCGAGTTATAAGCAAAATTGTAAAATTGTTTTACAAAAAACACTTGCTGCTGAATTCTGTTGGCCTGGTATTTTAAAAAATTTTTGAAATTTTGAAAAATATCAAAACAACACATACACACACGCACATGTATAATCGTATAACAATTTTACATTTTTGCGTATATCTCGGAAAACTATAAGAGCTAATGACAATCGGTTTTCACCATGCGACTGGAAAAAACATCAGCTATCTTAAGGCAGAAACAAAATTTGAAAAATATTATATAACACCTGAAATATAAGGCATTATATGTAAGAAATCAATATATTTCTTAGTAGGCGTGGCATATGTGGGCGGAAATAAATTTTGCTAAATAGCTGATGTTCTTTTCTATCGTATAGCCAAAACTCCATGTCGTTATCTCTTATAGTTTCCGAGTTATAAGCAAAATTGTAAAATTGTTTTACAAAAACACATACACACACGCACATGTATAATCGTATAACAATTTTACATTTTTGCGTATATCTCGGAAAACTATAAGAGCTAATGACAATCGGTTTTCACCATGCGACTGGAAAAAACATCAGCTATCTTAAGGCAGAAACAAAATTTGAAAAATATTATATAACACCTGAAATATAAGGCATTATATGTAAGAAATCAATATATTTCTTAGTAGGCGTGGCATATGTGGGCGGAAATAAATTTTGCTAAATAGCTGATGTTCTTTTCTATCGTATAGCCAAAACTCCATGTCGTTATCTCTTATAGTTTCCGAGTTTTAAGCAAAATTGTAAAATTGTTTTACAAAAAACACATACACACACGCACATGTATAATCGTATAACAATTTTACATTTTTGTGTATATCTCGGAAACTATAAGAGCTAATGACAATCGGTTTTCACCATGCGACTGGAAAAAACATCAGCTATCTTAAGGCAGAAACAAAATTTGAAAAATATTATATAACACCTGAAATATAAGGCATTATATGTAAGAAATCAATATATTTCTTAGTAGGCGTGGCATATGTGGGCGGAAATAAATTTTGCTAAATAGCTGATGTTCTTTTCTATCGTATAGCCAAAACTCCATGTCGTTATCTCTTATAGTTTCCGAGTTATAAGCAAAATTGTAAAATTGTTTTACAAAAAACACATACACACACGCACATGTATAATCGTATAACAATTTTACATTTTTGTGTATATCTCGGAAACTATAAGAGCTAATGACAATCGGTTTTCACCATGCGACTGGAAAAAACATCAGCTATCTTAAGGCAGAAACAAAATTTGAAAAATATTATATAACACCTGAAATATAAGGCATTATATGTAAGAAATCAATATATTTCTTAGTAGGCGTGGCATATGTGGGCGGAAATAAATTTTGCTAAATAGCTGATGTTCTTTTCTATCGTATAGCCAAAACTCCATGTCGTTATCTCTTATAGTTTCCGAGTTATAAGCAAAATTGTAAAATTGTTTTACAAAAACACATACACACACGCACATGTATAATCGTATAACAATTTTACATTTTTGTGTATATCTCGGAAACTATAAGAGCTAATGACAATCGGTTTTCACCATGCGACTGGAAAAAACATCAGCTATCTTAAGGCAGAAACAAAATTTGAAAAATATTATATAACACCTGAAATATAAGGCATTATATGTAAGAAATCAATATATTTCTTAGTAGGCGTGGCATATGTGGGCGGAAATAAATTTTGCTAAATAGCTGATGTTCTTTTCTATCGTATAGCCAAAACTCCATGTCGTTGTCTCTTATAGTTTCCGAGTTATAAGCAAAATTGTAAAATTGTTTTACAAAAAACACATACACACACGCACATGTATAATCGTATAACAATTTTACATTTTTGCCTATATCTCGGAAACTATAAGAGCTAATGACAATCGGTTTTCACCATGCGACTGGAAAAAACATCAGCTATCTTAAGGCAGAAACAAAATTTGAAAAATATTATATAACACCTGAAATATAAGGCATTATATGTAAGAAATCAATATATTTCTTAGTAGGCGTGGCATATGTGGGCGGAAATAAATTCTGCTAAATAGCTGATGTTCTTTTCTATCGTATAGCCAAAACTCCATGTCGTTATCTCTTATAGTTTCCGAGTTATAAGCAAAATTGTAAAATTGTTTTACAAAAAACACTTGCTGCTGAATTCTGTTGGCCTGGTATTTTAAAAAATTTTTGAAATTTTGAAAAATATCAAAACAACACATACACACACGCACATGTATAATCGTATAACAATTTTACATTTTTGCGTATATCTCGGAAACTATAAGAGCTAATGACAATCGGTTTTCACCATGCGACTGGAAAAAACATCAGCTATCTAAAGGCAGAAACAAAATTTGAAAAATATTATATAACACCTGAAATATAAGGCATTATATGTAAGAAATCAATATATTTCTTAGTAGGCGTGGCATATGTGGGCGGAAATAAATTTTGCTAAATAGCTGATGTTCTTTTCTATCGTATAGCCAAAACTCCATGTCGTTATCTCTTATAGTTTCCGAGTTATAAGCAAAATTGTAAAATTGTTTTACAAAAAACACTTGCTGCTGAATTCTGTTGGCCTGGTATTTTAAAAAATTTTTGAAATTTTGAAAAATATCAAAACAACACATACACACACGCACATGTATAATCGTATAACAATTTTACATTTTTGTGTATATCTCGGAAACTATAAGAGCTAATGACAATCGGTTTTCACCATGCGACTGGAAAAAACATCAGCTATCTTAAGGCAGAAACAAAATTTGAAAAATATTATATAACACCTGAAATATAAGGCATTATATGTAAGAAATCAATATATTTCTTAGTAGGCGTGGCATATGTGGGCGGAAATAAATTTTGCTAAATAGCTGATGTTCTTTTCTATCGTATAGCCAAAACTCCATGTCGTTATCTCTTATAGTTTCCGAGTTATAAGCAAAATTGTAAAATTGTTTTACAAAAAACACTTGCTGCTGAATTCTGTTGGCCTGGTATTTTAAAAAATTTTCGAAATTTTGAAAAATATCAAAACAACACATACACACACGCACATGTATAATCGTATAACAATTTTACATTTTTGCGTATATCTCGGAAACTATAAGAGCTAATGACAATCGGTTTTCACCATGCGACTGGAAAAAACATCAGCTATCTAAAGGCAGAAACAAAATTTGAAAAATATTATATAACACCTGAAATATAAGGCATTATATGTAAGAAATCAATATATTTCTTAGTAGGCGTGGCATATGTGGGCGGAAATAAATTTTGCTAAATAGCTGATGTTCTTTTCTATCGTATAGCCAAAACTCCATGTCGTTATCTCTTATAGTTTCCGAGTTATAAGCAAAATTGTAAAATTGTTTTACAAAAAACACTTGCTGCTGAATTCTGTTGGCCTGGTATTTTAAAAAATTTTTGAAATTTTGAAAAATATCAAAACAACACATACACACACGCACATGTATAATCGTATAACAATTTTACATTTTTGTGTATATCTCGGAAACTATAAGAGCTAATGACAATCGGTTTTCACCATGCGACTGGAAAAAACATCAGCTATCTTAAGGCAGAAACAAAATTTGAAAAATATTATATAACACCTGAAATATAAGGCATTATATGTAAGAAATCAATATATTTCTTAGTAGGCGTGGCATATGTGGGCGGAAATAAATTTTGCTAAATAGCTGATGTTCTTTTCTATCGTATAGCCAAAACTCCATGTCGTTATCTCTTATAGTTTCCGAGTTATAAGCAAAATTGTAAAATTGTTTTACAAAAAACACTTGCTGCTGAATTCTGTTGGCCTGGTATTTTAAAAAATTTTCGAAATTTTGAAAAATATCAAAACAACACATACACACACGCACATGTATAATCGTATAACAATTTTACATTTTTGCGTATATCTCGGAAAACTATAAGAGCTAATGACAATCGGTTTTCACCATGCGACTGGAAAAAAAATCAGCTATCTTAAGGCAGAAACAAAATTTGAAAAATATTATATAACACCTGAAATATAAGGCATTATATGTAAGAAATCAATATATTTCTTAGTAGGCGTGGCATATGTGGGCGGAAATAAATTTTGCTAAATAGCTGATGTTCTTTTCTATCGTATAGCCAAAACTCCATGTCGTTATCTCTTATAGTTTCCGAGTTATAAGCAAAATTGTAAAATTGTTTTACAAAAAACACTTGCTGCTGAATTCTGTTGGCCTGGTATTTTAAAAAATTTTTGAAATTTTGAAAAATATCAAAACAACACATACACACACGCACATGTATAATCGTATAACAATTTTACATTTTTGCGTATATCTCGGAAACTATAAGAGCTAATGACAATCGGTTTTCACCATGCGACTGGAAAAAACATCAGCTATCTTAAGGCAGAAACAAAATTTGAAAAAATATTATATAACACCTGAAATATAAGGCATTATATGTAAGAAATCAATATATTTCTTAGTAGGCGTGGCATATGTGGGCGGAAATAAATTTTGCTAAATAGCTGATGTTCTTTTCTATCGTATAGCCAAAACTCCATGTCGTTATCTCTTATAGTTTCCGAGTTATAAGCAAAATTGTAAAATTGTTTTACAAAAACACATACACACACGCACATGTATAATCGTATAACAATTTTACATTTTTGCGTATATCTCGGAAAACTATAAGAGCTAATGACAATCGGTTTTCACCATGCGACTGGAAAAAACATCAGCTATCTTAAGGCAGAAACAAAATTTGAAAAATATTATATAACACCTGAAATATAAGGCATTATATGTAAGAAATCAATATATTTCTTAGTAGGCGTGGCATATGTGGGCGGAAATAAATTCTGCTAAATAGCTGATGTTCTTTTCTATCGTATAGCCAAAACTCCATGTCGTTATCTCTTATAGTTTCCGAGTTATAAGCAAAATTGTAAAATTGTTTTACAAAAAACACTTGCTGCTGAATTCTGTTGGCCTGGTATTTTAAAAAATTTTTGAAATTTTGAAAAATATCAAAACAACACATACACACACGCACATGTATAATCGTATAACAATTTTACATTTTTGTGTATATCTCGGAAACTATAAGAGCTAATGACAATCGGTTTTCACCATGCGACTGGAAAAAACATCAGCTATCTTAAGGCAGAAACAAAATTTGAAAAATATTATATAACACCTGAAATATAAGGCATTATATGTAAGAAATCAATATATTTCTTAGTAGGCGTGGCATATGTGGGCGGAAATAAATTCTGCTAAATAGCTGATGTTCTTTTCTATCGTATAGCCAAAACTCCATGTCGTTATCTCTTATAGTTTCCGAGTTATAAGCAAAATTGTAAAATTGTTTTACAAAAACACATACACACACGCACATGTATAATCGTATAACAATTTTACATTTTTGCGTATATCTCGGAAAACTATAAGAGCTAATGACAATCGGTTTTCACCATGCGACTGGAAAAAACATCAGCTATCTTAAGGCAGAAACAAAATTTGAAAAATATTATATAACACCTGAAATATAAGGCATTATATGTAAGAAATCAATATATTTCTTAGTAGGCGTGGCATATGTGGGCGGAAATAAATTTTGCTAAATAGCTGATGTTCTTTTCTATCGTATAGCCAAAACTCCATGTCGTTATCTCTTATAGTTTCCGAGTTATACACAAAATTGTAAAATTGTTTTACAAAAAACACATACACACACGCACATGTATAAACGTATAACAATTTTACATTTTTGTGTATATCTCGGAAACTATAAGAGCTAATGACAATCGGTTTTCACCATGCGACTGGAAAAAACATCAGCTATCTTAAGGCAGAAACAAAATTTGAAAAATATTATATAACACCTGAAATATAAGGCATTATATGTAAGAAATCAATATATTTCTTAGTAGGCGTGGCATATGTGGGCGGAAATAAATTCTGCTAAATAGCTGATGTTCTTTTCTATCGTATAGCCAAAACTCCATGTCGTTATCTCTTATAGTTTCCGAGTTATAAGCAAAATTGTAAAATTGTTTTACAAAAAACACATACACACACGCACATGTATAATCGTATAACAATTTTACATTTTTGTGTATATCTCGGAAACTATAAGAGCTAATGACAATCGGTTTTCACCATGCGACTGGAAAAAACATCAGCTATCTTAAGGCAGAAACAAAATTTGAAAAATATTATATAACACCTGAAATATAAGGCATTATATGTAAGAAATCAATATATTTCTTAGTAGGCGTGGCATATGTGGGCGGAAATAAATTTTGCTAAATAGCTGATGTTCTTTTCTATCGTATAGCCAAAACTCCATGTCGTTATCTCTTATAGTTTCCGAGTTATAAGCAAAATTGTAAGATTGTTTTACAAAAACACATACACACACGCACATGTATAATCGTATAACAATTTTACATTTTTGTGTATATCTCGGAAACTATAAGAGCTAATGACAATCGGTTTTCACCATGCGACTGGAAAAAACATCAGCTATCTTAAGGCAGAAACAAAATTTGAAAAATATTATATAACACCTGAAATATAAGGCATTATATGTAAGAAATCAATATATTTCTTAGTAGGCGTGGCATATGTGGGCGGAAATAAATTTTGCTAAATAGCTGATGTTCTTTTCTATCGTATAGCCAAAACTCCATGTCGTTGTCTCTTATAGTTTCCGAGTTATAAGCAAAATTGTAAAATTGTTTTACAAAAAACACATACACACACGCACATGTATAATCGTATAACAATTTTACATTTTTGCCTATATCTCGGAAACTATAAGAGCTAATGACAATCGGTTTTCACCATGCGACTGGAAAAAACATCAGCTATCTTAAGGCAGAAACAAAATTTGAAAAATATTATATAACACCTGAAATATAAGGCATTATATGTAAGAAATCAATATATTTCTTAGTAGGCGTGGCATATGTGGGCGGAAATAAATTCTGCTAAATAGCTGATGTTCTTTTCTATCGTATAGCCAAAACTCCATGTCGTTATCTCTTATAGTTTCCGAGTTATAAGCAAAATTGTAAAATTGTTTTACAAAAAACACTTGCTGCTGAATTCTGTTGGCCTGGTATTTTAAAAAATTTTTGAAATTTTGAAAAATATCAAAACAACACATACACACACGCACATGTATAATCGTATAACAATTTTACATTTTTGCGTATATCTCGGAAAACTATAAGAGCTAATGACAATCGGTTTTCACCATGCGACTGGAAAAAACATCAGCTATCTTAAGGCAGAAACAAAATTTGAAAAATATTATATAACACCTGAAATATAAGGCATTATATGTAAGAAATCAATATATTTCTTAGTAGGCGTGGCATATGTGGGCGGAAATAAATTTTGCTAAATAGCTGATGTTCTTTTCTATCGTATAGCCAAAACTCCATGTCGTTATCTCGTATAGTTTCCGAGTTATAAGCAAAATTGTAAAATTGTTTAACCAAAACTGTAGGCAGCTACCAACATAGCCAGCTACGTATGCAGTCAGCTACAAATGCAGCCAGCTACCAATACAGCCAGCTACAAATGTAGCCAGCTACCAATGCAGCCACCCACCATTGCAGTCAGCTACCAAAGTAGCCACCCACCATTACAGTCAGCTACCAATGTAGTCACCCACCATTGCAGTCAGCTACCAATATATCCAGCTACGTATGCAGTCAGCTACCAAAGTAGCCAGGTACCAATGGAGCCACCCACCATTGCAGTCAGCTACGAATGCAGCCAGCTACCAATGTAGCCACCCACCATTAGTCAGCTACCAATGTAGCCACCCACCATTGGAGTCAACTACCAATGTAGCCAGCTACAAATGCAGACAGCTACCAATGTAGCCAGCTACAAATGTAGTCAGGTACAAATGCAGCTAGCTACCAGTGTAGCCAGGCACAAATGTAGCCAGCTACCAGTGTAGCCAGCTGCCAGTGTAGGCAGCTACCAGTGTAGCCAGGCACAAATGCAGCCAGCTACCAGTGTAGCCAGCTGCCAGTGTAGCCAACTACCAGTGTAGCCAGCTACCAATGCAGCCAGCTACCAATGCAGCCAGCTACGTATGCAGCTAGCTACCAGTGTAGTCAGCTACAAATGCAGCCAGCTACCACTGTTGCCAGCTACCAATGCAGCCAGCTACTAATGTAGTCAGCTACAAATGTAGCCAGCTACCGATGCAAGCAGCCAGCTACCAATGTAGCCAGCTACAAATGCAGCCAGCTACCAATGTAGCCAGCTATAAATGCAGCCAGCTACCAAAGTAGCCAGGTACAAATGTAGCCAGTTACCAATGTAGCCAGCTACAAATGTAGCCAGGTACCACCATTGCAGTCAGCTACCAATACAGCCAGCTACGTATGCAGCCAGCTACCAATGTAGCCACTCACCATTACAGTCAGCTACCAATGTAGCCACACACCATTACAGTCAGCTACCAATATATCCACCCACCATTGCAGTCAGCTACCAATGTAGCCACCCACCATTGCAGTCAGCTACCAGTGCAGACAGCTACCAGTGTAGACAGCTACCAATGTAGCCAGCTACCAGTGTAGACAGCTACCAATGTAGCCAGCTACCAATGTAGCCAGCTACAAATGCAGGCAGCTACCAATATAGCCAGCTACGTATGCAGCCAGCTACGAATGCAGGCAGCTACCAATGTAGCCAGATACGTATGCAGTCAGCTACCAATGTAGCCAGTTAGATCGTTAGTTGCTTAACAAACTACTTAGCTCGTTAGTTTTTAACTAGCTAGTTAGATCGTTAATTTAACAAACTAGTAGCTCGTTTTCTTAACTAGCTAGCTAGCTCGTCAGTTTCTGAACTATCTAGTCAGTTCATCAGTTTTTAATCTAACAAGTTAGTTCGTTAAGTATCTTGTTCGTTAGTTTTTTACTTTCTTAACTAGCTGGTTAGCTCGTTAGTTCATTAACTAGCCAGTTAGCTCGTTAGTTTGTTAACTAGCTAGGTAGCTTGTTCGGTAATTTGTTAGTTTCTTAACTAGCTAGTTAGTTCGTTAGTTTTTTAACTAGCTAGTTAGTTCGTTAGTTACTTAACTAGACTAACTAGCAAGTATTTAAAAGCCTTATGGATAGGCTTTAATAAATTTAAGAGCACATACAAACTATACAATATTTTTAATTGTATTGGCATTGTGTTGAAATTAAGTTTCATTTAAAAAAAAATTAACTTCAAAACCAACAAGCACATTTTTGTGTGCCTACTTTTAGGCTTTTTAAATCACTTGCTCGCCATGTTTTATTAAAATTATTGCCCTCGTTTCTTTTCTCATTTATTTTTCTCTCTCTTGTGTTTAACATTTTGCTGACAAGTAGCCAACATCGTGTTTCTTTTTTATTTACTTTCTTCATTAACGCCTTTTAGATAGGCTTTAATAGATAGATAGACATGACAAAGTAAAAACATTTTATTTTTTTGTTGTAGTACTTGTATGTCAAGTATGTACTTGTATACCATACTTATGCGGTCATGTGTCAAAAAGTCTTACTTTTGTATTGAAAAGAAAAAAAATGTCAACAAGTTTCTGAAGGCATTTCCTGTAGACCTGCATACTTTTGGTCATTAAAAATGTTTATTTTTAAACTTTTTTAATTTATCAGCCTAAAAGTATGCGTTTTAAAAGTGGGACATACTTTATGGGTGTCTTTAATAGCGCAGGTAGCCAAAAAGAAATAAAAAGACAGAAGAGAAAGGCAGAAATGCAAGAGAAAAGAAAGTTTAGGGGAAATATAAGAGAAAAGGCAGGATCATCTTACCAGCCAGTTCCTGAAATGTATATCTTTACTGTAGAAATCCTGATAGACAAAAGTGATTAACGTTCTTCTCTTACTTCACCGCCACCTACGATCTCGACTTCACCGGGGCAGTATGCGAACGCGCGGAGAGCAGTACCTCCCGGATAGCATCCGGATATCTGCCACACGAAGACGAGGAGCCGCCACCACCTATCTTAGGGTTAGGGTCGGGCGCTTATGTAGTTAGGGTCACAAACTGGTGGATATCTACGAGGTGTTCCTTTTCGGAATGATCATCAGCATTAAATTCTCACGATAGGAGCTTTTGCTCTATGGAAGTCCAAGGAGGGCGAGTTGGAACAGCTACCCCCCCCCCCCCCCTTTGCTGGGACGGGTACAGTAAGATCTCACACGCATTGAAGAAACTGCCCAGCAGCAAACTGGGCAGTACTCTCTTATGAGAGTATTTCTCAAATCTTGACCAATTTTTCCGCCGCAGCTAAGCTAAGGCATCTTAGGAATGAGACGAGAGGACCTTTCAATAGAGCCAAACGGGCTAGGGAGGATAGGGACTGGGAAGTACTAAATATAAGTTGAGTTTCAATTCCTACAAACAGTTGAAGTTAAAAGAGATTCCTGGACTAAATTCTGTGAGGATATTGCCAGTACTAGCGAAGCTGCAAGACTTCGAAAAGTACTTGCAAAGAGAATCCTGTGGTGACAGGCCTGTTAATCGGGCGGTGTGGTCACCACATCAGTTATGAATCGCTTGAGTTATTAATGGAGGCTCACTTTTCGGATTGTGTGGATGTGGAAAGCACTGCACACGAAGTTGTAGAACCAAACCACATCCACACACAGCACAAAGGAAATGAGTCTCATTGATAACATAACAACGAGGGAAAAGAAATCACGGGCAAATCCCCGGGAACGGATGGCATTTACCCGATAATGCTACAACGAGCAGAGTGGATTTGCCGCCCTACTAGGATTACTGCAAAAGCTGCCATGATGTAGAGGAAACGTAATCGGCACAACACCTTTTATGCGTGTGCCCTGCACTGCAGAACAGACGTCAACGGTTTTTGGGTGACAGAATGTTTGAAGATCTGGGCATGGTGGTGAACGAACCACTAAGGTTTTATCCGAAGCTTGGAGTGGTTCAGATTACTAACCACTAACGGATTATGATAAGGTGGCTTACCTCACACTGGGTAACACAATGAGTCATATGACCACGAGTGAATTTGCCTGTGAACGGCAAGCTACCCGTTAACGTAATCTCACCCAAGGCAAATGTCTACATAGACTCCTATTCTTTTTTTATTTTGCATACTTTCAGGCAAAATTTACTGCCGGGGTCACAAAATACCGCTTGTGGTTTTATGTTTTTATACAGCGTGATTGTTGACATGATTTCTCCTTTTGCAATATTGTTTGGTCTTGTTATTCTTGGAATACAAACCAGGTTAATGATTTCAAGTTTTCATGTTTTTGCAATCAAACCACCACTGAGTGAGTGAAATAAACATTTTTTTTTTCAATTTATTTTTATAACAACACACTCAACAACTTTTTGTACAATGAAAAGAATGTTGTTATTGGTACAGAAATACAACCACAGCAACAACAATAACAAAATAAACAAGAATAAATCCAGAACTTGTAGAAATTATTTTTGTTTTCCTTTCATTGTTAAGTGAATGTTATAGGACCACAATAATCACTAGCAAGTTTAATGTTCTAGTTTAAGGGAGGGCAAAAGAAAATATTTAATTACAATTAATGTAGCATATTTTTAAGGCAAAAATTAAAATTACAAAAAGTTAAAGCATACTTTAAGGCGGTGAATCAGTAAATAAATATTAAGAAAAGAATCAGTATTATTTTAATACGTCTTAAGCAATAAATGTGTGGCTTCACTGAAGCATCTTTAAGTTGTTTTATGTAGCATACATTAAGGGTTGAATTTTTTTTTTTTTTTTTTTGATAATTTGTAGTTCGGATTTCAAAGTTGCCCCTTCTACAGCTGGTGATAAGTACTTGTTAATCCAAAAAAATATTTTAAAACGGTATTTTCGGTATGATATATTGATTTCAAAAGTTACTTCCGTAACTTCATTGGTCTCTACAACCTTTTAGTCAAGGTTACAACCTAGCTTCTCACACTACCCATGCTGTGTGTGTGTTAATTTTCTTCAAAGCAGATGAGATCTACAGTTTAAAGTAAATTCGAACAACGGATTTGAGAAACTTTTCATGGCAATTTTATATACTCTCAGCATTTTTGCCAGAAGACCGCTGAGAGAGGAAGTTGTCTAAAGAAATATTGTCTTTCAATTCTCGTTTTTGTTCGAGACGTGTGAGCGGGGATTAGACCACTGGCTCTCTTTAAAGCTGTTGTGAAGATATACTGAAATAATGTATGGCTTTCAATCGGGGGATATCCAGATTTATACACGCAGGAAGAAAGAAACTCCACTTTGATTGAAAAACGGTTCAGTTTCTAAAGGACAAGGAAATGTTTGAGGATACGTACGTAATTGGTCATTGAACATCGGAGGGTTTATGAGTTCATTAGAATTTTAAAATAGTTGGACCGCATCTAGGGTAATGTACAAGAGTCAGTTCAATCTTGTGAATATATATCCCGATTGGGATTCTAAGGGTACTTGCAGAAAAGGCTGAAGCACAGCCTGTGACGTAGGTTAGGTTAGGTTAGAGAACGTGTACATGTCAATTAAGACTAGTACAGTACCCGGAGGTCGAATTGACCCATTGCACAACGTCCTAGTTTCTCACACCACATGTTGTGTGTGTTAATTTTATACATGAGTGGCGGGACCTACAGTTTAAAGTCGACTCCGAACGACAGATTTTTTGAGAAACTTTTCATGGCACTTTTATTTACTCTCAGAGTTTTTGCCAGAAATCTGCTGAGAGGAAGTCGCCGAAGAAATACTTTTTGTATTTTGCCTTGATGCCTGGCCTGGGGCTCGAACCCTGGGTTTTCGTCTAATAAGCCAACACACTACCTACTAGACCACGGCGACTGTTTGAGGATACATTCGATAGCAATTCCAGATCAGTGTGCCCGCCATGTTCATCTTTATAGAATGAGTATACCCGATTCTAAAGCTTGTGAATACTCCCGTTGAAAGAGCTAATCCTGTTTATAGGACAAATACAGTGTACATTGCAAGCGGTCGTCTAGAGTATAAACCCATGTTTTAAGGTTGTGCCAATATTTCTTAATTAATGAATAAAATTTACCAAACAATCTGAATTTTGTAAGGTTTACATACAAATATTTGATTATTTATTCACATAAAAATTTTAAAATGCAACTAAAAGTAGGCAAAAAAAAGCTTCAAGAGAAACATTAAACCTTTTGCCGTATTAAAGCATACAAATGCTACAATGTGTGTTGTTGTTGCTGGTCTAAAAATAATATTTTCCTTATTTATTAATGGTAGCCGTCGACTATTCTCGTTATGTTTCTATATACCCCAGCCACCAACCCCACCAAAACGGAAAAGCCACTTAAGTCCACAAACACACTCATACCCATACGTACAAAACAAAAAGTGGCCTTTTTAAAAGCAGGTTTTTAGGAAAACGGGGAAGGAGAAATATGGCTTTTAAATAGTAGAACTCAAACAGCAAAACTCAATAGCAGAAACAGCAGCGACAACAACAAAGCAAAATAACATTTGACATTGACAGTTAAAACAACAATTTCTTAATGTTTGCTCTTTGCTACACCCCCCCCACTTTAAATCAAAGAGAAACACAACGACAGAAATTGTTAAAGTAGAAGCATTCACCATTGCCCCTAAAAGTTGACTTTATTTTCTGTGTTTATGTGTGTTTATTTATGTGTGCATGTTTATAAAATATTTGTATTTGTAATTTATAAATACAAACAAATATAAAGCATACTTTAAGGCTTTAGTTTTTAATGGCCTGTCGAAAAAGGACAAAACGGGAAGTCTTTGTTTTGAATGTTTGTTGGCAATTTATTGTATTGGTATGTAAATAAATTCTGTATAAGAATTGTATATAATTGTTGTTGTTTTTCTTATTGTTGTTAATGTTATTGTTGTCAACTTCTGGAACTTTCAAAGTCATAGAAAAATATTTATCGAGTTTAGAAATGAAGGAAAAGAATGTTTGTTGGATTTTCAAAATTTTTTTCTTGCTCTTATTCTGCATTTATGTGGGTCTAAAATTGCCCATAACTTTATAAATATTTATCAGCAAATTTCCAAAATCATTTGCTTTGTTGGGACATATGTAGAATCCCCCCGAAATTTATGCAATTTACTGAGCCATCAACTAGTCAAGCAGTTCTTAAAGGGTACATATAGCAAAGCAGTCCTTAAAGCCTTCGATGGTAAAGGGTGTTTTTTTATAGAGGTATAGCACTTTAAGTTGCAATAAAACAACTATGGATTATTCTATTGACATGAATTTTATTTATCCGAAAGATAATCTTGTGGCATTACATTTTAAATATGATTTCTGGCATATGACCGCCACAACGTGGCGCGGATGTAGTCCAATCTGGACGCCCAATTTTCGATGACAACATTTGTGGCCGTATATCGGCAATAATACGGCGAATGTTATCTCCCAAATGGTCAAGCGTTTGTGGCTTTACCGCATAGACCAATGACTTTACATAGCCCCACAGAAAGTAGTCTAGCGGTGTTAAATCACAAGATCTTGGAGGCCAATTCACAGGTCCAAAACGTGAAATTAGGCGGTCACCAAACGTATCTTTCAATAAATCTATTGTGGCACGAGCTGTGTGACATGTTGCGCCGTCTTGTTGAAACCACATCTCCTGGACATCATGGTTATTCAATTCAGGAATGAAAAAGTTAGTAATCATGGCTCTATACCGATCACCATTGACTGTAACGTTCTGGCCACCATCGAAATGGTGGAAATGGGGGAAATGATTCCACCAGGCTATAAAGCGCACCAAACAGTCAGTTTTTCTGGATGTAACGGTGTTTCCACATACACTTGAGGATTACCTTCACTCCAAATGCGGCAGTTTTGTTTGTTGACGTAGCCATTCAACCAGAAGTGCGCTTCATCGCTAAACAAAATTCGCTTATGAAAATCGGGAACAACGGTAATCGCGTTTTGGGCCCATTTGACGAATCTACGCCTTACTTGATGATCGTTTGGCTTCAAATCTTGCACGAGTTGGATTTTGTAAGCAAGCAAACCAAGATCCTTCCGCAAAATCTTCCATAAAGTAGATGGACACAGATCCAATTCCTGTGCTCGATGGCGGATGGACTCATTCGGGTCTTCCTCAATGCTACGCTCTACAGCAGCAATAGCTTCTTCTGTACGCACCGTACAGCGTCTCTGGGGATGCGAGTTATCAATAAGAGTAAACGTGGTGCGAAAACGTTCCATGGTTAATCGAATTAACTGCTCTGATGGACGATTTTGCCGACGATAAAATGGATGTAGTGCGCGATACATTTTCCGCACAGAACCATTATTTTCGAAATAAAATTGCACTATTTGCAAGCGTTGTTCAGGCGTGAGTCTATTCATGATGAATTGCCAAACCAAACTGAGAATAAATCACTTGACAGCTGTTAAATCGGTCGCCATCTTGAAAAGTAATGCCAACTTAAAGTCCTATACCTCTATAAAAACACCCTTTATTATACAGCTACCATTTTACGAGAGTATGATGTTTATGCTTATGATACCTTTTGTGGGCGTTGAGAGGACTTTTGAATGGATTATTTGGAGTGTGCATGAAGCCTTTTAAATCTAAATTGATCTTAAAGTCAATCACTTTTCCTACTAAGCCCACCATTTTCCTATTTTCCAAATGCCTCTGCCTTTTATGATTTTTTGTGTTTATTTTTCTGCCATAAATTTTCCTTTCCTTTTTTTTATTTGTAACGCCTGGCACTTGAGTGATTAATTGATAGAATTTGATGGCTGAGCTTTAAGTAAAATTTTCTTTTTCCTCCCATAAAATCTATGGCATAGTTATAGGCGGCAATAAAGTCTATAGTGAGTTGGAAGGAGGAATTGTGTGATTCGTTGTTGCTTGCTACCTTTTTGATGTCTGTGTTGATGATGATTTTTATGTTTTGATGATGATGACGACCTTAACTGTGTGTAATGGTGGTATCGATAACGTTAACATTTGAGTTTGAGTATTAGTATGTGTAAGTAGCTTTGTGTTACATTTAGAAAGAGAAACATTAAAAACAGACATTTCCTCTTTATTGGCATGTTAATAGCTGAAGTTGTTGTTAAAAATGATTACGAAAATAACACGCAATAGAAAAATTTGTTTCGAACATAAACGCTTACGTTTTAAACTGCCTTTCCTAAAAGGAAATATTCATAGGGGAAGTATACTTTTAGGCTGTAGAGTTTAAAGTAACAATGCGGTTTAAAACAGTTTAAGGTAGAAGGGAATTGCGGGTAGAGTTTTGTATTAAAGGCCATTAATAGAAATTTGTGTTAATATGGGTTTTTTAGGCTTTAAAATTAAAGTTACTTTAAGGAATGCCTAAAAGTATGTTCTAGAAATTGTTAAGAACTTAAATTATTTTTTAGGGTTTAAAGACTTTAATATTTTGCTTAATTGTTTATATTAAATTCTGTAGACTTTTATGTAAACACCTAAAGTTATGCTTTATAATTTTTTTGTCCAAAAGCATACTACATTTTTTTAATTTTTTATGTTTCATTTATCATTTATCATGATGGTTTACAATTTTTAGCCGTTGATGGTTTATGAATTTTGACATTTAAATTGCCTGCTTCAATCAATGTTGATTTATGGCATTCGCTTTTTTGTAGCATACTTTTTGGCTTAGAAAAATTTATATTGAAGCAACTCATGAATAATTAATGAAATTCATTATACAATTGCACATGTGGCTAGCATGTAATTATTAAAAATCTTGTTATAGGATTTTAAGAGATAAAATTTTAAATTTAAACAAATAATACTCATCGAAAAAAGTTAAATTACAAATAAATTCAAAACATTTAGTTTCCCTTTGTTATACATGCCTTTTTTCTTTAAAAATTTAAAAATAATTATATTTTTTTATTTATACAGCCTTAAAGTATTCTCTATGGCTTTTATGCCCTAAAGTATGGAACGTCTATTCTTAATAGCGCCCTCTATTGGTTTCTAGCAAAACTTATATTACATTAACTATACTAAAGGTTCATGTCTGAGCTAAAAATTCCCAATGTATCGCCAGAAAATTTCCTTTTTATCTACTCTCTGACGCTAATGTAATAGCATTGCTCATACTCATTGTACACACACACATTTTTTGTGGTAAACAAAGAGAATTTAAATGTTTCTCTTTCCTCTTTTAGGTGGAAAATATTTCCTCTTAAAACAATTGCCTTTAAAGGACATATTGTTTATGAAAGTTTGTGAAAAGATACTAGGGCAGGGAAAGGTCTGGCTGTGAATACTACCTCTGTAAACACAAAAGGATGCGTCGAAAGTCTTATGATTATGGGCATACCAACTCACGGCACTTCAAGAATATACTCTTAAGATTTACTATCAATATCACAATATTCGAGACATTCTAAGGAAGTAAACTCTAATTTTATAGTGTCCTGTCAAAAGACCGTTCAACCTCAAGTTATTTCTTGATAGCCTGATACATGACACATATCTCCTCTTATTGTAATTCGCCAACAAAAGTTTTGATTGCCTCAAACCCACTTTGTTTGAGAAGAGCCTTTACCTCTCTTTATCTTCCTAGCCTTTCTTCGAGCATATGTACCTTTCCTAACATATGCCACCACACTACAGAAGGCTTCTGGCCCAATCAATAGCGTTGAAGGTCCTCTCCTTGCAAGCTCCCGTGCTTGTTCAATGATGCAAAAGGGTTCTGACCACAAAAAGGCATTGAAGCCTCTCTCCTCGCAAGGTCGTGTGCTTGCTCTTGGCCGACGGAATTCTCACATAACCGGGGATCTAGCAGAATTTAATCTTCTTCGATCCAAAAGGGTGCTCCTCTCCCCACAAAGATGTTGAAGCTCCTCTCCTTGCAAGGTCGTGTGCTTGCTCTTTCCCGAGGGAATTCTCACATAACCGGGGATCCCGCAGAGTGTAATCTCTTCGATTCAAAAGGGTGCTACCCCATAAAGGCGTTAAAGCTCCTCTCCTCGCAAGGTCGTATGCTTGCTCAATGAAGAGAGAATTCTCACATTACCTGGGATCCAGCAGAGTGTAATCTCTACGATTCAAAAGGGTGCTGAACCCTTAAAGGCGTTGAAGCTCCTCTCCTCGCAAGTTCATGTGCTTGCACTTTGCCGAGGGAATTCTCACATAGCCTGGGATCCAGCAGAAAGTAATCTTATTCCGTCCATCTAGATGATTCAGCTACTTCAGACAGTTCCACACTGTCTTCTATTGAACCTCATAAGAGATAGTTTTGTCAGTAGTTCATTCACAACCAGGCCCCAAACAATAATTGTGAAGAGGTACCACCCTGTAGGCATCCCCTGCTTGTGCTGACCTTAATTGTTTCGTTTCCAGTGTAAATTTCCGTAGTTCGAGTGTATAGGACACCTCTGTCCATACATCTGGATGCCTAAAAACGTACATATGACCTCGTGGGCAGTTTTGTCAAATGCTTCCTCTGTATGAAGAAATTCACATTGTATGTTTACCTCTTTTACATTCGAGGACTCCTGAACGGTTCTCACTTATATAGTATCGTATATCGATATATTAATAATATTACTATCGATATATCGATAGTATCCACTGTAAAGTGCAGTTCAAGTGGACCTCTGACATCTATCTGGATATCTTTCTTATAACCTACTTATGACTTCTTATGACCATTATTTAGGCAGAAGTTCTATAATTTACTAAAAAAAAATAACTCCAGAATTTTTATAAGCAACACCGAAATTCAACTCTTAACAGCGTATTTAAAATTTTCCCCAAATTTATATCCCCTTATTTATTTACCACAGTTCCCCCCATTGTTTTTAATTATGATTACCACACCATTCGTATTCATAATATTTTTTATTGCTGCCTTGATACTTCTTATCACAGAGCTTTACACATGACTGACTCTTAATAAAATTTCACTGTGATTAACGGTATTAATAACACTCTCTCTCTTTCTCTTTTTATTTTCATACTTTCTCTTTTCTTCTATGTGTGTGTGCACATAAAAGCTATTGGAGTTGGAACAACGAGTAATAGAGGCCGAAGAAAGAGCTGAAGAAGCTGAAGATAAGGTATGTATGACGAAGAAGAAATCTTTAGTAGCCAGCCGATTAAAGGTTTTTATTGTTGTAGTCGAGCATTAATTATAATGACAGTAAAAATGCTTACAACAGCAAAAACCGGTTAATAAATGTGAGAAATTTTTTATTTATGTATGTATGTGTGTTTGTAGAAATAATGAGAATATGCATCTAATACATATGTATGTATGTAATTATGATTCCAGCTAGCACTTGGAAGATTGTTTTTAAAAAAGTCACTTTGTTGAGTCTTTTTAGAGTACTTTTGGTGATCAAAAACTTATTAGTCAGTTACACGATTAAAAAAGGGGTCAAAAATGATTCGTGCCAATGAGTAAAATGAGTTCGATTTAAAATACAATAAAAAAAATTGTATAGCAATCGGAAATTAATCATCCAGACGTTTGAAATGTGACTATTATTTCCGTTATTTATTATTATATTCTACTTATACTGAAGATTGAAAAACTCTTAAACGCAAAACAGATCATGCGGGTGTTTGAAAAGTGATTGTAATTACGTAGTTTATGATCATATTTTGAACAGATAGATGATTAAACACTGCTTTTTTTACACCCTCTCTGTATAAATTTTCATTTATGTGTGCAAAAGATGGCTATGAAATAAAATAGAAATTTTTCGGTTTTTTTTTTAAATTTGTTTAAAATTAAAAGTATAATAAATAAAATATTTTGTTTCAGATATTTGTCATATTAAATAGCACAGATAAGGACGTGAATGCTATTCTGCAAAAGCATTTTGTGCATACTAATTTTAAGAACTACTTTTAACGAAAAAAAAAATTAAATGAACTGCGATGTCTGATGTATATACATACATCACGAATATAAACTTAATATTCTTTCTTTGTTATTTAACGTTCATACGAACATGATTTTTGAAATCGAGGTAGTGTAAACGTAGGACTCATTTTGAAATACGACTAATAAATGACTCAAATTATAATCATAAATAACGCAAAAAGGAGTCCAAATTATTACTTACAACCCTTCAGTCAGGATTACGACCTAGTTTCTCACACCACTTATGTTGTGTGTGTTAATTTTATACATGAGTGACGGGACTTACAGTTTAAAGTCGACTCCGAACGACAGATTTTTTGAGAAACTTTTCATGGCAATTTTATTTACTCTCAGAGTTTTTGCCAGAAATCTGCTGAGAGGAAGTCGCCGAAGAAATACTTTTTGTATTTTGTCTTGAAGTCTGGCCTGGGGCTCGAACCCTGGGTTTTCGTCTAATAAGCCAACGCACTACCTACTAGACCACGGCGACTTCATTCATTATTACAATTATGACTGATAAATGACAATAAAAGGACTCCTAAACATACTGATAAATTACTCATAAAAGACTCGTATGCAATTAAACGATGACTGAAAGACGACTCGAAAAAGAATCATAAACGGAGGTAAATAAGACTAATAAATGATCAGAAAGCGATTCGAAAATGATCATAAAACTATTAGAAAATTACTCTAAACTAATATAGAACATGACTCATAAATGATTTTTTTAGAAGAGTCGCCCGTAGTCACTTTTTTCTCCCGACAAAAGAGTCTTTTAAGATTAGAAAATAAGCGCATATTCTAGCTTTTCAATCGCGCAGAAGAGTAAAAAAAGACTCGAATTTGATTAAAAATTTCCAAACATGCTGGCTGGGATTATAACAGTAAAACCCTGGTAATGAATATGAGTAATTGTGCTTTAGTGCATGTGTGTAGTAAGAAAAAAAAAGAGAGCCAGAGATCGTAAGAGTATATGACACATGTAAACACATCGTTAAAGAAAATCGTATTATGGAGCTGTTTGGAAAGACGAACGTTCGTCCATAGAAAAACAAACGTAATAAAACAAGTTTTGTGTTTATGAGAATGTGTGTGTATCATATAATGTCTGTGTCATACGAGACAGAGAAAAGATAAACTCGTGTTTCCATAAAACAACTTTTAACACACAGGGTTAATTTTCTTTCTACTCTTCCCTAACAAAACATCATAATAAACACACACACACATAGAGATAAAGTAATAAAAATCAAGAACAAACACGTGCCATTTACATAAAAAATCTACGTATTTTTTATATTTCTTACGAGATACAATGGAATTAATTTTTTTAAAACGCAATTTAAAAAGGATTTCTTTCCATAGCAAAGGAAGAGTGAGGACAAGAATGAAGAAAATTGCGGAAGAAAAAAATTCTTGTTTGTTTGCATTCAAGCATGAAGAACAGAAAAAAAGGGAAATTTCTAAGGGATAAGAGAGAGAGAGAGAGAGAAAGATAGAGTGTGAGCTTCAGAATGTCCGTTATATTGCATATTTGTATAGAAGAGAGTCTAGAAACTTAATTGAAAAATTGTTGTGGTTTTGTAAGAATGTTTTGTAGGAATGGAAATAGAAACAAAGCGAGAAATTGTTTAAAGCAGAGAAAGCATTGGTAAAAGATTTAATGTTTGCATTGCCAATTTAAATTTAAATTTTAAGGAATTCTAAACTAAATCAATGGCCTAACCATTGAAAAGAAATAAAATGCAATGAAATGAATAAAATATGAAATGAAATAAAATATTGAATTTCCAAAAAAAAAATTTTATAAAATAAATTGCCGGCACTAATAACAAAAATATGAGAAAAGAACTTAGAAAGATTTACACGTTGATTTACCATCGACATAGCCTGTGTTTATTTCATGTAATGGCGACGCCTACAATTTAAATTCACGGCAATTTTATTTCCTTATAATGCATGGAATACACGAAATAACGGGTGATTTTTTAGCTATTATCTTTTTGGCAACACTGGTTTAAACTGCTCACGCACGTTTCGTGTTTTGTTTCACTGTCAAACATCTTCAATTTGGTCTATAATTTAACCATGAATCGTCTTACAAACGAACAACACTTGCAAATCATTGAATTTTATTATCAAAATGCCTGCTCTATTCATCGCGCGCTTCTTGTGATCAGCGACGAAGTTCATTTTTGGCTCAATGGATACGTAAATAAGCAGAATTATCGATTTTGGAGTGAAGGTCAGCCAGAAGCATTGCAAAAACTACCAATGCATCCAGAAAAAGTCACAGTTTGATGCGGTTTATGGGCTGGTGGCATCATTGGACCGTACTTCTTCAAAGATGCTGCGAATCGTAACGTAACTGTGAATAGTGAGCGCTACCGTGAAATGATATCCAACTTTTTTTGCCCAAAATGCAAGAGCTTGACTTGCATGACATGTGGTTTCAACAAGACGGTGCCAGATGTCACACAGCACTCGTAGCAATGGAGTTATTGAGAGTTCGGTGAACATTTTATTTCACGTTCGGGACCGGTCAATTGGCCGCCTAGATCGTGCGATTTAACGCCTTTAGACTATTTATGTTAAAGCTCATGTCTATACAGACAACCCCGCTTCAATTGATGCATTGGAAGACAGCATTGAAGGATTTATTCGTGAGATACCGGCCGAAATGTTGGAAAGAGTATGCCAAAATTGGACTAAGCGGATGGACCATTTGAGGCGCAGTCGCCTGTCAACATTTGCATGAAATAATCTTCAAACATTAAATTATATGGACCGTACTATCGATTCAAATAAAGATTTCATGAATTTTTCTGAATTTTGTTTTTTTTTTTTTAAATTTTCCTATAGCTCTTAAAAAATCACCCATTAGAATAGAAAGATTTATACAACCACCTCTTGACCGCCTTAGTTGCAATATTAGATCTTTTTGAGATGAATTTCCACAACTTTTTCGCAAATTTCGGTTAACATCTTAAGGAATTTCGGTTTGTCAAATACTCCAGCTATAGGAGATTATGTGTATAACCATGGTATTTGAAGTAGTTCCACAAAAGTATCTAATGGCAGCAAATCGCATGATTTTAGTGGCCAGTTGATGTGTTCAAAACTTAAAACGACTCTTCCCGTGCAATAAAACCGAAATTGCTCATGTTGTGTGGCTCTTAATAAAATGAAATACGGCCCTGTGCATAATCTTCAATTGCAGACCACAAAACCTCAGGTATCATATGCCCCTATTGCCGTTCTCAACTCAACTCAGTTTGGTCGTCTGCCAGTCAACCCAACTTTTACTCAACCAAATTATTTTTTGATATTGCGGAACTCAACAATTTTTAGTTGTAATTGTTATGGTGTTGCCGATATGAAATTTAAATTTCAGATTGGTAACACCATGAAATTTGTTTGGAAATAGAAGAAATGAAAACGCAAATATAAGGTAAAATCAAGTTTTTGTATAAATAAAAGTAAATTAAAGATGGATTTAAGTGTGGATTTATTTTACGAAGATCAAAATCATGACGCTAATATAAATGTTCTTCGTATACGTAGAAAAATACGCGATGATTCAAATCCTCTTGAACTACCCAGTGCTAAGTAAGAAATGCCCCATGTGTAATTTTTAAAAGCTGTTGTTTATTTCATAGTTTTTATAAGTATTTTTCTCCAAATTATTATTGCTTTTTAAAAGTTTAACTTGTGTTATTTGTTTTCTCAAAAGTTCTAAGCGCTTTAATAACATCTCAGACGCATTTGTAATGATTTGCTCCACATCGGGATTTTGAGGAGACGCAAAAGCGGGACTGGTTGTCGGAGCAATATTATCAACGTCGAATGTGTGGCCAGATGGAGCTACTTGGTCATTTAGTGATAACAGGAGGGATACGCAATCCTCAAGGGTGTTAAGGGGAATTTCTTGTGAAGAACCACTTCCTGTTGCTTGATTGTTTTTTATTATTAGCAATTTTTTTTTTACTTGCTTTGTAGTGAATCCAAACCTATACGGAGAAAAAATTTTAATAAAATGTCTATTTACAATATTTTAGATGCTGGTGGACCCAAGCTACTCAATTCTGTAGAAAATCCTTTCCACGCTTCCTTGCACTGATTTTTTGGTCATCCCAAATTTTTGCTTTTGTTTAGATATTTCTGGATTATTTTCCAACAACTTCACAAGTCACTCAAATTGGGTTGTTATTTTCAATTTCATGCGTATTAAATATTTAATTATTTATTTTAAGCAGAAAGAAACTTACGATTTTTCCATTTTTACCTTTTTTTCTATTATTTTTAAAAAGAAAATGTATTAAATATATAAGTGAACTCTATAACTGAGAGAGACTCAACTGTTAATAAGCAGTTGTCTATATTTAATGTTTTTGTCAACCAAACTCATACAAAGTGGTGAACCGCAATACCATAAAACACAACTAAAAAATTAACCGCACAACCAAAAAGTCAACCGCGTTTAAGTTGAGAATGGCAATACCGATTTCTGAAAGACGACCAAACTACTACAAAAGTTGTCAACCGCAATAGGGGCAATACATCCTTAGTGCTATGAACTACCAGAGTAGCAGTTCCTTTTGGATTTTTTTCGCAAAAACTTCGCTCAGTAGCACTTCTAGACCATGATGGACAGCAAAGAATTGTACCTTCAGATAGGATTACGACCTAGCTTGTTAATTTTATGCATGAATGGCGGGATCTACAGTCTCAAGTCGACTCAGAATGACAGACAGACTTTTTTGAGAAACTTTTCATGCCAATTTTTATTTACTCTCAGAGTTTCTACCAAAAATCTGCAGAGAGGATGTCACCGAAGAAGTTTAAACCGTGCCCTCGCGTCTAATAAGCCAACACACTATCTACTAGACTACGCGACTTTTTTTTAACGTCAACATTGAAAACTCTACGCACCCAATCAGGATCTTTACGGCTTTTGTGAATGGACAGGTCAGCCGGCTTTTTTCCCTTTTTACTAAATTATGTTTTATTTTTTTTTTTACTTAATTTGATGGAAAAAAAGTAATTTCGCTTTGCCAACTTCAATTTAGTTTTTTTAAACGATTTCCCCTCCTTTTTTAAACTTTTAATGAGGAGAACTCATCATTACCACTGTCATCATTATCTAATGATACTGTTTTATTTTATTGTTGTTGTTATTGTAACCATTAGCACCCATGCAAGAGAATAAAAACGAGACTTTTTATCATCATAATATTTCTCTACTGCTGCCATTGCTGCAGATAACAGTTTTTATTGTTGTTTGTCTTTACTATTGAGTCAATAGATCTGTTAGAAAAAACAGGAGATAGAGAGAGTGAGTGATTGTGTAGATGTAGTTGTTGTAATGTTTAAACAACACAGAGGTATACAGCAGCCAGCCAGGCAGGCAGTCAACGGCAACCGCCCTTATGCATTAAACTAAACACAACAGAGTGTGTTTTGTGAAGAAAGAAGAAGAGAGTTTGAGATTGCAAGGTATTTAAGCTTTAATTTGTTTGTTTGGGTGTTTGCTTGTGACTGTGTGCTTGTTGTTTATCTGTATGTTAGTTTGTTTTGTTTGTGTTGTGAAAGTCAAAACGGAAATAAGCATTAAAATCCAAGTAAAACAGGAGATAAAAGCAAAGAGATGGAGAGAGAGAGAGAGAAGTATGCTCATGTTTAAGCATAAAGTAAAGGGATTTACATACATTTTTAAAAACAAAAACAAAAACAAAACAAAATATTAAAACTCCAAACAAAAACATACGACATAAACAGCTAAGCAACATACTACATGCATATACACATGCATACATGGTAAGTGTTTTGATTTTTATGGTTTTTTTTTCCTTCTCAGAGTACAAAACTCTGTTGTGTTTTAGAACCTGTTTTATAGTGATGATGATGATGTTCCTATTGTTGTTGTTGTTTTTGCTATTACGCATACAATTTTGTTATTTTCCCTATGGTTGGCTATTTGGGTATTACTTTTATTAACACGTCCTTAGGGGAATACCGTTATTGTATTGTTTTCTTTTTTTTTGCAAAACACAGTAAATCATGCAAATATGTGAGAATGAGAAGGAGGGAGATTGAATGTAAACAACAATTCATACAGTTATGTCTGCTGTAAACAATGTTTAAAGAATTTTTCAATAATGTTATAAGTTGCCATATGCATATGCTTGAATCGTTTTGTTTACATTGAACTGTAACGTAACAGTTTAAACAGAATGTAAGCGTTAATGCGTTAGACATTGAAATAAAATGTAAAATTGATTTTGATTGAAATTATATCGATTTTTTAACAATAAAAATTTTGAAAAATTAAAATTCTATGCTTAAATTATAAAATGTGAAGAAAATATATAAAATTTAAGCAAATATTCTTATATTTTAAAGGAAATTTTAGTTTAAAAAATTAATTTTTTAAATAAATTAAAATTTTAAATGATTTTTGTAACCGAAATAATGAATTTTTCTCAGAAAAAATTATATTTTCTTGCACATTTCTCTGCCTTAATTTCCTTTTATGTTTAGTCACTCTTCCCTTTTTATTTAAAGCATATCCCTTAGCATTTTATTTGCCCTAAAATGCTTATGGTCCATGATTTAATAGACAACTAACGTTATGGCAAAATCGACCACCATTACAAATTGAATATCATCAGCATGATTTAAAAGTATTTAAATTTATTTTCCTGCTCAGTTCCCCCTACTCTTTGCATCAGTTATGCATATGCATGTACGTGGTGTGTTATTATCTTTTAGCCATGGAAAACAAAATACCCAAGAGAACATAAATAAAGTTCCAAACTTGTTGAAGTTGGGGGGCAGCAGCCCTTATGAAGTCAAATCCTCTGTTCCAGGCAGGAGAGTAAACCAGAAGGATTTGTATTTTATGCAAAAAGAAAGGGGAGTTATGGAAATGAATTTATTAAATTCTATTAGATTTAAAAGGTATTAAATAATAAATAAAGGGAGTTTATAAACTGTATGTGTTTTGAAATGGAAATGCCGGAAATTTATAAAACAGGAAGTGATACATTATTCATGAACTGTCTAAAGAATTATGAATTTAAGCAATAAAATAATTTAAGGAATAAAATTTAATTGGCAAAACAATTTAAAAAAAATCCTTTAAAAAGAAATTTTTTAATCAATTATTCCCAGCAACTTAAAACTGTCAATTGCAGGTTTGACTATCGAACCACTAGTGTGGTGGGTAGTCAAGGCAATTTATAAGATTTGTAATCTTTAGAAAAAAGAAAAGAAAAATCCAAATGTAACCATAATGACTTGACTGTTTCTAATGATGCTTTGTTGAAATAATAACAACATTTTCTTCCCTTCTTTAACTGTAATCAATTGTTAAAAACAAGCTTATTTTTTCTGTTGCTTTTCAAGATGAAAATCATTAGCAAAACTTCTCTAATAAGGGATGAATATTTCTTATAAAAAGTGAAGACAAAAAATCGACAGACACAATAGCTAGAAAATAACGCAAGTAATTGAAAATCCTAGCAAGAAGCACCCAACCTAACCACACAAAAATATGAATTTACAAAAGATTTTGATTCCCAATGGAAGGGGAAACGCAAAATCTTAAAGCTTAAATAATAGAAATATGCTTTTGCATAAAAAAATGCAAGATTTAAAAAAATTGGCAATGCGAAACCTTTTAAATTAAGTTTAAATTGTTAAGTCCTTAAATAATTCTTTGAAAAGACAAATGTTAGAGATAAATTTAAATAAAAAATTTAAATATTTCTTAGCACTAAAAATATACTTAACAAATAGGCATCGCGAAAATTTTTAAATGAAACTTAAATTGTTAAATTCTGTAATAGTTCTTTAAAAATACAAATTTGAGAGAGAAATTTTAATAAAAAAAATTTAATATTGCGCAACATTAGAAGTATACTGAAAAACTGGTAACGCGAAAAATTTTTAAATGAGGCAAGAATTGTTAAATTATTTTAAAGATCTTTAAAAATACCAATCTGTGAAAGAAATTCAATTAAAAAATTGTATATTTCTTAGAACTAGATATATTTATATTGGAGAAATTGGCAATTCGAAAATTTTAAAAAATTCCTCACATGAGTGAGACAGTGTTGTCCTCATGCTGTTATTAACACTTTGATGTGAATGGCTCTGCCTGGCTTATGTATCAAGCAGCAGTGTCATACACTTAATAAAATCGGTTTACCGCAAACGGCGTTCGACAGAAAAGTCTGGTATTCTAAATGTTGTCTTCCCAAAAAGAGGAAGAATAGACCTCTAGTTAAAACCACCGACTATGTAGTGCTTGACGCTATGTTCCTCCATGGATTGAGGATTCGCATATTAGATCAGGCACTGTATGAATACTCCAGTGGCAGAAATGTACGCCAATCTTCACGGATAGGTCGAATTAAGATGGAGACAAAGGGGGCTAGAGTTTTATGGGAAGATTTAAGACTCAAGCTTCACATTAGGTCGAGTAATTACTGCATCGTATTTCAGACAGAGATTTTTGGTATCTAAAGGATACTGCGTCGGTCTGGTGCAAATTGCAGCTGCTTCGTGATTGCGATGAAACTATAAGGACCTTTGGACCAAGTCGGATCCGTCTCTACTGGGTTCCAGGTCATAACGGTATACCTGAGGACGAGATTGCTAATTCTCTCGCTATGTTCACTTTTTGAGTGCGATTTAATATTTGGTCCTTAGCCTCCAGATCTGCCACTTTTACTGACTTATCAGTATATGGGTCAGGGAGAAGGATAGAGAGCACTGTGGAAATGAACCAGATTGTCATGTGTCCTATGTCAGTGGCCTTCAGTAGATATTGCTGGTAGAAGTTTTCTGCCGGATTGAAATGAAACCACTTGAGGGCCACTGTAAGGTTAGCTCATGGACAAGGATATGGAACAGATCTCAGTTGAACTATTGTATTAAGATGAGAAGAGTTGGAGATAATCAAACACCTACTCTGTAATTATATAATTCTTTGTAGAGAGCTGACATAAGGGCTGTCCTAAAATTTATAATGAAATTAAGATGGTTGAGAAGTGATAGAGATGAACGTCCGTTTATATGGAATACACAGGCAAAATTGAGTGTTTTTCCATACAAACAGATATTCGTCGGAAACCATTCGTCTTATAAGGTATTACAATGGGAATAGGTAAATAACTCAAACATTTTTGAGCAATTGAGTGTTTTTCATAGAAATTGTCGATCGTTTGAAATCCCTTGTTCTACAAATATAAGGGTAACTTACTCAAACGTATTTGAGCAAATAAGTGTTTTTCATATCGCTTTGTCTTATAGAAACAGTGGGTAAATAACTCAAAAACGTTTAAGCAATTGAGTGTGTTTTATATCAACTAGGGAGCCCAGCTTATTCTTTTTGTTGCAACAACATATAAGCATGGTATGGCAAATTAATATAACTCCATTCGTTTTTGTTTACAATTCAAAACATAAACATGAGTCTGTGCAAAGGTCTTAATACAAGAAAAGGCACTCAATTTATGAGTACTTTGATAGCTGGGAGAGAGAGAGAGCGAAAATTAAAGGTTGTAGAGAAAAAAGGAATACAATTGCTTAAAACAACAACAATAAAAAACAATTTCAATTGCAATATTTTTGTGTGAGAGCTGCTGAGAGCGATTTTTTTATTTTGTTTTTGTGTTTTTTGTATTGCAAAAACAGGTTTAAATTTGCATTACAATACAGCAGTATAAGGCAAACACATACAAGAGAACTTTAACTGTTAAACGACTCTGTAGTTGTTGTATATGTTGTCATATTAAATGGGGTGGTTTTTATGTGTTCTATTAGTAGCAGTCTGCTGCTGGCTTTTCTCATAAACAGAGATTGGAGTAGGAAACAATGTTAAAAAAATAAAGCAATAAAAAGGACGCAAAAACAATAACAACGATAACAATGTAAGCATAACTGAAATAATACAACTCCAAACGAAACGAAAAAAAAATCGGAGAGTAAAGTTAAAGGGAATAAAACTAACATAACTGAAGTTCAAAGTAGTACAACAATACAGAAGAGAGAGAGAGAAAATAAAATTGAAATAAAACAACTTTACAGTGAGAAAAAAAGCCTTATAGAGAGAGTTAAACAAATATGAAATTGCAAACAAAATAAAAATCAAAGTAGAATGAAATGAGAGAAGGGAAAAACACAGAGTAAGTGAGAGAAAGCAAAAAAAAAGAAGAGTAAAGGGTCCTGATACAAGACAAATATATAAAATTACAACGAAAAGACGCCACCAAAACCATTTAAATTCAAATAAATTTAGAAAAATATCAACAAAAATTATTAAAAATAATAAAAAAAAATGTAAAAAATTAATTCAAAGAAAATTAATGAAAAATAAATAAGGATTTTAATGAATACCAGTTAAAAAATTAAAATAAAATAAAGACAGGAAACAAGTGCAAGTGTGTGCAAGTGTTCAATAAGAAAAAAATCTCTAAAACAATTTAAAAAGCAAATTTCTATTAAAAATCTTAAAAAAAACAAAATCGAAAAATGCAACGAAATAATGGTTCCTAAATATTAAACGAAAAAAAAACCTTCCTTTTACTAATTGAATCAAGATTTTTGTTTAAAAATTTCTTTAGAAAAAAAAACTGTGTAAGAATTTTTTTCTTTTTTTTTACAATCCACGTTCCACATTCCACAGATAGTCATTGTAAATGTTAAATATTGTGACAGTTTGTTTTCGTCTTCTTTTTTGCTGTTTTGATTATTACATAAGCGCAGGTCATAAAAGTGTCAGAATTTTATTACAAAAAAAATATGGTTTTGACAGCAGCAATAAAAACTTTTAAAAACAAATACTGGACAGAGGAATTGCAATTAAAAATTGTTTTTATAACTTTTTGAAAACCTATTTTAAGGAGTTAAAGCACTGAAATCGGAGCACTACAACAAAAAACATACAGAGAAACTAGTTTCAGCGATTTCTTTCAAATTAGCGTTTTTTTTTCGGATAAATTTGATAGAAATTTGTACTTAAAAAAAATATGAACAAAATAATTGAAATACTTATTAAGTATCGCCACTTACAGACAAAGTTAACACACTCAACAAGGGTGATGGGAGAAACTAGATTGTAAATCCTTTGACGACATCCAACAGTTTAATGCCGGCTCCAAGCGATAGATTTGCGAAACATTTTATGACAATTTTTTTTTACTCCCAGAGTTTTTGCCAAAAGGAGTGCTGAGAAAGAAATATTTTTTCAGATTTCGCTTTATTCGAATTGTATGAGCCCAGGTTGAATCCAATGCTCTACCTACTGGACAACGGCGATTTTATGATATTACTCTCCCTGACTTTAATACCATCCTCATTGTTAATGTTATTCTTCTGGTAGGACATGGAACCTCGACGGATTATTTAAAGGGGGCTGGAGCTCTTTACGTATGTAGAATTAGCTCTCACCTAAGATAGACGTTATGAATACCACCTTTAGATCCGCTAACACTGGAACCATCTTCTTAAAGAAGCCATGTAGACTTGAAGCCGCCGTAGTCTAGTAGGTAGTGTGTTGGCTTATTAGACGTAAAGCCGGGGTTCGAGCCCTAGGCCAGACATCAAAACAAAATACAAAAAGTATCTCTTCAGCGACTTCCTCTCAGCAGATTTCTGGCAAAAACTCTGCGAGTAAATAAAAATTGCCATGAAAAGTTGCTCAAAAATCTGTCATTCGGAGTCGACTTTAAACTGTAGGTCCCGCCACTCATGTATAAAATTAACGCACACAACATAAGTGGTGTGAGAAACTAGGTCGTAATCCTGACTGAAGGGTTGTAATGACCAATAACCGTCCTTGACAGATCAGTGTCCTTTTTGCATCTTCGACAGAAGGCTGCAACCAAGAGGTAAACAAAAATTTTTTCCTCCTAACACTGGAACCACCATTTACACTTCCAATAATCATCTTTGACAGATCACTGACATTATTTGCATCTTCGACATAAGGCTGGGCACGTAACCAAGAGCTAAAGATTGATTATTTTTCCCTAAGACTTTAACTGTTCTTCCAATGATGCCTTTTAGACTTCCAATAACTATCCTAGACAGATCAGTGACGTTATTTGCATCGTCGACGTAAGTCCGGTTTATTGACCATACTGCCAAGACCTCGCTTGAATACCCAGAGGCTGGGCACGTAACCAAGAGCTAAAGATTGATTATTTTTCCCTAAGACTTTAACTGTTCTTCCAATGATGCCTTTTAGACTTCCAATAACTATCCTTGACAGATCAGTGACGTTATTTGCATCGTCGACATAAGTCCGGTTTATTGATCATACTGCCAAGACCTCGCTTGAATACCCAGAATTAGTGGAATGTGTCCAGAAATAAATCCATTTGGAGTTTAATCAGATTTTTCCCATCTAGACGTGGTCAGATTTGCTGAACTATATTGCCCTTATTTAAACCCAATTACTCGGCTTTTACGGAATCTATTCTTAATCAACTTTAACGTTTAAAAAAAAACGTTGCAAAACGTTTTGTTGGCATCACATGGATTATTTATAATGGAATGCACACACAATGAATACAACAACATACGGGCATTGAGGAGTTCAACTGAACAGCAAAGCATAGAAAAAGGAAGGAGAGCATATGCCCAAGTGTTAGAGAGCTTTGAAGGAATTTTACACAAACAAACGGCAAATCAAAGATTTTAACAAAGCAGCTGTTTTGTAAGAAAGGAAATTAAAGGAAATTTTACAAAGAAATAGAAAAAATTAAAAATAATTAAGAAAATTTAGGTTTTTATATTAAAATTTCAAAATTTAAGGATCAAAAAAATAAATTTTAATTGCAAAAAAAAATTTTGTGAAGATTGTTGTTGTATGTTAAAGCGCAAGTCGGAAGAACGGCATTGCCAGCTTTACATAATTTCTTTTTTTTTTAAAGGGTTTTTAATGAATAAAACAAGAATTCTTGACACCATTAATGGTGGCCGTAGCATTAACAACAAAAACAACAATAATAAAGCCAGAATAATACAGACGTCAAAATAAGAGAAGACAAAACAACCATTAAAGTAGTGAAGCAAGGCAGGAAAAGAAAAGAAAGAAAAAATTATTTTTTATTTATTAATGAAACAGTCATGGAAAAATCAACAAAAATGGCGGTTTTAATAAATGAAATAAAAATTCACATTCATTTTAAGCTGAGAAAAATGTAAGGAAAATATGGAAATCTTTATAAAACCTTGACGAAAACGAAGAAGAGGAAGAAGAAAAAGAGCAACGTGAAAAAAATACAGATTCAATGCATTTGTATATGTAAATAAACACACACACACATGCAGCACACACTCTCAATAAATTGAAAAACTCACACACACAGAGTTTTCTGGTGTTTTTTGAAGAGAAGAAGAGACATGAAAAAGAAACGAAAAGAAAAGAGAAAAAATGTAATGGAGAGAGTGATAGTGATAGAGAGAGAGCGATGGCGTGCAAATGTGTGTGTATGTGTGCAAGTGTTCTATAGTGTAAAAGAATTCGTAGTGCTTTTATAAAACACAGCGTTTTTTAAGCCAAAAAAAAAAATTTTTTAATGGAAAAATTCGTAACCAAAAAAAATAAAAATTCCTTCAAAAAAACAACGAAAATTTTTTATTTTTTAAGAAAATAAAAGAATAAACGAAAAAAATTTGTATGCATGGATAACTATAGGAAAAAGGTAAGCCTTTGTAAATAGTTTTACAAACAAAAAAAATTTACCTTTACTGTTACTTTATTACATATACAGACATAAGTTGAAACTAGAAAAATATACAAAAACCTATAGCCTACTTTTAGGCTTAAAAAAATAAATTTTTTTTGGCATTTTCTTGTTTCTTTTAAAGAAATTCTTTAGAAAATCATTTTAAACAAATAAAAATAAATTAATTTTCCTCAACCAACCAAATCAATCAATAAAAATTGTTTTTTTAATTTTCTTTTTTCCATTTCCATTGCACTTTTTATTTTCTGTGTTAAAAGTTGAATGACTCTTGTGCTATGAACCTACTCGCCAACAACTATTGTTGTATTGTTGTTGTTATTGTTCTATATGGATGGTATAAGAAAAAGGCAAAGATGATAGCACTTGACAATAAATCAAGGAAGTCATTGGTTATTCTTACAAGGATATTTCAATTGTCAAGGAGGTTAAGAAATTAAAAAAACAGGAAAACCAAATCAATAAAAAAAAACCTAAAGAAAGATTAAATTAAATTGAAAAGCTTACATAAAGGAAAAAATAAAATTCATTTTTAGATTTCAAAACCAAAGTTAATATACAGCCCTTATGAAGGTATGATTTGAAGGCCCCCTTTCATTTCCTTGTTATGCTTGAACCAGTCATTTACTGTCACAATTATCTTTGAATTGCTTGCAACTGTCGATCGTTTTGAGGTACGTTTTTAACCACTTTTTCTTACAGTATGGATGGTATCTTGCTGATACTTTGAGGAATATTGGTTTTAAAATGCTTCAACGTTAAAAACAAAAGTATAACGAGGTCAAATCGCAAGATTTGGCGATCAAATGTGGCTATCCCCTCGATGGAGTCATGAGCGGACACACTTAGGCCGCACACAGGGCCCATTGTGATATATGACATTACCAAAACGTGAAATCCTTCTGTTGAGAGTTTTCTTAAGCAATAAAGAAAATATCAATCATGTTGGGCGCCCTGGTAGTCTAGTGGGTAGTGTGCTAGACTATTAACGTGAGGGTCGTGGGTTCGATTTCCACCAGAGACTCTGATCTGTGACACTACACCGAGCAACTGTCAAGTTACTCTGCTCGTATATAATTAATCAATAATCAATCATGTTGTGTAGCTTGTGGCACCTTCCAGTTAAAAATCTTGAACAGAACTCCAAAAAAAATCTATTATCACACGGCCATAGTGCGAAAAAATACAGTCCAATGACATGATACGATGACCAATGACCATAGTACGCACCAAAGAGTCACTATCACACTAAACGCAATCAGCTTATCTAAGACATTTTGAATTGTTGGAGCTCTTGGAACCTATAGGATGTCGATACTTCTTTGGTCCGAATATGATATCAGAGACTCGTTCACTAACAAGTTACAGTAGGGACAACATATTCAAGCAGGTAGTTACACTCACTAGTTGCTGTGCTTGCTGTATCATCAATGTGAATCAAATCGCCTGGCTTGAGAAACTTCCAAACTGATATTCGCAATAGCCGAAAGGGTCAGCGGTATGACAAGTTCATCTGCCCCTTCATTTCCGTGAATTTTCTCATTCCCTGGTATTTATAACTTTTCTGACACATTTTCTTTGACAGACAGCTTTCGTATAGTCTTCTGGCTGCATTGAAAGCACTGGCTACGCATTATGTCAGCCCGACGCTGGTTTCATTCTGCGGGGACGCAGACAACTATAGTTTAAAACCATACATACATACATAATTGGTCATTACAACCCTTTAGTCAGAATTACGACCTAGATTCTCACACCACTTATATTGTGTGCGTTAATTTCATACATGAGTGGCGGGACCTACAGTTTAAAGTCGACTCCGAACGACAGATTTTTGAGAAACTTTTCATGACAATTTTATTTACTATGAGTTTTTGCCAGAAATCTGCTGAGAGGAAGTCGCCGAAGAAATATTTTTTCATATTTCGTTCAGTTGGAGATGCCTGATCTCGAGCTTGAACCGAGGCCTCACGTCTAATAAGCCAACACACTACCTACTAGACCACGGCGACTTTTAAAACCGTTGCGGAGAATTGTGACGTTGGCCGTAACAAGTTAGCAGATGAAATGCAAAGGAATCAGACGGGCAGTGAACATTTTTTATGGCGGAATAAGAGAAATTGCAGAATTTCCAAGCTATTATGGTCAGGACTTGACCGTTTTAAAACAGTATTTGTAAAGGGTGTTTTTTTTATAGAGGTATAGAACTTTAAGTTGCAATAAAACAACGATGGATTATTCGATTGACATGAATTTTATTTATCCGAAAGATAATCTTGTGGCATTACATTTTAAATATGATTTCTGGCATATGACCGCCACGGCTGGCGCGGATGTAGTCCAATCTGGACGTCCAATTTTGATGACTTTTTCCAGAATTTGTGGCCGTATATCGGCAATAATACGGCGAATGTTGTCTTCCAAATGGTCAAGCGTTCGTGGCTTTACCGCATAGACCAATGACTTTACATAGCCCCACAGAAAGTAGTGTAGCGGTATTAAATCACAAGATCTTCGAGGCCAATTCACAGGTCCAAAACGTGAAATTAGGCGGTCACCAAACGTATCTTTCAATAAATCTATTGTGGCACGAGCTGAGTGCCATGTTGCGCCGTCTTGTTGAAACCACATCTCCTGGACATCATGGTTATTCAATTCAGGAATGAAAAAGTTAGTAATCATGGCTCTATACCGATCACCATTGACAGTAACGTTCTGGCCACAATCGTTTTTGAAAAAGTACGGACCAATGATTCCACCAGCCCATAAAGCGCACCAAACAGTCAGTTTTTCTGGATGTAACGGTGTTTCCACATACACTTGAGGATTACCTTCACTCCAAATGCGGCAGTTTTGTTTGTTGACGTAGCCATTCAACCAGAAGTGCGCTTCATCGCTCGGGAACAACGGTAATCTCGTTTTGGGCCCATTCGACGAATCTACGCCTTACTTGATGATCGTTTGGCTTCAAATCTTGCACGAGTTGGATTTTGTAAGCACGCAAACCAAGATCCTTCCGCAAAATCTTCCATAAAGTGGATGGACACAGATCCAATTCCTATGCTCGATGGCGGATGGACTCATTCGGGTCTTCCTCAATGCTACGCTCTACAGCAGCAATAGCTTCTTCTGTACGCACCGTACAGCGTCTCTGGGGATGCGAGTTATCAATACGAGTAAACGTGGTGCGAAAACGTTCCATGGTTAATCGAATTAACTGCTCTGATGGACGATTTTGTCGACGATAAAATGGACGTAGTGCGCGATACGTTTTCCGCACAGAACCATTATTTTCGAAATAAAATTGCACTATTTGCAAGCGTTGTTCAGGCGTGAGTCTATTCATGATGAATTGCCAAACCAAACTGAGAATAAATCACTTGACAGCTGTTAAATCGGTCGCCATCTTGAAAAGTAATGCCAACTTAAAGTTCTATACCTCTATAAAAAAAACACCCTTTAGTGGACTTAGTAGACAATCTCTCAGGATCTTTATAGGTTTTCTTCTTTCTCTGTCCTAACCTACTTTGTATACGTATACATACATTTTAGGTGATTGGCTTGACTGTGTTAAGCAATGTTTATTCCTCTCTAGCTTTACAGATGCCACTTTACAATGTGACCTTATAATCCAACCTTTTTCTTTCTACTAAACTGACGTATATGATCCTGTAAGCAGCTGTATATTCTTAAATTGCTTTAAATGCCAGCTCAAATACAATATGCCTAGAGAAAGATTCATCTTCTTTTGGCATTTATTCAACTATTTGTACCTCTGTCACCTACTCAAAAAAAAAAAAAAGAAACAAAAAAGTGATGTGCGTATAAGTTCTTTGGCGCCCCCCTTTATGTTGTTTTTATGTAAATTCATGTTTTAATTTTGCTTTTAATTCCTAAACTTAATGATTTTTCTTCTTTATGTCTTAATATTCACATAAAATGACGGATGCACGGTTCATTAACTGTTTGAAAAAGAGGGGAAAAAAAACACAATTTTTTCCAGTGTAATGACGCCGCATTACAAATTAATGCACTTGGTGTGGAGAATAATGGCAAACGGGCGGGTTGCCATTGTGTGGTAAACATTTCAGTTAGATTTGTGTTTTAGAAGTTTTTATAAAGCATTTGTTTGTGTGTGTGCTGTTTACCGTAGGCAACACTAAATTCAAAGAGTGATGAGAGTGTAAGGAGTGTGGGATTGTAAGGCAAAATGTTAGTGTGAGTGAGTATGCAAGACAAATTTAATGAAATGTAAACAAACAAAATAACAACAACAACAGCTGTAATGACGCTGATGATGATGATGATGATACTTAATGAATGACCTCAAATGAAAACATTAAAAAAATGGCGTGAACCGTACAATCTTCTTCTCACTTAACAAATGTTTGTTATTGTTTTTCATGATGGCGGCCTTTTAACCTAAAAAAACTCTTTTTAAAACTATTAAACTCAAGAAAACTTCATTAATAAATCAAGAATATATAAAAAAATATATATTTTCCTTCCTCCCATTAATAAAAACAAAAGTGTCTTTGTTTTATTGGCCTGTGGCATATATGTAGTAATCAATCAAATTGAGAAAAATTAAAGAACGACGTCAGAGTAAAAAAAACATCTGATTTTAGTGGTCCATCTCTACAGCATTAGAGGAGGCATATAAACAAATGGTTTTAGAAAAACCAGAAAAAAAGAATAAATCAAGAAAAGCTAAATAAATTAATTATAACAACAATACAATAGACAAATGGACAGACAGACAGACAATAATCATTCAACACTTTAGTAAAAAGTGCCTGTGTTTTGTTTATTATATTGTTTGCCTGGCTGAGAGTGAATAGTGACTGACTGTGAGTCGATTAGAAGAGTTTTTTTATTTTGTTTTGTTTTTGTTTCGATTAATTGTTAATTAAAAACTAAATTGAATGTGGGGCAAATAAAAGCGAAAGGAAAACTCATATTTCTGAATGAAAGAAATGAAAAAAATAATTATTATGTGTGGGTGGAAAATAGACAAAAAAAAACAGAAAAATTAATTTAAAAAATCCCATTAAAATATTAAAAAACTATAAAAAAAAAATTCATAAAAAATTAATAACTTTACTGAAATCGAAATCTCAGATATTGTAGGAAAATAAAAACACTTGTCAACTTCCTCGACTCAATTGGCCATTGTAACTTTTCAGTCAAGATTACAGCCTAGCTTCTCACACCACTCACAGGGTGTGTTAATTCTTAACTATAAGACAAACGATAGATTTTTGAAAAGTTTTTCCGTGTTTTTGTAAGAAAATTTTTGAGGTAAAATCGCAAGAAGAAATTTTTTTTTTCATATTTCATTCGAAATATCACAGCTGGGGTTGGAATTTACATTCTTTCTTTCCTTAAATATGCATTGCACTATTGCGGTTCTCATGCACCACTGCCCTATTGGGCCGCCGATACACTTAGCATTGTCTGAAATGCTGAACGAGCCTGTTCCTCCTCCTTTTGATTCGTAGTATCGCAGCAAGGAGCAAAAGAACTCCAGCATGTGGTGTCAAATGAGCCTCTTTGTCAGATGAGCCTCGACAATGTTCCCCCAGATCAAAAGTTTCGCCTTCGACTTCACAACACCCTCACTGACATTGCTTGTACCCACAGAGCTCTGGAAGGCAAGTGTTCAAAATCACAAAAACTAATTTCGAAATTAAGTTCGAATTTTCGAAATTCATAATATTATACGAAATCAGTTATTTACATCAAATTTTCATAAAATTTAAATAATTTTCTTTAAATTTTTGCATAAATTACTGTATTTTTCTTTATTTTCGAACATAATTTTCGTCTACAGTGTATCTACCCCACCTTCATTTTCTTTTAAGCATGAATGCAGCAATTTTTGTCGTCTTTCATGCTGTTCTTGTGTGTGTACGTGTATGATTTTGTTGCATTATTGTTGTCATTATAATTATTGGTCGCGCATTGAAGCCAGACGCCTAGACTGGATGGCAGCCAATTGTCTTGTGATTTTCTTTCTTTCTATCTTTTTTTATGGTGTTGCTTCTTCCATATATGAGAGTGTGTAAATTCCAATACTAAGTGCGATTATTCTTAGCTACACTCTACAACATCATTAACAAAAACAAATAAGAAAAAGAAGAAAAAAATCTTTGCAATCATGATGATTTCTAATACTGACACTGGCGTCTAGAAAGTCTGGAGGAGTTTCGAGAAATCAAAAAACAAAAAATTACTCATATTTAGTGTTTTTCTTGTAGTATTTCTTGCAGTATTAGGCTGTAAAAAGCTGACAAATATTTTAAGATACAAAACAATAGATTTTTAGTGAAAAACTGAATTCGAAATTAAGTTCGAAATTTCGAAAACGATTACAAAATTCAATTTTTACGGTTTTTTTCTGCCTTTGTATATGCTTAATGAAATATTTTTTTTAATTTTTCTTTCTTTGATTTTGTTAAAAAAAAATCCACTTCGAACTCGAAGTTAGAATTTTCGAAAATATTATTGTATGTTGTTTGGAAAATTTCAAAATTTATTATATTTTACGTTCCCAGTAAGCTTTTGCAAATAAACAATTTTCGAACTTATATTCGAATTTTCGAAATTGCTTTTAATTAGCAAACTTTTTCATATTGATCTCAAAAATCCAAATTTTAAGTTATATTTTTCATTTTAACGTTTTATTTATTATTTATTAAATATTAAGTTTTTAATTATTTTTTGTTTCTAAATCTTAATGAAATATTTTTTTTAATTATTCTTTGATTTTGTTAAAAAATCAAAGTTAAAATTTTCGAAATTACCCGCATATAGTAAAATATTATTGTATGCCGTTTGGAAAATTAAAAAATTTATTATATTTTACATTTCCAGTAACATTTTGCAAATGAACAATTTTCGAACTTATATTCGAATTTTCGAAATTGCTACCAATTAGCAAAATTTTCTCACATTGATCTCAAAAACCCAAATTTTAAATCATATATTTCATTTTATGCCAACATCATGCAATAAACCGTTTTTCGAACACATGTTCGAATTTTCGAATATAATTTTGGCTTACAAATTTTAACGTTTTATTTATTATTTATTAAATATTAAGTTTTTAACTATTTTTTGTTTCTAAATCTTGTATGAAATTATGTTCGAATTTTCGAAGTTCTTCAGGATGAGGAACATTTCTTATTATAAACATTAAAAATCAAGTTTCTATTAAAATTAACTTTTTAACACTTGTACTCATTGCTTTCCATAAATAAATACACTTCAGATATGAAATATTTAACAGCCGACAATCTCGCCAAAACGATTTTGAAACCACTAAAGGGATAACCCTATATTTTCTCCTTTTTGCTTAGAACTGAATGAACTTTTACTTTGAACTTTTACTTTTACTTAAGCTTTTACTAAAACTACATGAAAAATTCATTAGTTTATGTTAATAAACTGCGTAACAAAATTCATCCTCCTCTACTCTTTCTTCCTTTCTACTTTTTCTTTAATACATGCCATATCAAAAAGAACATGACAAATTGTCGTTTATTTACGACAGACAATGTTCAAACTTGTATTAGAATTACAATTATTTTCTTGGAACATTTATAGGTTTATTTAACCCTCTCAAACTCCTGTTGTTAGACTACATTTGCCTTCAAAAGTTTTTTTTTTATTTGTTTTTCGCACAATATTGAGCAAAAAACATTTCAAAAGTTTTTGAAAGCAACAAACAAAAGAAATATTATTTATTTTGGAAAATTTTTTACAATAAATCTCCGTCTCTCGCTCTTTCGTACTGGCTTTCTTGCGTACTGGCTTAAGATGAGTAACTTTTATGGTAATGAGTCATGAATTTGTGGCGCCTAAAGTATGCTTTATTATGCGTTTCATTTATTTCAGGAAGTTTTATGGTTTTGAACAGGTTTAGTGTGTTTTTTTTGTTACATAAATTTGTAAGAGGAATTGCAAAAATTGAACTTGACTTATACGTCAAGCAATGTGTAGCGCATTGTTATACGCCTGAGGGAATTGGGAAGATGAAAGCACCATATTTTTCTTTTTTGATAAGAAGAGAGTTCATTGAACTAACCACTGACTAAACTGTTCCATAGGCCTTGATTATTCCTTATTTAAGGATTCTAACATCGGATAGGGCATCATTCATTCCATTAAAGGAGTGATTTTTAGTCCCACAATCTGTCACACATTGTGGTCATAAGGGCAAGAATCTGAGAGAGGGAGCAGAGACGTGGCTGGAACTAGATCACTGTTAGGACTCTGAAACTGAAACTGAAACGACTGAATTTCTCCGTGCTAATGTTTATGTGAAATTAAAATTTTTGTATATATTTTCAGAAACGTTAATTTCAAACTTAAATTAGAATTTTCGAAAATCACAAAGAACTTAAAATTATTGCCAAAATCTATATCTGTTGCTTATAACTTTTAAAACAATCAATTATTTTTATAAATTTACAAAAAATTAATAGAAATTCGGGTTTTCTAAAGAGAAATAATGTTTTATAAACAAATTTTTGAATTTAAATATTTAAATTTCAAATAAACGTTACTTTTTCTTATTAAAAACAACTAAAATATCCTCACTTCCTTTACTAATCTTCAAATTCACTCAATTGTTATACAAATATTACTCAAAGTAACGTTACTTTAAATACACACTCACTCTGTGTCTCTCTTGCTGTAAAGCCACCATATTAGATGGAAAACTGTAAAAAAAATATTCCTTTTAAAAACACAACACTAAACATTTACACTTACTAGCAAGAAAACAAAATAGAAAAACAAACCAATGCATAAAACACCTACCCACACACACGCACACACACATCTGCACATTTATTCAATCAAAAAAAATATATATATTCACCCCACAAAACATTTACACTCTCCATTAACTTAACAAAGGTCTCTGCTTGCATTTGCCCATTAACCCACCACCACCGCCACCACAATCATCTCCTCTCATGTGTGCAAACACACAAACCTGTGTTAAACCTTATAAACATGTTTAGGGAGAAAATTTGTGTTTATTTTGAGAAAAAAAACTCAAAGTCTATTAGACTTGCGTACATATTAAAAGCGTGGTGCATATTTCCTTTAAATTTTAGAACAAAGTTTTTCACACTCACTCACTTATTTGTTTAGTTCTTCTATGAGTTGTGTATACCTTTAGCTGTGTATTGTATTGTCTGGCATTGTGTTAGTATTGGTATTAGAATGAATGAATGCGTGGCGGCTCTGACTCTATTGGGTATAATAGTACAGAGTTTTTACAATTATTTAGTGTATAACGGATCTTTTAACTGTAAACACAGAGTTAACGGGAATATTTGAATTCTATTCTTTATAAGCAAATGCTTTGATGGGTTTAAAAATAAATTAAATTGTAGAAAAAAAAGAATATTTTTTTTTCAAATAGAAAAATTCCTAAAATAACCAGAAAATAAATTAAAATTTTCGTGTGTGAAAACATGGGCAAGGGAAATACATACTAAAAATAATAATAAAAAATAAATGGAGTGTTATAGAAGAAAAAAGGCATCTATAATAACAACAACAACTAATTGAAATTATTAAGTGGAAAAAAGATTTAAAAATAAACTAAAGAAAAAAATTGGAAAAAGTTTAAAAGAAATTTTGAAATTTAAAAAAATAAAAAAAATCTGGAAATATTGAAAAGAATTTTTGAAATTTAAAAAAAGGAAACAAAAATAAAAAAAAATCTAAAAAAATAGAAAACATTAAGGGCGATCTTTTAAAAATTTCAAACAAAAAAATTGTGGAACAAAAAATATTATCAAAAAAAATTAAAAATATAAAAAAATTAAAGATTTTTTAAAAGATTTATTAAATCTCATATTATCACAACTTCAATTTGTTTAATTACAAACGGTTTTATGTAACTAAACATTGAACTTCCATTTAAAAAGGTATCAATTTGTGTACCAGGTGAAATTTTAAGTTTTATAAACCATGATCTAATTAGAATTTTCTACGTAAAAGAAATTCAACACCCTATTCCAATTGAAAAAAAAAATAAACAAATAAATAAATAAGCAAAAAAGGGAAAACATTTTCAAATAATTATCAAAAATCTTATTTGAGCATAAACTTCACTTTAACGAGACAATTTTAGATTTTTCGATTGCTTGGAATATACCTTCTAATGCAACTTTCCAATTCTCTTTTAAACAAAAGTCATGTTCATCCAGGACGAGTTTATTTTGGAGAATAAATTCAGATTTCTTATAAAATAACATCCATTTTTCGTTCTCAAAAGTTAAGTTGAATTAAACACTATGATTTCGATGAAACTTTTCATTCAGTATAATACATGGGCCGGCCTTCCATTCCGTACAAAAAACAATGTCATTTAAATGAACGCCATTGGCCAAGTTACAGAGCCGATCCCACTTAGGTAGTTTTCGACCACTTTTTCATACATTTAGGGAGGTATCTCAGCGACACTTTGAGAATTTGAGAATTGTTTTCTTTACCAAAACCTAAAATTTCTCTTTCTGACAACTTATTATGCAATAAACCCTGACAACATCTGTAAAGCTTTCAGTCTCTTCAAATTTCTTTACAATTCAATGACAATTCTTTTCACAGTAGGTAGAATGGATTATGACAACCTTAATAGCCCCGTAGTGCTTGCAAAGAAGTCACGTTTGAACTATATTTTCACGTTCTTTAAGTTTTTAACGATCCATATTTATAAAAGGCAAAGCTTAATAAATAAATACACTTCAGATATGAAATATTTACCAGCCGACCATCTCGCCAGAAAGATTTTGAAACCACTAAAGGGATAACCATATATTTTCTCCTTTTTGCTTAGAACAGAACGAACTTTTGTGATATGTGAGGAAAATGGTTTCCACAGAAAAGAAAAAAAATTTCTTTAATGGCAACCTAAAAAATCTGTCACAGCGATTCGAAGGACCATAATATTGTGAAGAGAATAAAATTAATTCAAATGGATTAAAAGTAGAGTTCAGAATTTTTTAAGGAGATCAGTGTTCTGGAAATGAAAGCAAAGGCTAAAAATCTGTTAAACGATCCGAAGGACCATACTCTAGAAAATAATGTTTTAAAGAAATTGCTCGTATTAGCATAGTTTTATGAAAATAATGGCTTTGGCGAAATAAAATAAAGTAATAATTTGTTCAAATCATGCTCTGTCAAATTATAAAAGACAAACAATCCAAAGAAATCTGAAGAATTGAACCGAAGGACCAATAATTTCTAAAAATGGAATCACATTAAATGATTATTTTACAGAGATGTATTCCTTAACTTGAGTTATCCATATGGACAGTATTCCAATATAGTTAGAACTTTTCAACTATATACTCTCGCTAGACCAGTTTGAGCAATATGGTATCCAACTGACATGTGATGTGGATCATCCATTAATGTGACTCTTGCAAAACGGGAAAACCATTTGCCTTTAATTGCGCTATCAAACTATGTAGATAGGTAGACTGAATACAAGTAAACTGACCTTGCAACTTGTAGAATATCCAGAATCGTTTGACCTTTTTTGTCAGTAAAGAGAATATCTAAACGTGTCCGCATTACAACCAAAGTAGAAGCGGATTTGTATCGAAGAAGCACGAAGAATCTTTACACAGCTTTATGTGTAAAGGACGAGCTACTACGCACTACAGTCATAGCTGCCAGATAAATGAGGCATAAAATCGTCAAATATTTGAGAAAAAATCGTCAAAGACGTTTATTAAAATCGTCAGAAAAAATATTAATTAATTTTTTTCCAAAAACGGAGATATTTTATATAATTTGCAGGAAAAAATTGTTTAAGGATTAAACAATCTATCCCAGTGTTGTTTATTGACACATAAGCGCAGCAATAATATTGCATAATGCCAATGCCACCATGGGTGGTGTAAATATTAAGGAGTCAGAAGCTCTTGACATTCTGAGCATGAAAATTCAGTGTAATGTTGGCTTCAACCGACTCATTTTTCAGTTCCTTCTTATTTATTTATTTATTTTATTAATTACAATATAATTACAAATTATATTCTAATTATATGCGAGCGGAGTATCTTGACCATATGCTCGGTGTAGTCTCACAGATCAGAGTCTCTGGTGGGAATCGAAGCCACGACCCTCACGCTAATAGTCTAGCACTCTACCCTCTAGACTACCAGGGCACCCTCCTTCTTAAGATCTTATGATCTCACTATTTACACCATTTGTAACCGACCGTGACTGAAATACAACTCTCATGGATGGGTCGGTGCCTTAACGTTTATTTTGAGGATTCACGATCGTGTACAGGAGAGGCCGTAGTAGCTCGTTAATGACGGTAGTGTATATCCAACTCCATTGAATCATTGGAGCATCGTTGCAATGTGGTTGTGTATCACTGTTCTAGGTTAGGTTAGGTTAGAGGACGTGTACTTGTCAATTAAGACAAGTACAGTACCCGGAGGTCGAATTGACCCATTGTACAACGTCCTAGTTTTTCACACCACTTATGTTGTGTGTGTTAATTTTATACATGATTGGTAGGACCTACAGTTTAAAGTCGACTCCGAACGACAGATTTTCATTTATTGAGAAACTTTTCATGGCAATTTTTATTTACTCTCAGAGTTTTTGCCAGAAATCTACTGAGAGGAAGTCGCCGAAAAAATACTTTTTGTATTTTGTCTTTGGTGCCTGGCCTGGGGCTCGAACTCACTGTTCTATCGCTTCGACAAAAGGATTTTGCTCGAACGAAGTAAGAGGACTTTTCCCGAAAATCATATATTTCTACGTAATGCTCGTCTTTGTCGGCCACCACTTCCGTATGTAGTCGATTGGCCAATGGATCGCACACTGCATTACAGTAAAAATACGTTTTTTAGTCGGACTATTCGTATGTGGAACTCATTACCTGCAGAGGCCTTTACTGTTACTTATGGTATAAATATACACAAGCCTAGCGTCCATAAACACTGTTCTCTCTTTCCTTCTTCAAATAACATATTTTCATAGTTCCAAACACAATACCATCGATCCCCTGAGTGTTTGTCGTACGAAACAAAATAACGGCACTTGCCTTTGTTCTTCCGATGGTAATATTAGAAGCTAAGCTCGAATTTTTAAAATTGTCTGCAACGACAAGTGATAAATTATTGTCAACTACGAGGCTATTTATGAGTTGTAATTTTTTGGCTTTAAAGGGGTTAAAAAGGATTAAAAAAGAAAAATCATCACATGTATTCGAAAGTAACTTAAAAATATAATACTTGACCCCTTGTAATTACTAACATAAATTTCCAATAGTAACAATTGCAAAGTAAATACAAAGCTTAAAATGGCTTTTTATATACTAAAGTAAAGAATATGATGTAAATTTTTAATTTCCAAAAATCGTCAAAATAAGGACATAAATCGTTAAATCGTCAATATGATATTTGTGGAGCTCAAAATCGTCAAAAGACGATAAATCGTCAAATCTGACAGCTATGACTACAGTACAAAGCACAGCAATGCAAGTAGTTTGCAGAAACCGGGGATTATACAAAAGAACTTGTGGGTTCTGAAGGAGGTCACATGGAATATTCATACGACTGGATTTATGGGATTGTATTTTAAGGGTATCACAATCGTGGTTTAAATCATGCAGAGTGACCATTTTCTTCTTCAAGTTTTTCATTCAAATTTCTAATAAAAAATTGGGCAATTCTTCGATTTCAATATTGCAACTGAGGTTGGAGTTTTTTAATCCAACCGGATTTAAACTTGATACCTCTGAAATCAAAAAAAAACTAATTTGTGTCAAAACCAAGTTAATTCATTTCTTTCTCTAATACTGTCATTGTATACATGTATTCCTCCTTGTTTTCAGCTTCTGTTTAATCTCTTTGTGGATTTGTTGACACATTTCCCATTCAATTCCTCATACAATTTGGGTGTAAATCCCAAGCAACTGCCATAACCTTACTTACTTACTCACTCACCCTCAGTGTAATTTCTAAAGCCTATTTTCAATTAAGCCTGAACACAACTACGGCAACAAAAACAAAAACACAAACAACTTGACTAATATTAAATGCTTAAAAAAAAGAAAAAAAAAAAAAAAAAGGAAAAGGGAACTGAATTTGAAATTCACCCCCTGCATGGTCGAAATAAATGAAAATCACACAAGAAAACAACCCTGTTTAACCAGCCGTGGTGTGATTTGTTCGGTGTATTTTCGGCTTGTATTGTATGAGAATAAACACAACAAGCATTGTTTACAAATTTTTGGAAGAGGAGAGGAAGAGAAAATGACACACGGAAAGGGGGAAGAAGTAAAACTTTAAAAGAGAAGCTGAGGGTGAACAACAGGGGTGATCACAGAGCAACTTGCCCGCTCTTCTAATGGGCAACTGTAAGAAATGAGGGGCTACTTAAAGAAGCAAATTTTTTGAAAGTTTTTCTTGGGTGAACTTTGGCAGATTTAAACTCCTTTTTAGATTATGTATACCTCAGAGCATAGATTGAGGTTGCGCAGACAGGTGTTTATCTTGTAGTAACTTTTTGAAACCTCTTTCTTTGCCCCTTCGATATTTTTAAAATAGTGAGGTTGTGGAATGATTGGCACCAGCTTTTGTAGGGACATGTGCTCAGAGAGCCAGACCTGTGTTAATTGAAAGTCAATTTAAATCGAACATATGTATACCACGTACATACATACCTATTTACCTATCAGGTTTAGCCCTGGCGCTACTAGTTCCAGTAGGGTGCAGTCTCTAGCAATAGTTAACATAATTGTAACGTGGACCAAAGTGAGAGTAAGTGAAATGTCTAACCAAAGGGTACGAAAATACAAGATAGGTCTCGATATGATAATGGTTTCTCTAGAGACTGTGTATTCCACACATCTAAAGGGTGTTTTTTTATAGAGGTATAGAACTTTAAGTTGGCATTACTTTTCAAGATGGCGACCGATTTAACAGCTGTCAAGTGATTTATTCTCAGTTTGGTTTGGCAATTCATCATGAATAGACTCACGCCTGAACAACGCTTGCAAATAGTGCAATTTTATTTCGAAAATAATGATTCTTTGCGGAAAACGTATCGCGCACTACGTCCATTTTATCGTCGACAAAATCGTCCATCAGAGCAGTTAATTCGATTAACCATGGAACGTTTTCGCACCACGTTTACTCTTATTGATAACTCGCATCCCCAGAGACGCTGTACGGTGCGTACAGAAGAAGCTATTGCTGCTGTAGAGCGTAGCATTGAGGAAGACCCGAATGAGTCCATCCGCCATCGAGCACAGGCATTGGATCTGTGTCCATCCATTTTATGGACGATTTTGCGGAAGGATCTTGGTTTGCGTGCTTACAAAATCCAACTCGTGCAAGATTTGAAGCCAAACGATCATCAAGTAAGGCGTAGATTCGTCGAATGGGCCCAAAACGAGATTACCGTTGTTCCCGATTTTCATAAGCGAATTTTGTTTAGCGATGAAGCGCACTTCTGGTTGAATGGCTACGTCAACAAACAAAACTGCCGCATTTGGAGTGAAGGTAATCCCTCAAGTGTATGTGGAAACACCGTTACATCCAGACAAACTGACTGTTTGGTGCGCTTTATGGGCTGGTGGAATCATTGGTCCGTAATTTTTCAAAAACTTTGGTGGCCAGAAAGTTACAGTCAATGGTGATCGGTATGGAGCCATGATTACTAACTTTTTCATTCCTGAATTGAATAACCATGATGTCCAGGAGATGTGGTTTCAACAAGACGGCGCAACATGTCACACAACCTTGGGCCACAATAGATTTGTTAAAAGATACGTTTGGCGACCGCCTAATTTCACGTTTTGGACCTGTGAATTGGCCTCCAAGATCTTGTTGTGATTTAACACCGCTAGACTACTTTCTGTGGGGCTATGTAAAGTCATTGGTCTATGCGGTAAAGCCACAAACGCTTGACCATTTGGAAGACAACATTCGCCGTATTATTGCCGATATACGGCCACAAATGTTGGAAAAAGTCATCGAAAATTGGACGTCCAGATTGGACTACATCCGCGCCACGTTGTGGCGGTCATATGCCAGAAATCATATTTAAAATGTAATGTCACTAGATTATCTTTCGGATAAATAAAATGCATGTCAATCGAATAATCCATCGTTGTTTTATTGCAACTTAAAGGTCTATACCTCTATAAAAACACCCTTTACAATAAAAGAGGATGAACGGTTTTTTTCCTTTGAACATATTCGAGGGAATGCCGAGTCTATTGGCATTCCTTAAAAAAGGGCTGTCGCCTGTGAGATCGGCGATAGCATGATGGATGGCGTACGTCGAGTACGTGAATGATTTGATCCCAGCCTAGCTGCTCAAGTTTTATGCGCCGCTTTCAATAGGACCAGTACCCCCGTCTAAAAAACACTACAGTGGTTAAGTAGTACAGCCTATTCTCTTGAGCAATTTAGTGCCAACAGCATACACCTCAGTTTCCCTAGTTGGAAACCTAAAATGTTATCTGCTGTCGAGAAAATTGTGGGTAACCAGTATTGCTGATTGAACCAGAATTAAAACTGCACTGAAGATTACTGCTACTAGCCCTTTGCATCAATAACATATCACAGATTGGTATACTCTCTAATACCTTAGTTAGAGGGGAACAGAGCACACTGCCTGACCACTCAAGTACATGCCTCTGCAGTATCACTGACGCCGTCCGCCAAACAAGAGTAAAGTGAAGGAAGCATGATTCCATCACTGCCAGATAAAGCCACAATGTGGGCTATGGTCGCTCTCTTTGTATAAGCTCTCCAGCAGAGTTTAGAGTTTTAAGATTTAGAATCTTCGTTTGGTTGTACATACTGTGGTGCTCCAGTAGCTCGATAGTTAATTAACTCCTGCTCTGTTGAAGCATGTGTTGTAATGAGTGGTATATGCTTCTAGAGCTTTGAATTTTTAATTTTTCTTCTTACCTTTTGAATTTTTTGAAGTGAATACCCCTAATATGATGCCTGAGTCATATGGCATGTTCTTACTCATGTTGCTACAGCAAAATATAATAAAACAAATATTCAATTAAGCAAAAAAATATGTTGTGAATGAAAAAAAGAAAACTACCCCCTACCCTTAAACGTTTAGAGGCTATGGTCGTCATGCCAATGAACTCGAAAACAGTGAATGGTTTTCCCTTTTAGTCTTACTTCACAACTAATTGGAAACAGCAGTAATTCATAATCTCTTTGAAAATTATTGCAATTTCTTTTGCTCAAAGAGATTTCTTAAATAAATAAAGAAATAGGGTGTTGAAGAAAGAAGAAATTCTAATTGGTGGTAAATAAAGAGAAAATATTTTTTTTTTTTTTTTGTTAGAAAAATTAATGAAAGTGTTAAAAAAGTAAAAAAAAAAATTCTTAACCTTTTTTCAATATAAAAAAGTATTTGAAAACCCTATTAAGATTTAAAACATTTTTATTATAAACAAATAAATAAAAAAAATAATTAAAATTACTTGCAACATAAATAATCACCATGGATTTATGGCCTTTGACCACCTGCTGCTTTAATATTATGGCAAAATGTATGTATTCTTAGTAAATAATTCTCATTTCCTTTTTAATATTTAAAAACAATATCTTTTTATATAAAAAAATTTATAAAAAATTTATATTTTTTAATCTTTTAATCTTTTTCTTTTCATTTCGTTCAACTTATTATTTTTTTATTGAAAGACATCCTTTATATTTCATTTAAATGGTCCTTTGAAACAATGTTCATTTGTTTGTTACGTTTGCTATGACTACTTGGCGTATAAAAATCTCCTTTCTTCTGCAAATTTACAGTTGAATGTTTTTAAAAAGTCGCCGTAGTAATGGTAAACAAATGTTCCGTTAGTTGTAATTGTTTACTTGTTTACATTTTTTTATACTCTCAACTGGTATGTGAAAAAAAACTACAGTAAACAAATGCAAGAGAAAGAGGGTGTGAGAGTGAATAACAAAAAAGTTAAGAAGGTAAATATATAGAATGCCCAAACACAATAACATCCATAGGCATGGAACTATTTTTATGTGCTTGAAGCTAGCTGCGGAAGTTATATTCCTTTCTTTGCAGTGAATATTATGTTAACAGAGACTGTCAAGTTAACTCAGTTAAAAAATTTGCAAAATAAAGGGTGTTTTTTATAGAGGTATAGAACTTTAAGTTGCAATAAAACAACGATGGATTATTCGATTGACACGCATTTTATTTATCCGAAAGATAATCTTGTGGCATTACATTTTAAATATGATTTCTGGCATATGACCGCCACGGCTGGCGCGGATGTAGTCCAATCTGGACGTCCAATTTTCGATGACTTTTTCCAACATTTGTGGCCGTATATCGGCAATAATACGGCGAATGTTGTCTTCCAAATGGTCAAGCGTTTGTGGCTTTACCGCATAGACCAATGACTTTACATAGCCCCACAGAAAGTAGTCTAGCGGTGTTAAATCACAAGATCTTGGAGGCAAATTCACAGGTCCAAAACGTGAAATTAGGCGGTCACCAAACGTATCTTTCAATAAATCTATTGTGGCACGAGCTGTGTGACATGTTGCGCCGTCTTGTTGAAACCACATCTCCTGGACATCATGGTTATTCAATTCAGGAATTAAAAAGTTTGTATTCATGGCTCTATACCGATCACCATTGACTGTAACGTTCTGGCCACTATCGTTTTTGAAAAAGTACGGACCAATGATTCCACCAGCCCATAAAGCGCACCAAACAGTCAGTTTTTCTGGATGTAACGGTGTTTCCACATACACTGGAGGATTACCTTCACTCTAAATGCGGCAATTTTGTTTGTTGACGTAGCCATTCAACCAGAAGTGCGCGCTTCATCGCTAAACAAAATTCGCTTATGAAAATCGGGAACAACGGTAATCTCGTTTTGGGCCCATTCGACGAATCTACGCCTTACTTGATGATCGTTTGGCTTCAAATCTTGCACGAGTTGGATTTTGTAAGCACGCAAACCAAGATCCTTCCGCAAAATCTTCCATAAAGTGGATGGACACAGATCCAATTCCTGTGCTCGATGGCGGATGGACTCATTCGGGTCTTCTTCCTCAATGCTACGCTCTACAGCAGCAATAGCTTCTTCTGTACGCACCGTACAGCGTCTCTGGGGATGCGAGTTATCAATAAGAGTAGACGTGGTGCGAAAACTTTCCATGGTTAATCGAATTAACTGCTCTGATGGACGTAGTGCGCGATACGTTTTCCGCAAAGAATCATTATTTTCGAAATAAAATTGCACTATTTGCAAGCGTTGTTCAGGCGTGCTTCTATTCATGATGAATTGCCAAACCAAACTGAGAATAAATCACTTGACAGCTGTTCAATCGGTCGCCATCTTGAAAAGTAATGCCAACTTAAAGTTCTATACCTCTATTAAAAACACTTTTATGTATGTGAAAAGCTAGCTAGCAGAAGTTATATTATTTCTTTTTTTGCAGTGAATGTTATGTTAACAGAGACTGTCAAGTTAACAGAGTTTAAAAATTTCCAAAATACAAGCAAGAAAATCCTAAACAATTACGAAAATAAAGATAAATTGGAGAAAATCAGGTAAAATTCAATAAAATTGAAAAAGGTGCTGTTCTCGGTCTTAGTGGGCTGGACAGCTATTGAATCAAGGATTCCAAAACAGTTTTCGTTACCAGACTGTAGCCTTTACAATCGGAAATATAGCCGACCAAACTAATTGCTTTATAAGAACATTTGCCCTTCATAAATAGGGTAAATGCGATAAAATTTCAAAAGCTAAGATTTTCGAACCCAGTAAGCTGGATATCTATTGGACCAATGGTTTCAAAACAATTTTCGTTGTACCGGGTAATCGGTGTTACAGACAACGAAGCTAATTGGTTCCTTCAAATGTGCAAAAAAAAAGTACTCTATATAAATCGGTCAAAATCGAATAAAAAAATGGACTTGGACTTAACATCGGACCTAGTGTCCTGGATAGCCATGGTATCAAGGATTTCAAAACAATTTTCCGTGCTGTTGGGCGTTAATTGGAACCGGAGATATAAGTGACAAAGCTAATAAAGCGGTCAAAATAGGATCAAAATTGAAATTGTGGGGAAATGAACTTAAAAATTTTATTAATTCTCATTGAGTTAATATGCACTTATATATATAGATAGATCCAACAAAATGTCATATTTTTCGCAAGTTGTATTTCTTTTGTAGATAGCTGGCACTTGTTGGTCGATGATATGCGTTTTTTTTGGTTGCTGATTTGCATTTTTAGATCTATGGCTTGTATTTTTTGGTTGATGACTTGCATTGTTTTATGGTTGATGAGTTGCATTATTTTATGGTTGATGACTTGCATTTTTTGGTCGATGACTTGCATATTTTAGTCGATGACTTGCATTTTGTGCTCGATGACACACATTTTTTTGTCGATGACTTGCATTTTTTGTCGATGACTTGCATTTTTTGGTTGATGACTTGCATTTATTGATGATTTTGGTTAATGACTTGCATTTTTGGTCGATGACTTGCATTTATTGATGATTGAACCGTTTGTTTTTGCTCATTGGAGGAATGCACATACATACATAATTGGTCCTTCAGTCAGGATTACGACCTAGTTTCTCACACCACTTATGTTGTGTGTGTTAATTTTCTATGCATGAGTGGCGGGGAACGTACAGCTTAAAGTCGACCCCGAACAACAGATTTTTGAGAAACTTTTTCATGGCAATTTTATTTACTCTTAGAGTTTTTGCCAGAAATCTGCTGAGAGAAAGTCGCAGAAGAAATACTTTTTGTATTTTGTTTTGATGTCTGGCCTGGTGCTCGAACTCTGGCTTTACGTCTAATAAGCCAACACACTACCTACTAGACTACGACGACTTCATTGGAGGAATGATTCCGATCAAATTGAAAACTGAAAATTTATAATAATGGGTGTTCCTTGCGCCAAACACCTCTTTTATTCTCAGTATCGTTTTAGTGGAAACTTTCCCTATGTAGCCATCGAGAGGTGTTTCATTTTGTTAAGTTCCAAATAAACTTTTCATGCCTTGACAGTTTACATTAATGTTCGAGTATATTTTCCTTTGCTAAACATTAAAACAATATGACATTTTGAAGAGTAAAAAGGTGTATTTCTTTTCCGACTACAAAAAGCATTCAAAATGAAGAAGAAAAAGTAAAAGATGAAATCCTTTTTTTCCTTAGAAGTCAATACCCTTTAAGGAAAAAGACAGTTTTTTCGTTTCTTATATTTTCTTTATCCTATTTTTCAGGCACCATAAATATTGTCAAGATTTTTCTGGATTTCAAATACTCAAATGTTTTTCCATTTACAGTGAATATTCTGCCATCACATCGTTATAAGTTGTGGCAACGGAGAATATGAAAGAGAAAGATAAAAGGGAGAGAGAGACAGAGAGCTCATGTCAATGTCAATAATAGTTGTTAGTTTATGTTGTTACTTTAACGCTGATAGTGTTGCGGTTGTGTTTTTCATACACAGTTTTTTTTCGACTGACAGTTGCATTCGATAGGAGTAGGAAAAAAAGGAGCAGAGGAGAAGAACAACATGTTTTTTGGGAGTGTTGTTGCATTTAATACGCGTAATGTTTTTGTCACTTCAATACAAATAAGGTGTCAATAATAACATAAAACATGTGAAGTTAACAAGCAAAATATATGACAAGTTATTAGGATGTTATTACAACAACAGCAAAAAAGAATACACATCAAAGAAAATCGGAAAATAAAAAGGATTAAACATTAATAAAGGGTGTTTTTTATAGAGGTATAGAACTTTAAGTTTGCATTACTTTTCAAGATGGCGGCTGATTTAACAGCTGTCAAGTGATTTATTCTCAGTTTGGTTTGGCAATTCATCATGAATAGACTCACGCCTGAACAACGCTTGCAAATAGTGCAATTTTATTTCGAAAATAATGGTTCTGTGCGGAAAACGTATCGCGCACTACGTCCATTTTATCGTCGACAAAATCGTCCATCAGAACAGTTAATTCGATTAACCATGGAACGTTTTCGCACCACGTTTACTCTTATTGATAACTCGCATCCCCAGAGACGCTGTACGGTGCGTACAGAAGAAGCTATTGCTGCTGTAGAGCGTAGCATTGAGGAAGACCCGAATGAGTCCATCCGCCATCGAGCATAGGAATTGGATCTGTGTCCATCCACTTTATGGAAGATTTTGCGGAAGGATCTTGGTTTGCGTGCTTACAAAATTCAACTCGTGCAAGATTTAAAGCCAAACGATCATCAAGTAAGGCGTAGATTCGTCGAATGGGCCCAAAACGAGATTACCGTTGTTCCCGATTTTCATAAGCGCACTTCTGGTTGAATGGCTACATCAACAAACAAAACTGCCGCATTTGGAGTGAAGGTAATCCTCAAGTGTATGTGGAAACACCGTTACATCCAGAAAAACTGACTGTTTGGTGCGCTTTATGGGCTGGTGGAATCATTGGTCCGTACTTTTTCAAAAACGATGGTGGCCAGAACGTTACAGTCAATGGTGATCGGTATAGAGCCATGATTACTAACTTTTTCATTCCTGAATTGAATAACCATGATGTCCAGGAGATGTGGTTTCAACAAGACGGCGCAACATGTCACACAGCTCGTGCCACAATAGATTTATTGAAAGACACGTTTGGTGACCGCCTAATTTCACGTTTTGGACCTGTGAATTGGCCTCCAAGATCTTGTGATTTAATACCGCTAGACTACTTCCTGTGGGGCTATGTAAAGTCATTGGTTTGACCATTTGGAAGACAACATTCGCCGTATTATTGCCGATATACGGCCACAAATGTTGGAAAAAGTCATCGAAAATTGGACGTCCAGATTGGATTACATCCGCGCCAGCCGTGGCGGTCATATGCCAGAAATCATATTTAAAATGTAATGCCACAAGATTATCTTTCGGATAAATAAAATTCATGTCAATCGAATAATCCATCGTTGTTTTATTGCAACTTAAAGTTCTATACCTCTATAAAAAACACCCTTTATAAATATCCTTAAATTAATTTCTCTAACAATCACTGTAAGTAAGTCTTCCATCATTAAGTATCAAATTTCAATTAAAATCTCGCTGGAGGTAATTTTCATTTTCCACAATAAAACTAAAAACTTTATGAATTCTGTTGTTAAAAAACTTTAATAATATATTTAAACATAAGCATCACTATTTAAATATATTTTCTTTAATTTTCTTATCTTTTAGGCGAACAAAAAATGAAATTTTTAAAAATCTTAAAAAAAGGATATATGGGCTGCTCTGAAAGTATGATAGCTAATCCCAAACTATTTATACAGTATTATTGCCTACATAAAACTACAAGTTGTGTGATAAAAGTTTTATGAAAATGGTTAAAATTTTCTAACAAAAAATTAAGATAAATATATATATTTTTTTTTAAGAAAAAAAATCCTTTTCATTCGAATTTCAAAAGAGGTTTGTTCTGTTCCAAGCAGAGATCAGCAATGAATCGCTTTTTCGCTACTCATGAGTACTCATGCAATTTTGAGTATGAGTGAGTCAACAGTATTGAAATCCAACTACTCTGATTCATTCGTACTCAGTACAACATTGATTTATAAGTACAAGTTGCAATGAGTATGAGTACAACGTCGACATCAGACTCATAACATTCCAACTATGTTCGATTCATACGCCTACTCATTCAGATTCACAAATTTAGAAAAATACTTATAAATGATTCGAGTGATTCGAATCATTCGTCAAAATTTACAGTCGTAGTTGTTGTTGCAATTACAAACAAAGAAGAAAGACCCATAAACAAAAAAGACAAAGATAGCTAGCAGAGCAAACACACAACCTTCTTGTGAGTATTGTAATGTTCGTACGCGAATTATACTTATTTTGTGATTCGTGTATACGATGAGTCATGGAGAGTCGAAATCAATAACATCATGCGTATTGTTAAGTATTTCAAACTTTGAATATAAGTAGTATGAGTATGACATTAAAATAAGTATGAATGCGTATAAGTATCAGAAATCGAATAATCCATCGTTGTTTTATTGCAACTTAAAGTTCTTTACCTCTATAAAAAACAACCTTTACAATGATTGAGAAGGCTTTTAAAAAAATGTGCACTAGACGAACTTTTTTTTTCTTTTTTGCAATCAGAGACAAAGTTGTATGCAGTGGACCTGATTATTTATCTAATGGGCAGCCCATTGGTCTACCTTTCTTAAAAAACCAACCTATACACCACGGCTATGAAGATCTACCGTAGACATCCACAGTGGAAACCTGCCGTGAATATAAGGCAGTCACTTGGTGCATCACAGCGGCCAGACACTATGGCGCCGAAAGAATCAGCTGCAAAGGATGGATGCATACGTCAAACTTCTAGTTGCTATTGAGATGGACTACACTGAGCTCACTTTTGATTCTGATTTTATGACAAAAATAGCGAAAAGATGCTATTATTACAATGACCCACACCCTTAGAAGAATGTAATCGAAGTAATCATTGACTGGTCAAGATTACACGACAAGGTAGAATGTGAAGACTTTTTGGGAAGAATATCCCTAAAGCTACGCAGTTCAAATGTTTTATTGTTCACAGCTTTTTTCTTTGTTTACATTTGTAGCCTTCTGCTGCCAACTTCACTATTAAACGCAAAGTGTTGCCGCAGCGTTATTTCGATATGCTGCATGCAATTTGTATGGGGATTAGAAATTTTTACAGCTAAAAAACGGTTGCCGCCACTGTTTCTTTTTACACTCGTTTTGTAAATGGTTTACCATTAAATTTTATTTATTCGAAACTAAAAAAAATTCATTTCAATCAGAAGCGTTATTAACATAAATCTACAAAAATCTATTGAAGCTTTATTCTGTAAAAAATATACTCTGCTTTGTACTTCAAAATAAGCTCATAAAATAGTATTGAGTTGATCGAAAACGTGCCAGAGCATAAATTTTACTGATTTTACATGAAATGAATGAAATATTCATGGATTTTTTTATTTTAAACAAATTTTTATGATAATGAATGAAAAGAGTGAGTGAATGATTGAAAACGTTATTTTTTTAGGCGAAAAAAAGAATTGTAAAATGGGGGGGAGGGTGCCTAAAATTTTTTATATATTTTTTTTTATTTTCAACCACAAATAATGAATGAATAGAAGAACAATGAATAAATATAATGGAATGGAAACAAATTTAATTTATGATGCTTGCCTTCAAATTACCATAACATGTAGGAGGGAGGACTGTTTATTTTTCTTAAAGGGTTATCCATATTTCGATTTCAAAAATTCTGTTTATCTCAGCTGTGCTTAAATTCGCTGCATCAACTGAGTTGTGCGTTGAACTATAATTTTACTAATTGACTGTTTACAAGTGTAGTCAGGTCAGCATGTCCGCCTACGGCCTGTGAACTCAATCCAACAGCCGCCTTCCTGGTGATTCTGCTAATTCCTCTCTCCTTAGTTCAATATTCGAATATTCTTTTTGAATCAAGCGCTGCTTTTAGCAATGCAGCTTTGCCGGCATATCAGAGAATATGGCACGTAATGGGCTCGCAACTTGAAGTCCGCTTATGAGTGTTATGATATTCGTCAGCTGTTGTTTCAGGGGCCTTTGTGTAAGAAACAACTTGTGATATTACTTTATGAAGTTTTGATTAGTTAGATTTAAAATATTTAACCCTTTGCGACCGTACGTCTGCTCTCAGCTACTAAAGCTTTTTTACCATTCCAGTCGTATGTCTGCTCTCAGCCACCAAAGCTTTATTACCGATCTAGTCGTATGTCTGCTCTCAGCCACTAAAGCTTTTTTACCATTCCAGTCGTATGTCTGCTTTCAGCCACCAAAGCTTTATTACCGATCTAGCCGTATGTCTGATCTCAATCGATAAGCTTTCGAAATTCGTTGAAATCGAATGATATTTTATAAGTTGTGCTTAACTTAGATTTGGTGATTTCATTTCTTAAAATATTTCAAAATAATACTCTAATAAAATGGCAAACAAAAAAAATTGACTGAAAGAAGTGTTCCGTGAACTTGAAAGTAGCGATGCCGAATTTTATTTTGACTCTTTCAACACTAACTTTGATAAAGAAAGTGATAACATTGGTTCTGAAAATATTTCCAGTAGTGATTCTGATAGTGACGTAAGTAGGGAACGAAACGAAAATTGATTCCGATCAGCATGACACCCATATATAAAATTAATACGCTCACAAAGGGTTAACATTGCCGATGCCGGTGCTTAAAGGTATCGGTGACCTTTTAAAAATCGATAAATTGTATAAATGGTGGTGACCTCTAAATAGAGGTGAAATCACAGAGTGTCTACAATGATTCTGAGGGTATTTACATGCTTAAAGCAGGTTCTTTCCGCTGTAGTTGCCGTCTTCCTCACATCTTAAGTCGGCTATTACTTTATGATGGTATTTAGTAATTGAGCACTAATGTTATAAACGAATGACAGGAGATTTATTCATTACAAGTGCCTATGATATATCATATGTATATTCACTGAATGAATAAGCCATTCTTATTAAAACTAATGATATAATCATTTATTTTTCTAGCTTATCATACTCTATTTAACATTAAAAATGTTTTTCCCTAAGCTCTTTTCTTTAATTTTTTTATTTATTTAATACCCTATTAAAATTCATTTTTTTTTATTTTTTTATCACTTCCTACGCCTACTCATTGCTAGAGATTTAGTCTTTTCACTCACTTGTATTCATTTATATTAACATTCACACACACACAGTGTTTTAAATTATTTCCCTTTAATTAACTTTCTTTGCTTCTCCACACCACCACATGGTGACATTTTAAAACCCATTTTAATAACAGCCTGCCTGCCTGCCTCATCATAAGAAAGAACTTCTCACACACAGATTCTTAGTCAAGCATACATAGAAGATGTACTTGACTTTAGATTTGAAGAGTTGTCACCACTCATTACAAGCATTGTACAAAATGTTGTCATTTTTATTTTGTTGCTGCTTCTGTTGTGTTGTTACTCTTTTCACATGTAAATCAAAATAAACATAAAACCAACCACACACACACTTAACTCTCCCTCCCCATTAATATTCACCACTTTACTGTATTTGAAAACAAATGGTGAATAGAATGGTGAGAGTTAATAAAGGAAAAGAGACCTCATCATCAAAGAGACATTTTATAAGTACCTATGCATAGTTCTTGGCTTTAAGAGTGTGTGTGTGTGTCAGTGTGAGTAGGAGAAAGAAAGTGTGAGTGTTTCCTATTGTGTTTTTAAATGCTGTGTGGGGTTTTTTTCTTTTTTTGCCTAGCTAAAGTCCTTTTGTTTATTTATCTTAACTTTAGCCGTTATTATTATTGTTGTTGTTGGTTTTAATTAATCCTTAGGCAAATGATGTCTTTAGAAAAATAATGACAGTTATTAAGTTCTATTAAGAAAAGACAAAAACAAAGCATAGCAGCAGCGACTAATTAAATGATGACAGGAAGTTAAAATGTCCTCAGGGGCGTTTTATAAATAAGCAGGCTGAGAATTTACTTAAAATAAAAAGAGAGAGAAAGAGAGAATGGAAAGAAAATGGAATTATAAAGCTATTTAAAACAAGAAAAATGGCAGAGGTGGTGTTTAGTAATCATTTCATTAAATAGGCCTCGTAGGAAAAATAATCACAAAGGTTTGTAATTGGCATTGAAGTAATTGTAATTGAAGTCGCCGTAGTCTAGTAGGTAGTGTGTTGGCTTATTAGACGTAAAGCCAGGGTTCGAGCCCCAGGCCAGACATCAAGACAAAATACAAAAAGTATCTCTTCGGCGACTTCCTCTCAGCAGATTTCTGGCAAAAACTCTGAGAGTAAATAAAATTGTTTCTCAAAAAATTTGTCGTTCGGAGTCAACTTTAAACTGTAGGTCCCACCACTCATGTATAAAATTAACACACACAACATAAGTGGTGTGAGAAACTAGGACGTTGTACAATGGGTCAATTCGACCTCCGGGTACTGTACTTGTCTTAATTGACAAGTATACGTCCTCTAACCTAACCTAACCTAATCTTTGTAATTGGCGTCCGATATCAAAACGCGATGATTTCTTTTTTTTAATTAAATGGTTAGGTTGAATCCCTAGCATAGCTCACTTGGGTCTTACCAAACCTATCTCTCCTGTTTTATAACCATATTGCCTGATTGAAATTTCTCAGTCATATTAATTTTAAAATTTATTTTAAGAAGCCAATGCAATGCAAAAGCGTAATACGTTTGACCTTTGGAATAGGCGCTGCTAGGGGAACCATAGAAGCATCACCAGGCTTAGTATGCTCTATAAAAATTTTCCTTCCTTTACCCCTCTAGGGAGCATATGGCTTCCACAAAGCATCTCCATCAGATACGATTATCGGCTGTTGGTTTTGCGCCTTCCCACGTGAGGTCATTAAGCCTTAGTTCTTGCAGGACCATGTGTCCCTCCGGTGTTTTTTGGTTTGCCACGGTTTCTTGAGCCCTGGGGATTCCACTCTAGCGCCATTCTTGTAATACTGTCGGGCTTCTTTCTCAATGGATGGCCAGCCAATACACTCCCTCTATAAAATATTATCCATTATTTCGCTTTAGCCTCAGAAATTGTACGTCATAATAGCATTAATAGTTGTCGCCGTAATCTAGTGGGGAGTGAGCTGCAGTGTTGCCATTTTAGCACTTTCAGTGCTAGATTTAGCATTATGTTTCGTGAAAATGCATTTATTTTTTTGTAAATTATGCCAAATGCTTTTTAGCATAATTTGCTTAATAAAAAAAAAAAATTTTTTTTACTCCAAAAAAAATTTTTTTATTCAAGGAAATACATCTTTGTATTGTCATTACTCGTTTTACCATTTTTTAATGCCGAAGTTGAAAGGCTTTTCAGTTTAATGGCTTTAATGAAAAATTAAATTCGAAATCGAATTAAACCTGAGTTGTTATGTTCAATAATACAAATTCGAGAAGGATTAAAATTCGAAAATGCGTGCTGTTACACTTACAAAATACCAAACGAAATTGCTAACAAAATTAGATCTTCTGAAAAATATCAAAATGAAGATAAAGATGATGGTAAATATGAAGATATATTAGAAATATTAGAGTCTATTAATCATTTTTTATAATCAGTATTTTAGGAAAATGTATTTCGAATAATTTTTTACAAAATTTTCTTATATTATATTATTTATTGAAATGAAAATCGTATTTAACAAATTAAATATTTAAATTTAAAAATAAAAACTATAAAATGTAATATGTACAATATGTATACAGTAATATTCATATACACACAGTTACTAAATTATACGTACGGTTAAAAATTGCCTAAATTTTTTAACTAATCCGTTTTCGTTGAAAATCTTTATAGAAGACGGTCTTTTGCATTGGTTAAAAAATTTCTGAAATTAAACTGAATTGTGGCCCTGTGTACATCAGTCCCACAAAATTTAACAAATTTCAGAAATTTTTTAAACAAGACCTTTTTAAAATCGAAGAAAGTTGTCAGACAATTACAAAGATTTTCAACGAAAACGGATTAGTTAAAAAATATCTGAAATTTGTTATCCGTATGTATACTTTTGTGGCTATGGGTATGTATGAATATTAAAAAAATATTAAAAAATAAATCTTTCAAATCATATCTTTTGAAATAATTTACAACTTTTTATTTCCCATTCATTTTCAGAAATTTTTATGAATTAATATATGTATACATAAATTGTAATTGATTAAAAAAGAACAATAATTTTATGAACATATTGTTAACTCAAATGTAATATACTGATGGAAAAAAGTTTTATTTTCGGAATAAAACCAAAAACATATACATATATGCAATAAATAGTTTTGTTACATTTAAAAAAATTGGCATTTTTTTTTTATTCCGTAGAACATTTTAGCATTATGTTCTTCATGTTTTAGCATATTTTGAAATTCATTTTCTGGCAACACTGGTGAGCTGGCTTATTAAGACTTGAGGCCACGATTCAAATCTGAGGTAAGACATCTCCAACAAAACGAAATAAGAAAAAATATTTATTCGGCAACCTCCTCTCAGGAGATTTCTGGCAAAAACTGTGTGCAAGCTAGGTTGTAATCCTGACTGAATGGTTATAAAGACCAATTATGTATGTATGTATGTAATATCATTGATCCGTAACAGCATGGTTTCTGACATTAATACACACATTGACGTGACTCGTAGAGAAAATACCAATATATTCACATGGGATTTTTTTTTGTCTTGAGCCGGATGTGGGAATCTTCGAAAGACACTTTTGTTCCAACAAAAGAGTGCACGATTCACCATCACTGGTGCCTACGTACTAAACCCACCCCCTACACACTTCAACCACTCTCCCCCCGCGGGACTGCCGTAAGGTATTACTTGGCGGAGGGCTGGTTAGCTTGAAAGCTTTATCACATTAATTTAAATTTCGCCTCCGTTCCTCCAGTCTTCGGAGTACTATTATTACTTCAGCCATTCTCTGACTATATTGACTCCATAGAATCCTACAGTTCAACAGTTCTTCCATTAGCCGGTTTGGTCCTAAATTCGTTTCTCCCGGCCATCTAAATCTGGGACAGCATGTTAGAATATGCTCCGCATCTTCCTCCTCATCTACACAGTTAGGGCATATAGGGGAAGTGTCATGACCAAATCTGTGCAGGTACTTTCTGAAGCACCCATGACCAGTTAGCAACTGGGTCACGTAGTAGTTCAACTCGCAATGTCCGTTCTTCATCCAAAGGGTTACATCAGGGACAAGACGAAATGTCCATCTTCCCTTTAAACTGCTCTCCCATCGTGACTGCCATTTGTGCATGGAAGTCCTTCGTTCCTCCGCTTTTATAGCCGCTATTTGTCCCGGGTACTCGAGACGGCGAAGGTATATCCTTCTCATCTCATCCGCCAATATATCTATCGGTATTGTCTTTGCCAATACCAAAACTGCTTCATCAGACACTGTCCTGAAGCCACTTATCCGTCTAATCGCGCTTAAACGATACACAGAGGACAGTATCCTCCTCGTCGTCCCCACTGAGAGTGTCTCCGACCATATTGGGCAAGCATACAGCATTATCGACGTTACTACCCAATCACATGGGATTGTAGTCTAGAAACTGCACGTAAGTGCACATTTACATTCCCCTGATACAAAAATATTTTTCTCTGGACTAAATGCTGTTTTCCTGTTTTTCAAATCCTCATTAAATGGATCCAATAATTTGGCATAATATTCGCCATTGATTGTCAAAGTGCTTCCTAAAAACAATCGTCACGACTTTATTGTCTGATACGCCCCTTGGCCTTCTACTTTTTTGTCTGCAATGTTATCTTTGACGCCTTGTGGTGAAATCTGGTTTCATTCGAGGGTAAGAAATATGACAAATCGTTCATATTGTGATTGAAACAGTTCTGGGAAAATGTGACGCGATTAAGTTTGCGGTTCATGTGGCCGCCCAACCAGTATGTCAAGTGGTATCGAGACACCATTCTTGATACTTCAATCTGATGTACCATTCAATGCCATTCTCATTATTGCACGATATCACCGCGATGTTTTAATAAACTTGTTGGATTCCTGTAGAAAGCCTTGATTGTATAGGGTCCGCCAAATAACTTTTTTTTTTGATAATGCTTTAAAAAAAGCTACTGAATATTTTCTCAAATTTCTTTTTTTATTTGAAAGTACAATCCTTCCGGTTAATAATGGAAAATAGTTTCATTCAAATGGCTGCCTCGGCTGGCCATGCGGTAGCCTACACCAGAAGATGCCGCAAAAAATCATCTTTTCAGATGAAGCTCATTTTGATCCTGGCGGGTATGTAAACAAGCAAAATTGTCGCATTTGGGGCACAGAAAGCCCGCACGCATACATTGAAAAGCCAACGCACCCAAAACGAGTCACTGTTTGGTGTGGATTTTGGTCCAGAGGCATAATTGGGCCATTTTTCTTCGAAAATGAGCAAGGAGTAGCAATTACAGTCAATGGCGATCGTTATCGGGGGCCATGTTGAACGAATTTTTGTTCACCAAAATTGAAGAGGAGGATATTGGCAACATTTGGTTTCAACAGGACGGCACGCTACGTGCCACACAGCCGAAGCTACACTCGATGTTTTGCGCCCTGTTTTCGAAGATCGCATTATCAGCCGCAAGACTGATGTCGTTTGGCCACCTCGGAGCTGCGATTTGACTCGGTTGGACTATTATTTGTGGGGTACCGTCGAACATAAGTGTTACGCTGACAAGCCAAAGACAATTGACGCTTTAAAGGACAATATTCGTGAAGCCATTGGTGAAGTGCCGATGCACACAATCGATAATGTGCTTAAAAATTGTACCGATCGTGTTGTAGGCTACTGCATGGCCAGCCTAGTCAGCCATTTGAATAAAATTATTTTCCATTATTAACCGGAAGGATTGTACTTTCAAATAAAAAAAGAAATTTGAGAAAATATTCAGTAGTTTTTTTTTTAAAGCATTTTCACAAAAAAAAGTTATTTGGCGGACCCTTTAGTATATTTCACCCAGTGATTAAGGGTACCGATTAATACTTTACTATGCAGAGAAATGTATTTGCTTTCTGACTCCATGATTTGAGATGTAACGGGATCTTCCTTTGACACATGGAGTGTAAACATAGTGTCTATTATGTTGTAGACATTGTAGGCTGCATGTCAGAGAGTGGGATGGTTCCTAAAGATAAATTGGCTTGGAGCTCTAACGGTTACAATTTCATGAGCTGCATGCTTTAAAGGTTTCCAAAATTTAAACTAAAAACTTGTTTACACTTTTACTTTAAGCGGGTGGAGGGAGTTAAGGATTTATAAATTTCTTCAATAAAAAAAAATTGTTTCTCTATTGAAAATTTTTCTTTACAGAGCATTAACTCCCCCTGTTCATTTCAATTGCTATTAAATGTTTAATTTTCTAATTAAAAAACTTGTTTAAGTCTTTTAATTTAACTTGAAAAGACAAGAAAGGAAAGGAAAGGAAAAGGAAAAGTTAAAATAATTCACTTTCATTGCAAAACTTTTTAATAGAAAATCCTGCAGGAAAAAAAGCGAAAACAAAGAAAAGTTTTTGAAAAATTTTCCTATTCAATGAATAAAAATCTCGAAACACAAAACGGGAAAACAATAGAAAAAGAACTTTTTATTCTGTTCCTGAGATATTATTTTTCATTTCAAAAGGCATATCAAATCGTTTTTAATTTTGTCTCAAAAAAAAAAAAAAAAACGAGAAAGGAAGGAAGGTTGTGTCAGTTAATTGGAAAAAATATGAGAAAAAAAGCAAGACAATACAACAGTACGTTTTACAGCCTAAAAAACAAAGAGGGGAGAGAAGAAAATCATTGGCATTGAACTTCGCTTTTTTTTCTTGCTTCCATTCTTTTGAAGCGAAACACAAGAATTGAACAATAATTCTTAAAAACCTTTTAAAGCCGCTTAAGAAAATCACAATTTTTTTCTTCTTTCTTTCTTCATTTAATATTTCCAAAAGCAGAAACAGGAAGTAAACCATCGCCCGCGACACCTATCTTGCTTCTCCCTCCCTTATTTAGCATAACTTGGCAACACTTCATATTGTGTAACTGTTTTTTGTTTTTTGTTGTTTGCTTCTGTCTGACACAAGCCTTTAAGACGCGTCTTGTTTAATTTACACTTGAATGCACATTTTGTCATTCTATTTTTACCCATCTTTCTACATTAAAAAGCAGCATAAGCACCCTCTTTACAACTACAACACTCTTCTTTAAAAATCATAACAGAAGACAGGAAAATGAACCCAGAAAAGGTAACCATAGCTGTAAAAAAAAGATCATAAACAGTGTTGAAAATAAACACACGATAAATAATAACTTTTGCTGAACAACGGGTTGACAACTTCACGTTCAATATTGTCTTTCAAAATGGGAAGTGCTGGTTAGGAGGAGTGCAACATAAAATGTCATTTTAAAACCAGAAGCGTTCATTTAAACTGATTTAAATTAAACGAAAGGAAGGAAGGACGCTGCTCCTCCAAACAAATTGACATTGGTTTCTAGGGACGGTTCACAGTTCACCATTGAAAGATACCAATCAGATAAACATTTATAGGTAATCCAAATCGTATAGGATAGACAGGAGAGGAGGTTTTATATACATTGGCCAGTTGTAAAGGGTGTTTTTTATAGAGGTATAGAACTTTAAGTTGGCATTACTTTTCAAGATGGCGACCTATTTAACAGCTGTCAAGTGATTTATTCTCAGTTTGGTTTGGCAATTCATCATGAATAGACTCACGCCTGAACAACGCTTGCAAAGAGTACAAATTTATTTCGAAAATAATGGTTCTGTGCGGAAAACGTATCGCGCACTACGTCCATTTTATCGTCGACAAAATCGTCCATCAGAGCAGTTAATTCGATTAACCATGGAACGTTTTCGCACCACGTTTACTCTTATTGATAACTCGCATCCCCAGGGACGCTGTACGGTGCGTACAGAAGAAGCTATTGCTGCTGTAGAGCGTAGCATTGATGAAGACCCGAATGAGTCCATCCGCCATCGAGCACAGGCATTGGATCTGTGTCCATCCACTTTATGGAAGATTTTGCGGTAGGATCTTGGTTTGCGTGCTTACAAAATCCAACTCGTGCAAGAATTGAAGCCAAACGATCATCAAAAGTAAGGCGTAGATTCGTCGAATGGGCCCAAAACGAGATTACCGTTGTTCCCGATTTTCATAACCGAACTTTGTTTAGCGATGAAGCGCACTTCTGGTTGAATGGCTACGTCAACAAACAGAACTGCCGCATTTGGAGTGAAGGTAATCCTCAAGTGTATGTGGAAACACCGTTACATCCAGAAAAACTAACTCTTTGGTGCGCTTTATGGGCTGGTGGAATCATTGGTCCGTACTTTTTCAAAAACCGATGGTGGCCAGAACGTTACAGTCAATGGTGATCGGTATAGAGCCATGATTACTAACTTTTTTATTCCTGAATTGAATAACCACGATGTCCAGGAGATGTGGTTTCAACAAGACGGCGCAACATGTCACACAGCTCGTGGCACAATAGATTTATTGAAAGACACGTTTGGTGAGCGCCTAATTTCACGTTTTGGACCTGTGAATTGACCTCCAAGATCTTGTGATTTAACACCGCTAGACTACTTTCTGTGGGGCTATGTAAAGTCATTGGTCTATGTGGTAAAGTCACAAACGCTTGAACATTTGGAAGACAACATTCGCCGTATTATTGCCGATATACGGCCACAAATGTTGGAAAAAGTCATCGAAAATTCGACTACATCCGCGCCAGCCGTGGCGGTCATATGCCAGAAACCATATTTAAAATGTAATGCCACAAGATTATCTTTCGGATAAATAAAATTCATGTCAATCGAATAATCCATCGTTGTTTTATTGCAACTTAAAGTTCTATACCTCTATAAAAAAAACACCCTTTACTTGAATCTAAAACTGCCAATACGACTTCGGTGGACCACGAAATTTATAACGACCATCAAATTCAATTAGTTACTAATCTACAGCGACAAAATTAAATATGAATTGAAAAGGTAATAAAACAAAACAAAAAGAAAGAAAACATAAATCAATACCAAGCATTACTCCGAAAATCTCTTTATGAAGCTTGATTTATATAAATATCCTTAAATTAATTTCTCTAACAATCACTGTAAGTAAGTCTTCCATCATTAAGTATCAAATTTCAATTAAAATCGCTGGAGGTAATTTTCATTTTCCACAATAAAACTAAAAACTTTATGAATTCTGTTGCTAAAAAACTTCAATAATATATTTAAACATAAGCATCACTATTTAAATATATTTTCTTTAATTTTCTTATCTTTTACGAGAACAAAAAATTAAATTTTTAAAAATCTAAAAAAAAGGATATATGGGCTGCTCTGAAAGTATGATAGCTAATGCCAAACTATTTATACAGTATTATTGCCTACATAAAACTACAAGTTGTGTGATAAAAGTTTTATGAAAATGGTTAAAATTTTCTAACAAAAAATTTAGATAAATATATATATATATTTTTTTTTTAAGAAAAAAAATCCTTTTCATTCGAATTTCAAAAAAAAGGTTTGTTCTGTTCCAAGCAGAGATCAGCAATGAATCGCTTTTTCGCTACTCATGAGGACTCATGCAATTTTGAGTATGAGTGAGTCAACAGTATTAAAATCCAACTACTCTGATTCATTCGTACTGAGTACAACATTGATTTATAAGTACAAGTTGCAATGAGTATGAGTACAACATGAGTATGAGTATGAGTACTCATTAAATTTTGAGTATGAGTGAGTCAACAGTATTGAAATCCAACTACTCTGATTCATTCGTACTGAGTACAACATTGATTTACAAGTACAAGTTGCAATGAGTATGAGTACAACGTTGACATCAAACTCATAATATTTGAACTATGTTTGAATCATACGCCTACTCATTCAGATTCATAAATTTAGAAAAATACTTATAATACTTATAAATGATTCGAGTGATTCGAATCATTCGTCAAAATTTACAGTCGTAGTTGTTGTTGCAATTACAAACAAAGAAGAAAGACACATAAACAAAAAAGACAAAGACAGCAAGCAGAGCAAACACACAACCTTCTTGTGAGTATTGTAGCGTTCGTACGCGAATTATACTTATTTTGTGATTCGTGTATACGATGAGTCATGGAGAGTCGAAATCAATAACATCATGCGTATTGTTAAGTATGAGTACCATGAGTATTTCAAACTTTGAATATAAGTAGTATGAGTATGACATTAAAATAAGTATGAATGCGTATAAGTATCAGACATTATAAGCATGATTCGAATCTACTCATCGTTTTGAATACTCATTGCTGACCTCTGGTTCCAAGTAGTACCATCTTTGGCGATAAACATCCTGTTGTCATTTTTGTTGCTGCCAATACTTTCTTCAGTTCATAAGATGAGCTTCTATTTTCTTATTCTTCAAAGTCTTTAGCAGCAGGAATATTACATATATAATTAATATACATATAATCGTTCATTACAACCTTTCGTTATTAATTGGAAATGTCTGACCTGAGATTTGAACCTTGGTCTGATGTCTAATAAGGCAACACGCTACCTACTAGACTACGATTACTTCAATCAATATCAAGAACATATCAAGAATAAAAAAAAATTCAAAGTTGTGTAGCCTAAAAAAATTGAAATGTATCATTTTTGATACAAAGCTCGATCTACGGTTAAAACATGATTCGCCTCTCAGTACCAACGTGAACTTAATGACCGCGTTAGTAGCGTCACCCCCCGTTAAACAATGAGAAAAGTTTACGTCGAGCCAGAGACATAAACGGGAACCCGTGCTTTCAGAAGTTATTTGCAGTTAAGCAGACATGTCTCCTCACATGTCTTTCCATTACACCAATGAACCGTTAAAAGGACAGAGATATCTGTCTATATGATAGAGATATCACTACGATTCAAGTTAAGTAGCCGATAGCCGACCAGGCGAGTCTGATTACGAAGCAAGATTCTTCCTCAGCGCTTAGCTTCAGCCTAAGAAGGGCAAAATAATACCTAAATTCAAAAGTGGGGGGTTGATATGCGATAAGAGTGTGCGCCTACACTAATAAGTTCATCAGCCACACAACTCTCCACGAGATACCTTTGCGAATAGGACATGAAACTTCCACTATGGAAGAGCAGGACAAATGCTGTCACATTGTTTCGATGTCCTCTCTCTACAATGCATCTGTAGAGGATATAAAATTTGCAAACCGCTACGGAAAAGTAAAGGAGGTCTACAACAGATGAGCAGTTGAGCACTTCTCATAAATTGAGAAAAATTGGTGCGAGGATTCGTTGACTGCATCACCAACTCTCTAAGAAAGTATGTATCGATTATTCTGAAGCCCGGCAGTCACGTCAAACTCCATGCACATGCGTGAGTTGTATAATTCGCACCTGCTATGAAGTAAATGGTCCGAACTAAAGTGGAAGTGGTCGCAGTGGAAGGAAACATCATTCCCACAGCTAGGTAGCCAAAGATCCTCGGGGTCACCTTCGACAACTTACTTCACTTCGCCGCACATGCGATTAACATCAACGCCATCGTGAAGAGAAGAAACAAGGTCCTAAAGGCTCTGGCAGGCACCACATGGGGAATGGACAAGGAAACCATCCTCTCCACCTATAAGGCTATCGGACGGTCCCTCCTCAACTATGCTGCTCCAATCTGGACATCATTGCTGAGTGACCCACAGTGGAGGGCACTACAGACGTCACAGAACAACGCCCTACGCCCATCCAAACCACCACACAGTCTTGAATGATCCCCCTTCTCGCCGCATAAGACAAGACCTCACTATCTACAACTCGGACATCGTCCACCTCATACCCTCAATAACTGACACACTGTCCGTCAGGGAGGCACAAAATGCCCTTCATAACGCCATCGTCGCGACGGCCAGAGACGAGCTCAGCCATAATAAGGTCATTAATCGGCACCCACCACCCATAGCCGATTCGGAAAGGCAGCTTCCAAGAGTCACAAGAACTATTCTGGCCCAGCTCAGATCAGGTTGGTCAAACTTCTTGAATAACTACAGGGCTAGGATTATCCCGGGAACCCAGGATAGCTGCCTATTGTGCAACCAGACACCACACGATACGGTACACATTTTTAGCTGTCCAGCGAACCCGACAGCCCTACGGCCAGTAGACCTATGGCTGAACCCTACGACGGCAGTTGACTTCCTCGGACTACCTACCACATGACGATCAGTTCACATAAACAGCATTTGCGTGATTATTAGGCAATTGAGAGGTGTTCACTGAGAGGTGCTCGCTGTTTTACCATGCATTTACTGACTTTAAAAAAGACACATTTGCCCAGACGGCTATATAAAGCACATTAGCTTCCAGGGGTTAGATTAGGTTAGGTTGGAGTGGAAGCTTTGATACCAAAGCCCACTTGAGCACGTATAACAGCCCGTTTTGACACCACGTGTATGCCCAGTCCCCATACTGACCAAATTCCACTGAACTAATCTAAGTAGTTTGTTAGCGGAGGAGCTGGCTACACAACTTGCAGGGGTAATCCTGGGTAAAAATTATCGTATCCTATATGATGGTAGCCTCAATAGGCAATTGAGTGGCAGAGACCTCTCTCGTACGACAAAACTAACACTCTACAAGACACTCATCCAATCCGTGCTTCTTTATGGCGCAGAGGCATGGAGCCTATTAAGAACTGATGCAGCGGCCTTGAGAGTGTTCGAGAGAAAAGTCCTACGTAAGATCTTCGGTCCAGTGCGAGTTGGCAATGATTACCGTATGCGATCCAACAGTGAGCTGTATGAGCTCCTCAACGACATTGACGTTGTACAGCGCATTAATATCCAGCGGCTGCGCTGGCTCGGCCATGTCGTTCGAATGGAGGAGAATGCTCCGGCGAGACGGGTATTTGATGCGGGAATCTGAGGAAGTCGGCGATGAGGACGACCTTGTATCCGTTGGAAGAACCAAATCGAGAAAGCCCTGTCATCGATTGGCGTAGGCGCGCAAGAAGCAGAAGCGCCTGAAAGAATGTGTTGCGGCAGGCCGAAATCCGTTAAACGGATTGTTATGGCCAATTAAGTAAGTAAGAATATGATGGCAGCATTAGCCGACCAGGTTTATTAAAGGTGATGTTAGAAAAGTTTGTCCACCGCTATTTAACATTGTGCTCGACTGCATACTTGAGGGCTAAGACAACGCAGACTAGTTGCTTTCCGGGTGAACATTGAAATTGTGACGTGCAATGAAAGCTAGAATCTGTATAAACAGAGCGGGATTGCAGGTTGTATCCCAATCTTCCAATTTAGAGGCACAAATTTGGACAATCTTACGTCCTTTTGCCGTTTCAATAGTAGTCTCCTTACGAAGTTTCGCGAATCCAGAGTTGACATTCATAACATGAATTTAAGGAGCCTATCGTTTGCTCGATCATTACGCTTTCCCTTATGCATTAAAATTATCAGTTCAAACACGTGTGGATGGCTACAATTGGGGAAATGCTTTGGTCGGGGATATCAACTGAATTCAGGGTTTTATTAGCCACTATCTAAGGCTTATCCAGTAAATTTTTTGGCCAGCAGCAATTGCTAACCTTTTCTTCTCGTAAAAGTCACACACCAAGTTGCTTTTGTGAAGAAAATTATGCGAAAGAAAAGAAAATTAGAGCAGCTGTCCGCAGGATAGTTAGGTTAGGTTAGGTTAGAGGACGTGTACTTGTCAATTAAGACAAGTACAGTACCCGAAGGTCGAATTGTGACCCCTGGTACAACGTCCTAGTTTCTCACACCACTTATGTTGTGTGTGTTAATTTTCTATGCATGAGTGGCGGGGAACGTAGGAACGTACAGCTTAAAGTCGACTCCGAACGACAGATTTTTGAGTAACTTTTTCATGGTAATTTTATTTACTCTTAGAGTTTTTGCCAGAAATCTGCTGAGAGGAAGTCGCCGAAGAAATACTTTTTGTATTTTGTTTTGATGTCTGGCCTAAACCTGGCTTTACGTCTAATAAGCCAACACACTACCTACTAGACTACGGCGACTTCAAACAGGATAAAAAAACCACAATCAAAACAAATAACCAAGAGAAGAATGCTGCTGCTTCCCATAGAAATGGCATGCAACCCGGTTAAAGTATTAACTTGGGACAAACGCAGGAGTGGTAATGTGATACCCAGGGAGCATTTGAAGGCATTAATTATGAAATAAAACAACTTGGTTTAGCTGCTTGACCTTAGGCATAAAATATGCTTTCAACTCAGCTGACTATTGTACCTTAAGCTTCCATTTTAGAGTTTTATGTTAAACTTTGATTTATAATATTCACGGTTTTTTTACTTAAAGCGTGAGAGTACGTAAATCAATCTTTTCTCGCACTCGCACTCGCTCTCTCACTCCCACTCTCTTTTTTATTTACACTGAGTGTGTTTTTAGGGGGGGCTTAACAGTGAGTGTGTTTATCTTTCTTTATTATTTATTTTACACGCATGGCTTCCTTATTTTCTTGCTTGAGTGTTTGTATTAACAGTGTGTGGGTGTATAGTTGTTTGTTATGTAAGTGCATAAGTATGTATGTATGTGTGTGTACACTTAAAATAAATGATACACTTAAAATAATTTATGGGATGGAGAATAATTTTAAGATGCTTCAGTTTTTCATTTCGAGAATAAAAAAAGTGGCAACAAAAATAAAAACTAAAATGAAGAAAATCTTTCTACTAAAGGGTCCGCCAAATAACGTTTTTTTTTTTGAAAATGCTTTAAAAAAAAACTACTGAATATTTTCTCAAATTTCTTTTTTTTATTTGAAAGTACAATCCTTCCGGTTAATAATGGAAAATAATTTCATTCAAATGGCTGCCTCGGCTGGCCATGCAGTAGCCTACACGATCGGTCCAATTTTTAAGCACATTATCGATTGTGTGCAGCTGTACTTCACCAATGGCTTCACGAATATTGTCCTTTAAAGTGTCAATTGTGTCTGGCTTGTCGGCGTAACACTTATCTTTGACGGCGCCCCACAAATAATAGTCCAACGGTGTCAAATCGCAGCTCCGAGGTGGCCAAACGACATCAGCTCTGCGGCTGATAATGCGATCTTCAAAAACAGGGCGCAAAACATCGAGTGTAGCTTCGGCTGTGTGGCACGTAGCGCCGTCCTGTTGAAACCGAATGTTGCCAATATCCTCCTCTTAAATTTTTGTTAACAAAAATTCGTTCAACATGGCGCGATAACGATCGCCATTGACTGTAACGGCCACTCCTTGCTCATTTTCGAAGAAAAATGGCCCAATTATGCCTCTGGACCAAAATCCGCACCAAACAGTGACTCGTTTTGGATGCGTCGGCTTTTCAATGTATGCGTGCGGGTTTTCTGTGCCCCAAATGCGACAATTTTGCTTGTTTACATACCCCCGCCAAAATCAAAATGAGCTTCATCTGAAAAGATGATTTTTTTTGCCAAAATCGGCATATTCTGGTGTAGGCTACTGCATGGCCAGCCGAGGCAGCCATTTGAATGAAATTACTTTCCATTATTAACCGGAAGGATTGTACTTTTAAATAAAAAAAGAAATTTGAGAAAATATTCAGTAATTTTTTTAAAGCATTTAAAAAAAAAGTTATTTGGCGGACCCTTTACATGAGACAGACTAAACGAAACGAAATGGAAAATTTATCATCATTTCTAAGAATTTCCTAATGACTATGACTGAAAAGAATATCCAAAATTATAAAGAATATTGTAAAATACCCTAGAGGACGGGGCGGGTAAAAGTTCCCCCCTAATTTTTTGGGTATTTTTTCTATTTTTTTCTGCATTTAATATTCAGTCAATAATAGCTTCTGTTAACAAAAAGAGAGAAGAGGAGAAAGAGGAACATATTCTTTTGTTCCATTTCAAATTTTTGATTGTTGGTTGAACACAACAAATTAGACAGACAAACATGCAATCAAATTAATGGAAAAAAACAAAGAAAAGTTTGTATTGTTTTTTGTTGTTCTTCGTAATGAACCAGAAAAACAGTGGCATGAAAGAAAAACAATGCCAGCTTATAGGGAACATTAATTGACAAATATCCGGACAGATTAATGTTTTGTCTTGTGTGCCTAAAGCACAATTAATTACAAACAAAAGCAAAGAAAAAAAGAATCCCCAACTAAAAATAGGTCAAGACAAAAAAGAAAACGAATGTTTTGAAGAAAATTTTAGGGCTTTAAATAATGGTAATAAATGTCACTGAAAAAATTTTTGAATGCGTTATTTTTTAAAAGAGAAATTTATTTAAAAAAAATTTTAAGTTCTTTTTTTTTTTTTTTTTTCAAATTTTAGTGTGAAATATCTAGAAAAACGATAGTGTACCGTGCTTCTAAAGCTCCTATTACACGATTATTACACGATTGAACATCGCCTGCTATTCATTCCCTTAACAGATGATTGTGGACATGGAAGGCACTCATTTACTCCAATACCCATTTATCTGTTAAGTTCGAGACGGCAACGGCAAGCCATACCAAGAGACGACCTCTTAGAACCACATTCATACATAGCATACATAATTGGCCATTAAAACCCTTCAGTCAGGGTTACGGCCTAGCTTCTCACACCACTTATGTTGTGTGTGTTAATTTTATACATGAGTGATGGGACCTACAGTTTGAAGTCGACTCCGAACGGCAGATTTTTGAGAAACTTTTCATGGCAATTTTTTTTTTTTGCCAGAAATCTGCTGAGAAGAAGTCGCCGAAGAAATACTTTTTGTATTCTTGTTTTGATGTCTGGCCTGGGGCTCGAACCCTGGCTTTACGTCTAATAAGCCAACACACTACCTATTAGACTACGGCGACTTCACCACATTCATTAAGAATATCTCTACTAAGGATGACTGAATGCCTTGGTATTCACATTAATTAGATATAATGGCCTTTAAGGTTAGGTTAAGTTAGCGTGGTAGCTTTAATTTACCAAAAAGCTCACTTGAGCACGCATAGCGGCCCGTTGTGATGCCACAGGTTCTGCGGGTTGCAAGAGTTCATCGCAAAGTTACTATTTTATGCTGACGCTATTGACGAATTACGATAGTATCAAGCAAGATATTTTCGCTGGCTTTACTGATATATAACGGGAGTTTGCCCGATAGTAAATTAAGGCTCCCAAGTTACGGCCGACAACTATGCCTTCGACATCGTAAACAATTTTAATAACCCTGGCTTCATTGTGTCTAATAAGCCAACACACTACCTACTAGACTACGGCAACTTTACTATTTCCAGCTAAAATCATGACAATCCATAGGTCAAGTGTAGAATTACTCTTGCCAACAAATGCTATTATGCTCTCAGTAAGCAACTGAGTAGCAAGAACCTAATAAGCCAACGCACTACCTACTAGACTACGAAGACTTTACTATTTCCAGCTAAAATCATGTCAATCCATAGACCAAGTGTAGAATTACTCTTGCCAACAAATGCTATTATGCTCTCAGTAAGCAACTGAGTAGCAAGAACCTAATAAGCCAACACACTACCTACTAGACTACGGAGACTTTACTATTTCCAGCTTTTACTATTCCAGCTAAAGGTGAACGCAGTCTCTGCACTGACCAAGTTCCTCCGATTCAAGGAGGGGGAAGTTGGTCAGCGCAAGGCCTTTAAGTTGGGCCAGTAACTCAATGCATTTAAAAAATTACTGAGATCAGCATTGATATTCTCGAATACACCTCGTGAACCTGCCAGTACAGTAAATCTCCGCCTTCGATCATACTACATGGGGGTAGAGTGCTTTGATCGATGAAATTCTCTTCACATTTATATCGATAATCGGAATTTCCAGATTTTAATTGCCGAATATATCTCGTGGTTGTCATGCCTAAACGAACGCCTGCGAGTTTAAACCTTAGCTTTGATATTTTAAAAGAATTAATTTTTTTCAGGGATCATCCCCCTCCCGGGGGGATGGGTAAAAAACCAGGGAGTAAAGTACCTACAGTGAAGAAGTTTCTTAAATCTGTCGCACGGATACGACATTATATATTAAGTTCGAGACGGCAACGGCAAGCCATACCAAGAGACGACCTCTTAGAACCACATTCATTAAGAATATCTCTACTTCGGATGACTGAATGCCTTGGTATTCACATCACATTAGATACAATGGCCTTTAAGTTGGGCCAGTAACTCAATGCATTTAAAAAGTTACTTAGATCAGCATTGATATTCTCGAATACACCTCGTGGACCTGCCAGTACAGTAAATCTCCGCCTTCGATCATACTATATGGGGGTAGAGTGCTTTGATCGATGAAATTCTCTTCACATTTATTTATCGATAATCGAAATTTCCAGGTTTTAATTCCCGAATATATCTCGTGGTTGTCATTGCCTAATTGCAGTTTTCTTACTTAACGAACGCCTGAGAGTTTAAACCTTAGCTTTGATATTTTAAAAGAATTAATTTTTTTCAGGGATCATCCCCCGGCAATCTTCTGGGAAAAAAAACAGGGAGTAAAATACTTACAGTGAAGAAGCTTCTTAAATATGTTACACGGATACGACGTGAAACTACACAACATGAGTGAGAAATTAGTTCGTAATCTCACGGTCCTATTAATGACGTACACCCACGCCTGAATAATAGAGCATTCATCCGGCAATTTGAGTTGCAAAGTTCACCTACATCCGGTACTCAAAAGATATGTGTCACGAAGAGAAATTTCTGTGGCTCAATATTCTCTTGAAGGTATTCCAATCTAAAAGTTCTGGGGAACGTTAATAAGCGTGGAAAGAGAAATTGGTTTGGCCTTTGCTAGGTCCCAGTTAATGTGGGAATTCACTGTAACGAGCTCTTGAGGAGAGAAGCTTGCCGCTAATAGGGCTTAAAATTTTGCTGTGAAGTGGGAAGAGATTTTTGAGAGTTTAAAAAGGTATACTCAGCGAGAGGAGTGACAGAGAAAGGTAGACGCAGGGAGGGAGCCAATTTGGTTTAAGGCAATAAACACTTTGGTCGGATAATTACAATGTTCGGTGGCTTGAGTCGTGTTTTAGACTATTGAGGAATAACTGGAGCTTAGTAAAAAGTCTCTTGGTAGGGCATTGCAGACTAAAACAATACTTGTTTAGAAAGCGGATAGGCTCGAACCCAATATGTAAATTCTGTAATGATGAGAGTAAATCATTAGAATACTTTTTACAACCTCTGCGGCCTTAAGGCATCTCAGAAGGAAACACCTGGATGCATATAAGATGGTGTGGGCAAGCATTTGAAGGGGGCATCCTATTAGAACAATAGCTTTAGAGAAGACATTATAGAGATACCCTCCTATATAGATTGAAGGCAGTACAAAAGGTAGGATGGTTGCAGTAGTATGGCACACAAAAGCTACACAGAGGCTCAGAATAGGTGTCGACTCCCCTATCTCTAGTAAAATACTACCGCAACCATTGCAAGAATGCCTGACTGTCTCAGAAGCTCAGCACTTGGGGAAAATCAAGTAGCAAAAGTGGTTTGTGACGTAGCATATCACAAAGTTTGTGTAAGTTAGCAGCCCCAACTGCTATTACTTTTTGAAGGCAGTACACTAAGTCGGATGGTTGCAGTAGTATGGCACACAAAAGCTACACAGAGGCTCAGAATAGGTGTCGACTCCCCTATCTCTAGTAAAATGCTACTGCAACCATTGCGAGAATGCCAGACTATCTCAGAAGCTCAGCACTTGGGGAAAATCAAGTAGCAAAAGTGGTTTGTGATGTAGCATATCACAAAGTTTGTGTAAGTAAGCAGCCCCAATTGCTATTACTTAAAGATTAGTCAGCATTTAAGCTATACTTTGCTAAAGTAGTTTACAAAATGTCTTATGTTGTCTATTTATATTTGGCAAAACGTTTTAACCTTTTTTTTTTTCAATTACAGTTACTGGCAATTTTCTCCTTTTACATGTCAATATAGAATGTTAAGCATAAATATAAGAAAATGTCTTGCCAAATATAGGATTAGAAATCCCTTCTTCTTAACGTAATTTAATATGTACCCTTTTCATTCGTTCTTTCTCTCTTACTCCCTCCTATCTTATATCATGTCTTATATTCTTCTTTCTAAAAACTAATCTATTCTGACCATTCATAGAAAACATATCAAAGGAGTAAGAGTAGGAGTAGGAGTGGGAGTTGGTTAAGAAGAAGAAGATGAAGTGGGAAGAGTAGAAGAAAAGAAATATAAAATATTGCTTTGGATTTGTTATAAATTATAAGGCCATAAAAACTAAACATGTTGGCTTGCTTTCTATACATATTACCACCACTTGAGAAGGAGAATATAATTTTGAAATAGTTTTGGATGGCATTACAACCAAGCAAAAGCAAGCAGTTGAAGTCGTCTTCTAATCGTATTTATTTTCCAATTTAACTGATGGCTTAAAGGTACAATAAAAATGTCAAAAGGATTTTCTGTTCGAAATTTATTTTTTTATTTACGATTTTTTATTTCCAATACTTTGTTAACTTAACTGTAATTGAGGAGAGTGTCATGTTACACGTGCTCGTGTAATAGATGTGACAACTTCAGTAAAAAGTTAGTAAATCGTATACGAAAAATAAAGCAAAAAAATATTGAAAAAATTGGTTAAAAAATTAAGGAAGAATAAAAGCATTAAAGATAGTGTTCTGCGGGTTGCAAGAGTTCATCGCAAAGTTACTATTTTACGCTGACGCTATTGACGAATTACGATAGTATCAAGCAAGATATTTTGGCTGGCTTTACTGCTATATAACGGGAGTTTGCCCGGTAGTAAATTAAGGCAAAATGAAGAGACATGCAGAGCGACTCCGAAGTTACGGCCAACAACTATGCCTTGGACATCGTAAAGAATTCTAATAACCCTGGCTTCATTTTGTCTAATAAGCCAACACACTACCTGCTAGACTACGGAGACTTTACTATTTCCAGCTAAAATCATGTCAACCCATAGATCACGTGTAGAATTACTCTTGCCAACAAATGCTATTATGCTCTCAGTACGCGACTGAGTAGCAAGAACCTAATAAGCCAACACACTACCTACTAGACTACGGCAACTTCACTATTTCCAGCTTAAATCATATCAATCCATAGATCAAGTATAGATTTACTCTTGCCAACAAATGCTATTATGCTCTCAGTAAGCAACTGAGTAGCAAGAACCTAATAAGCCAACACACAACCTACTAGACTACGGGGACTTTACTATTTCCAGCTAAAATCATGTCAATCCATAGATCAAGTGTAGAATTACTCTTGCCAACAAATGCTATTATGCTCTCAGTAAGCAACTGAGTAGTAAGAACCAAATAAGCCAACACGCTACCTACTAGACTACGGCAACTTCACTATTTCCAGCGAAAATCATGTTAATCCCTAGATCAAGTATAGAATTACTCTTGCCAACAGATGCTATCATGCTCTCAGTAAGCAACTGAGTAGCAAGAACCTAATAAGCCAACACACTACCTACTAGACTACGGCGACTACACTATTTCCAAAGAAAATCATGTCAATTCACAGATCGAGTGTAGAATTACTCTTGCCAACAAATGCTATTATGCTCTCAGTAAGCAACTGAGTAGCAAGAACCTAATAAGCCAACACACTAGCTACTGAACTACTTAGACTTTACTATTTCCAGCTAAAATCATGTCAATCCATAGATCATGTGTAGAATTACTCTTGCCAACAGATGCTATTATGCTCTCAGAAGGCAACTGAGTAGCAAGAACCTAATAAGCCAACACACTATCTACTAGACTACGGAGACTTTATTATTTCGAGCGAAAATCATGTCAATCCATAGATCAAGTGTAGAATTACTCTTGCCAACAAATGCTATTATGATCTCAGTAAGCAACTGAGTAGCAAAGACTTCTCTCCAGAGACGAAGTCTTGATCTAGAAATTGCCCTTCCTCTCCGTGCTTCCTTAAGGGGCGGTAGAAGGGATTATTTTACACACCAAAGCAGCTGTCATGGAAGTATTCGACAAAAAATTTCAATGTAAGATCTTTGGTCCTGTTTAAGATGCCAATGAGTTCTCCAACTGAACTAAAACTGACCTATTAAGCCTCTTCAACAACATGAATGTTATTCAGTGCATAAACATTCAGCGACTACACTAGCACGGCTATACCAAACGCATGGAAGAGAATGTTCCGAGTGTTCTATGCGAGTATCAGTGAAGGTCATCCTAGTAAACGACCTTATTTGCATTGGGAGAGGACCAGTTTGAAGAAGAGTGATGTAGAGATACATGAAAGGAAGTGCTAACCAACCGTGGCCGAAATTCAAGAAACGAGTTGTAAGTAGTGAGAGAGTGTAAGCCCTCCCAAGACTTGTTATGCAATTAATCTCCAGAAACCCGTACAAGATTCATTCAGGGGACGAATCAGACAAACTGAACAGAACCAGTAAATTCTATAACTTTGGGAAATGCTTCACAATGAAATTGAATGATAAGAGCGAATGCAACAGCAGTTTGGAGATTCGTGATACACACTTCGTATACAGATGAAGTTCAAGGACAGATACCGTGCCAGCCGCACCGCCATCTGAGTACTTGCCTGTGAGGAAGGACCGCTAATAGGGCAAATACTTTTCTGTGAAGTGGGAAGAGAAATTTGGAACGATGTGCTCAATGAAGGGGAAGATCGAGAGATGCGAACTACAATAGCAGGAGATTTTTAGTTGTACATAAGACTATTCAAAAGTGTGTAACGATAGTAGCCCCCCCCCCTTCTGACGGGGCACTGGAAATTTAAAAAAAAAAATGAATTTAGATTAGGGATTGCTTCAATTACGGTATGAGGATTCGTTGATCAGGAGAATGAATGTTATTGTTGTTATCGAATATCAATTACCATTACTGAGTCAAGATATTTTTAAATCTGAAGTTTTTTTTTCAATTTTTTAAATTATTTTCAAAAACTTCCTTCCTAAACAAATTTCTATTGCATATCTTTAGGAAAGTTTCTCTATTTAATTTGTGCATTTTTTATGGCAAAAACTTTTCACTTCAACGCCTTTTGCCGTAGCAGAAAACAGAAGCAAACAAATTACGAAAACTTAAGAGACTCAATTGGTTTTTTTTTTTTTTTGTTTTACGAAAAACTGCATAAAATATGCATTAGTTTTGCAACTTAACTCGATTACTTATGCCACCTTTTAATACAAAAGTTTTGCAAGCGTCCTCTTATTTTCTTAAACTTTTTATCTCCGCATATACAATAAAATGCAGACTTTCAATAGAAAATTAAAAAGTTTCCTTAAAACAAAAACGTATTGAACGAAGACAAAAAAAACCAGAAGCAATAAAAATTAAAACAAAATCACATAAAATCACTGGCATAAAGAGAACAAAAAAAGGCTTCTTCTCTAGCTTTATTCCAAACGCCTAATGGTTATGCTATTAATTTCAACGTAATAAAAACAAAAAGTTTAAATGCTGCTTTGTATGTCTTAAAATAAAGGATATTAAAAGGGAAAAAACAAACCTTTTTCTTTAGATATTTTCCTTACTTATGGGGGAAAAAATTATAGCATACTTTTATGCATACATAATTATAATGTAAAGTTGGCAACTCGTATTTTCAGCGAGACGCCTAGGAATTGTTTTGTGTTAACTGTCTAGCCAATTTTATGGGGTTCTGCAATTGTATTAAGTGTTTCAAGAAAAAAAAGCGTGGCTAAAGAAATATGTCTTCTACTAAAAGTAAAGCATAGTTTTTGGCTTAAAATAAAACAACTATTGTACTTAATTGTCTCCGAAGAGATAGGGTGAAAAACCCATTGCTATTGACATTCACTTGAAAAATAAAAAGATTTACAATTTATTACGTCTGGCTATTGTTGTCTTGATGACATATCACACTCTTCCCAACAGCAAAATTTATGCATGTGTAGCATACTTTAAGGCTTTAATATGATTAAAAACAATAGCCAAGGGTAAACAATAATGTTATAGAAATCTCATAGCTTTTAAATGGTATTACAAAACAGAGGAACAATATTATGGCTTTTCTTCATGGAAATTTATGCAAATTTTATGTGCAAGACAAGAAATTAAAGTATAACTTGAGGCGTTAAAATGTTGTATCGTTTATAATTGTTCTTTAAAGCAATGTGTAAGGAAATGTGATCTAATTTCCAGCAATTAAAAGTAATAAAAGTTTAATAAAAGAATTTTAAAGCATAACTCTAGGCTTACTCGACTATAAACTTAAGCCTTAAGTTGACTATAAAATTAAAATGTAATAAAATAGAAGAAACACTAGGGTTATCTTAAAAAAATATTAATGAAGCACATACTAGGATTCATATAAAGACCCATGAAGTGGATAAAAAACCTGCCCGTCTGGCAAGGCTGTCCAGCTCTTTAATATTTTTCATTTGAAGTGTTTTTTTATTATGGAAAGATTTGCCATTCACGAATACAAATCGTGGAGCAACCGAAAACCGAGTGAAACTAGTTGAAACTGACCACAAAAGTTATGAATATGAATCATCATATTCGACCTTCTGCGCTAATGATTGGCAAGATTATAAAGAAATTTAAAGACTCTGCAATATTGAAGCATTGCAATATCGTTTCTGTTGGAATTTTTCGTTGCTTTTGGTCCATTTTGACGTATTTTGCATCTCCATTAAATATATTCTTAATCACACAACAGTTTAAAGCCGATCCACATCAATCCAACTGCTATACATTAATGTTTCGAAAGCATTCATTGCCTCACAGAGCGAATACCTGATATCAGGATGTATAAAGTGGAAACTACAGATCTCTTGTTATTTAATCCTGCGAAATTTTTAACATCACACTGCGTTGAACTACTGTATGGTACGATATGGCTTTGCAAGGTGGTGGGCCTCTTGGCAGGTCTTACTCTGTACCAATTGACCGCGAGCGAATGTGCTCGTGAATAACAATAGAGGATAGAATAGAAGTTTATTTTCTTCGAGCATATTCCATTTAAATAGCGATAAAGCAGTGAAACACAAGCACTAAGAAGAACACAACACAAGAAGCTCATCCACTCTTGTAAGCTGTCGAGAAGTATCAAAATAGAGATTTCTAGGCCCCAATAGAATCATAAGGGTTGTACTCAATTTACAGCAGATTTAAATGGTTTAAATAGAAAGGAATGTGAAGTCTGCGTTTTGTGGTTCAAACCCAAGACATATCGAGAACAAAACGAAATAAAAACAAAAAATATTTCCTTAGGCGACTTCCTCTCATTAATCTTCTGAAAAAATAACTCTGAGAGTAAACACAATTGACATGAAAAGTTTCTCAAAAATTTGTCGTTCGTTCTGTAGGTCCCACAATCAAAAACTAAATTAACACACACAACATGCCTGATTTGAGAAGCTAGATTGTAAACCTAGCTGAAAGGTTGTAATGACCAACCAAGTTAAGTAAGTATACTTAGGCTTTTGTTTAAGAAAAATAATCCTAAGGTCCTGTATATAATAATAAAAAAAAAACTAAACATAGACGTCTTAATTTTCTTCTGTTAAAAGAATAAAAAATAATTGAAGCCTAGTCTTAGGCTCTTGGACATAAAGAAAATAAAACCAATGTGAAAATATGTAATAAAATATTACGTTCTGTTTATTTACACTTCATAATGATAATTCTGTTGGAAAATGTCTATGCTTCTTAATAATTCCAAGCATAGAAAAATCAAAGCATATCCTTAGGCACTTTAAAACAGGAAATATAATTTCATAGCCGTAGGCTTGAAAGACAAACAGAAAAGAGACGGCTTATTGTTAACTAAGTTAATGAAGTTGAATATAAAAATCTAAGAAGCAATATAATATCAAGGTTAGGAAGAATAAGTCAGCTTAGGTTAGGTTAGGTTAGAGGACGTGTACTTGTCAATAAAGACAAGTACAGTACCTGGAGGTCGAATTGACCCATTGTACAACATCCTTACAGAGGGAAGGATAATAGAGGGATAGAAAGGAGAGGATGTAGGAAAGGGGAGAATGGGAAGTGGAGGAATTACACAGATAAGACACAACAAAAAGGGGAGGGCGCGACTACACTGATGAAGCCCTAGCGCCTCTCAACCAGGCTAAGCCACTAATGAATCTGTGGAGAGCCTTGATGTCGGCTCTCGACACAGAATTTAAGGAAGAAGGAAGGAATTTAAGGAATAGAGAAGCATACTTTCAGGCAATTTCTTTGAAAACATATGGAAAATTAAGATTAAAAATATATTTCTAATTACGTATGTAAATAAAAAGAGAATTATTTCAATGTAAACATAATATTATTAAATTTCTTTTGCTTTAATACAAGGTTTTCTAATAAGGGTTAATAAACTGCTTACAAGGCAATCACTTGCAATATAAAGATTTCATTTTATTTTATATTTAAATGAAAATTTCTTTTAAATTTATATTCTTATTATTCAATTTCTTTTTTGCTATATTTTGTTTTCTTAATTTTCCGGCCAACTTTTAGGCGCCTTTATCATAATTTCTATGGTTTTGTCACCCATTAAGCCTGAACAATATGATTTTTCTTTATTGTACAAATTTAACGCCTTTATGCAGAAGAAAAATCTTTATTTGAAAAAAAATAAAATAAAGAAACGAAAACATTTCTTAATAAATTTCATTTTATCGGTCTAGTTCAGGGCGCTATACATACATACATTTCTGTATGTATGCACATATATACATACGAGCACATGTCAAAAGTTTAAAAGCATTGTGAAAGGAAGGAAAGAAGGTTTAAATAAAATCGAAGAAATATTCTTAAGAGGGTGTTTAAGAGTATGTTTAAAAATAATCTTATGCCCCTCTTTGTATACCCAATTTTTTTTGTTATTTTGCTTATTCATATGCTGAAGCCACAAGCAGATTAACCCCTGAAGGAATGAGGTTAAGGCATATGGAAAATGTTTAAAAGTTTTCAAGAGAAACACAATTTTTTTTCTTTTCACAAATTCTAAATGGCGTAATAATTTGTAATATGCCTAAAAGTATGCATTAAAGTATTTTATATTAAAATCAAGAACTTTTGAATTAAAGGCGAGTTAGGGCGTTTTTTATAGAGGTATAGAACTTTAAGTTGGCATTGCTTTTCAAGAGGGCGACCGATTTAACAGCTGTCAAGTGATTTATTCTCAGTTTGGTTTGGCAATTCATCATGAATAGACTCACGCCTGAACAACGCTTGCAAATAGTGCAATTTTATTTCGAAAATAATGGTTCTGTGCGGAAAACGTATCGCGCACTACGTCCATTTTATCGTCGACAAAATCGTCCATCAGAGCAGTTAATTCGATTAACCATGGAACGTTTTCGCACCACGTTTACTCTTATTGATAACTCGCATCCCCAGAGACACTGTACGGTGCGTACAGAAGAAGCTATTGCTGCTGTAGAGCGTAGCATTGAGGAAGACCCGAATGAGTCCATCCGCCATCGAGCACAGGCATTGGATCTGTGTCCATCCACTTTATGGAAGATTTTACGGAAGGATCTTGGTTTGCGTGCTTACAAAATCCAACTCGTGCAAGATTTGAAGCCAAACGATCATCAAGTAAGGCGTAGATTCGACGAATGGGCCCAAAACGAGATTACTGTTGTTACCGTTTTTCATAAGCGAATTTTGTTTAGCGATGAAGCGCACTTCTGGTTGAATGGCTACGTCAACAAACAAAACTGCCGCATTTGGAGTGAAGGTAATCCTCAAGTGTATGTGGAAACACCGTTACATCCAGAAAAACTGACTGTTTGGTGCCCTTTATGGGCTGGTGGAATCATTGGTCCGTACTTTTTCAAAAACGATGGTGGCCAGAACGTTACAGTCAATGGTGATCGGTATAGAGCCATGATTACAAACTTTTTCATTCCTGAATTGAATAACCATGATGTCTAGAAGATGTGGTTTCAAAAAGACTGCGCAACATGTTACACAGCTCGTGCCACAATAGATTTATTGAAAGACACGTTTGGTGACCGCCTAATTTCACGTTTTGGACCTGTGAATTGGCCTCCAAGATCTTGTTGTGATTTAACACCGCTATACTACTTTCTGTGGGGCTATGTAAAGTCATTGGTCTACGCGGTAAAGCCACAAACGCTTGACCATTTGGAAGCCAACATTCGCTGTATTATTGCCGATATACGCCCACAAATGTTGGAAAGAGTCATCGAAAATTGGACGTCCAAATTGGACTACCTCCGCGCCAGCCGTGGCGGTCATATGCCAGAAATCATATTTAAAATGTAATGCCACAAGATTATCTTTCGGATAATAAAATTCATGTCAATCGAATAATCCATCGTTGTTTTATTGCAATTTAAAGTTCTATACCACTATAAAAAACACCCTTTACTTGCAGCTGAAATGCTCCATCAAATGCTATTAAGTATTGAACTCGATTGTATACTACAATGGAACTTACGTCCAACAAGAGGCACATAACCAGAGTTCTAAAAGGAAGGTTAGAAGTCACTAATTCAGACGCATATAATGGTATCGAAGGCCAAAATAAAAGCAGACTTCAAGTGGGCAAAAAATAATTTCAGAATCAGAATTAAGTTCAATTGGCTATTATTCGGCGCCTTAACTTTATTTGTGATCATAATAAGCAACTCGACCCATGAGAATTGGATAGACTTCAGTGAAAGAAATTTATAATGGACTTGATATTATATAATGACTATCGAGAAGTCTTTGGTTACCACAAAACCGAACAGCGAGTTTACTGACCACAATATATTATAAAATTATTATATTTTTCACCTAAAAGTAGACCTCAATTTTGTATTTCTGCTTTTTTAACCCTCTTAATGGTTTAATTTTTTTAACTGTATCTGGTATTGTATTCTTAAAAAGTAAAATGTTTTGGGGAGGGTAAATACTGCCCCACCATACTCATAATAAAACTATATTGAGGAGGAAAGAGAAAAAATGAGAAAAGAAGCTATAGAATCGTATATTTAATGTTCATTCATATTGTTTTGTTAAGAAACAGCTGAGCTCAGCATTTTTATTGGGTGCGAAACCGTACAGGATACGTACACACATATACACATACATATGAAATCATAATGATCCTATACAGAAATTATGTGATTGGAAAATATTAAAAATAATGGCTACGTAAAGAAATAAAATGGTAGCATGAGAGATGGTACTTAAAGTAGGCAATGAAAAATATTTAATTTAAAAATTTAACCGAATTTTAGTAGAAAAAAGTTAATTTAATCGCCTAAAAGTATGTTTTAAATTCAAAAATATTTATATTTACAAAGAGTTTTGTTTTAAGTAAAATTAAGATAATAGATTCCTTAAATTATGCAATAAATTAATAAAATTTCGTATGCCTGAAAATAGACATTTACAAGTCCTTCAGTTTATTAACTATTTTAAATATTTGCAACACAATTAAATTATTTCACTCACTTAAATCACTTCCTGGCCAATTTTATTTAAAACTTTAAAATAAATTCAATTTACACTTGCTGACAATCTCTTACCCTGAAAGTAGGCCAAGAAAATCACAAAAATCTACAGTTTTATAAATTGTTAACACCTTACAGCACGTGTGTAGTAGCTACAGTACTATTCAATTATTTATTAGCTCAACTACCCCTGTTTATTGACGAGGTTGGTAATAAAACCTTAGATTGAAAACAATTTTTATAGCCTAACTTACAGGACAGAAGGTTGTTACAGTTTTTGCTTTGAAAGCTTTATAAAATAAACAATTTTATGTTTTCTAAGAAATTTGTGTTACATTTTCACATATCTTGGCAAAAAAAAAGTAAAATTTAAAAAAAAGTCAAAGCCTACTTTTAGGTTTGATAATGCTTGAAGGTAGATGTGAAGCATTTACAAGGGTTGCATGCGCTTTTGGAATCTCTTTTATTAAAGATTAAATAATAAATTAATGAAAATGCTTGACAATAATGCAACTATCCTAATTTTAAAAATATATTGCCTAACCTGGGGCGCAAAAAGTTAATTTAACGGCTTAAGTAAGGCAAGTTAATTTAAAAAATGGGAATGCAATTGTTATACGGTTTATTAAAAATTATTTTAGATTTTTAATTGTATTACTTGTAAAATAAAAATGAATTGCAGCTATGTGAACAGTCAGGTTGTACTGAGGGCACTAGCCCTTATGGGGCTTCTTCATAAGTATAGTATAATACATCTTGGGACACTACTATATTGAGGGAACAGATAGCGCAGATAAACTGGTAAGAAAGAGCAAGTTGAACCTCCTAAGAGTTTCTTTTTTGCTTCGATTGACAAACGGTACGAACAGATATTAGAATGACTGACTCATAGCTAAATAATGAAAATAGGAGATTGTATCTTTCTAGATGGAATGATTCCTGAGCCTAGACAGAGCGACACTTGGAACCTTAATAGAATTTCTGGCTGTAAAGTATGCTCTGTGGCTTTCGACTAGATTGTGGAATTCAGACGACCTCGTATTTTTGCAGATTATGCAATAACGAAGTCTGAAATGGTCAATTCATGCTAAGCTTCTACCCTGGAATTGAGAGACACAGACTAAGGACTACAATAGTTTTTAGTTTGTGTTTTTTTTACAAGGCGTTAAATGTTCTTCGATTCTAAAAAATTTTTAGAAATTAAAAACATTTCTTTGCATCAAAATTTTAAAGCCTAATTTAGGGAGCTATTTTTATTAAAGGCCACACAATAATGTTTCCTGGTCTTTATATCAAATAATTTATTATTACAACATTAAAATTATGATATAATGTTTCTTCCAATTAAAATTTAAAGCATATCCTTAGGCGTTTTATTCTTTTTGCTGTAATTTTTAATTTCTTTTGGTTTTACTTTCTCAATTACTGCAACATTTTTATGGTGTTGTGTGAAAATGCAAAACGTTGCCAAGACTTTTTTGCTTGTTTTTGCATATTTCCCTAACCGTTGGCTATAAATTACTTTAACAAAACCAAAAAGAAATGAAAACGTATTGCATACTTTTAGGTGTAACCTATAACAAATGCAAACGTGTAAGTTTGTAATTAAGACTAGTAGTGGTGTAACTACACATTGGTATGTCTGCTGAAACATGCCAAGAATTATTCATGGTTAATTTGGTCATAATTAATGTTTGCCAGTGTGCTAAACTTTAGCTTCCAATGGGAGTTTTAAACAAATATTAAAAGAATAATGGAACCAACTACAAATATAGTGTTTTTTAAAGCAGAGTTAACATATTTTAAGGAATCTGGGAGGCCTGTTATTAAAAAAATATTGTTGCCTATCTTAAGGCTATATTTTAAGTTTTATTTCATTACTTTGGTGTTGCTATTCTTCCTACCAGTTTTCCGTTAATATTTTCATTACTACGTGTTGAAAATTATGAAAAGTTCTTTTTTGCCATAAATGCTGGTGAACTTCATTGCCAACTCAATTGCAGACTTACTTCGTCTTACTTAACAAACTCTCAGAATACATAAAGGATAATAAGATAATTACTGCCATAGTACACATAACAATGGTAACAAAAATTTTATAGTATACGCCAAGGCTTTTAAACTTTAAACACTATGATGGAAAAGTTTTATATTTCATGGGGAATTTCAATTCGGCATTTGAAAAAATGTTTTATTTTCGAAATAAAATATATTTCTTTACAACACGCAGACAACTTTTTTTTTTTTGGCTAAAACACGCGAATTGTTAAATTACTGCTGTAACCATTGTTTTGCCTAAAAGTATGCATTTACTTTGTAAACGAAAAATAATACTCGAAAGTTACAATACACAGCAGTAACACATAAGAACTTAATTTCTCTGAAGGCGCACGATATACTATACATTTCAGTTAAAGAAAGAAAAAAGAAAAACGGAAATGCAAACGTTTTCCTTAGAAAACGCATTAAGGATTCAAGGAGTTTCAGTTTTGTTATGTTTTGTGGAAAGTATATGAATATTTAACAAATAACAATGGCAGAACTTGAGAAATATCATGGGATTTAAAGTGACAACTTAAAGTTTTAAAGTAAAGTGAAGCATATTTTTAGGGGTCATATAAATATACATTTTTGAAGTATGTTTTTAGGTTTGATTATATACAAATATACATATTTCACTATAATGCTGGGAGACCTTATCACTGTGTCCGGAAAAACACCAAATGACCTCCCTTGAATCTTCACAATCGATCTAAAACATCGTTCCAAATGGAGACCTCACGTATTTTTATATGTAGTAAACCAAACCTAATCTAGCCAGCTAACACAGCTCTACAAGGCCAACAGTTTTGAAAACTTTATAAAACCAATGTATTTGAAATCTTAATTTTGTAATACAAAAAATAAAGCATATTTTAAGGAGTCTGGTAGGAGGAGGGTCTAAATGGAGACCTCACGTATTTTTATATGTAGTAAACCAAACCTAATCTAGCCAGCTAACAGCTCTACCAGGCCAACAGTTTTGAAAACTTTATAAAACCAATGTATTTGAAATCTTAATATTGTAATACAAAAAATAAAGCATATTTTTAGGCAATTTAAAATCAATTTTTGTGATTATTGAAATAGTTTCCGATTCTAAATTAATTTTTAAATTTTTAATTTCTTCTTTTTCAGGTGCGGGCTATGGAACAAAGGTTGAGTGAATGGCCGAAACCTCCACCAACCACAGCCAACACCAATACAAATCAAGGCCAGCAACAACAACAACAACAACAAACGTCGCAACAGCAACAATCTCCAGCCAATACATCAACAATAACTGCCAGTCAACAGCAACAACAGCAATTATCCTCAAGTCTTCCAGATGCTGAAAAAACGATAACTTCTCTTGAAATTCAAGTGGAAGAACAACGTCAATTGCGCCTACAAGACGCAAAACAAATCGAAGCCAAAGCGGCCAAAATCAAAGAGTGGGTCAATAATAAATTACGCGATTTAGAAGAACAGAATCAATTATTAAGAGAACAGAATCAAAAGTGCAATCAACAATTGGAATTATTAAAAAACTATATAGCCAATCAATCGAATAGACATAGTGTTATAGGTCCTGTAAGGAATAGTTTAAGTTTGGATGTACAAGATTTTGCCGCCTCCAAAGAGAATCGACGGCGTAGCGAAAGTTTAGATACCCAAGAAATCATAAATCGTCCCCTAACCGCCTCATATCCTCATCACCAGCATCGTAGAAATCTCTCCATGGAGCCAACAGAGCTGGAACGTAATCTGGTGGCGGCCGTAGATGGCCTACAATTGGCACCCTTAGCTAGCATATCAAAACAAACGGCGGCTGTTAAGAATGGCCGTCCCGATAGTTCCGATACGGATACGGCACATGATTATGCTGAAATCTATACGCCCTCATGTGAGAAAATGCCGGCGTGGATGAAAAATAATCCAGCATTAATGGCTAGTGGTGGTAATTCGAGTACTACCACAACCACCAGTGAAGTGGGCGGTGTGCCTAGACCGCCTACACCACCTCTGCATCGTTTTCCTTCGTGGGAGGCTAAAATATATCAGGTGGCTAATGATGGATTGGCAGGAGCCAATGAAAATGGTGGTGGTGGCACTTTGGATAGACATACCCAACCACCGCCACCACCTCCACCCGATATACAGGAATCAACGAATAGTGCAGTAATTAGTCACACAAATACCTTAAATAATGCTAGTCATCAGGGCCGTCATACGCCCGCTTCGCTCAATGAAGGCACAACGCCTGGTACCCCGCAATTACCCACAAGGCAACAGCAAACAGCGAGCGGGGGTTTCTGTGATATATCAGTGCCCGTTTATGCAACTGTTAAAGGGGTAAGTAGAGGTGCTGCTAGAGAGCTTGAAATGCCTAAAAGTAGGCATTACACATTGTAAACTTGTTTAAAATGTTCTTTAATAACAAAAAGTACATATTTTTACATACATACATATGCCTAAATGTAGGCATTAAATTATCAAATATCGTGTATAGAAAATTAATTAAAACCGGAAACACAGGTTTTTAAAAAGTTTCTTTAGCGCCTTAAAATAAGCAACAGTTTTTATAATTTTAATTAGATTTTTAGTAGCACAACCTAATCTTGTTTATACCTTAATAGTTTTATATATTTTATGAGCTTAAAAGTATGCAACATTTTTTAAAGATTTAATGAAAAATGGACTTACCAAATCTTTCTGCGACTTTCATAACGTTGTGTATTTTATGACTCCTGTTCTTGAGAAACATTTCGATGCAGCTTGCTTGTAGCGCCTAAAAATAGGCATTCCCTTTCATCATTTCAGTGATATCTTACCGAAGCACTATCATATTTTCTTATAACACCAATAATTATATTTTTTTTTTTTTTTTTTTTCATTTAATTATATATTTTTTTTAATTATATTTTCTCTTTCATTTAATTATATTTTCTTTCTTTTTCATTTAATTTTATTTTCATTTTTAATATTATAGGCACAACACTTTCTTTTTTAAAAATATTTCACAACACCTAGCTTTCAACACCTGAAAATAGACAAGAAAATTATATTTTTAAAGATTTCCGAAGCAATAGATTCAAATATTTCTATGATTTAAATAACACAACAATTTCTTACAAATTAAAATATTACACCTTCACCAATTACCCCCTTTTACAAAATTAGCGTGAAATTAAATTCTTTCTAACGCCTGAAAATATGCTAGAGAAAGCACATACTTTAACGTTTATTCTAGAAGCTTGGCGGATATTGAGGATTACTCCCAGCGGCCATAATGTACAGGCTTATTAGACATCTTGAAGTGTTTTAGACTAGGATTCAATAAGTTGAACCAATCAGAAAAATTATTTCATCCTTAGATTCCCTGGTTACCCTTAATGACAGCAAATTCTATTATTGGCCAGCCATACTTTTTATTTTTTTCTTAAGTTGTTAAATCAGCTCGATTTAAAAGCAAATTTCAAAATATATTCCAGAAAACAATTTAAACCTTTAAAACCTAGAAAATTTCTTTGAAAAAAGTCTTAAACATACAGGAATTTAAAATAACCTTCTGTTGTTTGTCTATAAAAAAAGTCACGTTTTGCAAACACGTTAAAAAGTATTGTTTTGGACAACACCTAAAAATATGCTACACGATTTTAGGTTATGACAAGACATATTTATAAACAACACAATTCAAATATAGAGTCCCAAATATATATGTATTTTGAAGTAGACACCTAAAAATATGCAGCATGTTTTTTTTATTATTTTATAAAGTTTTAAATCTGTTTAAAGCAGTCTTATTGATCATAATTTTTATTAAATTCCTCATTTTTTTTTTTTTACTTCCAGCGCGCTTCTCAAATACGTTCCATGCCCTTCACCGGTGATTCTAGCGATGATTCCAGTGATGGCGAAGATCATGCCGTTATGCTCACCCATAATTCACACAACTCTTCGAGTACCGATAATACGGAAACCTCAACTTCCGGCAGTGCTTCCAGTCCTTCGAAAAGTTGCAAAACCTCATCATCATTAAGTCCTGCTAAACGTAGTGGTTCTGAAAGTCCTAAAAATACTAAGCCAAGAGGTATGTATCAGCAAAAACTACAAACAGACCCTCCTTTTCTTCTTTGTTTCTCTCTCTCTCTCCACGTTTGTCTCTATGCCTGCGTAGTTAATGATTTGTTGGTAGTTTAACAAAGAGAAAAAAAAATATAAACCCATTAAAATGAATGGAATTCTATCCCTGTTATGAATACCCTTATATTGGTAAAGGTTATGAAAAAACAAAAACAAAATATCCAGAAATGTAATTAAACACTAAATTTGACACTAAAAACATGTAAATAAGAATCCTAAATTTATAACAAAATTTTCCTCCTCCTTTCCGTAAAGTATGCTATGTAAAACGTTTTAGTTTTTTAGTTTAATTTAATCTCATATTTTTCTTAAATTTTTAAAGATGCTATTTTTTAATTATTTTTGTAATGTATTTTAATTTTATTTCTTAAGTTACTAATAAATTTAGAAAGATATTTTTGTCTCAAATATTTTTAAAACCCCTTAAAGTATGTTTCATTTTGTATATAGAAAAAAATCTTAATTTAAAGTCTACTTAGCCAGATTTTTTTACTTTAAATGTATAGAAGAATTTAAATGTTGCCTGAGGGTATACTTTAATTAACTTCTTTCCACATATACATTTTTTTATATACAAAGCTTCTCTTGGGAGTAGAATTTAATTATTTAAGGATATTATAAAATTATTGTTATTAACGTACGATTTTGATATGTTATTTAGCATTTGAAATTTTTTTAAATTATTTTGCCTAAAAGTATACTATAAAATTATTTCATTGTTAAGATATGTTACAGGCAAGATTATAGGTATTCCTTTCTCCACCTTACGGGTACAGTTTTTTTGTTCTTCATTCAAGGTTTAAGTTTAGAAAACTAAGTTTTCAATCAATAAGTCAGTAGTTACCTTACTCGGAGCCATTGAATATAATTCAAAGGGCTCAAAAACCAGCAACCGATCACGAAAACCAATTTTTCTCCACTTTTATATGTTTCGATTGCAAAGTATAGACTATTTTATATTATGGTGATTAGATATACTCTGGGGCAGTAGACCATACGTAGGTTAGGTTAGGTTAGAGGTTAGGTGTACTTGTCAATAAAGACAAGTACAGTACTCGGAGGTCGGATTGACCCATTGTACAACGTCCTTACAGAGGGAAGGATAATAGAGGGATAAAAAGGAGAGGATGTAGGAAAGGGGAGAATGGGAAGTGGAGGACTTACACAGATAAGACACAACTAAAAGGGGAGAGCGCGACTACACTGATGAAGCCCTAGCGCCTCTCAACCAGCCTAAACCACTACTGAATCTGTGAAGAGCCTTGATGTCGGCTTTCGACACAGAATCAAACTCTCAAAGAAGGCCCTGCCGAGGGTCCTCAACCTCAATCTACCAAGGGCTGGGCAGTTACAGAGGAGGTGTTCGTTAGCCTCCAACTCCTCCTCATCGCAACATGCCTTGAACAGTCAGCGACCTAATCTCCCCCAACCTATAAGTTTCCAAATAATATGAGCCCCAGCGTCATTCCTTTAACAAGCCATAGAATGCTGTTCAGTGTTAGTAAGAAGACTTGATAAGCGCCTAACAGCCTTCTTTTGAAATGCATTAACACCTCAGAGGTACCAACTTTGCGCTCTCGTAATTTAGTTTTCTTCTAACGAAAGCTACATACTGAAACGATTTTTATTCTGTACAAATATCCAGTCGTTTACTTTTCTTTGACTATTCATAGATATTTTGTAACAAGATTCAGATCTGTTGCAATTATAGTTGCCTAGATAGGTAGGTAGGCAGAGGTGGCTGTCTGCCCAAAAAAAAAGTTGGATAGAGGTAGAGCCACTTAGGCCATATGAGGCCTACAATGATACCGGAGTTTCGATTTTCCCCAAGTTCCAGGACCACTCAGAGCTTCTAACTCACTCTGCCATGTCTCACAGTTTGGTTAGATTATCTATTATTAGACAGAAATATCTTCAAGTCGCCGTAGTCTAGTACGTAGTGTGTTGACTTATTAGACGTAGGGCCACGGTCCAAAATCCATGTCAGACATCAAAGTGAAGTATGAAAAAGTATTTCTTCGGCGACTTCCTCTCAGCATATTTCTGCCAAAAACTCTGAGAGTAAATAAGATTACCATGAAAAAGTTTCTCAAAAATCTGTCGTTCGAAGTCGACTTTGGACTGCAGGTCCCGCGGCTCATGTATAATATTATCGCACACAACATAAGTGGCGTGAGAAGCTAGGACGTAATCCTGGCTGAAGGGTTGTAATGACCAATTATAGATGTAAGAATTTCAAAAGCCCTTCAGAAAGTCTTCTATAGAGATTGATACTACATTGAAATTCTACCCTTTAGTAACACAGATAAATCAAACTTAAACAACCTTTTTATACTATCAACCATGTTTCTTTAGTCGCTCTATAGAAATCGGGCTTCCTGTAGCGTAACACCTCGTTATAGGAGTCACCCCCGAAAACTTCAATTATTCGAATATGAATATTTAGATTTCCGAATTTCGGGTTGAAAAAAGTGCAAATCCATTGCATTCAAGCCATAAGAAGAACAGGTTCTCAAAAGTCCCGTATTATTGATGAGATTCGATTGTAGGCTGCCTTAGGATAGTACTTGAAGTCGCCGTAGTCTAGTAGGTAGTGTGTTGGCTTATTAGACGTAAAGCCAGGATTCGAGCCCCAGGCCAGGCATCAAGACAAAATACAAAAAGTATTTCTTCGGCGACTTCCTCTCAGCAGATTTCTGGCAAAAACTCTGAGAGTAAATAAAATTGCCATGAAAGGTTTCTCAAAAATTTGTCGTTCGGAGTCGACTTTAAACTGTAGGTCCCGACACTTATGTATAAAATTAACACACGCAGGAGAAACTAGGACGTTGTACAATGGGTCAATTCGACCTCCGGGTACTATACTTGTCTTAATTGACAAGTACACGTCCTAACCTAATCTAGGATAGTACTTAAGTGACTACAGTTTCCAACTTTTGTTTCTTCGAAATCTTTTATTTTGAATACAGAGATTCCTAATCTTTGTTCTTAAAAATACTCGATTTATGAACACAGATGTTAAGCGGTTCTCCTCTAAAGAGATTGTATTACAGGACATTTTTTCGAAACTTTTTCTTTTAAAACTCTCTCTTTTAGTTTTTGTTTATAATTTCCTGATGCATGTGTGTACATATATTTTATATTGTTTTAATAATTCCCTATCCCTTGCTCCGTCCCAATCCCCCAAGCAAAACTTACTCTTTAACAAGCTTTTAATAACAATTTTAAGAAACAAAATCTAGAGTTTAACGGAAATACTGAACAAAAACTATTTAAAATTTCCATTACACCTTCACTCACTCACTCACTTTGCATGTCCGTGGGCACTCTTAACCCCTAACCCCTGCCGCCCTCAACCCCCTAAAATACAATTCAAATCGCCTACATTAGCAATGAACGAACAACAACAACAGCAATATCGGCAACAGCATAAGTTCATGCATCATACCATGCCTTTACCCTATAAACACTATCAGACACAACATTTACCCATTAACTCTAATCCAAATCTTCACAAATCACCGTCACATACTATGAATCCACCACCAGCACAATATCACAGGCTCTCCACGACTGCTAACAATCATCAACTACGTGTCCCTCATCAACACCAACCTATGCGCAGCACAGTAATTTCAGATATTTCCTTTGAATCAGGCCTCTCCGATGATTATGCTTTACCGCCCGATGCTGTATCCGAATCCACTTGTCCCATGGATGCCAGTATGCCTTCGCTGCTAATGCGCCAATCGTATGTGGATTCGCCCAGTAAGAAATTAGAGTCTTTGGAAAAGGTTTGTTACAACACAGTTAAACATTTAAATCTAATTGTTGTTGTTATTTTTTTTAACTATTTAATCCCGATCCCGTTAAATCCATCCATTGTTTCACCACTAGGCTGGGCATTTAGCCAAATTGGGTGGTAAACTGAAGACATGGCGTAAACGTTGGTTTGTCTTGAAGAATGGCTCGCTGACCTATTGGAAGAGCCAACATGATGTCAACCGCAAGCCACAGGGCCAAATAATGCTTGACGAAGCCTGTCGCATTAATAAAGCCGAAGGCGCTTCAACATTTGAAATAGACACGGGCAAAAAGGTTTACTATCTCACCGCTGATTCGAATGCCACCATGGATGATTGGATACGTGTTTTACAAAATGTCCAGAGACGTAATGCCACCAAATTACTATTGAGTCGCGACGATCAGAAACCCACTTTACAGGGTTGGGTTACCAAAGTCAAAAATGGTCATGCCAAGAAATGCTGGTGCGTCTTATTGGGCAAAATGTTTTTATATTTCAAGGCTCCCAATGAAACTGTAAGTATTACGATTTCCCAAAGTGATGCACACTCGGAAAAATTATATAATTTTTCTTCTTCTTTTTCAAATACCAAAGCAGAATCCCTTGGGCCAAATAAATATGCGTGACGCCCGGGTAGAGGAGGTGGAACATGTTTCGGACTCGGATTCCGAGGAGAGAGAAGATCCCCAAAGTCAAGCTCATCTAACGGTGGCCATATATCCGGCCCATCAGGGTCCCACCTATTTGATATTGCCCGGCAAAGCTGAGAGAGACAACTGGTTGTATCATTTGACGGTGGTTTCTGGTGGTGGACCCAGTGCTGGCTCTCAGTATGAACAATTGGTGCAAAAACTAATGGAAACAGATGGAGATCCAAGTAAGTCTTGTGCGAAGAAGTATTTTTGTGTTGTTCGATATGCATGGATTTTAATTCTAAAACGAAACGAACATAACAAGCAAATTGGAATTGGACCATGATGCCTGATCTCGTAGTGGTTTAAATACATCATCGCACGCCCATAACGGGTAAAAGCTTTTTGTAGGGCTTACTTGGCCTAGGAAGTGGTTCTGTGTGGAATCGAATCTATGCGGCGAACCAAGTTCACCCCCCACTGGATTCCAAAATATATTGGGATCACTAGCAGTGAAATTCCAGATCAGCCTGCGAAGGAGGGATTCACAACACATTTTATTTGCCAGTTGAGAGAGAACAAAATAGAAAATTTTGTTCGGGACACTACTACATTACAGATCATCCCAATAGGTTACATCTTCCTTACGTGGAGTAAGATAAGCACTGTCTGAAAAAGAACGGAACCACAGGACACGTTGTGTGTAGTTGTATTGAGCTAGATTAAACCTTTTTAAATGGGCGTAATCTCTGGAGGTAGTAATCCAAGTACGCAAGGCAAAATAATTATATCGGCATTAGCAACGGGGCAATTTTTTACTTTATTCTGTTACATATTTTATCGAATATATCACTTCGAACATGAAATTTTCTTAAGAAATAAATTAATTTCTAGATTTTTCTACAATATTTCAATAGTAGGTGAACAAATTCAACATTTTAGGTAATGTTCGAAAATTCGAACTTAAGTTCGAAAATTCGAAAATATCTAGACATGAAAGTATTATTACTCTGAGACTAAAAACATGTTGAGTTTTGATTTTAAATGCATTATATAAGGAAATATAGCTTTTCGAACATATATTTTTGAAGAAAACCTTTAAAAAAAGCACGACAATTTTGTGAAAATTTATGATTTTTCAAATGTTTTTTGTTTGAAGTTTTGTAAAAGGATGTTTATCGTTTTAAATATCGTTCTACAAAGTTAAATTAATTTTAAATCTCTTTTTTTCTATAGACTGTGTTATTTGGCGACATCCTATACTATTGCATACCAAAGATACTATTGCGGCTCCACTAACCACTTTACACACAGAAGCTATGCATCCAGAAGCTATTAAACTTTTCAAGGTTAGTTGAAATAATTTATTTTTGATTTACTATTGACTTCTCTTTTTACTTTACAGAGCATACAACTATTTATGTCGGTGGCTGTAAATCAACCAGGCATTGATTACCATGTAGTATTGGCCCAAAATGCTTTACAACATTGTTTGGATATGCCCGAATTGCAATCGGAAATGATATGTATTTTAATTAAACAAACCTCTAGACATACGGGCCAAAAATTAAGTGTTGGCGTCCAGGTAAACAAGAAACTGGGCAAGCAAACGCGCGTAAGTTTTTTAAGTTGCAAAATGCTTTGTTTATTTCATTATTTTTTTGTTTATCTCTTCATTTGATTACATTTTTTTAGTTGAATCTTAGATTCACAATTAGTTGAAACCCCCCTTAGTTTTACATACATATGTTTTTAGTTACATTCACATTAGAAATACTAATCGTTGATCTTTACTAGAAGAGAAGATTAAAAGTGCAAGAAAACCACTACTACTTCACATGTAAATAAATATTTTGAAGAATTTCCATTCAATTCCCAAGCATTTTTAAACAAAATTTGCATTGCCAAACCACTTGTCAAGCCAATGTAAATGAATTACAGAATTAAGGTAAAGCTACGCATAAGGACTAAGTTGTATATAAAGAACGTGGCTTTTGTATACATCTTTCTAAAGCAAATAATTCGTTAAATAACCGTTTAATATAAATTCTTAATTCAATATTTCTTATGTTTTCGGAAGGAAAATAATTCCTTACAGACATACATACACACAGTTACTAAAGTATACATACGGTTAAAAAATTTCAGAAATTTTTTAACTAATCCGTTTTCGTTGAAAATCTTTATAGTTTCCTTGATTTTAAGACGGTCTTTTGCATTGGTTAAACAATTTCTGAAATTAAACTGAATTGTGGCCCTGCACAGGCCCACAAAGGTATGCATCCGATGTCAGACAATTATAAAGATTTTCAACGAAACGGAAAATTTCCGAAATTTTTTAACCAAGACCGTCTTAAAATCGAGGAAAGTTGTCAGACAATTATAAAGATTTTCAACGAAAACGGATTGGTTAAAAAATTCTGAAATTTGTTATCTGTATGTATACTTTTGTGGCTGAGTGTACGTACATGCATACGTACATAATTGGTCATTACAACCTTTCAGTCAGGATTACGACTTAGTTTCTTACACCACTTACGTTATGTGTATTAATTTTATACATGTCTGGTGGGACCTACAGTTTATGTCGATTCCGAACGACAGAGTATTTGAGAAAAATTTCATGGCCATTTTATTTACTCTCTTTGAAGTCGCCGCAAGTCTAGTAGGTAGTGTGTTGGCTTATTAGACGTAAAGCCAGGGTTCGAGCCACAGGCCAGACATCAAGACAAAATACAAAAAGTATTTCTTCGGCGACTTCCTATCAGCAGATTTCTGGCAAAAACTCTGAGAGTAAATAAAATTGCCATGAAAAAGTTTCTCAAAAATCTGTCGTTGGGAGTCGACTTCAAACTGTAGGTCCTACGACTCATGTATAAAATTAACACACACAACATAAGTGGACGTTGTACAATGGGTCAATTCGACCTCCGGGTACTGTACACGTCCTCTAACCTAACCTTTTTACTCTCAGAGCTTCTGCCGGAAATCTGTTGACAGGCAGTCGCCGAAGAAATATTTTTTCATATTTCGTTTTATTGGTCTAATAAGCAGACACACTACCTATGGCGACTACATATTCCTCACATAGACCAATTCTATTTGCAATTAGGTAGGTTAAGAAGATTAGTCCAACCAAGGGTCTCATGCCTACTGACATACACCTAATGCATCATGTGGATTTGTAGTGCTCTCACCATTAGGAATTCCACCTTATTTTCTATAGGAAATCCGTATATTGCACGAATTTCCTTAACTTCTTCCAGTCCACTGCCTATCCCCAAAATATTGGGATCATAACATTGTAGAAAAATGCATCTTTTTTAAAGAGAATTACATCTCACTGGAATCGAAGAAATGATCAGTCTACAGTAATCCTTCGATTTACGTCGCCTCGATTAAAGTTGTTTCGATTTACGTTGTAAAATTTTTTGTTCCCTCTAACTTCAATTTGCATCGTCATTCGATTTACGTCGCCTTTTTTTGGAATCAACTGCGATGTAAATCGAGGGACTACTGTAACTTTTTATGATCCTTGTTAACAACATACTACTTTGTAGTACGAGCAATATGAAATTCGATTTACGTCGTTTCGATTTACGTCGTTTCGATTTACGTCGCCTTTTTTTGGAACCAACTGCGACGTAAATCGAGGAATTACTGTATATAAAGCAAAACTTCGGGCAAACTAATGATAACAACTATTTTATAATTCTGAATCCATAGAAACATTTAATGTCAGTGAAAGTTAAATCAACCAATCCATCAAGGAAATGTAGGACAATATTAAAAGAAGTTAATTGTTACAACTGTTTTTGTATAGAAGACCTGATTACCACTTGGCTGTGAGAGAAGAAGATAGAAATGCTAGTACATAGTTAAGACGTTGACTGCCGCGGTAATTTTCAGAAAACTGTAAACGCAAGCCAACATTGACTTTTTGTTCTTTTCCCAGAAGCCATTTATCTATACTAGCACTGATATAATACAATTTTATTCGTAGCTACACAAAAATGGCAGGTTTAGTGAGATAACTCCCGTTCCCTTCTAGGGAGCCAACTACGAGTTATCTCGTAGTCAACGTGTTAAAGATCACTTTTATAGGATGAGTTATGCAGCGGTATTTATGGTCATTACATTGGGCATAAACACACTTTAGTAGTCAGGAAAGGGGAAGATATCCCAACATTAACTCATTCAGATAGTAGTCTGATCTGTAATCTGATATCAAAATTAGATTCAGACAAATTATAATCAATTTCACTTTAGAGTCTGAAGATCATCAGGTACGAGAGAGCAGTAGCCAGAAGGAATAATGCGTGGCAGAGCATTAAGTGGCATTGTGACAAAGGTCTGATATTATCTAAAAAGGAATCTAAATGAAAGCCAATTAAGCACAAGAATATCAAGGGAAGTTACAACTGTTACAACTGCTGCAAAGTAATCGTTTCCCAATATATGAAAGACCCATTCTTCTCAATATTACTTCCATTGAGAAAACGATCACAGATAAAAGCTTATATACAATGTAATTATATTCTATTACAAGAAGCCTTACAAGAAGACGTCAGAAACCATTTTATTTTTATCAGAATATACAATGTATTTGCAAAGTTTTCAAGCAATTCTTTTTTAGCATTTAAAAAATACTTAAAAAGAGTTTTTCTTTACGAAAAAACAATGAAACAAAATGTGTTTTAAAGCATCTGTTAAAGTTTTCTACTTTTTATACAGTTGGCCATGCTTTATTATATAATACAGCTTTTGAGTATAGCTTTTCTATGTTAAAATATTAAATAATTTTGAATTTACAGTGAGACTTTCATAACTTGAAATAAAAAGTCAATACAAACTTCGAAACATTGAAGATCTTTTTTTATATTCTGGAATTTATGTATGTATGCAAATATATTTTGAAGCATATATTATTTAAGACGATTTTAAAAACGTTGATTCAAGTTATCGAGGTCAAACTGTATTTTTTTAAAGAATTTATATGAATTTATATAATTAAATGTTAAATTTTTTGTTTATATTAAATATCTTTTACAAGTAGTAGTAACTAGTGCATGTTTAATAAAAATTCATTTTTTAAGATACTTTTTTAATTTAGAATACATTTTTTAAATCATTTGTATATCGTTGGTTTCATGTAGAAAGGGCCTAACTCACACTTTTTTCGAAACCTACAGTATACAGTATAAAGTCAACTCCGAACGACAGATTTTTTAGAAACTTTTTATGGCAGTTTTATTTACTCTCAGAAATCTGTTGAGAGGAAGTCGCCGAAGAAATAATTTTTGTATATATTTTTGATGTCTGAACTGGGGTTTGAACCCTGGCTTTCCGTCTAATAAGCTAACACACTACCTACTAGACTACGGCGACTTCAAATTTCAAAGCCTTGCTTATTCTCATGATAAAAACCGACCGTGTAGTCTTCCACAGAACCCTTTGAGCGAATCATGCCAAAAGATCAGTTCTTTGCTAGGATCAGACAAAATATACAGTGAGCGCCATAAGTGAGTCAACACTTTTGTTCTTAAGTATAAAACAGTTTTGTTCTTAAGTATAAAAAAAAGTTCCTTTATCATGAATTGTTGTTTTTGTTTTAACATTTTATAAGTAATAAATAAACGTTTTTATTTTTGGAAATTTATTCGACTATTCTAATTTACTTTTGTCGCTATCCTAAGAAAATGAATCATTTCAGTGGTGTTTACTCACTTTTGGCGCTCAGTGTATATAATTTCACTCCAGAGTTTGCTAAAACTGAGGTAGGCTAGAGGCGTAACCAGAGGAAACAATGTGCCAACGTGACAGGGTATTAAGTGGCATCGCTACAAATACCACTTTGTGAAATTATATTAGGGCTGCGTTCCAAAATGTATCAATACAAAGTTTGTATGCAGTTCTACTACTGTATATAAACTACGTAGATATGCAAAGTAACAAAGTAACAATGCATCAACTATAAATCCGATACCTGATTGCTTTTTGACTGCGTTAAAAATACACATTGACGACGTTTTGAAATAGAATACATTGTATATATTTTGTACAGCGGCATTATGAGACACGATACTTTGTTCGAACACAAAGCAACTAACATTTTGGAAGGCAGCCTAGCTCTCTCATCTAACTTAACATTAAATGGGGGGTAATTCGAATAGTACTCTTAAGGGATATTGTAACAAATATTCTTAACTTTATCACACCATGGAGCTTCATGTTGCAATTTTTATTAGAGGCAATTAACCATAAGACAACACCGTCAAGATGATTAGATTCAATAAATATCAGACCTGACCTCATAGCATACTTTCTTTTGTAATAATTTATAAAATTTAATTTATAAAATTATAAAATTAAAATTTTTATCTTTTTAGTAATTAGCTGTTGTTATGTTTTTGAATGTCTAGTAGATGTAAAGGAATGTAATTTTATTTTCCAATTTAAGAACTTGCTGTTTATACTTGTCTATTACCACATTTACATTTAAAATGGAATCACAATTTTAATAACAAAAAAGTATTCTTTTTTTTCATACATAATAAAAAAAAATATTTTGTTTTATGAAGAATTAATGAAATAAAAACACACGTACTACATACATGTAATTGCTGTAAATTTTTCAAAAACTTATTTTTTTATACTTACAAAAAAAAAATAAAAATAATAAACTCTCTAATATTAATACCTCTTTAAAGATATCATATACATATATAAAGGGTGTTTTTTATAGAAGTATAGAACTTTAAGTTGGCATTACTTTTCAAGATGGCGACCGATTTAACAGCTGCCAAGTGATTTATTCTCAGTTTGGTTTGGCAATTCATCATGAATAGACTCACGCCTGAACAACGCTTGCAAATAGTGCAAATTTATTTCGAAAATAATGGTTCTGTGCGGAAAACGTATCGCGCACTACGTCCATTTTATCATCGACAAAATCGTCCATCAGAGCAGTTAATTCGATTAACCATGGAACGTTTTCGCACCACGTTTACTCTTATTGATAACTCGCATCCCCATTCATTCATTCATTCTGTAAGGTGCGTACAGAAGAAGCTATTGCTGCTGTAGAGCGTAGCATTGAGGAAGACGCGAATGAGTCCATCCGCCATCGAGCACAGGCATTGGATCTGTGTCCATCCACTTTATGGAAAATTTTGCAGAAGGATCTTGGTTTGCGTGCTTACAAAATCCAACTCGTGCAAGATTTGAAGCCAAACGATCATCCAGTAAGGCGTGGATTCGTCGAATGGGCCCAAAACGAGATTGCCGTTGTTCCCGATTTTCATAAGCGAATTTTGTTTAGCGATGAAGCGCACTTCTGGTTGAATGGCTACGTCAACAAACAAAACTGCCGCATTTGGAGTGAAGGCAATCCTCCAGTGTATGTGGAAACACCGTTACATCCAGAAAAACTGACTGTTTGGTGGGCTTTATGGGCTGGTGGAATCATTGGTCCGTACTTTTTCAAAAACGATGGTGGCCAGAACGTTACAGTCAATGGTGATCGGTATAGAGCCATGATTACTAACTTTTTCATTCCTGAATTGAATAACCATGATGTCCAGGAGATGTGGTTTCAACAAGACAACAACATGTCACACAGCTCGTGGCACAATAGATTTATTGAAAGACACGTTTGGTGACCGCCTAATTTCACGTTTTGGACCTTTGAATTGGCCTCCAAGATCTTGTGATTTAACACCGCTGGACTACTTTCTGTGGGGCTATGTAAAGTCATTGGTCTATGCGGCAAAGCCACAAACGCTTGACCATTTGGAAGACAACATTCGCCGTATTATTGCCGATATACGGCCACAAATGTTGGAAAAAGTCATCGAAAATTGGACGTCCAGATTGGACTACATCCGCGCCAGCCGTGGCGGTCATATGCCAGAAATCATATTTGAAATGTAATGCCACAAGATTATCTTTCGGATAAATAAAATTCATGTCAATCGAATAATCCATCGTTGTTTTATTGCAACTTAAAGTTCTATAAGGTGTCTATAAAAAACACCCATTATTATAATTAATAATAATATCAACTATTTCTATATAAATAAATATATATGTATTCATATTAATATTTATATGTATATTTGCATATTTAAATTGATTTTATTTGTGGATTTTTTTCAAACTTTTTTTTTAAATTATTAGTATAATTCTATATACAATATATTGTATTTTATAGAGACTATTTTGTTCAGTGCATTTTTTTATAGTTTTTCTATTTTTCTATTTTTTTAAAATTTAATTTTGTATTGTTGTTATATTTTTTTTTTTTTTCTTTAATTTAATTATTTTTCTTATTAATTTAAGCGCTTTTTTATATAAATACGTACCACAAAATATGCCCAAAATAAATTTATAAATAAATATTTTAAATGCAACACTGTAAAAAATTTCATACTCCAAACGAAATTTTTTTAGAATTTTTTTTTTTTGTCTAATGAAACCTTTTAAAAACATCAATTTTAATGCACTTTTTTATCCAACTTTTATTTTTTTTCTTTGGCATATTCTTCTTTATTTTTGTAACTTTCGTACCTTTTCGAAAAAAAAACGAACAACAATAATAAAAAAATAAAAATTTGGAAAATTTTGGATAAATGTTTGGCTAAAATTTGAAAAAAAACCGAAAAAAAAATTTACAGCAACTACTATTATGTGCCACGCAAAGTTTATTTGCCTGTGATACTCAGCAAAGTGGTAATGCTCAAGCAAATGGCAGTTCACCAACATCCCTACAGGTATTAAGCACAAGGAGTTGTTATCTATGCTCTCTCTTGTTAGCATGTTATTGATATTTTCTAATAATTCTTTTCAATATTTATTTAAAATTCTTTAAAATTCTTCTTCTGTTTCAATAATTAAAAAAAAAATGTTCTTTCTTTCTAGGCTGCTGTACCTCCTCCAATCATAGACTGTAAATCAAATCCACCTGCCTATTCATTTGTCCAAGGCTGGCAATTATTATCTTTGGCTGTTTCATTATTTGTGCCCAAATCCAGTCGTTTATTGTGGTATTTGAAATTGCATTTATCGCGTAATGCCGACTCGAAAACAGAAACAGGCAAATATGCTGCCTATTGTGAAAGGGCTTTGGAAAGGACTTTAAAGAATGGCGGCCGCGAAACGAAACCCTCACGCATGGAAGTCTTATCAATACTACTTAAGAATCCTTATCATCATTCTTTGCCCCATGCTATACCCGTGCACATGATGAATACCACTTATCAGGTAAAAAAAAAAGTTAAAAATTTTGTTTCAACAAATTTTTAATTCCCCTCCCCCGCCCCTTTTCTAGGTGGTTTCCTTTGATGGCTCCACTACCATTGAAGAATTCCAAAGTACTTTGGCCCAAGAAATCGGCACACGTGATTCAACAAATGGTTTTTGCTTGTTCAGTGATGATCCCATTGAAAAGGATTTGGAACACTATTTAGATCCGTTGGCCAAACTGTGTGATGTCATATCCAAATGGGAGACTGCTTTAAGGGAAAAAGGTTCGGGTAAATTTGAAAATACACGAGTCATACAGTTGACCTATAAAAATCGTTTGTACTGGAAACATACCGTCAAGTTTGAAACGGATAAAGAAAGACTGCTGCTATGCTATCAAACCAATAATCAAATTGTACAGGGAAGATTTCCTTTGTCGCGTGATTTGGCTTTGGAATTGGCCTCTCTAATGGCCCAGATAGATATGGGCGATTATTCGCATGAGAAAACAAAAAATGCCACCTCAAATGTAGGCATCAAGGCTTTGGATAAATTCTATCCGTATCGCTATAGGGATGCCCTGAATCCGGAGCAGTTAAAGGAAATACAGGAGCTGCTTATAACAAAGTGGATTTTACTAAAAGGACGTAGTACCTTGGATTGTGTACGCATTTATTTAACCTGCTGCCGTAAGTGGCCCTATTTCGGAGCCAGTCTATTCCAGGCCAAGCCTAGACACTCGGAACAAGCCATGACCTGGTTGGCCGTGTCAGAAGATGCTTTAAATGTATTGGAATTATCGTCAATGGCACCGTTGGCACGTTATCCCTATACTACGGTAATGACATTTGGTGGCTGCCAGGATGATTTTATGCTGGTGGTATCCAATGAGGACACTTTGGCTTCTTGTAACTCACAAGAACAGAAATTACTATTTGCCATGTCAAAACCGAAGATTTTAGAGATTACTTTACTGATAGCAGACTATATGAATGCTTTGGGTCATACTGTGCCCGGTACACCGCATATGAATTCCTTGACACGCAATGGTTCGCATAGATCTTTGAGAACAAGGCCAGCTGGTGGTGGTACTGGCACTACCACACAGGTTGGTACTTTATGTGGCAATACTATGTTAGGCATGTCTACGAATGCAACTTCCACAGCCCATAATACCTTGAATTCACATGCAACGCATACGCTCAATTCGAATCATTCACACACTTTAAGTTCCTCACACTATAGTACCAATGAGCATGGCATTAGCGGAGGTGGAGGTGGAGGTGTAGGTGGTGGCGGTGGCGGTACACGTTCCCAAGCGGGCTCTCATCAGGGTACTATGAATTCCATGCACAGTCAAAGTCATCATATGCATCATACCCATCAGCCGGATATATTGAAAAGTACACCCGATCATCAGCGTATTAAATAAAGAAAATGAAAATTGTAAATACTCCTTAATTGTTAAGAAATGGGGAGAGAAAAATGGTGTAAATAAACCTTTTTTTTTTTTGTTCTCATTGATGCAATTAACAAAATTCTATATTTAAATGCAACATTTAAAGAGACTTTAAATTTAAGAAACAGGACAACAACTAATCATTAAACTTAAAAATAATTAAAAATTATAAGTTTTTTTTATAAATTAAACTCGAGACTAAATTGTAAATATTTGAAATAGTGAAATAGAGATTAGGTTTATAGAAAAATAATATCCAAGTTTCGCTGAACGAAAGAGAAATAAGAAATGGAAGTAGACAGACAGGATCACGGAAAATAAATAATTCCGTAAATATATTCAAAAATTAAATTTTGTATACGATTTTTATTAAGTATGGCATCTAAATTTCCAAAGATTTCATTTAAAAAAATTTTCACAAATTGTTATTTAAGCACTGAAAATTACAGCTGCGTGCAACTAATTAAGGACACGAAGCTTACATGTGAGCTTGAAGCAAAAAATACAAATTATTGTATGATATTGTCAAAATTTGTCCAAGTTTAGTTAATTTAACTGTTAGTGGTAAAAAATAACTACTTATTGTGTCAAATAAATTATTATTTATAAAGCTGTGAGCCATTTTTTTAAAGAATATTGATTTCATTCGTGCATATAATTAAGGACACACCGTAAACTTTATGAAAAACATGTACCTATTAGAAAAAAAATGAATATTTTGTTGCAAAACCATTGTTGTCGATAACAGCTTGACATTTCCGAGGCATCGAGGTAACAAGACTTTCATATGCACTGGTTGGAATGGCCTCCCAAGCTTTCTTTGTTTCGGCGAAGAGATCATCAAAATTGCTTATTTTTTCTGAGGTTACTTTGGTTTTTACAACTTGCCGTAAGCGGTGCAATATTTCAGAAAAAATTCGACAGCTGAAAAGCTGCCACGTAAACAAAGAAGCCAAATTACGACAGTTCATGAAGATGCACTGATTGTCCGCGAGTCGAAAAAAAATTCGCATAAATCAGCAAATGAAATTGGGATAGCAATCTTTGGTGAAAATGGAGCAAAACCATCTGTAGAATCAGTAAAACGTCGATTGCGAGCAGCTGGGCTCTTTGGAAGAATTTCCCGAATGAAACCATTTTTGTCTGAGCGTAACCGGAAGAAGCGAATAGAGTTCGCAAAAAAAACCGCCATTGGACCGCTGTGGAATGAAAAAGAGTGTTATTTTCGGACGAAACAAAAATTAATAGAGTCTCTCCCGATGGAAAAAAATATGTTCGCCAGCCAAAGTTAAAAGAATTTGATCCAAGATACACCCGGGCCACTTTAAAGCATGGATGAGGTTATATTATGCTTTGGGGTGCTATGTCGTCACGCGGTGTTGGGCCGCTGCACAAAATTGACGGAAACATGGAGAAGTTCCAATATGTAAGAATCCTAAGCGATGCAATGATGCCGTATGCTGACGAGAATATGTCAGTAACATGGAGATTTCAACAAGATAAGGACCCGAAGCATACGGCTCATCACATCAAACAATGGTTTTTAAACAATTCGGTCGCTGTACTTGATTGGCTTTCATGCAGTCCAGATCTCAATCCTATTGACAATTTATGACAAGTTGTAAAAACCAAAGTAACCTCAGAAAAAATAAGCAATTTTGATGATCTCTTCGCCGAAACAAAGAAAGCTTGGGAGGCCATTCCAACCAGTGCATATGAAAGTCTTGTTACCTCGATGCCTCGGAAATGTCAAGCTGTTATCGACAACAATGGTTTTGCAACAAAATATTCGTTTTTTTTCTAATAGGTACATGTTTTTCATAAAGTTTACGGTGTGTCCTTAATTATATGCACGAATGAAATCAATATTCTTTAAAAAAATGGCTCACAGCTTTATAAATAATAATTTATTTGACACAATAAGTAGTTATTTTTTACCACTAACAGTTAAATTAACTAAACTTGGACAAATTTTGACAATATCATACAATAATTTGTATTTTTTGCTTCAAGCTCACATGTAAGCTTCGTGTCCTTAATTAGTTGCACGCAGCTGTATTTTAAACACTTAGGCAATTTTCAATTTGAAAATTTTCAACTTTAAACTCTGATGTCAAGCAAGTCTACAAATCTGTCAAGAGCCAAATAATGTCTACTTTTATTATTGTTTCTCCCTTATATTTTTTGTAAATTTAAAACAATTTGGAAAATTCAAAATTCTCCGATTTTTAAAAGTGTTTCAGAATTGGCAAAATATTAGCAATTTTTTTAATTCTACATTAAATGACCCTTAACTGGGCCCTTAACTGCTCTACACATCTATTCAAATTATGATTCATTACTTCATTACTTCATTCATTATTACACTATTTTTCAAATTTTTATAATTATTAATACTCCTGGGTTAACATTTCTCAACCATGCTGATAACCTAACGACGACGTGAATTTTATCCAAATCACCGTTGTCTAGACACGAATTTTTAGTAGCCAAGAATGTTTCGTCTCAGATTCCTAAGTGTCTGGCAAAGACAAAAAAAGTTTTCTAATTCCTTATCATTCTTATCCCAGCCTCCGGCCATATGTACCTCAAGACCACTGTGCTATTATAGCTCAGGTATAGCTTTGGATAGGTCTAATTTTGCTCTGCATATATCCATATTAAGTCGCCGTAGTCTAGTAGGTAGTGTGTTGGCTTGTTAGACGTAAATCCAGGGTTCCATCCCCAGGCCAGACATCAAAACAAAAGACAAAAAGTATTTCTTCGGCGACTTTCTCTCAGCAGATTTCTGGCAAAAACTCTGAGAGTAAATAAAAATTGCCATAAAAAGTTTCTCAAAAATCTGTCGTTCGGAAGCGACTTTTGACTGTAGGTCCCGCCACTCATGTATAAAAATTAACGCACACAAGATAAGTGGTGTGAGAAACTAGGTCGTAATTCTGACTGAAGGGTTATAATGGCCAATGTCACGTGACACATTGTTTCCTCTGTGCCTGTGCTGTGAAATTATATATATTTTGTCTGACCCTAGCAAAGAACTGATCTTCTGACATAATTCACTCAAAGGGTTCTGTGGAAGTCTACGCGGTCGGTTTTAATCATGAGAATAAGCTAAGCTTTGAAATTTTATTCGAAAGGGTTAAACCGGACTTGTCTTGTCTCCGTACAAGTGGGTTCATTACCTCAATTTTCCTTTGCAAATAGATACCGAATCTCATTCGAGTTTCTGCTGTATTAACCTTTGCAAGGGAGTGAGTGAGATTTGTGGTTACCTGCGAGATACGTTTTTCTCATGATAAAACTCACTTATTGTACTTGAACCGATTCCTATCCTGGATAGCCTAATGGAATTTTTTTAATTTTTGAAATCGAATAACAAACCCCCCTTCTTAAACTCCCCCAAGTATTTTATTCTAAAATTGTTACAGAGTGAAAATACATAGTTTTGTGAAAATTTTCAATAAAATTTTCAATTCAGAAAAAGAACAGGGCAATTACACATGAGCCTCTTTCCTCCTACTTAGACCTACAGCCTCTGCAAATGTCATTCGATGGCACTTATCGGCATATCTTCTTTTATTCAGCTTGTGATTAAGTTCTGTAGCTGATTTATGTTCTCGTTGCCATTACTTTTCCCTTACCCGCTACAGTCCGGACTGTAGTGTATACGTGTCCCTACGTAATGGGGACGAGCCCTCCGCGGTCGGGTGAGGGTGCGAGGCCGGGAACGTTTGAAAAAAAAACTGTGGGGCGAGAGAATCATAATTTTACAAGGGATGACCATGCGACAGAAGCGTATCTTAATTGTTTTGGAAATTAATTCTAAAAGTTTTTCAGATCAGATAAATTCAATAAAAAAAAATTTAAAACTAAGGCATAAGTTAGATATCGATAACTGCCTAGACTAAGACATGTTAAGTGAATATTGAGATTACAGTTTTATAAACACCACATAGATTTTATAATTTTTATATTTAAGGAAAATTTATATTTTTTTTTTATATATTTAAGAATGTAATTAAAAAAGAAAACAAAAAAACTCCTAGAAGTAGACTTTTTAGATAACGAATATTAATTAAATAATTTAAGAAAAAAATACTCTTAAAACTAGTAACTGCTCATATGTATGTAAAAAAAAGAAGAAGAAGAAACGTATTGGATAGCTTAAAGCTAAAGCTTATTTGGAAGAAGACAACAAACAAAACCAAGGCAAAGCACCAAAAAAGTAGGCTTTAAATTGTTTACTTTACTTTAATAATTTTTTTTTACTTTAATTTTTATAAAAAGGGGTGGGATGGTATGAATGATATATAAAATAAAATATTAAATTTATTTAAAAATTGAAAAGAATTTAAAAGAAATACGTATGTATGTATATTTTGTATTAAATTATTTTTTTAAATAATTTTTTTTTATTTAACCAAAGATTATTTTCCGAAAAAAAAAATAAAAAAATTTTATTAAAAAACAAGAAAATATTAACGCACACGACGAAATTTATAATGAAATAAAATTCTATATATAAAAATCGATTTTCTAACAATAATATTATAAATTATTATTATATTAAGCATTATTAGTAAACAAACATATTGATGAAAAAAAGAAAAATCTAAAAGAAAATGACAAAATTTTTTGATAAATTTACAAAATTCAACTGAACAAACAAAAAATATAAGAAAAAATTTATATTAAAAAAAATGAAAAATGCTGAATTTAGATTAAAAAAAAACAAAGAAACCAAAAACAAAAAAAATAAAAACACAATTAAAGAAAAATTAAATAAAAATCAGGTAGAGTATATAAAATAAAAATCAAATAAAATTTTGCAATAAATTTCAAATATTTAAATCCAAAGAACAGATTTTTGTATTCCAAAATACTTAATAAAAACCATATATTAAAATAAAAAACAAAAACAAAATATATATTAAAAGAGAAAAAAAAAACAAAAACAAAAACAAAAAACCTTTTAAAACAATCACTTTACGATTCCTATTTATTTAAACAATAAAACTTGGCTTAAACTATTAATATAAACATATTAAAATATATAAAAAAAAACAGCAACAACAAGGAAAAAAACAAATTAAAAGAAATCAAATTAAAAATTAAATATTAAAATTATGAAATGGTTTATTTGTTAAAAAAAAGATTATTTTTATTTTTCTTTTAATTAAGAATTTAGTTTTTTTTTAATACTTCAAAACGAAAAAATTTTATTAATAATTTTTATTTAATTGAAAAATTATTTAATTAACAAACAAAATATATATTTTCTATTGAAGAATAATTTTTAAATTAAAAAATTTATATTTTATTCATCAGAGATGTCAAATTATTTTTTAATAAGCTTTAGATCGGATTTTTTTTAATATTCCTTTACTTATATATGTACGTACATATCAGGGGGGTTCAGTAAAAAAAAATGGAATACACTCTAAGAAGAACACAAAGACATTACACACAGGACACACCCTAAGAAAATCGTTTGAGGATATTACACCCCCACAAAGACGTGTTAAGAGGCAAGTACACATATTACAAGGGCAATTGGTGAAATAGTATTGAAGAGTAAACCATCAGGGATTTTACAGCAAAATGTTTTGAAACACCACTGCACACCTTGAAAAGACAACTGGAGTATTGGCGTTAAATAGAGACATCCTAAAAACCTTTAGGGAATGCTTCTAAAAGTCGTGTTAAATAACCACTGCATACAAGGAAAGGAGAACTGCAGAAGTGGCTTTAGATATGAATCCTAAAATATAACCCCCAGAAATCAGACTTGTCGGAACAGGACGACTGGAATATCGACAGGACAACTGGAATATCGACAGGACAACTCGAGAAATGACGTCCTATAGAAGATACTTTAAAAAAATAATCAGAGGATATTAACCTCTAGATTGTAACTTCCCATGTAAAGGATGTGCACAGACGGTGAAGGTTAGGTTAGAGGACGTGTACTTGTCAATTTAGACAAGTACAGTACCCGGAGATCGATTTGACCCATTGTACTCAGGCGATGAATTCAACTGGAGAAAAAGTTTAGAACGATGCGGCTCAATTAGGTTAGGTATGGCAAACAAAAAAGGATTGATAAGTTATTTTTACGTCACTCTGTTAAAACGTTCCATGACATTTCCGCGTCATGACATTTCAAAAGAACACACCGTCAAAAAAGTGATACTAAACAACAGTAGTGAACAAAACATATGTGTAATACAGATAAGAAATAAACTCTCGAAAAATATGATCGGAAAACAGGAATGAGCAGATCCACCCACTCTAACCATTGTATAACAAGAACTGGATGTTGATGTACCATGTATTAGTATGGTAATCAGTAATTGCAACAACTATAAACTCCGGTCGTCGTAGTCTAGTAGGTAGTGTGTTGGCTTATTAGACGTGAGGCCTCGGTTCAAACCCCAGGTCAGCAATCTCCAACTGAACGAAATATGAAAAAAAATTTCTTCGGCGACTTCCTCTCAGCAGATTTCTAGCAAAAACTCTTGAGTTTCTCAAAAATCTGTCGTTGGGAGTCGACTTTAAACTGTAGGCCCCTCCACTCATATATAAAACAAACACAAACTACATGAGTGGCGTGAGAGGCTAGGCCGTAATACTGACTGAAGGGTTGTGATGGTCAATTATGTGTGTATAACCTCCGGTTATCTAGTGAATACGATGCTAATCTGTGAATGTGTGAGTTGCAGGTTTGATTATTTATATAATTATAATAAAAAGAAGGATAAAAAAGCAATAAATAATTCGACACCAATTTATAGTCTACTTTTTAAATCCTGGAACGATTAACACAAGGGAGACCACCTAAATTTTCAAACCAGAATCTTGTGTAAACGCTGTTCACACTTGTTAGGACTAAGTGGCAATCCACAAGAATACATTTGTCTCCATCGTATAAATATATTCAAGTCGCCGTGGTCTAGTAGGTAGTGTGTTGGCTTATTAGACGTGAGGCCTCGCTTCAAACCCTAGGTCAGGCATCTCCAACTGAACGAAATATGAAAAAATATTTCTTCGGCGACTTCCTCTCAGCAGATTTCTGGCAAAAACTCTGAGAGTAAATAAAATTGCCATGAAAAGTTTCTCAAAAATCTGTCGTTCAGAGTCGACTTTAAACTGTAGGTCCCGCCTTTATGTAGAAAAATTAGCGCACACAACATAAGTAATGTGAGAAACTAGGTCGCAATCCTGACTGAAGGGTTGTAATGTAGGCTGACTTCCAAAATGTTAGTTGCTTTGTGTTTGAACAAAGCATAGTGTTTCATAAAGCCGCTGTACAAAATTGTATATAAAATGTATTCTATTTCAAAACGTCGTCAATGTGTATTTTTAACGCCGTCAAAATGCAATCAGGCATCGGTTTTATAGTTGATGCATTGTTTGGTAACTTTGCATATGTACAAAATTTATATACCGTAGTAGAACTGTATACAAACTTTGTATTGATACATTTTAGAAGTCAGCCGTAGCGTTATGTAGTGATACCTTAGTCAGTTGAGAGACCCACCCGTACAATGCTGAAATGAGGCTTTGAGAACATAACAGTTATCCATTATACTGAAACTAATATTATTTTCCTTATATAAAAATCAAATCCTTATATTCCTTGCAGTATTTTTATGTGTTAATTTTAGAAAATATTATTCTTCAATTTAAAATATATTTTTTGATTTCATTTTTAAACTCCATAAATTAATTTTTAATAGATGGGCATAAAAACAAACTCAATTTAACTCAATTTATATTATTTAATTTATTTTTTAATTATAATTTTACTTAAATTTTATATTGGATTAGGTAGTAACCTAATCTAATATAAGTTCTTTATCATAAATTTTATAAAATTATTATTAAAAGTTAAATTTTTTTAATAATTCTAAAGAGTTTGAATTTATTGAATTTTTTTTTTTTTTATTTTAAAAGTAAAGTTAAATAAAATAATATTTAACATTCAATTAATATCAGTGAACCCCTTACATTTTAAGATTTGTTTATATATATTTTTCTAAATTTGTTTTTAAATTTAGTTATAATTTCATATAAAGCTTTTTAATTTGATTTTTAAATTTAAATATTAATAAAAAAAAAACTAGTGATATAAATGTTAAATGTGTCTAACTTTTCTCGCTCTATCTATCTTTTTTCTCTTTATATACATATAAAAAAATATTAATATTTATATATGTCATGTTTATATACAATTTATATATATATCTGTATATGATATATACATATGTACGTATACATATATTCATCCAACAACAACTTATATACATTTATTATATGGTAATTGAAGAAATCAGAATTATTTATTAACGACGCCATATTTAAGTTTTAAATTATAATTTTTGTTTTTCTTATTTTGTAGGCAAAACAAAAACAAAAATTAATAAATAGTAATGAAACACATATAACAATTATACACTATTATTAAGAAAAACTATATAAAAATTGAAAGAAAAGACCGTAATAAAGTAAAAAAGAAAAACATATTAAAAATGAAAAACAAAAAGAGTTTTTAATTTATAAAACGTTACACCTGATTTGCAACTTAACTAGGACTTTGGTTTTAAAACTGTTGCCGTAAGTCATTGTATTCTGACACCAACGTTGTCCAATAAACACAAAGAATTAGTTCACCTTAAACAGTTTTTTGTAATCACTTATTTGAATAATTTTCTGGCCATTGTTTAAGGTTAGATTATTGGATTCATTAGAAATTCCTTTTGAAGTCGCCGTAGTCTAGTAGGTAGTGTGTTGGCTTATTAGACGTAATGCCAGGGTTCGAGCCCCAGGCCAGATTTCGAGACGAAATATGAAAAAATATTTCTTCGGCGACTTCCTCTCAGCAGATTTCTGGCAAAAACTCTGAGTAAATAAAATTGCCATGAAAAAGTTTCTGTAGGTCCCACCACTCATGTATAAAATTAACACACACACCATAAGTGGTGCGAGAAACTAGGACGTTGTACAATGGGTCCATTCGACCACCGGGTACTGTACTTGACTTAATTGACAAGTACACTTCCTCTAACCTTACATAACCTAGAAATTCCTTATTCCCTGTATGAGTCAAGCTCCGAAAATATGTTTCAAAGTGTGTTTCTTTTTAGAGGCCACTGTTCTAAACCCAGGTCAAAACGAAATATGAAAAAATATTTCTTCGGCGACTTTCTCTCAACAGATCTCTGACAAAAACTCTAAGTAAATAAAATTGCCACGAAAAAAGTTTCTCAAAAATCTGCTATTCGGAGTCGACTTTAAACTGTAGGTCCCGCCACACATGGATAAAATTAACACACACAACATGAGTGGTATGAGAAGCTAAGCTGTAATCCTAACTGAAGGGTTGTAAAGGCCAATTATGTGTATGTTTTTCTTTTTATTTCTTTTGCCATATTCTAGACAAGTATTTCATACCTATAGCGTCGACAGTCAGAACCTTTGTAATCGATATCCCAAATATTGCCGAATGCCGGTTCCTCTAAAGATCCTACTAACGTCCTCAACAAAACAACAACAATCGGAACGACACAACATCATATCGGCCAGGGATTGTCAACCCAGCGAAAGTTGTTTCCCTTGGGAAGCATAGCTGTTACAACAACAGCAAGAGTTACAACGTTATAAAATGATGATATGTTGAACTCTAACAAATAATACTATGCCAGGTTTGCCAAATGTAAGTTAGCTACGACATACAGGAGAAGAACAAAACGAGATCCACGATTCCCACTAAGATGTAATACTAATGTGCCCATTATATTATCCTATGCTCCTTGTAGAACTAATGGAAACTTAAATTATATATGTATGTAGACACTCATTGTCAGCACAAATTCCTGAGTCATAGAAAATGCTGTTAAGTAACACATACATACTCATACATCACAAGCAACAAATAGGCATTGTTTTGAAAAAGAAAAGAAAATATAAAAAACCACCCTCAGCAACAGATGAACATCATTATAACGATCTTACAACATGATTATGATAGAGAAACCCTTTACGACGCTAATGAAGATGCGTGAAACAAAACAGAAATCAATAAACCTAGAGTACAAATAAAACAGAGTACATTTGCAAATGGCAATAGTGAGAGAGAGAAAGAGAAAAGAAAGAATTTTATGAATAAGAGAAATCGAAAGTAAAAGTTATTTAAAAATAGAGAGCCTAACAAAAGCATGAACAATCATGTTTATGGCAAACGGGGAAAAAATAATCTAATTGTTGTTGTTATAAAAAACTCACATATTTTGGGTGCCTTAATAGTTATTAAAAACGTTATAATTATAATGGCGTTAAAGTTTTGTTATTGTTTTACCTTCTTGTTTTCTGATTCTTCTCCTTCTTCTTTGATGAACAATATACGCACTTGCATTTAAACTCCACTTATGCATTTAATAATGTTTTATTAAATAAATATTGAAATTAATTATCTTTTTTTATATACACACACACACATTTAATACTTTTCATTTATTTTATTTAAAAAAAATCTAAACGAATTTTAATTCTTTCGCGACAACTAATTACTTTCAACGCAACTCGAACAACTGAAGCGATTTACACTCTCTAAGTAAACTCAATAGACATTGCAATTTGAGAATAGAGAGCCGTGAGTAAATCAAAAATAAACAACAACAATGTAATTATAATTGCATACGTCATTAAAAGAGCATGATGAACAAGTGTTTCTCCAATTTTATGAAAAGCAAGAACAACAACAACAACTGCATTATGCAAAATTTTTTGTGTTGTACTTTGTTATTGTGCGTAGTAACTGTTATCAATAAAATATTTTTGTTTTTTGGTGACCTTAAAATGTACCACAGATGGGAGTTTATACTATAAGGACTGTTCAATCCTCAGGTCAGATATTAATTGGTGGTATCATAATAGATCTCACACCTGGCGTAAAATTTTCTTTATTATTTATAGCGTATATGCTGTACTTCAGATGAAAGTAATTGAAAAAAAAAAACATTGTCAATATCAAATACTGTGTGTGTGTGCAAGAGAATGCTTCAAGTCACTATCTTATATTAATAATGACACATAATCTATAATATTTCAAGGCCTGGTGTAGTCATCACTTCAACCAGGATTCACCCCGTAATCTAACCTAATAGAGCAAACACTTGCGCGAACTCAAAAAGCAGCGTTCAGATAAAAAGAGTTGAATTCGTATTGTTGCGCAAACCACACTGGTAGCCCATACGAATCTACGAAGTGTTTAATTTTGACTATAAGCATTCAATAACCTATAAATAAACAGCTCATAAAAAATCTACTGAAAAAGGTTTAACTTCGGAATTGGATATTATATTATGGCGTTTAACAGGCCTATTCAATTTCAAATTAATTTCAAATAAAAACCGTTTTTAAAAAAGCGCATTGCCAACCTTTTCTCTAAATTTCTAAAAATAAAATACAACCCTGTTTATCAAAACAGCTGTGATTGAAAATAAAAATAAACAAAAAACACTAATTTGTTGGAAAAAACTTTTGCGCTAAGAAGCAGTTGTTTAAATTTAATTATTTTTAATTTTACTGCCTACACATCAATAATCCTGCCTTATATTTACACAAAATGAGTGACTTAGAAGATCCCATTACTCAAGATCATATAAAATTGGTAAGTTTTGTTTTTGTAAACTCACGAGACAAATAATGGATGGATGGATGACCTACCTCTCCTCTCTTTACCAAACATTGCAGGTGGAAAGTATTAATCGTCGTGTGGATAGCATTTACAAACAATTATGCGAATATGAAGAGTCTATAGATCCACGAACTTTAGAAGAAGTTGGAGGAGATTCACAAACCAAAATTATGGATTTATTAGACACATTACAGACTATACAGGATGCTGCCGAAGGTATACGTCCCTATAATATGGTTTTGCGTTCTCAGCAACAGTCATTAGAGGAACAAATGAAATGTTTACAACAATGCGTGGATTTAATGAAACTAGAAACTGGTACAGTTAGTAATAAAGAAAATACGGAGAATGGAATGCAGGAGTAAATGATAATGAACGGGAAATGGGACGGAGGAGAGAACTAAAGGGAGGCAAAAAGTATTATTTAAATACTATTTAATAGATTAAGATTCTTTCTTTTTATACTTTTTTTTTGTAAAATCAAAACAACAATAATAATACAAGATACGATTACGCCTTGTAGATATTAACATATTCCGTTCTTGTATATTGTGAAAGAGAAAAAAGAGGATAGAAATCAAAATCTCTGAGAGCAGGTCTGTTGTATACCAATGCAAAACTGTACGACCTGCTGGTGTACATCTAATTCATGCTAAACAATGCCAATAATTGGCTATTAGAACTCCGTACCCAGCAATTGTTCAAAAATCCATTCAATTATCTGTGTTCATTGCTGTAAATCTCACCTTGTTTAGAAAAATTGATGTTTCTTTAAAGAATATTCGTCTCCATGTGGCTTAAACTCCTTCTAGACTTCGAAAGTTTAGTGCCAGATTTCACATACATACCATGCCATACAAGTAGAGTTTAATAATGTGTCAATTTCGTATGGTATCGCTGAGTGTTACAGGCAATTGCTGTTGCTACAACAGATTGTCTGACTCCAAGCTGGGAAAATTACGTAAATCTGGGAGTTATTACTATTTCGTCGAAGGTCCTTCAGGTCTTTCCGGCGACAAGTTCCAATTGTCAAGGCAATGACAGGGAAGATATGTCGATCAATGATATCGATTTCTAGGTCGCTTATTCTTCCTTCAAAGTGTTTCCTTTCATTATTGGCCAATACACACCACCTACATTATGTGTGTTCATTTTATCCACGAGCGCAGCATCCATATTTTTATGTCGACCACCTTTCAATACTTACTCAAAGAGCGAGCACTTCTTAGCCTGCCCAAACTTATTACAAACCTCGCAAGAGCTCCAATATCGTCTCTCAGCAGAGTTCAAACATCATCTACACAGGGTTTTGAGCCTCATCCTTATAAGAGCTAGTCAGTTACAGAGAAAGTTTACTATAGGATCGAATTCTTCCTCACTACAACACACCCAACGATAGTGTCGTAATGGCTCGTAAAAACCCTGCAATTAGGTTAATACCGAACTTATCCAAACCTAGCATACGACCAAAAACACGAGCCCTATCCTTTCAACGTTTCTTTTGACTAGACGAAGTAGTAGAATTAGAATCAAGTCGTACTCAGAAAGAAAACCTGACCTAGCGAGAGCAGCCGCCATTTTGTGTACATGTACATCACTATATCTCGAAACCCAGCGGAAACAGATCAGGTTCAAAGGCTCGTATGCAGTCCTTGCAATCCTTCCCCAGCCTGTCATTGAAAATCATGTAAGAATCCTCGATTGAAGAGAATGGGCAAGCGACGGTATAAAGAACCTTCAAAATAGCAAAAATCCGTGCTGGAAGGACGAAGCAGTTAATCATTTCATTCGAGGTCCTTACGGAAAACACCTTTTCAGCTTCGATCCATCTTTGAAGAAGAGTATACTACTTCGCCTCGTCCCATTGTGCCCTATCCGCAATGAGAATTTGCAACCCAATCAGAAACATCGCCATGAGCACTGTATAATCGGTGGTTTAATCAGGAGTATATTCTACCCTCCTGGAAAGATGTTCAGAATACTGGTCTATAATGCATTTCATTAGATTTCTTACATGGAAAACATCTGAAAACACTTTCACGATATTAGGATTAAAATAAATCCCCCCTAAAACTCCCTTTTAGGTCATATAAACAGTATGGCAACTCACATTACCATCCGGCAGCTTTGTTTTCGACACTATTGTGAATGATTATTTGTGACAGCTGGTCATTGTTTTGGTTTTGTTTCCATTTTAGTGCAGTGCACGTGTTGAAATTGCAAAAATTTATTTTAGAAAATCAAATAAATTAATAAATATTTAATAAATTGCTTAGAAAGTAAATAAAAACATGAGTAAAAAGGGTAAAAATACTAACAGTTTAGGGCGTACATTGATTAAAGATCGTTTTGGTCATACACCACGCAGAAAAGTGGACAATGATTCTATGGTAAGCGGAACAGAGATAAAGTGCAGTGTTAAAAAATTTAACTAATGTTTAAACAATTTCCTTTAAATAAAGCTACACACAACTGAAATCCAAGATGGTTATGATTGGGGTCGTTTAAATTTAAGTTCGGTGACCGAAGAATCTTCATTTCAAGAATTCCTTAGGACGGCTGAATTGGCTGGCACAGAATTCCAGGCTGAAAAGTTAAACATTGCCTTTATCAATCCCAAACAGGGTGTGGGTTTGTTGTCTCGAAAACAACAACTACAAATTGAGAAAAAACACAAAGACAATAAGGATCTCTTAAAAATTCCCAGAAGACCTAAGTGGACAGCTGAAACTACAGCCGAAGACTTGCAAAGAGCTGAGAGGGAGAGCTTTTTAGATTGGAGACGTAACTTGGCTCTGCTACAAGAAGATGAAGAGATTATCATGACGCCATATGAAAAGAATTTAGAATTCTGGCGTCAATTGTGGCGTGTTGTTGAGAGATCTGATGTTATTGTGCAAATAGTCGATGCCCGTAATCCTTTACTGTTTCGCAGTGAAGATTTAGAAAAATATGTAAAGGAAGTTGATGGTAAAAAAATGAACATGATTTTGGTAAATAAATCTGATTTGCTAACGGAAAGACAAAGGCAATATTGGGCCGAATATTTTGATGAGCAAGGCATCAGAACAGCATTTTTCTCGGCTGCCTTAGCTACGGAAGAATTGAAAAAGGAAGCAGAAAATAAGGAAGATAAGCCTGTTAAAACTGAACTTAAATTGAAAAAACAACAAGAGGAATCAGATGAAGAGTTAGATCAAGGAGAGGAAGATTTCTCGTTAAAAGAACTTAGAAAGGCCGCTAATGAAATCAATAATACTTTAGATCATCTAGAGGATAAACTAAGGCAAATTGAAGAGAAAATACCCACACCCAAGGAAGAAAAAGCTGAAATTGAATTTATAAAAAATAGCGCTAAATTGCTAACGCGTGAAGAATTAATAGAATTATTCAAAACCGTTTATCATGGCCCTACCTATACGGATAAGGTCACCACCATAGGTTTAGTGGGTTATCCCAATGTAGGCAAAAGTAGCACAATTAATGCTTTAATGATCGAAAAGAAAGTGTCTGTTTCAGCTACACCCGGTAAAACAAAGCATTTTCAGACCTTATATTTGGATGAAGATCTTTTATTGTGTGATTGCCCTGGTTTAGTAATGCCTAGTTTTGTTTTAACTAAAGCCGACATGATATTAAATGGTATACTACCAATAGATCAGGTAATTAAATAGAAAAAGAAACACAAACTTATTAATGCCTAAGAAAAAATATTTCACTTTTAGATGCGCGATCATGTCCCACCTGTAAACCTATTATGCGCGCGCATACCTCGACATGTTTTAGAGGATAAATACGGTATTATTATAGCTAAGCCTATAGAAGGCGAAGATCCCAATAGATGTCCCCACTCAGAAGAACTTTTACTGGCCTATGGCTGTAAGTTATCTTGTAATCACACGTAATTAATTTCATATTTATCAATAACTTAACTTTCAGACAATCGTGGCTTCATGACCTCCAATGGCCAACCAGATCAATCGCGTTCATCTCGTTATGTTTTAAAGGATTATGTTAACGGCAAACTTTTATACTCTGTGGCCCCACCCAATGTTGAACAATCGGTATATCATCAGTTTCCCGAAAGAACACGTAAAATAATTGAAGAAAAAGCTTTACCCGATCAACAACAAAGAGCCATGAGGGTAAGCAACGTAGCAAAATATAAATTTGTTCAGCAATTTAATATTTCCACAAAATTTTACTTCGTTTAGATCAACAAAAATACTTCTTCGAAGGATTTGGATAAACAGTTTTTCGTACAACAATCCGGTACTGCCCACGTTAAAGGACGTACTAATTTCCCTTATATACGTGTACATGCCGATGGTTCTATAGCGCAGTCAGAGCCTACAGAAAAACCATGGCGTAATGTTAAAAAAGAAAGACGTGAAAAATTACGCAACAAATTCGGTCATTTAGATCAGCATTAGAATTTTGGAAAGGGAAATAAAAATTAGCAAATGGAAATTTTTATATATAAAGTAACACTTTTAATTTACGTTAAATTTAAGGTAACAATGAATGTTTTTTTTTTAAATCTTGAAGCATACAATAAAACAAAATTAAAATTCTTCTTAATACACCATTGTGTTTATGTTGCCCGGGAGTGTCCGTTATAAGTTCATTCCGATCGAGGCAGACATTTTGAGAACAATGCCTCTACACCCAGACAGACGGACTGGTAGATCTATGTAATCATACCCTGAAGGTATATTTACTAAAGTTGATAAGCGGACAACAAATAGGTTGGGACAAACATGCCTTAATTCTTGTTGGCACACAAGATGTCTTCAAAGTGAGCCAAAAGGTTAGTCTTCATAACTAACTCACAATAGGAGAAAGGGTATATATCTCACTAAGATGGACCCTACAAGGTTATCAAAAGGTTAAGAGATGTGATGTATTAAATTCATAAGCATAACAGCCCGAGGTCCAAAGCCAAAGACATACGTTAGGTTAGATAGACGAGACGTACTTGCTTAAGTAGGGCGAAGTGTTACGAAATTAGAATAAACACTAATGCGTACGCAAGTGTATGTCAGGTGGAGGTGGAGAAACTGTGTCACCATAGTTAGTCTCAGTGAGAGATCCGCAAAGCCTAAAATTCTTGAATTGGTGCACCATCTCTTTTGAGAGGTTTAGAAACAGGCATGGAAGGTACAAGTAATGATATGGGACACTAGAATGCCAAAATGAAGTGGCTTGGATTGTGTAGTTGCCTCCGAGTCCCAAATCGCTGTAGCTATTTAAAGATCCGTGGCCACCGATTGATACAAAATTCGCTGAGCGTTTTACACAGTTGATACCAAACGCGATGATATCTTTCTTCGGTGTCTTCATTAAAGCGGTGAAAGTTCGCCCAAATGCATAGAGGGGGTGATGCCAATCACCATTTGATTGTTAGAGGTTAGGTCAGATAGGTGACAAGCCAACAAGTACTATCTGGTCAGCAACACATCCTAACAGAGGCAGCATACTTTTGATTCATATCCCAAGATCAAACAGCAAGAAATTTTAAAACTAATTGATGCAAGTGATGTATGAAAAAGAAAGTGAACAACGTTGTCAAATGCTGAAAGTTACCCCCACACCACCTCTCTTATTTGGCTTCTATTAATATTAACAGTCAGTGTTGAAGACAACACTCAAAAGGCAAACTCAGTTTCTCCACACTCTTCTCCGCTATGGACTCGGTAATATCTGGAAAACCACTGCAGCCATCCCATAGGCCTATTGCTTACTAATTATCTTGTTCATTTCCACAATGCAAAAGCCATCCACAGTTACAGCCTTCGGTATAGACAAATCTCTAGAGACGAATCTAATTTGTCGTGCTGAGAAGTGTTCGCACCATCGTAATATTCTCCTTATGGATTTGGACGGAGAACGGTTTGTTAACGGTGAAAATGAAATGATGACAATAATTCACAATTCTGAGAAAAAGAGTTTTAAGTATGGCTTGGTTGTATCTTCAGGTCAGTAGAAAGGCAGTTAAAAACAATTACAACTACTTTATGGGAATGATAGGAACACAATTTAAAAATAATAAGTATAATATAAAGTTTTCTGGTTAAATCTCGAGGGAATAGAAGAGGCTAATTTGCATAATTTTTGTTATTGAGAACAATATTGATTCCGAAGAAAACTTTCGATATGGTCTTCGTAAATAATTCAATCAATAAAAAAAAAACAATTTAAATAAAATAATAAATATTTAAATAAATGAAATTAGTGCTTACATGTTTATATTTTCTTGCTTAACATTTCTTATCCACTTTCTGTATAATACTATCGATCAGAGATCTCTGGATTTCACTTAACGATACGAACTTATGACGAAATTCTTGTAAAGCCACTTTAAGTTCACGCGGCTTATTCAAATGCCAGGCACAAACAATTTCGGCCAATGCATAAATCTGATATTTTGTTAGATGCGCACCCGGCCGCCAGGTCACCAAATTGTGAACTTCATAAACAGGTGACTGAGAATTACTAGAGCAAATGTCGGCTTCATTTTGAAATTCAGCCAATTGTGCATAGTATTCAATCAGCTTTATATGGGCTGGCGTTTGACGTGCAGGTGGTAAATTCAAAGCCACCAAAAGTAATACTCTTAAAATTTCAACTCTATTCAATACCTCTGTGTACAAATGTTGTTTTTTACGTTCATATATATTGTCGACAATGTCATCTAATTGTTGCAAAGGCCGTAGGTAGTCGTTATTTTTAATACATAGTTCAGCGGCCAATTCCAGCTCGTATATGCGATGAGCTGGAGAGTTGAAAGTGCTTGTGACCTCATAATGAGGTTGCAAGCTGGTCATCTCACGTATAATAGCCGCTTTCATAACACTATCATCGGGACATTTCGCAACTGCTTGTGTAAAACAATGCAAAGCAGTTTCCCGATATACCGGGCTATTCGATCTCAGCATTAACGATTCGCCTTCTTCATATGCTTTGAGAAACAATCGAGCCGCTTTAAGCAAAGCCTGGCATTCATCTAAGGGGTTTTGCAAATATATTTTACACTTTGCCACACCCAACTGACACATAGCCGCATACTGATATATGCCAGCCTCTTCAAATTTTATTGCCAAACGGCTGAAGTCATCCAGGACTTCATAGACATTGGGACCAAAGCGTCTGAAAAAAAAAGCACAACTGTTAATATAAATTTTATTAAGGAGATAGAAAATTATTCTCTTACTTGATAACTGCTCTCTCTACTTGTTTAAGCTTTGTCGATGCTTTTAAATATTGATCAACTAAAACTTTCGGATAATTATCCATTTTCAACCGACGCACAAAATGTCTGTTTTACTGTTATTATTCGTAGTGATGCCCAGGGTGTTTCAAATAATAATTCTAATTAGAGTTTACATGAATAACAATAGAGTTTAGCGATGCCAGATTATTTGAATTTAAGAATTCCTAAATATTCGATCTGGGATAATTTACAGCTTAATACTAACAGAGTTGGTCTTGTTAATTAAATAACCGGATTAAATAATCACTCAGCTGGACCATAGAAACTTGGATATTTTGCAAATTTCACTGTTTCACCATGGACAGTTCACTAGACGTCTCATCAGCTGATCGATCAATCAGTAGGGGAATTTTAGGCAATTATTACCCACCCTGTTATTTACCTCACCCTGTTCATTTGCAATCACATTATCTGACATATCACAAGTTGTATTGTGTATCACAATGCCCCGGAACCATTTTATCTATATGTCCTGTAAGGGGCTTTTTGCAAACTGAAAACAATCTAGAACTAATAATATAGAGCCGCCTCAAGACCATCTGTCTGTCTATATAGATAACTTTCGTATGGCTTGTTGATCGTGAATAGAAAATCTAGAAAAATTTCCTTCAAATGACAGAATCATCGCCAATACAGATTGAAAACTACTCTTTCTGGGAGCCTATATACGTAAAAAGGCACATTAACCATTCACTCGTCGCCACCAAAACCTCCTACCATACATAAGAAACAGAAAAACCACTTCACCGCCCTTGAACGTATATCTCATTCCCCACCTATGACATGCCTGACTGCATAGCATGCATTGAGGTCTTTACGTATTCTCTCCTGTGTTCTCCTTTCAGGCTTGTCCTCTATTCAGGAATACACCAAGGTACCTACCAAACTCTTCTAAAGAACTCCAGCTCGGCCATGTCCAGTGCAAAATTCTTCTGTCTTAGCCGAATTGATGCTAAGACCTTTGCCAGACGTTCATGTAGAAAACCCCTTAAAAACGGATTTCTTGAACTCAAAAGTCGCTATTAATAACTTTATTGAGTTCAAAAATCAATTCCTTACGTATATTGTCATCTCCCACCATTTACTACATCTACCAGTTCTATATTTAGTACATATTAAATGCTTAATTGGATTTTATTGTTAAGATTCATTACAAATCACGCATGTAAGATGAGAAGTCCAGCGATTGGTTGTGGTGATTAACTTATTTTGAAAAATGTTTTTAAATGGAAATGATTAGAGAGATACATTAAAATATTTGCAAGCAAATGAGAAAAAATTACAAGTTTAAAGTAGAAAAAACGAAAATTAGATAAAGAAAGAAACATAAAATATTAGTTAAGCAGGTGTTTTTTATTCCAATTCAATACTTGAGTAGTCGTCTGCAACTCCTGGTCGCAAACTAACCCTTAAGGCTAGTCATACCAGCACGCATAACTTCATCGACCAGCAACAGATTACTGGCAATTACAGAGCAGGAGTTCAAAATTTGTTTCTTAACATTATAATTATCGTAAACACCCAAATCGGCAGGTTTCATAGCTTCACCGGTGGACAAGTCTAAGCCAACGGGATCGGGATTAAGGCGATCTTCTTCAGTCAATTTAACAATAGTGTCCTGAGCATCATAACCACTGTTGATGGCCAAATTTTTGGGTATAACCAATAAAGCTTCGGCAAAAGCTTGTATGCCCAAACGCACTTTTCCCTTGACGGTATCCTTGTATTTCATCAAGTGATTGAAAGCTCTTACTTCAAAAGCAGCAGCTCCGGGAATAACAGCCTTATCATTAATGGCATTATTAATAGCCCTCAAACCGTCTCTGATGGCATCTTTAATTTGTAGAATGGTATGCTTGTTGGGTCCCTTAACCAAAATGGTAACTGATTGGGGATTCTTGCATTCCTCAACAAAAGTATATTTGTTTTCACCCAAAGTATGCTCATATACGAGACCAGCATAACCCAAATGAGATTCCTCCAAATCGTCAAAAGAGTTCACGGCAGTACCACCACAAGCCAAAGCCAAACGCTCCATATTACGACGCTTGGCACGACGCAAGGCCATAATACCTTCTTTGGCCAAAGCATCTAAAGACATGGGATCAATACCCTTTTGATTGATGACCACAAAGGATTTCTCGGTACCATCACAAACTTTGCGCTTCAATTCAATAATTTTCTTAACTCTCTGATCAATAAAATCACGTTCAGCCTTAACGAACTGTTCACGCTCTTCGGCGGTCTTGTAGAAGAAACCGGAATTAACTTCTGATTTCTCATATTCCAAAGAGACATTGCAAGTCAAAATGTAAGCGTTTTCTAAACGTTTTGGCATATCGGGATGTCTGCAACCATGATCCATAACCAAACCCTTAATCAAAGTGGTATCAGTGGCTGATTTGTGTTGCATTTCCATAATTTCAACCATGTGTAAATCAGCAGGCCTATCATCTTTGCGTATAGCCAATACAGCATCAACACACACATCGGTAAGCAAATCGGCTAAAGCGGCATGTACCTTAGTCTTCAAACTGGTATTGACCACTTCAGTTAAACTCTTCTTGTTGACCTCAATGGGCACTTTCATGCTTTCCAAAACGGTTAAGGCTTGTTCGCGTGCCTTTTCGAAGCCCTCGGTAACAATGCGTGGATGTAAACCTTCAGCCAAAAAGATATCAGCCTGCTTCAATAACTCACCAATCAAAAGAACTGTTGAAGTGGTGCCATCACCAGTAGAATCATCTTGAGCTGTACTGGCACGTGCAATCATTGAAGCGGTAGGATGTTGAATTTGCATTTCATGCAATAAAACATTACCATCCTTGGTGATTTTAATATCACCAGCACCAGAAACCAACCTAGAAGAGAATCAAAAAAATGAAATAACGATTAAGTTTAGTATTATTGGAGTGTATTATTAAATATTTCAGATTGATTGATTTATTGATTAATGGTTCCGAAGATTGACCCTTGTGGAATTGATCAGCTTCAAATTAAATTAATCTTTTTTATCTAGCGCATCTTTTATTATAAATTATTAAAGGTGTACCATAATTTACAGGCTAAATGCGCAAATAAAATGGACCTCAAAGGTTTTAAAATCTCAGCACAAGAAATAAACGAGAATTAAATAAAGCAGAATCAAAAACGTTTCTTTTTATCGATTAATTGATCTAAAGGCTGACGCTTGGAAACACGACAGCTTCAAATTGGATTAATCTCTTTATCTAGCGCACCTTTTATAGTAAATTATTAAAGGTTTACCATAATTTACAGGCTAAATGCGCAAGTACAAGGTTTTAAATCCTAAGTACATCGATTATTTGTTTATCGATTAAAAGCTCTAGCGGCGCGGCTAGTCTTTATACGACCAACCTTTTTTTATAAATAAAAAAAAATTCTTAAATGCCTTTAGAGGATCACTTTGCACAAATTAGAATATTTTTTCTACATAAAACGTGTTGTTTAATTGTACGAATAATGGCAATTATATTTTACCACATTCAGAGTTAATTAAACATTTATTTAGCACAACTTATAAAAAATATTGAACTACTCTTTACTAAATTTAAGAAAATTCAATGGCAATTGTGCAGATTGTTCAAATATTGCTACAAAATCTTTCAATTGTTGATTAATGGAATCGAAAAATGCCTTTGCCATTACGACCATACTCAAATTAAATTAATCCCTTTATTTATCGCATCTTTTATAATAAATTACTAAAGGTTTACCACAATTTACAGGCTAAATGCTCTAAGAAAAACATCTCTAAATACCTTAAGACCTCTTTGTTTTAAATTTTAAACATATTAAACGAATTTCCACATAAAAAATGTTGTTTAATTGTACGAATAATGACAATGGTTTTGTTTTATCACATTCAGAGTTAATCAAACATTGATTTAGCACAACTTATTAAAAATATTGAACAATTCTTTACTAAATTTAAGAACATTCAATGGCAATTGTGCAAATTTCATTACAATCATTGAAAATAAATAAGGAAAGATGGCTCAACCTCCTTGAAAGGTACTTAGTTAGCAAAAGTCAATACTAACCCCACCGAACAGAGCAAAAAACTTTTTACACAGCGCGATAACAGTTCGGAAGTTGAGAGGAAATTACTGACTACTTCTCTATGTTCTGAAGCCCGTATGCAAGGAATCGAAGGCATTTGCAAGTAGACGTCGCAGGAGAACACTGTAGTCAATGGCCAAACATAATATCAAACCAATACCTATGCGAGAGCTGCAACACCAAGCCAAATTATAAAAATCCCGATCACTTCAGCTTTTATGTGACCACAACTTCATCAAAAGTAGTCTATGGGCCTATCACTGCTCTTTTTTCTACATGTTTATGGATTTATTTTAGGACTTATAGACCTAATGCTTTTAAGTTCTTTCAGATGATAAGGAAATTTAAATATATGATGCAGTACAAATCTGCTCATTTTTGACGCTCGAAGCCTATTTACTTGTTTAATAGCAAATCATATTACAAAAAAAAATTGAAGTTTGGTTTTTGAGTTTTTGGCTCATTTTTCACCACTTTACAACACTAAAGTTTTTTTGCAGCCGATGACACATCACTAACTTAACCTCACTTTTAAAAACCCTATAAATGCCGACACCCCGTGTCAAATAGCAGATGCTTGAAAAAGTATTTGTAATTTAATTAAAAACTAATTTTGTGACATAAATTCTTCAAATACTGACTTGTTTAATGATAAATTGAGTAGGAACTTACATTTTCATTGTTCCTTTGGGTCCCAAATTGGTACGCATAACATCTTGCAAACCCTTGGCAGCAGAAATGTTAATAGCCAAAGCTTGGGCAGCCCGAGCAAATTCAGCTTTAGGATTTAACAAACTTATAGAAGCCATAGTTTTTCTTGTATATTTTTACTTAAAACGTTTTATTTATTTTCACAATTTTTTAAGGAAAATTCCAGAGTCTGTTGGACCGTCTCACCGTATTTTGCCTAAGAAATAATAGAAAATGTGCAGATGTCAAACTGATTGGTAAAAAAATAAATTCAACACAGGGTATGTTCAGTGTGATTTTTAAAACTTTTTTTGAACAGTTGTATATTTTAGCACCAAAATTGAATATTAAACCAAACCATTGCTTTCTCAAAACTGAACAATTTTATTTGTCGTCCTCTTTTATTTTAAATATACAAAAAATAAACATTTTGCTTCTACATATTTCATAAAAATTTCATCTCATTTAAGGGCCAAATTCTACATATAGCCCTACTCTTTATTAAACCTAGTGGTATGGGTCCATAATATCTAGAATCGGCACTGTTTGCTTGATTGTCACCTTCAATCCAAACATAGCCTCTAGGTACATAGTCTTCAGTTCTTGTTACCTTAGTAGCAGCGGCAGTAGTATTTTTTGGTTCATTATTATTTTGTACTTCTTGCAGAGTAGTCGGAGGTTGATCAATTATTACCTTGTCGCCCGGCAAACCAATGACTCTTTTACATATATACTGGTCTGGATTGGTGGGTGAAACAGCTATTACAATATCGCCACGATTGGGCTTATGAAATCGGGCAGTAATTCTTTCAGTTAGTAATATATTATTAGAATATAAAGTAGGTTCCATAGAAGGGCCACTGCACTGAAAAATAAATAAAATATAATGAATTTCTTTTTACAACACCATATATTTAGGAAATTTATATTTCAAGTTTTATGAACCTCTTTAAATATTCGTATACTACTACTACTTATATTTGCAACCCTGCTAGTTTTTTTCCTTTCGTAAACACTTTCTTAAAAAAAAACAAAAATTTCTTATTTCTTTGAATTATTATGCCTTTTAACACTAAATATTTTTATTAGAACATATATGTTTTTAATTTTCCTTTTATAATACTACTTACTACAACAAAATCGCCAACATATTCAAAGAAGCAATGTGTTACACAGGCGTACTGAACACTGTATTTCAGTATATCTTTTATATGAGAAAGCATTTTTTTGCACTTTTTATTCTCTACTCACTACTAAAGCAAACTTCATAACATAATTTATTATAGTTTTATTAATAATTTTTATATTAAATGAGAATATTTTAAGAATATGTTATAATACAATGAGACTAAAAAGTTAGATAAAAACAGAAACAGCTGTGTAAACTTAATGTCATTAAAAGAGTATGTTCAGTGCAATGTACCTTAAAAAAACATAGGGTGTTTCTGATATATATTTTACTCATAATATTGTACATTTAGATAAAGACGTTATTTACTATAATTAACTGTATCTGGCTTTAAATAATAACTTGAATTAATAAAATCTTTAATTTCCAGAAGCAAATACGGCTTATACTTGGAAGTTTTATGAATACTATGTGAAGATGGTAGCTGAGGTGTCCCTCTTTTCGTCGTAGAAAGAAGTGATGTAAAAGAAACGGGTTGGACGGGGTAGACTGGGGATGAATACACAACCCTTAGCTAGCTCAATTCCATTATAAATCAATGCCGGACAGAGGCGCACTGACTGTATCAATTCCATGCGGTTTCCAAGGACTGATTTGAACTATAGTTAATGGAATCGCTCGAATCTCGGCCTCACTTCATGCTTAACCATCAAACAAGACCTTCCACACACCTTGTAGGCGTTGCCGTTTTTTAAGATTCCTAAATTTCATTGAATATAAACCACAATATTTGTATGTGTTGTTAGACATTTATGCACATTCATATATATATATATATATTTATTTATATGTATATCGTTTTTAAAATGTTAATGATTAATTTATCTTTAAATTAATGTTTCCATTGGTATTAAAATATTTTCAAATTTTAACAAATTTTTTTGTTCAATAGTTTTACTTTTTCAATTAATTTAGCTACGAGACTAGTATAGACCAATTAACATTTTGTTTTTCATTTTTCTGGTACATTTTTGCTGTCTATATTTAAACGAAAATGGATAAATTTATAAATTCCTTTTAAGGAATTATTTTTGTTAAAAACGAAAATTTAATTTCTTATTTTCGCTACAACTTAAAAATTGAAATTAAATTAAATTAAAAAAAATAAATAATTCAAAAAATACAATTACAATTATAAACTACAGAGTAATATTTGTAATTTAACAGAAAAGTTACTTAATAATGCTTTAATAATTAATTTAATTAGTTGCACAAGAAAGTCTACATTAAATTATAAATAGAAAAATATGTAAGAAATTGCATACAATAAATAACAAATTGGAATTTTTCATAGGCTTTGTTGTTGTTATATCGTATCGTGCTATAACAAATACGAATACGATTACAATACAAACAAGCCATATGAATTAGTTTTTCTTCTTTTAATTTAAATTTACTTTAACTTACAAACTAAAGCAAGGAAATTAGTTGTTCTTTTCATTCACGATTTATTCGGAGCGTTTACTAGCTTCTTTGGCACGTTTTTCCAAACGTTCTCGTTTGTCAATGTTGGCCAAATCAATACTGGCCACATAGGCATGCATGCAACTGATTAAAGATTTCAATAAAGCAAATGGTGCTGTAATATAGGCAGCCATTTTAAACAGCGAAATGCCAAAAACTAATACAAAGAAAAGAAAAAAAAAAAATAGAATTAAAAAACAAACATTCATTTTTAATATAAAAAAACCAAAACTTACGCATTGGGCCATTGGTAAAATGCAAGACATAAAGACTTATATAAAATGCTTCATTGACGCAGCACATAAATGTTAAAACATCCTTTTGATAGTACAAACGCATAACAATGTTCTCACTTAAATCGGTGGCTTTGTGTGATGATTTACCCACTACAACGCTCCTAAAATTTTATAAGAAAATAAAGTTAAAAAAGAAAGAAACTACAAAATGAAGACTTGATACTCACGTTTGCATATAAAGCCAATGACAGGCAACATCTATGGCCATTGACAATTGGAACCAAAACATATAGGAGGGATAGAAATAACTTAAGGTAACCAACAAACCCATCGTACCACAACGATCTGTTAGCTGATCCAGCATAGCACCAAAACGTGTGCCTAAAATAGCAAAAAAAAATCATTTTATTATTTAACATTGAAGTTTCCAAAAGTCGGAGGACATCTCTCCCTTGGTAATACTTTTCATAGCCCTAACAATTACAAAAAATTGGGCATCAAATACACTGGCATTGACCGCTAGCCTGAAGCTAATTCTCTTGTCCATTCCTCTAAAATAATAAGAAACTTAAACCTATATCGTATTATGATGACCCCCTTGGACTAAGGTCTCGTTAAATTTAACATTACAATACCTATTACTCTATATAAGCACTGTTAGGGCTTTCCTTACAGCTATAACCAGCTACAGCCTAAATGCCATTTTGAATGGCTACCCTGGACATATTGTTATTCCTGAAGTTACATGCATATCTGCATAAACCGAATTAGTTGCCTTAGTGATAGCAAACAGTACTAGAACCTAGATGTCACTTTTGTCATACATACATATATAGCACATGAATAGTACATATATTTTCATAGGAAAAGCGTGTTTTGTGTTTACTTAAAAATTAATTAGATTTCATTTTAAAATGCTTTAAAAATGTTATATTTTATAAAAAAAATCTATAAATTAACGCTTTACAATCACTGTTTTTTAATATTTAACATTTTTTTGAAACACCCTGTACAAAAAAAAATAGACAGCAAGAGCTTAACCAAAAGAGATTAACAACTTAAGAGTGTAAAATTAAGACAAAACAAACAATACACAAAACAATAAAACTTGATTTGATTACAATTACAAAACAACAACAAAGCATGTAAAAGCATTGCAACAAATTCAACTGCATTTTTTTTGTCTAAAATCAAAACAAATTAGAATGGAAAAGTAAGAAAGTAAGGAATATAAACAGGCGTGACGTAAATACATATGTATAAAGGGAGAATGTAAACAAATTTTAAAAAGAAAATAAATTGACAAAATTGCATTATTTTTCTATTCAAATAGAATTTCGAGTTTTATTTTTTGCTATGCTAGAAAGAGATAAAACTTCTTAACGGGCTGGTGCCCGCAAAAGATTACGTGTTTACAGCGGTTATTAATAATAATTATTATTCCAGTTATACATAGTATATGTTTGAGTATCTAACTAGTTTTGTGCTATAGAGTATAACGTCATAAAATAATTTAAAATATATATAAAAAAATATCTATACGTTCAATGAACACCTTTATGATCATATTCATAAATAAAGGCGTCCACCAATTACCACCATACACTTGGCCTAGCAGCAATGACTGCGTTTGTGCGATGATAAGAACAGTTTATATCGGGTAAATGTTAATAACTTACTCTGATTAAAGGCTCGGGCTGCATGTCCGTCCACCGCATCTAATAATGCACTTATTGCATAACACCAACCGGCCACAATATAGTTAGTGGACATAAACCAAAATGCAATTAAGGCCAAAACAATACGGCAATAACCTAAAAGATCAAACAATTAAGGCTATCAATAAACATAAATCAATAACGAAAGATCTTATGTATGTAACCGATATGAACGACATAAGAAATAAATCAATAAAATGCTGTTGTTGTTTTTTAGGTGTTTATATTATAAACAACCCCTCATTTTTCTATTTGTATACATAAATAAGCTTTAATTTAATTAGAAAAGCCATACCATCATAGACACTGCGGTGTGTATTCCATAGGAATTTTCTCAAGATTTTTGCATTTGTTTTTAGGATACATATTCCATTCACTGAATGATTTCTTTTGTTTTTTATAAATAAATACTTTTGTTCTTTAATATTTATTTAATTACTCACCAATTATATTTGGTATAAAGAGAAATATATTATCATGCTCTGGTATAGCCATTGTTGCTTTGTCCACAAATAACTGTTGGTCGCTCAGGGGTGGTGTACGTAATGTTCTACCGGTGAATATTGGTTGTGTACACTCGCAATTAAATACTTTTTTGATATCACCACAGTATTTTTATGTAACTTTTTTATCTTTGCAAATTCCTTTAAAAAATTATTTCAATAAAATTTAATTTACTTTGGCATTATACGCAAAATTAAATTCTATTCTTTTTTGTTACTTTTCTTTATTTTTTTATTCTATATATACTAACAACAACACCACTTGTCACGTATAGTTTTAAAGAGAAACTAAAACATAGAGACGCAAAAGTTTTTTTGTATAATTTTTTTTTAATTTGTATATAAACCAGTGTTGAAAAATTCAGTAGTACTTTTGTATTTTTTCAGTACTTTTTTCATCAAATTCGTTTTTGTTCCTTCAAAAAATAAATTTATATTTTAATAAATAATTTATTAAGTAAAAATTATTAAGTAAAAATTAAGCACCGTTTGTTTAATGTACTTATCTGGTCTGTCTGTCTCATAGGTAGTTACAAGTTAAAATAGCCTATTAGACGCCATTGTTCAAACCCCCAGGTCAGACAAAACGAAAACAAAATGTTGTTGTACGCCGGTAAAAAGTTAGCTGGTTAAAAGGAGGCGCGGTTCAACTGGACAAAACGAAAACAAAAAACATAATGTCCTGCTGACAGAAAAGCAAAAAAAATTAAATGTTTTAAATTTTTTTGAGGTGTAGTTTCTAGTGTGGTGAGTTTTTATAAAATGTGGTGAATTTATACAGAGTGTAAAATCGAAGGATGGCGAGTTCTTCTAAAATGTGGTGAATTTATCCGGTGTGGTGAATAAAATCGAAATTCATCAACGCGCCGTTATTGAAAAATGGATACTGTATTACCATAAATCCATGTACTGTACATTGTTATTTGGACGGTGTGTGTCTAGAATAAATAATTTACACACCTGTTAGTGGAGACATTCACCGATATGTCGAAACTCTCGTCTGGAGAAGGTGGAGATATATTCGCTTTAGGTGTCATTGCCAGACTCCTTGACATAATCGGTAGCGGGCTCCTGACTTTTCATTATAGGACATCTTTCACTGAACTTTCTAAAATAAGAAAATATATAATAGGAAAATGACCAAGAATGTTTTCCTATGGGGAATGTCTGATCCTCGGTTTGCATATTAATATATGACATATTAATGCACCTAAAGTCTAGCCTGCGTGAGTAGATCCGCCACTTAACCTACGCGGGCCTGCCATTTGAACACAAATAAAAAATATATTAATTTATCTATTCCTACAAATAAGTTTTACATAAAATAAATCGATTAACTGGAAGTAATCGATAACAAAGCTTTTAAAATCAATCTATTTTTATAAATATTTAATTAATTAAAACATTTCAAACCGGTTTTTAAACAATAATTAAATAACTGTTCCTGTAGTTGAATAAAAAATAAAATTAGTAACGGCGTTAAATATTTAACAGCAACGGCTTTCGTTCGTTTGCATATAAATCAACCCCTAATAAATAAAACAGTCTGGCAATATTAAAACAAGCCAAGTGGAAAAACAGTAGATTTTTCCTTAAAAGACAGTAAAAAAAGATTTAGTTTGGCGTCGGTGCTAATATTTGCGCGGTACGATTTTTAACACGATATAAAATTTTTAATAATTGTTTAAAAGTTATTAAATTGTATATTTAATATAAAATTATGATAATCGTTTTTCAAACAAGTTAATTGTTTGCGTTAAACAAATAGCAGATAAAAGAACAAGTGAAATGAAGTGAAGTGATAAAAAAAAAGTGCGGAAGAATTTTATTAATTAATTAAGATAAGAATCAAAAAGATAATACATATAAAGTAATATTAATAGAAAACAACGCGTTAAAAAGAATGTATTATTAATATAAGAAAATAAGCAAAGAAAAAATATTTCAAGCATATTTCCAGCAGCATCCCAGACATTAATTGAATTGACTGTCTGGAGCTTAGTCGAGCCTGCTAATTTTTGTTTGCAGTAAGTGTGTGAGTTTATGTGTATGTTCCACTTGCTTTTTATACTTTTTCATTTTTCTTCATTTTATTAAATAAAAATCCCTTTTTCCAATTTCCTTATGCCACCATTTTTTTTTCGTGCTTATATTTTCCAAAGCTTTGCTTTTTCATTTTATTATTGATTTACTGCATTAATAACAGAGAATTTATGTGTGTGTGTGCAAGAGTGCGTAAGTGTATTTATCTCTTTTGCCTGCATTTAACATAGCAACTAACCAAGCTGGCTGCCATCATCATCTGTTTATGATGGTGCTCTTCTTCTTGGTTGGTGTGTTGTTTTGCATGACGAGTCTCAACAATAAACATAATACCACCTAACCGCCACCCTCCTTCATATTGAACAGGTTAGAACAACAACAATAAGAAAAACAAAGCGCCATCATCTGTCACACTCTCTTCCGCTCTCCACACCAATCATTTACAGCCAAATAACCAACCAACCACCCTTTCTTTGTGCTCTCAAGTAAATTTACAGTTTATTTACTTTATCTATATATTCTTCCCATTTGTTTTTCTTTTATTATTTCTTATTTTGGCGTCTGTGTTGTTTTTGATTTGTTTTTCTTTCGTTAAACTGTTTCAGTTTTGTTTATATTTTGTTGCTGTGTTTTTATTAAATTTCCTCTTTTGTTTTCTTTGTAATATGATGCCATATTATCGTAATGTTTTGATAATAAGAAAAATCAATAATATAATGATGCCAGATGCATAGTTTAAAGTTTATTTTTATTAAGGGGGTGAATTTTTATAAGGCCAACTATAAATTTTGTAATGAAATAAGAAATTATAAAGGCAAAGATATTTTTCATTATTTCTATTTTAAAACAATAATAATATATTTTTTATTTATAATAAAATGGAAATAAACAAACAAGTTTTTTTGACAACAAAAAATGTCAAGGATTGAATTTAATCCTTAATACTTATAGAAAAAGGGACACAAGCATTTTGAATGCAAGTAGTTTACAAGGGAATAAGTTAGTTTAGATAGAATTGTGTTGAAAAAAATTGTTGCGGGCCCGCTTTACACATTTCTATCAGTCATTTACTAAACTATTGCTTGTCCTCGACGAATGTACGATTTGTGGCATTTGATGTTCTACTTGTTTTCGTTTAAATTGAACATTTTGTATAAAAAACAAGTGAATTTAATGAAAAATTAAAGTAAACAGCTTAGGAATGTGATCAGGAAAGGACTTTATTGTCAATCTAAATCAAAAAGAATAATTTAATATAATAGCAAAATAATTAGAATACGATTTTTTGATAAGAATGATAAGAAATAACATCAAACTTGACAAAAACTACTGAAATACAGGTTTAACGATAGAGAATTTCAAAAGAAAATATCGACAACAAAGGCAGCTTCAACATTCAGTAAGTAGGTCGCAGATGTCGGTGGATATGTCAGATTCTTACCAGCTCATATTGCCTTCTACTTTCTCTTATGATATTGCCATTCAAGGTATAACGTCATAGTGGGTAAGAGACTAAGTTTGGCTTAGAAATTTAATAAGGATTTTTTCTCTTATACTTTTTCCTTTGCTCCTTCGCTCTCAGCTTACAAATTATATTTCTACCGTAACTGGCTGAAAGAGCTCAATTTGTTTTGTTTTTAGGCAACATGTCCACTATATTAGGGGAACCAAACTCTTCTCTTATAGTCGCATTCAGCCGCAAACAGTCTTCTTCATACTCGATGGTATGACAGCATAACATAATTAGTATACTCGGCTATACACGTCCGTATTTGCAGAGGTAACTTCTATATCCTCCATGACCGCTAAGAAAATAAGTGGAATAATAACTTACCTCACCATGACCTCTTTGCATCTACTTGGAAGTTTTTGGGATAAACTTAAGCGTCTATACTCCCTTTCGAGTTTCTTCCCAATCTCTGTAACTAGGTTGGGGTAACATTCTCTATACAATGCTTTTAAGGTCCTTTATGTGGTACAATATATTGGAATTGTCCTTGATATAACGTTCGCGGCATCTTCCAGGCACTGTTCGGTAGGAGCAGTATACTCTTAAAGTCTCTGGCATATACAATCGAAACCAAGTTCTTTTTTGTCGGCTCTATCTCGAGGTTTTTGAAACATAATGGTGCTATACTCGTATATGTACATAAAAGTTGATGTGGCTATTCTACTGATAATCCTTTTTACAAGCTGTTTGGTATCTTCCTATGTTTGGTATCGAGCAGAAATTGGTCGTACTGATTTTCGAATTCTAATTCGTTTATTAACATGAGAATAGTTTGATTAATGATTTGAAGTTTCAGCTTATCAATATACATAACTCCAATGTGTTACAGCAATGGTTACGTTATTTCTTGAGTTCCTATACGACCTTTTTTGTTATTTTAAATTCAGTTTAATTATTAAATCGTCGATAGATCCTAACCTAACTTTCGTTTTGAATAATTTTATACAGCCTCCTTGTTTGTCGTTTTAACACTCCCTTTTAAGAAGAAAATAATCAATTAAAAATAGAAAATATTGTTTAATTTTATATTCAATTTAATAATATTGTATGTAAAACCTAACCCAACTTTCGTTGTAAATTATTTACCTTTAAAACAGCCTCCCTGTTTGTCACTTTAACTCGCTCTCTCATATGAACTTTGTTACAGTTTTTTGCCCTATTTATTGTTTTTTGTTTTTGTTTTTCAACGCATACACACACCTCTCCTTAAAAAGAAAATAATAAATACGCTCTCTTCGATTTTCATCTCAAACACACAAAAAACAGTGACAACAACAACAACAAATTGAAGTGTCTATTCAAAATCAATAGACAATAATAACAGCATAAAACAAAAACAAAATGTAATGAATACAAGTACACACTCTCATGCACTTGTTTGTCGGGAGAGTGTATTGAGATTTGTAACCATTATGATAAAAATAATAATGAAAACAAATGATGACAGTGTGGTTAACTGGAAAAATAATACAATATTTAATGGAAACATGATGATGCTTGTCTAACAAGGCTGGCACAAGTGTTAGAAGCATCAAATTGCATAAATATTGTTAGAATTATTATTATTTTTTTTTGCAATAATAAATTTAAATTATTGGTAAAAGGTATTCTGAAAAAACTATTGCAAATGATTTAAATTTCTGTTTGTATTTATTTTTCTAATTTTATTAGTAAATCAATAGTTCAAAAAAAAAAAAAGACGAGAGAAACAACAACATGGTATTAAACAACTAAGACTTGTTTGTTTATTTTAAACATTTTCTACCATAACTAGCAAATCCAATTAAGAAAAATAGAAGAAAAAAGCAATAGAAAAATATACAAAAAAATTATACGCTGCTATTTAAGGAAGGGAAATTTGTGTTTTTTTTTTCTGTTAAACTCTTGAACCTTTCTCTAGGCTGTGTTTGTTGTTGTTGCTGCTTGTTGTTGTTGTTATTATTATTGCATTTCTATAAACACAACCATAACCTATGTACTGTGTATGCATCGTGTTTATTTTACCACCCAACTAAACGAAAAGTTAACGATGTTGGCACGACCGACACAGCCACAAACGAAAGAAAAACAAAAACAAAACAAATCGTCAGACCCAACCCCCCTTCCCTTCTCCCAAAGAAAGAAAAACATATTCGCATGAATGAAAATCCCTACTCATTGCTTGCTCTTATTATGGCAATGCTGCCAGAGAGATGTTACATTATTTGTTGTTGCTGTTGTTGTTGTTTTTTACGATGAACAAAACCAACAACACGAAAACACTAGCATTAAGCAACAGCAACAATAACAACAACATTCGCATTTCATGGACTATGCAAGTATTGTTGTAGTTTATCAGTATCATTGTTGGGTATCGCATAAATTTCTGTTAAACACCTCAGCCAGTGCGCGTTTAGCATTCGTTTAAGCAGCAAGTGTGTGGTAAAAATCATTTGTTAAAAAAAAAATAAATAAAATTTTCTTATTGCTGTGTGCTACTTAAGAAAAATAGAGAATCTGTAGATTTGTAAAAAAAAAATAAATAAAAATATGGCTTAAAATAATTTACAAGAAAAATACCAAAAGAAGTATTTAAAATAAATTAAAACTAAAGCCTATAAAAGACAAAAAAAGTAAAAAAATATTTTCAATTCGTTAAAAAAAAAATTCAAATCATTTAAAGAAATGGCTGCTGTGCCGTTGACTTTAGAAACATCTCTACAAACTACCGCTAACACTGAGTCTACTGTTGTTATAACGCCCCTGCCGCAACTTAAGACTGAAGCAATCCATTATGCTGAACGTCCTTCCAATTTGACATTAGTTGAGCCTCAACATTCCCATAATACACCAACATCGGCTTTGTCGCCAGCCTCGGCCTTAACACTGGGTGGTGGTGGTGGTAGTATTTCACCAGCTTTAAGTAGCACTGGCAGTTTATCGCCTTCATTTTTGCCCGAGATGCCACAGTGGAAACGTGATCTTATACAACGGCGTAAACAAAATGTGCAACGTACGTTAAGCGCTTCATCACAATCGCCATCACAGTCACCGTCACCATCACCATCAGTAGCAACAGCAGCTGTAACCTTGTCGGCAACATCTTCAAACATTAGTGGAGCTGGCGCTGCATTGTATGGCGGTTTAAAAAAGTCAACATCTTTATCATCATCAGTGCGTTCATTAGCCGGTAGTAACACAAATATTGACCAACTTGCAGCAGCAGGTGAGTGGCAACTAGCTAGAGATTCAGCTATAAGTTTTTCTTCAATTCATTTACTCGAAACAAAAACATCAAATGCCTGTTCAAACAATAGTTGTTTGCTAGTTTTTCAATCAATAACAATTTAAAACGTATAGGGTCTATACAAAGTCAGGTGTTATTTGATTATACAATTCCAAATTCAATACAAAATTAAATTAAAGTTCTTTCAAACGAACAAAATTAATACATTTTACTTCAAATCCTTGCGCCTTACCAATTGGTTTTAAAAACACCTCCTCGTGGAAAAACCGTTTCTAACTCCTCTATTAATACATGAAGCACACAACTCGCTGTGTTTAACTGACAGCAGTTAAATTTATTTTATTCGTTTAACAAATCGTATGTCGAATGTTTGCAGCAAAATGTATAAATAAATCCAACCAAATGCAATTTTTAATGCTAAAATGTCGATGAAATATGTCTATACAGTGGCGTAAAAAGAGAAACAAGCTAAAATGTATACGAAATTTATTAAAAACTATAAAATTTTAACAATTCAGCGAAGTTAATTATAATTTCGCTAGGTTTTAACAGCCTAAATTCATGAAGGGGTCTATTGAACGACATTGGAAGTCATAATCTATAAATTCAGCTACACTTTCTGTTATTCAGCTAACGATATAAAAGCATATTATCGAATTTTCTTAATTCAGCTGCATTATTTGCAATTCAGCTAAATTTTTATCATTTTAAATTACAGTAAATATCTTTTAAACAATATCTATAATTCAGCTAAGTTGTTAACATGTTAAATTGCGGAAATACATTTTTAAACAATGTTTTTTGTTTAAATCTAAAAATTCAGCTACGTTTTGTGTTATTCAGCTAAAGTTTTTCCTAGTCTGGATATTGTAATTTTCTTAAAAACAATTGTTTCAGTTTTAGTTAACTAATTCAGCTGGTAAATTTCGAATTCAGCCAATAAATTTCAAATTCAGCAAAATTTTTATCAGCTTTAATTATGGTGAACGACTTTTAAATAATATTTAAGTTTTTAATCAACCTATTCAGCTATGTTTTCTGTTATTCAGCAAAGATTTTTCAAATTTATTAAAAACTATAACATTTTAACAACTCAGCGAAGTTAATTATAATTTCGCTAGGTTTTTACAGCCCAAATTCATGAAAGGGTCGGGTCTATTGAACGACATTGGAAGTCATAATCTATAAATTCAGCTACACTTTCTGTTATTCACCTAACGATATAAAAGCATATTATCGAATTTTCTTAATTCAGCTGCATTATTTGCAATTCAGCTAAATTTTTATCATTTTAAATTACAGTAAATATCTTTTAAACAATATCTATAATTCAGCTAAGTTGTTAACATGTTAAATTGCGGAAATACATTTTTAAACAATGTTTTTTGTTTTAATCTAAAAATTCAATTCGTTTTATGTTATTCAGCTAAAGTTTTTCCTAGTTTGGATATTGTAATTTTCTTAAAAACAATTGTTTCAGTTTTTGTTAACTAATTCAGCTGGTAAATTTCGAATTCAGCCTATAAATTTCAAATTCAGCAAATTTTTTATCACCTTTAATTATGGTAAACGACTTTTAAATAATATTTAAATTTTTAATCAACCTATTCAGCTATGTTTTCTGTTATTCAGCAAAGGGTTTTCAAGTTAAATTCATTCTTCAAAATAATATTTTTCCTTAAATCGAAAAGTTTTGTGTAAATGTGGATCCTATTGTGGTAATTATCTCAATTCGGGTAGTTTCAATGTTGTTCAGCTACAGTTTTTAAGGTTCACCTTATATCTTTCAATAGCAATCTCCGAATTTTAATTGCTGATAATGGCCATCTTGTTGAAGCTACATTTATTAAATTAAATGTCATTTATTCAAGTCACCATGAGCAACCATGTGTGGTAGCTGAATGGGGTCTAATTAAAATAATAATAGCGATTAAGCCCATTCCTTGATGAATAAATACGAGAACATACAAAATTGTCGAGGTAGAATACCTATCCACACGAACTTTAAGAGCGTCCACTAAAGTCAGTGTCAGGGCTGCCGTCGTGATCGGTCCATATTTCATTGCGAACGTTATTAGTTAGGTCAACACTGTCAATGGCAAACACTATAGGTGGATGATTACTAAGTTTTTTTTGTTCTGAATTAGAAGATCTGGACATCACCGATATTTAGTTTTAACAAGAAGGGGATTTGAGGGCATGGTCTCATGTGAACTTGGCACCGTAGGACTTTTTCTTGTGGGTTTTTTTTTAATATGCGAATAAGCCATAAACTACAGCGGTCCACAAAGCCAACATATATCATTTCATCTGTCAAAGTTAGTCCTATTTATGTGCCAGAGTCATGGGTAATTGGACATTTACGAGGCGATCTATCCAGAGAACATTTAAACGATGTTATATTCCTCACATAGTTGTATCAATAGGTCTTTCAAAAGAAAAAATTTCATTTTTATAGGATAGGAAATGCTTAATGAAAGACCCGATGCAAACATATAACTTTCTGTAACGAGCCTCTAATTTTATATATTTTTTTTAAAGCGTTAAGCATAAAATTTTCCTGCATGCTTTCAATTTTTTAAAAAGTTTTTTTGTTGACTCAACAACACTGTGCTGTACAATGCTGTGCTTTATTGAAAGCAAATCAAAAAATTTTGTTTACATTTTATTATTGTTGTTATACGGGGCAGTGCCTATATTATATGTTTGATCGTCCATCAATGTTTTCGTATTGATGTTTACTGTTGCAAATTCAATTAGTGTTGAGTTTTTAAACAATTTGCTGTTATTGTTGCTTTAGGCAATGCTGCTGAATAGCGTTTTTTTTCTTTCTTTCTGTGTTTGTATGTAAAAATAAATGCTGAATTTTGTGTATTTTGTAGAGTTTATTTATAAAGAAATTAAAATCTATGAATTTGAAGTTTGATTAGGGATTTCAACGGGATTTTTTTGTACATGGTTATTAAATTCATGCATAATTATAAAAATAAATTCTTTCTACAAGATTGTAGAGAAAATGTTTCTTAATTTCTATTGCTTTTTTTATGCAGTTTATATAGGAATCTCTTGGTCTTTTTTTTGCTATTAAAAGTTGCATACATATTTTAACATTTTTTCGTTTTGTTGGAAAAAATTGCAATTAAATGTAATTATGACTTTATACTTTTATTGTTGCTGTTGCATTTTAAAATAACATTGTATATCCAGTTATGTATGTAGATATGACAAGTTTATTTCATCTTTCTATTGTTATTCAAGCAAAAAAATAAAAGAAAAAAGTAATATACAGTAGAAAAAAGACAGGCAATGGAAAATTAAGTTGGCAATTTTGTAAAATACCACAAACATAAATAATTAAAGCAAGTTATTTAAGCTTAAGGGGAAATGCATATAAAATATTTCTTTTTTATGATTTGCCAATGTTTTCCTTAAACGCCTCTCAAATGTTAAGTCACCATATGATTATTATTATTGAGGGGATATTGATTTTGGCTATTTTGTTAATAATACATTATTACAGTCTATTAACATGTCAATTGCTATTGTATGTTATTATGGGAAAATCAATTCAGAAAATGTAATGGAGTTTTGTACGTCAAAAATATAAAAATAAACAAAAAATGTATCAAAATTGTAAGTGATTATAAAAAAATACAAGCAATTACAAAAAAAAAATCCTGTTATAAACGCTTTAATCTTTCAAAATTTTTTGTTGTACAAATTCACAACAAATTGAATTTCTTTGAAACCAATGTTTTTGCTATAAATTACATCTCTATCAAATTCAATTCAAAGAGGAATTTTTCGGAACTACGTTTTTCTTTAGCGCTTTAATTTTTCAAATCGTGTGTGTAATGTGAATACACCACATACTTAATACCAAACCTAACATGCTCCAGGTTTTAAACTTGAGTGCTTCATTTTTCAATAAATAAACAAATAAAATATTTAAGCATCAATCCTTTTTGTAAACAAATGTGTTGTGTTATCGAAATCACCATTCTAATATGAATTCACCGCAAATTAATTACAAAATCTTCCTTTTTGTAAACAAACATGTTTGTTTACGTTAAAAAACTACCAGGCATTTTTTCCATTGTTGTTGCTTTGCTTTGTATGTGTGCATCAAAAACAAGTTTTAATTAAACCATGCTTCCTCTCTTTTTTAATTTCCCGCTCATACTCAGTGCACAGATTGCATTAAGACCAGTGGTGGATTAACTATAACGTTATACGGCATTGTTTACCTTTTTTTCTTTTTTTGCTATTGCTTTGTTATTAAAAGGAAGTTTGTTATTGTTCTTGGATAAAATGACCTTGATTAGTGTTTGCCGTAGCATATTAAGTGTTGACTACTTGTAATAAACAGAAAAAGCAGTTGTTTTTACTAAGAAAACTGAATTTTTGTAATATTTGCTTAAAAAAGGTTTGAAGAAACAAAAGTTGCTTGAAACTTCAAGTATTTGTTAAACAAATTAATTATTTTTCTTTTATCTCGACATGGTATATTGATTGTTTTTGTCTTTTTTTTTTCATAGTTTATCTTAAAAATTGTGCTGTTTTCAATATTTATATGTTATTCTTATCTGTAAACAAATTTTCGTTTGGTTTTATTAAAAGAAATGAACAATTGATACCATTTCTATACAAATTACTTTCAATCATGGCTGTTTTATGGTTAATGTTTGTGGTTTTTTGTTATTTCATGTCACATTTCTTATCAATTCAGCAACTGCATTTGTTTTTTCAAATAATTTTTTAAAAAATACTACAGAAATTTAAACAATTTTTAAAAGTACTCGTATTTTTAATGACTTAGTTAGTAGCAAAAAATGTTATTTCTTTGCCTATCCATCACCTTCAACGCATTTAAATGATTCACTTTTTTTCTTTAAAAAAATAAGTCTTGTATAGCATTTTGAAAGTAATTCACATTGTTATCAATAATTTTTTTTAATATTTTTTTTTAATTATATAAACTTGTTCATGAGTTAAAAAACGTACTTAAATTGTCTATTAAAATTTTTATTTTAATTAAGTTATTGTTTTTACGTTAAGATAAGCAATTAAACATAGCCAGTGCAATACATAATAAACAATTCAAATTTAAAAAAAGAAGTTTAATGATATAATAATTTTTTATAACCAATTTTTTATTGCTGAATTGATTATACGAGTCAAAATGCTTGAACTAAATTTATCAAAAATATTTTAAATTGTTAAATACAACAATCACTTGGCTGAAGTATAAGATTACCATATAGAAACCAAATTTAAACTTAAATCCAAGTAATAAATTAAAAGTTTGTTTCATTTATCTGCTTAAGTCTCATTTATTTAGTGAAAGGTTTGTCATGTACTAAAATGGATCGTTTAACAAATGAAGAATGCGTACTAAAGTTCTAAACTGTTTACAAAAGTGATGATTCAAACGTGGCCATTTTACGAGCTTTATGGGATGATTAAAAACGGCCCATTATGACGTATTTTGCATATGAATTCCCACATCCATCCATATAAAGTCCAAAACAAACAACACTTATAGCCGGCTGGCAAATGTAAACACCGTAGGTATAGGTATTGCGTTCCAGAGTAACAGGATTTCAATGTTGATTTTTTGAACAAAATTATCTTCAACAATGAATCTCATTGGTCGCATGTATCTCTCATTCTATGTAACGTCCGACCATAAGTAAACCCGTTTTAGCATTCTTGATACCATGACTATCCAGTCCACTAGGTTTATTTCGCCATAAATACATTTTTATCCGATTTAGCCCCATTTATGCAAAGCGTTTTTTCCTCAGTTGAAGAAAACAATTAGCTTCGTCGCCAATACCTCTTGTACCAAGTAACGCCCGACACCTGTTTTGGAATCCTCGATACTATGGACATATAGTGTGATTCCTGTAGCAGTCCTATTTTTTCACAATATCGATTATCCTCCGCAGACATTGTTAGAAGAAATAAATTCTGCAATTCTGTTTGGGAACGTTAAAAATTAGGCCCAAGAATTTCTTCACTGAAGATAGTTTTCCACAGGAATACATTTCTCATGTCGAACGAATTTTTTTAATATATATAATTCAGTGACAGTGTTTGTAAGTTTATTCACGGTGAAGTGACAAACCTAAGTAAGTCCTTTTGGCATTACCACGTGTTAGGAACTCATTCTATAATGAAAAAATTCACACAGAACAACTAAAAGCAAATACTAATAGTTTTATTGCAATCTGGCAACCTTAACTTCAAATTTGTTTACAAAAAAAAACTCCACTTACAAAGGTGTACAAGAAAAACTAATAACGGTAAATTGAAAAACAACAACACTAATTACATTATTTTCGCTAAACGATGACAATTGTTTATTTTTGCACACCAATACACATAAACACACGAAAATTTACAATGATAGTGATAGAGGGAGCGAGAGGGGGAGCGCAATGGCAAACAAATAAGCCACCAAAGGCAAGCATTGGGGCTAGAGGTAAAATGTTAGTCTAACAATAACAATAATATGACACAAACAAAACAAATATTTTCTTTTCTTGTATGCCAAAATGACAACGAGTGGTGGTGAACCTTAAAGAAAGGAGAAGAAGAAGAAAAAACCTTCTAAACAATACAAAAAAGTGTAGAAAAATCTATTATTATAATAGTTTTTTTTTTGTTCTTGTGTTTTTTCTTCTAGTTTCGTTAACAATTTCATGGACACAATATTATAATAAGATTTTAAACTTTTTTTTTCACTTTTTGCTTATTTTTTTTTTCTTTTTCTCCTTTTTTTTTTGTAAAACCCTATATAATTTAAATTTCTTTTGCTAAATGTTAAACGTTTTGGCAAAAAAATAATAAAAAATGGAGAAAAAAAACGAAATTTTCTAAAAAATTATGTGTACAGTGTTAAGAAAGAAAATCAAATTCAAGAAAGCAGAACCATTTTCAATACGAAAAAAAGACAGTGGAAAAATTATCATTATTTACCACAATAAGAAATTAAAGAAAATAAGCCGAAAGCAACAAAAACAAAAAATATACAAAATGATAATCAGAAACGTGTTTATAAACTGATGTACATTTAAATTAAACATTCTTTAAATAAAAGAAATAAAATATGCTGATGAATGGAATGTCTCTGAGCAAAACTGGCACATAATTTTTAATTTCCGCTTTAAAGGTTTTCGCGTGTATTCTTCTTTTTCTCTTCTATTTCTTATTACAAAGTATTATTATTTTTTTTTTCAAATAAACACCATTTTACCATGATTTAATGAATTCAGTTGTTCACCTTTGCAATTTAGTTAAAATATTTCACTCTTAACTAGCTATTCAGCTTTTAATTTTTAATTCAGCTAACTTTAAACATTATTTTTCTTTAGTTAAATGAATTCAGCTGGTTATATAGTCAATTCAGCTGGGATATATTTGTAAGAAAAGTAAATATTTGCAATTCAGCCTTTTAAAACTCAATTCAGCAAACAATTTATGCTATTTGCCTTTTAATTTTTAATTCCACAATTATTTTGTAATAACAAATCTTAAAGCAAAAGCTTTAAAGTTGAGTTTTGTCTGTTTTTATGAATTCAGCTGTTTATGTAACTAATTCAGCTGGTAAATTTTGTTAGAAAACTAAATATTTTTGACTTAATAAGCTATTCTGACTTAATTCAGCTAACTCAATTCATAGATTCGTAATTCAGCAATATGAATTTGCTTTTCAGATGATTGAATTTCATATTCAGCTAAAGAAATTTGCTATTCAGCCAATGAAAATATTCGTAAAGGTTTTAAATCAGAATTTATATCATATTTAGCCCAGTATAAATACGAAAGGTTGTATATTTCTTATTTATTTATATATTTCTTATTTATTTATATAATTCAGCTAAGAAAATCTGTAATTCTATTATTTAAACAATAGATATAGAAATATTTCTTTTAGATTATGGTTTCTATTCTCAATTCAGCTGATTGAATTTGTTATTCGGCTTTCAAAAATATTTTCTAATAAGTTTTTCTTCAATATATTTGCTTGTATTAAAAATTCAGCAGATTTTACATAAATAATTTATGTAAAATCAATTTTCAACCTCAGTTTCGTAATTTAGCTGTTTGCATTTACAAATTTAGCGCACAGAATTTGCTATTCAGCTGACTAAATGCGCTATTCAGCTAATGGACAACAACATTTTTGATTTAAATGCTAAATTCAACTATTGGATTATGTAGTCAGCGGTCTAAGAACAAGAAAAACTTGATATTTTATAGATATTTATAATTTAAAATGAGGGTTTTAAGGCAATTTTATAATTCAGCTAAGGGAATTTGCAACTAAGCCATTGATATAATAGGTATACAAATTTTTGTTTAAGTTTACGGCTTGTATTACCAATTCAGCTGATTGAATTTGCAATTCAGCTTTTAAAAATATTAAAGTATCAGACTTTCCTTTAAGTTTTAAGTTTTTATTAACAATTCAGCTAATATTTCATTAATTCAGCAGATATTATATTTTCTTCATTTATTAATTCTTTAAGTATTGCCAAAATTCTTACTTATTTATTAATTTTTTATTATTTTTTTTTTTGTTAACAAAACTGCTGAATTCAGCGTCTAAAGTTTCTGTTTTTTTTTAAATTAAAGTTTTATTAAAAAAAAACGCTTAATTGCCAGTTTTTTATTACGTTTAAACTCTGTTCTTGCAATATTAATTGGTAAATTATTAACGTTTTTTCCTTATAAACATTTATTCTTTTAATACAAGTTTGTTGTTGTTGCTATTATTATTTCTGCAACAGTTTATATTTATGCATTATAATAACAAGAAGAAGAAAAAAGATATGCGAGTAATTATTTTTAATAATCTCGTATTATAAACATACAAAATTCACTCTCAAAAGCAATTAATGGCTGTTGCATATTTTAAGTTTTTTTCTTTGTTGTTTTTGTTGCAGCTAAATTGCAGCCAAAGATCGAAATAGAGAGTCCACGGTGATTATAAAGTCCAATTTTAAAGATAAACCCCAAAGAAACAAACCCAATGTATTGGATTTACTTTCAAATACATTGGGCTCGGTCTGTTAATAATTTAATACCACTGTATAGTTTTCATTGTTATATGCTGGCGTATAACAGTCAGTTATTGTGTTTCAAATTGAAAGCATACTTTTGGGCTGCTAAGAAATTGGTTTGATTTATTATTGTTTACATTGAGCCGTAACAGTGTAATCAATTTCGTAAACGTTTCTAAACGTTTTAACAATTTTAGTCTTAGTTATCAGATATCTGTTGAATAAATAGGAATAAAACTGAATAGCCTTATAAGGGATCGTGTTTTTATCTCACTGTCTTCCTGAGAAACTGATAAGGCTGAATGACGTTGAGCAACTTCTGCTGCTCCGTAAAGGAAATTGAAATTGACATTTTTTTTATTGTGCAGCCTCCTCAACTTTGCCATAGAGCGTCTTCTGCGTAAAATAGCAATCCCTGGCAATGGTAGTATTTTCCATAAAACTGTCCAGTTCCTTTTGAACGCTGGCATCATTGGGCTCATGAAGCGAGGTGTTACTGCTGGTGCCTTTAGCGCTATTGAACAAGAGACTATCAAGATAAGTCTGGCTGTAAATGAGGTTTAAACGGATTATATGTTGTCGGCAACTTGTCCAGATTGCGGCCAATAAAACTTTTCGGCGTTACCAGCAAAAATGGTATTAGTTTTGAAATCAAGCGCAAGATCCCCTTTGCCAACAGGTATTATTATGATTAGCAGAGACCTCTCTTCTATATGGAAGAGGAAGTTCCGGTGAGACAGTTATTTGATGCGGGGATTAGCGGTAGTCAGTGTAGAGGATTGGTCCTTCCTCTACACTGAGGACGCCCTGTCATCGATTGGTGTGGTCAACTGATTTTGTAGAGCTGACAGCCTTGCTAGACTGGCAGCGTTGCAAACACTGAAAGGACAACACGAGACTACTCGGAATAACTATAGAAATTTCTTTACCAGCTTGGCAACACTGTTAATATTCCATGAGAAATTTATTAAGCGATGAAAAGAGCTCAGAAAACTTGTAAGAGTGTTGTGAATAAAACTCCCAAAGAAATTATTTCATGAAACATTCTATGGGAATTAATTTATTTCACTTTAATGTGTGAATCTTCTATTTCTTTGCCAAAAGCACTCTTTTTTTTTTCTTCTAAAAACTTCCGTTATAATTAATGCAAAATCATTATACCTTTTTATGTACACACATATGTATATACATATGTACATATTTCATGATATTATTAAAGTAACATGATCTGCTAACAATTTAACTTTACACGAAGAGCACAAATAAAAAAAATCGCCTTTAATGAATAAGAAACGTGCTCCAAAGCTAAGTGTTTAGCATTATGGACACAAAACGAAAGAAGAGAAGGAAAACAAAATTAAGCAATTTTCGTTTAATAAATAATATTTCGAAATTGTTTTTTTTTATTGTTATTGTTATTATTTCATTTTAATGGCAATAATTCTTTCTTTCTTGGTAATAGATGACTGAACACACCGCACGAACACATTAAGAACCTTTATTTTCTTTCCTTAGCGTGTGTGTGTGTGTTTTAGTGTTGTTTTGGTTATTATTTTCTCAAAGAGTATAAAATGATGAGAGAGCGCATGTGGTGGGGGAGTTGAGAGCGACTTTGGAGTATAAACAATCAAATTAAACCATGCTTATGTGTTTTAATATGTTGGGGTTGGGTCTTTTCTCAAAGGCTAAAGAAGTGTGGGTAAGGGAGTTGAGAGAGTGGGAGAGGTAAATTTCAAGAATAAATAAACAAATAACTCCATGAGTATAACAAAATAAGAGTTGATGCTTTGGTATGTTCATATGCAAGTATGTATGTATGTATGTGTATGTAGTTGTGTTCAAGATCATTAATCTTTATATGCTGGTTATTGTTTTGTTTATGTTTTGCTTTTTTTTTTAACTACTGTTGTTATGCTTCTTGTGTGTCAACAACACAATCGAACACATCTCCGTTTTTGTATAACAGCAGTGTTGTATAGTGTATGGCTGTAGAATTTAATTTTTTTGTAGGTCAATGCCTTAAATCACTCACTCTGCTGTTCAATGTGAATGAATGAATGAAAATCATTAAGAATTTCTTTTAAATTGTAAGCAAATGTTAACAAATGTGTAAAAAAGCTATAAAAATAAATTAGAAATTAAATTGCTTGTAAGTAAACTCATAAAAATATTGATTTTGAATTAACAAGAAAGAAAAAAACGGAATACTTTCTTTTTCTTTAATTGGCACAAACAAAAGTAAAATTTTACTACATTTTGTAGTAAATTTATACTCTAGAGATCGATAAGAAAACAATACAAGTGAAATTGACTTATTCAATGCAAATATATTTCATTTAATACAAATATTTACTAAGAAAACTTTGGTTTTTAATTACCTGAATCGTATTTTTATTAAATCATACAAAAATGTTTACAAATTTACACGCCTTAGGCAGGAATAGGTTTTGAAATCATTTCGCAGATATTTGATGCCATTTCGGGGGTCTAATGAAGATTTGCAGGAATCTTCAACCAAGCTTCCGGTGTTTGAAGTCAGTTTATAATAATTTGTGTGACCTGGCTTTGCTTAAATGGCATATAATTCCTATTCCATTAGTCAAAGCTAGCTGCTCAAGGGCAATTGCTTCCTTTTGATAGTCGAATGAATGTTTCTTGTGTGTGTTCTTCAACTGTTTCAAAGGATTTTTTGTATAATTCTGAGTTCCTGATCTACTAAAATCGTATTTATGTAAAAATTTTGGCTAAATTTTGCGATAAATTGCTTTCCAGCGTATTGTACATCTTCGAAATGAGAATTAGCAGGACGAAATCGGGTGTATAAAGCCTAAGTGTGATTAATTGTACACTGTTTTCAGTCACATGCCTTATCCTACTCTTTTCATTTTACTCCTATGCCATATTTCCTCTTACTGGAGTCTATCTTATCTCTACTGCACGAAGAAAATATAAAATTGTTCATATAACGATTGTCTGTTTTAAACAGGCCTAGTTTCTAATACTAAAATCTACAACTGCACACGTTTGAGTTATTTTCAAAATTTTTTAATCATAACAAAACAAAACAAAAAAAAAATTACAAAAAATGTCGAAAAATTATTGAAAACAAAAGTTATAAAAACAATCAATATTTCTGTGATAAATATTTTGTAATATTGCTACAATAATCGTGGTGATTAAAATAATAAATGTGGTATGTGAAGATTTGTGAAAGAAAAAATCAATTTCACACCACAATCTACAGATATGTTGATAAGTGAGTTTCTTTTTCTTTTTTGTTTTCTCTGTGATGAATATTTTTCATTAAAACAAAAAAAACTCTTTGAAAAAAATATGTAAATTTTGAATTTCAAATTATGTTTGTATGTAAAGAAAATAGCATATCGTGTTTTCTTCTTCGTTTTCTGCTTACAACGTGCATATCTATGCACCACTTAAAACAGCCAGCTAGTTAATCCATCATAAATTATTTCTTTTTGTTTAAGCACTAGTAAATATGTACATACATATGTATGTATGTGCAGAGATTACAGCAAAACAGCAACGTAAGTGGCAGCAAGAGTGTTTGTATAGCATTTAATACTTGAAATTTTCAAGTGGAGCTCAAGCTCATTATAGACAACAATGCAAGTAAACATGCCTGTTGTTGCATTCATTTTTATTTGTAGATAAATGTTAATTTTAATCTGTGTTTTTCTTTTCGCTCTCTATTTACTGATTGTTTTAATATTATTAACGGTTTATTAACAAAGATTTGTTATGAGCAGTAAACAAAAAAAACCATAAAAACTTGGGTAACTTTCAAGCGAAAAAATTCATACTTTATACTCTACAATTTCTTCGAGTGTATGTTTTTATAGAAATGCAACTCTTCATAGTAATACCATGTAACAGCATCCTTTTCGAATGTAAACAAACCAAATAAATACGGTAAATGCAAGCAACGGCTCTGCATTAATATCTTGTAAGTCAACAACAACAACACTAGCATACTAAACAAACACGAAAATATATGAGTGAAATACTCTTTCATTTTAAGCTACTAGTACATCAAATGCAATGAATTAGTAAACAAACGCGAATGAACATGTACACGAGTATGGCTGTCGCCTTTTATTTTAATTTGTTTACCTATCACACACTCACCCATATACTCATGCATTTTTTGTTTTTGCAAAAGAAGTAAAATATACATACATACAAGAGAGATCAATACTCACGCATTATAAGAATTTCGATAACACAAAAATGTTAAACACGAAGATACACGTATACAAGTATAATCCTCCTTCTGCTGTATTTGCATAACAAACATTCACCCACACACTCATGCTTTTTTGTTTTTGCGAAAAAAACGAGTGCTCAACACTAACACATTGTAAGACTATCAACAATACAAAAATGGTAAAGAAACACAAAAATATACGAGTACAATAGTCGTTGCTGTAGTTTTTGCGAAAGGAACCGAGCACTAATTAGACAATAATACTCACGCATTGCAAGGCAACAACACTAACACACTGAAATAGTAAACAAGCATAGAGGTTCTCGTTGTGAGTAGAAAATATGTGTGAAGAGAGAGAGAACCATAATTTTTAGTTCATGTTCTTTTGGCGTTAACAGAGCAAAATTCGTTATTAACAGCGAAAAATTTAATATTAACAGAGCACTGTGAACCCATTTGTTAAAATAAATTTATTTAGTAACTTATTATAGGATATGCATATGCTGGGTTCAGAAGTACCATTTCACGTCCTTTATTATAACATTGACGAGAGAGTTTAATGTAAACTGATGTTTTTTGAGAAAATTGACTTATAAAATAATGTTAAAAATTTCTTGAGGGGATCAAGGGCAATTTAATATATGCCACTATATACAAATGATATTCCAAGGGATGAAGACCGTGTAATGCGAGAACGTGTGGCTGCACGGCGAAAAAGTGTGGCGGTAACGCGAAACTGTGTCGAGAGAGAGAGAAATAGAAATAGTAAGAGAAAGAGAGAAAAAGAAAGAAGGGAGAGTAAGAAGAGAGAGTGAAATGTTAGAAAATAATGCTCTAACGCTGCCCTCTGCCTATCAGAGGGAAATCTAGTATCTTTTCCCGAGATATTCACCCTTATTCCGGTTGTCGTCATCGACGCAAGACGACGTCGACTTGCGTCGACAATTTAAAATTGGTATTCTGTTTGTCGTTATTGACAGTTATCGATGACTGTCGACACACATTTGGTATTCTGTAAGTCAATACTAAGTCGATATTGTGTTGTGTCGACTCTGATTTTGTCGACATCATTTTTGGTAACGACAAGCATTAAAAAATTAACTCTTGAGGTGAATTTTTATTGTCTTACGTTTTTCTTCCTTAGTAAAATAGCGATATGGATCACCTTGATATTCATAAATACAGTTACACGTCGCCAAATGATTTCTAAAAACACATTCCACATTCTGCCCACAGGTACCAGGAAATGGGTTTTTACATCTCTCATTAACACATGCCCTGTTCGACGGGCAGTCGGAATCAAACATTCCGGTCGACAACCTTCATAAGGATTGCCAAATTAATCATGTAAACATTGACAAGATGCAACGCCATTTTGTTGGCGGCATTGAGCATAGGGTCCACAAGGCGATGGATTGCAAGGGTCGACATCTTCAGGTGGATTTTGTTGTATGAGAGAGCATAGCACAAAGGATTACCAGTATAGCCAGACTCACAATAACACATTGGAGTGTGGCTATTAACACGACAAACTGCACTTTGGCCACAAGGTCCTGAGCAGGGATCCTTACATTTCTGATTAATACAAGTTTGTTGCGAGGGACATTTAGAGTTTGTAACGCATTCATGGCGGCAATTAGGTGGTTGTCCTGCATACTCTGGTAAGCAAGTACATGAATGTGTTGTCCCTATATCCTTACAGATGCTATTCGGACCACACGGTGAAGGTTGACAAGGATTCGAAGCAACAACATCCTTTTGAGGTTCAACTACAGACATTACAAATCGTATTAATAGCTAAGTTTTCGCAGCAATTGTAATCCTATCAAACTTACTCATTCTTTGGCACTGAACAAATGGATTTCCTGTATAGTCTTGAATACAAGTACAGAACGGACTGTGGTTTACAACATTGCAAAGCGCAAAACGGCCACATATTCCTGGACATGGATCAATACATCGCTGATTTTGACAGGTCTAATGATAAAAAGCTTTTTTTATTTCTAAATAAACCATAAAATGAATCGGCTGACTTAAATATTAGAGATGTGTGTTTTGTGTTATTACAATTTTCGATAAACAGTCGACGTCGACACAATACTGTTACAGAATACCAAAACAGTGTCGACGTGATGTCGACGACGATAGAAAACGATGTCGACTCAAAAACGACGACGACGACGACGACGACAACCAGAATAAGGGTGATTGTTATACTCAATAATCATCACCGCTGTCCGTATGGGCAATACTTTGTCGTGAAAGACGCTGATAGCTTTATTAAATAATCTGTATTCATCTACATACTTCGAAAAGATGCCTTCTCCATCTGTAGCTTCATTCAGCTTCATACAGTGGCATAATGTTGGAAAAATTATAGAAAGAAGTGCTTTTTTTCCAATGTGTTGGGGTACTAAACGAAAGCTCGTGAGTTCAGATCTCAGTTTTATATTTAAACCTATAAACGGAAGCTTTACCTCAGCAGTTAAGTTATATAAGAAACAAATCATGTGTAAAAGATCTGTTGTTGAATACCTCATTTGATTTTTTTTTTACATTTAACATATAAAAAATCAATTTATTTACCATTTGACAACTGTTCGATAACTGAAATTTAAGTTGAGCTTAAAATAACACTTTGGCAACACTTTTTTACTGAAATTGTCCTTGAGAACTGCGACTTTTCTTTATAATACTTTTTCTTTCCCTTTATTTGTAACAGCTGTTATCGTTTTCCATTAAAAAGAAAGATTCACTGTTATAATATTCATACCTTCTCTCTGACTCTTGCTTTCTCTCTCACTCTCTCTTTTAATCAACCTACAGAAGTTTATTTAATCGGTAGTTGCCTTTATATTTACTAGCAAATAATAGTACAATCATATTTATGATTTTAATTTAAGATTATAAATTAATTAAAAAGAAAGAAAAGAAACACTGTATCTACATTGTTGGTATTATTTAAAATTGACATAAACAAAGAATAAATAAATACCGAACAACCAATATAAAAGCCTTAAATAAATTGCGTGTGACAAGCTAAAGCTGAGAAAATAAAAACAGTCCATAAAAAACAAAAAACAAAACAACAACTCCCACTCGCATACACAAATACTGAAACATGCATAAGTTTGCATGAAAAGAAAGAGCGGCCGCCACGATAGTAGTAGAGTAGCACTTTTGTTTAATGATAACACAACGGCTATGAAAACACTGATAAAAAAAAACAAAAACTCTCAGCAATATGGATAGAGAATGAACGACGACAGTGATCTGATTGTCGTGCCTGTATAGTATGTATAAAATAAAGCAACAACTTGTTAAGGCCAAATGTAAACAAACTATAAAAGAAATCTACTTTATATGACAGTTAAATAAAGTGTTATAAATAGAGTACTCCGTATTCATATAGGTATAGTATTTGTGAATATAAAATGAAAAGATATTAAAAGATAGTAAATAGATTATAAAAACTAAAAATAAATAATAAAAAATTAATTAAAATATTATAAATGGCTATGGAAATATTTATAAAATTTATTTAAAATGAATACGAATGACTTGAAATTAAAATAACAATGAAAACTAGAGTTTTATCATAGTACATACCCTTACACAATAATGGAAAAAATTTTCAGTGATTTGTTTGGCTGATATGGTCTTGAAAAGACCAAGGCACCGGATTTCTTTTTTTTTTTTTTTTTTTTCAAATAAAGTTACGAAAGTGAATAGTTGTAATTGGGGTTTTGGAAGTATTCAAGTAGTTTCCTAAATACAAACAATTTTGTTCAATACAACTTGGCAACTCTTGTGTTTTTAATTCATTAATTTGTTTTTTCCTTCCTAAATCTGATATTGATTAAAACAATTGGTTTTATTTTCCTTAACATTGTATTTCTTTGTCATTTATTTATACATATAATAATTTATTGATTCTTTATTTTTCGTCAACAAATTGTTTGACAATTAGACCATTGAAAAAAACCATAACAATTGAAAATATACGATAATTTTTGTGGTGAAAACAAAAGCATATTAAACAAATTGTTTCAAGTATTATGAAGAAACCATAAAAAATTATAATAAATTACGTACACACGTCAACAAAAGCTATTTAAAAAATTAACACCATTGTTACACTTATTTTATATTTATTTTCAATTTAAATTGATTTTTAAACAAGGTCTGGCATGGAAACAATCTTCATACATAAGTTTAAAAAAATTAGTTTCAGTAAGTTAACAGGGTAGCATTTAATTTTCTTTTGCTTTTTCTTCTCTTGGTTATCAATTTTTTTTATTAAATTGTTCTAAAACTAAATTAATTTCTTATATTTTTTTAAATAATTTGGTTTTTAAGTAATATTTTAAATTTAAGCTTGTTTCCTGAAACAATACTGTTTAAAATTTGTTTTTAAATTAAAATTTTATTGACTTTTTAACTAATTTCTAAACATTTTCTTAGTTTGTAAATTTGAACAGTTGGCATCACTGTGAATTTGTATTAATTAGTCTCCTTTCGTGAGTGAAGAGAACGGCTCCTTAAGTGTTCAAGTTTATTTATTTGCATTAAAATCTCCCAGTTTTTTTGTTTAAATGTGCTATCACACACGAGACTATTTTTTAAGCCGCACAATTTTTGTTTTTTCAGTCACACACGAGGCTATTTCATCCGGCATAAAATTGTATACATGTACTCTGCTTTGTAGTCGCCGTGGTCTAGTAGGTAGTGTGCTGGCTTATTAGACGAAAAGCCAGGGTTCGAGTCCCAGGCCAGACATCAAAATAAAATACAAAAAGTATTTTTTCGGCGTCTACCTCGCAGCAGATTTCTGGCAAAAACTCTGAGAGTAAATAAAATTGCCATGAAAAGTTTCTCAAAAATCTGTCGTTCGGAGTCGACTTTAAACTGTAGGCCCCGCCACTCATGTATAAAATTAACACACACAACATAAGTGGTGTGAGAAACTAGGTCGTAATCCTGACTGAAGGGTTGTAATGACCAATTATGTATGTATGTATGTACTCTGCTTTGTGTGTATTAGTTTAATTTTTAATTTTTCTGAACTTGCTGTTTTATAAATGTATGTGTATTGGTTTCGTGTTGTTTATGTATTGGTTTGTGCGTGGTAGAAGCTGGTTGAAAAATTATGCCAGCAAAAACCACTCTACTCACCTCTCTTGCCTATAAGTTGTCATTTTGTGCCAGCATAATTGTTCTCGTGTGTGATTGCCCAATCAGTAGATATTGAGAATCTCTCTTTACTCCAAGTAAACAAATGTTTATCTCCAGTTAAACAAATTCGGAGCACCGTTACAATCATTCAATGGCTCCTTAATAAGAAAAGTGTTTGGTTTTATTCCGTATTAATTTTGTTTGTTTACCATTCTTGATTCATTAGTTATTGAGAGTCTCTCTTCTTTTTACCACCAACAAATAAACAAATGCTCAGTACCGTTACAATTATATAATGGCTCCTTAATACGAAAAGTGTTCGGGTTTGTTTCTTTTCAAATCTCTCAGTATTTGTATGATAGTAATTTGTGAAAGACTCTCTTCTTTCTTATTTCAAGTGAACATATGCAGAGCACTGTTGCTTAATAAGAAATGTGTTTGGTTTTATTCCGTATACATTTTGTTTGTTTACTATTCTTGAGTCATTAGATATTGAGAGTCTCTCTCATACTTACGCAAGTGAATCCAATGCATAGTATAACCATGACTTAACATTCCTTAATAAGGAATGGGTTCGGGTTTGTTTATTTTGTTTTGTTTCGTTTGTTTATTATTAAGTCTGTGGAATTCTCTTTTTCTTAAGTAAACAATGCACAACGCCATTGCAAATCCATTGATTTTTAAAGAAAAGTGTTGTTAATCTTTCGTTTTACTTTTAAAGTCAACAAATATTTGAGTCATTAAATTATGGCCTGCATAAATGCCTAGTACCGTTAAATAATTTAATGCTTTTTATACGATATTTACTTACATACTTATGTACTTATGTATGCATTTGTATTTGTGAATAAACATACGTACAAATGTGCTCATTTGTTTCCTTTAAAAAATTCTCTCCCAATTTTTGTTGACATACATTTCCTGTATGTCGCTTATTTATTTACTTTTCTCTGTGTGTGTGTGTGTGTGTTTATGCGTGCATATATGAGTGTTTGTTTTTGTTTTGCATTTTAAGAAAATTACTCATCAAAAGGTATGCACATTTACCCATATTACTTAACACAGCTAGCACATCAATATTCGTCTCAATGAGTGTGTGTGTGACTGCGTGTACGGATTCCCTAATGTGTTGCTTTCCCCCCAAAACAATAACAACAAATCCATATGTTATGAAACTCAGACAAATTTAACATGAAATAAACAGTCTGTCTGCCTGCATATGCAACAAACGTACATATGTGTGTGTGTTAATTAATTAATCTCTTTCTCCCCTGTCTCTCTTTTACGATCTTTCATTGTTTTTTCGTGTTTTAATACGAACTTAATATTTGACAATACATACTTACATGTATGGACATACGTAATACTGACCAATAAATGGTTCATGTTTTATTGTGTGTTCAATATTTGCATTGTAATGGCTTGGTATTGTCTTTATGCCAGTTTATGGGTGCCGATATTGTTTCTTGTTGTTGTTGCATTTGGTTTATTGTGTTCATTTATTGTTTTTGTATGTAAATCTTCATACATCAACTGATTGTGTGGCTAATGTATGTTTTGCAATGGGATTTTTGCATGTTAAAACACATAGAGAAATAGAGAGAGAGAGAGAGAGAGGATGTAATGCAAGATGTTGTTGTTCTTCTTGCGTGTTAAAATTTTTTTCTTCATGTCCGAGATGATAACAAAACAACCGTTACAAATGTTTACAGAAGGAGACAAATATAGGTCAAAGAATTTTAACAGGAAATTTAATAACAAAAATAATAAAACAAAGAAACGGAATTTAAAACAGAAATGATTGAAAAATTACGTTAAAAAAAACTAAATTTACTTCACTAAATTTACGACTTCCTCTCCGAAGATTACTGGCCAAAAACTCTGAGAGTAAATAAAATTGTCATGTAAAGTTTCTCAAAAAAATTTGTCATATCCTTGCTTAGCGGGTCGATTATGACAAAACTTTTCAATAAATAAATGACGCTTTAAAGACCATCCTTACTAAGTTAACGCTTTTGCGCACTAACCATTGCAATTTACTTGATTTTCTACAATTTTCTCAATAAATATTTAACTACTCTCGTATATGAACTGTAATTATTCTTCCATTTATTTGTATCACATCATCAAATCGTAATTTTTCTTCATTTCTTTTAAATAATTTTGAAAATTAATTAATCCTTGCAAAGCTTTTATAAAAAAACACAGTTGCCCTCCATTTAAATAAAAGGGTGTGTTATTTATCTTGTTAAACAAATTACAATTTGGGTGTGCTTGGCTTACAATTTTTATTAAAAAAAAATTCTATAAAACAATTACTCTTTAGGGATAGGGACGGCTAAAAGCTTCCTTTTATTTCGCCGTACAATTATTTTCTTTCATTTTCATTCTTTCTGCTTTTTTTTCTTTTTTTTAATTAAATTTCCTTTAAACGACCACAAAATTAAACACCCTCTTAAAAACCTCTGGTTTTTATTCTCACTTTTTATTCAGAATAACTTGCATGACTCACTGTAAGTCATCAGACATGATTAAAATTTGTTGTACAAATAACAACAAGACACCATAGAATTTTCTTCTTCTTTCCTGCTTATTTTCCAAGTATTGTTGTATAGTTTTGAAAAGCTGTTGACAATTTTTATTTATTTCTTTAGGTTTTGAAGTATTTTAAGGTCTTTTGTCCAGGTTAAATTAAATGTAAGACTTCCAAACCATAGCTATGTTTATGCAAATAGCAGTTTGAATACTGTAATGGCATTATTAATGTTATCTTCCCGGGTAACTGTTCGTATCCACACAAAAATTAGTCTAGTGGGGTCAAATAAATTACTGGTTGGGATAGGAGAAGGTACAGAGGCAAGCAAGGATCTCTACCGCATTACAGAACAAATCTATCGTCTCTACGGGGTCGCTATGAAACCGTGGTCTTGCCGTCTCCTTCAGAAACATCTGGCCTCTTAAGTAACCTTAGTGTATACCACAATTTCTAGGGATTTAAAAGACACTTTACTGTTGGTAAATGTGCCGACATCTCCACCGAATTCGCACAGCGATGAACATTACAGTCATTATTTTACATTAAGTTAAGTTGATTTAAATCAATAAAGTATTTAAAATTTATTTACTTATGTATAATAATTAACGGCTTTAATAATTAGTATTTTATTAAAGAAATTAATTTAAAAGTAGCGTTTTCGATGAAAAGGCTCTTAAAGAATGTTTTTATTTTAAATTTGGCATTCATTTTTAATAAGTTACGCTTGGTTTTAGCTTAAAACACATTTTAATTAAAGAATAATTTCAATTTTATATAATTTAAATAATTTAATAATTATATATAATTTAAAAACTTATATATTTTATTAAAGAAATTAATTTAAAACTATAATTTGCTATTAAAACTGACCATAATAATGTTGTAAATATAAATTTGGCATTACTTTTGCAAGAGATAATCGGGCATTACTGTTTTTGAATTAAAACTCCTGCTATATTTGTTTACATTTCTATAACTATAGTACTTTGGCTCTTTATTCTCTCTTGCAGTTTATCACTCTCCTTCTCCCTCTGACTCTATGTTCAACTCTATTGTTTATGTTTTGTTTTGTGTGCTTAGGTTTCTTTTACTACATGTGCGTGTGTTTCATGTGTGCAACCATTTGCGTTCTAATAATGTAAGCAAAATGTATTTCTGTATGTGTGTGTTTCCAGCACTTTTGTGTTTTCCATGGTGAATGTGTGTTGTATGTTCTATTGTTGGGGTTTTTTTCTTGTAGTGTTGTAAAGTATAAGAGCATATGGTTTGTAGTTTGCCAAATAGATGGAAATCTATAACAATGACAGCCAGAGCCATAACAATAAAATAGAAGAATAAAATGTAAAAAGTAAATAAAAAAAAAGAAAAAACGAGTGACGAGTATAAATAACACTTAATCAATAAATACCATGATTTTTTCGTTTTTTTCGGTTTTTTTTTGCAAAGAACTGCAAAAAAGAACAAAACTAGTGTATAAAGTATGGCACAAAAAAAAATTGTTTAATCATCAGTTTGCTTTGGAATACAGGAAAAAGAAGAGGAAGACAACGTAAAAAATAAAAGAACAGCAATAGCAAGTACAACAGCAAAGCAACAGTTAAATAGATTATTACACGGTGAAAAATGATCGGGTTCTCAAGAATTCTTTCGTATAATCTGTTTCATGATTTTATTAGACCAGAAAGAAGCCTTTATGATCGATAACATTTTGTCAGTTCTGGTGTAGAACTTGTGGATTTTCTAAGCGAACAATTTATTTAATTGCGTTTCACAGGGCTCTGTGTAACTTGATATTGTTAGATATCCATTTTTTACAATGGGTTAAATCAACCTCCGGGTACTGTACTTGTCTAAATTGACAAGTACACGTCCTCTAACCTAGATATCCATTGAAAGTGTTCTGCTAAGGTCGAAACGAATTAAATGGTGGATGCTTTAAAGCTTTCCAATTCTGCTTTCTCAGTTTTTTTGTCATAGTGGCACGCAACATCTTTTCTGTTGATAAATTTAGGCCGTTTTAAATGAATACCTTGTTTCAAACTTGTTAATTGTTAATTGTAAAGAACAGAACCGCACATTTGATCAGTTTATAGAAGATTATAATGAACAGGTCCTTTTCAGTTCCAACCAGACACATAGCATTGCCATTTTTGATAACAATCCTGGTTTTTACCGTGTGTGAAGCTTTATGTCCTTGATAATAACGATCTTTTCCATACGCTTCAGAAATGCTTCGATTTCGTTTCTAGAAGCGTTGACGACTGCCGCTAGGCTCTCAAAAGCTCTCTAAGTAGTACAATTTTCACGCCAAATGGATATCAGCATACATTGGCATTCCAGGAAACTACAAAACGTATGAGTTAACCACAAAGTTTAAAATCATCCAACTTTCGGGTGAGTTTATAGATTTTTCAGTGACTAATCCAGAGAATTAAGGCGCATTATCAATTCGTAAAAGAGCAAACCTAGTTTCCATTAGTCAGTGACGTTTACTTTTTATTTTCCAATCATTTCCATAATTTCTTTCAGTGTAATGCCATATCTTTAAATAAACATTATCAGTATTAAACACTTTAACTTGCATTTTAACCACACTTATCTGTTTTTAATTAAAAAAAAATAGAACGTTATCAACACTATCCTTTAATTTCTCTAAGTGTTGGAAAACTAATCAAAACATTAGAACGAGCGAACACAAATCGAAAACAAACAAATTAAAGAGACACTTTTGGCAAAATTAATACGAACAACATGAACATAAAACACTCGTGCACATATTGATAACCGAGTGAGTGAGTGAGTGACATACACAGAGGTAAATAGATAAACTCACACCAGACATACTTACTACACACAGGTCATACAATTAATTATACGTTTGGCGACGTATACATACATACATTCTTACATTCTACATTTATTGCTGTGGTTGTTGTTGTTTTTTTATATTTATTTTAAGTATGGTTATCATAACCGTATGTGTCAAAGTACATTTGGGTGTGAGTAAAGAGTGTTTGAAAAGAAAAAAGTCGATACTCTTTTGTTACTCTTCACTTTTTATTTCTTTTCACCAAAACAATTAAAATTCATTGTTTTTGTTATCAATAATTGTCAATATTTATTCAGTAAATAATACTTGACTAATATTAAATATTTAGAATATTTAAAAAATATACCAAACTTAAATAAATTCATAGTTATTGTTTATTAATAAATTGAAAAAAAAAAATACTTTATAAATTATAAAGTGAGAAACAAATTTAAGAGCAATAAAATCATGAAAAGGAACTTTTAAAGTTACATTTTAAAATGTAAACAACATCCTTAACCATTAACAGTATGAAGAGAGAGAAGAGAAGAGAAGAAAAAAGAGATTGTTGTTGATTTGAAAGCAAAAGAGTACAATTTAAATGTAGTAACAGTAGAAAGCAAAGTACATATTTGCTTGAGCTAATATCACCATAGAAATCATCAAGAGAGAAGTTGTTTACTTCTGAACAAAGAGAGAACAATTTAAGTGTAGCAACCAATAGAAAGTGGTGTGGGTGAATGGGGAAATTTTTAATGTAAACAAAATCCTGTTTTTTCCATAATTAAAGTCAAGGGAAGTTATTTAATTTAAACAAGAAATCTTTGAATTGAAGAGAGGGGAAATAACCGAGAGAAGAATTTTTTAAGGGAAATTTCAAAGGTAAACAAAGTCCTATTATTGGGAAAAAAAAAAACTTCACCATTATCGGTATAAAAATCAAGAGAGAAGTTGCTTATTTTATAGAAAAGAGAGAACATTTTAAGTGTAGCAATCGAGAGTGTTGTAGGTGAATAAGCAAATTTTGAAAAGGAGTGATTTATTTTAAAGAAGAGACGATTCAATATACGAGAGAATTACTTTCCTGAGTAATTTGTAAATTCACCCGGCCACACATTAAATAATGAATGATACTCACCTTTTTTGTTATTGTGATATTAAATAGTACTGCCCAATATAGGCCGAGGTGAGTTTGAAGAATATCACTACCTAACTGCGTTGCATAAATTATATTTTCTCTTCTTCTTCAGACACCATATCGTTTTGCAACTTTTTTGAGATATCAGCAACACTATTTTAGAGTTCAGCACGATCTCTCTATCGTATATTTAGGTTATGTTGGGCAGTTTCAGTAGATCTTGCCTTATTATATACACGTTGCCCATAGTTGTGAATAGTTAGACGGCTTTATTTGTTGCGTATGTTGGACTTTATGGGGTTAGAAGTGTAAAATCAAACGCAAAGTAAGTCGTATTTGCTGAGAACGTGTTGGACACAAAGTATTTGGATTATTCCGCTCCTAACGCTCTAACGAAAGCAATATTTCCGACAGAATGTGCATTGTGAGGATACATAGGACCTGAGCTTATTTGTAACGCGTCTAGTTTCTTTATAATCTTGAAAACTTCTAGCTTAGGGGAGCAATTAAGACGGCCATAATCACCATATAATGATTGAAAAATGGTTTGTAGTCGGTTTTAACTATTTTCACACGTTCTTCGATTGTTAAACTATTCTTAGACGCAAATGGCAATGCTTTCACTAAATAAATAACTTCTCAGATTAAAGATATTTGCTGCCGCTCTTGTCAGATCGATAGTTTTGACCATATTAAATGGATAACAAGGTATTGATTTATTTATTAGTTGCTTATAAATATTTAAATTAATAATTTAAACAATAGCCTCATTTACATGTTTAATTGATGCTTTGTTTTTATTTCTTTATATTTTTTTTTTTTTTACTTCAAAACAAAGAAAACATCTGGCCACCTTAAGGTAACACATATAATATCCATCACCCTGCCTGCTTGTTCTTATTTAAATATTTTTTAAATTGATTTTGAAAATATAAATCTGAGTGTGTGTGATACAAATACCGGGTATAGGCCAATCAAGTGCTCTTTAAATTAGCTCAAGTCGTACGTATGTACGTAAACCGGTTAATTGGTATACTTTAAATTATAATAAACAGTGTTGCCATAGAAAACAAAAATTATTTTTCTTAATTTCTATGGGAAAAAATAAAAATAATTTAAAAGAAAATTTAAAAATAATCTCATCAGTATTCTGATACAAAAAGTCTTTTATGATTTTTCTTTTACAAAAAATGTATTCAATTTCATTTAAAAATAAAAACAATGGCAATACTGTTGTTATGGCTCGTATTCTAAACTCCCTCTCTCTCTCTCTCTCTCTCTCTCTTCCTAGTGCTCGAACTCCTGCTTATTCCTTATTTCTGTTTTTCCTTTCGTTCGAAGTCACATCGTATTATTTTTGATTGCAATCAATAACAATGAAACGAAATTGCAACAACAAAGGTTAAATAAAAACAACAACGATAATGAAAAAATACTACCCTTACGTACACAGTGTACAAGTACGAGTGTGGCGTTGATAACCCGAACTTAATGACTTTGAATATGATATGCCTGTCTGCCTGCCTGCTTATATGTTGTTATTGCTATTGTTGTTTACAAAAATAAATAGAGAGAGAGAGCATACATAAGACTCAGTTGCAATTTCAAAGCCAGCTAGCCTAGGGCGCCATTCATACACACACACATGCATACGCAGAGAACAGTTGTTACTCATTTAAAATGCTGAACTTCTTATTGGAAATTCTTTTTTTAAAATTTTTTTTTTTGCCTGAAAAGGGTTGATTTTTAATGAAATTTTTTTCTTTGTTTTTAAAAACCATATGTTCTGTTTTCAAGGTAGTTGTTGTTGTTGTTGTTTTTAGGGAAATATTTATCAAAACACATGTGAGTCACAAAAATTATGAAACATTGGGGATTTCAAACAAATTAACGGTTAATCATTAATATGGTGAGGTTTAGTTTTTGCGTTTGAAGAGAGTTGGATAGTCACACTCATACATGTAAACAATTTCTCAACACATTTTTAATATGCAAATGCAAGTTTGCACTTCTTAAAACGGGAATTGAACCAGTTTAAGCAATTTGGTGTGTGAAAAGAAATGAAAAGTAAAGCGTGTTTTCGGTTTAAAAAAGATTATTTAATTAAAATTGGTTTTTGCATAATTAAGTCACAATTTAAAAACATCAAAGACATATTGGTATCTGCATTTGTAAATATTTAAGCTGTTAAATGCATAATTAATGCATATTAATTTAATTTTTTTTTGATTTACGAAAAAGGGGAATAGCCTTCCTTTCTATGGCTTTTAAAGCATTCATGGTTGCATAATAATTTATGTTTTTTTTTGGTAGCATTTTTGTGAGTTAAGCTCAAGGTTAAGGTAGGTCAGATTATTACCTTACCATTAAAAAATCCAACAAAACTTATAAAATATTCACTTATAAAGTTGAAAATACTAAAATATGACATCAGCAACCACACTCTTAGAATTTTCACTCATTATTTCTGTTGGTTTTTTAATTTTATGTCCTTCTATACTACTTTTATTGATTAAAATTTGGACATTGTGCATTTTATTTCAATAAATTCGTAACGTTGTTATTTAAAAACCCGATTTTAACTAAAATTAACATTTCAATTTAATTTCCCATTCGGTAAACGTTAGCATCACTTCAATTCCTATACAACAGTAAAGATTTTTTCCATGCTCTCTACACTGCAATACAATGGTCCCACGTTGTGATATGAGGTTTATCCTGAAACCAAATATTGCCAGCCCCATGTGCTGGTCAAACATGGCTGGCCACTTTTAGAGCTTTTCAGGGTAATTATGGCCATTGTAATCAACATACTCAGCAAACAATTGATAAATTTATAAAAAAATTTGTAGATTGTTTCAGAAATTTGAGAGATCGTCCCACTTATGCATCACCGCAATTAACATACGGCCAATCGTATGTAATCATATATAAAATTCTTCTGGAAGAGAAATTATAACGGATCGTTTGAATTCATAATTGAGCCTATTTTACGGCCTATTGTTAAGGCATATTTTCCAATTTCAAGTCAAGCTACTCAAGCATTAAAGCAGGCAAACCATTCGTAAAGCCGTAGATACCCTGATTCGAGTATTGCGAAGAAAATAGTGAGATTCTGTAAACCCAGAAGAGATTGTGGAAAACCTATTGTATCTCAACTATAACTCAAGCATTAAAGCCGGCACACCATTCGTAAAGCCGTAGATACCCTGATTCGAGTTTTGCGAAGAAAATAGTCATCAGCAATGAAGCCTATTTCTCACTAGAAGAGATTGTGGAAAATATATTGCATCTGGAAAAATTGTTTATCAAGACTTTTCCGTTTTTTTTTTGCCTCTTAATGGGTTAATGGTCATTATTAGGTTATGGTTAAACATCCGGATAACTACATATTTGTTTTACAAATTTCAACTCAAGCCACAAATATGTACATTAGATTCCTTGCTCTCTCTCTCTCTCTCTGTCTCTCTTCAGTTTGTTATAAAAATTGTCACCACTTTTTAAGATGGTTGAACAATATTTTTTGTTTCTTAAACCACTACGACTGGATTAATGTTCATCTTACAAATTTCAACTCTATCTACAAATATATTCCTCTCTCTTAATGTTTTAGCTTTTTTCTTTTTCTAATATTTTGATAAATTCACCACAATATCATTTTAAAGATTAAACACAAATGTAGTAAATTTCAACTCAATTGAAGTGTTACAAATACTTCACCACTTTAGAAAATTGTTTACCAATGTCCGTCCGTTGGTTCTTAACTCAACACAAATGTGATTTCTCTCTCAACTTTACAACAAAAATTTCAACATTTTATAAGATTGTTTACAGATGTTACATTTGGTTTTCTTTTTTCGTCTTTGTTGTTTAGTAAATTCACCACAATATTATTTAAACACAATCGTTCTCTCTCTCTTTCTCTTGCTACAAAAATTACACCTCTAGCATTAATATGTGCTGGTAAATACATCACCATATCATTTCAACCAACAACAAATGCCAATTCACAACACAATTACATATTATGGCGCTCTCTGCCATTGTCTTTGTGTCTCCTTTTTGTTACAAAAATTACACTCCTTTTTTTTGGAATGTTTATTAAAATATTTCTGTTTACTTCTGTCTATTAAGCGACCACAAATATGTATGTATGTGTTGGTAAATTCATCACAATATCATTTCAACTGTGCTCTCAAATGTTTGCAAACAATATGTTACGCGCTCTCGCTCTCCTTCTCTCTCTTTGTTACAATAATTTCACCACCAGGGTTTAAAGATTGTTTATCAATCTTTTCAAATGAAAAAATTAAAATTCAAATGAAAAAAAATCTGTTTTTCATTGATATTGTTAAGGTTTTTTATTAAAAATTTTAACTGTTTTTCCATTTGATTATTTTTTGCAGATGGTTTATTGCAATCACAGCAACAACACAGCCTAACCAAAGATTATACCACATTAAAGGTAGTAAACAAACAACAATATGCAGCAGCAACGACACCAAACGCAATTACTACAAATACAACAAAGCCGGCAACAATAAATTATATTAAATCATCATCATCATCATCAATAACATCACCGTTATTGACGTCGCCATTGTGTTCGTCTTCGTCGCCACTTAAAGAAAAGGCAGAAAGATTGTTTGGAGGTCAATATACAGCAACAACCAAAGAAGAGATCTTTATACAAACACAACAGCAACAAAAATACAATTTTAAAAAAGAAAATCATACAGAAGAAATGGCAGAAAATAATATAAAAACTAAAGAGCAGGAGCAAGAATTTATACAGGCAGCAGCAGCAGCAGAAGAAGAAGAAGAAGAAGCAGAAACATATGAAATGTTGAAAAAAACCAAAGAAATACAAGAAGAGCAACAACTAAATGAAGAACAAATAAATGAAACAGCAACAATAATAATAAAAACTTCTGATATTACAAATAAACAACAACAACAAACGGCAACTCGTTTAACGGGTTCTACTTGTACAACAACTCATACTTCTTCATCAACATTAACATCAACATCAACATCATCGTCGTCATCGTCATTATTATTAACGAAGAGAACGACCGCCATTAACAATGAATATGAGAGAGAGCATTTAGCCAGCCATTTTAGTGGTAGTGGTGGTGGTGGTGGTGGTGGTGGTATTAACAGCCATAGCCATAGCATAACTGGAGCAAATGTGAATATTGTAAATCAGTTGCTTACTAAATGCGAGAGTGAACGTTTAGTATGCGCGGCAAATACAACAATAACAACAACAACATTAAATAATACGAATAATTCGACGACGGGATATTCAAATAATTATTTTAATAATTTAAATAATAGTAGTGCTAGTGCAACCATTGGTGGTAATAACAACAATTGCAGCAGCAGCAGTAGTAGCAGTGGTAGTGGCGTTGGTAATAATAGTGGTGGTTTAAATAGTGTTAGTGTTGCCAATGTGGTGAAAATATCGCAAAAATTACAAGAAAATCAATTTATTAAAAACGAACAACAACAATTACAGCAACAACAACAACAGAAAAAATTTCTAAGATATCAAAAGTTTAATAATACAACAACAGCAACAACTGCTACAGCTGTTGGTGGTGGTGGTGTTGGAGTTTTGGATTTAAAATCTCCCACCCGGACATTTTTAACAACATCATCATCGTCAACATCATTATCATTATCATCGCCAACATCTTCAGTCACAGCGGCAGCATCAGCATCAGCAACAGCATTAGGAGGAGGCTTTAACAGCAACTGTGCAATTAAAAAGAAAATGGTGGCCGTACAAGAAATGAAAAAATCCACACAGAATAGCGCCACACATTTGCATCCCATTAGCACAACATGCAACAATAGCCAACAACAACAGCAGCAACAACAACAACAACAACTAAATCGTGCTTTAGCCACTAATCGTGGCGTTATTGTAGGAGGTGGTGGTGGTGGCATTGTAGGCATTAACAATCCAGCAACAGATTTAGATACCAGCGAAGATTTAAGTTATGGCCCCGGCATAGTTTCCAAACTGAGATGCCGTTATTTAAGTTTAGCTTTGAGAGAGTCTATGGAACAGCAACGCTTAAATAAAGATCATTTAAGGCGTTCAACCAGTTTAAATAATTTACTTGATAACACCACTGAAGACGATGATGATGATGATGAAGAAGAGGAGGAGGAAGATTTAATAGATGGTGAGCTTTTAGCCGGTAATACAGAACAAAGCAATGAAAACAAAGATCCGCTTAACCACCATCATCTCCAGATGAACAAGAAAACTGCAGGCATTTTAAAGTCTTCTCTAAACAATGGCCAGGAGAAGCGTTTCTCCTCCACTACACACAACAGCCAGGGTTCAAATGGTGTGGGTGTTACCTTTACAGAGACAACGTTTACGAAAAGATCACGCCATCTAAAACGAGGTAATGATTCTTTGAAGAGAGCCCGTTCGGTAGAGGCTTTGTTAAGTGAAAAGTCTCCTTGGCAGGTAAGAGGCAATAGTTCGACAAACTGTGGTGTTAGCATTGAAGATAAAATACAAAATGCACGAGAACGGCTGCATCAGGGCACTGATCATATGCCGCCCAAACGTTTAACTTCCATTATAGACGATACCGAACGGCCACCACCCGATTTGGTAAAGCAGACTTTGAAGAAGTTTGAGGCCACCGCCAATCGTCGTCCACGACTAAACAGTCGCAGTAATTCCAAAGGTGATGTGGCCAGTAAAGTGGAAACATTTAAAAACATTGAGAAAAAACAAAAACCGGTGGTAAATTATCCGAAACCTATAAGTCCAACCAAAAAACTACAAAAACCTTTGAAAACTTCAACGCCTCAGGCAAATGATTTGTTGCAATCACCTCTCGGGCGCAAAGTAATGGCCACAGCCAATGCCATTGGCAATAATTTGTCTGCGGCAAATGATGCAGCAAGCACAACTCCCTTAAAGAGTGGTGGCAGTGGCAACACTTTATCCGAACACACACCGGACATAATACCCAGGCAAACGCAAACACAACAAACAAAATTCACCACAAACGAAAGAGACTTCAAACAGAGTAAAGAGTTATTTGCTAGCAAAGAGAAAGCTTCAGTGGTGGATATTTTGAAGAGAGGTGGAGAACATAATAAAGAGAAAATGGATGTGGTGGGTACACCCGTAACTGCTTTAACAAAAGAGTTTAGCAAATTTAAAATCAGCAGCAGCAAAAGCGATAACTTTTGTAGCTTAGGCGGCAGCAGCAGTGTTAGCAGTAGCAGCCTTAACGATAATCGTGAGAGTGAGAGTGTTAAAGATGGAGGTGGTGGTGGTGGTGTTGGTGGCAGCGTTGACTTTAATATTGGTGACGCATGCCAACGCCATAATAAATATCCATACAATAATAGCAACAACGATGAAACCACAAATCAACAACAACTAAAACAACAGCAACAAGAATTAAATATTAACACTCTTAAAAACGAAAACGATAAGATTATTAATAATAAAACAAAACAAATCAACAATGAAACGTCGTCGTCGCTGTCGTCGTCGTCGCCGTCTTCTATTGCCGCCAACGCCACGATCGAAATGAAAAACGAAGCAACAACCGTTAAAAATTATGAGAATTTATTAGTTAAGACTGCAACGGCTTCGCCTCCTGCCAGTAGTAGTGATTTAAGTGATGGTGGTAACGAATACGACGTTGAAGACGTAGAATACGGTGATAATACGGAAACGAACGCAACAACAAAACGTATAACGCGCACGGCACTCGATAATATTGCCAAAGCGGGCTTTACTCAACAATTTAAATTCAATAATTCGCAACAACAACAACAGCAAAGCACTACAATCAGCTGCTCCTCCTCCTCCTCAACATCATCGCCCCTGAATGCGGGCAAACAAATTGGTGTAATACGTCCACTGCTCAATACACAAACAGTAACAGCAACAGCAACAACAACAAAAACATCATTGGATAACAATATGGAAACATTAAACCATACCAGCACCACCTCAACCACATCACCCTTAACCTCACGTGAAATTGAAAAGAATCGTATAAACGATATGAAAAAGTCCACGTCCTCTTCCACCTCCTCCTCCTCACCCTCCTCAACTAGTCTAGATAATGTGATTAAATCATCGCCTGTAAATGCATCTGCAGGCAGTGCCAACAATACAATACAAACGGGTGTTGGCAATTCAACAGGTTTCTCCGATGTTGATACGGTTATAAGTGCTACTAATAGCCCCTTGTGGGCCATGCGCAAACGTCGCCAAACACCACCAGCTGCTCCAGCCGAAAATACCACGATGGTATTCAATTTCTCCAATCGCAAAGAGGTACCCGACTACATCGATAACGATGGTGTTATATTTCGTCGTAAACGGGAATTGCCAAAGGTAAGTCCACACTTTTTTTTCTTTTCCTTTCTCTTTACTTAAGTTTATAACACGTCATGTTTTTTTCTTTCTTTCTTTACCGTGTAAAGTTTTTTTTTAAAATGATCTTGACAATGAAAACAGTTCTTTGAAAGCGATTAGAAACAGTTGGTTACAGCAGAGTGAGAGAAAACAAATTGCAATGAAGGTCAGGCAGGTAGTAGCAAAAGTGATCTTGAATCAGTGAAAACAATTGTTGAAAATTGTTTTGTTAGAAACAGTGTTAAAGGGGGGGGGCAGAAGGGGGGGCAGGATTTTGTAATTCTTCATTGTATCTGAAAAATGGAAAAATGTTTCAACGTACTGGCAACGTTAGGTTTGAATTAATTTATACTTTATTTATGTTCGCTTTGGCAACTTCTGGAATCTTAGTGTTGATTTGTTATTGTAATTTTATGTTTGTTTATTCTATTCCCGTAAATATTTGTTTATTTATTTATTAATTACAATACAATTGCAAATTATATTTAATTCTATACGAGCTGAGTAACTTTGACCATATGCTCGGTGTAGTGTCACAGACCAGAGCCTCCACGACTCTCAGGCTAATAGTCTAGCACACTACCCACCAAACTACCAGGGCACCCATTCCCGTAATTAATTTATTGTTTTGTTACTGTTTATATTTCTTGTTCTACGCTGCAAAAATTCGACTGAGATTCCTGTCAGTCTGAACTCGCCGTAGTCTAGTAGGTAGTGTGTTGGCTTATTAGACGCAAAAGCCTGGGTTCGAGTCCCAGGCCAGGCATCAAAGACAAAATACAAAAAGTATTTTTTCGGCGACTTCCTCTCAGCAGATTTCTGGCAAAAACTCTGAGAGTAATAATAAAATTGCCATGAAAAAGTTTCTCAAAAATCTGTCGTTCGGAGTCGACTTTTAAACTGTAGGTCTCACCACTCATGTATAAAATTAATACACACAACCTAAGTGGCGTGAGAAACTAGGTCGTAATCCTAACTGAAGGATTGTAATGACCAATTATGTATGTATGGAAGAAGTTAGTTAGCGCAAGGGCTGCACCAATATAAGAATATTTCAAAAAAATTTATTACATTCTGTGCATTTGCTATATGAAAACCTTTACATGTGAATATTTCTTTCTATTAAACTTTTGTAGCACAGTGTAGTTTATAATGTATGGAATAATTTTATTATTACCATTAAGAAAATGAGTCATTCTGTTGTTATATGTATTAATAAGAATTTTTGACTAAATTTAGTTGGAATTCTTTAAATTATTTTTGGAATTTATTTTTTTAATATTAAAAGAAAAACCTGGACTTCAAAAACCCTACTTTAAAAACTCAAGCCTTTTTTTTTACAAAAAATTGTTTTTTTGTTACACATTTTAAACGCGCCATAATTTCTTTTCGCGTGTAATCTGATGATGCTGGCTGTCTGTCTGTCTGTCTTAATTTGAATAAGTTTGTAAAATTTCTACGATATTTATACCAAAAAAAAAAAAAAAAATACTTCAAATAGAAATAAATTAAAATTTAAAGAAACATTTAAAATTTGTTTAAATTTTTAATTGGTTTTTAATTATCGTTTTTCGTTTTTTTTTCGATATCTTTTACATAAGGTTTCTTGGCTATGACGCGAGCGAAAGAGAGAGAGAGACGCCGCTCATTAGAAAACTTGTTTTCGTTTCGTAAATTGGCTTGTGGTTTGACTTTAACGATCACTTTCATTTTAATGATCGATTTATTTTAAGAAAATCACAAACAGACAGCCAGCCCTTTGCTATAAATTAGCTGTTAAATCAAAACAATATTTGTGTTTCAAATTTATTGCATTGACGTAAAATGAAAAAAAGAAGCAGAAATCAGCCCCTTTCTGGGGAAATATATAAAAAAAAAATTTAAACTAATCCAACTTTAACAAGCAGTTATCGATGATATTTCGATTAAATTCAGAGTAACAATCTGCCATGTAAGGTTAGAGGACGTGGAATTTTTTTTCACTCAGGGGATGGCCCCTACTCATGCAAAGCATTGTGTAGGTTTAGGAAAATAGGTTATAGGAAGCCAATTACAATACCCGGAGGTCGAATTGACCCATTGTACATCTGTCATGTAAAGGGCAATATCTTTTCTAAGCAACGACAAATGGCAACTCTGTTATCACAGAACTAGTAAAGAAATCACCTATTGTGCTGGTATGTTTAATGGAACTAAAACGATTTGTGACAGCCCTATGCTTATTTAAAGCATAGATAAGCGATAAGATCATGATTCGAAAGAGTCCTCTTAGGAATCTTTAAATCAAATCGGCTACAATGGTACACTGAACCAAACATTTCCGTAAATACTGTAAAAAGGTGTGTAGAATTGAATAAATTTAGAATGAATGACGTTCCTCCTTGATTGGGGGTTATTACAAGACTGGTTATATGGTTGTCTGTTTAGAAACCTTCAATCTACTATCCCTAGGGACTCATCGGACGACGGGTCAGTGAAATGGATTATGTAGAGCTGTTCGGATGATAGGTAGAGGTGTGCTACGTATCTAAAACTATTTGTGCATCTAACGAAGATGGTGGAACTTGCTCGCTGCTAGCACTCAATAAGACCAAAGTCTGGTGGAATATATTATGATATTAGATCACTGACAGGAAGGTTAGAGGGGGGACGTGTACTTGCCAATTAAGTACAGTACCCGGCGGTCGAATTGACCCATTGTACATCAGTCATGTAAAGGACAATATTTTTTCTAAGCAACGACAAATGGCAGCTCTGTTATCATAGAACCAGTAGACGAATCACCTATTGTGCTGGTATGTTTAATGGAACTGAGACGATTTGTGACAGCCCTATGCTTATTTAAAGCAATAAATAATTCCCTTAAGGACCGTTGGATCTATCTTTTGTAAGTCGCGATTAGATCGTGATTCAAAGGAGTCCTCTTAGGAATTTTTGGATCAAATCGGCTACAATGGTATTCATAGGAACGACAAGAATGACGTTCCTCCTTGATTGGGGGTTATTTCTAGATTGGTTATATGGTTGTCTGTTTAGAAACCTTCAATCTACTACCACTAGGGACTCATCGGAAGAAGGGTCAGTGAAATGGATTAGAGCTGTTCGGGTGAAATGTAGACCTCTACGTAACTAGAACTATTTGTGCTCGCTGGTGGCACTCAATAAGCCCAAAGTCTGGTGAGTGTGTCACCTACGGGAAAACATTATGATATTAGATCACTGACAGGAATCGCAGGCGAATTTTTGCAGCGTATGAAAAGAAGTTAGTTACGACAGAACAATAAAATTTTTACGGGAATAGAAGAACACAATAATTGGTCATTACAACCCTTCAGTCAGAGGATTACGACCTAGTTTCTCACACCACTTAGGTTGTGTGTATTAATTTTATACATGGGTGGTGGGACCTACAGTTTAAAAGTCGACTCCGAACGACAGATTTTTGAGAAACTTTTTCATGGCAATTTTATTTACTCTCAGAGTTTTTGCCAGAAATCTGCTGAGAGGAAGACGCCGAAGAAATATTTTTTGTATTTTGTTTCGATGTCTGGCCTGGGTCTCGAACCCTAGCTTTACGTCTAATAAGCCAACACAGTAGTAGTAGTAGTAGGTAGTGTGTTGGCTTATTAGACGCAAAAGCCTGGGTTCGAGCAACAGGCCAGGCATCAAAGACAAAATACAAAAAGCATTTCTTCGGCGACTTCCTCTCAGTAGATTTCTGGCAAAAACTCTGGGTAAATAAAAATTCCTATAAAAAGTTTCTCAAAAAATCTGTCGTTCGGAGTCGACTTTAAACTGTACGTCCCACCACTCATGTATAAAATTAACACACACACAACATAAGTGGTGTGAGAAACTAGGACGTTGTACAATGGGTCAATTCGACCTCCGGGTACTATGCTTGTCTTAATTGACAAGTACACGTCCTCTTACCTAACCTAACCTAACATATCTCGTAAATGAATTCAAATTTACAGGGGAAAAGAAATAAAATGGCCCTGCTTATTGCAGAAAATTATTTAAAAAAAATAATAGATTGGGCATAAGGGAAATTTAGAATTTTTTACGATTACCAAGTAGAGTCACTGTAGTTTGTTAAGAGCTTGAGAAGTGGAGGAAGGGAATTCACTTTGTGTAGAAGAGTTTTTTTTATGTATTTTTGTCTTAATTTTTTTTATTATTATTAAAAATCAGGCATATTTTCATTGTAGCCCAGTGTTTTTTTAACATTATTTTCCTCGCGATTTCTTATCAAATTTTCAACATTTTTTTTTTATTTTATTTTTTTTTTATTTTATTTTTATGACCGTAAAATAGTAGTGAGTCGCTAATGACAAAGAGAAGTGAAATTAATTCTTTCATTAATTTTTTATTTTTTTTTAATTTTTTTTTTAATTTTTTTATTATTTTTAAAGAATTTCAAAAAAAGAAATATTTTTTTTGTATTTTTTTTTTTCTGTTTCGATAATTATAATCGAATGCTTTATAGCGTGATATAATAATAAATGCTTGACTTTTTATAAAAATAAAAAAAAAATTAAAATAAATAAACAATAAAAAAAACTAGCAAATAATGAAAGATAACATTTCTGTATCTGTGATAGTCTATAAAAAAAATATTCGTTAACCGATAATAAATAAAAAGAGAAAAAAATAAATACATTGAGTCAAGCACTTAAGCGTAGTGGTAGCTGAAAGGCAAACGTTTTTTGGAAATCCCCTGTAAGATAAAATAGCCGACTTTATATGTGCTATGAACGATATGAACGATATTTTTACTATGACAGTCAAGTATATACCAGTCTATACCTGCTATGAGCAGCAGCTTGTTCAAATTAGACTCATTCTGACATTTCAAGGGCATACGTTGACAAGATTCTGTTCAAGAACAAACGCTTTTTCCTACCTTCCAACCTTCCTAATTCAAGTTTGGTAGATTATAAGCTAGTAAAGGGTGTTTTTTATAGAGGTATAGAACTTTAAGTTGCAATAAAACAACGATGGATTATTCGATTGACATGAATTTTATTTATCCGAAAGATAATCTTGTGGCATTACATTTTAAATATGATTTCTGGCATATGACCGCCACGGCTGGCGCGCATGTTGTCCAATCTGGACGTCCAATTTTCGATGACTTTTTCCAACATTTGTGGCCGTATATCGGCAATAATACGGCGAATGTTGTCTTCCAAATGGTCAAGCGTTTGTGGCTTTACCGCATAGACCAATGACTTTACATAGCCGCACAGAAAGTAGTCTAGCGGTGTTAAATCACAAGATCTTGGAGGCCAATTCACAGGTCCAAAACGTGAAATTAGGCGGTCACCAAACGTGTCTTTCAATAAATCTATTGTGGCACGAGCTGTGTGACATGTTGCGCCGTCTTGTTGAAACCACATCTCCTGGACATCATGGTTATTCAATTCAGGAATGAAAAAGTTTGTAATCATGGCTCTATACCGATCACCATTGACTGTAACGTTCTGGCTACCATTGTTTTTGAAAAAGTACGGACCAATGATTCCACTAGCCCATAAAGCGCACCAAACAGTCAGTTTTTCTGGATGTAACGGTGTTTCCACATACACTTGAGGATTACCTTCACTCCAAATGCGGCAGTTTTGTTTGTTGGCGTAGCCATTCAACCAGAAGTGCGCTTCATCGCTAAACAAAATTCGCTTATGAAAATCGGGAACAACGGTAATCTCGTTTTGGGCCCATTCGACGAATCTACGCCTTACTTGATGATCGTTTGGCTTCAAATCTTGCACGAGTTGGATTTTGTAAGCACACAAACCAAGATCCTTCCGCAAAATCTTCCATAAAGTGGATGGACACAGATCCAATTCCTGTGCTCGATGGCGGATGGACTCATTCGGGTCTTCCTCAATGCTACGCTCTACAGCAGCAATAGCTTCTTCTGTACGCACCGTACAGCGTCTCTGGGGATGCGAGTTATCAATAAGAGTAATCGTGGTGCGAAAAAGTTCCATGGTTAATCGAATTAACTGCTCTGATGGACGATTTTGTCGACGATAAAATGGACGTAGTGCGCGATACGTTTTCCGCACAGAACCATTATTTTCGAAATAAAATTGCACTATTTGCAAGCGTTGTTCAGGCGTGAGTCTATTCATGATGAATTGCCAAACCAAACTGAGAATAAATCACTTGACACTGTTAAATCGGTCGCCATCTTGAAAAGTAATGCCAACTTAAAGTTCTATACCTCTATAAAAAACACCCTTTATATCTGATAACTTAGAAGCCTACTTAAGGTCACATTTTCAATAGATTTCAATTTATAGAAGAAATGATTTTTAATTTGAAATTCTCTCAGAATTGTACAGTCACACTGAATGTATAGCGAGTACTTTGCAGTTCGTGATGAAGTGCTTCATCAATAAACCTCTTCACAACATAATCGGCAGGTTCTAGTATCGACTATACTCATCCTGTTTTTACAAAAATCTCCAAAGTGTCCCCAAAGTTCTTCTATTCAGTTTCAGAGAAATTCTGCTTTCTTCGTCGAAGCTGAGAAACTTTTTTGAACTTTTACCTTCATATACACCCTCGTTCAAAAATTAATTTTGCTCAATAGAAAGTTGACCTCAAAACCCATCTCGCCTCGATATTATCTTCCATCAGAGCGATATGTCTGAGCCTGAATGTTTACACGCTGAAAACCTTTTACGTTGTTGGCGATAATCGCTGGTTTGATTGCGAAAATCATCGCCAACTTGCATAGAATTGAAGTTCTATCGTCAAACTTTACTCAATGACACTCCCAATGCAGTTTGATTGGTGAGGCTAAGCCAACTTGCAAAAGATGAAGTTCGTTGCCCCATACAAGTCATACAAGTCAAGCATATTGAGGCCAGCAAGAGGAAGAGTGATAGGTTAGGTTAGGTTAGAGGACGTGTACTTGTGAATTAAGACAAGTACAGTACCCGGAGGCCGAATTGACCCATTGTACAACGTCCTTAAAAAGGGAAGGATAATAGAAGGAATATGATAAAAAGTAGAGGATGTAGGAAAGGGGATAGGAAGAGTGATTCTACGTTCGATTTCCAAACTAATAACAAGGTAAACAAATCAAGGCAAACAAAATTCTTGACAATATCCTAATGCCAGAGAGAATCTGTCTGCCTGTGCTACAACATAACAGACCATAATAGGTCACAAAAGCCTCTCTCAAGTGACAAGCGTTCTTAAAGACAACCAAACCAAAGTGGTTGGCGCATTCACGGATTGTCGTGTTAAATATAGTCATGAAAAAACCAGGTCCTTCTCAGCATAGGTTAGGTTAGAGGACGTGTACTTGTCAATTAAGACAAGTACATTACCCGGAGGTCGAATTGACTCATTGTACAACGTCCCAGCTTCTCACACCACTTATTTTGTGTGTGTTAATTTTATACACGAGCGGAGGAACCTACAGTTTAAAGTCGACTCCGAACGACAGATTTTTGAGAAACTTTTCATGGCAATTTTATTTACTCTCAGACTTTTTGCCAGAAATTTGCTGAGAGGAAGTCGCCGAAGAAATCCTTTTTGTATTTTGTCTGTGATGTCTGGCCTGGGGCTCGAACCCAGGCTTTTGCGTCATTTCCCCTGTAAATTTGAATTCATTTACGAGATATGTTAGGTTAGGTTAGGTTAGAGGACGTGTACTTGTCAATTAAGACAAGTACAGTGCCCGGAGGGCGAATTGACTCATTGTACAACGTCCTAGCTTCTCACACTACGTATGTTGTGTGAGTTAAATTTATACATGAGTGGTGGGACCTACAGTTTAAAGTCGACTCCGAACGACAGATTTTTGAGAAACTTTTCATGACAATTTTATTTACACTCAGACTTTTTGTCAGAAATCTGCTGAGAGGAAGGCGCTGAAGAAATACTTTTTGTATTTTGTTTTGATGTCTGGCCTAGGGCTCGAACCCTGGCCTTACGTCTAATAAGCCAACACACTACCTACTAGACTACGGCGACTTCCCAACAACATCCCAATGCCAGAGAGAATCTGTCTGTGCTTCAAAGACCATCTCAAGTGACAAGCGTTCTTAAAGGCAACCTAACGAAAGTGGTTGGCGCATTCACTGATTATCGTGTCCAGCGCAGACATGAAAAAACCTGATCCTTTTCAGCATAACTTGTGATAAAATGAAAAACTCAAATCATCACAAACTTTCCCTTGATTACTCAGAAAACTCTCAGAGGGAATAACATTAATGAAAAGGTTAAGGTTCCTTAGCACTACACCTAATGCATTGTCACAGAGAACTTTGTTTCTAAGCAGCGATAGATGGCAACCCTATTATTTTAGAACTTGCTAAAAAGAAAATAACTTGTTGTAATCACCAATTATGTAAGTAAAGGAAGTAATGGGTCTAAAAAGCAGGTCCTTCTCAGCATAATCTGTGATAAAATGAAAAACTCAAATCATCACATACTTTCCTTTGATTACCCAGAAAACTCTCAGAGGAAATAACATTAAAGAGAAGGTTAAGATTCCTTGCCACTACACCTAATGCATTCTCCCTGAGAACTTTGTTTCTAAGCAGCGATAATGAAGTCGCCGTAATCTAGTAGGTAGTGTGTTGGCTTATTAGACGTAAGGCCACGGTTCAAAGCCCAGGTCAGACATCAAAACGAAATAGGGAAAAAATATTTCTTCGGCGACTTCCTCTCAGCAGATTTCTGGCAAAAACTCTGAGAGTAAATAAATAAAATTGCCATGAAAAGTTTCTCAAAAATCTGTCGTTCGGAGTCGACTTTAAACTGTACGTCCCACCACTCATGTATAAAATTAACACACACAACATGAGTGGTGTAAGAAGCTAGGCCGTAATCCTGACTGAAGGGCTGTAATGGCCAATTATGTATGCGATAGATGGCAACCCTATTATTCTAGAACTTGCTAAAAAAAAAAAGAAAACTTGTAATGACCAATTATATAAGTAAAGGGAGTAATGGGTCTAAAAGATTTTGGTGGGGTACTGTCCTGTTTTCTAACCTTGGGACTAAATACCACCTTTTCCCTTTGCCATGTTGTTGGTATATGCTAAAGGGCTAGGCCATTGTATCATATTTTTATTGGATATGGTATTTGCTTGTCTTTGCAAAAATTCCTAGGCAATCTAAACTAAAATTTTCCTAAGAAATCCAAGGAATTATGAATAACCATTCAATTTATGTGTTTTTATTTTTACAATTTTGTTTAATCAAAGCTATTTAAACAATTTAAATTGTAAATTTCCCTCCTCTGTATATTCCTTAAATAGAAATAAACTGTATGAGTGTATTATTAAAACACAATCTTTATTGTGGCAGCACTAAGAATAGCCAAGATAATAGCCAGCAAGTCGTCGGACATTAGCTAGTCACAGTGACATTTCTCAATAACAATCCAAACCTTCTGCTTCTATTCACTCTACTCTACTGCTGCTGCTTACAGGCCTAACTGTTTGCCTGCCTTATCATTCATAATGCAGCAGTGCAAAACGGTCGGGACGACGGGCGATGGGCGATGTGCGTCGTGCGTCGTGCGACGAATGAAAGGAAATGCTGTCACAATCATATTTTATTTATTACAATATTAAAAATAATATTACAACAACAGAAAAAAAAACCAAACAAAATTATTTTTTATTTGTGTTTGGAGTAGAGAAACTAAAAAAGAGGGTTTATCGGCATAAATTGATTGCCTTAAATGCCCGTACATAATAAGCTTAGTCTCAGTCTCTTATTGTTGTGATATGCTTTGGAAATGCATTTTTTTTTATTAAATTTTTTATTTATTTTTAATACAATCACTCACTCATATTTGGAGATTTTTTTTTAATATAAATTCGTTATTAAAACTTCACTTTATTTTTTTTGTTTCTTATTATTTTTGGTTTATTGTTGCTGTTGTTATTTATTGACACATATTTGGTTAAGAAATAAATGATAAACGAGTTGTTATTTTGGTTTCACTGTGTTTATCTTTTAAAATTTAAAAATTAAAAAAAAAAATTTTTAAGAAATTGCGTCACAATCATATTGCCTACTTCCGTAGTTTATAAAAAATTAAAAAAAAAAATTAAATTTTATTTCTTATTGATATTCTTTTCTGTGCTTTTTGCTGCCTCTCTTTGTTTAAATATTTTGAAAAAAAAAGTTCTTTCAAAATCGTTTCCCTGTTCTTTGTTCGAAGTTTTATATTCAAAATGAGAAGTACCAAGAGTAACTTACCCGAATAAATGTACGCAATTAAAGTAAAAAGTCTATTTGCTATTCTTACTTACTTACCTAATTGACCATAACAACCCGATTAACGGATTTCGGCCTGCCGCAACACATCCTTCCAGGCGCTTCTGCTTCTTGCGCGCCTACGCCAGTTGGTCACACCAATCGATGACAGGGCTTCCTCGATTTGGTCCTTCCAACGGATGCAAGGTCGTCCTATTCGCCGACTACCGCAGATCCCCGCATCAAATACCCGTCTCGCTGGAGCATCCTCCTCCATTCGAACGACATGGCCGAGCCAGCGCAGCCGCTGGATATTAATACGCTGTACAACGTCCATGTCGTTGAGGAGCTCATACAGCTCACTATTGTATCGGATGCGGAAATCATTGCCAACTCGCACTGAAGCGAAGATCTTACGCAGTACTTTTCTCTCGAACACTCTCAAGGCTGCTGCATCAGTACTTAATAGGGTCCATGCCTCTGCACTATAAAGAAGCACGAGGAGGAGCACGAGTGCCTGGCAGAGCAATAGTTTTGTCGTACGAGAGACTTCGCTGCTACTCAATTGCCTATTGAGACCATAGTAGCACCTTTTGGCAAGAGTGATCCTGCGCGCTTGATCTCCAGACTGACATCATTTCTGGTGGTAACGGCGGAGCCAAGATATATTAATTCCTTGACCGTATCAAAAGTATAGTTATCGGCCGTAATCTGAGAATAAATACGCCGCGCGTCTCTACTCGTTGATAACATATACTTTGTTTTGCCCTCATTTACTGCCAAACCCATCTTAGTAGACTCGCGTTCAATAGTACTAAAGGCAGCAGTAACATCTCGCTTCGTACGCCCTATGATGTCAATGTCGTCAGCAACTGGACACTTTTTTTGAAAAATAGTGCCACTGCGATGCACTCCTGCCTTTCGCAGGACACTCTCCATGACGAAGTTGAAGAGGTCGCATGATAAGGGGTCGCCTTGTCTGAAACCTCACGCGGTATCAAAAGGCTCGGAGAGGTCCATTCCTACCTTGACGGAGCTACAGGAATTGCTCAACGTCATTCTGCATAGCCTTATCAGCTTCCTGGTAACACTGGTATCCGATAACGCCAAATATCTAGCAGCATGGACATCTCAGACATGCTACTGTAGAAGAACTGGCTCATCTATGAAGCCTCAGAACTCATAAGAACAGAATTGTAATTGTTAAAGAGAACGACTAAAGCTCTTTTGTACGGAACAATAGGGACAACCACTGGGGTAAACTAATCTCGAACTTGAACACAAAAAAATTGAATCACTAACGTGGCAAAAAGGGGAACTAACTCTTCAAATGAATCTTAGATCGTAGATGAAGATAGATCTTAAGCTAACCAATTATTCTCAAATTCTCTATTAAAATTTCTCTACTTATAGCAGTTCAGACTGCACTCATTCCGAATTTTCTGTGGTAATTTACTATGGCTATTTGTCCAGGGTCGCCGTGGTCTAGTAGGTAGTGTGTTGGCTTATTAGACGAAAAGCCAGGGTTCGAGCCCCAGGTCAGACATCAAAATAAAATACGAAAAGTATTTCTTCGGCGACTTCCTCTCAGCAGATTTCTGGCAAAAACTCTGAGAGTAAATAAAATTGCCATGAAAGGTTTCTCAAGAATCTGTCGTTCGGAGTCGACTTTAAACTGTAGGTCCCGCCATTCATGTATAACATTAACACACACAACACAAGTGGTGTGAGAAACTAGGTCGTAATCCTGACTGCAGGGTTGTAATGACCAATTATGTATGTATGTATGTATTTGTCCAGTGCTGCTCCTTTGGATGTTTTACGAATGCCGTGGCCTAGTCACCCTAATCTTTGCAAAATTTTTTTCTGGTTTAAAACTAAAATAAACAAAAAAACGTGGATAATGCCACAATACTACACACTTTGAGACGTGGATAATGCCACTATACTATCGAGGAAATAGAAACTTTCACGCTACTCAAAGGGAAGCATTAGTTCTCAAGCTCTTTGTTAGATACGGTAGGGGAAGCTGCACACTCGTGTTTTTACCAGAAGGTTAAGGGATTGAAAATCCTCTTTCCCACCATTGGAAATCAAGGGAGCCAAACCACTTGATTACAGATTGGGATTGCCTACATAATCCTTTTTAAACAAGGGTGCACTGTTAGCAGCAGTTCATGAAGGTGTACTTGAAACACTCTTCTTATGTTGAACGCACATTCTTCGTTCTTGTTAGTAGAGCGAATTCATATCGCAATCAGCAAACCTTTCAAGGGTCTCGTTCTCCCTGCTGTATCAGTTTCTTTCTCTATGTTAAATGGACCTTTCCCGCACACTTTTCTTCTTGCCAGAAGGTACAACTCCATCCATACAATCTTAATCAATGATTGATTAAACTTTTGGGTTAAAGGCATCCTATCGTACCAGAGAAAACATATCGACGCCTCCGTTCTATAGCATTCTAAGTCGAAAAAGTGTGTTTTGAGTTATGAGCTCTCAAAGTTTTCACGCGACATACGACCATATGTGTATTCTAAGCAGATTTTTCCCTATAACTTCGGAACGGATCGGCGCATCTTAACCAAATTTTAGCAGTATTTAAGATAGAGAACGTAGAATTTAAAAAATGCAAGAACATTAAAAACGTTCTAAGTACACTTAGAATGGAGGCGTCGATATTGCGGGAAATTCCCTCCCCTTTACTCCAAACGGTAAGTCGGTTACGATTGAAGAGGAATCTTTTGATGATCGCATTATCATTGTCGTCTTCAAATAGCGAGGAGATTGAATCTGACTCCACAATCGTACCGTCCGTTGAAAGAGGAACCACTAATGTAGTCACCTCACTAAAGATTTGCTTAAATGAACACCACGTTCATGTTACCAAGTGATTTGTAGAATAATCACTGCTATATGCACTTGAAAGCCTTTAAAAAAAGGGGGGGGGTAATATTGGATGGAAATATATTTCTGTCGTTATATCTGGCGGTAGTTGTTATCTACTATAGGTTAATTCACCTCTACTCTCGACTCGGAACCGCCATATGGATTATAACGTACCACTTAAAAATTAAGCTTCTTTTGCTCTGTATATTTGTTCGTAATTCCTTGACTATCTTGTAAACATTTTGTGTTTCTATAAGTCCAGCTTCTCGACAATTTTGCAATTTTAAACTTGCTTTGGAAATTACCATCAATGTGCCGCAAAATATAGGTTTATACGAACTGCTTAAATGCTTTCAAATATTAATTCTTTATTAACTTTAACAGGGCTTTCGTTTTTCATAAAAAATTTAATTTTTTTTTAATTTAAATTCTGTTAAACGTGTTTTACTTGGTTTGCTGTGCACATTTTCTTTGTAACTCTATTTCTTTGTTTCTGTTACTTATGCTCTCTTTGATCTTGGTTTTAAATATTGTTCTAACTCTCTCTCTCTCTCTCTCTCTCTCACTAACGAGTCGCTCTTTGTTCTTGTTTATTTTTTTGTAAACAATCAAATTTTTAGTGCGAAAAGTTTATTAACCACACTTTGTTGCTGTTAATAAATGCGAATCTATTTCGTTAAAACAGTAACAACAGTACGATGGTATGCATATGTACATAAATCTAAACAACAGCAGCAACAACAACTACAACTATATACGATACTTGAATCACACGACAAAACCAAACATGTTTTTAATGAGAAACAAACAACAAAGGCAAGCAAAATGTAAATAAAAGGAAATCGTATAAAAAAAAACAAAATTCTTAATAACAAAGCACAAAATGACTTGAAAACAATAACAACAACAACAACAAAACGTACGTGTACATGAGAACATACAAAAGGCGAGAGCTCATAAGAAGAGAGTACATATTAAAACAAGAATCTTTTTTTAGGTAAAAAATTAAAGAAGACTCTCTGTATGTATTTCTAAATGACTGTGTTACAGAGACGAGAAAAAAAGCAAAAAAATTAAATAAAAGAAAAGAAAAAGGTTGAAGTAAAACCTAAAAAGATACATAAATAAAAACGAAAAATCAAAAGGAAACATAACAATAATGAAGAATTTATGTTCGTGTTACAATACATAGGTTGTTGTCTTTACAGTCTATGGTCTGTTATTTTGGTACAACAGGTTTGTTTCTTTCATTCCTTTCCACATTTTGTTGCTATTGTTGTTATTGTTTTCCTTAGGAAGGGGGGGATATAAAAGGGGATAATGTTACACAGTCAAATAAACAATGCTGTTTTGCTGCATAGAAGAAACTAAACAGCGAAATGGTAAATCATAATAAAATTTTACAGTGTGGCCTACTTAGAACAGTCTAAACAGCTAGAATGTATAAAAAAAGTTGTTAAAACAATTTAATGAAATGAAAATTATAACATAAAAAATAAAAGACTATTTAAAGGACATATTTTCCATGATTTTAACTATTTCAAGTATCAGAATATTTACTTTTCATTTTAATTGTTATACATATCTGTTCTTAAAATACGAGAAACGCTAAATTGTCTTCACTTTCAAAGTCACTTTAACTGCAAGTTTTATTTTAAAAAACAAAAATTCCTGCATTTTATAGGCAAACTAGTTCTGTGTTTATGACTCGTATCTAAACCAGACTTTTTTCTTTTAATAAAACAACAACAAACTCAAAAAACGTATTTTTTTTATTGTTTAAGAACACTTAATTATGTTTTTCTACTTTAGAACTTTTTAAAACAGGCTTTTTGGTTGAAAAATTTAATTTTTTTTATAATTTAGAGATAAAGGGTTTTGAATAAGTTGCTGTTTAATTTTTTTAATTTTAAAATTGAAAAAAATAATGCAAATATCAGAATAGTTTTTTATTTCATGAATCATGATAATTTATCTCTTTAAAAAAATTTTTTATTATTTACAAATAATAATCATGAAACTTATATTTAATTAAAAATAATTGTAGGAAATCTAAAAATAAGAACAAAAATAAATAAAAAAAAATTTTCTAATTAACAAAATATTTATTAATAAATAATTAAAAATGCAAATAATGTAAATATAAAACTAATTAAAATGAAATTGAACAAAAATTTTATTCAAAAATTAACAATACGAACATAAAAATTATAATAGATTTAAATATAAATAATAAAATTAAATTAAATAATAAAAAAAAATAAAAACTTCAATATATAACATAAATAAAATAAATAAATATAAAAATAAATGAACACAAAAATAAGTAAATACAACTATAAATACTTAAAAATAATATTTATTTATTAATAAACAAATTTAATTAAAATAAATAAATAAAAAAAATGAACATACAAAATAAAAATAATATACTTTAAAACATAAATTAAAAAAAAAATAATAAAGAAATCAAAAATTATTAAAATTATCTTAAAAATAATATTTATTTATTAATAAACAAATTTAATTAAAATAAAAAAATTAACATACAAAATATATATAATATACTTTAAAACATAAATTAAAAAAAATAATAATAAAGAAATCATATATTTCAATACAAAATAAAAAGTTAGACAATAAAAAACTTTTTAATAGTATCAATAATAAAAAATAGTATTAAAAAAAAATAAAAAATAATATTAAAAAAATATTAAATAAAATAATAAAAAATATATAATAATAATCAAAATATAAAATTCTAATAAAATTTAAAAACATTACAAATTTAACAATATAAGTTTAAACAAAATAAAACAGTACATTTTAAATATTAGAAAAAAATGTATTTTAAATAATTAAAAATTTGAATAAAACATGAAAAAAATATAAACTAAATATAAAAAATTATAATAAATGTTTAAAAATATAAAAATATTTAATTACAAATCTTAAAAAATAATAATAAATTATTAAATTTATTAAGCAAACAAAAAGTTGTGTTACAACTAACAGTAATAACATAAAAACAAAAACAAAAACATCAAAACCAAATAAATACAAATTAGAATTAAAAAGTACAAATTAATAAAAAAAAAATGAAGGAATACTACTTACAATATGTATGTTATATATAATAATATTTGAACAACGACTAAAAATTAATAAATAAGATGTACAAAAAAGAATTATGAATAACAAATTCAAAAATAAAAAATAAAAAATAAAAAAATAAAAATTTAATGGATTATAAATTATAAAAATTAATATAGTATATAAAATTAAACCTTAAGAACAGGTATTAATATAATAATTTGTAAAAAAATAAATAACAAAATTATAAAATTAGGAAAATAAAAATAATGAAAAGTATTAGAAATAAAAAATTAAAAAAAAAATTTAAAATCAAGTAAATAAAAAAATAAATAAAAAAAATTAAATCCAAAATTTAAAAAAAAAAAACATGAAAGGATAAAAAGCAAATAATAAAAAAAATTTTTATGAAAAAGGATAAAAAAGTATATAAATGAATAAAAAATATATATATAAAAAAGCACGTATATAAAATAATTACCTAATATAAAATAAAACCAAAAAAGTGAAAAAGGTATAAAAAAAGTAATACACATAATTGTAAAAAGTATATTGGAAAAATCGAAAAATTAAAAATATTAAAAAAATTATATACACGAATAAAAGTAATAATAATACAAATATTTACTATAATGCAATAAAACACAAATATCCAAACATTAATAAAAATAAAATGATAGAAAACAAAACTAATAAAGAAAAAAAACGGGAAATAGTTCAAAAAAATAATCAAAAACAATGAAACTAATAATAAAGAAATAAAATAATTTAAAATAATAATAAAATATATAAATTATTATTTATAATAGTAAAAGAACAAAAATAATAGAAAATGTTTGACAAAAAGAATTAAAAATATCTAACAAATGTGCAGAACCAATGTACATTTAATAAAAAACAAAGAAAATTTTAATAAAATAAATAAAAATAATAATAAAATAAATAAAAATAATAATAAAATAAATAAAATTTATAAAATAATTAAAAATAATAATAAAATAAATAAAATTTATAAAAATAATAGTAAAATAAATAAAAATAATAAAATAAATAAAAATAATAATAAAATAATTAAAAAAAATAATAATAAAATAATTAAAAAAAAATAATAAAATAATAAAATTTATAAAAATAATAGTAAAATAATAGAAAATGTTTGACAAAAAAAAATTTCCAAATAATGTGTAGAAACAATGAACATTGAATAAAAAACAAAGAAAATTTTAATTAAATAAATAAAAATAATAAAATAAATAAAAATAATAATAAAATAATTAAAAAAAAATAAAATAAATAAAAATAATAATAATAATAAAATAAATAAAAATAATAAAATAAATAAAAATAATAAAATAAATAAAAATAATAAAATAAATAAAAATAATAATAATAATAAAATAAATAAAAATAATAATAAAATAATTAAAAAAAAATAATAAAATATATAAAAATAATTATAAAATAAATAAAAAATAATAATAAAATAAATAAATATAATAATAAAATAAATAAAAATAATAATAAAATAAATAAAAATAATAATAAAATAAATACAAATAATTAAAAAAAATAATAAAATAAAAATAATAGTAAAAGAACAAAAATAATAGAAAATTTTTAACAAATAAGAATTAAAAATATAAAAAAAATGTGTAGAAACAGAAATTTAATTAAAAATGACAGTTTTAATAATTACGAATTAAAATAAAAAAAATTTTAATAATAAATAAATTTTTAAAACATAAAGTGATAAATATGTGTAAATTTAAAAAATTTAAAAAATATGTGGAAGTTGATAACAAATATGAATTATAATCGAATTTTTTGATAGTTGTTATTATTAAAACATATAAAACGCAAGGTTGTACAAGAAATCTTTTGTTTTAATGAATTTAGTTTAATTTTGCTTAAAATATGCAACATTGGGAATTTATTCACCTGCTGAAATACTTAACTTTCATTTCATTGGAATTAAATTTTCCCTTGCTGTTTAAAAAAATACTTAGAAGTGTAATCTAGAACTTAATTTTTTTTAATATTTACAATTTATTTTGGTTTTTTATAAAAAGAAATAATGGGAAAGGTTTCATCTGTTCTAAAAGGAATTGTCAATGTTTCTTTTGTTATTATTATTTTTAATATTTAAAGGAAATAGTGGGAATTATTTCAGCTGCTTTAAAAAGTTTGATTTCAATAATTTTTTTTATATTTTTATATTTCAATTAATTTATTTTAATTGACTTTTTTATTGATTTTTCAACTATATTCTTTATTAAATAATTTTTGTGAATTAATTGTTTTTACATTAATTTTTAAAAATTAATTTAGTCAAATTCATTTTCCTTAATTTATGTTTCTTAATTATTTTTAATATCCATTTGTTAAATTGATATTTTTAGCAAAATAACCCCTTATTTTGTCATTTTTTTTTTTTTTTGAGAAAAAGGGTGCAGTCGTATTGATTTGAAACAAGTTAAATAACTTTTAATTTAGCAGCTGTTATTATTTGGCTTGCCAAAAGACACCTTTTTTCCTCAACCATAACACATTTCAAGCTACAAAACCTTGTTGACCATATTGTGTTTTATTTTTATTGTCTTTTTTTAATGCACATTGCATTGATTTTTAAAAACATTTTAAGTCGTAGATTTAACCTTTTTTTCTGCTTTGTTTTACCTTGTCTCCCTTTTCTTAACACAGTATTCTAGAAAAAAAACTCAAAATCAAAATCAAATGTAGTTTATTGGCCTGACGCGGCCTGGCTTGGCCTGGTCAGCTGTCATTTTGTTTAAGCAATTTCTTAACACACTAAACAAAAAAAAAGAAGCAAAAAAATATTGAAACCAGGCTAAAACTGCAGGCAGGCTGGCATTAACAACATGTGCTTTGTTTTTCTTTTTTTCTTCCCTGCCTGCCTTATGGAGGGCTAGCTGGCTGGCTGGCTATACTTATGTATGTACTTTTATAAGATAACAAGTTCCCATGGCAACCGGCCAGGCCAGTAGTTAAAGAATGAAGTGAGTAGTTAAAGAATCTTTTTCTTTGTTTTTTCTTGTTTTTTTAAGCAACAAGTCTTGCTTATTTATAAACATGGAGCCAACTATCATGCCACAGCCTACTACCACATGCTGCAAGTTCATTTATTGTAGTTATTTAACAGCTGCACTTACACTCATATGTACTTTAAGGCCTATAACCGGTCATTTAAATTTAGATTTTTATCTTTAAACTATAAATAGTCCACATATTATTATAAATAACTCATGCTTATCCATTTTTATTTATAATAAAAACTATAAATTTTTATTAATTTGCAATAAAAATACTTTTTATTGTAATATAAGCGTATTTTTCCTTCAATAAAAAAGATAAAATTTTGCCTTATGGCAACACTTTTTATATGTCAAGCCATTATAATACCCGAGAAAGAATGCCGTTTGGTTTATTGTTGTTGCCCAAATGTAAACAAATGAACTGAACTCTCCGTACAGGCATTAATTCTCTTTACTTACACTTACACACACATACTGGTGTAACAACGCAGACGTGTAATCATATGTGTAATAAACAACAACACAACTGCTAAGAAAATATTTATAAAAGAAGTAAACAACCTTGATAAAATGAAATTAATTTGTGATAATTTTTCAATTTTTTTTTTATTAATTAAAGTATTTTAAATAAAAAAGAATAAGTATTGTCTTTAGAATAAATTAGTAAGATAATTGACTGTTTTATTTTTGCTAAAATGTCAAGTGTTTTTAACAATTTAAGGCATTTTATAATGAATTTTAAATTTCAAAATAACAAAATTACGGGAAATAAACACTTGAAGTTAACAAAATTTAATTCATTAATTGACAGTTTTTTTTTTGTTATTTATTTCAATTATTTTTTTTTGTTCTATTAAAAAGTCAAGAATTTAATTGAAAAAAAAAAAATCGTAACCAAAATGGCAAGAATTTATTTAATTTCCGTTTTTAGAAAAACTCAATTAAATGCAGTTTCCGCATAAAATCTCTAATGGCATACCCATTTCATTTCATTTATCGTATAACTTTGTGAATATACAAAAAATAAAAAATGAAAATAAAAATAGAATGTAATTTTATTATTTATTTAATAGAAGTTTACCCCTTAAAAGTCAACTAATAATATGTCATACAAACGGATACAAGTACAGTTGTGTGCAAAATAATAGGAGCGCCCTTCATTTAAAAGCAAAGTTTAAAATTAAGAAAAATAAAAAAGAAAATATCAAATTTTTTTGACTTAAAGATTTATTTCTAATTCATTTTATAATTTATTAACACTTAATTATTTAGTTAAAACTGCGGAAACAAAAAATATTTCATGTAAATAAAACTTATTCTCAAAATTAATTGTTGAAAATAATAGGAGTGTTAGCACACAAAACCTAATAATTTTTAAACAAAAGGCACAAACGTTTGATATTATCTTAAAATAGTAAAGTTATTTTAGTATTTGTTTGAATAACCTTTGTTTTTAATGAATTCAGCACATCTACGATCAATAGATCTTGGCATCTCTTTAAAGGAATTTGATGCCACGCATCGCCCACTGTGATCCATAGTTCTTCTGCATTTGAAAGTCTTTTTCTCTGCAACATACTTTTCAACATCTCCCCATAGATGTTCTATGGGATTAAGGTCAGGAGTGTGAACTGGCCACGCCATAACCTTTATCCCATTAACCCGAAACCACTCATTTGCCAATTTACTGGTGTGTTTCGGGTCATTATCTTGTTGGAATATCCATTTTAGAGGTGTGGAATATGGTAACATCACTTTTCTCAAAATGCCAACATAGACGTTCCTATCTATTATGTCTCTAATTCGATGTATTGGGCCTAAACCATTATATGAAAAGCTTCCCCATATCATTAGTTTTGCACCACCATGTTTAATTGTCTTTTGTGTATACTGAGCTTTATATTTGGTGTTGGGTGGCCATCTAACATACTGTCTAGACCCAAATGCCATCAAATAAAACAATTTTGCCTTCGTCGGTCCACAGTATGTTTCTCCATTTTTCTTTCGGATATTTGATATGTTCCTGGGCAAACTTTAAGCGTCCTGCTACCTGTTTTTTTTTTTTTTTTTTTGTCAGCAATGGTATCTTTCGTAGACTTCTTGCGAATAAATTGTTGTCCATCAGACGCCTACGAATAGTAAGGCCACTTACGGCAAGATTCAGATCCTTTTGAGTTTTTTTGCATACGCCGAAAGATTCATTTTGCTGTATCGCACAATTCTGCTGTCATCGACAGTTGATGTTTTCCGCTTGCGCCCATATATTTCAATGCATTTGTGATCATTTGATCGGAGTAACTTAAGATTTCCTTAGTTTCTTTGTAAGTTTTGCCTTTTTCTTTCGAAGATTATTAATTAGTTTTCTCTTTTCTTCAGTACAGTGCTTTCCTCGTCCCACTATTACAAAAATTTATGTGAATCACTGTAGAAAATACATTTTTTCGTATTTATTTTTCACTTTTTTCTTTAAATTATATGCTGTTATATTTTTATTTTTAAAAGAACACTTACACTCCTATTGATCAACTGAATTCCAAGGCAAACACAGAAAAGAATCAATTTCATCGTAAATATTAAAGTGATTACAAGATTCTTTTTTGTATTTTATTTCTTACATATCGTTGTAACTACCATTAGAATATATCATGTTTTGCAAATTGGTACAATAAAAAATTTTAACTTTGAAAATATTATGGCAGCACTCCTATTATTATGAACACAACTGTACATTTAAACTCAGAACATTTGTAATGATTTTTTTTTTTAATTTAATTTAATTTTTTTTTAAAGAATATGTTTCGGTTTCAGTATACTAAGGGAGGGGGATTTAACACCGTAATTGTCTATAGGGAAGTAATTATTTTTTTTTTTGAGTAAATAAACAAAAAGAATGCAGTTGGCAATTCGAAAATTATTTTTCTTGCATTGGAATCATAATCTCCTGGCAAAAACTTTGAAATAGCCATTAAAAGCTTCTTAAAGATGTGTCGTTCGGAATTGCCTCTTAACTGCAAATCCCTCTACTCCTAGATAAAATTAACACTTACAACATGGATGGAATGAAAAGTTAGGTTATAATCCTGACTAAAGGCTTGTAATGACATGAGAGATGTAATTGAAGTTTTTTATTCATTTGAAAGAGCCATCAATGCCATTATGTGTGCCATATAATATCGTTCAAATGTCTGCCATAGCTTCTCATGAATTTTTCATAAATCTAGCGCCAAAATCAGGCTGAATTTGATCAACGGCATGGGTTATGTTGACTTTAAAGAACTCTGTAATTTGTTGCTTATAGGCATACACCAGTGACTTAAGAAAATTCCATAAGAAAAACTCTGACTCACCTCGGCTTCCCCTGAACACTCACGGACAGCTTCGATGTTTTCCACAGACCTTGCGTTACGTTGACCCAATAGAAAAAATAACGCATTGCCAACTATTTTGTTAAACTTAAAAAATATGATTCAATAAGGAAAATTATTTCCACAAAAACATTTTTTACGAGTTCCTCGAAGATAAAACTAATTATGAGAATGTTCGCATTGCCAACTTGTTTGAAATGACAACATTTATATAGAAATAATAAGAACTTTAATACGCACTACTTACATCGTTTGAATTTGTTTAATATAAGCATATTATGATGTTTTTTTATAAGTTCGCATTGCCAACTTGTTTGAAATTATACCAATATTTACATAGAAGTAATGAGAACTTTAATACGCATTACTTACACCGTTTGAATTTGTTTAAGATAAGCAAATTTTGATGTTTTTTATAAGTTCGCATTGCCAACCCAATAGAAAAAAAATAACGCATTGCCAACTATTTTGTTAAAAAATATGATTCATTAAGGAAAATTATTTCCACAAAAACATTTTTTACGAGTTCCTCGAAGATAAAACTAATTATAAGAATATTCGCATTGCCAACTTGTTTGAAATTATATCAATATTTATATAGAAATAATAAGAACTTCAATACACATTACTTACACCGTTTAAATTTGTTTAATATAAGCAAATTTTGATGTTTTTTATAAGTTCTCATTGCCAACCCAATAGAAAAGAATAACGCATTGCCAACTATTTTGTTAAACTTAAAAAATATGATTCAATAAGGAAAATTATTTCCACAAAAATATTTTTTCCGAGTTCCTAGCAGATAAAACTAATTATAAGAATGTTCGCATTGCCAACTTGTTTAAAATGACAAAATTTATATAGAAATAATAAGAACTTTAATACGCATTACTTAATTTGAATTTGAATTTGTTTGATGTTTTTTATAAGTTCGCATTGCCAACTTTTTTCTTAAACTTTAAAAATATGTTTTTAAAAACTTTAAATCTTTTTAATTGGGTTTTATTTGAGGTCTTTTTTGTATTGCTTTTTCCTTAATATAAGCATATTTTGATTTTTTTTTATAAGTTCGCATTGCCAACTTTTTTTCTTAAACTTTAAAAATAAGTTCTTAAAAACTTTAAATCTTTTTAATGGGGTTTTATTTCAGGTCTTTTCGGTATTGCTTTTCCTTTAACACACTTAAGTGGTTTAGTTAAGCTTTGGCTTTGCCAATCTTTTTGTCTTAATCTTGCCATATACAAAAAAAAATATTTTAACGGCACTTTATTTTTTAATTTTTCTTTTCTTTGTACATTCTTTGCAAAATTATGATTTTCTTCCAAAGAATTTGCACAAGTTTTTTTTATGATTTTTGTTTTAAAGTGTTCAACAAAAAAATAAAAAAAAAAGTTGAAAGAAGAAAGATTATGAAAATAAAACCTTAAGAAATAGGTGTTGCCAATATATGTATGTACATATCACGTATGTATGTTTTGGGAAATGTTCTGCTATGGAAGAAGTGTACAAAAATAGCAGAAAACGAAAGAAACCATGTGTTGTTTAAACAACAGATTAAAAGCGAATAAAATATGACTCATGAATGAAGATTTTTTTTGGATTTTTTTATGTGTTTTTTCGGTTGGCAATAATAAATTGTCATATCGAAATTGTTTAATTTGAAAGGGATAAGAGAGATAGAAAAAAAAAACAAAGAACTTGAATCAGAAAGTCGAGTACAAAGTCCATTGAAAATGTAATGTAGTCGTCGTCGTCGTGAGGTAAAATTTAATACTCAATTGATTTTCAAGATAAAAAAACGAAACTAATTATACGCTTAATATATTATATTATGTGTATATTATTAATCATGTGGATGATACTTGTTAGTACCAACCAAAACAAAAAATCAAAATGAATGAATGATGAATGAATGAATCATTTGTGCAAATTTAAATATAATAAAACAATAACAATTAGTTTGTTGCTAGAAATGTATGCATATACTACGATAAGAGAAGAGTATTATTAATTCAAATAAAAATAAAATTAAGTGAAATTTAATAATACGATTAGAGAGTTAACATATCTACCTTCCCACCACCATATACACAAGGTGAATGTGGTTAAATAGTTGGTAATTAATTATACCCACCGATATCAGTATCATATTAATAAAGGGTTGGCCAAAACCTTACAATTTACATACATAATTACACATTACTTACGTAAATTTCGTATTTCTTACAATGTTTTCTGCGAAGAAAATACATTAAAAAAAATTTCGCATTGCCAATTAAAATCAAATAATAAGAAAAATGAATGAAAAAACAAGAAATGGATACAATAGCCACTCAGATTATTATATTATATTATAAAATACATTAAAAAAAATTTCGCATTGCCAATTACAATTAAATAATAAGAAAAATGAATGAAAAAATGCTTTACTAGATACAATAGCAACTCAGATTATTATATCGGTGGTTCCTAAGCAGGCAAACCTGCTAAAATTGCTCGCTTATGGTTGGCAACTCAACCTGAGTTGTATTGCTAGTTGCCAAAGATGGAATTAAAAACAACACTTGCCAACCAACATTTAAACATGTCACGTACATAAAAAAATAAAAAAATTTAGTTGCTGGTTGGCAACGCAACTGGGTATCAATGCCGTCTATAATCGAGCCAAAAATCTCTTTTGTTTCTATTTCAAAGGGTTTTGCCAGCTTGGGACGGCATTCACATTACTTTAGGGTAGTTTCCTATTGGAATCTTTTGAATTTTGAAGGTAGTTGGCAACGCGAAATTTACGATTTTTTTTTAAATTTAAAATTTTTTTTTAGTTGCCAGTTGGCAATGCTACTGGGTATCAATTGCCGTCTATAACCGAGCCAAAAATCTCTTGTTTCTTTTTCGCAGGTTTTTGCCAGCTTGGGACCCTATTCACATTACTTTAGGCTGGTTTCCTCTTGGAAACTTACACTTGTTGGTAATGCGAAATTTACGTTTTTTTTTAATATTTAATTTTTTTTTTTTTTATTAAAAATGGTTTTCCTGCCAAATTTAATAATTTTTTTTGTGTCTTTAACCAACCAATTACGGAAGTTGTTTGTTGTTTATTTGAATACCCGATTTTAAAAGTCAACCAAACAGAAAAACATGATTAGTTTCCTTAAATGTTTTGCTTCATTTGCTACCATTTTTTTTTTTTTTTTTTTTTTTTTTTTTTTTTTTTTTTTTTGAACATTGAAATTAACATCACACAAGACGCCTACATGAAGAAAGTAAGAAAGAAAGAAAGAAGGCCGGTTAAAGAGGTTTTTTGATATACTTTTACTTGCTTTTAAATGCTTTCCTGATAATGGTTTGGCCATTCAATGGTGTTTTTCAACTTGAATTTGAAAATATTTTTTTTTGTTCCTCTCAGTGGTGATATTTAAACATCGCATAACTTCAAATCACATCGCATTAGCTTGCTATGCTATGGGAGAGTGCATGTACATGTATGCATTAATGTGTGTGTATAATGATAGGTGACGTTGTTAAGCCAGCCACCAACCAAGCCAGTATGTGAAAATATGCATGGCAGGCAATAATAATGAAGAAAAACAAGTTCAAAAGTCTTGTTTTAAAGTTTTTTCTTCTTTTCTTTGTAGTTTTCCTTTCTATCTATCTATCCGTCTTTCTTTCTTTCTTCCTATGTCTTTAATAACACAGATAATAAATAATATGGTTGGGGTAAACGAAAACTTTAAAGGAAAAAAACAAAAACAACAACACAAAAATATATGTGATGCAATAAAAACTTGGGTTTAAGAAACAAAAAACAAAAAAAAAAACACAAAACCAGAGTGCAACATTTATCATTAAATTTTACGCATAAAAGAGAGAACGCATATGTGTATGTGTATGGGAAAGCAATTGCCTTTAAGCAATTTAAGGAAAGAGAGCAAGAGAGAGAGAGAGAGACTAAAGTTAGTTAAAAACAATAACTGTGATTGCAGAACTATGGAGATACAGTGAGAGCTGTTATGCAGCAGCATATATGTATGGATAACACCATCCACTCCGTAATAACATTCACTTTATATCGCTGCCTTATTTGTGTGAATTACACATCCACACTCTAAAAATAAAGAATGAACACCACAGTGTGTTGTTGTATAATCTAGTCAAAATTACAATCACCTCTCTATCACCAAACACTGAATTGAATAAAGAAAACAAGAAAGAAAAAAAATTAAAATTTAGAAAATAAAATTAAAAACAGCTGTCTATCGATAAATAATAATAATGATAGAAAAAAATACAGTTAGGAATTTATATAAAAAAAAACTTAAACATCTGTTACCATAATTAGTAATTAATTAAAGATGTCAAGTTTAGGATCTGTTTTAATAAATTTGGGCAATTCACACAAGCCGTTGTATCGTTGTATTCATTGTATTGTTGGAAGAACATACAACAGTGTATGATTGTTGTTGATATTTTTCATATAAAAATCGGATACACCACTTATACACATTTTTTCCATATGTTTTTATAGGTTGTATTGGTTTCGTGCTATCAAATTGTGTGAATGAAAAAAATGTGTATATGTTTTCATATGTTTTTAAAAAGGTTGTATTGGTTTCGGGCTATCAAATTGTTTGAATGCCACGAGATACACAATACAGCATAGCATTGAGCGTTCACAAACAAACAAATGTATTCAATACAACATACACGATACAAAGTCGTGTGAATTGCCCAATTGAAACCGACTATTCAATTCAGAACACAAAAAAAAGTAAGCATTACATACGCTAGGCTAGATTAGGACTCTGGTATAGACCCTTATGATTAAAAAATGATGCCTTGATAAAGTAAGGCATCACCCGTTGCCGTTTTATTGCCAGCCGTCTCTGAAAGCGTAACTTATATGTGTTCTATAGTGTCCCTTTGGAGTTTATTACGTTTATTATTACATTTCTCAATCACTGTGACAGTTTTATGAAGTTGTTGATTTTATCGAAATCCCTAAATCGGGCGTTTATTAAAGCAAGTGCCTGTTCAGTGAGAATAATGATTGCTTTGCGAATACTATCTCTCACTTCACTAACTTTTACTACCTCCCAACCATCAGTGGGTAGACCGATTTTGCTGTGCTTTAAGATCTGAAGTAAATCTTCAGAGATAGAGAGTTCCACAGGAATGATGGTTGTAATGAATCAGCTGATGGGATAGGACGCAGTTTTGTCCCCCTGGTCAGACCTTAATAACATTATTGATAGAGGTCTGCACAGACGATCACATTGATGTGCCATACTGCATTGCGGTAACTGGGTGAAGGGCCTGAATTAGAGGCGCCAACTTCCATAAATATTTTCAGTGCGGCCTGTTCTATCAATTTCCATTTCACGGGGGGATGGTAGCCTCCGAATGAATATTTTTTAACTAAAACCCATGTTGCTTGCCTTGTAAGCGTCCAGACCAGTGCTAATCGGGAGTTAATCTTAACCGAATGTGTGCCACCAACTTAATGCCGAGAGAGAAATAACGTATTTGTTGACAAATACAGCAGTAACCTACCATGGAGACGTTAGTACATCAGGTTTAAGCCCGGTGTTACACTAGTCATTACAACACTTCAGTCGACTTCGAACGACAGATTTTTGAGAAACTTTTTCATGGCAATTTTATTTACTCCCACGAGTTTTTGCCAGAAATTTGCTGAGAGGAAGTCGCCGAAGAAATACGTTTTTTTGTATTTTATTTTGATGTCTGGCCTGGGGCTTGAACCCTGGCTTTATGTCTAATAAGCCAACACACTACCTACTACACTACGGCGACGCTAAACACCAGTCATTATATTCGTACTCTGCACAACAATTCTTTCTTCTCTGATAGCTAAATGGAAATCAAATCTCTTTAGAATACAACAATTAAATGGGTTCACATATGCCCTGACTCCGTTGATTGAGTCTTGAAGCAGTATAGAATCAATCTCATACAGATTTTACTACACAGGGAATTTGTAGCTAATTTACCTGCCAGGGCAGGAACACTATGCTGGTGTACCAAATACCAGTTCACTTATGAAAACAGATTACCTAATCATCAGGCAAAGGTGCACAGAGAAAACTGAACCTAATAAATACATAGTAAATTAGAACAAAGTTTATAAGATTTCTCTATGGTTTTTTTTTCAAGAAGAGTTTCTTATTATTTTTATAAGGAAAACCTTTTTGAAGAAATCAAGAAGAAAACTTAGGGATTTTACTCGATAGTCTTCTTGATTTTTTTAAAAAGATTTTCTCCTTAATTTTATGAAGCTTTCTTTTTGTTTTTTCAAAAAGGTTTTCTTCTTAATTCTATAAGACTATCCCTTTATTTTTATAAATAATACTTATTGATTTTGCTTGATATTATTATAGATTTTTTATTGAAACTAATTTAATATTTGATTTATTAAAAATGATTTTGCACGAACAATATTTCTTCTCCATTCCCTTAGTCCTGCTTTGAATTTAATCAACTTCCCAGGTCCACCTTCTTGAATAAATTTTCAACGTCTTCGATTTCCATTTTTTTTAATATGTTTCTTGATGTAATTCCAAAACTTAAAAGAATGTTGCACGTTTCATCACGGAGCTCCCAGGATTTAAAAATTGGGTCATTACTCAAAATTTTATTTGTTTTTTATAACACTTTTTTTTTTTTTTTTTGAAATTAAAACAATTCAATTTTTTTATTTAAGTTTACTTGGATTTTTTAAGAAGGAATATTTTTATTACTTTTTTCCACTCCTTTACGTGCCGCTTGTTCACTTTTTTAAACAAGCCATCTAATATAATCAAGAAGATATTCTTATTAAAACATTAATAAGATAATTTACACATGATCAAATAGAAACCTAATGAAATCAATAAGGAATGCTCCTTAAAAAAATTATTAAGTAGCCTAATGAAATCTATAAGAAAAACCTTTTTGAAAAAATTGATTAGGTAGCCCAATGAAATTAATAATAAATTCTTGTTTTATACAATTTAGAAGAAAACACAATAGAATCAATAAGTTTTCCTCTATTGATTGTATATTTTGTGGCAAAAATGACGGAATTTGAGTAAAAAAAATGGTAAATAACAAGTTTTCTTCTTAAATGTATGTGTTTTACGTCTTGAAAAAATTAAAAAGATTTATCACATAAAAATAATAAGAAATCTCTACGAAAAAATCTTCGTTTCTTTCTGCTGTAATACCCCTCACTCCAAAAACGTTTCGTAGAGAAAATCTTCTTGATTTTATTAGGCAGTTTTCCCTCTGTGTGTTTATTATTTGAAAAATACTGGGCTAAGGAGTAATATTGAATATTTCCTCCTTCTTAAATTACGAATTAAAGAAAGAAATAATGTGTCTTCGTGCCCAATTTCTTTTGCCCTTAAGTTATTGCGTTGTTAAGTGGTTAAGTGTTTGAAAGCCTTTTTTTATTTTTCTTTTTTATAAAGAAAGTCATTTATTTTAAATTAATTATATTTTATTTTATTGATATTTTAAATATCGCCCTAAACTGTAAAGTTTTACGTTAATCAACTAATGATGTCTGAAATTATTTTCAATATTTTTCTGCTAAAAGAAGAATAATAACAAGTCATTAAATAAGGGTAAACAAAATAACAACAAAAAGCTCATTAAAAAGTCATTAACCCTTTAGACCGAAATATCAGATTTAAATCACATCAAATTTTTTTTAAAGTTTAGTTTTTACCGGGTATCTTGTTGAACTTTAAATTGAAATGAAGATTCTTTGAACTTCTCTCTCTCTCTCTTGTGTATAAATTGAAAACATAAACAAAAAATTATAAACAATTACTGTTTATAACGGTCCTCTGTACAATGTTATAAAATCACATTCACATTGTTTTATTGTTATCGAATCTTTACGTATGTTGTTTACACAAGTGCTGTTCATGTTATACAATAAAAGAAAAATTACTTGGCATTACTTGTTGAGTGACAGTGTTGGAAAGCACTAAAACATAAGTATTTACAGTCTGTTAAGTCAGGAAAGGAAAAAAGTAGAAAAATGAGTAAAAAAAATGCATTTGCAATTAGAAAATTAAATAGAAATTTATTAAAACAGTTAAAAATGTGGTGGCAGAACTAACATCAAAGCAATGTTTAGACTGCGCCAAATGCAAACTGTTTACGGAGGCGTTGTCTGCTTTAATTTATGTAACTTTTTTGCAAGAAACTGCCAAAAGCGAATTTTATCAGAATAATCAAAAAAGTATGCAGATCTTGCGCTGACAGACCTCCCCCTCCTGGGTTCGGGGAACTTGGTCAGTACAGGAACTGCGTTCACCTGTGAGGCATCACAACGGGCCGCTATGCGTGCTCAAGTGAGCTTTTGGTATGAAGCTACCACGCTAACCCAACCTATCCTAATCAAAATATGTTAGACAGTCCGCAGAAGAGTGCATTTTAAATTGATGTGGGGATAGGACGCATCGTTGTAACCATTTCCATCGTTCTACTTACAACTTTGCCTTATCAACATCGCGAGTTTTCTGTATCATGCCAGTGAGTGAAAATTCTGTATTCTAAACGTCTTTGAATTAACTCAGGAATTATTGATTATACGGTTGAGATATTTGTATCCCTACGGGTAGCCTAAAAGCCTTAAATGGTGTTTACACTACAACCAAACTTTCTAGAATATGCCGGACATCTCTCAGTAAGCTAAAGAGGCTTTCTTCTCTTATGTTAGTGATTAGCCTTGTGGAATATGATGGAAATCAAGTCTCTTATAGGCTAGGGGAAGCAGATTCAAAATGTCAACTAAGAACAATAGTCGCTTGGTGAGTGTGAATTTTTACTTACTAAGAGCTGAGGTAGATCACCGGACTTTGTCACAGACAAAGCGGGCATACCTGTTCCATAACGCGGAGGATCTGTCCGTTTTACAATAACAAGACAGCATATGCTTCGATCACAATTCACATCTTGCTGGTTGCAATGATGGCTGGTTTCTCTCTCATCGGTGCTCATGAGAAAATACTACATAGGTCTTCTTTTCGAAGGACTGTAATGACGACTATCACTCTGACAGTAAACTTTCCCTGTTGAAAATCTCTTTATTGTTTAGTCAACCTGACGGCGTGGCTGAAAGTTTTTTTAGATTCATTGGAACCCTCAAATGGTGGGAGCATGGTCAGAATTGAGGAATATTTCAAATATTCTCGTTATTATATCGACGCCTCCGTTCTATAACATTCTAAGTCGAAAAAGTGTGTTTTGAGTTATGAGCTCTCAAAGTTTTCACGCGACATACGACCATATGTGTATTCTAAGAAGATTTTTCCCTATAACTTCGGAACGGATCGGCGCATCTTCACCAAATTTTGAAAGTATTTAAGTTAGAGAACGTAGAATTTAAAAATGCGAGAACATTAAATGCGTTCTAAGTACACTTAGAACGTTATAGAATGGAGGCGTCGATATTAGCAACGACTGTGGACCGTTTGTTAGGTTGTCACTGACACAGTCCGACCCATAAAATTGCCTGACCTGATGTCATTAATGGCAAAAGGCGCTAGAGGTCTGCAGTTGGCACTTAGTGGTTTTTATTATTTATCCCTACTCACATAGTGGTCGAACTAGAAAAATAGGTTAGCGGAAGCAGGAAAGAGCGAGTAGTGTTTATGGATATCAGATTTGTTCTATTTATGTTATAAAGATTTGTACAGAAAGAGAATTCCACATACATACACTGAGCGCCATAAGTGAGTCAACACTTTTGTCCTTAAGTATAAAACAGTTTTCTTCTTAAGTATAAAAAAGGTTCCTTTATTATGAATTGTTGTTTTTGTTTTAACATTTTATAAGTAATAAATAAACGTTTTTATTTTTGGAAATTTATTCGACTATTCTCATTTACTTTTCTCGCTATCCTAAGAAAATGAATTATTTCAGTGGTGTTTCCTCACTTTTGGCGCTCACTGTATGTATAGTCGATTAGACACAACTACCTCTGTCGTCCAATATCACTTTTCTATAGGTGGTGTAAGAAACTATGCCGTAATCCTAACTAAAGGGTCGTAGAGACCATTTGAAACAGTTCTTTGATCACTCTACAATACTAAAACAACAATTTCCTTAAGAAGTAAGGCATGTGTTGTATGATGTTATTTAAAAAAAAAAACACAACACCATTCCTTTGAATGCTTTTCTTTTGGAACACTATCCAACACTGTAACTGTCAAGGCTGTTGAGGGAAATTTGTTTTGTTGTGCTCTAACGTAAGTGAACATGTGACTTAGATTTGGCAACAAAACAACAACTTTTACGGTTATGCAGCCAGTGTTGTTTTCTATGTATCTTAAATTATGCGTAACTGGAAAAAATAGAAAACAAAAAAATTTAAAAATTTTTATTATTTACTTGGTTTGATAAAATATTTGTTTAAATAAATACAAAAAAAAAATAAAAAAGAAAGAAAACGACAACAACAACAACGACCTTGTCACAAATATTTACAAAGCGAATAATTTAAATTGTATTATAAACGACACCATCATACCATCCATATACAGACAGACAGACGAACGGCGGACAGACAGACAGTTTTATTTGTACAGTTTATTATTTTGCGCATAAATTAATTTTTTTTTATAGATAAAAAAAGAAATAGAAAATATTTCATAGATAAATATTTGCATAACATTACAATGGGGTGGCTATTGTATTGTATGCAAATAATAAAAATAAAATTTATATTTTCTTTCTAATTTAATAAATTTAATAATCAAGTGCTTGAAATTAAAAAAAAAGAATAATAAATATACAGGAACTAAAATTTTCGTTATTTAATTTGCTGCTGCCAATGAAGCAATAACTGAAATTACAGAACGTGTGCTACAAAACAATACAATACTTCTGTCAAATAACGTTGCCAACCTCATGCATGCTTACCCATATACCATGAGTATGTTGTAAACCGCTAGAAATACGAAGCAGCAGAAGAAGTAGAAGAGTTGATTATTAAAAAAAAAATAACGTAACGTGGAAATTTATTTATGTTACTTACATGTTATTTATTATTATGTGGCGTTATTAAATATAAAAAAAAACATATTTTTTCCTATTCTATGTGAAATAATAGTAGGAACTTGGCTTTTTTCTTAACGATTTTTAACTATGTACTTGAGTTTTAAACTTTTGAGCCATTTATGAAATTTTATTTTTAGCTTTAGATTTATAGGAAATTATTAGAAAAAAAAAAATTAACGAAATATTAATTATATTAAACCAAAAAAAAAAATTTAATTATACAAAGAAAAAAAAAAATTTTTTAAAACCTAGCGAAGCGTAACATGGCTTATAAATTATAGTTTTATTACTATTTTTTTAATTATTTTTGGTTTATAGTTTAGCTAAATCAAATATATAGTTTAATAGGCATTATTTCGGTTTTAATTAAAGTAAAAAATATTTTCTTTAGAAAATAATATAAAATAAATTGAAATAAAATAACAAAACCAAAATGTTTTAATAAAAATGTGTGAATAAAAAATTAAGCAATAAAATAAAATAATAAAAAATTAATAAAAAAAAAATATGGGACCATAAATAAAAATTTTATTAATTTTATATTATTAAAATAAATAGAAAAATAAAATTATAAAAATAAATAATGAAAAAAGGAAAATAACAAAAAATTAATTAAAGCCCAATAATAAAATAATAATAAAAATTAACAAAAAAAATATATTTAAAATAAATAAAAAATTAAAAAGGCAATAAAAAATATATATAAAAACTAATAAATAAAATAACCAGAAATTAAACGAAAACATAAAATGCAGTAAAAATGAACAAACGATTATTAAATAAAAAGTGTTTACTAACAAAAATAATTATTAATTAACTGAAATAAAAATAAAATAAATAAAAAATAAAATAAATAAAAAATAAAATAAATAAAAAATAAAATAAATAAAAAATAACGTAATAACAAATAATATAGAAAATAATACAATAAAAAATAATATAATAAAAAATAATATAATAAAAAATAATACAATAAAAAATAATATAATAGAAAATAATATAATAAAAAATAATATAATAAAAAATAATATAATAAAAAATAAAATAAATAAAAAATAAAATAAATAAAAAATAAATAAAAAATAAAATAAAAAATAAAATAAATAAAAAATAAATAAAAAATAAAATAAATAAAAAATAAAATAAATAAAAAATAACGTAATAACAAATAATATAGAAAATAATACAATAAAAAATAATATAATAAAAAATAATATAATAAAAAATAATATAATAAAAAATAATATAATAAAAAATAATATAATAAAAAATAATATAATAAAAAATAATACAGTAAACAATAATATAATAAAAAATAATACAATAAAAAATAATTTAATAAAAAAATATAAGAATGTATAATATAATAAGGAAAAATTAAACACATAAATTAATTAATATAAAATCTAATATTTTATAAAATTTATATATTATAATTAATATGCATATGTACATGTACATATAGCCATTGCACCGCCTTACCACAATCCTTCTAGGTTCACCGTGACCTATATATGGATATGTTTCAATTTTGTTTGTTAACATAACCACCAAGTGTGACATGAGGTTAATGTGTGAAAAAATTTACTCCACAAATCAGTACTGAAAGTTTGTTGCTTTAGCCCTCAATCCAAATGTCTAAGGCGGTTCAGCCTACTTTAATTGTTACGAACTGGACTTAGTATATGTATTAAGGTTTAAATCCTACACTAAAATTAGCTGTAAAAAATTCAAAATTTCTAAAGAAAACGTGAAATCAATAAATTCGGATTATCCGCCACCCCCTTGTCAACTCCTTGCATTGTAGTTTGATTATAATGACTATAATCAGTTCGTAATGTTAGAAATTGTAGTGGTGTAGTGTAGTTTTAACCATTTCTAAGCGGTTTTTAGACTTGTTAGACTAGTTGGTTAATACCGTATTTTAAAGTCTAGTTCGGGGTGATAAAAATGTCACTTTTTAGATTCTTGCCACCCACAGCCAATTTTCATTTGGAACTTTCTTCAATCATTTAATTTTCAAGGGGCTCCCAGGCCTTACTCCCTGCGACGGTATCCATAAACCATAATACATTGTGTCTAAAGTAAAATCATGAAAATCTCTTTAAAATATTTTAATTTCATTTTAATTTCAATAAAACTTCATGTCTTTTATCCATTTTTAATAACACACCACACCTAACGGTGTAATAAGTAATGTATTTTTATATTTTACAACATGTATTAACATGTTTGTGCAGCAAAAACATTTAATTAAGTTTTTTATTTATTTAAATAAAAAAGAAAATTGTTTAAAACCTACCTACACTTTAACTATATGTATTTATAATATTTAATTGTAACAATATGGTTTATATATTAAAAGTTCATTAAACTTTTAATAAACTTACTGGTCTGTCTGCTCTTTATATTTGATGGTAAATTAATACACCAACAACACCAACACCAGCCACAACATCACCACTGATTGACAGAAATTGCGATGTACTAGACATATTTTTGCATTCATCAACACTAAGCAGCACTACTACACAATATAAATTCAAGTGTCATTATGGTGTGGTGTTACTCTTAATACACACAGTAAACAAAACAAGTACAAGACAAAAAAAAAAACAGCAACAAAGCAAGGTCAAATCAAAAACATACACATCATAATTGTTATTATTGTTGAGTTAGATAGATGGAGAGCAGTTACGAGATTGAGAAGCAACTGTATTGTAGGAGATCTGTTGTTATTGTTTTAAATTGTTTTAGTCTTTCTTAGATTTTTTTTGCTTTGTTGTTTAAATATGGCATGGATTATTAAATGGCAAGAGACAAGATCATGTCTTAATTGTAATTGTTATTGTTGTAGTTGTTGTTGTTATTGCTATTGCTGCCTTTCAGTACCATATTAATATGATAAGTTTACCATATTTATGGGTTTGTGGGTAATGTAATTAAGCATAACAACATACATACATATATGTACATATGTACATGCGTATGGATGTTTGAATGTGTGCATGTATGTTTATGAGTAATGAAAATAAAACTTGTTGTGTCGTGTACCCTCTCTATACAATAACAATTACTTTTTGAACAACAAAAAGAACAACAATTTATTAGAAGGAAACTAAATAGAAAAAACAAAACAATTATAGTAACTGCTGAACCTAATGGCAACAATGAGAGCTGATGTAAGGCAGAGTTTTAAAGGAACTGTTTACATTCAACTGTTATAATATTGATACCTAGTGTATGTTGTTTTTTATAATAAAGTGCTGCCAATTTACGATCAAAATAAAAAATGCTGCCATTAATTCGTAATTTAATTATAAAATAATATATTTGAGTGTTTAAATTCTTAAAAATTAATGAATTTTTGAAAAATATATAAAATATTTTAAAATTATTTATTTCTAAAGACTCATTAAAAAAGAAATAAATAAAAATATAAAGAAAAAAAAATAAAATATATACAAAATTAAATGAATAAAAGAAAAGAATAAAATAAGTAAACATCAAAATAAATAAACAAAAATAAAATAAAATCAATTAAATAAAAAAATATAAATAAATAATAAATAAAATATAGAAAATAAAATAAATAAATAAAAATAAAGTAAATAAATAAAAATAAAATAAATAAATAAACAAAAATAAAATAAAATCAATTAAATAAAAAAATATAAATAAATAATAAATAAAATATAGAAAATAAAATAAATAAATAAAAATAAAGTAAATAAATAAAAATAAAATAAATAAATAAACAAAAATAAAATAAAATCAATTAAATAAAAACTATAAATAAATAATAAATAAAATATAGAAAATAAAATAAATAAAAATAGAATAAATAAATAAAAATAAAGTAAATAAATAAAAATAAAGTAAATAAATAAAAATAAAGTAAATAAATAAAAATAAAGTAAATAAATTAGTAAACAAAAATAAAATAAAATCAATTAAATAGAAACTATAAATAAATAATAAATAAAATATAGAAAATAAAATAAATAAATAAAAATAAAGTAAATAAATAAAAATAAAGTAAATAAATAAAAATAAAGTAAATAAATAAAAATAAAATAAATAATTAAAAATAAAATAAATAAATAAACAAAAATAAAATAAAATCAATTAAATAAAAACTATAAATAAATAATAAATAAAATATAGAAAATAAAATAAATAAAAATAGAATAAATAAATAAAAATAAAGTAAATAAATAAAAATAAAGTAAATAAATAAAAATAAAATAAATAAATAAACAAAAATAAAATAAAATCAATTAAATAAAAACTATAAATAAATAATAAATAAAATATAGAAAATAAAATAAATAAAAATAGAATAAATAAATAAATAAAAATAAAGTAAATAAATAAAAATAAAGTAAATAAATAAATAAACAAAAATAAAATAAAATCAATTAAATAAAAAAATATAAATAAATAATAAATAAAATATAGAAAATAAAATAAATAAATAAAAATAAAGTAAATAAATAAAAATAAAATAAATAAATAAACAAAAATAAAATAAAATCAATTAAATAAAAACTATAAATAAATAATAAATAAAATATAGAAAATAAAATAAATAAAAATAGAATAAATAAATAAAAATAAAGTAAATAAATAAAAATAAAATAAATAAATAAACAAAAATAAAATAAAATCAATTAAATAAAAAATATAAATAAATAATAAATAAAATATAGAAAATAAAATAAATAAAAATAAAATAAATAAATAAAAATAAAGTAAATAAATAAAAATAAAATAAATAAATAAACAAAAATAAAATAAAATCAATTAAATAAAAACTATAAATAAATAATAAATAAAATATAGAAAATAAAATAAACAAAAATAGAATAAATAAATAAAAATAAAGTAAATAAATAAAAATAAAGTAAATAAATAAAAATAAAGTAAATAAATAAAAATAAAATAAATAAATAAACAAAAATAAAATAAAATCAATTAAATAAAAAAATATAAATAAATAATAAATAAAATATAGAAAATAAAATAAATAAAAATAGAATACATAAATAAAAATAAAGTAAACAAATAAAAATAAAGTAAATGAATAAAAATAAAGTAAATAAATAAAAATAAAGTAAATAAATAAAAATAAAGTAAATAAATAAAAATAAAATAAATAAATAAATAAAAAAAATAAAAGAAAAAAATAAAATTAAAAAATAAATAAAAAAATAATTAAAAAATATAAATTAAAAAGTAATTAAAAAAATAAATGAATTAAAAAATTTAAAAAAAAATGAAATAAATAAAATAAGAAATAAATAAAAAATTAATATAAGTTAAATCAATTATAAATTAAATTTTCTATAAATTTTTAAATAAATTTTAATTTTCTTTTGGAATATAAAAATTGTGTTTGTATAATTTTTTTATATACAAAAAATTTTTATTTAACATTTTATTCTTTTAAACAATTTATCTGTGTTTTTTTTTTCTCAGCCTCTAACTTATTTGCAAGTTCAATTTAAATTATGATCTTTTGTTTAAAACATTTTAATTAAACTGTGTATTGTTGCAAATTCTGCTGCCTGTTGATGATGATGCAGTGCAGTATAGATCATCAACTCATCATCACTCTCGTCAAGATGTCAAGATCATTTGATGCTTTCAAATAAGTTTTTTATGCATATTTTTTTTTTATAGAAAACTACAAGACCTTGTTATAGTTTTTCGCTTTTTTTTGTCTTTAATAAAATTTTAATTGTAAATTTTTTTCTGTTTGTTTTTTTCCAGCCAAATGAATCGGGTTTCGTTTTATTGGGTGATCTGTCTGTGGAAACGTCAACAGATATGGATTATGATGATTTTTCTATGTGCCCACCCTCACCATGTGATGTTGAATTTATTAATGCAAATATTGTGATTGATGGTAAATCCAGTATTCGACAAAAATCCAAAGAAACAACGGTAAGTTTTTTTCTTCTTTTCTAATGAAAATTAAAAATTAAAGAAATTATAGTGCTGCCAAATTTTAATTGGGGTTTAGAGTTCTTTTAAAATTTTTTAAAATTATTTTTTAAATTATTTTTTAAACATTTTAGGACTTTGAAAGACTGAATAAAAAAGTGAAAAGAAATTTTTACTTTTTTAGAATTTATAAAAAAAAAATTCCGCTCTTTATAGCGGTTTTTTCTTTCTAAACCACTACTTCTACTTTCATTTAAGAGTATGTGCTTGAAATTTTAATACTTTTTTTTAAAAAACTAATTGAATTTTAAAGCGATTTGATTTTATCGCTATACCATAAAGAGATTTATTATTGAAATTTAATTATTGGAATTTGTTATGAACAAACAAAAGGAAAAATAATTGCAAAAAAAATTGAATTTAATTCACTATTATTTGCTATAAAAAAAAAAAAAAAAAAAAAAAAGAAATGAATGAAACAAATTGAATGAGTGATGTAAACAAAAGACGTCGGTCGACACAATTACTGGATTTTGTTTTTATTTTTTCATTTATTTTCATTTTATTTTTTAATACTTCTTTTCAATGAATATAAATTAAAAACAAAATGAAAAAATAACAACAGAAATATATGCCACTTTATAACAGCCATTTCCGTTTGAATTTGATTTGCAAAAATAATAAAAAAAAAAAATAAAAGAAAACGGGTCAGTAATTGAAGGAGAACACATAAATGAATGAATGAATGGGTACTTAAAAATAAAACATAAACTTTGAAAGACTAAAAATTTAATGATTTCTTATTGTAAAGGGTGTTTTTTATAGAGGTATAGAACTTTAAGTTGCAATAAAACAACGATGGATTATTCGATTGACATGAATTTTATTTATCCGAAAGATAATCTTGTGGCATTACATTTTAAATATGATTTCTGGCATATGACCGCCACAGCTGGCGCGGATGTAGTCCAATCTGGACATCCAATTTTCGATGACTTTTTCCAACATTTGTGGCCGTATATCGGCAATATTACGGCGAATGTTGTCTTCCAAATGGTCAAGCGTTTGTGGCTTTGCCGCATAGACCAATGACTTTACATAGCCCCACAGAAAGTAGTCTAGCGGTGTTAAATCACAACAAGATCTTGGAGGCCAATTCACAGGTCCAAAACGTGAAATTAGGCCGCCACCAAACATGTCTTTCAATAAATCTATTGTGGCATGAGCTGTGTGACATGTTGCGCCGTCTTGTTGAAACCACATCTCCTGGACATCATGGTTATTCAATTCAGGAATGAAAAAGTTAGTAATCATGGCTCTATACCGATCACCATTGACTGTAACGTTCTGGCCACCATCGTTTTTGAAAAAGTACGGACCAATGATTCCACCAGCCCATAAAGCGCACCAAACAGTCAGTTTTTCTGGATGTAACGGTGTTTCCACATACACTTGAGGATTACCTTCACTCCAAATGCGGCAGTTTTGTTTGTTGACGTAGCCATTCAACCAGAAGTGCGCTTCATCGCTAAACAAAATTCGCTTATGAAAATCGGGCACAACGGTAATCTCGTTTTGGGCCCATTCGACGAATCTACACCTTACTTGATAATCGTTTGGCTTCAAATCTTGCACGAGTTGGATTTTGTAAGCACGCAAACCAAGATCCTTCCGCAAAATCTTCCATAAAGTGGATGGACACAGATCCAATTCCTGTGCTCGATGGCGGATGGACTCATTCGGGTCTTCCTCAATGCTACGCTCTACAGCAGCAATAGCTTCTTCTGTACGCACCGTACAGCGTCTCTGGGGATGCGAGTTATCAATAAGAGTAAACGTGGTGCGAAAACGTTCCATGGTTAATCAAATTAACTGCTCTGATGGACGATTTTGTCGGCAATAAAATGGACGTAGTGCGCGATACGATTTCCGCACAGAACCATTATTTTCGAAATAAAATTGCAATATTTGCAAGCGTTGTTCAGGCGTGAGTCTATTCATGATGAATTGCCAAACCAAACTGAGAATAAATCACTTGACAGCTGTTAAATCGGTCGCCATCTTGAAAAGTAATGCCAACTTAAAGTTCTATACCTCTATAAAAAAACACCCTTTATAAATTCGAAGTGTGAAGAAACAATACACTTGACATTAACAAAGCAAAGCACAGGAGTTAATTAAGCGGGGTTTTTCATTACGCCCGTCCTATTTTTAAATTTAAATAAAACAATGTGGGCGTGTTTCGTTTGAAAAACCTATTGATGTCATTATGTGTGGTATATAACATCATTCTAGTGTACTCCACTGCTTCTCTAGGTAGTGGGCATTCGAAGTGTTCAATTTTCCATCAATCTGGTGCAAAAAACAGGCTAAATTTGAACGAAAATGTGAGCTATGTTGTCTTTAAGGACTGCTACCGTTTCTGGCTTGTTCGCATACACCTATGACTTAAGAAAACCCCCGAAGAAAAAGTGTAAAGGGGGGTCAAAACGCTGGGTCTTGTGGTCGCTAGTTCACGTCCATTTCATTTGAGATGACCATGCCCTCAAATCGGTCGTGCAGAATTACCATTGTGGCGTGAGATGTGTGGCATACTAAGTCATCCTGTCATTGGTGTCCTGATTATCCAATTCAGGCCAAAAGTATTTAGTAATATAGTGCTTGCCGTTGATGTGATAGCCTATTGATAATCATTCTTAAAGAAATATAAACCGCTGATGTCACTAGCACAAAAACCAAATCAAACAGTGTAACTCTTTCGGAATACATTGGATATTCTTGCATCTCACATGGGCTAGTATTGACCCAAATTTGACTTATTTTTACCCATTTATACAGAAATTGGACCTGCGAACTGCTTCAGGGCGCAATCAGCGAACACACGCCGTGTTTTTTTTCCTTTCTTTCCATCCTGTGTTAGAAGTCGCCGTAGTCTAGTAGGTAGTGTGTTGGCTTATTAGACGCAAAAGCCTGGGTTCGAGCCCCAGGCCAGGCATCAAGACAAAATACAAAAAGTATTTCTTCGGCGACTTCCTCTCAGTAGATTTCTGGCAAAAACTCTGAGAGTAAATAAAAATTGCCATGAAAAGTTTCTCAATAAATAAAAATAAATAAACTGTAGGTCCCACCACTCATGTATAAAATTAACACACACAACATAAGTGGTGTGAGAAACTAGGACGGTGTACAATGGGTCAATTAGACCTCCGGGTACTGTACTTGTCTTAATTGACAAGTACACGTCCTCTAACCTAACCTAACCTAACCTCCATCCTGTGTTTCGTCGACGTACGGGTGTTATTCGATATTTTGCTGAACCAGTAGATTCGAATTTATCCACCACATTGTGTCCATGATGTCAACTGTTCCAGAGCGCAATCAGCGTTTTTTTTTCAGATCCTGTGTTTCATCGACGTACGGGTGTTATTCGAAAGCTTGCTGAACCAGTAGATTCGAATTTATCCACCACATTGTGTCCATAGTCCTCTCGGTAGGATGATTATGAGCGAAGCAAGTGGTACTTCAATTACCGTAGTGTTTTCCAGGCGAAAGTCATAATCATTTTCAAAGCGGGCAATGATTGTTGGGTGGTGAAATTTTCTCTGAAAATCTCTTGATTTACTCGGACAGCCGGGCTGCGATTTAGTCCTTTATGCTTTGACATTCGTCCTCGTTTATGAATGCGAAGGATTTTAGCGTGAAATTTCCGATCATTAAAAGGTAACTCTTTTATGGGTTTCTGGATAATGTGGAGATTTTCGACCTGGGCAAAGTTGGCTCACCATCTGTGACATTTAACTAGGCATAGGTATTCCGATTGCCGATATTAGTTAGATTAGGTATTTTGCGCTCGTTTTACATACACACGTAATTGGTCATTACAACCCTTCAGTCAGGAGTTACGGCCTAGTTTCTCACATCACTTATATTGTGTGTGTTAATTTGTATACATGAGTGGTGGGACCTACAGTTTAAAGTCGACTCCGAACGACAGATTTTTGAGAAACTTTTCATGGCAATTTCTATTTACTCTCAGAATTTTTGCCAGAAATCTGCTGAGAGGAAGTCGCTGAAGAAATATTTTTTCATATTTCGTTCAATTGGAGATGCCTGACCTGGGGGTTTGAACTGAGGCCTCACGTCTAATAAGCCAACACACTACCTACTAGACCACGGCGACTACCGACTACCGTGCTCGTTTTACAGGGAGGTTTAATTTCGTAGACAGCAGGAAGGTACGTGCAATACTCAGCTAAACTTGTTGTATGGAGGAGAAACCGACTGATTCAGTTCTGTCTTTAAATCGCAAGGCCATCCATCGCCCACGTACGGATCTCACGGGCCACTGTCTTTTTAGAAGGCATGGCGATAGACTTGGCATTCCTTCGAATGACATCTGAGGAGAAGAAAGAGTCAACACTTTACCTCATGTGTTAGTGCCCTGCGTAGCCATAAAGAGACGAAGGTTTTTAACTTTCTAAGGAGGGTTTCCTTCCTAACCTAACAAGCCTAACGGGGCCACTAAAACAACTCTTCTAAGTCTTATTAGTCACCCTAACTACTCTGTAGCTCTTTTTCAAGTCTCGCTTTACTTAAAACGTGCTATTACGTGCTTGATTTTTTTTTTTTTTTTTAGAAATAAAGTATGTCGACTTAAACGTTTAACTTATTTACATTTATGGTAGCGTCTGGTTGACTGACATAACTTGACTTGACGACTCCCTTAGCAAAATTAGCAATTTTTTTTTTTTTGGCTCGTGATAGTGTTTTTATGTTTTTTAAACGCAATAAATTTGCATACTCATATAATTCGTAGTGTTCGGAAGTGTGTTAATTGTGGCCGCAGATATTTTTTTTCACGCTTTCAATACTCGCAGCATAATTAAAATTCCGTAAATGTATCACTTTTAGTTTCAATTTTTTTTTTTTCTTTTTATTTTTTTTTTACCATTTTTAGTATTTTTTTTTAAATATTTTTTTTGTATTTTTTTTGTTTAAATGTGGGTTAACTAAAGATTGCATCATTTTGGTATCATTTTCTTTTTTTTTTTTTGATTCATTTGTTTACTTTTGAACTAATATTTGCTGTTTTTTTGGTTTCCATTTGCAGCACTATCGCGTACAATTCAATGATACTCTGAACTCGACATTTGAATATCCCTCCGCCGCTTCATTATGTATGGATGATTCGTTTAGCGCCTACAATGAAAACTATACACAGCCTCACGGTTCGAATCCTTTGATGGCCAATGATTTAAGCCAAGCATTTCAAAATCTTCGCCTAGAGAATAAACAACATCAACAGCAACAGCAGCAGCAGCAGCAGCATCATGTGGCCGATGAGATTATACAACTGCCAACATTAAATGCTAGTTTACCTGCCGCCGCCAATAATACCTCTTCTCCTTTAAATACATCAAGTATGGGAGGAGGTTCTAACACCGCCACGCCTACCAAAAATATTTTGGGCAATTTACCATTAGGTAAGTCACCCGTTACAAATTTACTTTTCTTTATCTCGATAAAAACAAATTTTATATTTAAGTGTGTGTTTTTCTTTTGATTTTTAATTTACTAATCACTAACTAAGGTTTAACTTTTCTTAACATTTAACATCTAACTTTACTTTACTTTATTTTACTCTACTTACTGTGTTTAAGGTTTTCTTGTGAACATTATTTAATAATTCCGTAGTCTTTGTAGTTTAAAGTTCTTCTCTAGTTTTTTTTTTATTTACAAACAAATTTATGGTTTAAAGGGTTTACATTTATTATTACTATTAACTTTAGTATTTAATCGTTTTTATTTTTAACATTTAAGTTAAGCAAAACAACAACAACAACAACTACATTTAATTTGAAAAAAATTAAAATTAAAATTCTAGCTTTACCACAGGAAATTATTCTAAGACCTCTTACATCTCCGCCTTTACCTCCTAAGTCTACTACAAGAACAACTACTCTGGAGCCATTACAGGCTCCATCTTCACCTATTTATTTAAAATGTTTTATTACTAAAGATATAACGGTATCTACTACTACTCCTACAACTACTACCACTACGTCGTCAGCTGATTCTACGAACTGTTTTCAAAATTGTTCTCCTTTTAAAAATTTATTTAAAATGTGTTTTAAACTTAGCCTTAAGCTTCGCCAACAAGTTTCCTTCAGGTTTGTTTAAAAATAAACCCAAAAAATGTGTTTTTCAATTTAGACCCTAAACCTGGTTAATTAAAAACAATTCCATTTAAGAGCTAAGCAGAGGGTTGTCTGGCTACTATTACCACAACAGCGCCAAGTCTAGCTTAAACAATTAATTACCGTCCCAATTAATTTAAAAACAAAACGATGTGTTTTAAATCGAGATCCCCAAAGCTGGAAAATTAAAAACTTCCTTTAAAGCTTAAAGGGATTATCTGGCAGCTCTATTTACAAAACTATATCAACCTTAACCCTTTGACGGACACCAAAATTTTAGGAGGCCTTCCCTTAAGAAACTTGCTTTATAACGATTTTATGAAGGAAACAATTTATGATTATCATGTCCCCCCAGAAACCCTTGTTATGACGTCTATATGACGTCAGTGTTCGTCAAAGGATTGAAAATATTAAAAATTTCTCTCGCTCTAGCATAAAATATAAAAAAGTGGTGCCCATAAAATTTAGAAACTTCGATAAAAAAAATAAAGGGTGTTTTTTATAGAGGTATAGTACTTTAAGTTGCAATAAAACAACGATGGATTATTCGATTGACATGAATTTTATTTATCCGAAAGATAATCTTGAGGCATTACATTTTAAATATGATTTCTGGCATATGACCGCCACGGCTGGCGCGGATGTAGTCCAATCTGGACGTCCAATTTTCGATGACTTTTTCCAACATTTGTGGCCGTATATCGGCAATAATACGGCGAATGTTGTCTTCCAAATGGTCAAGTGTTTGTGGCTTTACCGCATAGACCGACCAATGACTTTACATAGCCGCACAGAAAGTAGTCTAGCGGTGTTAAATCACAACAAGATCTTGGAGGCCAATTCACAGGTCCAAAACGTGAAATTATGCGGTCACCAAACGTGTCTTTCAATAAATCTATTGTGGCATGAGCTGTGTGACATGTTGCGCCGTCTTGTTGAAACCACATCTCCTGGACATCATGGTTATTCAATTCAGGAATGAAAAAGTTAGTAATCATGGCTCTATACCGATCACCATTGACTGTAACGTTCTGGCCACCATGGTTTTTGAAAAAGTACGGACCAATGATTCCACCAGCCCATAAAGCGCACCAAACAGTCAGTTTTTCTGGATGTAACGGTGTTTCCACATACACTTGAGGATTACCTTCACTCCAAATGCGGCAGTTTTGTTTGTTGACGTAGCCATTCAACCAGAAGTGCGCTTCATCGCTAAACAAAATTCGCTTATGAAAATCGGGATACGTTTTCCGCACAGAACCATTATTTTCGAAATAAAATTGCACAATTTGCAAGCGTTGTTCAGGCGTGAGTCTATTCATGATAAATTGCCAAACCAAACTGAGAATAAATCACTTGACAGCTGTTAAATCGGTCACCATCTTGAAAAGTAATGCCAACTTAAAGTTCTATACCTCTATAAAAAAACACCCTTTATATATAGCCAGACACCTTCGCGGCTCTCTAGTGGTACCTATTAATTTCCATTGTACCCTCGTTATACAACAATAAGGCACTGTTTGTAACTGCAAAATATTCAAAATTATATAGAGATGTTTGGCAGTCATGTATAATTTTTGGGGAGATTTAATTCTCAGTGGTGCCTATTAAAAGATTATAAAAAAAAGAACGTTGTTGTCACTTTAGAATTTAGATCTTTTACAAATGAGTTGTCTGGCAACTCTAGTTTATATAATGTGACACCATTGTTTATATGTATTTCTTTTCTTTAACATGGAGTTGTCTGGCAACCTTTTATTGTAATAAAATATAGGTTAAGGGACCTAAGTTCAATAGTAACAATATTTGTTTTTTACGTTAATTTACTGTTTATTTTCAAGGCATCTTAGAATTAAAAGTCTTTTCAAAATTCCAAAAAACAATGTTGTCTGGCAACTTTATATTAAAAATAAAGAAAGAAATTAAAAACAGTGGTGCCAATGTACAACGTATTTGAAAGCTAGTTTTTGTTCATCTTTGCATTATGAATTTTTGAAAATCATCATAAATCGTCATCTTTTAACACACAATCATTAATTTAATCATTGAAAACGCGAGGAATCATATTTAAACGTTTAATAAGTGGACTTGCAGCTTATAGAATAAACAATGGGTTTTGCGTTATCCATTTTCCCTTAAGGAACTTCTATTAAAAGCTATAAGTATTCTAAAAGCATCGTTTGATACAGTGTAAAGGTATTATAATAATTGGTTTTGCCAACTGACGTGCCCTTTTTCTGCACAGGATACTTGGCCCTTTTTATGTTGAATGTTGAATTGTTTAGAAGCCCTATCATGCAGATCCCTACTGCTATTATGCGAACGCCGCAAGGATCTGCAAACTATCACTTTCAGAATAGATTGTAGCACCTGATTGTGATGGTAAGACCCTAGTTGTCCGAGTTGTACACATCTTGTGCCCTGAAAAATGCAAGATTCGACATAAAACTCTATAAACTTGATATTGATGGATCTGAAAAAAAATTTAACAGAGCTTGCCTTTAAGGCATGTTGCCCTACCAGCTCTACAGAAACTTTAGTGTCAAGGACCTTAACATTCAAGGATTGGTATTAAAGTTCTTAAAGAAATTCGGTCTCCTCAAATCTTTCCTACTAAATCTATTGCTTTTAAGACATGTTGCTCTAACAAAGCCGCATATAAAGCTTGCTAGTCCCGTTTGCTTCACTCTCTTACAGACGTGTCAAATTGACAAATTGAACTCTTCTTCAAAAAGCCTTGTCTTTCTGTTTTCACGTTGACCTTTATGTTTGGAGTACAGAATTACTCTCATATGTTTTGCATATGTCCTGCAGATATGCAAATCTGGCAACTCTAGAAAACTTATTTAGTAAGATTGTAATGAACTTGGCAGCATTTAAATACTTAATTTTGGAGTGTATCTTTACTTTTCCAACTTTTTTTGGGGGGAATTTTTTTCTTTTTCTCTCTCTCGAACATTATTTACATTTTTCAGAACCATCTATGGCATATAACAGCACCAAAGCACTGTTTTAGTACACACATCATGTATGCAAGAAACCATTTTCCCGGTAATTAAAGTTGTATACTCACACTGCCCGCCCCATGTTTCCCAAAAGTACTCCATAAATTCAAAGGAAAAGAAAGTTATAAAAAGAAAATACAATTCCTAGATAAGCTATAAGCAAATATACAAAAACGAAAACTCAAATCCATTTTTACAGATTACCCAGATTCAGAGAAGGGTATACAATTAACCAACAACAACAACAACCGCAACTCAACCTTAGACACACAAGGGGAGAATGCTCCTCCAGCAATAGCAAATCATCACAACGAACACAACAACGAACAAAACATAATAGAGAAGAAGAAAAAGTCACGCAAGGATTTAAAACTGCCACTGGGTCAACCATTACAACCGGCCATGAAGCCAAGGAATCTACAAAAACCACCATTGCCAGTGAAACGGCTGGAGATGATAAGCCCTGTAGTAGCACCAAAATTCATAAATTCAACAAATTTACAGGAAAATTTAAAATCCCATGCAAAACCCATGAACCAAGTAAAACGGGAAATAACACAGAAGGATTATCCTGCATCAACGGCAGCCTGTAAAGATGAAGCAAAGCCAAAACCACGTAAAACTCCTCGTGTCTTAGATAAACCTCAATATGCGTGTTTTCTTCAATCGACCAACCAGGATATTAAATATCCCATACATCGTTCACGTTCTAATGAATTTCAAAAAACTTTTTCTTCTTATCTAACTTCTACCACACACGTAACACGTTCGAACTCTTTACGAAATTTGGATAATTTCCCTTTGAAACGGGCACCTTGTAATACTACTACTACTACTTCCACTTCTTCCTCTAATACTACTACTACTACTACCAATAGAGGAGCACATGTTCTTTATTTTTCAGCTGAAGTAAATTCAAAAAATCAATTTTCTTTAACGCAAACTAATGAAAAGGCTAAATTGGCTTCAAATGCTTATAAGAAATTCCCAAATGCTACTATGCCCGCTGTGACGGTGGAACACCATTCCCATGAACAATATTTCTCACATACAAAAGAGGTGGTCAACTATAGATCCCAGTCTTTCCTTAATTTACAATCACACAATCAAGAATTTCCAGGAAACTCTAAAGAATTTGAATTTAAAAGCCAGAGTTTAAGTGATTTGGCTTATAAAACGAAAATAATTGAAAGTCCTTACGATGTACGCGTCAAATCCCTGGATAATTTTAATTCTACGGAAACAGAATCTCTAGAAAATCCTGATTTAAAAGCAAAATCTTTAGAAAATTTCAATACATCCTTAAACCCTATAAATTGCCCTTTGGCAACTCTGCAGAGTAATTCCAATAATAATAATGAAGGCAATTTAATAATACTTTCTCATAATTCACTAAAAATAAGTGACCATGAATTTAAGGGAATTCGAAATGACTTGGAATATCAAAATATAGCCAACTTGGCAGCACCAGTGGTTTTAAATGAACCCGTTGTAAAAGATAAAACTTTGGAAAATTTCAATTCCTGTTCAAATTCAGAAAATACTCTTGAAATATTAGAAAAAACTGTTAATAATAGTATTGCCGACTTGGAAGCACTTTCAGAAAATTTGTTAAAAATAACAGAAAAAATTCCAGATCCCCAGGAACATCTAAATATAAAAGCAAAATCCTTGGAAAATTTAGAAGACCTTTCGAAAGTGTTGAAAAATACTCGTAATTCATTTCAAACAAATGAAAATAATACTCTGGCAACTCTATCCAATTATAACAGTAATAAAAACGAAGTTAATTTAGTAGAAGTTTCATATGATTACGCAAAAATTGCAGACCGCAATTGCAAAGATTCTTTTAACGGCATAGAAAATGAAAATGTAATAAACTTGGCAGCATTTGCCCAGGTAAAGGAAAGTGAAATGGAAGTAAAGTCCTCGGAAAACCTAAATTTACCTTTGAATGCGAAAACTTCTCTTCAAAATGTAGAAAAATACGAAGTAGAAAACGATCATGAAGTAGTTAACTTGGCAGCACTCGAAGAATTACAAGAAAACGTAACTGAAACTTTGAAGCAAGAAAACGAGGAGTTTAAAGGCAATTGTTTAGGGAGTCGTGAGAAAAATGAAAACTTAACCAAGAAAACGGAACAAGAGCTGACGGGAGGGGAAGATCCCTTAAAACTGTGTAAGGAAAGTGAAGATATTTTAAGTGTTACAGTTAATACAGAGAATATTAACCAAGTTAGGGATTGCAAACCTAGAACTTTACCTAAAAGAGAATATAAATCCCCTCAAACCTTAAGTTTTACCATAAATACTGATTATTTAACGGCTTATAGCTCAAGTATGACCCATAAACCTAGAAATCCTAGCACGGATATATTTAAAACAGAACATTCATTAAGTTTGTCGGTGGACAGAGGCATTGAAATTAAGAGCCAAAGCAAATCTGAAGAAAATTTAACTTCATCCTCAAACTTACTTGATAAAACCGAAAGTAATGCCAAGTCTTTATCCTGTGAGAATTTTGCTGATGTTATTGAGTATAATTTACATAAAAATGTCGTAGAAAATCACAGTCAAGAGAAGGAGAAGGAGGAGGAGAAGACTCCTGCAGAGTTTACAAAAGAGATTCCAGAAGAAACGGTAGCCAACAAAACTATAAATTTAGGCCACCTTAATAAGTCTTTACAAATGTCTTTAGACTCTTTGGATGACTATGAAGATGCATTGGCTTCTAATCCAGTAGATTTAAATGATTCAGTTTCCAAAGCTTGCACTAATGAGGTTATGGAAGCTGCTGATATATTAGAAGATATAGCTGTGGGCATGGATTCAGAATCTATGTTTGATTTTAAAAATTTATTAACCTTGAAACGGTCTCGTACCGAATATTGTCTTAAGGATTTAAATAAATCCCAGAGTGTTTCTGTAGACTCTTCGCACGCAAGTGAGGGAAATGACAATGGCGATGAAAGTGAGGAGACCTTTAACTCAGCCTGTAATACTTTAGAATCTAAGGCTTCACTTAAACCTCAAAGACCAGAAATTGATAAATTAGATTCACAAACAGAAGAAAAGTTTGTGGATTTACCTGTACACAGCCAAGAAGCAGTAGAGCCACCACAGCCTTCTAATAAATCCAACAAAACTTTACGTTGCCGTACAACCGAAAAAATTCTACATTTTACCCATCATGCCTCACAAAATGTTAGCTCCTCTTATGCTACTTTTCGTAAATCGAAAAATTTCTATAAAAATGCTTCGAAATCATTTAAAAATTCTTTAAAATTCTATGAAACCTTTAATGAGAAGCCTTCAAACCAGTTAACTTTGGTGACACGCCAACAAACTCCAATGAATTTGGCTAAAAAAGCCGAACAAAATCGTAAAATATTTTCAAAATCTTCCAAATTAAATAAAAGCAAATCGCATGAGAATCCTGATTCTCCAACAGAGAATTCCTATTCTTTTGAGTATTTCGATGCAGAGAGCGATCGTAATGGTAATTTGATTAGGTCAGCAGCAGTAATAAATTTAGGAACTCAAGAGCTAAACCATCCCCCAGAAGGAAAGAATTCTTTAAACTTAGAATCGAATAATTTGAAACCATCTCCCCTGACTAACGAATTTTATTTCAATAATAGCCCTCGTCCCTTTAAACGTGTGCAGGAAGCTCCCTCCTTAGTAAATAATGAAGAGACTGTGGCGGACTTAACTTCTAATCAGGCGAAGGACCAAAATCTTAATGCTTTAGAGTATAAAATCCCCATTAGTTTCGTAAACTCTTCCTTAAGAATTAAACCTTTTAAAGCCTCTACTGAGTTACACTCGAGCAAAGAAAATTCTGCTGAACAGTTGGCCAAAACTTCACTTTTAGAACCTGGTGCAAGTTGTGCCTTTAAAACACCATCTTCTATAAATACAACTCTGCGTTCGAGAAGCTTTTCTGTAGCCGATTCTATTAAATTCTATAACAACACGGAAGCCAGTACGAGAAATAGTTTTTCCTCACGTTCCTTACATACTTTAGGTGGTGCTCCAAATACATTAGAAATTCCCTTAGGAGATATTCGAAATACGTTTTCCACCAATAATTTGGCCGTATGTGATTCGGAATTCGAAAACTCTGGTAATTCTTACAATTTCTCCACACAATCCTTAAATAACTTGGTTAATCCCAGGTTTTTGGGTTCGAGAAGTGAGGGTTCTTTTGAAAAGGAAACTCCTAGGAAAGGGGAAATCCCTGTAAACGAGGAATTAAATAAATTTTCTACAAATTATGGCAACTCTGGTAATCTAGACAATTTCCTGGGAAATTCTTTAACTTCAAACGGATCAAATTCTCTGCAATATGTGTGTTCCAATTATGATATTTCCCAGACTTTTAAACATACTTTAGAAGGCTCTTTAAATAATTTTAATCAAAAATCTGAGAATTTTAATAACTGTACACCTAAAATTTATACCAACACTAAATATTTGGCATTAAAAACTAAAACACCAACACCTACTACAACACCAACACTAATGGTCAAGGACTTAACCAACCAGAATACAACACCTACTACCTCTACTACTTTAACTTCTACTACCACATGTGTTACTTCTACTACTACTACTACTACTACTAATTTTCCAACTAAGGTGGTGGTATTAAAACAACAACAAACCATAGCTAAAAATGTTTCATATACAACTTCTTCTTCTTCTTCTTCTACTTTCTCTTCAATGTTTTCCAACAAAAAAACATTTAATGCTGCCTCCACCACCACCACCACCAACGCCAACTCTATCACAGGCAAATATTATCATCATAATCTAAAAGCAACACCACCACCACCACCACCATCAGCTCCTCCTGTACCGCCTTTAAAAAAGAAATTCACCACAAAACCTTCTACAAAAGTTTTAACACAACGTTTTAGAGACTGTACGACTACATGCACGACTGCTACCACTACTACTACTACTACCTACTCTTCTACTACTACTTCTTGTACCACCACTTGTTTAAAAACTACTCCAACTTCTTGTCATTCGTCGGGCAATAGTATTATTGCTCCTGCACCGCCACTGCGTAGACGTATACCTGGCAATACGCTGTATTATGTTTGAAAAATAAAAGAAAGCACTACCACCACCTTTACCACCACCACCTATTCAATAAAATGTATATGTTTTTCAACTCCAAGTACAAGAGTTTATTTGTAAAACGTGCTACTTCTACTACTACTCCACTACTACTTCTACTCCTCTACTGCAAATTACTACTCCTACTACTACTACTACTACTATTTTTTTTTTCTAAGTATGTATTTATTTACATAATATATGTATATTTATAGTTACAATGTAATGCAAGGGTTGTTGGTTGGTTTATTCTACAATATGAAATAATTTTTTAGTGTGGTTTTAGGGTGTAGTTTAGTAGCTAAAAAGTATGCTTGAAATTTTTTGTACTTTTTTTTAATATAAAATTTTTAATCAAACAATTTTTCGTAGTTCAAAGCATTTTTCCTTAAAAGGATTGATTTTATAAATATTTATTCTAGGAACTCCTAAAAGTATGCTACAAAATATGTGCAAAAAGTATGCTTAGATTTTTTTTTATATAAAACCTATGTTGAAATTCTTTCTCATGTGCAAAGAAATTTTTAAAATTTTTATTAAAAGTATTGATTATTTAAATATTTATTTCAAAACTCTTAAAAGTATGCTAAAAAAAAATTACTCAAAAGTATACTTCAAATTTTTTATGTGTTAAAATGGTTTCTTCTATGTAAAGAAATTTTAGAACTTTCTAAAAAGTATTGATTTTGTAACAAGGGTTAAAAATGCCTAAAAGTATGCAATGGAAAGTTTCTCAAAAATCTGTTGTTCAGAGTTGATTTCAAACTGTAGGTCCCGTCACTCATTCATAGATAAAAATAACACACTCAACATGAATGGTGTGAGAAGCTAGGTTGTAATTTTGACTTAATAGTTTTAATGATTAATTAACTTAGTCAGTATTTTTTGCCCCAGAAGCTCTAATGAACCCAAAAAGGATCTATAATATCAACCGTTATTACATAAGCCGGTTTCATTCAGAGAACGAAAACTCTCTGGGTACGTTTGAACGACCTCTATCATCCCAAACAAATTTTAGGTTCCAAAGATTGTAGATCGGGAAGTTCATAGAGAAAATGGAGGGATGTTCTCCTATATATTTAGGGTATAAGGCAATAGCCGAGAAACTTGGCGATAGTCTCATTATCTTCCAATTCATATCGTCTGAGGATTACAGTGATTCAAAAGAGATTACATCTGTAGTACTATGGCACGGAAGATTCTTTGGTTTGACTTCGTGTTTTCGAATGCAAACTCAATCACATGAGTGCAGTTCGTGGCAAACAACTTTATACGTGTTTTAGTTAATGTGTCATTGATTTGCCCTCATTGCTTGAGCTCACACTCAGGCAATAGTAACTATTAAAGGTCTCAACATCTTATATAGAGGTACCCATGCATTTCTAAACTTTTAGGTATTAAACTAAGAAATTCTAAATTGCCGAAATTGTGTTAAAACTTTTGCCAACCATTTTTCGAGCTCCATAAAGCAAGCACGACAAATTTGGCAGCATTGCTAGATCAAATTGTAGAGTATTTCTTAGAATTTTAAAAGTTTTACATACTCAAGAATCCTCGTTATAAAACTAAAATATATTTGGCAGCACTTGAAGTATATCCTTAACCTTATTTCCCACTGTAATTAATTATTTAATCACGTAAGATTTGTCATATAGTTCTTTTAATTAAGAATAATGATTCAAATCAATTTACATTTTAAAAGAATTTTTGTGAAATTTAAAAAAAAATTAGCAGAACTTTTTAAGAAATTTTATTTCTACTAATAAAAGCAAACAAATTGTTGTTTAAATACAAATTACTTTAAACAAGTAATTTTACAAACTAGGCAGCACTCTGTAATATATACATATACAATAATAATTTTAAAACTTGAGGTTTCTATAAAAATATGGCACGACAAATAATCCTTGGGGGACTAACAGGCACATTAAAAAAATTATTCGAGCTTAATTATGGAATTTTGAATATTATTTATCGATAAATGAAAATTAGTTACTTGTTATTGTTATTTAATTCAAAATTTCAATGTTCGAAATTGTATAATGGGGTGAAATAAAATAATAAAAAGAAAAACCTTGAAGTTATTGATATCCAAATGCTAAAGGAAACATTTTGATGGTCTTAAACAATTTTCGAACTTAAGTTCGAATTTTCGAACATTATTAAAAACAATAATTTTGGCATAATTAAATTATTTGGTGTATATTTCAAAAGAAATTTTGTAATTTACTGTATTATTTCAATGTTCGAAACTCGAAAATGTGCTGAAATTATGGTATACAAACAAAAATTGTTATGCTATTTGTTTCAAAATGCTAAGAGAAATATTTTAGTGGTCTTTGAAATTTTTCGAAATTAAGTTCGAAATTTCGAACATTATTAAAAAATTGTATTTTTCGCAAAAACAAAAAATTTGGTATATAATTCAAAAGACATTTTGTAATTTCTTATATTATTTCAATGTTCGAAATTCGACAATGGGGCGAAATCGAAGATTACATACACAAATTTTTGATGTTATTGATTGCAAAAGGCTTGGACATGATTTATCGTATTTTTTTTTAATTTTCTAAAATAAGAAAAAAATAAATTTAGGACCAAGAGTAGGTTTCGTTCACTCAATGCTTAGTAATTATTGTAGTTTTGAAATATAGATTTTGTACCACTGTTGTTGTTTTGTTTTGTTTTGATAAAATTGGCATTTTTCATACCTCTGTGTGTAGAAATCATCCAAATTTTGTTTAGTTTTGCTTTTTTTTTCTTCAACCTTTCATATTTCGTTTTCTATCACATCATTATGTAAACAGTTTTCGAAATCAATATCCAAATTTATATACATGCATACACTAGTAAATGTTTGTGTTTGTCCCTTATCTCTTAATGACTTTTTATATGAAATAAGCAAAATATGAAAAAAAATAATTTGTTGTGTAAATCCCTGTTTTAAAACCAAATTAATTTGAAATAATTTTTTTCATTATTTTTTTTTTGTTTTCTTTTTTTCCATTCTTTAATTTTTTTCCAGATGTTATATAAAAATAATAAAAAATAAAACATTCAACACTAACTACAGCCATAAAAATATGAAAGAAAAGCTAAATTTGTTTTAAGAAAACTAAAAGAAATGAAAATGAAAAACGATGCTAGTGTGCCTAAAGCAAAAAAAAAAAAATAAACAAACAAAACAAAGCCAATTGATAAACACTAAACTTTAAATCACTATTCTCCTATTCACCATTAAAAATCCTTTAAATTACATAAAAAACAAACAAAATTTGTATGCCAAACAATACAATACATGCAATATAACATTTATAAACAATCCAAAAAAAACCAAACCCAATTTTAAAAAGTTAGGCCATACTGTAGAGTTTTTTTCTACTGGCAGAGCTACATATATGCCACAGCTTAACATTTTTTGATAAAATATAAATAAATTAGTGGTATAAGAGTTTTAAAATATAAATATTTTTGTATAATTATTATCAGTTTTTTTTACACGATAATTATAAAAAAGAATTAATTTTTGCTCAATATTTGTTTTTTTTTTAATAAATTAATTAATTATTTATATATTTATCATTTGTCTATTTATAATAATAAATTATTTAAATTGTATTATAAAAATCATTCATTAATTTATTTGGCTAAACCCATCATCTCTATATAATATAAATCCCTAAAACAAAATATACAATCATGAAAACATAAATTAATCATCAAATCTAATATTTAAATTAAAAAAAAAAAGTTCAATATAAACCATATTTGATAAGGTAACTAACATTTATTTTTCCAATTAATTTTCTGTATACATGTCTTCTTATATATTTATTTATTATTAATTTTTATTATTTATTTAAATTATTATCATTATTATAAAAATATATATAAATTATGATTTAAATAAATTTATAATTTCAGTTTTTAACCTTTAAAAAATATTACGCTTTACAAAATGAATAATTAAAAGAAGTGTTTGAAAAAATTTTTGAAAATGAAAAGAAACCTGTTTTTTTAAATTACCAAAGTTCCACATCTTTTTGTTATCTTTTCAATTTTAATTTATTTTTATAGTAAATATTCCATTTCATATAATGAAATTTGTAAATGGTTTTAAATTTTCGTAACAATTTCTTGTTTAAAATCAAATTTATATTAAACTGGTAACCTTAAAAAAGTATTTCAATGTTAACTAGCTAGCATTGCTGTTTAAATAAACAGATTTTACCATCAATTCAATGTTATTTACATACGAGGAATTTTGTGACTTAATAATTACAGATACAATGCTTACAAGTACAATACTTTACATTATGTTCTCTTTTATAGTGCGAACATAACAGAAAACATTTCTATCGTCACCAATCTTTACATAATGTAAGCTTAATCAAATGTAAGGGTTTTATTAAGTACACCAATACTTGTTTAATTGCTGGTACAAAGCATTTGCATGTGGTCCCCAATCTATGCACTATACTTGCTTAATCATTACTCTTTTATAGTGCGAACATAACAGAAAATATTTCTATCGTCACCAATCTTTACATAACATATGCTTAATCAAATGTAAGGGTTTTATTAAGTACACCAATACTTGTTTAATTGCTGGTACAAAGCATTTACATGTGGTCCCCAATCTATGCACTATACTTGCTTAATCATTGCTCTTTTACAGCGAGAGCATGAGAGATAGAACTTTTCTATGGTCACCAATCTTTGCATAGTATGTGCTTAATCAAATGTTTTAATTAAGGGTTAAATAAAGGACACCAATGCTCATTTAATTGTTGGTACAAAGCATTTACAGGTGGTCCCCAATCTATGCACTATACTTGCTTAATCATCACTCTTTTATAGCGTGATGAGCATGAGAGATAGAACATTTCTATGGTCACCAATCTTTGCATATCATATGCTTAATCAAATGTTTTTATTAAGGGTTAAATAAAGGACACCAATGCTCACTTAATTGTTGGTACAAAGCATTTACATGTGGTCCCCAATCTATGCACTATGCTTGCTTAATCATCACTCTTTTATAGCGAGAGCATAAGAAATAGAACTTTTCTATGGTCACCAATCTTTGCATAGCATGTGCTTAATCAAATTTTTTTTATTAAGGGTTAAATAAAGGATACCAATGCTCATTGAATTGTTGGTAGAGTGCATTTACATGTGGTCCCCAATCTATGTACTATAGTTGCTTAATCATCACTCTTTTATAGCGAAAGCATGAGAGATAGAACATTTCTTTGGTCACCAATCTTTACATAACATATGCTTAATCAAATGTAAAGGTTTTATTAAGTACACCAATACTTGTTTAATTGCTGGTACAAAGCATTTACATGTGGTCCCCAATCTATGCACTATACTTGCTTAATCCTCACTCTTTTATAGCGAGAGCATAAGAAATAGAACTTTTCTATGGTCACCAATCTTTGCATAGCATGTGCTTAATCAAATTTTTTTTATTAAGGGTTAAATAAAGGACACAAATGCTCATTGAATTGTTGGTAGAGTGCATTTACATGTGGTCCCCAATCTATGTACTATAGTTGCTTAATCATAACTCCTTTATAGCGAAAGCATGAGAGATAGAACATTTCTTTGGTCACCAATCTTTGCATAGCATGTGCTTAATCAAATTTTTTTTAAGGGTTAAATAAAGGACACCAATGCACACTTAATTGTTGGTAGAGTGCATTTACATGTGGCCCCCAATCTATGCACTATACTTGCTTAATCATTACTCTCTTTTATAGTGAGAGCATGAGAGATAGAACATTTCTATGGTCACCAATCTTTACATAGCATGTGCTTAATCAAATGTTTTTATTAAGGGTTAAATAAAGGACACCAATGCTCATTTAATTGTTGGTAGAGTGCATTTACATGTGTTCCCCAATCTATGCATAATACTTGCTTAATCTCGCGTGATGATTTGTTAAGTTTTTATTGAGAAGACTTGAAAATCTACTTTCTAGTGGGAAAGTATTTAAAAGTGGTCACTAGTCTATGCATAACACCAACTTAATCTCTTGTTGAAAGACTGCATTTGCATATGGTCTTCAATTTATGCGTTAATCTTTGCTTAATCATCGCATGATTTGTTAAGATTTCAATGTCAACAAACTGCTTATGGCGGGGACCATTACTCGTTTACTTTTGATTAAATTGAACAGGTTTCTTGTTTGTTTTTATAAATTTTTTCAGAGAAGTCCCAATTCGAATCTGGAATTCTTTGGTAGTGCATGGCATTGGTATAATTTGATTAGTAACTGCTATTTTGAGATTTGGAAACCTATTGTAGGTCTCGAATTGGAACAGGTTTAGCAATTTAGAAGTTGTAGGACCCCGGTGAGCCTAACAGTGGACGTATATTTTCAAGATACATAGAGTTTTTGGGAATTTTTTTTTTTTATTTCAATGTGTGACTGATCAGTTTGTATTCTTATTTCTTGTTACATACTTCAACGACCCATATTACTTACTTAATTGGCCTTAACAACCCGTTTGCAGGGTTTCAGTGTACTTTAACATTTCCTTCCAGGCGCCTTTGCCTCCGCCTCCACCTAACGGTGTCCATGCTGTTATGCTATAGAGAAGTACGAAGTGGATGAGTCACTTGTAGAGCAGCAGGTCTCTGCTACACAATTGCCCATTAAGACATTGCTTGTTGGAAATATTGACATAATTTTTGTAGGTAACGACCCCCTCGTATCCTTCTCCTAAAACCAAACTGTTCATTCAATATAATTTGATTAGACTCTGCCAATGCTGGTATCTGTTTTAATACATTTTTTTCGAACTCTCTGACTAGGCAGATCGGTATACTAAACGGTTGCTAAAACATTTAGCTAATTTCGAATATTTAACAGGTTTTGTATTAAAATTTAATTTAATCGACTATTAAAACATTGTATTAAATTTAAAATCTTAACACTTCTTTTAGTGATTATTTTTGTATTTTTGTGTTTCTTATTTTTGTATTTATTTTAAAATTTTTCTTTTTTATTTTAATGCACTGTGGTTTATTGGGCATGAAAATATTTCTAATTTTTCTTTTTATTTATTTTTTTTAATTCAGTTCAAAAGTAGACTTAATTTTTTTTTTCGGTAGTTTGAATAAGTACACATGACTTCTAATTGTTAAAAATAAATACTAAAACGGAAACTTATGGTTATTTTTCTCATTTCTATTTTTTTTCTCTCTCTCCCCTGTATTTTTTTTTTTATAAAATATAAAAACAACAACAAAAACATATGTATGTATGTGCCTATATATATATTCTAGGTTCAGCACCACTTGGTTTCTACACGCCTCTAAAAGCACCCATTGATAGACTATTTCAATTGGGCGTTACACGAGCACCTTCCCTACTAAGCAATGAATCAACAGCAACAACAACAACAACACCTACAGATGCCTCCACTAATGCAAATGCACCGGCAACAACAAACGGTGGTAGTAGACTATTTAATGGTTACGGTATATGCGATGATGATACTGGTAATGGCAGTATTGTAGGCATTACAGATGGTCTCATAAAGGATCATCTAAACGATGATACCAACAATAAATTGAAGAATAAAACGATTATGAATGCCGATTATAGCGAAGATTGTGAAGAAGCCGAAAGTTTGCAATACATTAAACCAGCTGATGATGATCTCAATATAGCCTACAGTGAAGGAACACAAAAAACTGATTTATTATATTGAACTGAACTGAACTGAACTGAACTGAACAACACACTCACTCACTCAATTCAAATCAAATTGCAAAGTTGGCAAAAGAAAACAAAGAAATTAAGAAATTAAAAAAAATTTAACGAAATTGTTTAGTTTAGAATACTTAAAAAAATATTGTATTTGTGATTATCTTTATTATTATTATTATTATATACATACATACATAATATATACATTTATATAGTACATACTTATTATACATTTATAACGATATAGTATATTATGCAACAATATTTCATTCAACTGTAGACAGACAAACATGAGTTTATATACCCCCATATAGGTAGTATGGAAGGGCTTTTAGCCTGGCGTGATTTGTTTTTTTTTCTTCTTTTCTTTTTTACCTGGTTTCATCAAGCCTATGCGATATGGAGTTTATTTCCAACAGTTCATGATCATCTGATAACGAAGTGTCTCTATACTGGGCATGGGCATTGTCTTTATCTTTGTCTATGCCCGCTTATAACTCCAAAGTTCCTTGATATTGTGAAAAGTTCTACCACGACTACTCAATATGAAATTTCTTTTGATAGGTGACTTTTCTACTTCCTTTAGGATTGTAAATAATGGCTTGAATCATCATTATTATCGTGTAGGGTAGGGATGGCACAGTAATGCGACCATGTGATCTATTTTATTGTCCTCAATTTACGTATGATATCCTTATAGTGTCCTATCCAATCCTATTGTCATAACAAACGTCAGAATACTGCTCAGTTCTAATAAAAACAATTTCTTATTCAGCATATAATATGGAGAAAAGTGTTTCCTTTCAGGACGCATTAAATACGGCCCCATCAGCTGGGTGTGAGCTTATCTCCTCGCAATCTCATCTGTTTGCTCATTGTATAAATTCCCTTGTACACGATTCTATTTTCCTTGACTAGTTAATTCACTTTCTTAGGCAGTTCCATACTATTATCCCCCATTTTTTACACTCTCTGTCCAAATTGGATTGAGCACATGTTGTAATGACATAGGCTAAACATCTTAGGTTTGCAAAATACTTAAAAAATTTGTAAACCTTTAATGTCAGCAACTAAAAACGGTGTGTTAAAATAGACTGAAGCTTTTTAAACGCCTTTAAAACTCTTTATTTTCGTACAGAATGTTGTAAAATTTCTTATTTAACTCTTTTTGAAATCTTGAAAATTTTAAATATTATTTTAAAAAAATTTATATATTTTTATTATGAATGTTGTTTTCTATTTAATAATTTTAAACTATTTTTTAAGTTAAAATTTTTTAAAAGAATTTTTTAAGTAAAAAAAAAAATAAATTGAAATTCTTAAAAAATATTTAAATAAATATTCTTATTTTTTTTTTAATTTAAAAATAAAATATTTAAAATAATTTTCTATTTATATTAAACAAGAAAAAATATTTTACATTTAAATTTAATTAAAATTAAATATGAAATTGAAAAAAATATAATATACATACATACATTATAAATATACATACATATAGTTGATAATTTTGAAAATTTTATAGTATTTTCTATTTGTTAAAAAATAGTATTTTGCATTAAAAAAATAATAAAATAAAGTAAACCTTCCAAAATATAAAACAAAACGATTAAGTAAACAAAGTTATAAAAAATATTAAAAAACACAAACAAATTCAAATTTAAATCAAATGGCAACCATTCTTTGTTTAAAATACCCTTTCAATGAGTATTAATTTCCCTTGGTATCATTTTTTTTCTAAATACTCTGTACCGTTTTAACAGCATAATTTACTCATGTTAAGTGGAATTCACTTTCTTTAAACAGTTCGTAGTAAACTTTTCGTGCGTGAAGTGCTTTAAATTTTGTATTTTGTATTTATGTGTTGTAAGCTGAAAGATTATTTGTTTTAAATATTTTGAAACGTTCCTTTTCCGTGTATTTTTTTTAAATATTTTATTGTTCATATTGTTTTAATTTTAAAAATCTTCTTTTCAATCGTGTTTTAAATATTCCTTGAGATATATGTTTTAAATATTAATTTATTAATAATAATACCATTCAAAATATAGTATATACATACTTTTAAAAAATATTCCCATATATTATAAAAATAATAAAATAAAAAAAATTAAAAAGAAAATAAAAAAATCATTATTAAGCTGCGTAAAAGAAAAAAATGGGGAAAGAAAATAAAAATTGTGTGAAGTTTTTAATTTGATAATGTTATATAACGGCAAATCAATTCAAAGTAATAAATATTCATAAATATAATACAATAATGATATATTAATAATAATAAAATATAAAAAAAAATAATGCATTTATTTATACTTAAAATACTATTGCAGATTTAATAAAAATAAAAATGATCTTAAATAAACTTTAAAATTGGAATTTTAAATTAAAAAAAATATATGAATCAGAAGGTGAAATTCAAGAACTCTCCTATCTTTCCCAGGTAAGCAATGTAATTAAATAATTCGATTTCAGTACGTACGTATAACTTAACAAAATAAGCTTCCATCAGCTAAATTGATAAAAACATTACAGTATGGGCTTATGGGTATGACCGTAAGTCCGTAAGCGGGCTCTTTAACGAAGAGAATATAGACAAAAAATAACCTAAGCTTTAATTGAATTTATCGAAATCACTAAAGAACACTTTTAGTTGAGAGTTGGCCCCCTAACAACTCTAATTGACTCAATATTATACAGTTTATAGCACTTTTCGTGATATAAGTTGTGGTTAACAGATTATGTTACTATAAGAAGTGAAAAAAGAATGGATGCTTTGTCCCACATACTAGTCTTTGCTCTCAAGGCACAATCTACTCACTATTTTATCACCTAATAGATCAAACTGAATTTTGAAAATTTTATAGTATTTTCTATTTGTTAAAAAATAGTATTTTGCATTAAAAAATAATAAAATAAAGTAAACCTTCATTAAAATATAAAAAAACCGATTAAGAAGAAAAAGTTATAAAAAATATTAAAAAACACAAGAATCTTAAAAAAAACTCAAATTTAAATTAAATGGCAACCATTCTTTATTTAAAATATCCTTTCAATGAGAATTAATTTTCCCTTAAACTTGGTATCATTTTTTTTTCTAAGTACTCTGTACCGTTTTAGCAGCATGTTAATTCATGTTAAGTGGAATTCACTTTCTTTAAACAGTTCTTACTAAACTTTTCGTGCGTGAAGTGCTTTAAATTTTGTATTTTGTATTTATGTGTTGTAAGTTGAAAGAATATTTGTTTTAAATATTTTCAAACGTTCCTTTTCCGTGTATTTTTTTAAATATTTTATTGTTCATATTGTTTTAAATTTAAAAATCTTCTTTTCAATCGTATTTTAAATATTCCTTGAGATATATTTTTTAAATATTAATTTATTAATAATAATACCATTCAAAATATAGTATACATATATTTAAAAAAAATATTTCCATATATTATAAAAATAATAAAAAAAAAAATTAAAAATAAAATAAAAAAATCATTAAGCTGCGTAAAAGGAAAAAGTGGGAAAAGAAAATAAAAATTGTGTGAAGTTTTTAATTTGATAATGTTCTATAACGGCAAATCAATTCAAAGAAATAAATATTCATAAATAAAATACAATAATAATATATTAATAATAATAATAAAATATTAAAAAAAATAATGCATTTATTTATACTTAAAATACTATTAAATAAACTTTAAACTTGAATTTTTAAATTAAAAAAATATATGAATCAGAAGATGAAATTCAAGAACTTTCCTATCTTTCCCAGGTATGCAATGTAATTAAATAATTCGATTTCAGTACGTATGTGTAATTCAAAAAAATAAGCTTCCATCAGCTAAATTGATAAAAAAAAAACATTACAGTATGGGCTTATGGGTATGACCGTAAGTCCGTAAGCGGGCTCTTTAACGAAGAGAATATAGAGAAAAAAAAATCTAAGCTTTAATTGTAATTATTGAACTCACTAAAGAACACTTTTAGTTGAGAGTTGGCCCCCTAACAACTCTAATTGACTCAATATTAGACAGTTTATAGCACTTTTCGTGATATAAGTTGTGATGGCAGCCAAATTAACAATGTTTAAGAGACTCTAGCTGCTGTATGTTACTATAAAAACTGAAAAAAGAAGGGATGCTTTGTCCCACATACTAGTCCTTGCTCTCAAGGCACAACCTACTCACTATCTTATCACTTAATAGATCAAACTGAATTTTGAAGTTTTTATAGTATTTTCTATTTCTTAAAAAATAGTATTTTTCATTAAAAAATAATAAAATAAAGTAAACTTTCCAAAATAATAAAAAAAACGATTAAGAAAAAAAGTTATAAAAAATATTAAAAAACACAAGAATCTTAAAAAAGAAACTCAAATTAAATCAAATGGCAACCATTTTTTATTTAAAATATCCTTTCAATGAGAATTAATTTTCCCTTAAACTTGGTATCATTTTTTTTTTCTAAGTACTCTGTACCGTTTTAGCAGCATGTTAATTCATGTTAATTGAAATTCACTTTCTTTAAACAGTTCTTACTAAACTTTTCGTGCGCTAAGTACTTTAAATTTTATATTTTGTATTTATGTGTTGTAAGTTGAAAGAATATTTGATTTTAATTTTTTGAAACGTTCCTTTTCCGTGTATTTTTTTAAATATTTTATTCTTCATATTGTTTTAATTTTAAAAATCTTCTTTTCAATCGTGTTTTAAATATTCCTTGAGATATATTTTTTAAATATTAATTTATTAATAAGAATACCATTCAAAATATATTTAGAAAATAATATTCCCATACATTATAAAAATAATAAAAAAATTAAAAATAAAATAAAAAAATTAAAAATAAAATAAAAAAATTATTAAGTTGCGTAAAAGAAATTAAAAATTGTGTAAAGTTTTTAATTTGATAATGTTATATAACGGCAAATCAATTCAAAGAAATAAATATTCATAAATATAATACAATAATAATATATTATTAATAATAATAAAAATGATCTTAAATAAACTTTAAAATTGGATTTTTAAATTAAAAAAAATATATGAATCAGAAGATGAAATTCAAGAACTCTCCTATCTTTCCCAGGTAAGCAATGTAATTAAATAATTCGATTTCAGTACGTATGTGTAATTCAACAATATAAGCTTCCGTCAGCTAAATTGAAAAAAAATATTACATAAACCCATAGGCTTATGAGTATGACTGTAAGTCCGTAAGCGGGCTCTTTAACGAACAGAATATAGACAAAAATAACCTGAGCTTTAATTGTAATTATTGAACTCACTACAGAACACTTTTAGTTGAGAGTTGGCCACCTAACAACTCTAATTGACTCAATATTAGACAGTTTATAGCACTTTTCGTGATATAAGTTGTGATGGCAGCCAGATTAACAATGTTTAAGAAACTCTAGCTGCTGTATGTTACTATAAAAACTGCAAAGAGAAGGGGTGCTTTGTCCCACATACTGGTCCTTGCCCGCAAGGCACAATCTACTCACTATCTTATCATCTAATAGATCAAACTAAAAAAGTACCTCGAACGCGACCATGTTTTAGATAAAATTATAAAATTTAATCAAAAATCTAATCTAGAGAGAATATTCTTTAACATTTTTTTCAATTGATTTATAAAAAGAATACTTTAAGAATTTTATATTTTCAAATTACTTTTATTTTCTTACTTTTCTTAATGGCTAATCATGCATTCGGCATGTATGCACACAAAATTTATTAAGAAGTATGTATGGTACTAATAGAATAATATGTAATAACATTAGATTGTTTAACATATAAGGCGACGATACATGCATACGTATGCATGTATGTATGTATATGCGAACAATCCTTGCCTTTATATAGTATGTATGCATACATTTTTTTTATTTTATTTGGGTTTTTATTCTAAATTTAAACTTAAAAATTAATATTATTTATTTTATTTGTTGTTGGTTTTGTTTATTTTTTGTTTTGTTTTATTTTTGTTTTGTCAATAACTTTAGCTTTATTAACGCATTGTTTTGGTTAAGTCCACCAGGCTTTGGTATTGCCACCACCACCGCCACCGCTGCTATTTAAGGGATCATCATGCTCTTCATGCTTAACACTAACACCGCCACCTTCCTCATACTCCTCTAAATGGTCTTCAGCCATATCGTCATCATGTTCACCACTAGTTTGATTATTATTGTTGGTGTTATTATGATTAGCCGTATTCGAACGTGTGGCTATTTTGCGACGTTCGAGATGATCCACATATTTGTGTAGAATTTTTAAAATTTCTATTTTAGCTCGCAGTTTATGGCCATCGCCCAGTTTACGCAGAGTGGGCACTAAAGAAAGACAAAACGAAATGTCGCCATCTCGTATTTTAAATGTGGGATTAGTACTGGACGCTGTATTAGAACCGCCTGATGTCTTTTTCAAAACATCAAAATTCTTAATGATGGCTTCGCCTCTTTGAGAACGTCTCAGTCCAGTTGCTGGTGTACTGCCAGACGAGGTGGGTTTATTTTGCAATGCTTTCGGTGTTAGTTTGATAACACGTTTTGAACGATTGCGCCCCTCTGCCTGGCTAGAACTATTTGACACATTTGCTTTGGTTTCTTCCTCTTCGTCAATATAATCACTGGACTTTAAAAACAAATCCATATCAATGTCAGTGTCATTGTCTTTAAAATCCTGGGATTCATCCATTGAATCGAAAGTCTTCACAGAACTGCGATTTATCGATGGCAATTTGAAACCAACGAAAGGGCGCATAAATTCCATATCGTCAAAGTAAACATATTTGCGTTTTTTGTGTGCTTCTCCCGCTTCTTGCAGCTTAATTTCACGATGGAAATGATCTCTTAAGTGTTTCCATTTGGCCATAATCTCATCAACTAGAAAAGAAACAAAGTGTTGTGATTTATTTAAATTTCAAAAATTGATTGAATTTCTATTGCTACTTCTGGCTTCTTTTTCCACGTCCGTATAAGAGTCCCAATCTTCGGCCGGTGTCAGACGCTCGGCCACTTCTAGCCATAATTGATGTTTGTGATCACGACGCGGATGCTCCAGCAAATCTTTATTGTAAATGCCTGGACGCATTTTGATTTCCTTGATTAAATCTCTAGGATGAAAACCGCTCATTTTTTTACACTTGTTTGTTTGTTTTGAATTTTGTTATGTACCACACTTTTGGCTTTTAGTTATTTTTTCAGCTAAAATTATAAAATTTCTTTATAAATTCTTTTTTGGCGTAAATAAAAACGCCATTTACTACGCGACGATGATAAAAAAGCCACTGAAATTTTTCAATTGTGGTTGCCACACCGCTACGTACAAAACTAGCGTACGCGTTTAATATATATTTTAAACTTGGCATTACTTTTGAAGCGATGATGCCCAATAAAATGTGAAATGTATTTCATAAATGGCAATACCATTAACTAACAGTTATATTACGGCTTAAAAAAGTAGAAGTTTTAAAAAAGTGCAAAATTTTGTGGCGTAGTAAATTATTATAATTAATAAATCATTAAAAAGTGTTTAAATTGTTAAGTGTTACAAGTTTTAGCGTATTTAGTGTTAAAAGTTTAAATTTCTTTAAAGTTAAAGTATATTTGAAGAGATTTGCAAAGTTGTATGGCGCATACAAACAGGTTAGTTGATACCACACATGCTTTCTTGATTGCAAAATATAATAATTCTTATTTTAATTAATAATTAACAACTTTCCGGATGTATAGTTAGTGGAAAAAAATTGTATGATTGGAATTGCTCTTAACAAGTGATTAATAGAACGAGAATGTATAAAAATATTAGGGCACTAGGAGTATTTGCATTACTTCTTATGGCAAGGTCAAATGAAAGTCATAGTTGTTGTAACAAGTCTCGAATTTATTCCTTAAGAAACAAATTCTGTTCGATACCACTGTCACTGAATTTGTCGTCCTAGACAGACTGGGTGCTGTGTAGTTCAACAGCTTAAATTCCTTGATCGTTATTGTTTTTGTAACTGCAGCACAGCACAGCATCTGACAATTTTTTCTAATAGTTGATAATTAGATGAATGAATTGAGCTACCTCGGTTAACCTCAACTAAAGGTCACCTGATTGCAAAGCAGTGTCCAGGGCTGGACAATTGATTAAATGGCACAGTGGGAGTTTCCCATCAGCCAATGATGTTCTAACTGGGATGCGGATTCTCACCTCAGACATAAACATATCCATGGGCCCCATAAAGTCGGCGGTTCTACCCATGTCCTTTTCTTAACAACGAATCAAAAACGTGATGGGTTGTCTGGTCGGCGCAGGTTTCAACTGCCCGATTCCCATAAGCATACAACATTATGTGCCGCACAGCCAGGCATAGAATAGTGTCAATATCAGCCTCAATCTAACTTTGGTAATACCCAAAGCGACAATCCGCTGTATCTTATTAGAGAACCCACGTTGAGAGGAAATGAATAGTAGCCACAGCTTAAAATATATTCTTAAATCCAAATCATTTGAAATGAAATGCATTTTTTTTACTGATTTCTATCGAGTTATTCCCAAAATAAAATAAAGACTACTTAATAAAGTCCCTTGTAATTAGGGTAGATACTCTATTAGGCAGCTTTACTTTACTTTCAACAGTTCTGCTCTTTATAACTTTATTTCCACAACATTTTGAGAATTTTTTTGTCACACTTCATTTATCTTAATTATCTTTTAAACACGCACATGTTCTACAACTGCTTCTTCGTAAGTTAACATTCAAATAACATGGAGATTTTTCTCCCAATGCTAGTAAATATTCCAAATAGTCATGTGCTAATTCTGGATGATCATGATGAAATCTCAAGGTCCACGTGTGACTATAATTTTGCTCAATGACATGCCTCGAAGCTATTGCACACAGACAACCCACACCCATATCATCAATTTCTAACACTGTTTGCAGTAGATTTGTGTTGCTTCTATTAAATATTGTGCGTTTTTCTTCATCGTCTATTTGTGGCATTATGCACAATAACAATTTCACTTTATCCGTTGCCGTTTTCAATTGCAAGATTAACGTATTGATGGACATGATACGATGTAAATCACATTGTTGGGTAAAGAAACGACGTTCCTGTTGTTTGGTTAGGTGATGGCGTAACATTTCACATTGCTTAAGATTGCTTGATACAGCCACTACATACATGCCCAAATCGAGCAAGGCCCTCACTATAGGAAAGCCGGCTTTAGTATGGGACATTACAATAACGGCATAGTGATGTCTCCAATAGCTTGGATCGCCTAGGCGCAGTTGCCGTATTGGTATCATGTTAAAAATTTATAAATATACAAATGATTTCAAAATAAAATTGACAAAATTTTTGAATTGCAGGCCGAAATAATGTGAAAATTTTGTATTTTCAAAAAAACAAATGTTTGAAAATGAATAAAAACTATTTGAAAGAGTGAAATTAATTCAATTTTATAGGGTGTTACAGAGTTTGTATTTGTTTAAATTTACAAATAGTTAACCAATCCAAACTGTATTCTAAAGTTTTCGTCTTTTTTTTCGAATATGCTTTATTCGGGGAGATCTTTAATAATTCCATTTAACTGGCCCTGCCCAATGTCTTAGGGATTTAATTGAGATCTTTAAGAATGAATCTACGTCGATAGATTGAGGAAATATCTTAGAAATGTACTAGAGAATTAACACCAGGCGATTAACGACAGTCTACTTCAAGACGACAGTCTACTAGACAGATTCGAAGCCTTACAGAGAGCCTTGCAGATTTACACGATATCCATTCCGAATGGAATATGTCGAACATCTCTAAATGGGAAATATTCTAATCTTCCCTCTGAATGTTAACTCCGGTAATGAGGACAACAACTTTGCTATTACGCTGGCTAAAACAGGTACTAAGTTGTCGTTTATATGCATTATTCACATGGTTGGTGTCCCATTTTCATCTCATAAAGTAAAGTAAGTTTTGATTCGATTAAAACAACACTTTACATCCTAAAATTCGAATGAATTTACTTTCGAATCGAAATATATAATAACCCTCCAGGATAGTGTGGCAGTTCTAATAGCTATGCAGTCATAAGACATTATATATTGTGACCAGAATGTAGAGATGCTATTTGCATTTGATGTTTGGAGCAGTTACTGATTATTACTCCATTGCAGATCATGGGAGAAAACTAGATCTTAGGGATCACAACCTTTTACATTGGTATGGAAAAGAAAGCGGCGGTTGCCTATTTCCACTCTCATTGAACAGCATTGTAAGCAAACAGAGAAGAATTCCAAGATTTAAATTTTCTGGATATTTTGAGCACCACGCTTTTGTGAACATCGGAGGGTTTATGAGTTCATTAGAATTTCAAATTGTTTTGACCGCCTCTAGGGTAATGTACAATAGTCAGTTCAATCTTGTTAATATATATCCCGATTGGGGTTCTAAGGATAATTGCAGAAAAGGCAGAAGCACAGCCTGTGATGTAGGTTAGGTTAGGTTGGAGGACGTGTACTTGTCAATTAAGACAAGTACAGTACCCGAAGGTCGAATTGACCCATTGTACAACGTCCTAGTTTCTCACACCACTTATGTTGTGTGTGTTAATTTTATACATGAGTGTTGGGACCTACAGTTTAAAGTCGACTCCGAACGACAGATTTTTGAGAAACTTTTTCATGGCAATTTTATTTATTTACTCTCAGAGTTTTTGCCAGAAATCTGCTGAGAGGAAGTCGTCGAAGAAAATACTTTTTGTATTTTGTCTTGATGTCCGGCCTGGGGCTCGAACCCTGGCTTTACGTCTAATAAGCCAACACACTACCTACTAGACTACGGCGACTTCAACAGCCTGTGATGTATAAAGGATGTCAATCAATCTCAATATCTTGGTGCAAATATTGAAATCATGTGTTCTTTTTGTCAAGAGTGTGCTTAGCAGCCCTGCTACGAAAATACGCGGCAATGTGATGATCCATTGGCGATAAAGATCATTAAAGAACTGATAAGAAAGGGTGCAACGAAATATCTGAACCTGGCGGTAACATCTCCCATGAGTTACTTAATGAAGTAACGGAGCCATTGCAGATTTTCGATGATATTGTAGCAAAGATATGGTTCTGAATCTGAGTGGAGGATCTAATCAAAGGTATCCTTTTTTTACACAATTTTCGGTAACATAGTGCAACCTGAGAATGTTGAACACAATATGTGGCTCTGCACTGGTGTACAGATATCTAAACTGAGGATACTAGGCCAGGTTTTTTCTTAATAACCCTGTGGTCTCAGCGTCTATTAGAATTCTGTAGCTGGAGATCTCGGGCATTGGTAGATTAGTGAGATGACACTCTGTTGACTGTTTTCCTTTCTTTTCAATTGTTTTCTTTTGTTTTTTCTGCTTTATTGTTCTTTATTGCTTTCTCGTTCTTTTTCATTTTATTTAGTCTACTTGTTATACTGAAGGTACTTAGAAATTATACTTTACTAGTCGCCGAGTGGATTTATATTTTCACTTACTTTCGAAATGTAACCTAAGCTGATCTAGTCTTTATGTACAGATCTAACGACTTCTAGTATTATATTTTGTAGGTTTCGCGTAAGATCTTAAAAATTTGTGATAAAAAAGGCAGAAGTCCTTAAGGCAGTCCCACATAATCTCCAAGCCAGAATAGAACTAAAAATTTGGTTTTGGGGCTATCGAGCTGTATTGTTCAGCCGCCTAGTAACATACTTTAAAGACAGTTAACATTAGTGGTAGCATTACTTGTGACTTCCATATCAGATCAGCCAACCTAAACATGTATTAGAAACTGATCGATTTAAAACCAACTGTTTGGAAAAGGTACCTGCCATTTTGAAAGTTTTCTGGTAGTCTTGTACGTGTCCAGTATAAGAAAAACTTTCAAATTTTCTTTGTTTGCTTTTATTTTTTGAAATCTTTTCTTTTATTTCAATATACTTCCGATGTTGGCACAATTAACATTTCAGCAATGTTTACACGTAGAGGCGAAGACAATATAAACGATACAGCTGTGGCAATATCCTCTGGTTTTAATAAATCTGGATAATTTGGTAGATTATTCAAATGCTTTGGTTTGCATGAATTAGTACCAAATTTGGTGTCCGTTATGCCAGGGCTAATGGACTGTAACAAAGGTATTTGAAATAAAAAAAAAATTAAAAGAAATTTTTCTTATATGATCTGCAATTCTAACTCACCGACAGCCTTAATAACTTATCATTGGCCATTTCCCTTCTCAATACCTCATTGGTGGCACGGAGAGCATGTTTAGCAACGGGATATAAATTGAAACCACAATCGGGTATATGTGGCATTATAGTGTGACCCAAAAGACTGCTTATATTAATAACATGACACTCTTCTTGCTTGGCCATGGCCAGTTTCATAAGTTTATAGGATTCTTTACAACAAAATATGGCTGCCATTAGATTAACATCTATAACACGCTTAAGAGCTGCCTCATTATCTTCGTCTAGTATTTTGGAAAATTCACACATGCCAGCATTGTTGATTAAAATGTGAATTTTATTGTTGAACTCTTTAGAAATCCATTGAAACGCCGTTTTTATTTCATCCAGTTGAGTTAAATCGCATTGTTTTTGATGAAATAATGTTAACACTTCAGAATTTAATTCTGTTTTTAATTCTTCTTCCGGTTTTGTTTGCAGTGAAAGTCCAATCACATTTATGTGGGCCTTCAACAATTCTTTCGTTATAGACCAACCTATGCCAGAACTGGCACCCGTTACTACAGCAATTTTATTACGCCAGCGTTCCATTTTGTTCTTAATGAGTGCTTATGTACGACTAACTAATCTAATGCAGCTAGAAATGAACTGAACTGTCATGAAATTCTTGCGGTTTTTTTTTGTTTTGTTTTGTTTTGTTTTATGTGCCACCACAGAAAACAAAAAAGTCTCCATTAATTTATATGCAATCGTTGAATATCACACCACAAGTGTCTTAAATTTAAATAGATTAAATTTGTTTAAAAGATGCCGTTATAAATCTTTATTATTTTGCTTTTAATTAACCCTCAAGCTGGCACAATATTTTTATAAAGATAAAATATTTCAACGGTTTTTTTCTTTCTATAAGCACACGTCATAAGTAGAATTTTTGCCACATAAAGGGATTTACTCTGTTTTCAGCTTATAGAAGACCCAAAGAGTACAATTAGGGTTCAGGCTAAAGATTGGTTCCTTAGTTTTTCGACAGGGTTATATAGCTCAAGGATTGTTAGTCATTCTGCATAAAGTAAAGGATCGAGGTGTTAGTGTGTTGAGTTCCGGCGCATTGTTAGGCGTTGTTGTTGTTGTAACAGTTCGGCTGTTGTCTCCGGAAGCTTTTCCCTGTATGTAATATAAAGATGGATTACAGTTTTAGTTTATGTGTTCTATTGGTTGTGTGTCGTGTAATTTTATGGGGTTGGGATGGATTTGAGATGGGATTGCTGTTGTTGGTTGTATGTGTGTGTTGTTAACGTCATGTGGTGGGTAGTCCGAGGAAGTTAGCTGTCATCGAAGGGTTCAGCCATAGGTCTACTGGCCGTAGGGCTGTCGGTATCGCTGGACAGCTAAAAATGTGCACCGTGTCGTCTGGTGTCTGGTTGCACGATGGGCAGCTATCCTGGGTTCCCGGGATAATCCTAGCCCTGTAGCTATTCAGGAAGTTTGACCATCCTGATCTGAGCTGGGCTAGAATAGTTCTCTTGACTCTTGGAAGCTGCCTTTCCGAATCGGCTATGGGTGGTGGGTGCCGATTAATGACCTTATTATGGCTGAGCTCGTCTCTGGCCGTCGCGACGATGGTATCATGAAGGGTATTTTGTGGCTCCCTTACGGACAGTGTGTCAGTTATTGAGGGTATGAGGTGGACAATGTCTGAGTTGTAGATAGTGAGGTCTTGTCTTATGCGGCGAGGAGGGGGAGCATTCAAGACTATGTGGTGGTTTGGATGGGAAGGTTGGTAGCAGGCTATGAGGAATTGTTTAGTTAGAAGCTCGTTGTGTCTTCTAACCGTCAGCATCTTCGTCTCATCATGGAGATGGTCTATGCTAGTCATCCTCACGCATCCTGTGGCTTTTCGCAGGGCGTTGTTCTGTGACGTCTGTAGTGCCCTCCACTGTGTGTCACTCAGGAATGATGTCCAGATTGGAGCAGCATAATTGAGGAGAGACCGTCCGATAGCCTTATAGGTGGAGAGGATGGTTTCCTTGTCCATTCCCCATGTGGTGCCAGCCAGGGCCTTTAGGACCTTGTTTCTTCTCCACGCTTTTTTTTCATCTTTAATATTGTTATGAGTGGGGTAATGAGGCTGAAGATGAGCTCTCAAGGGGAGAACTGTATGAATCGGTCTGTTCCTTCCTTCCCAGGAATAAGGAGGTGCAGCGGAATGTGAGCTCTTCTAGACGGAGCAGAGTATATTGCAGAATCTCTAGCCCAGTTTAGACCAGTTTAAAATGGAATGGAACTTGAAGCTCTGAATTGACCACTAGGGCCGGGCCTATATGTACAGCAAGGGCACCCCTTCTTTCTGGAGAATTTGTAGTAATGTAGAGAAAGCGATCTCTTTTGAGTATAGCATGTGTACAGTTCCTGACCGAGGTTGCTTATACAACCAAGCTGAGTTGACCTCTACTAGGATTTCTGATGTTAAGAGTTTCATCTCTAATATTAATCGGCCTTTCTACGGCAGGTATACATAATTTTACATACATAATTGGTCATTACAATCCTTCAGTCAGGATTACGACCTAGTTTCTCACACCACTTATGTTGTGTGTGTTAATTTTATACATGAGTGGCGGGACCTACAGTTTAAAATCAACTCCGAACGACAGATTTTTGAAAAAGTTTTCATGGCAATTTTATTTACTCTCAGAGTTTTTGCCAGAAATCTGCTGAGAGGAAGTCGCCGAAGAAATACTTTTTGTGTTTTGTTTTGGTGTCTGGCCTGGGGCTCGAACCCTGGCTTTTCGTCTAATAAGCCGACACACTACCTACTAGACCACGGCGACTGTAATTGTTTGTAATGATTAGGTATCCTGTTTTCATAAGTTTACTGGCAGATTTAATTCCCTTTTCTACGTTTAATTTGTTTTAGTATGCATTTCTCGTTAGTTAAGTACCAAGAATCTACATATATTGCGGATGGATGGTATTCTTACAGAATACTATACGTGGGCCTCTGAACTACTCGCTGTTCTTGTGTGTGATACTAGTCAGGTTGTATTTTACACGTTTTTCTTTCTTTCTTTGTTTCTTTCAACCTACTGTTTGCATTTGTTTCTGCATTGTTATACATTGTCAGCAAACTGACTACATAGCAGAAGCTTTTGGTGTAAGCGATTGTTTGGTCCTTTAACTTCGTTTAGTTCAAGGTTTTGGTTTTCTTGATATTTATCTCAAGGCCAACATAGCCAGCTAATATCTTAAAGTTTTGCTTGCTTCTAGTTGGTAGTAGAGAATGAGTAACTTCTAACTTTGGTCCGCTCCTTTTTCCTATCCCGTCTTTTATCCTTCCTTCTTAAGGACGTTATGTACAATGGGTCAAGTCGACCTCCGGGTACTGTACTTGTCTAAATTGACAAGCGCACGTCCTCTAACCTAACCTAACCTAACTTTGGTCGAAATGAAAAACATGCTTCGAATTGTGAGGGCTATGTTGGGTTCACGGTATGAATAGAGCACCAACCGGATTTCAATCAGCCAATAGCAATGCAAATAGCATTGTTCTGTATGGTTTGGCTTTTTTTCTATTTGATGTCAGAAACGTTGTCCAGGATCGAGCGGGGCCTGTTCCTGTCATACCTCTTGAGGAAGCAGAAGGTGCATTGAGAACCTTATTCGGGCTCTTTTCCTTCCTTGTACAATAAAAGTGGCGTTTGATGAAAAATATTTAAGATTGACTAAGATTACACCTAATGTTATCAAGCCATACATACATATACGAGAGCCATCAACCAATATGTCCAACAATATTTTTGATACCTTCATCCATTAGGTGGCAAGGGATAGGTAGGATACGTTCCTTCATTTTCTTTCGAATCAATATAAAATCCGTTGCCCATAAGCTTTATTTTTAAATAAAGTGTTGAAGCTATATTTTATAGAGTGATTTTAACACAAGCAGCTATTATTATTTACCTCGTAGGTGTACACACAGTTACTAAAGTATACATACGGTTAAAAAATTTCAGAAATTTTTTAACTAATCCGTTTTCGTTTAAAATCTTTATAGTTTACTTGATATTAAGACGGTCTTTTGCATTGGTTAAAAAATTTCTAAAATTGAACTGAAGTGTGGCCCTGCACAGGCCCACAAAGGTATGCATCCGATTTACAAATTTCACAAATTTCTGAACCAATGCAAAAGACCGCCTTAAAATCGAAGAAAGATGTCAGACAATTACAAATATTTTCAACATAAACGGATTAGTTAAAAAATTTCTGAAATTTGTTATCCGTATGTATACTTTTGTGGCTGAGTGTGTTTTGTTTCTTTAGTTTAGTAAAATACATAGATTGCTAGCAGCAAAGATGAATTAAAAGAATAAGTTTTACATTTTGATTTAAAATTTTTCATTTTTATTTAAAATAATTTAGTTTTTCTTTTCATAACAATTCTCTTTCAATATTTTTCAGCTGTAGGCACCATTAGTAATTCGGCAATGGTTACGTGTAGGGGTGAACCCAATATAAATGTTATACCTTTGGCTACATCTTCTGGTTTCAAAATTTCGGCACATTCTGGCAATTTACTTAAATGTTCAGCTCTTTCGCTATTTTTACCAATATTGGTTTCGGTTAAACCGGGACTTAAGGTCTGTAATATAAGAATTTCATTTAATTATTGAACGTTTGCAATTCATTCTAAACGATTTCTATTTTTTTTATTGTTTAACAAAACATGTTTGATTAATTCATTATTTAAGTTTAAGCCTGATGTAATAGTTGTTATGAATTAACAAATACTATTTATTTATTTATTTATTTATTGTTTTAAATTAAAAATTCATAAACAATTAACACTATACGTACCGAAAGTCTTAATAGTCTGTCTTCAGACATTTCCCTTCTTAACACTTCATTGGTGGCCCTCAAAGCATGTTTTGCTACCGGATATAGATTAAAACCACAATTGGGTATATGCTCAGGCACTGTATGACCCAGTAAACTATTAACATTGATTATATGACATTCCTCACCAAAAGCCATGGCCTTTTTCATAAGCCTATAGGCTTCTTTGGTACAATAAATTGCTCCCATTAGATTGACATCAATCATACGTTTAAGAGCCTCATCATTGCCGGCATCCAACAATTTAGAGAATTCTAACATGCCAGCATTATTGATTAAAACATGCATACGCTGGGCAAAACGTTGCTCCAGCCAATGGAATGCAGTGCGCAATGAAGGTAACGATGTAAGATCACATTCCCGTGGAAAGAAACGTTCCTGTTGGTTGGCTGGCAATTCGGATTTTAATTCTTCCATATGTTTGAGTTTGCGTGACAAGCCAATAACCACCATATCGGCTTGCAACAGATGTTGGGTTATGGCCCAGCCAATGCCAGAACTGGCACCAGTAACAACAGCAACTTTACCACGCCAGCGTTCCATAGTGTTGTTTGTCGATTTGTTTGTTGGTTTAAAATTGAAACGTTTTTGACCTTCTTCTTATGATTCTATATGGAAAAAAGTGATTGTGTTTGTGTTATAGTATCTGCCCCTTTGTCTGTAATATTTCCTATACAAACTAATGCGAAATTGGAAACGCTTTATTTGCTCTTTTAATTGTTGTTTCGTTATCCGTTACGTTACGCTTTCCTTAATCGATAGTTGTTGAACGTTTGAAAGTACTGACCGTACTAATGGTTATTGGAAGCCTGCATTTAATGTCTTATTGTATTTTTATAATCTTTTTTTGTTTGTTTGTTACAAAAACAAAAACAAAAAAAATTGATAAAAGGAAAAAAAAAGTACTAACTAAAGTTGAGTTTATTTGCTTATGGGCTGTGATTTGATTTAATTTTTTATTCAATTTTTTTCGAAACAGTCTAAAAGCAAAAGCATTGAACTCAAGTAAAACTGGTTGCACTTTTCTTCGTATTCATTCATTCATACAACATTATCTGGATTATTGTTTTTGATTTAAATTTGTTTATTTAAATTTGAAGTGTGTACTAAAAATTTTAGAACAATTATTTTAATTGTATGATTCATTGCGGCTTTAAGCCTAATATTATAAACGGTTAGTGAACGTTTTATGGCTTTAAATTAACACATAACAAGTTTTTTTTCCGATATTTTTTTCTCATTTTGATATTGGTTTCAGGAAATACATTTGTTTACAAAATATTTTCAATTTTTTTGTTTTATTGAAACAGAGAAAGTATTTTTATTATTTTTTTTATTAGTTTCCAAGGTAATCATTTCTTAACATGTTTGTTTCTGATCTTAAATTATATTTAAGAAGTTCGATTTTTTTCTTTGCCTTCAAACAATGACCCTGACTGTTATGAATCTTTCACAGAACCAGCTGTTTGAAATTGTTTCAAATCTTGCAATATAGTGTGTTGTATATTAATTACAATGATAGATAGATAGGCTACTAATAATTTTATTTAACACTTGAGGCAATGTTATTAAATGTATTTTGGTCAGTTTAGTAAAAAAAAGTCTAATAGGTACTGTGTTAGCTTAGAAGTCGCCGTAGTCTAGTAGGTAGTGTGTTGGCTTATAAGACGTAAAGCCAGGGTTCGAGCCACAGGCCAGATATCAAAACAAAATACAAAAAGTATTTCTTCGGCGACTTCCTCTCAGCAGATTTCTGGCAAAAACTCTGGGAATAAATAAAATTGCCATGAAAAAGTTTCTCAAAAATCTGTCGTTCGGAGTCGACTTTAAACTGTAGGTCCCACCACTCATGTATAAAATTAACACACACAACATAAGTGGTGTGAGAAACTAGGACGTTGTACAATGGGTCAATTAGACCTCCGGGTACTGTACTTGTCTTATTTGACAAGTACACGTCCGCTAACCTAACCTAACCTAACCTACTGTGTTAGCTTATTTGACTCTATGTCCGTGGTTTACAGCCCAGCTCAAACATTTCGAACAATACGTTCGTAGTTAGCGACTTTTAACAGTATATCTCGCCACTCATGAATAAAATTAACAAATACAGTATGGGTGGCGTGAGTAACTAGATCGTAACCCTGACTAAAGCGTTGTAATGACCAATTAAGTACGTTTTAAAAATGATTTCTTTTTGATTTGTAAAACTGTATGTGAAATTTAAAACAAATTCAATTAAAATTTTAAACAATTACAAATTTGCTATTAAAACCACTTACAACAGTGGTTAAAGCTTTAAAGTGTTGAAAGATTTGATTGACAATATTTTTAAACGACTTTCATAGTAGTTTAGTTAGCAAGTTCACTCGAAAACCCTATGACTTAATGTATAGCATATTTCCATGCATTTCATGTGGTCCATACTATTATTATTGTTATTGTCGTAAAGAGTTTGATTAGTACTGCAACCATAGCATCTATTGTACTACCCTTAAACTTTATGTCTCCTTCAAGCCTATTGCTCAGACAAACTTCAGGATTATGCAACTTCCAGATTACTTGCTTCATTTTAGCGAAGTTCTCACCAAAATCATACAGTCTGCTCAGGGGATGTATAAGAAGGTAGCTGTCAGCCAACTGAATCCTTAGGGTCATGTTATGTCAACGAACGCTTGATTTGTATCTTGTCTAACTGCATTACAGCTGTTTTCCAGACAATTGCCTCAGAGGTCACTATTAGCCTCACCATCATGATATACATACATACATACATACATACATAATTGGTCATTACAACCCTTCAGTCAGGATTACGACCTAGTTTCTCACACCAATTATGTTGTGTGTGTTAATTTTATACATGAGCGGTGGGACCTACAGTTTAAAGTCGACTCCGAATGACAGATTTTTGAGAAACTTTTCATGGCAATTTTATTTACTCTCAGAGTTTTTGCCAGAAATCTGCTGAGAGGAAGTCGCTGAAGAAATACATTTTGTATTTTGTCTTGATGTCTGGCCTAGGGCTCGAACCCTGGCTTTACGTCTAATAAGCCAACACACTACCTACTAGACTATGGCGACTCCATGATATACATCCACTGCATAATTCCTGGGTTACATCCCCAGTATTTCTCTGCAGGCCTTCTGCATGGCCGGCCTTTCTTGAGATGCTCTCTATATGAGTTAATTTTTTATTCAGTAGTATACCCAGATATTTTATCTCGATTTCCTGTAATGTCGAATACTATTCAATTAAAGAACTTTTCTCCTTTTTGTAATATTGTAGTCTTGGCTGAGTTTGTCCTTAGGCCCAGTTTGAACCACTAACGATTTACAATCACAAAACCTCTCTGAATGATGACTCCGAGAGTCTGCTTAAAATTTTCCTTTAGCCATCTGTATGTTCTTGGCAATCGATGACCATATTCATTCACAAAAAGACTCTACCCTGAGGGCAAATCCCAGCTACTTTGTAGTACAAATCAAAGCCAAATACTGCACGATGGTGGATGGGATGGGACATGCATTGCACAGCAGTACCTTACAATTTCTTTAAGGCGCTCACCATTCCGGGGCGCTCGAGAACATCCAGGCGCAATCCAGCACTAGTTTTTTTTTTTTGAGTTTCCATAGGTTAAGGCAACAAAAAAATACCGTTTGTTTCCGAGCTATAGACTAGTGGAACATGGTGAACTACGTTTGCAAGAATGTGAATAAGTTTCACTTAATTTCGTTTATTTTTTCTTAATAAATAAAACTCAGGAGTTCCAGAAGTCGCCGTAGGCTAGTAGGTAGTGTGTTGGCTTATTAGATGTAAGGCCACGGTTCAAACCCCAGGTCAGACATCAAAATGAAATATGAAAAAATATTTCTTCGGCAACTTTCTCTCAGCAGATTTCTGGCAAAAACTCTGAGAGTAAATAAAATTGCAATGAAAAGTTTCTCAAAAATCTGTCGGTCGGAGTCGACTTTAAACTTTAGGTCCCACCGCTCATGTATAATATTAACACACAAAATTTGAGTGATGTGAGAAGCTAGGTCGTAACTCCTGACTGAAGAGGGTTGTAATGACCAATTATGTGTGTATGGATGGTTCCACAAAGTAGCCTGAATTACACTTGTTTTAATAATAAAACTTCTTTATTTTAATATGAGTTTAAAAAAAGAATTTTTTATTTACTTGTAGTGTTTTTATTGTGGAAGACCATAGAAATGTTAGTTAGTGATACAATTTGAGTACTTTTAAATAAGTATTGTGTTGAGTTCTTAAATTATTTTTAATAAATTACTTCATATTTAATTTAAAGAAAGAAAAGATGTATAAGGATTTAATTAAAGTTTTCGTATTTTTTTTTTTTTATAAATTTTAATGTGTTTTAAAATCCAAAAATATAGATTTAAATCCAATTATTATGTTCGATAGCGAGTATTTTCGAAAAAAGCAGGAAGATTGTTGTAATTGCAATATAAATCTCAGAATTTAATTTTGTTAACATTTTTTATGTTTAATGTAATATTAAAACGTTAATTTATTTTTGATTTGTTTTTATCTATTTTCAGGCTTGTTTCTTCAAAAGATAAATGCTGTTTAATATTTCAAATATTGTGTGAAATTAGTTTTTCTTAAAGTTTTTGCTGAAAAAAGTGTTAAAAATATGTGAATAAAATCTAAAAGTGTGTTTGGTGGAAGCTATTACTTGGAGACAAGCCTGGTATAAGTCGTCTTTTTTTAAGGTAAGTTCAGAATCTTTTATTTAATGAAATATTATTCAAAGATATTTTATAGAATAAGGATATAAAGCAATCATTATACACAATGAGTATCTGTCCTTTTAACTCGAACTTAAAAATTTTTTTTTTATAAATTTTGTTAATACAAAGAATTTTTAGGAAAAACGTTTTAAATTAATCGAATCTCTTCAAAGAAAAGCATTAAAATTATCTATTTTGCTTATCAGTAACTATGTTTTGCATTTAAAACTTTTGTAAAGTTTATGTTGTTGTTTTTAAAAACTGAAATCTTTCCTAAGTACTTTAAATTCGCTAAAAGCAATTATTTAAACAAAACAATATGTAATGATGTGTGTTAAAATTATAAAATCTACACCTCCATGCCTTCATCGGAACGTTTACCCTGCTTAATCAAAGCCTCTTCATTGGTTAACTTTGTTTTTTCCGTCCTTGTATGCCACACCAAAACATTCATACAATTATTGGCCAAGGCTTGTAATTCATTTCTTTTAGTCAAATGCCTGAGAATTTCACTTTCCTGATAACCACGTTGCACTTCATAACTGAAGGTAGCCTGAGGATATTTGAAAAATAAATCAGTGCTTATGGCAAAACCAGCCATATCTATGGGGAAAGGACGTTCTGGACGCCAGACAGCATTGAAGCCAATAACTTCTTTAGTTTCGGAGTTTAACAAAGGTTTCTCTACCATCAAACCGCCCACTAGGCCTACCGGCCATACACCCACTCTTCCCTTTTCCAGTTTTGACATTTCGGCAAAAAGTTCCACACTATAGGAGTTGTCATCGTCCATGAAAAACACTATACTATGCTTGTCGGGATTGGCATTTGTGCGCACCCACGATAAAGCCATATTACGTTGCTCCACACCGCGCGGCTTAATCCAATTGGGATCATTATGTTTTAATTTAAAGGCAGCCGGTGTTTTGATATTCAGTTGCGTAGAACGTTCTGTTAAACCCGAGCTTTCTAAAAGATTTCTTACCAAGGAAGTGGTGGTTTCAGAATCCTCCACTAAAATCCAATGTAAATTAGGCACCAACATAAATATATGCGATAATCTGAATAAATTGAACAGATTAGAGTTGTAAATTGAAATAAAATGCCTCCGGCCTGCCTGTTGGTGCCAACTCACCTTGTTAGTTCAGCCTTTTGTTGTGGTCTAGCATAGGTGGGCGTTATACAATATATTGTCGGCAATTCCTCATCTTGTAGCTTGGCATACATTGCCTGCAGATATGCGGGTCCCTGGCATGTTCTCTTACCATTGCGGTGTACCATAAGTAGTATTACCAGGAATACAATTATCAAGATCAGTACTTGTCTGGGTCTTATGCGTGCTTCTGACATTGTTTTGATATGTTTTCCTTCTGTTTTTTTCCCTACAGTTAACTATTTACATACATATGTATACGACGTTGTAAAGTCTTCTAAAACTAATTAACTTAATATTATGAATACGTTTATGGTGTATGAATGATGATTTAAAAGAAAGAATGAGTTTCTAGATATAAATTTTAGAGATAAAAAAAAGGTAAACAAAACGTATGAAACTGCAACAACAAAAACAAAATCGTATCAAAAGTTAAAGAAACGTCAGAAAATATTGTAATAACAGGGATGTTCGATATACCAAAAAAAATAACACGGGGATGTTATATGTCTTCTACCGTGTGTGCACGCTAAAGTTTTAGATGCATTGTATCAAAAACAACTATTCAAGACAATAACAGACTCCATTTGAATTTATGAGGTTATTGTCTTAAATTTTTAAGCATCAAAGGCACAAACCTTTTTCTTTTAATGTAGACAATGCCGTTAAGTAAATAATTGAAAAACGTAATTTTCTTTCTAACTAGTGCTCAATAGCTTGATAGGACGATATTATTATGCATTTTTCAGTTTCCCAAGGATTTTTGAATATCCATTTACTAATACGGATCGTTTAAGAACTGAAGAACTTGTAAAAATAGTTAAAACTTTCTACAAAAGTGGTGATTCAAATGTAACCACACTTTTCCAGCATTTAGTGATGATTATGGCCGTCTTTATCGACCTACCTGTATAAATCATTGGCAATATTATAACGAAATTCGAAGAGGCAGGAAGCATTACTGATGTTATCAATTCAATCATAGAAAAATACGTACCGCTCTGTCGAAAACATTTGCTTTTCTGTTCGAAAAAGTGTGGCAAATAATCCAAGAGAGAGAATTAGTCCCTCAGTAGAATGTTCAAACTTTAGAAAAATATTCTCGGCAAACTATGCAACTTTATGGTACCAAAGAGTGGACAGTTAAAGTGTAAGTGTTCTATAGTCTGACTGGGATCCTTGTCAGCAACCTAACCTTGCAAAACCTTATTGGAAACTTAGTCGCCAAGTAGTCGAAGTCGCCGTAGTCTAGTAGGTTGTGTGTTGGCTTATTAGGCGCAAAGCCAGGGTTCGAGCCCCAGGCCTGACATCAAAAACAAAATACAAAAAGTATTTTTCGCCGACTTCTTCTCAGCAGATTTCTGGCAAAAACTCTGAGAGTAAATAAAATTGCCATGAAAAAGTTTCTCAAAAATCTGTCGTTCGGAGTCGACTTTAAACTGTAGGTCCCACCACTCATGTATAAAAAAATTAACACACACAACGTAAGTGGTGTGAGAAACTAGGACGTTGTGCAATGGGTCAATGCGACCTCCGGGTACTGTACTTGTCTTAATTGACAAGTACACGTCCTCTAACCTAACCTAACCTAGTCGCCAATTTCACGCTTGAATTATCCATTCCCAGCAATAAGCCGGTTTTATCATCCCAATGCTTCTGGTGCTTCTCCCTCTGACCCATCTGCAAATAAGTCCATTATACATACACGTTCTCACGTACATACATTACTAAGAATCGCCTAGAACCCATTATAGTCAGAATCCAGCAGATCTCTTCCAGACGCTCTTATGGAGCCATTACAATCACGAACCAGAAAGAAAGCTCCACAAGAAGAATTATGTCAAATCAAATTTTCTTATGTGAATTATACCCATTAATCCAGAAATGAATCTCATCGCTGAAGATGTCGAAGCGCTTGGCATTTTTGCCCGAACAGAATACTTATTTTGATAAATCAATTTTATTAGTTGTACGTGTTGAATGCTATGTCCGTCCATGGTGATTTTGACAGATGTAGCTTCAGCAACTTGACCGTTATCAACTGTCAAAGTTCGGATGTCCTTAGTAGGCCTTATATATGTACACTGAGCACCATAAGTGAGTCAACACTTTCCTTCCTTTATCATGAATTGTTGTTTTTGTTTTAACATTTTATAAGTAATAAATAAACGTCTTTGTTTTTGGAAATTTATTCGACTATTATCATTTACTTTTCTCGCTATCCTAAGAAAATGAATTATTTCAGTGGTGTTTACTCACTTTTGGCGCTCACTGTATATGGAAACCTCTCGAAATATTAAAATAAAACAAATTTGTTTTTGTTTGTTATTATTTTTGGAAGTCATTTATTCTTCTTTTTTTTCAATCATTAAATATTTATGGTTCAGTTTTCAATATTGAATATTAAAAAAAAAAAAATTAAAAAAGTTGTTTGTTAAACTGCAATAAAAAAGCTACAAATTTAATATAATTTTTAGCTCTGGAGTTTTTATTAAAAAAAAAGAAAAAGATTTTAATTTCAATACTTTAATATTCTTGTCAATAAATAAAGAGTGAGTGAGTAAATGAATGATTGTTGGTACGAGGGCGATTCCAAAGTTTGCCAAGATGGTGTGTAGGTAGATGGCGGCAGTAGATTTTAAGAATGCGAATTCACAAAACTTGTAGGCCCCGCATTGTATTGTATTCTTTTCCCTTTGAAGACTTACAAAAAAGGAATAATCTTGGTAAATAGAGTAAACAAATTAGTCACCGTGATGTAATCAAACCAATATTAAAGCCGAGCTAAATATTGCGTTGGGTTAGCCTCGCAATTACTGCTATAAAATATTGGTCGGCAGAGTTTAACACGTTGACTGCCATGGCAATTTTTAGAAAACTGCCCACGCAAGCCAACATTGATTTTTTGTTCTTTTCCCAGAAGCCATTTATAGATACTAGCACTGATGTAGTACGGTTTTATTCGTAGCTTCACAAAAATGGCAGGTTTAGTGAGTACGAGATAACTCGTAGTTGGCACCCTAGAAGGGAATGCAATCTACGAGTTATCTCGTAGTTGGCGGTCAACGTGTTAAACAAACCCCTACAAGCTCTCAAATTGTACTCTGAACTGATCTACAGAATATGCTGTCCATGTCAGAAACGTTTAAGAAATTTCACAAAATGCTATAGGATGCTTGTCATTGATCCAAAAAGAGTTAATCATTGCATATTAACCGGAAATTTGGAGTTAAGTGTTCCCCAGAGGGAGGAGTCGCTCTTGTTTGCAATACCAAGTATGTATATTGAGAATGAAATTGTATCTTTGCAATGCATTGTACGATCAACAGGCAAATCACTCAAGCATCGTATGAAGATCGTACAAGGAATGTGGTGAAGACATCGAAAAGATGGAACACTTCTTAAGTCATTGCGGTTGTTTGGAAACGTATGCTCAACGAAAGGGAAGATAAAGAGAGGCAAAGATTCTTCTCAAACCAAATGTATTTGATGCAATCGAAACTTTTGTTAGGAAACTAAGTGTCAGACTATCAGGAATAATCTGTAGTTGGAAATCGGTCTTTTGGAAGAGCACTGTGGAATCAGGTTATTCTAATTTAGAATGGGGATTGTCTCGAGCCCATTATTTTTTACATTGAAAATGAATCATTGGAACATATTCTTGGAACCTGTGAGGCATTAATGCATTACAGGATGAAATTGTCTTTGTTGACATCGAGCAGCATCCTGTAATTTGTCAGGGCAAAAGGCAAGGCAGGCTATCAGGAATAATCTGTAGTTGGAAATCGGTCTTTTGGAAGAGCACTGTGGAATCAGGTTATTCTAATTTAGAATGGGGATTGTCTCGAGCCCAATGTTTTTGAAATTGAAAACGAATCATTGGAACACTTTCTTGGAACCTGTATGGCATTAATGCATTACAGTATGAAATTATCATTGGTGACACCAAGCAGCATCCTGAAATCTGTCAGGGTAACAGGCAATAAACCTCTTCTCGACGATAATTCGTATACCTTTCTATTATTAGGAAGTGTTTCGTTAATCCAGAGGCCACATAATAAATGTTAAGAAAAATGTGCTGCTTTGTCCTCCCAGAGCCGGTCGAACAGGTCATTAACCAAGGAGTGAATTTTTTCTTCCTAAATCCCCATCTAATAGTAGCCAAGAAGGTGGCACCTATATGAGGATAACATGTGGGAGGATCGATTATCTCGACGATAATTCCTATACCTTTCTATTAGGGAGTGTTTCTTTAGTCCAGAGGCCACATAATAAATGTTAAATAGGGAAAGAAAAATGTGCTGCTTCGTCATAATTGATTGACATTAACCTAGAAGTGAAATTTTTCTTCCTTATTCCCCATCTAATAGTAGCCAAGAAGGTGGCGCCTATATGAGGATCACATAAGGGAGAATCGTTGTTAGGATACAAAGAGAATCGAATTTATTGATTATCGCTGTTTTCTTGGTTATACTATGTTCAGACATGCACTTATATTGAGTAAATCACAATAAACGGCATTATTGATCTCAATATTTCATATTAAATGTCAATTATTGCTCAATAAATTCATAAATTGTTATAATATTGATTAAAACTTGAAATACAGCACTGTCATAAGTACGTTCAGTGAGCATATTAGAATTTTCCGAACACTTTCTATTGAAAACAAAACAGCTGATTGTTTCAACATTTTTTTTGTTTTTTTTTTTTTTTTGTTTTTTTTGACACCTCAAATATCAACAACGACAAAAAAAACAATGTTGAAACAACCAGCTGTTTTGTTTACCATCTGTCAAATGAATATTGAATAAGCAGCTGAACTGCATATATTGTTATGTCTAAACACTTAAGATATTGTAATCAATAAACCGAATATTGAGTCAATAAAAGTGCATGTCTGAACATAGTATTACGTTCAATAATTTTGGAATCGCCCTCATATTATTGATTGGAGTAGGGCATTATTAAACATGGGAGGAAATATTTATTGGAAATATTAAATGCATTTAATTATTGTAATAAATTTTCGGTTTGTTTTTGTATTTTAATACAATATATGGTACATTTATTGGTTTTTATTTTTCTTTTCTTTTTAATTTATTTTCTCGCAATTTTATTATAATAAATTCGCCATGAATTTTTTTGTTTTGTATTTATTATTAAATATTATTAAATTATTATATTATACACTTAATAATTGGTATAGTTTATGGGATTTTTTTGGTTTTGTTTTGTTTTTGTATTTATAAACGTTTTTTTTTTTTGTATATGAAGTTTTTTTTTTTTTTTTTTTTTTTTTTTTTTTTTTTTTTGTAAATTTCATTTATATCGACGATAAAATAATATTTGTACAATTGTTTTTGTTTTTCTCGTATTTATTATTTATTTATTAAACTTTTAATATTATTTATTTCATTTGTTTAAAAAAGCTCGTAAAAGGCGCTTGTTTTTGTTTTTGTTTTATAGGCAAAATAAGTACGATTTAATTAAAATTGTGAACAAAACAGAAAAATATTTTATTTTTTCTTTTTTTGGTTTTTAAATAAATAAAAATTGCAATTCAAAAAGAAATAATAACTTTTATTTACGTAGAAGTATTTTTAATATATATTTTTTTTATTTTTATTTTATATTTATTTTTTTAAATTATATTTTTTAATTAATTTTTTTCATATCTTTTTTTATTTTTATATTTAATAATATATGGTGGAAAATGATTTTTGCTTTTGTAGTTTTTCTTTTATTTATTATTTTTTAACTTTCTTTTCTAATAAATACATTTACTTAAGCTTATTATTAATTTAAACTAACATTCCTTATCTTTTTTTTTGTTTTTTTTTTTTTGGTAATATTTATACAAGTGGTTCTGTTTATAATTTTAAACAAAGGCTTAAAAATAATAAAAATAAAAATTAAGGATATTTTTGCCTAAGCTTTGCGTTAAATATACCACACCAATAAATTAAGTTTTTATATATTTAATTAAAAAAGTCCTTTATTAAATATTTAAAATCGCTTTATTTTACTTCTTACTGCAATTCCTTAATAAAGTTTTAGAGCCACTGTTAGATCTGTTCTCCATTTTTTAATGGTCCTTGTCAACGGCATTGAAAATGCCATTAAAACGGTACGCATTATATCGACGCCTCCGTTCTATAACATTCTAAGTCGAGTGTGTTTTGAGTTATGAGCTCCCAAAGTTTTAACGCGATATATGACTTTATGTGTATTCTAAGTAGATTTTTCCCTATAACTTCGGAACGGATCGGCGCATCTTAACCAAATTTTGACAGTATTTAAGTTAGAGAACGTAGAATTTAAAAACATTAAAGTGTACTTAGAACTTTATAGAATGGAGGCGTCGATATGGGCACCTAGTCATTTAGGATTGATAGGCAATAAGGAAGGGAACCAGAGTATTGTATACCAAAAGCCTTGGTAATCCTTGAAATGCCTTGTAGTGCATTGAAGATTAGGTTAACAACGGGGGTATTAACGTTGCATTGACTATAAAAGAAGAAGATACTCTTGAGAAAACATTAAGGAAAAACCATGAGAATTTTAATATTAATGGTGTACACCAGTGCCATGAAGACTCTGGTTAGGATATGATATTCATCAGCGAGTAACGTGACCAGCTAGAACGAGTGGCTGACAGCTCCCTCGTTAACTGTTCCCTGTATTTTTGTCAAAAAAGACAATTTTAAAAGCGGTTTTATGACTCGGCTTTGCAGATGGCAATTAAGGGCTTGTGATAAACATTTTTTAAACTTATTTGAAGGAGTTCTTGCCACGAGAGTTCGATTATGTTACGTTTCTGAAAATTGCCGATTTTGGGCATTATATAGCCAGATCCAAGACAAGCCGGCATGTTATTTCGATAAGCCGTCCTGGGTTGCATTTCCGAACAGGGAGCAATAGTGTGGTGCAGGTAGCTTATAGGATCGTCATGTTGTCTTTACAAATTTCTGGTGCGGAAGTTTACTTTGGCAATGGTTTAAACCTTACCTATTACATACACTTAACCGCAAAAATTTAAATATTTGAACTCAAATAACCTTATGATGCGGGCTTCTTGGGGACGATTGCTGTCTAATGCTGAAGGTATAGCACTGGCCATTATATAGTCACCTAGCAGCAACTCGTTTCCTTGCCGTTCGCATCTTGAGTTTAAATCAAATGTCCACAGACACTACTCCCTCTTTCCACCTTCCTATAACCTATTTTCCTAAACCTGCACTGCATGAGTAGGGGCCATCCCCTGAGCGCTGGTTTACCAAAAAAAAAAAAATCTTTCCTATAAGCTCGGTGATGAGTATAGTATGTTCCAGACTAAAGTGTTCGCGATTATCAAAACAGCAAAGCAAAGTTTCGGAAATTGTTTAACTATCTATATGGATAGCTGAACTGCCCTGAGTAATATGTGAACTGGAGGTGTGATTCTGTCTACTAATAGCCCCTTGAAATGCTCTTGTAAAGGTATAATGCAGTGCTGCGCTTTTTAGTGCTGATCGATCAAGGGATCAGAAGGAGAGAAGGTACTTTATGGCGGTATAGAGGAGATTGTAGAATCTCCAGGCTATTACAGACCAGACTCGACAGTTTTAGAACGCAATATATACTGAATTTTGGTAGAGGATCTATTAGGATTTTGTTAAGTTTTTAATGAGTCTATGTGCTTTGGTTCTTATCCCTTGTGATATATAGGCATTCCTTCTTTCTGCAAGGTTGGCGATAGTATGGGTAATCCTAAAACTATCGAGTACAATTTGTACTTCAGCGCTTGTCGTGTGAAGTCTCAAGTCTTGTCTGAGAGAGATTTGGTCTTCTTTCGATTTCTAACGTTCAGAGTTTTATCTCTGGGACTTGTTGAGTTGTACGATGATTCTGTTTCTAATTCTTTCACTATTTTTTCTTCGTGTACTTGTCAATTAAGACAACGATGATTCTGTTTCTAATTCTTTCCATATTTTTTCTTCGTGTACTTGTCAATTAAGACAAGTACAGTACCCGGAGGCCGAATTGACACATTGTACAAAGGTTAGGTTAGGTTAGAGGACGAGCTATGGCATTCATCTCTTCTTAAAATTTTTCGGTTGTTTAAGACTTCCGGATGTCTTCTTATATTTCTTGACATTTTTCTGGTCCTTACTTTATTGCAATGCGAAATTTCAGTTTCCTACTCTGATTCACAACTACTGCAGAAACAACGCAAGGGCACATAGTCGTTGCAAATACCTCCTTATTAGGAAGAGTTTTGTGAGGACAGAGACTACGCAGTAGTTGTGAAGTCGTTAGAGAAAAATGAGCTGTAGGTTAGGTTAGAGGACGTGTACTTGTCAATTAAGACAAGTACAGTACCCGGAGATCGAATTGACCCATTGTACAACGTCCTAGTTTCTCACACCACTTATGTTGTGTGTGTTAATTTTATACACGAGTGGTGGGACCTACAGTTTAAAGTCGACTCCGAACGACAGATTTTTGAGAAACTTTTTCATGGCAATTTTATTTACTCTGAGTTTTTGCCAGAAATCTGCTGAGAGGAAGTCGCCGAAGAAATACTTTTTGTATTTTGTCTTGATGCCTAGCCTGGGGCTCGAACCCTGGCTTTAAGTCTAATAAGCTAACACACTACTTACTAGACTACGGCGACTTTAAAAACGAACGAGTCTTCCATTGTGTTCAGAAAGCCTTAGTCAAAGTTCCCACAATGAAACTTTTCGGGCTTTAGTGTAGAGAAGTGCTTTTCAGACTTGCCCTCACAACCTAACCTAACTTTTTCTGTAAAGAAAAATGGTGTTTAATAAGTTTAATAAATTTTGAGAAATAAGACAGAGGGAGTTTGTTTACAAATTTTAAGTTGTGCTCTTTAAATATTATTTTGATGAACGAATAGAAATTTTTGTATACAAAAATGTTTTATTTTTAATACTTTTTATTGATGTGGTATAATTGTTAGCTTGTTTTTATTGTATTTCTTTTATATTCTTTTCTTAAAAATTATTATTTATTTTAACTATTTTGGCCTCAATTCTAGTTTGATTTTCATATTATTTTATATAAAAAAAATTTATATAAGTTTTCTTAATATTTTCAGAATAAGTTTTAGCAAAATTTATAATTTTAATAAGCCTTAGGTAATTTTTAAACGTATTTTTTATTGCAAAAATTAACATTTTTTGAGAACCAAAGGCTTACTAATATTGATTATACAAGCCTGCCTTATAAAACGGTTGTGGAAATGTAAAGGTCTTCATATTTTTCTTAACATTCTTAACACCTCTTAGCAACCGTTTTAAGGCCTGATTTTTATGAATTATTAATATAGTGTGTGTACAGTGGCGTGCAAAAGTGTTTCCATGTTGTTAAATTTTCTAGTAAAACGCCAATAAAATAGCAAAGATATTTTAACGAAAATTCGCATGTTTATTCATTACTGTTGGATTATATTATAGTGCAAAAAATGTATAAAAAAAAACAATTACAACTCTGGTTATCTAGCATGATCGCAACATATGCCAACTCGAACACTTTTGCTCATATTGGTTTATGTCACTTTACAAGTGGTAATTTATAATTTACCGTTATTTTTTTTATCGAGTTATGGTTTAATATCAACTTTGTTTGTTTTTAAAAAAGTTTAAGTACAGTTTCCAAAATATTATTGGCATGACGCAGATGCTCGGCATATTGAGCGATTAATGAGAAATAGGGATACTAGAACACCAAAATTAGCCGCCAAGATAATAAATAAACACGTTAGTGATTAGACTGTTCGTAGATCACTACGAAAAATTGGTCTAGTCGTAGCAGTCAAGAAAAAGAAACCAGCCCTATCAAATAAAAATGTTAAGGCGCGCCTGCAATTTTGTAAAGAATACGAAAACTGGACAGCAGAAGATTGGAGACATGTGATTTGGTCTGATGAAACTAAAATTAACCGTTTCCAATCAGATGGGAAAGAATATTACTGGCGCCGCCCACATGAAAATCTTCAAAGACATCATGTAAAGCAAACAGTAAAACATGGCGGGGGAAGTTGAATGGTGTGAAGGTGTTTTACTTGGTGGAACGTTGATCCACTGGTTAAGATAGAAGGTATAATGAAGAAGGAAGATTATCTCAATATTCTTCAGACTAATTTGCCAGAATATGTGGACAAAAGTGCATATCCCGAGGAGGAGATACAATTTCAACAAGATGGAGATCCTAAGCATACCTCCAAAATTATTAGAAATTGGTTGTCTAACCAAAAATTTAAAGTACTTAAATGGCCAGCACAAACCCCGGATCTCAATCCTATAGAAAATTTGTGGGCTCTTTTAAAAAGAAGACTGGCCGTGTATGAAAGAGCACCAACGAACATGGCAAAGAGTACAAGAGGAGTAGAACAGAATCCCGGATGAAATCATACAAAAATTGGTGGAGAGTATGTCGAAGCGCATTAAAAATATAAAAAAGAACAAAGGATTGTGGACAAAGTATTAAAAATCGCTTAATATTAAGGTATTTGAATATAAGTGCAAAAGTGTTCGAATTGAGTTATTTTTAATTTTATTTATATTCTTGAAGTATGGTTTATAATTTCTTTTAAATTTTTAACTTAAATATGTAATATAATAAACAAGTAATCAACCCTGAAACATTCATCTTGCGTTCTCATTTATTAAAGATTTTATTGGGGCGGTTAAAGGGCGGAATCTGCCAACATGAATACACTTTTGCTCGCCACTGTATGTACTATATATGTATGTATGTATAAATATTGAGCATTATTTCTTTTGAAAGTATTTCGAGTTTTGAGTTACAAAATTTTCCTTTTAATATATAAATCTTTTGGTATTTTATATATTTTTTTTAATAATGTTTTGTTTTATAAATTTCCTTTTTGTATTATACTTATTAGCTGAAATTTTATTCACATAAGCCACAATTTACACTTAAATTTAATATTGTATTTTATGTTCTTTTGTTTTTTAATTATAAATGTATAAAAAAAGAAAAGAAAAAAAATTATAGAAAAATTAAATAATAATTTAGTCTTGTCAATTTTGTTGAAAGTTTTTTAAGTACCAATTTTGAAAAAAAAAAATTATAATTTTTAAGTAATTTTCATACATATTTTTTTAAGTATAGTATACAGTCTTAGAAAAATTTTGATCATTTTTTTTATCTTTGAAGCTTATTTTTTTAGATCAAATTAAAAATTTTAAAATATATAATATTTGTTTAAAAACAATGTTTAATGAATTCATGAATTATTTGCTCTTAATTAAAGCCTTTTGCTTTATAATGAATCTTAAAGTTTAGGATATTTGCCTTTACACTATAGTAAATCGTATATAAATTAAATATAATTTCTTAATTTCTGTTATTTTAAAGGATTTAATAGAATTGAAGTACTATTGCTGCTTTATTTCAATGTTATAATGGAGTAAATAATTTAAAAACTTTAAAAGCCATTAATACAACTTGCCGTTAAACTTGGGTTTAGTTAAAGGTACCTACAACTATAGGGAACTGTAAAGTTACCTTTAACTTATTTTTGTTATTACAACTTACAGATAAAATAAAAATGTGGCAGTGCCGGAGCAATGTCAGTAATACTGCTCAATTAAACAAGTTTTTTTTAAACGCAGTGGCAACGAAGGGCCTATCTTTTGTTGTTTTGTTTCACTTTGTTTATATTTGAAGTTGCCATATTGAAAATAATATATAATATGGCAGATTCTAACATAAAATTAACTTTAAAAGTTAAAGGCTTAACGATCATTTCTATCTTATTGGGTACTCATAATAACGAAAAACAATTTATCTGCCCTTAGGGCCATTATTACAACTTGCCGTTAACTAAAGGCAGGATTTTAACGGGCGCATAAATTGTTTTTCATTATTATAAGTAAACGATAAGGTAGAAGTAAGCGTTAAGCTAAAGGGAAGACCATTCTACTGGTAACTTTTAAAGTTAAGTTTATGTTTGAACTTGCCATATTATATATTATTTTCAATATGGCAACTTCAAATATTAACAAAGTAAGCAACTATAAAAAAAAGAAGCTCGTCATTGGCAATGCGTTTAAACAAAACTTGTTTAATTTAAGCAGTGTTATCGACATTGCTCCGCTACTGCCATATTTTTGAAAAAGTTAACTTTATTTTATCTTGTAAGTTGTAATAACGAAAATAAGTTAAAGGTAACTTTAAAGTTCACTTTAGCTAAAGGTACCTTTAACACTAAACCCAAGTTTAACGGCCAAGTTGTAATAATGGCCCTAAGAGTCATTGCTGATTGATAGTTTTGTTATGATATTTGCAATAAGCATATCTATTTTAAGATTACAGTTTAAGGATAACAGCTTACATCTCAGTGTACATTCAAGCAGTCTCGTTAAAGCAAAACAATCTGTTTTGTTTTTGTCAGTTGGGAGAATGATTCCTCGGTCGAATATTTGCTTGATGACGCTGTAATGAAGTTAATTGAACTTGTGGTTCACTTTTGTAATTTCATTACTTACACAATTTTTAAAAGAGAGTAGACTGAGAGAATGAAACAAACACAAGAGAAGGGAGATTGTTTGATTTTGTAATTTCTAATGTGCAGACGTCGGCACTAATGTCCCCCAGGGGAAGACTATCTTCATTACTTATAATTTTTAAAAGAAAGTAGACTTAGAGAATGAAACAAACACCTTGAGAAGGGAGATTGTTTGCAAAAGTGTTTGATTTTGTAATTTCTAATGTGCAGACGTCGGCACCAATGTCCCCCAGGGGTAGACTATAATCGGCTTTTTATACAAATAAGACACGGCCATCAACAATGTTCGTTAAAAAGAGCGTAAAAATGCATTCAGTTGCTTGTCAGCTTCTAAAGAAGAAGTGTTAATGCGTTTTTTTCAGGCTTCAATTATACACCCAAAGAAATATTACAGTAGGATTCACTTATATCAATGAGATATGTTTTCGATTTTTGGAAGAATACTTGCAAAGTTAAATACGGTGTCTTTAGGGATTTAGCGCAGTACAATTTTTCTATATTTTCCGCTCACATATACATATTCATACATACATAATTGGTCAATTCAAACCCTTCAGCCAGGATTACGACCTAGTTTCTCACACCACTTATGTTGTGTGTGTTAATTTTATACATGAGTGGTGGGACCTACAGTTTAACGAACGACAGATTTTTGAGAAACTTTTCATGGCAATTTTATTTACTGTCAGAGTTTTTGCCAGAAATCTGCTGAGAGGAAGTCACCGAAAAAATACTTTTTGTATTTTATTTGATGTCTGGCCTGGGGCTCGAACCCTGGCTTTTCGTCTAATAAGCCAACACACTACCTACTAGACCACGGCGACTTCACATATACATATCATTGGGTTAATAAGTAGACTTGAAAATATTACTAACAATTTTCCTCTGGGTTAACACATGCCTCTCACAAATATACTCACATTTGTATCATGTTCTCTTTGTGCCGACGTCTGCTAATGCGGTTTTTGCTTTTAATTGTAAATAATCCCCCTGTTTTGAACTTTGTTTGTGGAGAATATTTCAAAACAAGAAAAGATGGTCGTTATCTTTTAAAATTCATAAATACCACAGAGTTGTAATATTGGCAATTAACCCTTAAACTGTGCATTAAGTATTAAGTATGAAGTAAGAGAGGCTGGGTAATCCCCTTGTTTTGAACTTTGTTTGTGGAGAGTATGTCATAACAAGAAAAGATGGCCGTTATCTTTTAAAATTTATAAATACCACAGAGTTGTATTATTGGCAATTAACCCTTAAACTGTGCATTAAGCATTAAGTATGAAATAAGAGAGGCTGGGTAATCCCCTTGTTTTGAACTTTGTTTGTGAAAGTATTTCATAACAAGAGAAGATGGCCGTTATCTTTTAAAATGTATAAATACCACAGAGTTGTATTATTGGCAATTAACCCTTAAACTGTGCATTAAGTATTAAAAAAACCTGATTTATATGTAGTTTTGGAAAGAATAAAAACTACTTAAATAATTTTACAAGCAATATTGTATAGGCTTTGATGTTTTAAGCTCTTTTGTCTTAAAAAAAATAAAAAAAAATGTTGACTGTCATGTTAGAGCATAACAAAATTGAAAATGTCATGTTTGTTTTTTTTTTCTTCCAAAATAAAATATTTGTTAAATTACATTTATACTTATAAATAAATATCTTAATTTAATTGTTTATTTGTAATACGCTTAAATAAAAATGGCATGTTATTCTTTTTTTTTTTTTTCAATGAAACTTAAATATTAAATTCTTTTTTTTTTAAATCATGAAAATTATAATTAAGGCGTTTATAATAATTTTTTGTTTCTTAAAATAAAACTAAACAATTTTGTTCCGTTTTTTAATAATACTACATTGAAAAAGGTTTAACTAATAATTGAGGAGGAGTTTGTTTCCTTTTTCCTACTATGAAATTAATACAAATTTAAAAATTAATTATTACAATTCTCTTTTATATTAATTATGATTACATTATATACTATAAAGTTTAATTAAATATTTCTTTAAACCCAAGCATATCTCTTGATAGCAATTTCATAAAATTATTTGATTGCTTAACTCCTTTTTATTTTTAGTAATAAAGATATTAACGCCATTACTCTTGCTCTCTCGCTCTCTCTCTCTCTCTGTCTATTTGTATGTTGAGACGTTAGAAAATATCGCATTTTCGTTTATACTGCTGAATTTTTACCAATTATTTCGCCACTTCTTGAAAGCACAAATTTACCATCGAATTCAATGGTAGAATTTTGTTTCATACTGCCAGTAGGCGTTTGTAACGGTTGTTTTTCATCTCTATAAGAAAGGGGGGAGAAAATGGTTAAAGATTTTATTTAATAATTTAAAAAGAAAATGTATTCAATAACTATTTAAACTGTAAAGTAAGGCATATACTACATTTCAAATTCTATAACTATACTATACAGTGGCCGATAAAAGTTTATTTAATGCTTATAACTAAAGGGTCCGCCAAATAACTTTGTTTTTTTTTTTTGAAAATGCTTCAAAAAGAAACTACTGAATATTTTCTCAAATTTCTTTTTTTATTTGAAAGTACAATCCTTCCGGTTAATAATGGAAAATAATTTCATTCAAATGGCTGCCTCGGCTGGCCATGCAGTAGCCTACACCAGAAGATGTCGATTTTGGCAAAATCATCTTTTCAGATGAAGTTCATTTTGATCTTGGCGGGTATGTAAACAAGCAAAATTGTCGCATTTGGGGCACAGAAAACTCGCATGCATACATTGAAAAGCCGACGCACCCAAAACGAGTGACTGTTTGGTGCGGATTTTGGTCCAGAGGCATAATTGGGCAATTTTTCTTCGAAAATCAGCAAGGAGTGGCCGTTACAGTCAATGGCGAGCGTTATCGGGCCATGTTGGACGAATTTTTGTTCACAAAAATTGAAGAGGAGGACATTGGCAACATTTGGTTTCAACAGGACGGCGCTACGTGTCACACAGCCGAAGCTACACTCGATGTTTTGCGCCCTGTTTTTGATGATCGCATTATCAGCCGCAGAGCTGATGTCCTTTTTCCACCTCGGAGCTGCGATTTGACACCGTTGGACTATTATTTGTGGGATGCCGTGTCAAAGATAAGTGTTACGCCGACAAGCCAGAGACAATTGACGCTTTAAAGGACAATATTCGTGAAGCCATTGGTGAAATGCAGCTGCACACAATCGATAATGTGCTTAAAAATTAAACCGATTGTGTAGGCTACTGCATGGCCAGCCGAGGCAGCCATTTGAATGAAATTATTTTCCATTATTAACCGAAAGGATTGTACTTTCAAATAAAAAAAAGAAATTTGGGAAAATATTCGGTTGTTTTGTTTTTAAAGCATTTTCAAAAAAAAAAGTTATTTTGCGGACCCTTTAGGAAAACAACAGATAAGTGGTTTGCCCAGTGTTTATCGCATATCTAGACCTAGTATTGGTAATTGTCTCAATTTCAGAAACCAGTTTGTCCTTGTCTAAGGCACACAACTAAAGATTTAAATAGATTGGCACGACAAATGCCAAATATAGGAGTACTTATGTCTAGCGAGCCATTCGAGAATATAAAGGGGTTCTGAAAAGTGCAGCCAAGAAGAACAATATATCAAACTACTTAACCCTTTAACGGACACTGACGTCTATAGACGTCATAACAAGGGTTTCTGGGGGGACATGACGTGTATACACGTCATAAATTTCGGAATTTTCATATCTTGCCAAATAAAGAAGATACAGCAAGTGTCCCACGGGAAGGCCTCCTAAAATTTTGGTGTCCGTCAAAAGGTGGATATGAACATCCTTGAACGAATGTGGAGTCGTCGTGGTAGTAATTATCTTTATATTATCTTAAACTAATTACAGACATCAAAAAATAAAAAAGAAATTATGGAGAGATAAGCTAAAATTTAACAGAATTCAGGTGGGCCTAGTAGTTATAAAAGAGACATATAGTACCACTTTGAAGTCGCCGTGGTCTAGTAGGTAGTGTGTTGCCTTATTAGACGAAAAGACAGGGTTCGAGCCCCAGGTCAGATATAAAACTAAAATACAAAAAGTATTTCTTCGGCGACTTCCTCTCAGCAGATTTCTGGCAAAAGCTCTGAGAGTAAATAAAATTGCCATGAAAAGTTTCTCAAAAAATCTGTCGTTCGGAGTCGACTTTTAACTGTAGGTCCCGCCACTCATGTATAACATTAACACACATAACATAAGTAGCGTGAGAAACTAGCTCGTAGTCCTGACTGAAGGGTTGTAATGACCAATTATGTATGTGTATACTATAGTATCACTTTGGACACGGAATTGCTTTTGTTGTCAGCCAATAGCCTGATGAAGTCAAAACTGGAGAACAAGTTGTTCAAATGTCAGTTATTTAAGGAATATCGAATTGAAGAAGAATTCGAAAACAATTGGATTCTTCTAACAGTTAAAGTTGCAATAGAACTAAAGTTACTGTCCGAGAAAAATTGAGACGTATTAGAGAAATTGATTTTGCATATGAGACCTTCTCTGGATGGTTCTTATGCTTCTTTGAAGGCAGAAGTGGGGAACAAAATTGTCCAAATTGTTAAATTATCAAAAAAATATAAGTCATCACAAAAAACTGCAAGTTATCGATAAAAAAATTCAAGTCATTGATAAAAAATGAAAATCATTGGGAAAAAATGCTATTCATCAAGTTATTGATAAAAAATGATTTGAAGTTTCTTAACTTTTGAAAGTCATTCAACCTCGAGAAGACTCAATGAGTGTAATGGCAGTTTCTTAAAAATCTGTCGTTCGGGGTCGAATTTAAACTGTTGGTTCCACCACTCGTAACACACAACATAAGTGGTGTGAGAAACTAGGACGTTGTACAATGGGTCGATTCGACCTCCGTGTACTGTACTTGTCTTAATTGAAAAGTACACGTCCTCTAACCTAACCTAACATATTGACAAAAAAAGTAAGTCACTGACGGTACAATGCCCTTAATTTTCTCTGACATCCAAACTGTTATGAAGTCCTTAACGAATGAAGGGAATATTCGACTCTCTATGTGATTCTCTATTTGTAACCTTGTAAAGGGTCCGCCAAATAATTTTTTTTTTTTTGAAAATGCTTTAAAAAAAACTGAATATTTTCTCAAATTTCTTTTTTTATTTGAAACTACAATCTTTCCGGTTAATAATGGAAAATAATTTCATTCAAATGGCTGCCTCGGCCTGCCATGCAGTAGCCGACACTATCGGTCCAATTTTTAAGCATATTATCGATTGTGTGCAGCTGTATTTCACCAATGGCTTCACGAATATTGTCATTTAAAGCGTCAATTGTTTCTGACTTGTCGGCGTAACACTTATCTTTGACACGGCATCCCACAAATAATAGTCCAACGGTGTCAAATCGCAGCTTCGAGGTGGCCAAACGACATCAGCTCTGCGGCTGATAATGCGATCTTCAAAAACAGGGTGCAAAACATCGAGTGTAGCTTCGACTGTGTGGCACGTAGCGCCGTACTGTTGTAACTAAATGTTGCCAATATCCTCCTCTTCAATTTTTGTGAACAAAAATTCGTCCAACATGGCCCGATAACGCTCGCCATTGACTGTAACGGCCACTCCTTGCTCATTTTCGAAGAAAAATGGCCCAATTATGCCTCTGGACCAAAGTCCGCACCAAACAGTGACTCGTTTTGGGTGCGTCGGCTTTTCAATGTATGCGTGCGGGTTTTCTGTGCCCCAAATGCGACAATTTTGCTTGTTTACATACCCGCCAAGATCATAATTCGCTTCATCTGAAAAGATGATTTTTTTTTTGCCAAAATCGCCATCTTCTGGTGTAGGCTACTGCATGGCCAGCCGATGCAGCCATTTGAACGAAATTATTTTCCATTATTAACCGGAAGGATTGTACTTTCAAATAAAAAAAGAAATTTGAGAAAATATTCAGTAGTTTTTTAAAGCAAAAAAAAGTTATTTGGCGGACCCTTTACATTTTATTTAATTCTATTTTTGAAATTGGACAGTATTTACAGTTTTGTCGACCACCGTATGAGGTTAATTTAATACATGCTACTTTAATATATTTTTAGTCAGTACAACTAAATTTGTAAATACGTTTATTAATTATCAACTTAACTACTTCATAAATAATTAATTTAATTAAGGATTATGATATAATGAATGGTTAATGTTAATGGTATACTAAATCAATTTGAGAATACATAGAAAGAGAAATAGAAATATAGTATAGAATAAAAGCAACAGTCATACTAGGCAAATATTTGGTGAAGTTTTTCTTAAATTCGTATTTTGTTCTAAATATTTACTGAAGTTAAAGGAGGTTAAATAAAATAACGAATGCAATAAAATATAGATCGTTTTAATGTTAATGCAAATAATATTGTAAAGGGTGTTTTTTTATAGAGGTATAGAACTTTAAGTTGGCATTACTTTTCAAGATGGCGACCGATTTAACAGCTGTCAAGTGATTTATTCTCAGTTTGGTTTGGCAATTCATCATGAATAGACTCACGCCTGAACAACGCTTGCAAATAGTGCAATTTTATTTCGAAAATAATGGTTCTGTGCGGAAAACGTATCGCGCACTACGTCCATTTTATCGTCGACAAAATCGTCCATCAGAGCAGTTAATTCGATTAACCATGGAACGTTTTCGCACCACGTTTACTCTTATTGATAACTCGCATCCCCAGACAAGCTGTACGGTGCGTACAGAAGAAGCTATTGCTGGTGTAGAGCGTAGCATTGAGGAAGACCCGAATGAGTCCATCCGCCATCGAGTACAGGCATTGGATCTGTGTCCATGCACTTTATGGAAGATTTTGCGGAAGGATCTTGGTTTGCGTGCTTACAAAATCCAACTCGTGCAAGAATTGAAGCCAAACGATCATCAAGTAAGGCGTAGATTCGTCGAATGGGCCCAAAACGAGATTACCGTTGTTCCCGATTTTCATAAGCGAATTTTGTTTAGCGATGAAGCGCACTTCTGGTTGAATGGCTACGTCAACGAACAAAACTGCCGCATTTGGAGTGAAGGTAATCCTCAAGTGTATGTGGAAACACCGTTACATCCAGAAAAACTGACTGTTTGGTGCGTTTTATGGGCTGGTGGAATCATTGGTCCGTACTTTTTCAAAAACCATGGTGGCCAGAACGTTACAGTCAATGGTGATCGGTATAGAGCCATGATTACTAACTTTTTCATTCCTGAATTGAATAACCATGATGTCCAGGAGATGTGGTTTCAACAAGATGGCGCAACATGTCACACAGCTCGTGCCACAATAGATTTATTGAAAGACACGTTTGGTGACCGCCTAATTTCACGTTTTAGACCTGTGAATTGGCCTCCAAGATCTTGTGATTTAACACCGCTAGACTACTTTCTGTGGGGCTATGTAAAGTCATTGGTCTATGCGGTAAAGTCACAAACGCTTGACCATTTGGAAGACAACATTCGCCGTATTATTGCCGATATACGGCCACAAATGTTGGAAAAAGTCATCGAAAATTGGACGTCCAGATTGGACTACATCCGCGCCAGCCGTGGCGGTCATATGCCAGAAATCATATTTAAAATGTAATGCCACAAGATTATCTTTCGGATAAATAAAATTCATGTCAATCGAATAATCCATCGTTGTTTTATTGCAACTTAAAGTTCTATACCTCTATAAAAAACACCCTTTATAAGTTAGGATTTTTTTTTGGACAAATATTTGCTTAGTCTGCCCGCGTATTTTTAGTAGTAGCATGATAATGATTTTTAAATTTGATTTTTTACGTACGATGGTGTTGTCATTGGTGAACCACCTAATTTAACGGGAGGTGGCAAAGGTAACGGTGATGGTGGTGGCTCCTTAACCAGCTGGCCACTGCAATAAGGTAGCGGGAAACGCCAACCATAAAGACTGCTTGGTTAAATGTGTGTGATAGTATATGTATATATTTTTTTTTTGGTATGATTTTTTTGTACGGGGTAGTAGTATAAATGAATTGTACAACAATATTTATGATAAATGATACACAGATAATAAAGTAAGGAAGTATAGCGGGAAGTATAAGGGAATTAAATAATAAATAGCCACGATAATGGGTGATTGTTATGAATGTCTAATGTGAATTACATTTGATAACTAAGATTATTAGCAAAAATTAAAATATTCATCAAAAGTAAACTAAAGCTAAAACCATAATAATTAATTAAAAATTAATTTACCTAAAAGAATTAATCATTTAATATTGCACTAAAAAAGAATTAAAAAAATTTTAAAAACAAAACTCAAACTAATGTCAATGAATTGTTGTGTGGGTTTAGCAAAGATTTCGGTCTTTCAAATTGCCAATGATAATTTAAATCCAGATTATTTGTTTTCACTTTCGTTAATTTAACACTATTTTTTTCCATTCGAAAAAAAAAAAAATAAAATAAACAACAATAGTGCAATATTAATATGATTTTAAAATACAGCAAAACTTTTCCCCTCAAGCCCCTTCACTTCACTTACCTTCCCAATTTGGCCTCCTCATCAATTTCTGAGGGTGAACGCTTATGACGCCTACACATACTGGCCATAACACCCATATTTATTGTCACACAACACAGTAAATCCACTATAAACAGCAATAGCAATACACCGCCCACAGCTATGCCCACAATTGAGGCCGATGATAACACTTGTCGTTCAGCCATTTGTATGACATCAATACCTAAATGTGAGGGTTAAAGTTTAAATTATTATTCAATTGGAATTCATTTAATAATTTATAAAATGATTTCTATTATAGTTGGGGGGTAGAATTTAATTTAATTTAAATTAGGGGTGATAACCTTTTTCACTAGTAACTAGAGAGTTCACTAAAGAGTTTTTTTTTTACTAATAACCGTTAAATGTTCCGTATGTAAGTACGTTATAAAGCTTAAATTAGTTTTAAATGCAGTTTTTCTTTTTTTTTATTAAAAAAGAGGAAATTTCAAGGTTATATTCTAAAATTACGTTGAAGGTTTAAGTCTTAGCTAACCTAGTCCTAGCGTAATCTAGTCTATTGCTATTAGTAAATTCAATTTCATTTTTATACAAAAGTCTATAAACTATACTATACTATATACTACAAGGTCGGTGTCTTATATACTACTTAGGTTAGGTTGGAGGACGTGTACTTGTCAATTAAGACAAGTACAGTACCCGGAGATCGAATTGACCCATTGTACAACGTCCTAGTTTGTCACACCACTTATGTTGTGTGTGTTAATTTTATACATGAGTGTTGGGACCTACAGTTTAAAGTCGACTCCGAACGACAGATTTTTGAGAAACTTTTTCACGGCAATTTTATTTACTCTCAGAGTTTTTGCCAGAAATCTGCTGAGAGGAAGTCGCCGAAAAAATACTTTTTGTATTTTGTCTTTGATGCCTGGCCTGGGGCTCGAACCCAGGCTTTTGCGTCTAATAATCCAACACACTACCTACTAGACTACGGCGCCTTCTGTATATATACTACTTATATATTAACGACTTTAAGATTTGTTAAGCCAATCGCGTAGGGGTCAGTCACTTCGACTATGTTCGTAAACAGCTAAAGAAAAATTGTTAACGCCTTGTTCAGAATTCTTTTTTTTTGAATGTAAGATACTATGGTAACCTCAACGGGCAGGAGGAAAATAATACTTTAATCTAAAGCCATGATCTTATTGGATCGTTAACTTATAACTCAAAATTTCAAGGATCAGTCACTTCAACTATGATCGTTACAGTCAATGAAAATTCTGCATGCTTTGTCCAGAATTTATAAACATAGGATGTCCCTAGGTCAGGTTGGGAACCTACCCTTTTTCTCTCCAATCTCTCTTAGATCAAATTATGTTGTTTTTTGAAAGTAGAAGGCCCTAGGCAGAACAAGAGGTCTTCAATTTCCACTTGAATGCAACGGTATGAACTTATTGGGTTACTTATTAACTTATCGCTTAAATTTCAAAGGTCAGTCACATCAACTATCCAATCCAACAGTCAATGAAAAATGTACATGCTAGGTCCAGAATCTTGTTAAGTATAGGAGGCCCAAGTTTAAGCTTCCCCTATGACATTGTGTGTAGCTGTCGTAAAGCGGCTCTTGAGGTTCTGTAGAATTTCAGGTCCTTACATATCGACGCCTCCGTTCTACAACATTCTAAGTCGAAAAAGTGTGTTTTGAGTTAAGAGATCTCAAAGTTTTCACGCGACACACGTCCATATGTGTATTCTAAGGAGACTTTCCCTATAACTTCGGAACGGATCGGCGCATCTTAACCAAATTTTTACAGTATTTAAGTTAGAGAAGATAGAATTTAAAAATGCAAGTAGACTTAGAACGTTATAGAATGGAGGCGTCGATATGGTAGTAAGGACAAGTGCTATGGAGAGTATGGTTTCGTCAATGGGAGGCACATCTGACACGAAATTCATCTGAGAACATTGTGATCTGACAAAACGAGAGGCTGGCTGATAACTTCTATTTTAACTGGTATACTTCATAACTTTGGGTAGCACTTCCCAAAGTAACTAGTTGTAGAGATAAGAAAGAATGGAGTATACGATATCCACAGCGTTGATAATAATGTCTGTAAGGATATACTCGGTGAAAGGAAAGATGAAGAGGGGCTAAGCCTCTTCCTAGGGTTAAACTCTGTCAAAAATTCAATGAGCAGAGTTCTCGCGTATCAGTATAGCCATTCCAAGTTCACGGAGGGAGTTGTTTAAGCCAAAATCATTCGAAACTACATCCAAGAGGGGCATGACATTCACTTTTATTAGAAGCTGTTCAAGCAGTTAGACCTTCTATACCTCCTTCCATTCTCTTATGTGACTTTCAAAGCATAATTAACCCTAGTGAGGACTACAACCACTTCTGGAAAAGACAACCACTCACTCGGGTAAACATTTCTGTAAAAAAGTCGGCTTTTATGTGGCCATAGAGAGCTCTGAATCAATGGTAACGATTCTTTGAGGATTATTTTCGAAAAATTACGGCTTAATGGCACATCCATGCCAAAATGCGTTCCGAATAGTAATTTTTTGAATATAAAGGTTTTTACACAGTCACAGTCTAAAGTCTACGCGTCTCACATGCTATTAATATGATTGTCGGCGTAACCATCGGGCAAGAAATGAGCTCCATCGCTGAAGAACATTTGATTTGAAAAATCAACATTGAAGGCATGCCGTTCTGGAGACTAATTTTGGCATATGTACGGGCCGCTATGCGTGCTCAAGTGAGCTTTTGGTATGAATGTGCTACCACACTAACCTAACGGCGTTGTATATGATCAGCGGACTTTAATTGATGTGTGAATTGGCTTTTTGGCATAGCAAAATACACAAGATACGTCCAATTTTCTGGGAACATCGTGGAGTCGTCGTATTCGTATTATCCACCACACTGCCATCACGACCTGATGAGAGTGTTTTGCTACTACATTATACAGCCCAATACCAAAAAATTTTTGATATTCATCAGGTCAAATTTGCAAATACGAATTTTGCCGTATTACAAGAGATGTATGGTTTGCCATCAGGTCGTGTTTGCAAGCGAAGTTCGCTAGGGTAATAGCGCCTTTACGGTTCCAGTATAATCTTGCCTATTCCTTGCATAGTAGGTCCATTATAAAGACCATATTCAACTCGCAAAGCAGGAAAATTTGGCACAGAAAATATGTAACAACTGACAGCCTTACCAGATCAGGGGTTTCGAGACCACTAAATATATAAAGATGTACTAGGCTTCACAATATTGAGTTATAGAACTAAAGGGTCCGTCAAATAACTTTTTTTTTTGAAAATGTTTAAAAAAAAAAACTACTGAATATTTTCTCAAATTTCTTTTTTTATTTGAAAGTACAATCCTTCCGGTTAATAATGGAAAATAATTTCATTCAAATGGCTGCTTCGGGTGGCCATGCAGTAGCCTACACCAGAAGATGCCGATTTTGGTGAAAAAAATCATCTTTTCAGATGAAGCTCATTTTGATCTTGGCGGCTATGTAAACAAGCAAAATTGTCGCATTTGGGGCACAGAAAACTCGCACACATACGAGTCAGTGTTTGGTGCGGATTTTGGTCCAGAGGTATAATTGGGCCATTTTTATTCGAAAATGAGCAAGGAGTGGCCGTTACAGTCAATGGCGAGCGTTATCGGACCATGTTGAACGAATTTTTGTTCACAAAAATTGAAGAGGAGGATATTGGCAACATTTGGTTTCAACAGGACGGCGCTACGTGTCACACAGCCGAAGTTACACTCGCTGTTTTGCGCCCTGTTTTTGAAGATCGCATTATTAGACGCAGAGCTGATGTCGTTGGACTTTTATTTGTGTGGGGGGGGGGGGGGGCGGTGTGTGTGTGTGCCGTCAAAGATAAGTGTTACGCCGACAAGCCAGAGAAAATTGACACTTTAAAGGACAATATTCGTGAAGCCATTGGTGAAATACAGCTGCACACAATCGATAATGTGCTTAAAAATTTGACCGATCGTGTAGGCTACTGCATGACCAGCCGAGGCAGCCATTTGAATGAAATAATTTTCCATTATTAACCGGAAGGATTGTATTTTCAAATAAAAAAAGAAATTTGAGAAAATATTCAGTAGTTTTTTTTTAAAGCATTTAAAAAAAAAAAAATTATTTGGCGGGCCCTTTAGATACTTGAAACAACTTATGTTTCAGTCTCAAAATATAAATTTTTGTGTATGCAATAGTGGATGGAGGAAAATTTATTAAATATTTTGACATTTGAGGGATTTTTTTTTTGATTTTTAGTACCTAATGTCAAATATTTTATGTTTACAAATAAATTTATAACCTTGAAATTTTCCTTCTCCTTTTTCTCCATAAGCTTAAATACTAAACTTACTAACTAAAAGCATTTTGCAATATTAATGAGATTTTTTTTTTTTAAAGTGTTCAAAATTCAAATATTTTTTTTAAACATTTTTTTTTTTTTACATTTTTGTGTGTGTATGGATTTTGATATTTAAAATGTTTGATTATTTAATTTATTTTTTTTTATTGTAAAAAAACTTTCAAAAATAATTTACAAATTAGAAATGAAAAATAAAATAAGAAGAATAAATTAAAATTAATATTCATAAAAAGCATAAATACATAAGACAACCAATTCAATTCTTAATTGTTTTGAGTTTTTTTTTATAAATTTAGCCAGCAATCAGAAAAATCAAAAGCGTTTTGTTTTCAAACATGCACAGTTCAAAAGAATTTTTTTTATAAAAATTAAAATAAAAATTAAATAAAAGACAAATACAAGGGGTAATAAAAAATTAAGGAAAATATACTTGAAACAACAACCAATGCAATTTTTGTTTTTGTATTGTACTTAAAAAAAAAAATTTTAGACCAAGAGAAAAAAGTATAAAAATTTTTAAGCTTTCAGCCAAGGAGAAGAATTTACGTTTTTCCAAAGTGAAAAAAAGTAAATTTATATACAAATATTAATAAAAAAAACACAGGCTTAAAAAGGGCGTTAGTTAAACGTTTTTATAAACAAAGCTGAAAATTGGAAAATGAAATCAAAAATAATTCAATATTTACAGTGTAGTTTTATTTTAATATAGAAAGATAAAGGTGGTGGTCTTAGGATTTTGGGGGTTAATTTTAGTTTAAACTAAAATAACTAATAAATGTGTTGTTAGTATTTGTGATTTAATAACTAAATATTTTTTATTTATTTATTTTATATTATATTACCTTTGATTTATAGTGATCAGCAATTTTTTTTTATTACAAATTTGTTTTACAAATACCGCTGGAAATTAAAGTTATATTTAAAAGGAAATTTATCTATATTTAATAATATTTTAAATTTATAAGAAAAAAAAAATAACTTAACAAAAAATGGACTTAAATTGCTTATAAACGTTATAAATAAAACCTAATTTGTCTCAATTGCTGCAACTGTTTTCTTTCAGTGTACGTACTTGTCATTACTTTATTATACAGTTTGAGAACATTTGTAACATTTTTTTTGGTTTGTTCCTTCTAAAGATCATTCTTTTTAGTTCAACAGTAAATTACTAATGTTTCTTTACAGCTTATAAGTCTTTGTCTACTTTGTTACAAATATTTTTATTCATTTATTGCTTACATTTCATTATTATTACATTTCTAAAGAGAGTTTTTATTATTTGTCCTGCTTATTGTTCCATTTTTCTATCTTTACAGTTTGAATGGCTTTGTGCATGAGTCTATGCGCCATGGTGAATCTCTTTCAACTCAGTGTTGTTTGTTTAATATCTACGTCTCATTACTACCTCTACAGTGGTGATTTTATGTGTGGGTAAGTATTGTTTGTTTACATTATAATTTCCCCAACTAACCGCCATATTTTAACAGAGAGTTTCCATTGATTGTTCTCTTCTTAATGTTCAATTGTTTTCCTTTTTTCTTTACAGTTTAAGCAACTTTGTCTCAGCTTAAGCCATATTGTAAAGCAGTCGTTATGGGTGAGTTTTGCTTTTGTTTTAAAATTTTTAATAAAATTAGATTTTATTTTAAAATTTCAAATTATTTTTAATACAATTCAATACGAATTGCTTTTTTAATTTTATGGTTTTTAAACCAATTATTATTTACATTTATTTTTCTCAATTAAACGCCATATTTTTAAAGAGAGCATTTTAATTCATTGTCCTGTTTACTACAATCATTGTAAGACATGTACATGCATGCATACATACAATGTATTGTTTATATTTCATTTGTCTAAGTTTTGCGAGAGAGAGTTTTGAGAGGGAGAGAGCGAGAGAGAAGGTTGAAAGCGTGAAATAATTTCTATTGTAGTGTTGAATTGTTTATTTTCTATGGTTTACTTTCTTTTCTAAGTCATATAAATTATAAAGGGTCAGCCGTGGTTATTTTCTCCATACCTTGTTATTGTTTGCAAATGCAAGTCTTGTTTGTTTACATTTATTGCTTAAAACTATGCTCATAACAGTCAGTCGTGTCTTCTGTATTAAATACACTTGCTTTTAAATGTATTTTCTTTAACATAAAATGTTTTGTTTATTTTTTTTTAATAATTTTATTTTCTTTTATAAATTATTTTAAATTTAACTTATTAAACGTTGTTTTTGCCGCTAGTTTAGTTTATTTTATTTACATACACTTATTATTTGTTTAATATTTTATTATTTCCTTTTTTTCATATTAATAATATAGTTTAAAGAGGCGGGTTTCAATTATTTACTTTTCGTAATAAATTTAAATTAAAAAAAAACACAACTAATACATTTTCTCTAACTATTATTGTTATAATTGTTGTTATTAGTAAAATTCAACTAAATATTTAAACTATTTTTAGGCTTTACACACGAACATTCAGTTTAATATTCGCGTAGTATTTTTTTTTGTTATTTACTTTAATAATAAACATTTACTAAAATTAAGGACCTTTGAACGGCGACACCGCTAAATTTCTTTTTTTATTTAATTATGCCAGGCACCTGGAATTATCATTTTTTTTTTTGTCTAATATTAAAGTTTTTAAATTTTTTAAGTGAAGTTTTTTTAAATTGCAAAAAAGTTAGGGTGCCTAGTATTGTTTTATTTTTTAGTTTTTCAAATTCAATTATTGTCTTTAACGTATACTTCATTCTAAAACACATTTATAAATACAATATTGTATATCAATTTTATTTTTAATTGTTTCTATAAGAAGTAGCATTTAAATTATTTTTTCTTCAACAATACCTAAAGAAAACCTAACTAAAAATGAAATTAAAGGTTGAACTATTTCGAATTCTTAAATTCTGGCTTGTTTTAATGGAAAGTTAGAGGCGACACTAATCCGTAAGTTCTCTTTAAACAAATATTTGACTGAAGGAATGTGTACATTGGTTTTTTTAAATGAAAACATAGATATTTTTTCTATAATATCAGGTTATCCATTTAGTGGTTTCAAAACCAATGGTTAAATGGAATGTGGTTTGTCACATTCACGAATATGGATCGTTTAACAACATAACATTTTTCGATAATTAGGCCTATCTTACAGATCATTAGAACGTATTTTGTTTTCCGATTTGTATGTCGATCAATATAAAGCCCTGTTATTAATAATGATTTTTCGAAAAAATATTCCCCGGCAGCTTTTTGCCCTTTTCGGTTTTCGACTCAGAAATTATTGTGGAAAAGCCATTGTTGCATTCGCAAAAGGTGCACATTATAGTTTGGATGGGCCTTTATTAAGCAATATTTTTTAAAAAGCCCCCAAAAGAACTCACCATCAATCCAGAGTGTATGAATTTATATGAATTAGTAAGAAAACAGTGGAAGGAGGAGCACAGCAAGATCTATTTTAGCCTCTTTGCATCGGAAATTTCTGGAAAGAGTAATTTCACGATTTTTTCATTAAGGTCATGTTGTTGACTTTGGAGTTATAGCCTTAATATCGTCCCAAGTGTATGAAAACGTGGTCGAACCGACTCCTGCAACTATATCACTGTATTTAGTACGTAAAGGCATAGTCTAAGCCATATCACAGAACTAAATTTTTATCGAAATAATAGCTTTAAGTATACTTTTTTGCATTTTAGAACCGAAAAATGGATAATCCTTGATATGGAGAACAGTAAAATGAAGATTAAATTAATGTTTGCTTTGAATAATTAAAGCTTATTTTGTTGATATTTTTTTCGTCAAATATTTGCATGGTCTGACCTTATCTTCAGCCACATAATAATGATTTTTAAATTTGTTTCGGAAAGCAAATTCAAATATTATTTCTAATTGTTTGATTTTGTATAAAATTTTTGTAAGTTTAATAAATAATTAAACAAAAATTGTTTTTCCGTTATTGTTTTGGTCAAATATTTGCTTAATGTAATGTTAACTTAAAAGCTTTGCTTTGGGTTTGCTGAAACTTTGTTAGTTTTGAATGTATTTGAAAGCCAGTTTTAAAATATTTTTTTTTGTCAAATTTTGATGATTTTTCTATATATAAAAAAGGAGGTTTTTTTTTTATTTTAAGCTCTCTAACGTGGTAAAATTTTTACGTCGTTATACTTTTTAAAAATTATATATTTCATAAAAATTGTGGGGAGGATATGTTTCTGTATATTTTTTATTTATTTAGTTTTTGTTATTTTCCTTTTTATTTTAAAGAAAATAAAAAAAATGTTTTTAACAATTCAATATTTACACACATTTATAGAATATATTTTATCAAAAAATGTATAACTACTGTATATAAAAATTTTAATATATTTCTGAAAGTTTATTATAAAGTTTATATAAAATTTGGTTATTAAAAAAAAAATAAGAAAAAAAAAACACAAGATAACCAAATTTTATTTGGCAGTGTTGTTGTAATATGGTGATGAAAAAAAAATTAAACAAAATATTTATTTTTTAATTTTGAAAATTAAAAAAAAATAAATAAATAAATAAATAATAAAAATCATGATTTTTTTTTAAGTGTAAAATTCTGTTAATATTTTTATTTGTTATATTAAATACAAACAATTATTTCATTATAATATACTGTGGAATATTTAAGTAGTAACACTTTTTATTATTTAAACAAAAAAAGTTATAAAAAACAATTATTTTTTAACAAATTTCCTGAAAAGAAAACAATATGTTTGGCCTGGCTTTTATGGAATATATTAAGTCTGCTTATAAAATATTATCGAATTTCATAAAAAGCAATTCTTCATTTTTTTTTCGTAGTATTTTCATATTTATACACCTTAAAATATAAGAAACAGGACTTATTTCATACACCGTTCACTCTAATTTCATTTGTTTTTTTCATTTTACAAGGCAGCCTTGTTTCTTTGCAGTAATGGTGGTTTCGTTATAAGTGTTGCTAACGTACTCGTTACAGCAGTAGGCAGACTAGCCGTTAGAATAATTACACACGTTGTTGCCAATAGGTTTATAAACGCCAAATGCTGGTGGTGGTGGTGATGACTTGAAGCCGAGCCTTTAGGATAGGGATTATCTGTTTATGCACTCACAGGGTTTTCATTTTAGAGTTTTTATTTTACACACACACACACGCATTTAATTTTTTTATTAATTTTTATTTATTTATTTAATTATTTATTAATTTTTATTTATTTTATTTATTTAATTTTTTATTTATTTTTTTGTAACGTTTTTGTTTTATATTTTTTTGTTGTTGTTCGTGCCAAAATCATACATTCAAGAGTTATAGAAAGAGAGAGAAAGTCATATAAAGAGAGAGAAAAAAGAAGAAAAAAAAAAACATGGGAAAAAATACAAAAAACAAGGTTTAACACCCAATTTTTTTTCAAGGTTATGTTTTTATATTTTAAGATTTTGTGGTGGCGCTTAGTAGGTAATGATCTTGGCTTTTCTGCGATTTATGGGTATTTTAGAAATGTTTTTGTCACACAACATTTTTAATTATTTTTTGGTAGGTTGGTTAGTGTTTTATTAAGTAAATTAGTTTAATTGTTATACATTATAGATATGTGGGTTCAGAACTAAACTAAATTAGTAATACATTTAATTAAAAACATAAATATAAGGTTATACAGAAACTATACTCTCAGTTAAGGTAACTCTCAATTAAAGTTTAAAAAAATAGGTAAATAATGTAAAAAAATACCCTAAAAAAATTTTCAAAAACAATAATAGTTTGATTGTGTAGGGCAACTAATCTTCAGTTGCATTGCTAGTTGTCAAAACAGCATGGTATTACAAACGGCAAAAGACAACCAACATTTAAAAATTTCACTTGTAAACGCAAATAACATTTGGTTGCTATTTGTAATACCACCAAAAGTCTTGATATTTTATGGACTTAACATAAAAAAGCAAATAAAATCGTTTAAAAATTGAAAAGTACAAAAATTTTAAGCCTTTTTTAAAAGTGATTTGATTGAAATACAGGATACGATAGTAAATCTAAGAGAAAAATGTGTACGTGATTCAAATACTGTCGCTTTATTGGTGCTTAAGCCACAACAATAGAACTCTCAAGGAAGCATGGTGAATACAATCAATCCCACAACTTCTTAGCAATCAGAAGAGCTCAAAAATAAATTGCCACGTACATTAATAAAACTGTAATGTGATGATGAAGGGTAAAAAGCGATTTTGCTCGCAAAGCAGAGAAATGCAGAAAGGAGACTAGAAATATGAGAGACAGAGATCACAAATTGCTTCAAAATCGCTCAACTAGAAACAGTTCAACTTGAAGTGTAAAGAACATTGAGCGACCACTATCAAGTGTATACCCTTTGCCGATTTTCTATATGTCCCGTCTTACGAAAGGTAGACGGAGAGGATTATGATTACTCCTAAAGCAGTCGCTTTATGAAATAGTAAGGACTCTAGCTGAAAACTCAGGACTAGAAAATCTGCTGAGGTCGAATGATATTCGTGGCTGAACTGCTCAAATTGAGTATGCTCCCGTCAAAAATCCGAAGGAAGGAGATCTGCCGGTGTACTTCAATTATCCCGGCATAAAATTAACCAGAAGTACAGTGAGCGTCAAAAGAGAGTAAACACCACTGACATAATTCATTTTCTTAGGATAGCAAGAAAAGTAAATATGTATAGTAAATAAAAGTAAATAGTAAATAGAATAATTTTCCAAAAATAAAAACGTTTAAAATGTTAAAACAAAAAAACAATTCATGATAAGGGAACTTTTTTTATACTTAAGAACATAATAGAAAATTTAAAATTATAGAGGGTGTTGACTCACTTATGCCGCTCACTGTAGAACAGATAAAGGAATGGATATCATTCCTTTTCGTGAACGTTTTTTGACTACAAATTGGCTTACGTCCTGCCGTTGTCAGGCAGTGTTGTCATCTGTCCACAATATTATTTTAAAATCGTTCTTAATGATGTTCTATCACGGGTGATAAACAGAGAAAAAGCGCGTTATTCAATGCAGCCTTAGAAAAAACTTAAGGATCTCGGTAATTCCGAGATGGACTTTATTTTTTCTTAGCACTCTCATATAAAGAACGTTCAAAAGCGTACATCGGATGATCACCAGAACGAAGACTACGATCATATCTGCACCATGCTTTAATTTTGTGTCCAGGATGTGAATAACCATATGAATCAGGCCAAAGTAGCTTTTAGTGAATGGAATAAATTCTGGAAATCAAAAGCTTTATTAAACGCTACAAAATTACGATTTTTTAGCGGGTGATTGTTTAGTCTTTTGATATTATAGTCTTTATTCTAAAGACATGTGGCAACGCCAAAAATTTTCAGTAAAGTTTATTTCACCATGAATGGGTTAGCAAACGGACAACGCTTGCAAGTTATTGAATTTTATCATCAAAACACATGCTATGTGAAAAAGTAATTTTTGGCCCAGTGATTACGTTAGCAAGCAGAAATGTTGCTGAATTACCACATGTCACGTGACACCAGGATCCTATTGAGAGGCGAGTTTGGTGAACCATCATAATCAGACTATTTTTTTGTGAGGATACGTACAATCTCTCTTGTGCAGCGACAAGCCCTGGGGAGAGACAACAATGCAGCTGCAAAAATTGGAACTTAAAGGGCTTCCAACTGCCCCGAATATTTTATTCACTATTTTTTATTTAGTAATTTTAATTTTTAAATTTTTTAAATCGTAAACGGTCCCACAACTCTTTTTAACAACAATTTTTAACGATTGCATTCTGTTTTCTCATTTATACGTATTTTATGTTCATGATTTCATTTACACGTTTTTTTTTGTTTGTTTATTTCTAGTCCTTAACAGTGCTACCAATTCTTATGAATTGGTACTAACAGTGCCATCAATTCTTATGCATTGGTAGTACTGTTACTACTTTTTTGCTTTGATATTGTTCCCTACTAAGTAAAATGGGTTAGAGAGGGCAATTGCATGGTTTTGTTTTTATTCCTTATTGAGGTAAACGGTATTTTTTTTAAACTATTGCTTAATTAAGATATTAAAACAAAAAAAAATTGTAAACAAAATAGCAGAGAGTTTGAGAGCGCGAGGTATAGAGTGAGAGAGGGAGAGTGTGTTTCAAGTAATATTAAAGAGTTAGGGAAAATATAACAACACTACACATACATAAACAACAAAACAAAAACTATTAAATGAAAATACACTGAAAGATACGAAATATAAATAAAGGACGGCATACAAAAAACGAGCACACACATTTACACAGAGAGACACACACAGAAACAAAGAACGAACAAATGCTTGCAATATTTTTTTTTTTCGTAATACAACCACACATGTAAAGAAATGAAAATGCTGTTTGAATTACATATTAAAAAGTATAGTATATTTGCTTTAAATTATTTATTATTTCTCTTACCAAAAAACAAAATTTTATTTTTATATAAATTTATATTAATATTATTATTGTTGTTGTTCTTTTAAATGTATATTATAAAGAGAGGTTTATAGAGACGTTTTGTTTTAACTAAAATCATATACAAACGGCAAAAGAAAAACATACTAAAATTATTTAAACTAAAGAAAAAAAAAACAATAAGACAATGAAAAATGTATTTAAGAAGAAACAAATGTTATTTTAGATATTTTGAATGATATTTTAATAATTGATTGATTTCATTTATTGCATACGAAATTGATTTTTAATGAATGCAGCACACACAAAAATATAAAAGTATTGTAGTTGTAGAGTATTTTAACTTAAATTCGAAAAACAAAAATAAATTTTTAAATGTATTATAGTAGGTATGTATTTATGTATGAATGAATATAGAACAGAAAAACGTTTATAAAAACAATTACAATGTTGTAGATTTTTTTTAAGAAATAATACTATATGAAATTGATCGTTTTTAATATTTTTTTTCAAATTATTGATTATTAAATAATTATTGCAATATTAAGTAAAGAATTTTTATATATAAAGAAATATATTTATAAAAATATAAGAAAATTTATTTTTTCTTATAATTTTTTATAAATATTTTTTTTAATTATTAAAAAAAGAATTAATAACACTAACTTAAAAGTAAAAAAAGAAAAAAATTATAATTTTATAATTAAATTAATGGAATATATTGTTTGCTTTCTTTTTTTTTAAAGTTGCCTATACAAAAACAAAAATCTTTTTTTTTTGTTTTTTTTTTTAATTTGAAATCAATTTATTTGTAATTATTTTTTTTTAATATTTGGCAGTTATTTTTTCTTTTTTAATGATTAATTTTAATGATTATTTTTTGACACAAATTAAAGCAACATAAAATTTTTTTTTAACACATAGTAGATCAATAGATTCTCATATAAAACTTAAATTAATGTTGATGATGATTTATTAAAAAAAAGACACTTAAATTTGTTGTTTGTTAAATGATTTTTTTTGTTTGTCACAAGCTTTTAAGCAAAATAATAGAAATGATTTAGAAATGTGTGTTTTTTTAAGTGTAAAATGATTTTCAAATGATTTTTTGTATGAGGTTTAGATTTTTTTTTTAATGAAAATAAGCTTTTTTAAATCGTTGTTTCATTGCATTTCGTTTGTAATAAATTTTTTTTCGCAGTGTATTTTGTTATTTCCTTATTTTTCTGACACTGACAACACTTGTGTGTACGCAAATTAAGAACTTTGGCAGCAACATTTTATGCCAAACTCTCTAAGGGCTTAAAAAAAGGTTGCCAGACCTTTAAAGCAATAATACCGCCATATATCCTTGATTTCAGTTTTACTTACTAAGCCGCTTCTAACCATTTTGTTCATTCTATTACCATTAGAAAGCCTTTCCGACACCCTGAATATAAGAAATTGGATTTATCAGAAATACAGATTGATTCTAAAGAGTACCACATAGAATATTCTTGGGTGGCATCGGATTCGGGAAGAGGGATTTTGCAATGTAGCACACTGTACTGGTTTATTTCCCCAAAGGATCAATAAGGGGCTTATGCGCCTTATGCCCCATCAAGTGAACTTGATGTGGTATTCGTACAGTCAACCTAATCTAACAATGTTGTAATTTAGCGTTTTTTTTTTCTTTCAGATTATTTGAAAAGAAAAATTGTATATTTATGTTGCCACTCAATTTAGGTCACTAATTTAATAAAATGTCTACAAAAATTCATTGTAATAATGTTGGCACTGTGAATAATACTTCCAAAATGTGGCTAAGCTTTTGCAATTTCGATTTAATATCGCCAAATAGATGTTGTGCCAAATGAAATCGTTAGAAATTTAGTCTTTTCAAGTCACTAATAAACACTAAAGCGATTTGGATGTATTTTGTTTAAACCAAAAGGCCATAAAATTGTTTTTATTATCCTTTTTTTTTAGTAATTCAATTGTCTTTATTGGAAGTACATAACTGCCGCAAAACGGTATTTATTTGAACCTTATGCGTTTTGAAGGGTTATTTATTCTAAAAATTATACTTGTTTTTATTATTTCTTTTCGATTTTAAGTCGCAAAATTTCCCTTTAACGAATATCCTTTCAATCTATAATAAAATAATACAGGTTTTCAATTTTAAAATGATTTTTTCCAAAAATTGCTTAGTCTACTGTAGTTCTGTAGTAACGTTCTGGTTACTCTTTTTCTCGTGTGTAATATACTGTAATATACTACATTAATCAAATGCTGCCAAGTTAAAAAAAGCTGCCATTGTGTTACAAATTGTATATGTAGTATAAATTGTGAACTCTTCTCTTAACAAAATGAAGAAAAATGTAAAAGTAATTAAAAAAAATCCTTAAAAAATATTAAAAAAATACAAATATTAGCAAAAAACTTGAACAAGTTTTATTTAAACAAAAATTGGTTGTTGTCTCTACTATTTTTTATTTATAAAAACAAGTGTTTAAAAATTAATTTTTTTTATAAAAAAAATTCTACAAGGCATGCATAAAAAAATTTATCATACAAAGAGTATTTTAAAAGGAATAGAGCAAGAGAGAGAGAGTAAGAGAGTAAGAATGAGCGTGTGTTTTATTTTTAAAGAGCGTAGAGTTGAAAAAACAAACTGTTGCTAAAATTAAAATTAAAGGAAAAACAAAATACACTGAACGAAAAAAAAGGAGAACAAACTGTAGTGTAAACTATTTTCGAAAATTATTATTACCAATCCATTTAAATTAAATTTTTTAATTTTGTTTTTTTTTTTTATTAATTTAAACGAAATTAAGAGAAAATGTTTTTTGTTTTTATAATTCGTTTTCGTTTTTTATTTTTTGCTTTTAAGCCATAAAAGTGGCTAAAATGCTTAATAATGTTATGCAAGTTGTTGTAGCAATAGCCATGATTGTTGTTGTGAAAGTAGTGGTAGTAGCAGCAGCAGCGGCTGTTGTTGTTCGTGTTTGAAATGTTTTAATGAAGAAATTTTTATGTGTTGATGGAGCGGCGGCCGAGGCCGAATTAAGACCGGCCGTATACAATAATGTTCCCAAATTATTATTAGCAGAATCGGACTCACCTCGTGTTGTTTTCATTATAATTGATGCCGGCGTTGAGAAGCCAATTACATTGTGGGCCCTCAATTCAAGACGATAGTAGGTGTTGCCACTTAACTGTGTCATTTCATAGGAGGTGCTGTCGACAACTTCAGCCGATTGGCATTGATTTTCCAATTCATGCCAAGCACCGGCCATTTTAACGCCCTAAAAGTAAAGAGAATAGAAAAAATTAATCCAGAAAGTGTACTATGTTTTGAAAAATCCTAACCAAGCAATTGAACTTTCTATTGGCAATCCTAAGACAATGCTTATTTTCCCGTTATCCTGCAGTTTTTGCTCCTCTCTCTCTGGCATCGAAAAAATACAAATCTGTGGGGAATCAATAATTCTAAGCCCTTAAATCATTATCATTCGTTCGAATTAGGTTACGTTGCGATGGTTTTTCCTGTACCATTCTGAAACGGGCAATAATTTATTTCAAATGGTTCTCCTTTCTTAGAGGGCAGGACACATGTCCTCTCACTTCAAATATATTCGAGTATGGTTTCGCTCCCACGGCATTGCCATTGTCATAAAGGACAATAATTCGTTTAAAAGAAAGTGGTGCGTACACCATATTTCGATCCATATAAAGAGATTCTAGTCCGACTTTTTAGTGCCATTCTGTATACGTCTTAGGCCACTCCCCTTTGCAAAGTTTCTCATTGCATTTTTTCCCTTAGATTATCTAGGAACCGAAAAATAAGCTTAAGAAGTCATTTTTCAATTCCCTTCCCTCCCATTACTAAGCTCCTAAAACTACATTGACTTGCCCCTACTCGAAATGTTTTTCGCATGGCCTCTTTACTTACCGGGCAGTATTTCACTTGATAGAAATCAATAGGCTCGCCATTATCAGCGGGCACACTCCATCTCAATTCAAAATGATCCGAATAGGGTGAGACTACCACGGGTTCTTCAATATCGTTCTGGACAGGATTGTGCAGGGGTTTGGGTTCTTCAGGCGCTGAACGTTTAGGTGTCGATTGCTGTATGTTCACACCCCATATACCCAAACCGACTTGATTGCGGGCTGCAAAACGGAAATGATACATGGTTTGAGGCTTCAAACCCTCTACAATATAAGGCGAATCAGGAGACCAACTGCGATTTTGGGCTGTTGACCAATCGGGATTAATGGCCTCTTTGTATTGCACTGTGAAAGCGGTAACAGGCAGACCTAATTCCACGGGTGGTCCACGTATATCAAAAGTAATACTTGTAGCGGTTAATTGTTTGGGTATAGCAGCCTCAACTGAATCGGGTACGCGAGCCTCCTTCAATTGCATATCGTGTTCACTGGAGCCATGAATATTGGTGGCTATGCACTTGTAAACCGAGTAATATTGACGAGCAACGGGATGTACAATCAAATCGCTGCGTGGGCCATTGCCGACAATAACCAAATTCTTATCCATGGAATCTTTGATGGGTTTACCATTCCATCGCCATTCAATGGTGGCATTTGGTATGCCCATAGCCAAGCAACTGAGATTGGCTTTGCGCTCTTCCCAACTGAATGCCGGAGGCAAGTCTTTCATGTGACTGAAATCGGGTGGGAACTCAATAGTGATATGACCCGTTTTATAGGCCGTTTCACCCTTGTTACGGGCCAAACACTGATATAAACCATCATCGCTACGCACAGCACGAGCAATACGCAAAGTACCAGAACTTTCGCCCTTATCTTCATCGAAATGTTGTTCCAAAATAATGCGATCATCGTCAACCTGAACGCCCGGTGCATACTCATCATCCGAACCCCAACGTCTGAATGTTATCTCAGGTGCTGGACGACCTTTGGCGCGACAAGTTATCGCCACTTCCTTCTCACTAATCCCAGTTACATTGTACAGTTCATAGACCGAGGGTCTTATCAATACGTTCAATTTGGTCTTTTTATCATCGACGCCAGCATCATTTTTCGCTATGCAAGTGTAGGTGCCGTAATCATCTTGGGTCACTGAGTTAATGTTCATCAGACCGGTTAAGGGGTTCACTTGAAAACGATCAGCACTGGCAACATTCTGTTGGGTGGCATCTTTAATCCATGAAATTTCTGGTACCGGTTTGCCAGTAGCTGTGCAATTGGCCGCAAATGGTTTTCCCTCGACAGCCTCCAGGCTTGTGGGCAAGTAAGTGATTTCGGGACGGCTATACACTTCAACGCGTATGGTACGTTCCAATAATTCACCGGTTTCTATAACAGCAGCACGACACGTATAAATGCCATCATCGGATTCCTGGACGTTGCGTATTAAAAGGCCATAGGCTTGCACCACATACTTATCGCCGGTGCGAATCTAAAAATAGGAATATAGAGACACAAAAAGATTGTATAAGAGTAGAGGAATTTAAAAATAAAAGGTAGAAGAGTAGTTGTTTTCTTTAATAAGAGAAGATAGAAAGAGAGAATATAAGAGAATGTGTGTATAAGAAAGTATAAGTGGTATAAGAATAAGTGCAAGATATTTACGTAAATCAAAAACGAAAGAGTATAAGAGTTGGTATAAGTTTATAAGAATTTTGGATGAAAGTATAATAAAATATAAAAGTTTAAATGAAAGCATATGAGTTTATGCTTTGTATAAGAGTCAAGAGTTTTAACACTAGATTTACCAAGAAATTTTCATGCCCATTTATACCAACACCAGTCAAAATGACTGGTGTTCAAAAATAACGTTTTGAGTGTGTTAATTTTGTATGTGCTATAATGTTTTATAGACAATAAAATGTTTTTGGAAGAGGAGTTGTTGTTGTTGGACAGTCAGCTTCACTTCCTATCTCTTGACCTGATGACTGATGATCAAAAGTGAGTCCTTCAGCCAAACGAAACAAAAAATCCTTTCTTGAAATATTCTTTACAGTTGTGTTTTTATACAAAATCCAGGAATTTATTCAGACAAAATCGAAAATGTTAAAAAATATTTGAATAGATCCTGATTTCACACTATATGTCATTAGCCATATATGTCATTAGCCATTTGATCTATGACGTCGACACCAATTTGGTTTTATTATAAAAAGACACAGTTTCAATTAGTTTCTTGCTGTCGGTATTTGGTCAATTTTTACGCCTTTGTGTATAGCACGCAATAAACCAACTTTTTGTTGGGCTTACTCTTATAAACTTTAAGTGTACATCCATTTGTTGCATACAGTAATGTTGAAAAACGGGCCATACTAGCCCTCTTTTCTTTGCAAATTTTTGGAAGGTTACGTTTGTTCGAACGTACGGTACCAAGCAACGTAGTGTTTTTGGCTAATAATTTAGAAGCTAAAGAAATAGTGGTAAAAAAGTTGTCGGTTATTACAGTCCTACCTTTTATGATACAAAGCTCCAGTAGTCTCATTACTAAAAATTCACTAAGAAGTGTTGCCAAATTTCGTGTTTCATCTTTTCCTAGATAAGGAAAGCCATTTACAACGTACTTCGTTTCAACGTCAGAAGCCAGCTAGAATTTTATTCCAAACTTGTCTGATTTGTTTGGCATATACTGTGTAAACCTACATCTGGCTTTCGTTGGAAACAATTCAGTTCATCTAATGTAATATTTGCTCCTGGTTTGAAACAGATTTGGCCGTTGAAAATAAATTTGTTCCAAACAATTGACACTTACACAAATTTATCAGTTTACAAGCGTTGACTCCTTTCATTTCTTTTATCGAAACGAATGGAACGTAGAATTTCTGTAAAGTCATAGTATACACATAGTTTTAGAAAAAATTCAGGACCCCGTTTTTTGTTCCATAAAAACGACAGCTGCTACCCTTTGAATACTGTATGCACCACTGTATGTACCTCGTGCAAACAGTATTCCAATGAAAGCTTTCAATTTATCCTGTAAAAGTGTCCATTTCTTCCCTAAAACTCTAGAGGCTTCTAATTCGGTGCAAGTTTTGATATGTTCTAATATATGGTGGTCAACCAATAGTAAAAAGGCACTGCTTGGCTTCTCTTCCATAAAATTTCTTCTAGCATATGCTGTAGGCCTAGATAAATCTTTGAATTTGCAATGAGTTGGTAACCTTCCAGCAACACCTCCTTCTTTTATTTTTTTCCACACAGTTCCACTTGCAGAAACCTCAAGTTGTGTATCTTCCCCGCTTTCATAATCCTCTTCAGAACTAGAAGGAAACCGCATACACATTCGTTTTTGTATATTATGCAAAGGAACACTGTCTTCTGCCATAGAAAAACATACCAGTCAAAATGACTGGTACCGGTATAAGTACCAAAAACAAAAATTATTTTTTTTTTATTGTGGACACAAAATCAAAATAAGTTATCAAATTAAATGTATTTAGTTCTCGTTTTAAAAGTCGTATAATAGTTTCGGAAAAAATATTCATACAAAGTCAATATTTAAGGCTAATAAGGCAAAACCAGTCATTTTGACTGGCGTGGTAAATCTAGTGTTAAATAAGAGTATCAGTATTAAAAAAATTACAATTTTAAGTGAAAGTATTAGAGTTTTAATATCTACGGAAAGTGTAAGACCAATAGATGCAACGAAAGAATGAGAATTTAAACATATAAGAGTTTATAAATAAATTATAAGAACTTTTAAAAGATAGTATGAGTTTAGAAATTTAAAGAAAAGCGTAAGATTTTAAGTGTTCTAGATAAGTGAGAAGAAGTAGAGCACATCTGACAAGGCTATATAAGAAAGTTTTAAAGAAAGTATAAGAGATTTTAAAGTGTATAAGTTTTAAAAATTTAAATAACAGAGTAAATTTTAAGAGTGCATAAGATAAGTATGAGTTTAGGAAAAAGTATAAGAGTTTTATATACAGCTGTGTTCAAAATAATAGGAGTGCTACCATGTAATATTTTCAAAGTTGAAATTTTTTATTCTACCAATTTGCAAAACATGATATATTCTAATGGTAGTTACAACGATATGTAAGAAATAAAATACAAAAAAAATCTCGTAATAACTTTAATATTTACGATGAAATTGATTCATTTCTGTGTTTGCCCTTGAATTCAGTTGATAAAAAAATAGAAGTGTAAGTGTTCTTTTAAAAATAAAAATATCGCAGCATATAATTTAAAGAAAAAAGTGAACAGTAAGTACGGAAAAATGTAGTTAAAACTTTTTCTACAGTGATTCACATACATTTTTGTAATAGTGGGACGAGCAAAGCACTGTACTGAAGAAAAGAGAAAACTAATTAATAATCTTCGAAAAAAAGGCAAAACTTACAAAGAAATTGAGGAAACCTTCAGTTGCTCCAATCAAATGATCACAAATGCATTAAAATATAAAAAAAGCTCGAAAGGCGTGGGGAAAGCGCAAAACATCAACTGAACTAAACTAAATTCTTCAGCGTCTTCAAAAAAAAATTCAAAAGGATCTGAATCGTGCCGTAAGTGGCCCCACTATTCGCAGGCGTCTGATGGACAACAATTTATTCGCAAGAAGACCCCAAATGGTGCCATTGCTGCCAAAAAATACTGGCAGCAGAACGCTTAAAGTTTGCCCAGGAACATATCAAATATCCGGAAGAAAAATGGAGAAACATACTGTGGACCGACGAAAGCAAAATTGTTTTTTTTTGATGGCATTTGGGTCTAGACAGTATGTTAGATGTCCGCCCTACACCAAATATAAAGCTCAGTATACACAAGAGACAGTTAAACATGGTGGTGCAAAACTAATGATTTGGGGAAGCTTTTCATATAATGGTTTAGGCCCAATACATCCAATTAGAGACATAATGGATAGGAACGTCTATGTTGGCATTTTGAGAGAAGTGATGTTACCAGATTCCACACCTCTAAAATGGATATTCCAATAGGACAATGACCCGAAACACACCAGTAAATTGGCAAATGAGTGGTTTCGGGTTAATGGGATAAAGGTTATGGCGAGGCCAGTTCAGTCTCCTGACCTTAATCCCATAGAACATCTATGGGGAGATGTTAAAAAGTATGTTGCAGAGAAACAATCTTCAAATACAGAAGAACTATGGATCACAGAGCGCGCTGCGTGTCATCAAATTCCTTTAAAGAGATGCCAAGATCCTATTGACTCAAGGCCTCGTAGATGTGCTGAACTCATTAAAATCAATGGTTACTCAACCAAATACTAATATACCTCTATAAAAAAACACCCTTTATAAAGCTCAGTATACACAAAAGACAGTTAGACATGGTGGTGCAAAACTAATAATATGGGGAAGCTTTTCATATAATGGTTTAGGCCCAATACATCCAATTAAAGACATAATGGATAGGAACGTCTATGTTGGCATTTTGAGAGAAGTGATGTTACCAGATTCCACACCTCTAAAATGGATATTCCAACAAGATAATGACCCGAAACACACCAGTAAATTGGCAAATGAGTGGTTTCGGGTTAATGGGATAAAGGTTATGGCGTGGCCAGTTCAGTCTCCTGACCTTAATCCCATAGAACATCTATGGGGAGATGCTAAAAAGTATATTGCAGAGAAACAGCCTTCAAATGCAGAAGAACTATGGATCACAGTGCGCGATGCGTGGCATCAAATTCCTTTAAAGAGATGCCAAGATCCTATTGACTCAAGGCCTCGTAGATGTGCTGAAATCATTAAAAACAATGGTTATTCAAACCAAATACTAAAATAGTTTTACTATTTTAAGATAATATCAATCTTTTGTGCCTTTTGTTTAAAAATTATTAGGTTTTGTGTGCTAACACTCCTATTATTTTGAACAATTAATTTCGAAAGTAAGCTTTATTTACATGAAATATTTTTAGTTTCCGCAGTTTTAATTAAATAATTAAGTGTTAATAAATTATAAAATGAATTAGAAATAAATCTTTAAGTCAAAAAAATTAGATATCTTCTTTTTTATTTTTCTTAATTTTAAACTTTAATTTTAAATGAAGGGCACTCCTATTATTTTGAACACAACTGTACATAGAAAAGATATTTTTGCATAACTTTACCTGATCACCATTTCTTAACCAATCAATTGTGGGATTTGGATCCGCTTTCACCTCACATCTCACCACATAGTCTTCACCCAAAATGGGATTTTGATTTTCCGGTGCATTTGTCCATGTAATAGCAACTGTAATGAAAAAGAAAAAGTAAATAATTAAACAACATTATTAATAATAAAAAAAACAAGAAGAATTTAATAAATATGTGTACTTTATATATAGTATGTGTATGTATAAACATATGAGCATAGTATAGAAAGGATACCATGTGACATTCACAATTAAAAATAGAAACAATTTGTGTTCACAACTTTACTTTATCTCTCTCTCTCTCTCTTTCTCTCCATCAAAGAACTTTTGCTACTCATGCTTGCAAACATGTACACAAAACTCTGGGAAACTTTTTCTTATACTTCTTGCTTAAGGAAGAGCTTTAAAGGATCTGCTTTAGTTGGCAGAGCCCCAGTGCATTTGTTGTTGACATTTCTGGAAAAAAAAAAAAAAAAAAAAAAAAAAAAAAATGCGACGTTTTCGTTTGGATAAACGTGACTGCACATAATATTTTTGTTTGTTGTAGGGTTTTTAATGTTGCTCTGTGAAGCAGCAGAAGCATATCCTTTTAGATAAAGACACGACACACACACACAGAGAGAGATAGTTTCTCTGTTTGCTTAGCTGTGGTGGAGGAGGGAGGAGCAAAGCAAAGTCAAGTAAAGTCCTTAATATGTTTGAAAAATAAAGTGGTATTTTCTACAAAATATTGTTTAGTTGCTGTTGTTTTTTGTGTCCTCTAGAGAGTTTTGCAAAAAGTTTAGAACATAATTTAAACAAGTTTAATTGATAAAGATTTTTCAAAAAAAAGGAAAATATCACATGAAAAATAATTGTGTTTTCGTTAAGAAGCAGTGCAAAAAAAGTTAAAAAAAATATTCCCAAAAATTTAATATAAACGTCTAAAGTGTAGAGGTTCATTAAATATTATGAAAATAAAATTTAAGTGAAGAAGCCAATAGACTTAACAGTCTATGGATGGACAAAATTGCGTTGCATACAACAGAACACTAAGGTGGTCACCTCAGGGAGCAGTATTTTACCTTGTATGTGGAGGATTACGCTACTCAAAGTCTTTTGAATCTGCGCAGGAACCCTCATGCTTAGGTCAACAGTTTATCGAACTTAACCTGATTGCAGCAGATTGGGACCATTCAAGTGCAAGTATTTTCCAGATTCCAGGACATAGGGATAGCATCTGACCTTGCAGATGAACCGGCCAAAAGAGGATACATAGACACTAGATGGCAGTATAAACTCACGTAGGTCTTGAAAGAGCCTACTACCCGCACAACGTGTTAACACGTTTGAGGAGTAAGAATTCCCCTTTTGTAGGGAGCGGAAGGCGCACACAATTTAATACCAAGGCATGAATATTACCTAAGATTTAAAATTGCTTGTTTACAAGTAAACGAAGATTGCTCATTATGACTGTGCTCGCTCGCTTAACAAGGGGATAAGGAAATCCAACCAAGTAAAATTTCTTTGGTGTCATCTTGGATAGGAAATTAAAATGCCGACAACATCTAGAGGACAGCGCAGCAAAAGCCCGTTAGCGTTTTTCAACAATGTGTGTGTGTGAGCTATCGTCGTAATCTTTTATTCGTTTGAAAGACCTGTTGAGGCCGTTATATGCGGAATAGAATTTATGGCAGCAAAGCTCGCAGATACTGGTCCATATGTCGAAGAGCCATTGGTTCTAAGTAGGACTTCACTCTGAGGATAACTCATTGGATTGACAGGAGCGTAATTAGACCCTTACTAAGCGATACTCAGTAGCATGGGCGACATCAATGGACAGGAAATGCTGCATTAGAATAATTTAAAGGATCGCCGTAGTCTAGTAGGTAGTGTGCTGGTTTATTAGACGTAAAGCCAGGGTTCGCGCCCCAGGCCAGACATCAAAGACAAAATACAAAAAATATTTTTTCGGCGACTTCCTCTCAGCAGATTTCTGGCAAAAACTCTGAAAGTAAATAAAATTGCCATGGAAAGATTCTCAAAAATCTGTTTTTCGGAGTCGACTTTAAACTGTAGGTCCCGCCGCTCATTTATAAAATTAACACACACAACATAAGTGGTGTGAGAAACTAGGTCGTAATCCTGACTGAAGAGTTGTAATGACCAATTATGTATGTAAAGCTCTCAGATACTGGTTCAGTTGTCGAAGAGCCATTGGTTCTAAGTGGGACTTCACTCTGAGGATACCTCATTGGATTGACAGGAGCGTAATTAGGCCATTACTAACCGATCGATACTTCAGTAGCATGGGCGACATCAATGGACAGGAAATGCTGCATTAGAAAGATTGAAAAAAGGTCCAACCGATGTATTGTTTCGGTATAAGCGGCCCGATGAGGCTAGCACCTACAAGGACATTGAATGTAAAATATTTTCTTCAAGCGATTGAAGCGCGGATCCGATATGAGACAACATTTAAGGCGTATCGTTTCCAGGCTGTGTGTGGCAATGGATCAATTTGAGTCACAAAGCGATACTTGTTTTACGATGAGTTATTCTACAGCATGTCTACACTACAGTCGCTGTCAATTGCATTAATCTCCTCGGAGATTGTCGGAACCACTGTGGTACGTCTACTAAGGTGAATTCGTACATAGCACTCTGACAGGAAATTCCGATGCCTTTCTCTACTCAAAAACTATAAAGGCTAAAGATCTAATATCCCTTCATGTACAGGTTTCAGCACAGACCGCAACCTGCCTCCAGGTAGCAAGTTTTGGTGAAAACACGTGAATTGTCTAGTTAATGGGAAAGACTTTATTAACCAATAACCCATTAGCATGGAATACCACAACATAATAAATTACAAGTCGGGAGAGATGCAGCAACTGTTTTATACTTATTGTCTTAGGATTTGGCCAGAACAATCTAACGATCAACAGCGGTCCTTTCTACTAGCCAAGAAGTGCTAGTCAAGAATTCAAATTCTTCTGGGCTAATTGTGGCCAAGGGGACGTTGAATGGAGAACTACCCACTATTTTCCGCAGAAATAGGTCATATTCGTGGCTAAGCTATGACGATATGGTATTCGAAATGCAGTTTATGGCAGTCGGAAAGTCTGAATATATCAGTATATTCTCAGGGAATATTCTACTACTGAGCAACCATGAGAATAGCCATGATTTCCACCCGGAAGACTACAGCGATGCGGTAACCTATAGGAGTTCCTCGATAGTTACAAGGGATCTTGTAATTAATCGGTACAGAAAAGAAGAATCTGCTAGGCAAACTTTTCATGGAGCTGCTTGGATCAACAATTTATATAATTTAACCTGATTGCAGCAGATTCGGACCATTCAAGTGCAAAAATTGTTGGGTTAAAGTAGATACAGGAATAGCATCTGTAGTAGTCCTGCTGATGAACTGACCAAAGAGGATACATAAAGAGACTAGATGGCAGTATAAACTCACGTAGGTCTTGTTGAACCTGCGAAGGAACCTATCGCTTACTTTAAGCCTTTCATGGAGCTGCTTAGGTCAACAGTTTATCGAACTCAACCTGATTGCAGCAGATTGGGACCATTCAAGTATTTTCCAGCACATTGGGATATCATCTGTAATAGCATTGCAATGAATTGGCCAAAGAGGGCATATAGAGAGACTAGATGGCAGTATAAACTCACGTAGGTCTTGTTGAACATGCGGAGTTACCTATCGCTCATTTCATGTGTCAATAGCTAACTCATGCCACGAAAACTCTAATCTATGGGCCTTGAATTAAATTTCTATGTGGTGTACCTTAAGCTTTATTTTCTAAGATTATTTGTTTTTAAATAATTTCGCTTTTAAAATGTAAAATAATTTAAGTTTTAAAATAAATGGCCTATTTTTAGGCTTATTTTTTTTATTTTTTTCGATGTTTAGAAAAGTTCTTTTTCAAACTGTCTGCTGTTAAAAATTATTCTTTTCAACCAGCCAACCAACCGGAAATCTTAACAGAACTGGCAATATTTTCTTACAAAATATTTTCATTTTTGTTCCTCATAGTTTTTCCCATTTTTTGTAGTTGTTTTTGTTTGGAAAAAAGAAGAAAAAAAATTCGTAACAAAAATTCCAAGTACTACTAACAAACAAATGCATTAGCAATTGCAATATATAAACAGTGTTCCTTTTTTCGGTACAAAAAAGAAAAATAAATAAAGTGTAAGAGAAAGAAAGAAAGAGAGAGAGAAAGAAAAACATTTTGGCAGAAATCTAGCAAAACATATCCTGAATTTTTATTTATAGCCGGAGAAAAAAAAAGAAAGAAACGAATAGAAAAACAATTTTTTTTTTGAAAAACATAAAACAAACTGACATGCAAGCAAAGCTTTTAATATACAAAAGAGAAGACAAAACAAAAAATAAAAATAAAAAGGAAACTCCTGAAACTATGCTTTACGAAAGGAATACTTGGCTAAATAACACAAAAAATAAAAAACGAACGAAGATTTTTTTTTAGCTTGTTTGCAAGGATATCCTTGTGAGCAAAAATCTCAACAGATCACATTGAGAACATGCTATACAACATGTGTTGTCATCATCACGTAGAGTAAATGCCAAGAAAAAGTACAAGAAAATCACTGTATAACAATACTAACACACACGCATATACAGATAGATGTGTGTGCATTCTCAAAGGCAAGCTTATGTTCACAAATATTAAAAAAATTTCAGTTTTAAGTTTCTATTCTAGCTGTGTCTACGAACAACAACAAAATATAAACATCACATATAATAAAAAAATACAACTAATCAACAACATAAGGTCTGAAACACACACAGACACACTCTCGCTCTAACATTTTAAACAGAGTAAGCTTAAGAGTAAGACATTTCGGGTATAAATACAGCATCTTATGGAAGAGAAC